>OU795040.1:37516525-40016525 GCA_917208275.1 Patella pellucida
TTAGAAGATTATAATATATAACATTAGATTATGTTAGAAAACTAACGGTTAAAAATTTGACATAAAACTAACGTTACATGAACGTTAGAAAACTAACATTACAGTAACGTTAGAAGAATAACGTTACGTTACATTAACGTTAGAAAACTAACGTTACATTAACGATAGAAAACTAACGTTACAGTAACGTTAGAAAACTAACCATAATCTAACGGTTAGTAACAGGACGTAAAATTTTCGTTAGATTAACGTTAGAATTATCACCAAAAATACATATATAATTATTATGTCTGAATTTCGACTATTTATCAATTGTTATAATGTGAACACACTGGTATGGTTATTTAATCCAGAAGTATTCTCGCGAAAAAAATTGGTTAGATAAACGTCTTAAAATTTACGTTAGATTTACGTCATTTTCTGACGTAAAAGTAACCATAACCATTCTGACGTAAAAGTAACGTAAATTTAACCATAGAATTTTACCATTATTGGATGCTAACCTAAATCTAACCATAATGACGTAAAAGTAACGTCAATCTAACGGTCCATGTTAACTGGGTAGTTACCATCCTCGGTTACCCAGTGTACTCATTCCGTTCTACTCCACTATACCCTGGGTTATCCTCCCTTGATGATTGTGCTATTTTCATCGACCAATCCCATAAATTGATTTTTGAAAAGGAAGTTGGCAAAGAGAAGTAACTCTCATCAGACAATGTAAGGGGTTTGCCTACTCTAAATGCGTAATTATTAACAACCAATTATATATTATATTAATGAAGACCAGATGTTCGTATAATAATGTAAGGATATTAGAATCATTCGTTCGTTCCCGAAATTTATGTCCACGTGATATCGTAGACAAGTTATTGTGGATCAAATTACTAAGTATAAGGTCAATAATAATAAACATAACAGAACAATATTATTATTATTATTTAAGACATAGAACGAATAGTAATAATAATCATAACAAAAGTCAAAAATATACATGTTATACATATTTGAGATCAACAACGCATACATGTACTGCAGATTTTGATAGTACAATTAAATATAATTAAAGTGATCAAGGGCAATAACCCTGGCAGTAATCATCAGAAATTGTTCAAAATGTCTAGGATCCCTCGTCTTATGACCTTAAACGCTGTGTACAAATTTGAAGTCAACCGGATATTAACTGTAGCCTCTAGAGCAATATTTAAAACTGACCAAGGGCCATGGCCCTGGCAGTAATTATCAGAAATTGTTGAAAATGTCCAGGATCCTTCGTATCATGACCTTAAACACTGTGTATAAATTTAAAGTCAATCGGGTATTGACTTTAGCCTCTAGACTCTAGGGCGTCCACAAGATATTTCAAAGTGATTAAGGGCCATAACTCGGGCAGTAAGTATTGGAAATCGTTTATAAAGACTAGGATCTTTCGTTTCGTGGGTATATAAAAATGTATAATTTAGTCCTAAGATTTTCCTGATCATCAGGACTTGTTATCTTCTAATTAGGACTTCGTGTCTCCTAATTAGGACTTAGTACCACCTAATTTAGTCCTAAGAATTTCCTGATCATTAGGACTTAATATCTCCTAATAAGATAGATAGATAGATATTCTTTATTTCACAAACCGTACATAGATACAGTGTAGAAACAATAACACATTTACATAAACAAAATATAACATATATACATACATGTGTAAATAGGATTTAACCAGGGGGGTGTAACCTTTGTGTTATAACCTTCATTAACCCGTGTAAATCATTTAATACATATGTTTGGTTCTTTAAAATTACCGAATCTGTACAAATAAATAAATTGTGGAATTCGTCACCAATTTCATTTGGGTTGCATAATTTACAAGTTCTTTTTTCTCTCGGTATTTTCTTTCATCGGCCAGTTTCTATGGACAGTTTAGTGTTACAGGGCTCTAAATCTACATATTAGTTTAGATTTGTACATGGGTAAGACTGAAAGATATTTTTCGTAATCAAGATTATGTTTAAATAATCTGTAGTTTAAACCTTTTGGAGATAATGCTATGCTATGCTGGGAAATACGGGTTTTCAGCCATTTTATATTTAAAAGATTTTGTGTTACATATACATATGATAGTCCACATTCGTCAAGGATATTTTTAATACATTTCATCCAGGGTGTATTACAAGACTTTGACAATATGTATAATTTATTTGTCAGTTTGTTTTCATCAGTTACTACTTTAGCCCAGTAACATACCATTCGTACTTTAATATCGATTATTAATGTGAACCTGCCCAGTTCACCCAAGACCATTGCGGAACTTGTGGAATTATTTAGTGACAATATATATTTACAATATTTCTTATGGATTCGTTTAATATTAGTAATGTTAGAATAGCCCCAAACTTCACAAGCATATAATAATATAGGCTTTACTACTTTATATTAATTATAACATTGAAACATTTTCCATTTATATAATTTTGTAATAATTTATTCTACAAACCGAGCCTCCAAACAGTACCAAACGCCTTTTCAAAGTCGATAAATACACAATAAAGTTTCTTACGAAATCCTTTATAAAGGACCTTAGTATCACCTAATTAAAACGTAGTTTCTCATAAGTAGGGACTTAATATCGCCATACCCTACCATGCACAATAAAGTTTCTTACGAAATCCTTTATAAAGGACTTAGTATCACCTAATTAAAACGTAGTTTCTCATAAGTAGGGAGTTAATATCGCCATACCCTACCATGCCCTCATAAATGCAATAAAAATAAAAAACCCAAAATTTCCATTGCCGCAATTACAACAGCGTGTCCCCCCCCCCGTTTAAAATAGATCGAGCCATACTAGAAGCCATTCGCGCTCAATGTACGTAACGGTTCTGGTGATCGACTGATTCAGGTTTCGATTTTAAACAGTTCTTATCATGCAACCATTTCTAATCACAATTGTGCTAATCCCCTCCATTAACGAACAGAATCGAATAAAACCTGGCAGTTCTTATCATGCAACCATTTCTAATCACAATTGTGCTAATCCCCTCCATTAACGAACAGAATCGAATAAATCTTGTCAGATTTTCTTTATAAGTAATACTAATTCCTTATGATGCTTGCTTTTTTACTCGTAGGTTGTTTAAAGATACATTATGGAAGATTAGACAAAAAGCTGGCAGCTCTTATTCTAATAGTTAAAACTAGATAATGCAAAGGGAATCCTCTGACAATTTCAGTTCAATTTCTCCACTCTGAAGCAATATATTAGCGTTTGAATTTTAGATCTAGCCCCGACCATCATTACTTAAGTAGGTACCATAAAATCATAGTCTCGATTATCCAGTTTTGGGTTAAATCACCGACACATAAGATAACATCGACAGTTGGTCTTTTCATGTTAATAAATGTCGAATTGATAGTTTTAGATAATATTTCAGATCCACAGAAATACCCGCAATGGGCAGATTTAGCTCTTGCATAGTGTATGTTTAATTCTTTTAAATTGTTGCTAACTGTGTTCATTTTCAGATCCTCAGGAGTTAACCATAATCCCTCAACCAGGTGTCATCATATGTTATCTCATGGCTCAAATCGATTCTAGCATGTATCACCGAACCAAATAATTCCCGGCACAGACTCCCCTCCCACCTAAAATTTGGTCTGCCTACCCTACTTCGAACGCGCCAGCACGCCTCTGGGGCGGACACTTTCAATATTCAGCGTTCTGCGATTTTGCATTTCGGAGTTATCCTCCCTTTTTTAATGACATTTCTTCAAATTTGGTTGTGAGCATTGAAGTCATTGGAGGACGAGCTCTATCGATTTCTCAGCTTTACACGTCTGTCTGTTCTGGAGTTATCCCATCTTCGCCGGGCACGTTTTTAACGCGATATAAGCTACAGATTTTAACAGCTTGCCTTGTGAACGCGATAGAGACTTCAGTTTTTGACGGATTCTTTACAAATTTGTCGTGAAGCATCATTGTCATAAGAGGTCATTCTGCAACTGTTCATACCAAAATTAGGCCTCTTTACTGAAAACCTTGTGAACACAATATAGGCTATAATTTTTAGCAGATTGTTTTCAAATTTGGTTGAGAGCATTCCACGAATTTTCGCTACAGAATTTCCCCCTTTTTTCCGAAACATTGTGAAAGCGATAGAAGTTATAGTTTTTATTATATTGTTTTCAAATTTGGGGGACAGCATTGGGATCTTGAGAAGATGAATCTTATCGATATAAAGCGTTCTGCGACATTCCATTCCAGAGTCGTCCCCATGTGTGATCACGATAGAGGCTATACTTTTTAACAGATTTTTTGTAATAATTAGTGTGAAGCATTGGGGCCATAAGCAGACGAACCCTATGAAATATCCTTCTTTATATAAAAAAAATGCGGTAGTTTGTAATGGATCTTTTTCATATTTGGCATGAATCATGGGGTCATCGACCCCTATCGATATTCATAATCCAAAGCCTTACATCCCTGAGTTACCTCCCGGGATCCCCCAACCACCAACAACCCCTTCGTCGAGAACCGTGTGAACGCGATAGAAGCTATATATTTTAATATATTTTCTTCGGACAATCTGCAGTTGAGACAAAGCTGCTATGTGGGCATATCCTACGCAAAGCTATCTTTGCTAATTTCGATATTTCGGAAGTCATCGTAGTAGAAACAGGTGGCTGGTAACGATGAGTGATCATTTTTCAGTTTATTTCGCGAGATGGGAGTGTTGTTATATTATAATTACGTCCCCATGTCTTTATTTTCAGTTCGAACAGAAGATTCAGTAAGTAAATATGTTATCTATTTTGGAGGTATTTACGAATGTAAAAGTTTGTCTATCACCATTTTCCCTATATGTTGCCAAATCCATGCTGAAATATACAAGCAGAATTGTGAAGTATGGTACACAATGAAGCTCAACTGCTTATCGAAGGGGTGGTAGATTTCTACTACCCGGGTGAACTCTTCTTCACCAGACGAGGGTTAAAATCGCTGAATTCTTAATTTGGCAATTGTAAACCCCATAATAGCTCTATTTTGATACCATTTCAAGAACACGTTTAATTAATGGGCTAGATTTGATGTGGTTATTGCATTGTGGGTATGTATTGGCTAGCACAAGGTCAACTAGGATAGGGCGCAAAATTGCTGTTGTTGATGGTGATGGTTGTTGGAAGGGGATCAATTTATTTGGAAGATTGTGGGGTGGGGGGGGCGACGGCTATAGTCCTCCCTTACTTGTAACAATCACTTCATGAACCATTCAACTCTAAATCAGATGATTTTAATAACTGTTGTTTTTTTTTCCTTTCAGAAGTCGCTAAATCGACCCAGCAGTGTTTTTTTATTTGGCATTGTATTAAAAGAAATAGTAGCAGCTTTACATAGAATATATCTTAATGTAAGTTCGGTTATAAAAATGCATATGATTTAAATTTTGCAACAGACACTTCTTTGGGGATGAGCTATCATTAGGTATACATGTATATGTAAATTAAAATTTAAATAACATATTGTCTGCGATATCACGTTATGGAACTAAGGTACTTCTACTGCTACTTAAAATGTTATATACATTTTGGTGATAATTTGTTTACAGCCTAGTGGTAATATATATCCTATATTTAATGATTTAATTGGTCCAAATGCCTATAACTTATCATTGTTGGTGAATGATAAAAGAGGTAGAATTGGTTTACCTCCGCGAGACCAGGCCGCCATGTTACAAGTACTACAATACGTCATGGAAAATTTTACATATCATATGACCGAAATAATGGTAAGTAATATGTATTGTATTCTGTATTGTATTGTAGAAAAAAAGTCACTCAAGATTTCAGATCGATTTAAACAACATATAACAGGTTGTGGATTGCATAATATTCACGATGAAAGCAAAGTTTAATACTAATCAAAGTAAATGAATATGTAGGAATCGCCTTAATTGGGTATACCACTAAATATTATTCACATTTTCTTTCGCCTTTATTGAGTATGCCACTAAATATTATTCACATTTTCTTTCAGCCTGCTACGGGTGTATTAGGAACACACCGGAAAGCTGCTGTGTTTGAAATGATAAAAAACAACAAAAGATTTCCAGATGGTTACTTCTGGCAGATAGAACTGGTAATAAACATTAACATAGTTTAAGTAAACTCTCTTTCGGGCACTCGCGGTTGCTAAATGGGTAAGACGCTGGTTCGCTAGCCTGGAGGTCGGGTGTTCGATCCCTGCATTGATCGTGGTTACAATTTGTTGGTGATGCGAGGCTGAGGGCCTGAAAAGGACAGTTGTCTAGTCATTTCGATTGGACGAAAAACCGAGGTCCCGTGTACACATTGACATGCAAGTAAAAGATTCCTTGCTAGTTGGAATTCAATAAAAACGTAGGCCGTATTGCCGCTGTCCGGGTAAAATGTTCCTCATAGCACACTATATGGCGTATGCCCGTTTTCATTAGCCCAGTTCAGAGAAGAACAGTAGGACGTTAACCCCCATTTTATTTCATTTTATTTAAACTTCTTTCGGTTATTTATCTCGTGGGAGATATTTACTAATATTGATTCATTGAACTCAACTAATAGCTGCAACGAAACATGGAGAAAATGGAAACTAGATTCATTGGAAAGTTCTATAGTTTCTAGAAATCTAAAAAATAGCCTCGCAAAGCGTGGAATACGCCCACGCAGAAGCTTTATCTCAACCGCAGCTCATGTGAAGGCAAAACTTGAATGTAGGGTTCATTGTCTTGTGACCTCATTGCTTGCGAACAAATTTTTAAAAAAAATGTTAAAAGCCTAATACCCCAATCAAGGTCACAAGATTTTCTACAAAGGGGAGATAACTCAGGAAGGGATGACTATGGATTATGAATGTCGATAGTTTTTTTTTAGAAAAGGGGGATAACTCCGTAACGTAAAATCGCAAACCAAAAAAAAGTCGCAGAAGTTGAATATCGATATGGTTCGTCCACTCATGAATCAAAAATTGTAGCCTCAATAGCTTTTACAAGCCAATCGTTGACGGGCAGGTTGACTACATGATACGCCCGCACCACGCTAAAATGTAGGCGTATAAAACTGCGCCAAACAACGGCCATCGAATCGAACATAATTTGAATAGTAAAATAAACATTCGACTTGAGCACTAATATAAATCGCCGTTATGTTTTTAGTGTGCTCAATTGCTATATGTTACGCAAGGATGAAACTCCATCAGACTGTGTATTTATAACGTGTGTATGAAATAGCTTTATTTAACGCCCCTTTCCATTATAATATCTGGTATCGTTTTTTTACTTAAATATTTCAGGATCAGCTACAGTTTAATGAGGCTGGTCGATCTTACAACCTGGGAAATGATGAAGCATTCTTGTTACTAGTCGGCATTTTCATATCTAGAAGTTTAATAACGACAGTAAGAAATATATTACGAATTTATATCTAGAAGTTCCCTAACAATAGTATAAAATATATTACATTTTTATATATAAAAGTGCAATAACGACATTAAGAAATATATTACATTCTTATATTTATAAACATGAACACTTTACAACATTTGAATGTTTGGACTGTATTTTCAAGTTCTTAACCGGGAATATTCGTATTCTTACAGTATATAGACCCCCAAAAAAGAACCTGTGTAACTTATTCTTTGATAAAATGTCACCACTTTTGGATGATCTAGTGGCCTTCAAAGGTGGAATATCAATATATTGATAAAAACAAACCTATAGCAGAGACTATAGATAAAATCAATAATAAAGATAATGCAAAAACAATAGAAACGTTCGATTTTTCTACTTTGTATACTATGCTCCAACATGCAGATCTTAAAAATAATTTGGATTGGTTTGTAGATAAAGCATTTAATGGAGCTTGAGGAAAAGGCAGAAACTTGATGGCCATTTACTCTCAAGATGCTAGATGGATCATAAAACGTCGCAATGCCGACACTGTAATTTTTGATAAAGAAAAATTTCAAAATATAATACATTTTCTCATTGACAATGCCATATTTGAGGATGGGGATCAGATAATACAGCAAACTATTGGTTTACCAATGGGAACTGACCCTGCCCCATTTCTGGCAAATGCACATTTGCATAAATATGAATTTTACTTTCAGGACCATAAAAGGCAAACAGATTACAAAGTAGCTAAAAGTCTGAACTACACCTTCCGTTACATTGACGACATAACACCCATCAATGATAATGGAAATTTCAATAAATATAAAAGTGAAATATATCCCCCTGAACTAGTATTAAATAAAGAAAATTCCGGCATCCAAAATGCATCTGTTCTTTACCTGGACATCAATATCATTAACAATAAATTTAATGTTGGTATTTTCGACAAAACGGACAAATTCGGTTTTGAAGTAGTAAAATATCCGTCAATTTATAGTAACATACCAGATTACCACGCCATATAATGTTTTCTATTCACAAGCATTACGATTTTTGACCATATGTAACAATAAAGAACTATTTCTTTCCCGAACAAAACCTCCGTTTTTTAAATGCACTGCCAAAGGCGGTACACAATTACGCATATTTAAAGAAATTTCGAAATTTCCGTTTCTGCAATATACTAAATTTAACACTTCTTATAAGTATATAACCGAGTACATATTGGATAACAATCCAAATTAATTTAATTTAAATTTGTATAGTTACGTAATCCTGCCTGGATTATCGCCCTTATTGTTATTATTTTATGAATTTATAAATACACTTACTTTGTACGATTTCTTCTGCATTCCTGTTTTGCATTGCTTGTATGGGGTATTAAGTATTATGTTTTGTGCCATTATACAACTTAAAAATTCTGATTGGCTGTTTAAACTTATAGTTTTTAGCATTATCTCACCTTGATTATCGCCCTTTTTCAAACAATATTTTTGACGTCATTGATACAGAACGACGTATTTACGTCACACCATTCAGTTAGCAGACGACTACCGTCTGAGACAGTCTACATTTCTTTGTATTCGGTTTTGTTTGTGCGTTTTCGTTTGTGCGTTTTCTCTTGCGACCGGTGGAACATGTTCCCTCAACACATTTACTATACATATATTTAATGTTTTTAGACTACCTTTTTATACGCCCACATTGAAATGTGGTCGTATATTGCCGTCGCCCCCGTCCGTCCGTCCGTCCGTCCGGCGTCCACAATTGCTTGTGGACGCTCTAGAGGCCAAAGTTAATATTCGATTGACTTTAAATTTATACACAGTGTTTAAGGTCATAAGACAAAGAAGCCTATTGATTTTCAGCAATTTCTGATAATTACTGTCAAAGTTATGGCCCTTGATCACTTAAAAAAATCTTGTGGAAGCTCTCGAGGCCAAAGTCTGAAAGCCTTATAATAATAATTTTAGTAATCACAATAGGTTTTCAGACGAAAGTTTGAAAGCCTAACTACAACTGCTACTGTTCCATGCAAATATGAAAGCTTTCATATTCATCGTCACGTGTATCTTGAAGAAAATAACAAAAACAAAAAAATATTAAAAATTATTACCCGACTGACTTTAAATTTATGCACAGTGTTTAAGGTCATGAGAAAAATAAGCATATAAGCATATGGATTTTCAAGGATATCTGATAGTTACTGCCAGAGTTATTACCCTTGATCTCAAGGTTTTTTGAAGAGATCAAGGGTAATAAGTATACGAAAATTATATTAACTTTGACAGTAATTAAAAAGCTTTTTCGTCTCGTGACCTTAAACACCGTGCATAAATTTAAAGTTAAACGAATAATAACCTTAGTCGCTAGAGCGTTCACAAGACTTTTAAAAATGATCAAGGACCATTAGCCTGGCAGTAATTATTTGATATCGCTGAAAATTATTAGGTTTCTTCGTCGTGTAAGCTTTAACACTATGTATAAATTTCAAGACAATCGGATATAACTTTAGACGGTAGAGCGTTGACAAGATTTTTCTGAGTGATCAAGGGACATAACTCTAGCAGTAATTATCGGATATCAATGAAAATCAATTGGCCTATTCGTCTGGTGGTCTTAAACACTGTTTATAAATTTAAAGTCAATCGGATATTAACTTTAGCCGCTAGAGCGTTCACAATTTTTTTTGAGGTGATCAAGGGCCATAACTCTGGTAGTAATTACTTAAAATCAATGGGCTTTTTCGTCTCGTGACCTCAAACACTGTGTTTAAATTTAAAGTCAATCGGATATTAACTTTAGCCACTAGAGCGTTCACAGCGTTTTTTGAAGAGATCAAGGGTAATAACTCTGGCAATAACTATCGGATATCCTTGAAAATTCATATGCTTCCTTGTTTCATGACCTTAAACACTGGCATAAATTTAAAGTCAATCGGGTATTAACTTTAGCCTCTAGAGCGTTCACAATAAATTGTGAACGACGAATCAACGGCCGGTTGGGGGCGACGGCAATATGTATAATTAAAATATACGAAAATCATTATTTTTATTATGAACTGCAGCGTTAGGCGCCGAGTGTTGGAGTTCGTTTGAGTGTCTTGTTATTCGAGTCTAGAGTCAACAAATGAAAATGGCGGCGAACGGCAAAATTTTATCTCCTGTGGGAAGCTTAAGGTCGGTAAAATGAAATTGGTCGATTTAGCTGAAATTTGGTGTGAGGTCATTGCTAGCCCATCTCCTATCCCACTGAAAATTTCAAGTCTCTACGACTTGCGTTACTGAAATAGAGCCTATTTTTCACTATTGTTCATTTTCAATTCAAAATGGCGTCCAGCAGTTGACCTAAATCAAAATTATATACCCGAAAGTTTTTCGGCTTTCCTAAAAGCATTCGGAAAATATAATTGCCTTCTCTATAAGTAAAATATCAACAAAGCCTTATCGATTTTCACATTTCAAGATGTTGCACTTCCGGTTTGTGCTACAAACTCAATTTTTTGTGTACGAATCAGTAGTGTCGTAGCTAGTATAAAAAACAATTTCAAGGCAATTTGACTTATATTTCGTCGATTTTTTTGAAAATTTTGATTCTTAATTTCTCCATTGGGAGATAATTTAGAAAATTTTAAAAGTCATTTTTAAAGTCGCATGAGTGAGATCTACTTAAATACTAAATTTCATAAAAATCGTGCAATTATTAAAGAAGTTGTCATTTTGATCTTAATGAAATCTTTAAAGACGTATCAATAAGATCTACTCACATACCTAATTTTGTGAAAACCGTGCAACTATTAAAGAAGTTGTAAAGTTGGTCTCAACTTCTGGTTTCGAAATAACATCGACGAATTTTCGAAATACGAAAATCCGAAATTGCAGAATTGCAGAAGTGTACGAATCAGTCGTAGCTATTACAAAAAAAACAATTTCAAGGCAATTTGACCTATATTTCGTCGATTTTTTGAAAATTTTGATCCTTAATTTCTCCAAGGGGAGATAATTTAGAAAATTTCGAATGATATTTTTCAAATCGTATCGATAAGATCTACTCACATACTTAATTTTGTGAAAATCGTGCAACTATTAAAGAAGTTGTCAAGTTGGTCTCAACTTTTGGTTTCGAAATAACATCGAAATTCGAGAATCCGAAATTGCAGATATAAATTAAATGTTTCAAGGTATCCAAAGAAAAAGGAATTAATAAAATAGGTAAGAAAGTCACAAAGTTACAGTAATGTAGGTCAAATGCATTCGACTTCAAAATGGCGTCCATCACTTGACCTAAATCAAAATTCTATTTCCGGCAGTTTTTCGGCTTTCCTTAAAGGATTCGAAAAATATAATTGCCTTGTCTGTAAGTAACATATCAACAAAGGAGTATCGATTTTCACATTTCAAGATGGTGGCACTTCCGGTTTGGCCTACAAACTCCATTTTTGTGTACGAATCAGTAGTGTCGTAGCTAGCTTAAAAAAAATCAAGGCAATCTGACCTATATTTCATCGATATTTTCAAAACTTTGATCCTTAATATCAGCAAGGGGAGATAATTTACAAAATGAGTGAGATCTACTTAAATACTAAATTTCATAAAAATCGTTCAACTAATAAGGAAGTTGTCATTTTGATCTTAACTTCCGGTTCGAAATCACAGCGACGAATTTTCGAAATTCGAAAATCCAAAATTGCAGATTTGACAAGGTACACAAAGAAAAAAAAAGTAAAATAGATCAAATAGTCACAAAGTTACAGCTAAGTAGGTCAAATGTATTTGTTCGTAAATTTCGATGATTTCGGATTCGAAAAACGTTTTGAAAATATGCCTATTCCATAGACACCACCCATTCTTGGGGGGGTGGGGGTCAAAGTTTCAGAAAGATCCCATAGTTAGATTATGAGATATAAGATTTGCAGAAAAAACACCCAAAAAAATAATAATATTAATAATCTTAACAGAAACAATAAGCTTTCATATGTAAATACATATGAAAGCTTAATAAATAATAATTTTAGTAATCACGACAGGCTAATAATAATAAATAATAATAATAATTTTAGTAATCACAATAGGCTTTCAGACGAAAGTCTATTTTTTTTTTCGGGGGAGCCTATTTCTCTAATTTTCTATTAGGAAACCATTTGGTAGCAACATATGAGATATATTTAACCTACATTTTTGGATTTAAAGTAAATGTTTCAAGGTATCCAAAGAAAAGGGAATTAATAAAATAGGTAAGAAAGTCACAGAGTTACAGTAATGTAGGTCAAATGCATTCGACTTGTTCTCATTTTCAATTCAAAATGGCGTCCATCACTTGACCTAAATCAAAATTCTATTTCCGGCAGTTTTTCGGCTTTCCTAAAAGGATTCGAAAAATATAATTGTCTTGTCTATAAGTAACATATCAACAAAGGAGTATCGATTTTCACATTTCAAGATGGTGGCACTTCCGGTTTGGGCTACAAACTCCATTTTTTGTGTACGGATCAGTAGTGTCGTAGCTGGCTTGAAAAAAAATCAAGGCAATCTGACCTATATTTCATCGATATTTTCAAAACTTTGATCCTTAATATCAGCAAGGGGGGATAATTTACAAATTTTTAAAAGTCATTTTTAAAGTCGTTAAAAACGTTTTGAAAATATGCCTATTCCATAGACACCACCCATTCTTAGGGGGGGGGGGGTCAAAGTTTCAGAAAGATCCCATAGTTAGATTATGAGATTTAAGATTTGCAGGAAAAACACAAAAAAAAAAAATAATAATAATAATAATCTTAACAGAAAGAATAAGCTTTCATAATGTTAATACATATGAAAGCTTAATAAATAATAATTTAGTAATCACAACAGGCTAATAATAATAAATAATAATAATAATTTTAGTAATCACAATAGGCTTTCAGACGAAAGTCTTTTTTGTTTTCGAGGGAGCCTATTTCTCTAATTTTCTATTAGGAAACCATTTGGTAGCAACATATGAGATATATTTGACCTACATTTTTGGATTTAAAGTAAATGTTTCAAGGTATCCAAAGAAAAGGGAATTAATAAAATAGGTAAGAAAGTCACAAAGTTACAGTAATGTAGGTCAAATGCATTCGACTTGTTCTCATTTTCAATTCAAAATGGCGTCCATCACTTGACCTAAATCAAAATTCTATTTCCGGCAGTTTTTCGGCTTTCCTAAAAGGATTCGAAAAATATAATTGCCTTGTCTGTAAGTAACATATTAACAAAGGAGTATCGATTTTCACATTTCAAGATGGTGGCACTTCCGGTTTGGGCTACAAATTCAATTTTTGTGTACGTATCAGTAGTGTCGTAGCTGGCTTAAAAAAATCAAGGCAATCTGACCTATATTTCATCGATATTTTCAAAACTTTGATCCTTAATATCAGCAAGGGGGGATAATTTACAAATTTTTAAAAGTCATTTTTAAAGTCGTTAAAAACGTTTTGAAAATATGCCTATTCCATAGACACCACCCATTCTTAGGGGGGGGGGGGGGCCAAAGTTTCAGAAAGATCCCATAGTTAGATTATGAGATTTAAGATTTGCAGGAAAAACACACAAAAAAAAAAAAATAATAATAATAATCTTAACAGAAAGAATAAGCTTTCATAATGTTAATACATATGAAAGCTTAATAAATAATAATTTAGTAATCACAACAGGCTAATAATAATAAATAATAATAATAATTTTAGTAATCACAATAGGCTTTCAGACGAAAGTCTTTTTTTTTCGAGGGAGCCTATTTCTCTAATTTTCTATTAGGAAACCATTTGGTAGCAACATATGAGATATATTTGACCTACATTTTTGGATTTAAAGTAAATGTTTCAAGGTATCCAAAGAAAAAGGAATTAATAAAATAGGTAAGAAAGTCACAAAGTTACAGTAATGTAGGTCAAATGCATTCGACTTGTTCTCATTTTCAATTCAAAATGGCGTCCATCACTTGACCTAAATCAAAATTCTATTTCCGGCAGTTTTTCGGCTTTCCTAAAAGGATTCGAAAAATATAATTGCCTTGTCTGTAAGTAACATATTAACAAAGGAGTATCGATTTTCACATTTCAAGATGGTGGCACTTCCGGTTTGGGCTACAAATTCAATTTTTGTGTACGTATCAGTAGTGTCGTAGCTGGCTTAAAAAAATCAAGGCAATCTGACCTATATTTCATCGATATTTTCAAAACTTTGATCCTTAATATCAGCAAGAGGGGATAATTTACAAATTTTTAAAAGTCATATTTAAAGTCGCATGAGTGAGATCTACTTAAATACTAAATTTCATAAAAATCGTTCAACTATTAAAGAAGTTGTCATTTTGATCTTAAATTCCGGTTCGAAATCACAGCGACGAATTTTCGAAATGCGAAAATCCGAAATTGCAGATTTGACAAGGTACACAAAGAATTTTTTTTTAGCAAAATAGATCAAATAGTCACAAAGTTACAGCTAAGTAGGTCAAATGTATTTGTTCGTAAATATCGATGATTTCGGATTCGAAAAACGTTTTGAAAATATGCCTATTCCATAGACACCACCCATTCTTGGGGGGGGGGGGGGTCAACGTTTCAGAAAGATCCCATTGTTAGATTATAAGATTTAAGATTTGCAGGAAAGACACCAAAAAAAATAAAATAATAATAATAATAATCTTAACAGAAACAATAAGCTTTCATAATGTAAATACATATGAAAGCTTAATAAATAATAATTTAGTAATCACAACAGGCTTTCAGACGAAAGTCTGAAAACCTAATAATAATAAAATAATAATAATAATTTTAGTAATCACAATAGGCTTTCAGACGAAAGTCTTTTTTTTTTTCGGGGGAGCCTATTTCTCTAATTTTCTATTAGGAAACCATTTGGTGGCAACATATGAGATATATTTGACCTACATTTTTGGATACCTGACGACAATCCGGTTCCAGTAATATAAGTTTCATTCAGAATTATCGCACTTTATTTTTCGATTTTTTTCGAATTTTCTGCACAGTTTGTAAGCTTAAGTTTCGTTTTACGACTGAATCGACGTTTCGGAGATTCCTGGTAAATAAAGCAATATGGTCAAACCATCCAGTAAAGCAATTTCAACAACAACCGTAAACCGGAGATAGTCAAAATAATATGCGATATTTTGAAAAAAAACGCGAAATATGGATGATTTTTGGGAAAAAGCAATTTCTCCATAGCGTATTAGCGGAATAAAAAATAAAAGTATTTGTAGATGGCCCGATAATTGGACTATCGTATGCTAACTAATTGATACAGATCAGGAAGCAGTATAGGGCACGCTGAATATCAAGTATTTTCTGATTTGGAGCGTTTTTGGACGCCTGTATCTCGAAAAAATAACCTACAATTTATTTTCAACTTTCTCTATCGAGAGTCCCTTCGGAGGTATTGTGAATGAAGCCATCCAATAAGACTTTTGGGTGTCTAGAGTAGGATAATAAAGGGACTGAAAATCGAAAAAAGTCGAAAAATCGAAAAAAAAAAAAAAATTATTTTAAAAGATTTTCAAAAAAATAGTTATACATTCAGAAAACTGACATATTTACAATTCTAACGATGTGTGATAAGTATTGGGTTATTGAAATTTAATTTTCGTTATTTTGACATTTTTGGCACTTTTAAACATAGGATTTCTCAGTGGCATTTTATCTGATCAGATAATGTAATATATCATTACAGAGCCCTGCCGCTATTTATTTGCCCAAACTGGTTATTGAAAATATTCCGACAATAATCTCCATACCGGAAGTATTCAAAATGAAATTTAAAGAGGGTTAAAAATTGCCGCTCCCGCTAAAAGCTGAATTTCGCGGTTATATATTGCCGGACCAAAAGAAGTCAAGTATCTTTGGATATCCCCATTAAAGGAATATTATATGGTATCTCAATGGTACGATTTCGAAGGTAGGTTAGAAAATACATTTTGGTACACCTAAATCGAGTATTTTCCGTTTGTGGAGCCTTTTTAGACGCATTTTTCTCGAAAACGCCAGCTTCGATGTGTCTGACACTTTTTTAACGCAGAGTCCTATAAGAAAAGGTTTGAAATAATATAAGTGGTCCAAAAATGGCCTCAATCTTTGAAAAATGTTGAAATCGTTAAATTTTTGATATTGATAATTTCTTTTTCTTTTTTTACGAAAACTATTGAATGCAAGGTGAGGTAACCAAACAACTTGTTAAAGCTATTCCGACAATGATCCAAAAACCGGAAGTAGTCGGAAAATATCCGATGTTTTGAAAAAAATGCAAAAAACTGAAGATTTTTGCTAAAAGCGCGATATCGCCGTTGGATATTAGCAGATCAAAAGAGCTAAAGTATCGTTGGATAGTCCAGTAAATGGACTTTCGTATGACATCCGTCCAGTCCGATTCCTGATAGCCGGTTCAGTGCTGCTTGCAGGTCTAGTTATATCTATGAATATAAAATAAAGAATGGAAAGGTTAGAAAAAAGGACTATATCATAACGACTATTTCTTTTACTGTTAATGAGTATTCATGGTAAAACAGATAAATTAAGTCAGCTAAATCGTAATCCCACTGTATCGCGATGACTCTTTAGAATTTTGTATTGAAGATAAAAAAAACTGCATCAAAAAGCATTGGTTCAAATGTACCACCAATGACTCTGCTGTATCAGACTATCTGTAAAAATCCTATATACCAACACAAATCTTAAGGAACTCCGAAGATTAATGGAGGCTTTCCATTTAAAAAGGCAATAGCCAGATCTCAATAGAAAAAGCGGCCTTTTTATCCATAGAGCCTACGATGAGTTAATCCAGAAATTAGTGTGGTATGACATGTCATCCCGAATGGAAGCAGTTTTCATTGACTTCCGGTAAGAAATACCAATTTCCGGGTTAAAAATGGGATCGAATACAGCCTTTTGGATTGTTCATGATCTGAAGTTTATTTTGCGGTTTGTTCATCATGTGGTTCAAATTGTTCGACCCTTGACCACTCTGGGAGGGGCCTTTTTGAAATCCGGACCCTTCTGTCCATGGCTATCTCTGCCAACGATGGTTGGATCTCCATAATCTGAAGTTTATTCTGGGGTTTTGTCATATATAATACACTTAAAGCAAACGGAATAAGTTTTCATTGAATTTCGATAGGGAATACCAATTTCCGGAGTCAAGTCTACCACTTTTTGTGGCTCTTGAAGCATGGTAAATTAATTCATGTGGTCACTTTTGGGTGACTTGAACAAAATGAATCTTAACAAGCCATACGTCAACAGAGACGAAACAAAACGATCCTATCTTGGAAATTAATACACTGCAGCTCACTATATCAGTTATTCATCATCCTCGTCCTCCTGTACACCCCTGATCAAATGTGAACGGTCCCTATAAGGCAGATCATTTTTGCGGGAACGCATCGCCCTGTATACCCTGTTTTACAACCACATTTTGTGAGTTCAATTGCAGCATGAAGGGTAGGCAGATCAAGATTCGGCACAGGAAGGTTCAGGGATCCGGCTAGGTACGACTTGTCGCGTATCGAAGGGTGCATGTACTTTGTTCCTGTGATATAGGTCAACAATGTAGTACGAGTCAGTGGAAGCATCTCTCCCTCCAAGTTTTTGTTAACTGAACAATTGCCATCTAAGTCCTCGTAGGGCTAATGGAGAAGATGATGAGTAGACATAGCAGATAAATCTCTCCAGTTCACTGACCTGCACAGGAAAATCATTATTCACGATCTCAGTTAAGATGATACATTCTCCAAGGTCCTTGAGACATATGATAACAGGATCATCACCGTCAAGCTTCGTGTAATGTACTTAGCCATGCTTTCTTTGTGATTGCCACAAATTTACCATCAGCACCAGAGAAGCTGTGAGGTCCAATCATACCTTGAGACTTATGACTTCCGATGACACGCACTCGCTCGATCACATATATCTCTAGATCTCTGTATTTTACAGTCTTCTCAGTTACAAACTTAAGATAACTGCGACTACCGAGACAACTCCGAGGGACAAGGTCCATGAGAATTCTGAGGGAATCGGCTTCTCGTCGGTAACTCCTAATTACAGATGCACGATCCGAGAGTTTCTCAACGATCATATGGTTGATATGACACCGGCTACATCGACCAAAGTTATCAGCATTGGTTGTACTTCAGGGTATGAAGAAAGCATTAAATATGCAGAAATTCTCTGGTCCACAAGAAGCATTCACCATGCGAATCGACTTCCTACTGGTTGAATACAGTTAAGGGCGCATAATATTTGGTCGCACATAAATACGATGGTACAGTCATACCTCACCAAGTCCTTTCATCTGTAGCTTATAGTGATGTTCCCACAATTTTCGTCTCAAGGTTTTAACTGTGACGGTCGCACGTGTCATTGGAAGTTACAGGTGTCAAAGCCTTATTTGATTTCACAACCTCCCCGGTGTTGACTGGGGAGGTAAGTTTGTGAGCACCACAAAACATACATGCATATAGGTTTGTGCATACTTTAAGCTTAAAGGACAATATTGGTGCCAGTAATTATCACATATGTTATAGAGCGTGTTAAACACATTCAAAATATACTTTTAACGGCTACGATAGCTGAGTATTACACGCTACCCGAATCGACAGTGACGTATAACGAAAAGGAAAACATGGGCGACTGCTCTATTTAAGTGACTGAAGCGACGAGTGATACAGACACACGGCTAAATTGTTGCTCACTTTTAATTCCTTCGAAGACCAACAGTTGTTAAATGGGATTGTAAGAGGATATCTGACAATTCAATAAAGTAATTGAATGTCGTGCTTTAACTGAACTAACATAAAGTGGTTGTAAAACATGCTCCCCGGGGCGGTGCAGTTTCTGGAATAATTGTCGACCTTGGACATCGGTTTTGATAGGGGGCGTACCAATATGATCGGGGATGCAGTGGACGGTGTTGTATTTATTTCCAAGATATGAATTTCGTTGATTTCGTTTCTGGCGAATTCTGGCGTGTTATGATTTCTTTTTGTTTTTGATATCAAACTTGTTTACTTGTCACAAACGTCAGATTTGTCTTGAATCATATGACAAAACATTCCAATGACCCAAAAGTTACCAAGTGAATCATTTTAAAATGCTTCAGAGGCCACAAAAAATGGTACTGCTTGATAGATTTCTCTAAGCTGAAATCGATCTGAGTTTGACACAGGAAACTCGCTCTAATAGTTAGTACAGGGGGACTGCGCCACATATGATTTACATAAAGGACAAATATAACTAAAATACATCATACTCCGAAACAACAAACAAAACAAACAAAAAACCAATTCAAAAAAGAGTGAATGGGTCCGGGGGCTAGCCGTAAGTGCCCACTGCGCTGTACAGTCCCGTGTATCATAGATGGGGTCGGCATGATGAAAGAAACACCCAGCATGCACTTCATCCAAATGAAAATCCAAAGATTATTGGCTGAAATCAATCCGAGTTTGATACGGGAAATTGGTATTTCTAACCGGAAGGCAGTGGTAACTACTTCTATTCGCATAGAGTGTATCATAAATGGGGTTGGCTTTATGAAAAAAAAAACACCCAGAATGAACTTCAGATCATAAAAATCCAAAGATTATTGACTGAAAACACTCCGAATTTGACACCGGAACTACTTCTATTCGCATAGAGTGTATCATAAATGGGGTTGGCTTTATGAAAAAAAACCCACCCAGAATGAACTTCAGATCATAAAAATCCAAAGATTATTGACTGAAAACACTCCGAATTTGACACCGGAAATTTCCCACCGGAAGTCAATGAAAATCAATGTACTACTTCCAATCGCTTCAGGTGTATCATAAATGGAGTCGACATGGTGAAAACAAACAAGAATGGACTTCAGATCATGAAAACCCAAAGATTATTGGCTGAAAACAACCCGAGTTTGACATCGGACGTTAGTATTCTCCCCGAGTCCCCCGGAACGTTAAGTCCACGAAAACTACTTCCAATCGCTTAAGGTGTACCATAAATGGGTCGGCATGATGAAAAAACCGAAGAATAAACTTCAGATTATGAAAATCCAACCATTATTAGCGGAGATAGCCATGTCCTCGTTCAAAGGGTCTCAAAAATTACCTTCCCATAGGGGTCGAGGGGTCAAAACATTTGAACACCGACATTTTTGGATAACTTGGTCCCTATTCAACTCAAAACAACAAAAGAATCAATTTTAGCTACAAATCCCACGGGAGCTGTTCTGATGGCATGTCATCACACATGTATATTATTTATTATATAATTTTATTTTACTAAATAAAAAATGCAGGTCAATTATTCAACACTGCTAGTGAAGAAAACACTTATTATCTTATCAAGATGAACCATTTTAAACTTTTCAGTAGAATGAACCCAATGTTTTTCAATGATTCTAAAATGATTAAAACAATTTGGTTACATAGGTTTGAAATTACATACAGAAACTCCTGCTAAAACAGCACACCTGCACGATACCCAAGTGTATTTTAATGTGTTCAACTGTTTAAACTCTAATTGTATTTCACAGAATTGTGTCTTCTGCATTTATAAATATTATTATTTTAACGGTATTCCACATTTTATATATCAATATATTATTATCATTTCAGTTATTATTAAAGCCTATAGATTATGGATTATCCACCAGTTCATTACCAGATAATGCCGAATTAAACCTAAAGGTTTTTGCTACTATTATGTTATTTTTGGTTAGAAGATCGTCAGTCCCACGAGGAAGACCAATGATGGTAGGTTGACATATATAGTATTGTAGCTGCATCGAAAATGAATCAACGTTGCATAGTTTAAATAATATCAACTAACAACAGTGTCCATATTAAAAATGTTAACCCTGGAACACCATTGACACAACCTTATCTGTCGATTGTCACATGGGTGACATCTGTTGTTTCATCTTTGCTGTCCCTGTCGGTAGGATCAAGAGTAGCAAGGCCTATTTTAAGGTTTAATTGGCGAAGCATGGTTTCTGGAGAAGTGGGTTTGTAAAGGGTGAGTTCCGAAAACATTTCACCGTCAGAAACATGATGTCTTGCGCCCTGGACAGAACTTGGTAGGTCCAATTTAACTCCCCCCACCGCCGCCTCAACAATGGCCCACCCCCCTTAAATTAGTATCACCACGTTTACACTTTTATAACAAATTGGGAGCTATGGTGGTCTTTGCCATGCAGGATACGCCCACAATTTCAAGGAGATCAACGTAAAACAGAAAAATCGATATGGTCCATTTTATCACTGCCCTAATGCTTCACATCGAATACCAAAGCATCGATCGCACTCACGATGGTTTCTGGTAAGGGGCTTTTCGTTGAATATCCATAGGGGGTTGTCGTCCCCCCTCCCCACCGTCCCCCCAAAAAATTACACCAAATTTGAAATACCCCTGTTAAAAACTGTAGCCTCTATAACCTTTAGAATGTTTCAGCAAGAGGCGAGAGGATGTGAAGGGGGGGGGGGGGAACTCAAGAACGGAAGGTTGTGTAACGCAGAATGCTGATTATCGATAGATATTTTTGGAGTATATATTGTGATGTACAATATTATAAAAGAGATAAGTTAATATACAGTTAGTATCCCTCTCATTAAACAAATTATTATTATAAAGCGAAAAAGACAACGCTGGATAAGTGCCATTTATAATATCTTAGGATGATTAAGCGCTATATAAATGTCCTATTATTATTATTTATTATATTAATGTCATTCTGAATAATGAATTGTAAAAAAATATATATTAATAAGCAGATGTAAAACACATTGTTCAAAATGACAATATATTATAGTCATTCAGGTAACACAGTCTAACATAATGTCTTTTCGATTTTCTGTACAGTTTATGTGGGTTTTTTGCGATTAAGTTGATTATCGATCGGTTGTGGATCATCATTATCATCTAGCTCAATATAATCAGGTGTGGTGTGTATTGCTGGGTGTCAAATTGTATTCTTTTTAACTGTGAGCTGTTCCTTGCAAATATTGTACCATTTGGAGCTTTTAGTACGACTAGTGATCCTTTGGTATCTATCACAACAGAAGCATGATGATAATTTATTTGTTTTTGCCTGCTTCACCAATACAAATAGTAAATGCAGGAGGACTGTACTACACGCAAAACAAAAACAAAAATTGCAAACACGTCCGATAAACTCGGTTTTTCCTGCATCACTGACAAGTTGGAACCACGCCTGAAAATCTGGATGAACTTTCTCGGCCAATGCATGTCGAAAAGGAACATGAACTTACATGCTGATAAGATCAACAGAGCAAAACCACCTTCTTTGAGCCTATTAGAGTAGAGTTTTAGCCCTTCGTACTGCAGAATGTTCTCGTTGCAGGGCTTTGCTCCTGTTTGCTCACTACAATTATAATTTTAGCGTTGTCCGAGTTTCTGTCCGGATTATCGCCCTTATTGTTTAAATTATTTGACGTTCTAAGACCTGACGTCGACTGGCTGACTATCGCCATTCGGGGGGCGGCCGCTGACGGGGTCGGTCGCATTTTTTTATTTTTAATTTTTTTTTTGTTTTTTGTTACGTCTTTTTTGTAAATCATTTTAGTGAAGCCTGTACCATAACAGGCCCTGGACTGTACAGCGCAATAGACGCCTACGGCTGGCCCCCGGATCCATTCACTTGTTTGACAATTGTTTATTTTTGCAATGTCTATTTTCCGTCTTATCCGCAGGTTTATTATGTAGATTTTTGTTTTGCGTGTGGTGCGGTCCTCCTGCACTTACTATTAGAGTAGACTTTTAGCCCTTCGTACTGCAGAATGTTCACGTTGTCGGACTTTGCTCCTGTTTGCTCACTACATATATACACTTATTATTTTAGTGTTTTCCGAGATTCTGTTCGGATTATCGCCCTTATTGTTAAAATTCTTTGACGTTCTAACACCTGACGTCAACTGGCAGACTATAGCCATTGAAGAGACGACCACTGTTACGTCTTTTTTGTAAATCATTTTAATGAAGCCTGCACCATAACAGGCCCGTAACTTTTGTAACATAACTCTTGTAATTAATAATAAGGCATAAGGTTTTAATACTGTAACGTATATACAGGTAATACAGGAATCAAACATATATACAGAACATTGTAACATCTCTGGTAAATAAACATTGTAACATCTTTGGTAAATAAACATTGTAACATCTCGTTAGCTCACTACATTTATTCTTTTTAGCGTATTCCGAGTTTCTGTCCGGATTATCGCCCTTATTGTTAAAATTGTTTGACGCTCTAACACCTGACGTCAATTGGCTGGCTGTCGCCGTTAGGGGGACGGCCACTTACGGTATCGGTCGCATTTTAGTTTTGTTACTTCTTTTATGTAAATCATTTTAGTGAAGCCTGTACCAAGACAGGCCCGGGACTGTACAGCGCAGTGGACGCTTACGGCTGGCCCCCGGATCCATTCACTTGATTTGATAATTGTTTAGTTCTTGCAGTGTCTATTTTCTGTCTTGGCCGCAGGATTATCTTGTAGATTTATTATTTTTTGTTTTTGTTTTGCGTGTAGTGCAGTCCTCCTGCATTTACTATTAGAGTAGAGTTTGAGCCATTCGTACTGCAGAATGTTCTCGTACTGTTTGCTCACTACATGTACACTTATTATTTTAGCGTTTTCCGAGATTCTGTCCGGATTATATTTTTTATAACGTCTTTTTTGTAAATCATTTTAGTGAAGCCTGCACCATAACAGGCCCGGGACTGTAAAGAGCAGTGGACGCTTACGGCTGGCCCCGGATCCATTCACTTGATTTGATAATTGTTTATTTTGTGCAATGTCTATTTTCTGTCTTGTCCGCAGGTTTATCTGGTATATTTTTGTTTTGTGTGTAGTGCGGTCCTCCTGCACTTACTATTAGACAAGAATGTGTTGAAAAATTTGAATTATCAAGTAAATGTATCATTTATAAGCATATTGTGAATACCTCTGACTAAACCAATAGACAAAAAATACAGACGCGAAATTACAAGAATCCGTTTGTCTAATCATAATTTAAATATTGAAAGGTTGCGATATAGTACTAAATATATTGTACATTGTGTAATTTTGAAGACATTAAAAGATGAGTACCATCTTGTTTTAATCCGTCCAATTTATAAAAATCTGAGATATAAATATATACAAAAAATATTATTATTGAACGTTTTTAATTTTTTTAATCTTTTATTTACTAAAAATGTATCTTGTAGATTTGTATACTTGGTTCGAAGATTTTTAGTTTCAGATCTGGTCTCGGGAGAAGTAAGTTCTTAGTGTTGAATGGTATGTTGTTAATCTCCATCATTCTCACTAGTTCCTTAGTTTCGATATAAGTCTGCATATATCTCTTCTAGGGTGATTTCTCGCCGTTTTGTGTAGATCTTGTCATCCAGCCAGAATCTGTATATGTCAAGTTTAACAAGTTTTAATTCCGATAATAAGTTGACCTGTGTTTTAACCATACTGTAGATTTTCGTGGTGCTGTAGTCTATGGTGCAAAGTGGTGCTGTGTCCTTGAGACCTTCGTTGGCAAGTCGATCTGCTTCCTCGTTTCCTCTATTGTTGACATGTGATGAAATCCACACCAGCTCTAATTTGCTTGCCTTCTCTAGGACCCTCTGGTACAGCTGCCTGATTTCCAAAATGACTGCTGGTCTTGAGTCCGAGTTGTCATATTGGATTGAAACCAGACTGTTCAGAGAGTCGCTGGGAATGACGAACTTACTAGTCTTTTGATGGGAGATCCATGATATAGCGTAACAATCACGAATGGTCACAAGCTCTGCAGTCTACACCGAACAGTTATTGTGTAGTTTCCTGCTTATTTCCTGTTCCCCGTTTGGTAGGTATATTCCAAAAGAGCTGGTACCCATTTCAGGGTTGCGTGAGCCATCCGTGTACACATGGTTCCATTCATCAGACGGCCAGTTGTCTTCCAGGTGTTCTAGAGTGAAAGCACGTGCAGTCAGGGGTTTAGAGGAAGCACCATCAATAACCACGCATTGTTTTCTATTATTAAGATAGTCTTCTATTATTTAGTAGATCTCCTCTGATCCCAACTACCCCTAGCTTATGACAAAGTGCAGCATGCCACACTCTGTCAAAAGACTTGCTGATGTCACAGAACTCCGTTCTCGTATACTGGCCTTAGGACTATTAGTTGATAAGTAGTTGAGTCCTCGTGCATAAAACCGCTTTGTAGATTAGTGTTGAGGTCCTCAAAGATGTAAAAGACATGTTTGTAAATGCTTTTCTCAAAATATTTTGCAAAAATACTTAATAATGATACTGGTCTATAATTTCCACAAAGAGTTGGGTCACCCTTTTTAAAAATTGCAGTGATGTTTGCAGATTTTCAAATAGTTGGTACATGTTTACAGTTTAAAGAGATGTTAAATAATTTACATAATGGTTCACTTCTTTCAGAAGATAGAGATTTTAATAATTTCCCGCTAATTTCGCCATGACCTGTAGCTTTAGAAGTGTCAATTGTTGAAATCATGTCTCTAACTTCTTTAGGTGTTAGTAATATGTTGCACAATGAGTGTTCTTCGTGCTCGAGATCCGGAAGATTTGCATTAGTGTAGTCTAGCTGTGATTGGTTATTTAAAAAAATTCTTTTAAATAGTGTGCTTTATCTTTAGGATTAAATAATGGAGTCTCATCTTTCATAAGTGGTGGAATTTCTCCACCCTTTTTATCCTTAATAAACGAGTTAACAAAAGACGCCACCACCCTTTTTAGCCAAAATTGTTTATACTGTTAATTTCGTCGTCTAATTTTTGATAATATTCTTTTTTACAGTTTCTTATTAAATCGATATATGTATTTCTAATATGTCTAAAATTTTGCAAATCAGATTTCTTATGTATTTTATTTTTTTTCCTTCTCATTTTCCTAATAGTGTTATTCATCCATAATTTGTTTTTAGGTCTGATAGTAACTATTTTGTTGGGAATGTGTTTCATCCCATGGTATACTCTTAATGTCATGTCAAAAACTGTCAAAGTCTGCCCTAGTTCCATATTGTTCGAGAGAATCTATGTAGTGTTTGACGATGAAAATTTAAACGACAGTACACAGGGCAATGAACACTACAGAAGTTATCTTATACACCAGATTCGTAAATATATCCTGAGCAATTTGTTAAAATTAAATAAGTTAATGCCCCCCCCCCCCTCCTTTTGTTGTCATATCTTGTTGGCTCTGTAATAATCTGTTTAAAATCAAAAATTGAGATAGCTGAGTGAATAATAGTATTTGTTTTAGTCAAAAGATCAAAATTAAAATCGACAAATATAAGGAGGTTATTTATATATCATCTGATGCACCCAATGACAAAGAATCAATTATTAAGTTGTTAATTTGAGTTGAAGATTTTGGAGGTCCGTTAAAGGTGCCAATTAAAAACTTTACATTAATAATACTTGTTTCAATCCAAATGCACTCTGTACTGTCGGTTTCTAAATCAGTCCTACGTTTTATTAATATATTCATACGGTAAAATAGTGCTACGCCCACATCCTTGTCCGTCTGTCCTGTCTTTTCTTATAGGTGCATTAAAACCGGGGATAGATAGGGTGTCAGATGAAAGGTTTTATCAAGCCATAAAATCATAATCTTCTGATAATTGTGCTGTGACAAGATCAATTTTATTTCGGATGCTCCTAACATTCAAATGCACCAAAGAAAATTTATTTGGTCCAGGATTATACTCGATATATCCACTCTGTAATAATAAAGATAACATAATTATTAAAAAGCTAATGCAAATTGATACATGATAATCGTAATAAATGTTGGGTTTATATACAATACATTGGCAATAAATACACGAAATGAACCTATTTACATTTATGTACAAGAGGTACAACGCTACCGCACCTCTGTGAATGGCGTATAAAATAACGACAAGCTGCATATGTTCAGACAGATTAATGAGATAACTTTAATTAAAGAATAACGCGTGTGTCATTTTTTAAAATATTTCCAAGCGAGATAACACTCAGAAAGGTCTGGGATCTGGACACAGCGATCAACGAGGCGATGTCAACAAAGCATGCTTCTCTTTCATAAGTTTCGGATTCAAATTCTTGTGAACGTGGCCAGTGCAATTTTAATAATATTATTATGTCTATCAAGATATAACAGTGATTTTATCTTTCTATATTAAAACTGTTTATTCTATATCGAAACGGACACGATTTCAAAATCTAGCAATATGTAACCATAGCAACGAAATATTAACAACATAGCTAGAAGCAGAATACAAGGCTCTGGCTAGAAGTAGAGATAGAGTGGTACAAGAAGCCTGAATGCCAATGTTATAATATCCCCCTGTCGAAGCGTCTTCCGTGGGCCTATATGTCGATGATTTTGCAGTCTATCATAAATAGTCCTACTTCATGTAAGAAGTTTGTCCGAGGTTACCTGGCTAGGTAAATGAGTGTGATAGTAATGTAATAGAATTTTTTTTTCAGCAATACCAATAGGCCCTACTCCGAATTCGATGCTAGTCGTGGCCCATACCATGATGTGACCCGTTCTTATCAACGTTCTCGTTTCCATTATTAATAGTTTTTATCTGATGTATTTTTCAGCAATACCAATAGGCCCTACTCCGAATTCGATGCTAGTCGTGGCCCATACCATGATGTGACCCGTTCTTATCAACGTTCTCGTTTCCATTATTAATAGTTTTTATCTGATGTATTTTTCCCGTCATCGTCACCGTTGTTCCTCGCACTTGTTAATAAAACTTTTTTTTTAAATTCTGAAATGAGTTACATAAAGAACTAAGTAAATGATAATTTTTTTTTTTATAAACAATATTATATTCAGGTTGTCTGAATGGGATTGGGGAACAGGCTTAGCCTCCCTAAATAATTTGTATACTGTATTATTAATGCAAAACGGGTGTATGTACATATAGACCGGCAGCCCAGAGCACTTTGGTCAAACGAAGGAGGTACCAATATCTGAGTACCGGAATGGTTACTGTGTAACCTGGCATATTCGGATATGGATGTCTGCCGGGTTCCAGTTGCTGCGTGTGGCCTTTTGGGCCCTAAAAGGGGCACCCCAAAATGAGCTGGATCAAACATTGTGGATACCACTCGGAAACAAGTTTAAATTAACAGATACATCTCTCTGAGTACAAAACAGGCCCCGCCAGACAAATTCTCCTCTGCATAGGGGCCGCCAGACGCCCCCAAAGAGCCCCAACTCTTGAGCTACATCAAACATTGGAGGTACCATACGAAACAAAATTACAATTAACAATTAGTCTCTGCTTAGTATAAAAATCCCAATGCCAGACAAATTACCTGCTGTAAAAGCCCCGCCAGACACCCCTAAAAGTTGGGCCCCGGGAACATTGTATTGAAAATGAGCTGTATCAAACATTGGGGATACCACATGGAACCAAATTTAAATTAACTGGTACATCTCCCAGAGTACAAAAAATGCTCTGCCAGACAAATTCTCCTCTGCATAGGGTCCGCCAGACGCCCCCGAAGGGCCCTAACTCTTGAGCTAGATTAAACATTGGAGGTACCATACGAAACAAAGTTTAAATGGACAATTATACTCTGCTTATTATAAAAATCCCAATGCCAGACAAATTGTCTGTTGTTAAAGCCCCGCCAGACACCCCTAAAAGTTGGGCCCCGGGAACATTGTGTTAAAAATAAGTTGGATCAAAGATTGGTTATACCACATGGAAGCAACTTTAAATGAACTGGTACATCTCATTGAGTACAAAACGGTCCCTGCCAGACAAATTCTCGTCTGCATATAATGCCCGGGTATCCGCCTTGTCCTTCTCTTATAATTATATTTATTTTGTCCTGTTAGCCCGATTATTTAAGCGAATCATTCAGTGGAACAAGCAATGTCAAACAATGACACTTTGGCGGGGTCTAGGCTCTGACGTCATCATGGCTAGTAACGCTCGTGCAGATTTGTTGACAATTGACGTCATCGGAATCCCCCTATAAATAGTTGCAGACGACAAGGAAACCTTCAGCGGTCACCCAGTTCACTGAAGCAAGGCTCCTAATACAACTGGTAGCCCACCGGACAATAATAGATAACCAAAAATTGGTAAGACATTTATATCTTGGCTTTCGCTGTGGGAATTTATCCATAATTAATTGGTCTTTTATAAAACTTGATTAGTTTGATGCAAGTTAGGCCTAGGGCTAGGTTACCCATTCCCCCAGGCCCAAGACTGACCAAGTCTCACCAATTCCTTATGTCACCAAATATCTGATCTAGGCCTATTCCCGCCATATCCACCGACATGTCAGGGCAAATGTATATAATATCTACTAATTCCTATTTCTATACTCGGAAATTTATCCACAGGTTTGGTGTCTCACCCAAATTATCTCCCCTTAATTCGTTGTAGCCGTAGGCTTTCTAAATTATAATTGACGACTTTCCAATTCCGCTCCACCTAGCGGCGTTCTCTCGCATATAAACAAAGATGGCGACCGATGGGGTCATAGCGAGAAATACTTGTTTTTCTGACTGAAATGTTCGTTTACCGATTTATTTATGGAATGACAGTTATCAAATCGACCGTAGTTTGATTTTATAACCCTCCGCTTTTCAATTTGTCTTTTTTTCAGCATCAAAATGTCAATATTGTCGTCGTATTGGCCAATTTATTATTATGCCGAAACCGTAAGATTCACAACTGTCAAATTCACTCGCGACCGGTCTAATTGTTCTAACACCATAACATTTGTGGCGAATAATTTTTTCAGTTGTTTTTTTATTTTTACGGAGAAGTGTACACGTTTTCTTGTAACTGTGAGTAGATTTTCATTTTCCATTTTACTATTTTTGAGGAAGTAAATCGAGCTAGACATAATAAAATGAAAACGTTTGTCTGCTTCTTTCGATCAGACACTCTTGAGTACTCTGACTCTGAAGACGTTTCATGAATTCATGCACATTTTTACATAATTTAATAAAACAGTTATAATTTAATAAAACAGAAGTTAGAACCTACACCTGTCCTTTTAGACGAGTTATTGCTCTAAGCTTATGATATATATATATAGTATATAATTTATAACCTATGCCTTTTTTTTATATTTAATTTTTAATAGATATTTAATGGAGGAAACCCATGAGGTTGAGAAGGCGCCCCTGTCTCCATGCCACATACGCTCACACCAGGGCTCGAAACCACAGCTGACAATTTAGGGTTGGGTTATGGTAAGGGTTATTATACTCATAATGTCAGCATAATATACGAAGCTGACAATCCAGGGTTAGGGTTATTGTAGTTCAGCTCTGAACGTCGGTCTCATTACAGAGACCGTCCCAATCAATCAATGTCAAAAATAATTGAGACCCCAGTCAATTTTACTGGGCAAATTTTCACTGCCAAACGATGGGGTGTCAATCATGTGGGCGCCTGTACAATGTAAACTAACATCTTAGTGAGAAAATAAGACCTTGCTTACTTCGCTAGAGACAGTATGAGCGACACAACACGCTGTTAAAAATACGTCCCCTCCCATCAAGTTACATTTCCCCACCATGGCACTCTCTAACTGCAGGTCAACGTCCATATTCAGGAATGTCAGTCATACAAGACGAAACGCAATGTACAGGCGTTACATTGTACAGGCTTTCACACGGATTGACACCCCGTCGGTTAGCAGTGAAGAGTTGTCCAGCAAAATTTACTGTTCTCCATTTTTTTTCGACATTGATTGAATGGGATAATCCCTGAACGTTCAGGGTGAGTGTAATGAGACCGACAATTAGAGCTGAGCTAGTGTTATTGTACCGAACGTCAAATTCAGACATTTTCCGAAAATTTCTGAATTGTGAGCCTCGTATATTATACCGTTCGGCAAATTCAGAAATTTTCTGAATTGTCACATCTATGTATTATATATTATACAGATCAACAAATTCCGAAAATTTCTGAATTCGGCAAATTCAGAAATTTTCTGAATTGTCACATCTATGTATTATATATTATACAGATCAACAAATTCAGAAAATTTCCTTTTTATCTGTACAGATAATTAAATATAGAAATTTTCTGAATATATCAATTCCTTTTTGAATGTAAAGGCATCTCGCAATTTATTCAAGATGTCAAAACAGGGCAAAAAATTGACGATGAAATTAATTCACAACATGTTTCATATGAAATTTGAAATTTAAAAGGAAATGTCTACATCGCTGTAGCCAGGGCTGGTAACAAAATTAGTCGATGACGAAACCGCTTGGGGGCGCATTTCGTTGGACTTCTAAAATTGCGCCTGTTGAAAAAAATATTGAACAACGGTTTTCGAAGTGTGCTCGTTTCTTTTTTGGAATTAAATTTCTTTGTTAGAGAGGGGTGGGGTTCATATAGCAGGGGTATTAATGGGGTGCCCTGGGCCACACGGATCTAGGTTTCACTTAATAGCTTAATTATGTTTGGTACTACAGGTATATTTTTATATTTGTGTGATTTGTCATACATGTAACTTGTAAAACAGTAACATAGAAAATATTAAATGTGAAGGATCTCATTTTTTAAGATATATAAGTTGTCTACATGTAACTTTAGATTCTAATTATCCTGATACATGCAAGATATCTCCTTTCCACAGTCAATTGAAAACCAAGATAGCATGTGATTAAGCTTACTCATGAACAAAAGGAAGTGCAGATCCTGGGTAATGTTATCTCCTTTTCACCACCAATTAGAATTTAATGGCTGGGTTGAAAAAGACCCAATCATAGAATTCCAACTGCCAAGGGATCTTTTATTCTTTTAGGTGCACGCCTATGTATACATGGGGCCTCGTTTTTTTTGTCCCATCTTGTATGTAAAAATGGCACTGTAAAACATAACAACAGTTCCTTTCTGCATTATTGTTAATTTATTTTGATATTATTTAAGCTTCTATGTGGATTATAAACCAGTTATTTAGTCTTTAATAGTGACAAAGAACTACATAAAATCATCAAAATTATTACTGGTTGTATCAAAGTAGTAACTATTATCAATAAAATAAAATATTTAACAATTAAACAAGTGTGTTTATTTATGATGGCTTTGAAAAGCAGATACGAAATGGGGCAGTAATTTTCTAAACCATCATTTGTAAGTTTAGGGAGCATCACAAAAAACGTCTGGTCTCGGTTTACATTAACTATAACTAAGTCATCAGGTGGGACAAAAACAACTAAATCATAGGAATCTATACCAATTATATTCAACAGACCTTGAATCTGAAAAAAATAGTTATGAGTGTCCTTTAAGAGCTAAAGTGCCAATTATTGCGTGACGTTTTAAGAAAAAAGAGTTTGAATCAACATGTTGAAAGATTTTTGTTTTTTTTAATATGAAAGCTATATGGAGATTTTATTTCTATAAGTTTACACTCCTTAGAATTTGAATTATATACAAATCCGTCAGGGCTAGCACCTATAAATGGTAAATCAGCGTGTATAACAGGCCCAACAGGACCAGGCCCGTCACAATAAGCGGGGGGACGAACAAAATATGGTTTATAATGGTTCTGAGCGGGGGGGGGGGGAGCATTTCACCTTATCAACATACTTTGTCAACGCCAAGCTCTCGTTCTCTAGGCCATGTCGAATACTTGGAGAGTTAAAGTATAATTTTGTTTGTAAAAAAGTCTTCACAGATTTCTGTAGATGCTTGGAGTTTGCAAAATGTTCCAAAGTTGGATGAAGTTAAACGGTATTCCCGTTGGGCAAACCCAAAAGAATTTTTACTCTGGAGTCAGGATTGACTGCTTTTCATAGAGATTTTTTTAATTCTTTTGCTTTTGCACAACCAGGGGCCGCGGAGCCGGGGGGATAAGGGGCGCCCGGGCAATAATTTTTAATAGTGAAAAATAAAATGTCGCCAAAAGCTCAAAAAAGCGGAAAATGGTTAGTGGGGGGGGGGGGGGATGAGTGGGGGTGCCACATTGCGTGAGTTATTGTCAGTAGCCCCCCCCCCCCGAAATCGGGGCCGCTCTGCTGCCCCTGACTAGGCCTATATATTAAATTTTAAGAAAATGGCATAGATTGCTTAGAGCAATAACTCGACTAAAAGGACAGGTGTAGGTTCTAATTTCTGTTTTATTAAATTATAACTGTTTTATTAAATTATGTAAAAATGTGCATGAAACGTCTTCAGAGTGTCTCGTCTGAATCAGCTGACAAACGTTTTTATTTTATTATATTAGAGTTGTCTCGCTCGATTTACTTCCTCAAAAATAGTAAAATGGAAAATTAAAATCTTCTCACAGTTACATGAAAACGTGTAAACTTCTACGTAAAAATAAAAAACAACCGACAAATATCATGGTGTTAGAAATAATTAGACCGGTCGCGAGTGAATTTGACAGTTGTGAATCTTACGGTTTCGGCATAATATTGGCCAATACGACGACAATATTGACATTTTGATGCTAAAAAAAGGACAAATTGAAAAGCGGAAGTTTATAAAATCAAACTGTCATTCCATAAATAAATCGGTAAACGAACATTTCAGTCAGAAAAACACGTATTTCTCGCCATGACCCCATCGGACGCCATCTTTGTTTATATGCGAGAGAACGCCGCTAGGTGGCGCGGAACTGGAAAGTCGTCAATTATGATCTAATGATCCAATTCCAAATAAAGATGTTTATTTTTACCTAGACACGAGATTGTTAGTTTGAAGTGCTAGGTAAAAAGTCTCTAAAAGTCTAATAATTAACATTATTCAAGTGAATTCGGGGTTTTTTTTAATATCAATTTTAATAATAGCTCTTTTAACGGGTCTATACTTATAGATTTAATTTAATATTAACGGATTTAGACTTGACTTAGCAGGTGCAAATGACTGATATGCAATTTAAACTGCTCACATATTTCACTGAACATAACTGATTAAAAATTTAAAAAACCCAACATTGTATTGTACATGTATGTAAAACAGCATGTACATCAAATCATAAGTTATCAGTCTATTCTATGGTTAAGGAAAGAGTATACGCCCTTTAAATATATTGATATAATTGGAAATTAATTGTTGTTTTTTAGGCCACAGGCACGCCCAAAATAGACGATAACATTACTGATTGGGGAGCACCTAATGGCAGTGATGAGGTATGTATCATTGCACAGGAAGGGCTAGGTAAATTAGAGGTCACTTGTTCGATTCCTGTTTTGTCCGAGAGAAAGTTCATCCGGAGTTTCCGGTGTGGTCCCCCCCCCCCTTCTCAGTGATGTAGGGCAGCGGGTCTGACAAGGGACAAGGCATAGTCGTTCGGATGGGTCGAAAACTCGAGGGTCCAGTGTACACATAGGTATAAACCCGTGACAATTGGAATTCGAAACAGGAGTAGGCTGTAGCGCCACTATCCGGATAAAATTTTCCTTATAGCACACTGCTTGACGCATGCAGTTCTGCATTAGCCCAATAGGAGCACAACAGAAGGACGTTAAACCCCATTTCATTACATTTATTTTGTTCATTCATTCGAACAGTTAAAATTGGCTACAACATTATTAACTTATTATACCTTATTTTATTCCAGGCAGCAGTTACACCCACAGAGGATCAGGGTAGCTCATTCCTCGTTGGTAATCATGAAGCAGATCTTGGGTGCATCATCTGTAAGACAAGTCAAGTTGACTCATTGAAAATATTTGTGGATAAAACATGGAATGCACTAAAGATAGCAGCACAACTCAGACTCGCAATGAAAACTGATCGCTACAGAGATACAACAATAGAAGTCAATATGCAAAAACAAGCATATAATGCACAGTACCACTCGAAATGTTACAGAAATTACACTGCTGTCAAACGACCATCAACAGATTCCCAAAGTGACTCTACCTCTGAAACACCAAAGACCCGGCGCACAAGTTTAATGCCACCATCCGATGACAAGGGTTTGTTGAAGGGTTCCTGTATATTTTGTCCTGCAGTGCGTAAAACCATCAACCGGAAAGCAGAGTCATTGTCAGATTGTCTCACAAAAGATGGTTGTGATAGCATAATTGAAGCAGCGCCGAGAAGTACTAATGAGAGGATTTAAACTTTAGTCCACAGCGGGGTTGACCTGATCGCCAAAGAAGCCCAATACCACAAATCATGCAGGCGGGAATTTTTGAAAGAAGTTGACCAGGGTTTTGGAAAAAATGAAAAGATTTCAAATAGGCAACTGCATACAACTACGTTCAGAACAATATCATCTTTAATTCAGATGGATATCATTGGTAATCGTAAGGCAATGTTTTCTACTTCGGTTATTGAATTATACAAGTCTGAATTTCTGAGTACAGGTGGAACAATAGACGACATTGAAAGCTACACAGCACAGGCTCTGATGAAGAAGATAAAGGACAGATTTGGGGACAAAATTACCGTGTCTGCATATGATCGACGTAAGGGGAATTTTGTGTACAGTTCCAGTATGTCTGATGCTGATGCCAGAGCCAGTCTCCAAAGTGATGTTAAGAAACACCTCCATGTGATTCGCTCTGCAGCACTTCATCTTCGAACTGTTATACAAGAGATGCCAAAATCTGTAACACCAAAGCATCTTCACCTGACTTGCCAGAGGAAATGATACTGTTTTATAAAACACTCCTTTGTGGACTTCGTGAACCTTCGGGTGTAGATAACGGAGAAGCCGTGAATAGAAAGGTGATTGGTATGTCATCAGATGCAGTGTATAACACGTCAAGGGGTTCAGTGCGGCCTTGGAAACACACATTACTTGGGTTGGGATTGGGGACTTTAACTGGCTCCAAATTGATACTCCGTATCTTGAATCGTCTGGGTCACTCCATGAGTTACGACGAGGTCAAGGCATTGGAAACTGAGTTTGCTTTCTCGGCTGAGGCAAATGATAGAGATTCTCCTGATGGTGTAAGCCTGAATCCTGATCAGGGCACAGGTCTCGCATGGGATAACTATGATGTTAACATTGATACAATTGATGGGAAAAACACCCTCCACGCTACGGTTGGAATCTGTTACCAGAACATGCAAGATGCCACCAACACCGGTGAATCTGGTGATGTGTCTACTGTTACTGGTATCCGAACAGGGAGAAAACGACGACAGTTTGATGGCAAAGAACGTGAAACAACTAAAGAAAGCCCGGTTTGATCTATCATCATCAAACGCTTATCTTGAAACAGAGACCATTGCAACACTCCGTCAAATGGACTTCTACTGGTTACTTCAGTTGGCAAACCATTTTCAATTTTTCCTGGATTCTACTCACGGTTTATCCATGATAAACTGCCCCAGCAACGAATTTTGTACATTGATCCAATATCTGCTCCACCAACGAGAAACGACGTTGTCCGTGAAACAATGAAGAGAAGTTTGAACGTGGGCCTTGAAACTCAACAAGAGTATAGTGTTGTTACATATGACCTTGCTGTAGCTCTCAAAGCATACTCGATCCAAGCACTGGATGCATCTGTGTTCAATAAGCTACTTATTATGCTCGGAAACTTCCACTTAGAATTGGCTTTCTATGGTGCTATTGGAACATTCATAGATAAAAGTGGTACAGAACACCTGTTGACAGAGTCTGGAATACTGGCCGACGGATCATTGACGGGCTTCATCCGCGGCATATTATGACGGTTATATCAACATATTACCAGCCATCATTGATATATTTTTTGGTCTCAATCGACCAAACTATGCACGCTGGGGTGTGTTATTTCTAAACCAGCTAAGGAGAGCACCTCCACGGAGTCGGGCAGTTCTACAAGCAGGAGCATTTTCCATAAGGCGCACGGAGAAGAGTTTTTCACGATCAGCTATCGACCTGACACTGGAGCAGACGGTCAATCGGGATGCAGCATCGCCGATGAGAGGAATAGTGGGGTTTCACTATTCTCGCAATGCAATACGAAGGTGGTGCATAACATCCACTCAACGCGGAATGGCCGTAACGGAGCTGCGAAGTATGACTGGTTTAGAAACTATGGAGCAACCAGCAACCCAGCTTCGGAAGAGTAGGATGGAGAAAGACAGCAAACAAAGGGATGCTTTGTTCAATGCAATCACCGAGCATAATTTGGGGTCGTGCTGACTCTGGAGATCCAGGACACGGGTTGGACCCATTGCAGTTTGGATGGTCAAAAAAGAATGGGTGCTATACTCCATGGAGGTTCCTGTACACATCTGGCATTCAATGAGCTTAATATGAAGATGCGTGTTGAATATCCTGCCCATCTACAAGGAACCCATGAAGAAGCAGACACTCCCTAGCATTCCATGCATCCAGCCTTACTGGAAATATAGTGATCAGAGCCTCTGATACTGATGTCCTAGTTATTCTTCTAGGAATAATAGGAAGGAATCGGACACGTCAAACACCTGCCACATACAGTAGTTGCATTATTATGGATTGTGGATCAGGGAATAGCCGTCGATTTATTGACGTGAGCCGCATTGCTACTGCTCTGGACTCTAAGCAGAGAGAACTAGCTGAAGCCATTCCAGGTCTTCATGCATTTACAGGCTCGGACTTTACCAGTGCATTCCACAGAAAGGGTAAAATTAAGCCGCTAGAAGTTCTCGAGAAAGACAATGGATGGGTAACTCATCCATTTCTTTAGCAGACTTGCCTCTGAAGATCAGCCAGACCAGACTAAAGCCGAAGAATTCATATGTTTGTTGTATGGTCTAAAAGGCGTCACCAAGGAGGTTAACGAGGCCAAACATCTAAAACTGTGTCAGATGACTGGGAAAATACAAAGGGAATAATATTTTTTGGGTATCATTCAGCATTGGGGGGGGGGGGGCGTAATTCAAATAATTACAAAAATATAAACTAGTACAATATTTCCTAATGAATTGGCCTGAGGACTAGATAATGGCATATTCTTTTATGTATATAACTTGAAGAAACGGTCACAAATTTCTCGACCATAAGAGGCATCTTAAATAGTTCAGCATGGGTTTAAATGTAATGAAGATACACATTTTCAGTCTTAAAAAAAATTATTTCAGGAAAATCTGATGTCTGGTATTAAGAAGGTGGACTGTGCTCCTCTGTCACCTGGTGCAAAGACTGTGTATAGCAAACTTCAAAGGGCACACTTTGTCAGCATAATTTGGGGTCGTGCTGACTCTGCAGATCCAGGACACGGGATGGACCCATTGCAGTTTGGATGGTCAAAAAAGAATGGGTGCTATACTCCAGAATGGTTTTTAGGACCTGCCATGCCAGACAACCTATTCCACGATGTAGATTCCGAGGAAGACATCTCCGATGATCTTGAGAGTGACCATCTAGTTTACAGTTCTAATTCTGACAATGCATGGAGTGATGACTCTGAACTGTCTGATTGAATAAATTTATTGTGTAATAAGGAAATAAAATGAGATGTACTTGTTCATTTAAGTTTGTTCCATCCCCAATGTTCGACCCATCTCATTTTCAACACAGTGTCACGGGGCCCGACTTTTGGGGGTGTCTGGCGGGGCTTTTACAGCAGGTAATTTGTCTGGCATTTGGATTTTTATACTAATACTAAGCAGCGTATAATTGTTCATTTTAACTTTGTTTTGTATGGTACCTCCAATGTTTAATCTAGCTCAAGATTTGGGGCCCTTCGGGGGCGTCTGGCTGGACCGATGCAGAGGAGAATTTGTCTGGCGGGGCCTGTTTTGTACTCTGAGAGATGTACCAGTTCATTTAAATTTGGTTCCATGTGGTATCCCCAATGTTTGATCCAGCTCATTTTCAATACAATGTGCCCGGGGCCCAACTTTAAGGGGTGTCTGGCGGGGCATTTACAGCAGGTAATTTGTCTGGCATTTGGATTTTTATACTACGCAGAGTCCAATTGTTCATTTTAATTTTGTTCCGTATGGTACCTCAAATGTTTAATCTAGCTCAAAATTTGGGGCCCTTCGGGGGCGTCTGGCGGGCCCTATGCAGAGGAGAATTTGTCTGGCGGGGCCTGTTTTGTACTCAGAGAGATGTATCTGTTAATTTAAACTTGTTTCCGAGTGGTATCCACAATGTTTGATCCAGCTCATTTTGGGGTGCCCCATTTAGGGCCCAAAATGCAACACGCAGCAACTGGAACCCGGCAGACATCCATATCCGAATATGCCTGGTTACACAGTAACCATTCCGGTACTCAGATATTGGTACCTCCTTCGTTTGACCAAAGTGCTCTCTGGGCTGCTGATCTTATAGTTACAAAGGCAAACACATTGCCATACATATATAAATATAGTAACATGGATGAAAATGTAAAATATATAATAATTATACATATACAAGCATCGTATTAATAGGCAACTTTAATGAGGCTAACTATAATTATACATAAAATAGAGGATACAATATTATTTGATCGAGATTAAAATCTGTTTGTCATGTCTATAAACTTATGGACCTGATTAAAAATATTTGTAATAATATCAGGACTGTAGGTTGTGGAGCCGTATAAAAGTCAGTTTATATTTTTAAAATTATGCTGTAATGTGTCTATGGTTGCTGTTTGTGTATTTGAATGTAAGGAACATCGTAGAAGGTAATGGTCGGGATCTTCAAATATGTGACCGCAGAGGCATGCGGGGCTGTCGGAAACATGTCTTAAAGTGCACATAAGATGATCGTTGGATTCATTAGTTACGGGTAGATAATGGTTACTATATCCACATTACGGAAAGTTAACATCAATCTGATTAAAATTAAATCAGCTATCTTCACTCAAAGTCGCAAATATAGACCTCCTGTAAAATTATCGAAAACACTCTTAATCCCCTCTGACGCTAGTGACGTCACAGGGGACCGAATGCATATTCGGAATGTTTATTCCTTAATTACCTATATACAGTCGGTATGTGTATTCATTAACGCTTGACTGATTCCTTAATCCCTGACTACGGAATAATCTGTTTTACTAAATGCCATTCAAAGAATATAGAATAAATTTGTTTCGTAATTTAGGATTTGTTTTATAAAGCCGGTTGCTGTAGCCATATTCCCCACGTCTTTTTAAAAAGCAAAAGCACACCATAAAACCAAAAATGTAGCTTACATGTGACCGGGTATCGTCCAGATTTTACGAAAAAAGGAAAAAGAAATAACCTTACCACCCAGAATCTAAAACACGTATCCAGTTAATAGATTGCCGTCCAGAATGTGTCAAATGCCGCCAAGATTCATGAAAAACCGCCCAGTTTGTGTGCTACCGTGTAGATTAAAAAACATCGTTTAGTTTTTAAATCGGTCGTCCAATTCACGACCGTTCAGTTTCTCGGGATGTTTTTAAAAATGAACATTACCATTTAGATTTGAAAGGAGTTTATTTTTAGACAAGGCATTTATTTTCCCGGACGTTGTCGAGAAATGAACAGTTTTTAATAACACAACGGGTTGAGATTTTACGTCAAATTACCACTTGGTCATCGTTTTATTCTTTGTGTTATTCATATCCCATTACTCCGTGCACCAACAACGAAAATTTTTCATTGGGTAGGACCATCTAAACGCGGAAAAATTTACAGTAGCTATTGGCTAACAGCATGCAGGAAAATATCACACGGGATACGTATGACTAAAATGAAAGATGAAAGCGAGGATTTCCCTTTCATGTCTCGTGATTCCGATAAGAATTTATAGAAATAATTTAGTGATTTGTATTGTTATGCTAGGCTACTTTAAAAATTAGACATAATTCGTATCAACAAATAATAACTTATAATATAGAGATTTTTATGCAGGTTGGTTTCACTAACAGCATTGCCCTGAATTTCATGGTTCCGAGATTTGGAGATAAGCTCCGCCCCCTTAGATACTGTTTTTATGTCCCACAAGTTTGATCAGATAATTTTTTAATGCCAGTTCTCGCTGTCTATTGTCTAAAAGTTTAGAGAAAAACCAGATGGAACAAACAATTATTCGTGCAATTCTGTTATCCGTATCCACGTGAATTCCACCAAATATGTTGAGGTGTTGAATTCCGATTCTAAAATATCTGTAATACCGTAAATTGATTATCAAAATACAACTTCACACCCGCGCACGATGTACCTCGTGCGGCGGACATGTAAACGCCCCCTGAAATTCCATTCTCACATCCCGTCCATATTTACGCTAAAAATTATTTGGTATGAAGTATTTTCCCCACCTAATTACTTGATTGGGACACCTACATATAATCGGGCTCTCTGATTAATCAATCTCTTTACGGTGATTGACAGGTTGGAACCACGATATTAACAGATCAAAGAATAAAATTGCACGTAGCTACATTTTCGACACGTGTTATACCTCAGACTCTGGCGTCTCAAATACTAGGCCAGTGTTCAAGAAGAGCATGCAGTGTCCAGGTTTCATTGATTTATGATTTATTTTATAATGTATTACACAGTTTAGACCATAATATGTTACGATTCGCATTTTGGTGTTCTAAATTGATTCTTATACGGAATTCTTAAATTTGGAGAGTTCCATTTCGTGTACGGAAATTAAATCAACGATTAGTTTTTAAATTAATTACGACGCCGAAATAATATCAATCTAATTTGTCTTATCTAAAGGGGCTCCGGCGAAATAATATCAATTTAATTTGTCTTATCTAATAATAATATAATAATAATAATTATAATAATTTATTTCTTATATAGCGCATTACACAGAAGTTTTAACGCGCTTTACATATAAACACATGCTACATTAAAACTGATATAATATTATAACAATACTGTGTGTAGAAGTATTTAAAAATATGATCATGTAATATACGGCATATGTTAAACTGTTGCATATACACACAGAAATATGATACATTTAATACATTCAAATTTATAATAAAAACAGGAGGATAGGGGTGGCAATATTATGTACATGATATGATATTTTACAGCAGTTACAGGTTTTAGGTGTTATAGGACTCTTTAAAAAGATGTGTTTTCAACTGACGTTTGAAAGATTCAGAATTTGAATTTTTCGAAGAGAGACAGGCAGAGCATTCCAGGGCCTCGGAGCACAGTACTTAAATGCTCGATCGCCATAGAAATTGGTTTTGGGATTTTTCTTCGGGAATTGGAGAGTATTTTGGAGTGGACTTTTCACAGTCACTAGTTCGTTTAAATATACAGGTGCATAGCCTTGAATTATTTTAAAAGTTAAAACGATTATTTTAAACTTGGATCTTTGAGAGACTGGCAGCCAATGAAGTTCACGTAGTACAGACGTTACAGAGTCAAACTTCCCAAATCTTGCTATGAGTCGCGCGGCAGAGTTCTGTAAAGTCTGTAGTTTACGAATTTGAAAAAGTCGGAGGTTGTGGTAAAGGTTATTGCAGTAGTCAAGGCGAGAGGTTATCAAGGCATGAACTAGTTTTTCCACAGAACATTTATCAAGAAGGTGTCGGATTCGCCCTATTCTGTACAGAGCGTATGATATACCTTTGCTAGTTTGTTTCACATAAGCGTCCATAGAGCAGTCCGTTTCAAATATAACTCCAAGGTTTCGAACTGTATCTGCAGTAGCAACCGTCGTATCGCCAACTCGTAACGAATCAAGATGATCGCCAGTTTCCCCAAACCGTGATGAGAAATAGATTACTTCCGTTTTTCCGTCGTTAAGCACTAATTGGTTCTTCTTCATCCACACACGAATCTCACACGAATATTGGAAGGAGTTATATGAACTGCTTTTTTTCAGTTTAGTGTTTAAGTTATTTTTAGTCAAAAGGCCCACACCGCCACCTTTGCGATATTTCCTTGGCTGGTGGTAGAGATTATAACCACAGAGGGAATCGCCAACATCTTGGGTCCAAGTTTCTGTTAACAAGTAGATGTCAATTTTATTTTCAATGATTGAAGATGTGAGGGCACCGACTTTGTTTCTTAGGTACCGAGCGATCCAAAGACCACAGTTCAAGTTAACCATGGTCGATTGAGATGACACACGGTCAACTTTGACCAAATTCATCGGTATAACACATTTCAATCGAGTATTGTTAGTATTGTCACAGGGGTGAAGCTTATTGATTCCATATCTAGGTGTATTTTCTGGAGTAAATGGAGCTTTGTTTGAGTTCCGAACAACTTCAATAGATGAGATGACACTAATAATGCAGTTTATTGGTTTTGGTTGAACAGCTGTTAGATTTTGAAAGTTAACACCTCGGTCGGTTTTCTTTGATATTATCCTATTATATGTTGTTATGGTTTTGATACGCCTAACTAGTTTCTTACTAAAACAATGAGTGTCTTGTAATGGATCACTGGTTTTGAATAGGCCTACACCATTGTCATTAATGTTATACGACTATTGCGGATGAAAGCTGTTGTGATTTACCATAGCTCACATCAGTGCAGAAAAATATATAAATAATATGCAATAAATCTTTGCAAAATTCCATTAGAGTTACACATCCAAAATTATCACAGATAAACGATCACAAGTTAATCAATAGTCCTTTATAGCAGTATCTTGCGAAAATTCAATATGATAGACACACTAGTTGAACGAAAAAATTTAGCAAAATTAGAGAGAGCTCCTATTCTAAGCTAAAAACACGACCAGCAGCCTCACTCGGCGCAATATACATTCAGATAAGTCATAATAATACAAAATCTATAGATCGACTCGTTAAATACAGTAATAATAATAGCCTACTGTAATTATACGGTGCATTTTAAGCTAACTAGGCACTGGCTCACGGAAGAAAAGATCTTAATATCACAGATATAATGAAATGATAGCATCAGATCCATTTACTACTAGCCTACTACTAACAGTGGGCCTACTAGGCCGACCGGACAAATGTAAACATACTCTTTGTCATAATTACGCACAGGAGTAAACTTCTTGTATACCTCACATCAAAACATTCACCATGCTATAATAAGTCGTTAGTAAATCGTTTTCATCAGCAAATTTCTAGATACTTAATGACTAGGTGAGAATAAAGTAGACATCGGCGGATCATCGGAGACGGCCATTTTAAATATTTGACAGTTAACAGCTGATCAAAAAGTTCTTGTTTATAATTTCGGCAAACAGCAAAACAGTATGCATCTATTACACATTTAAATGTTCCTGGCGATCACACACACATAATAGAGTAAAAATTAATCATTTCTAATATCGATAAATATAATTATATAGAAAATCAAACTCCGTGCTTCGGCGCAATTTAGTTAATTACTGGGTAAATAAAGTATGTATTTACTAATCACTTGTCGCTATATTATTTTAATTATAATGTCGAAATAATATCAATCTAATTTGCCTTATCTAAAACGGATCCCGGCGCATTTATAGTTGATTATTTAATTATTGGGCGTCGAGTCCGTGATGTATTTTGGCGAGTGATTTAGATGGCAAAAATAAACGATGTGTGACATCATAAACTAATTCGACTACACGTATATATAATGTACAGAGTAAATTGTGTACGAGTCTTATTCTACAATAGTTGTGGACGACATCACCAATTAGTTGTGTACGACTCTATTCAAGTGTTAATTGTAAAACTTCATCTACACGGTAACACAAACTTGGCGTTTTTTTATGAATCCTGACGGCATTTAACACACTCTAGATGGCAATCTATTGACTGGACAAATGTATTAGATTATGGATGGTAAAGGTAGTATCTTTCCTTTTTTCGTAATATCTGGACCAATGACGTGGATATATAGATAGACCGCGCAGACCCCTACATCGTCATAGGACGCCATGACCAATCGCTGTTGACTTCCGCCCGTGGCAAGAAGAGCGGTATCCCATGTAAACAAATAGCGAGTGTGACTTCTTAGCGCCAAGTTCACAAGACACTCAGTTCATTCATTCTTAGACTGAATAGTTTAGTGAAATAAATTTTAATTTCCAGACACTTTCCTTACACTTGTTTAACTATTAGTATCAGGCTCCTTGAGATAACACCGGTTTGTCTACGGTAACTCCCGTCCCCAAACAAAACATTAGGTCCTACGGAAAATGTTGGATTTTTTGTTTGTTGTCGTAAGATCGGATGGATTTAGCTGAACTAATAAATTAATGGGATAATTGCATTCTCAGGCATATCTTGTTTATAATAACTGAGTAAGATTCTGGAAATAATACCAATTAATTCCGAATATATTGTAAACACTGCAATCGGTTTTGAAACGGTCAGTGTAATTAAGGGGGTTTAATAAGTAAATAAATACAAGACAAGTGTTTTGAAACAATTGGCTCCAATAAATTTATTAAAAGGAGTCAACGTTTCTTGACCCAAAATGGATTTTTGGAAAACACAAGAATAGAAATATGAACAAATATTTGATTTAATTACAAATACACCATCATCTAAATAATTTTTTTCATCTTATTTTTAGCACAGGTTTTACACTTCATTGCTCAATTGAAAAGTTACAATGAATCATGTGTCATGCAGAGTTCAAACTGGCTTTCCTACCAAAATGGATGATAGTTTTTAAATAAAAGAAGGTTCAATTTTTACCCACCAACTGGAATAATTTATATACTAAAAAATTTGATAAAAAAAGACAACATGTAACATGTATTATAAAACAATTACCGATATATACAATACAGTAGCTTTAAAAACATGTCTTTACATAATACATTAGCAGTTTTACTAAGATTAGATTTTTTTGGGGGCGACTTATTTTCAGTATTTACACGCCAGATCTCATTATGTACAATAGACTGAATCCCTCCTGGAATTATATAAATTTAAGTTATATTTGTATATAAGATGCTCAGAATTATACTCGTCGTTTACTTTTAGAGCATTTTGGCGAGGGTAATATGATACAAATTTTGAACCGTTTATTTGCTGAAGAATCGTCCCTATTAAAAACGTTATTTCAAATAATAATATCCGATAGAGTATAGACATTCTTGTATATTTGTATGAAGCCACAGTAAATGGAATTCTACTATTCAAATATTTCGTTCTCTCTCGAAAAACAATATCTACCATTTTTGTTCAAGACGAAACAAAACATCAGAAAATCACTGCTTGGATTACTCATTTGAAGTAAATAATGACTTGAGATACATGTAGGCTTTAGAATTAGCAATTATCAATCAACTAATCATTAATCCGACAGAGATTAACATAGTTAATAATTCTACTGATTTTGAAAAAGTACAGTTTTTGTTAACTTTTGTCTTACACATTGTCCCTGTAGTGCTAAATTAGTTAATCTCACCACATGAAATCTTCTTAACTTTATGAACTGACTACAAATTAACTTCAACAAATTATAATAATGTGTGTCTATTCCTTGACTTGTTTCTATGAAATGGTCATTCAGGTGCGAAAATAAAGTAGAAGGTAAATTCATCATAACTTTCGATACAACAACATTTTCCCATTCATTTGGTTTAGCGTGTTTGATATTGACAAAAGATCGGAGTATAACTTCACATTGTCGAACAATCTGGATAACATCATTTGATGGAATGCATAGTCCTCCATTGTTTTTTATATTTAGAAGCGCATATTTGTTATCAGTTTTAGGTTTTACTAGGGCATTTGCACAGGGAACACACTGAACTTTAGATCTCAATTTCCTAACAACCCAGCCAGCTATATATTCAAGTAAACCCTCTACAAATGAACTGACACCTCTGCCATAAAGGGGATACTCATGGTCTGCAAGAGCATCTTCAAAGTTGATTATTTCAGTGTTGTTGACTTCCAAGATAGAGGTTATGTCTTGTGGTATACAGGAGGTGTTTCCATCGATTGTTCCGCTTACACCAACATGACCCAGTAGAGACCTATATGCATTGGAAAATTGTATTGCAGATGGATTGTTGTTCCATCCCCCATATCTCCTGATGGCAGAAAAAAGTAGCTCAAGGTGGTCTTGTGACAATTTGTAAGTCAACAAATATTTCAGTGCTGGTGGATTGGATAAAATCATCTCTCTTGCAAGACCAAGAAGACTTTGAATGTTACACAAGAAACCAATGATACATATCTTCCGTTTTCCATGGCAGACATTTTGACCAGTCATGTCTTTTAAGTTTAATAGTACAGAACTGGTGGATAATAAAAAAGGATTCAAAAGACTCAAAATTTCTTGCATTAATGGGATGCTTAAAACCTTTTGCAGCTGGTGTCCTACTGTTGAAAATGTCGAACATTCGATCTACAATGGCAACGAGATTGATTGTTCCTTGACAATTTCCAAAATCTTCACAGACTGAAGAAGCAAATTCTAAGGTTTTAGCAACGGAATTACTTAAAACTTGTACTGCTAATTTAACGTTCATTTTTTGATTTGTAAATTCTATGTGCTTCTTTGTTAGCCTATTAGCAGCTCTTAAGCCCTCATTCCGTTGTAGTTCTTCAAGTCTTCTTATATCTGACCACTTTGCTGTACCAATAGTTTCTTCCTGCAATTGGCGAAGAGAATGAAGAGCTCCACGGAAGTTTTTGAGAAGGTGACAAGCATCAAAGAATATATATATGTTTAATTCTGGATTAGATGGATGTTGGAAAGTACTTCTCATGGTGTCAGGGTTTAAATTGCCTCCTAATACGTTTGCCATTCTTTGGTTGGTTGGATGCTCATCCATCACAATTGATGTTACTCGAATACAAATTTGGTAAAGTGATGATATCGCTGTCAAAAGAAGCTGGCTTTGTATCTCTGCTGACATTCCATCAACAAGGAAATAACCTAGTGGTACTTTCCAGTGACCTTGTAAACCAACAGCTAGTATCACTATGAATTCACGTGCCTCAACTGCATCATTTTCAACTGGTCCAGACCCTAAATTGACAAAACCAACCATTTGATTGTTTTTTGCATCCCAATCAATGTGTTTTCTAATGGACATGCCATCAATCATCAGACTGCAGTGTTTGTAGGTCCATTCATCACTTTGAACTTTCTGCTGAAGCATGTTTATTACTTGACTTGAGAGACCTGGTTGAGAAGATATGTTCATTATTAATTTATTTATAATTTTGCACCATTTCAACAGCAATTTAATAGTTGTTTTCAATTGGAGGCATTTATTAATACAAATGACCACAGGTTTTATAAAGGGACATGCCTGTAATTTACCATGCAACATCCAGTGTCCGAAGTTCTGAACAGCAAATATATATGCCCCAGATGGGGTTATTGGATAGATATATTTTGGATTCTAAATTTCTCAGAGCAATTTATTTTAGTATGCATGTAATAAATATATAAAATATGTACTGAAGGAAATATTCCTTTAAAAATATTGGTATTTTTTCCTGGCACTACAAAAACAAATAATTAAAATTAGTTCCCTATCTATTATAATAAAGAAATAATAAGCTCTTGTTCTATAGCTTGTTTGATTTTAAATTCTGTTACAACAAATATTTTGAAATATCACTATACTCAGATATTCTAAAAATTAAAAAGGTACATGCCATGCGTATATATGTAAAGTCAAACCTTTATATGAATCGATCATCTGTTGAGCGTTTTCTGATAATTTCTTTTCATCCCGAAGCTGGTTAACAACACTACCAATTACCATTTTTGCACGTTTTTCTCTGCGTTTGGTTAAGGTAAGTTGATGGGCTGTGTTTTCCAGTCTTCTGGTGACATCTTCTAATTTTTCTGTCATTGTGTTTACATCACGATGGTCATTGTGTTCTATAGACGTTGAATACATTGGAGATGATCTCTCTTCTATAACTGCTGAGGGATCTACTTCAACTCTAGCCCTTTTGCTTGTAGAGGAATGTCTTGAAAGAAAAGTGTAAATGAGACTACACTGGGGTGGCAGATGTACCTTTTCAATCTAAATTGCAAAATAACCATTATATGTGATCAATAACAGTGCATACTCTTATTTATCAGGTGCAAAATATCAAAACACCTGTAGTTGGAAGTTGTCATTTTAAAAAGTGGACATTTTATACTATTATCATTACTCTAGAAAAAAAACTGTATTTATTAAAACATACTGTCCAGTACCTTAACATTTGTGGATGTCTTCCAAGAAAAAATGGATGGAACACAGCCCTTTTTTAACAATTTGTTACCAGCATGTTTTGATATCATGAAATCATCCTCCTGAAAGTGTTGTGAACAAAGGGTCTGAATACTTGCTGGCTCCCAGGAATGTTTTCCATCCAGCTCTAATCTGTTAATAGCAATTAACCATAACCTTCTCTGACCAGGGTCTTTAGGAATTCTGAAACAAAAAATATCCACAACATTTAAAAAAAAATATAAATCCTATTGCTAGGCCTATATAATAGTAATAAAATATTTATAGGCCTAGGCCTATTGTTGGCTATGAAAATTTCGGGTACCGTCGGTAGCGAGCAAATTTATCCATATTGACTATGAAAAATTAGGGTAGCACTAGCCCTCTAGGCTAGGACCCTAGCCTAGGTAGCAACTAATCCTAATCTATCCATAGCCAAAGGCCTATATAATATTTGTTTTGACTTTGTTAGGCCTACAAATTTGATTAGTATCAAAATGAGCTTATATTTTTATGGTGTATGTACATGTAGTAACTTAGTCAGGTTGGCTAAATAGTGTATTATTTAACAAAGGCTAAGCTAGGGTCTAGGATTTTGCCCTCGGTATTCTTAATAATCTCGTCATTTTTACAAGGCTTGAAAAATAACTTACTGATGAAAAGTAATGTCCTTCTTTCTATTCTCGGGGGTGTCGCGATTTATACAACCAACTGCGCAGCATGAACGAACCATTTTCATACGAAGAAGTAGACGTCAAGTGTAATGTTTACATGCTAAAAACGCGCCATTTTGAAGTCTTCTACCACGGGCGGAAGTCGGTGCTCTCGCCCTCCAACTCAAGCAGCTTGCGCGGTCTATCTATATATCCACGTCATTGATCTGGGGCCAGTTGCTCAAAGCTCTGTTATCTTTAACGATCCGTTAACTTTAACGGACATATATTGGTAACGTGTTGTTTGTTAACTTCCCGTTAAATTAACTACAGTAAACACAATAGAATACTTTATTTTTTTATATTAGCATAAATTTGTAGAAAAAATTTGCAACACAGAATGTTCGGGGCCTTTATTTCCAGCAACAATCTTTCTCTCCGTTAAAGTTAACGGATCGTTTAAGATAACGCAGCTTTGAGCAACCGGCCCCTGGACGATATCCGGTCCCTCATAGTTAAAATTACGAGCTAATGATTACCGACAATAAACACTTGTCAGCTAGTGGTGTGTGTATACAGTGATATATTATACAGGCAGTGATATATTGGATAGATAATGTGTATACTATGTGTAGTGCCTGTGACGTCATCAGCCAATCAACCGGATTAAGGTCGTTATTGAAAATTTGAAAACCGTTTTTGGCTATCGCATACTTAAACGTTAATAGCTCATATAATGAATAAATTAAAATAAATGTATAGGATGGAAGCCCAACCATCCTATACATTTATTTTAATTTATTCATTTTACTTTATCTTTACTTTACTTTTACTTAAATTTATTTTATATTTATTTATTACCTTCAATTTATTTTTTATTTTTTCTACTTATTTTTTTATCTCAACTTATTTTTTTTTATACGACGTAGGGTGGGGAAGTAAAAACGCCTCTCGGAGGAAGCCCAACCACTCTACAACTTTATTTTAATTAATTCATTTTACTTTACTTTTACTTTAATTTATTTTATTTTATTTTATTTTATTTTTATTTATTACCTTTAATTTAATTAACTAATAAATTTTAATTAATTCATTTTACTTTATCTTTACTTTATCTTTACTTTATCTTTACTTTATCTTTACTTTATCTTTACTTTATCTTTACTTTATCTTTACTTTATCTCTACTTTATCTTTACTTTACTTTTACTTTAATTTACTTTATTTTACTTTAATTTACTTTATTTTATTACCTTTAATTTATTTTGACTACAACTTTATTATACTCTCTTTATTTATTTAATGTCAGTGCGCATGCCTCTGGGTCATCTATTTTTAGGTATAAAGAGGTATCATCAGCAAAAAGTCGGATGTTCGATTGTATATTATCCACAATGTTGTTTATATACAATAAAAATAATAATGGTCCCAATACGCTGCCCTTTAGGAATACTCCTGGGGTCCGAGGATATTCCGTTTATGATGACGGATTGTTGTCGATTTTCAAGATAGTTCTTAAACCACGACAACAGACCTCCTCTGTTCCCAGCAGCCTCCAACTTATGGCAGAGTTCGGCATGCCAGACTCGAGGGAAATCTGCCTGATCGGACGGGAGACCGAATATCCCTCTCACTTACAACGATAAAGTTCTTGTCCTGAGCTGGGATTGAACCCTCGTTGCATTGGTGAGAAGCCGCCTCTCTATCGCCACGGCTATCCGTCCAGGTATTAATTTGAAGATAGTTGAATCCCCCGGAAGAAAGCCACTTTGAAGTGCAGTTAGTATTGAACCCTCGTTGCATTGGTGAGAAGCCGCCTCTCTATCGCCACGGCTATCCGTCCAGCTATTAATTTGAAGATAGTTAAATCCCCCGGAAGAAAGCCACTTTGAAGTGCAGTTAGTTTTGATATAAAAATAAAATAAAATAAAAACCAAGTACGAACAATCCAAAGACGAAATTCGAAGTCCTAAAAAACGTTATAGGCAAAAAAGTATATTCAAGCAAAATAGTGTAATCAGCAAATGGACTGCTCCCCGTGTACAAAATACACGACAAACAGTGGTAACAGGTGTCCGGAAGGGTAAGCTTACCCTGCTGGCATGCCACACCCGCCATAGCTGCATCCAATCTATTGGGCCAAATATAGGTAAAATAGCGTGATTGGCCAATAAACTATCAGTATGCAAAATGCACGTGATGAGCAGTGTTAATAACGCAGTAGACTTAGATTATCAGGGATATAGAATAACCGTCAGTTAAATATGTCTAAAATGATAGTTGAGAGAGACATGTTATATTTACCAATCAAGTAAATATGACGGCCATAAAACGTTTTAAAGGTTTTAATAAGTTTAGTTGAATTATCCTTGAAGAAGTTAAACACATGTTTATATATTATTTTCTCAAATATTTGTATAATAAGGCTTAGGAGTGAAATGGGTCTATAATTGCTGCAATCAGTTGGGTGTCCTTTTTTGAAAATGGCCATGATAAAATTAAACTTTCACTTTAGCATTCTCCTCTTAATCTATAAAGCCGATGTGCTTTTCTTTTCGCCCGTGAATTAATTTCTCCTTCCTGCCTCTATGATGTGAAAAGTTACATTAAAATAATTTACGTCTATCCATGCGACCATATTTATGATTATGATTATGAATGAAAAGAAAGACCAAGGCATGCCCAAAACGGTAATTTTCACGTTTTAGTTTATTTTATTTTCATAAACTGTCGCACAATATTCAGGACAACTTGTAATTAATTTTGAAAATTTATTATTTTTTAAAAAACTTATAACAGTATATAATCGAACCTTACCCTGGGGTAAATACAACTACGTCAACGGTATTAACAATGTTTTGGGTGGGGTAAATACGTCAATGGTAGAAACCAATGTTTTGTGTGGGGTAACATGGCGGAATTGGTACTTCCGGTTACTTCACACTGAGCTATCCAGTTATTATATAGATCAGAAGGACGAACCCTACCGTAGTCTCTATCATACAGAACATATTCTACGAATATTAGTCTGGATGCGTTGTCAACATTTGAGAAAATAGGTCATTGGCTAGATTATCCTGTCTTTTACATGATCATAAACAGCATCTGAGGAAGGTAACTCGTCCCAAAACAAGATGATGACTGAATGAATGAATGAAATGGGGTTTAACGTCCTACGCTTCAACATGATGACGCCCATAAATTTAAGAATGACATTTCAAACAATGCATTGCAAGCCAGTTCAATATCCAATAGTCTTATTTTTTTACTGTAAAATTTCTTCATAGGCCATGTTTTTAAAACTAATTCTAATTTGTCGCCGCGATTCATGTTTGTTTATATAAAGGCAAGAATTGGCAAAAGATACTTGATAATCAACCCCCATTTAAAACCAAACTCCCTGTTACGCATGGGCCGTGGACTTTACGTCAAATATTGACAACGGTCCTGTTGACCGATACTAAACACCATCGATATGGCCTCAGGATAGTAATTATTTGCCTATTGATATCAATGTTAAATGGGTGTAACATCACAGGCTGTAGCTTTTAGCTCAACATTCCGTTGGTTCCAATTTGTTTAAGCACAATGGGGACCACATTTGGTAATCTCCTCATCATAAATTTGTAGGGGGTTGACCGTTTAGATTTTTTGCTACGGGGATTGAAGTTGACTGGGTGAAAATCTCACTTTCGACGCAATGATTGCTCTGTAGAAACACACTTTACATTCCCTATCCCTCCGCTGTAATATCATCAGTATTACACAAAACTGCTATAAAATTGCCAATTTTACCCCTCTTCTCCTATTCTAATTTTCCCATTGACTTCAATCTTAATTTCAAAAAGTCATATAGGATGCATACCTCCATTAATTTTCCCATTGACTCCAATGTTAATTCTGGCCTCTTTGCCCACCACCAATGGCCATGTCTTTGCACTAAAATTTGTATGAGTATGACCACCGAAATTTTGAGATACACAAACCTTGAAGAAGCATACTAAAAACATGTAACTAGTTGCCGTATACATCTCCGTAGCCAACCTGATAACGCCGTTATCCTTCCGCCTTGAAATAATCAAAACGTGGCAGAAAATATCAATTCAAACCATTTTAGACACAAAAATGGGCATGCAAAAGGGGGGGGAAAGAGGCGAAGAAAAAATCGCTATAAATAGACGAACTACAGTTTGTGGGTATGGTGGTCGGCTTCTTATATGGTGTTAAAAGATCATATATCATCAAAATTCGTTTCTTTATCTATTTTTGCAAAATTATTATAATACAGAATCAAAAATAATTACAGAAGAAATGGTAACCCTTTAAAGTTACATGTATAGTAGTAAATGCAGGAGGACTGCACTACACGCAAAACAAAAAATCTACAAGATAAACCTGCGGACAAGACAGAAAATAGACATTGCAAAAAACTAAACAATTATCAAATCAAGTGAATGGATCCGGGGGCCAGCCGTAAGCGTCCACTGCGCTGTACAGTCCCGGGCCTGTCTTGGTACAGGCTTCACTTAATTGATTTACATTAAAGACGTAACAATAAAAAAATGCGACCGATCTTGTAAGTGGTCGTCTCTTCAATGGCGATAGTCAGCCAATTGACGTCAGGTGTTAGAACGTCAAATAATAATAAGGGCGATAATCCGGACAGAAACTCGGAAAACGCTAAAAAAAATAAATGTAGTGAGGTACTGTTTTGTATACACAGTTGCAGCTCAGGTCCATGGGCCTTTTGTTCTAGAATTGAAAATTCTTTGTTAATTTTGTCAAGATGTGCGTTCTGCAAAAAGATTTTAAGAGTTACAAACAAAATTATTCAAAATATTGGAATATTTTTCAAAGATTAACTTTTAAAATGGCCCATTTTTTACACTTTGTATGTCTTAAAATGCCGACATTTCTTGAAAAGTCTGAAGTAAAAGGCATATATTTCTAGAAACCTTGGCCAATATACAAGTAGACACGCTGTAAATTTGTTGTGCATTGAAGGTAACTGAAACTTGTAAGCCCGCCCACTAAAAATGTTGCTGTGGTAACAAATCCAATTTGTGTACACATAAGGAATAATGTTAATGGGATATGACTTAATACGATGTTCCATTGTCCCTGGCTTATATATATATATACATATAAACACAGGTATTTCTAAGAAGTATGAATCATTTATAAAAATATGAATTGATAAATGTAAAACAAATGATTATTTTGGTGATAACCAGCCACTCTGATAAAAGAGTCACATAGCACATTTTAAAAGATTCCAAATAGTTAGTGCAGGAGACTAAAACGTAAAACAAACATTTACAAGATAAACCTGTGGACAAGACACATCTACAACATATCCGTTTTGGGGTGTGGACTCATTTGGAAAAAATGTCATAGCATTACATGTTTTGCCATAAACCAAAAGGGTTATGTAACTATTTGTTTGTGCAAGATAAAATGCCCGCTCACAATTCAAACACAAAATCCATTTACTGTTAAAGGGGCCATCCCGATAACATTTTGGGGGTTAAAACTGCTTAATTTTGTATGAAAAGCCCTTAATAGCCTCTAACTTAGATCCGAACAACTTCTTCAAGCTATGTGATACGTTTTCAAACAACTTCCAATCGCCGGTATCGCTCGGTTGCAGAAGACTTGTGTTCTGTTTGCATTACACAGAAGTGCAACTTTCAATCTAACCTTATTGACTCACTTCTAAAGCTCTCTTTTGATTAAGTTAAAATTGGTATCAAAAATAGTCGCGCTTTCCAAGTAAAACGACCATAGCAATTTAAAAGAAAAACTTAAAAGAACTAGTGTCCAGTTAAATGCTTTTTGGGCTTTTCAGACAAGGTTAATACACTATTCCTCTATATTTTGGCGTTTAAATTTCATACGTTCATGAACGTGTAATTTTCAGATTCTTTGAAATTCGGGCTGGCCCCTTAAATTTGGAGTCAATATATGTTCAATTGAATTTCCGAATATCATGTTCAAGAAAAGGGGCGAGGGTGAGCCAGTCTAAATGAAATGAGACATTTCCCTACATAGATTTTACTTTCTCGAGAAGGGATATGCAACAATTTCATTTTTTAAAAGATTTAAATTGATTTCAAAATGCAGTTTTGAAAATTCTAACATACCCCAGCAGTACATAATTAAGACTAAATTTCTTAATTTTTAAATTTCCGACAAACACATGGATACTTTTTCAATATCTGACAAACACATGGATACTTTTTCAACATCTGACAAACACATGCATCCTTTCGAAATTATTTAAAGCAAAACATTTTGGCCCGTATTTTCGAAAGTGGTTTAGTGCTAATCATAGATTTAATCTCTGATTTTCTGACCAGCCATATTTTGAAAAGCTGATTAAATTTTAAGCTAAGATTTTTATAAACTTTGATTAGCCTAATCAGTGAGTAAATCATTGTTCGAGAATACCATAAAATGTGGTATTCTCGAACATTGACTTGTTCTTAATCATTGACTACATCGCCCCAATATTTAATCAACCTCTTAGCACAAAAGACAACCCACAGAAGCTAAGTCGTCCGTGGAATCAACAAGGGTTGTGACATGTTTTTTTTATTTGGTCAGTAATGAAAACATTTACGACTTTAAAAATCTGAGTAGCAGTAACAACCGATTACGTAATTATCAGAAATCAGTAGAATTTGCTTGGTTTTTTAGTTCTGCCCTCTAAAACATTTACTATACAAAACACAGAATTATATTATCAAGGGCCATAATTCTGGAATTAACAGAAAGCATTGACAATCAATAGGACCCCTCCTCTCACGAAGTTAAACACTGTGTAAGTCATGGATATTAACTTTAGTACAACCACAAGATTTTTCAATGGTATCAAAGGCCATACCGGGAATTGTTGGAAATCAATAGGCTTCCCCATCTCATGACCCTAAACACTAAAGTCTCTAGAGCGCCCACAAGGGATCAAGGGCAATAACCCCGGCAGTAATTATCGGATATCGCTGGAAATCAATACCCTTACGAATTGTATATAAGGGGGGGGGGTACATTGCGTCCCCAGAAAATAAGGCGCCCCCAAAATAATTTGACAATTATAAAATAATACAGTTGATTATGATCACACAGTGATGCTCTTAAGGTACTGACCAGTCGGTCGGTTTTAAGGGCACCCTTCAGTTAGATGGGGGCTATGGCACACCACCTTTCTTTTTGCACCCCATCTTTTAAAATCCTGTATACGGCCCTGAATCAGATATTAACTTTAGCCTCTAGGGTGTTCTACAATATTTTTCAAAGTGACCAAGGACCCTAACTCTACCAGTAATTATCGTAAATCATTGGAAATCAAAAGGCTTCCTTGATGCTTGACCTTAAAACTTTAGCCTCTAGAGCGTCCATGAGATTTTTCAAAGTGATCAAGGACCATAATGCTGGCAGTAATTATCGGAAATCGTTGAAAATCAATAGGATTCCTTATCTTATGCCCTTAACTCTGTGTATTAACCTTTAACCTATGATATTAACTTTAACCTCTAGAGCGGCCACCAGATTTTTCAAAGTGATCTAGGGGTAATTATCGGAAATTGTTGAAAATCAATACGCTTTTGAGGGGGTTCGGGATGGCCTAGTGGTCTAGAGTGCCGCGCTTCGACCTTTAGCTGGCCGGTCACCTCTGGCTTGCGGCTGTGGTTTTGAGCCCTAGTATGAGCGTTAGGTTTATCTTGTTTTGCGTGTAGTGCAGTCCTCCTGCATTTACTATTAGAGTAGAGTTTTAGCCCTTCGTACTGCAGAATGTTCTCGTTGTCGGGCTTTGCTCCTGTTAGCTCACTACATTTTAATTTTAGCGTTTTCCGAGTTTCTGTCCGGATTATCGCCCTTATTGTTAAAATTATTTGACGTTCTAACACCTGACGTCAACTGGCTGATTATCGCCATTGAAAAGGCGACCACTTACAAGATCGGTCGCATTTTTTGTGTTACGTCTTTTATGTAAATCATTTTAGTGAAGCCTGTACCAAGACAGGCCCGTGACTGTACAGCGCAGTGGACGCTTACGGCTGGCCCCCGGAGCCATTCACTTGATTTGATAATTGTTTAGTTTTTGCAATTTATATTTTATGTCTTGTCCGCAGGTTTATCTTGTAGATTTTTTGTTTTACGTGTAGTGCAGTCCTCCTGCATTTACTAATAGAGCGCCTTCTCAACCTCGTGGGTTTCCTCCGGGCACTCCGGTTTTTTTCCACTGCTAAAGACCCCTACGCGCAAGCGAATTATCGAAATAAAAATTAAAAACTATACGTTTTGTCCCAAAATGACCTAGTTTGTGTCGAGTTAACTTTAAACCCCATTTCTCTCTCTCTCAATACGCTTTTGTGTCAAATGACCATAAATACTGTGTATAAATTTCAAGCCTAGTACTGAATAAATGAAAGAAACAATAGAAATATTGAAGCATTGTAGCCTAATAGTAGAAAAGTCAAACGTTTCTTTTGATTTAGCATAATCTTTATGATTTTTGTTCAAGGTGTTCACAATGGCTTTTTTGTTGTCAATAATTTGTTACATTCTTAGTTTTAGCTGTTCTAGCAATTTTTTTCGATGTAAGAGATTAAAGAAACGAAATGAAACATAATAAATGTAAATCAATGTTTCAAATTTTTATACAATAATTAATCCTACTAAATGACATTTCATATCCTTGGCACTCAGTTCAACAGTTTTAAAAAAAAGTTGCATACTTCTTGTGTCTCAATAGGTCAAGCAAGCTGTAAAACTTTGTTATAAATAATAATTCATCGCGCATGAAACGAAAATCCCACTACAATTTGGGAAGAGTAGTATTAAAAAGCGGATTATGCAAAATAATCAATTAATTAGTGATAATTTTGGATTTTAATGAAAAGAGGTGGCATAAAATTAACTGCATCAGGAGAATAAATGGGACATTGATATTAGCAGCAGAAATTTATATTTCGATTACTAAAAGTGAGCCACAGTGGTGCAGGATGGATGGCCTTGCAAGGGACAAGGTGGAGTCGTTTGGATTGGATAACTAACCTAAGTACCGTGTACACATTGGGGTGCCCGTAAAATTACCCTTGGCAGTTGGTATTTAGTATAACTGGTCCTCCGGTTTCCTCCCACTGCTAAAACCCTTACGCGCAAGCGAAGTATTGAAATAAAAGTAAACCATATGTTAGTCTAGAAATGATCTAGCTTGTGTCTAGCGCTCTCTCTCTGTCCCTCTCTATCTAACTGTCAAGGGATCTTTTACGTGCACGCCAATGTGTACAGGGGACCTCTGTTTATCGTCACTTCCGTCCTGCATCATTGACAACGGGGAAACCACGCCGGCAAATATTGATAAACTTTATCTGACAATGCAGGGATCGAATACCCGCCCTCCAGGCTAGCGAGCCAAGTAGTTGAAAAGTGCGTATATTAGAGGGAATTTATCTTTAAATTTGTTCGTTAACATGTTCATAACTTTTACATATTCAATCTTCCCTTCCAAGGAAACTTACAGTCTGGTTATTATTTGCTTATAACCGGAGAATGAATTTGGCTGAATGAATCGGTTTTATTGGATTTATTTTACACAACAAAATAACTTCTCGTGTTTTTAGCGATTTCCGAATCTATCAGAAAAATAATCCTTAAACAAAGCCTTGTTTCAATATGTAATATCAGACAGTATGAAGAAAAATGATTTAAGTTTTAATTATGTTTCAGCCTATGCCTGGAGAAATAGCGAGGTATGTTTACTCTGATGCTGAATTTAGAACAGTTCATATACGGTTAAGAAGATCATATGAGTATTGTGAGGTAAAATATAAATTGTTCGATTATCAGCCAGGATAAGTATAAATTCAGCATCCCCGATTAACGAGGCATAATTCAAGAACATAAATCTGGCCATTTATATAAACTATTAATAATACATATATTAATTTGCCATTCCCGATGCGATTAGATGGATACGATTTTAAGTAGATTAGAACGGTCTGCCATCTTATGATTTAATTTAAAAATTGAGAAGCAAGGCGAAGTCTCGAATAACCAGCTACGATAATAAAAAATAAATGAACACATCTTGTCAAATTCGTTTAGAATACAGTTATTTGAATGAAATTTTTAATATATTCATGTTTCATTATCTATTTTGGAACTGTTATAGCAAGAACGGTTAGCTCTTTATCTAAATATTAAATAAGGCTTCTTTAATAAATCGTTTTAGGCGCAGGCTGTTAAATAACAATTTCCAATTCCTATGCAAGACATTATAGCTCATTGTTATATATACATGTATTTGTATTTTAAAGAAACATGGTGGATTTTTGGAGAACATCACAAGTGGCACATTTGTAGTTTATACACGCCACCATCCTCGTCTTTGCCTAATTTTTTTCACTGCACACGTTTATATTCCTCTAGTCGTGAGGGTGGCGATCTAGTCCGGACGTCAGGGCCGAGAACCCACTTGTGTTTGATATAGAATGTTTCTCGGTGGATTATTGTTGGGTAGGGTCTCCTTGATTTTTCCAGGGTAGGTGTGGTCGTGTCACTCTTCGGGCATATTTTTAATACCCGACCTATTCCGACAAAGATATTCAAAATGGCGGCCCAAAATGGCGTCGGAAGTACAAGAATTTTATATTTCTTCTTCTAGGTCGTGTAATATATTGTTTTATATGTTTTGGAGATCGCTTAACGCGAATTCGGAGATCATTTTAACACAGCATCAGGCTGCAACAAGAAAAAAACAAAGTTCACACAGCTAGATTTTATGATAAATCATTCTAGAAATTTAAATTTTAGCTAAAACTGTAAGTAACAAAAAGGAAATTAACCAAAGCAATATTAATATCAAAGTATCATATTGTGTCATCTTCTTCGTCTTCATCGTCACTGTCCTCTGTTCCGATCTCAAAACCATACTTTTAATTGAAGGTAGGGTCGTTTCAGCTTCATCTCTACAGCTTCGTCTGTTGGTGGTAATGTCTCAACTTTAGGAGCCACTGCTTTGTCTCTACCTATTCTCGATTTCCAGCTCGATTGTCGCGCTTCGTTAAAACTAGAGAATATTCCTAATCCATAGCAGGATAGAATGAATACTTTTGATTTACTAAGAAACGTTTTTATGGGACATTTCTCATCAGAAGGAAACCCGGATTCGCTAGTTTTTACAATTCTATCATTACTACCAATTCAGAAAGTGCCTGTACCGAGTCATAATAATGTGTTGTAATGCCCCCGTCAGACCGAGTGGCGTCCTTACTGCGCTGCTGTGACTAGAAAATTTACAAGGTCGCTGGTAAACGTAAAAACAACGCGAGAAAATGTCCAACAAATTTTAGACACTTGAAAGAAGTCTCGTTCTTTACGCCGTCAGTCCGGAGTGGCGCCTTTACTGAACTGCTACAGCGTCTGAATATGGTCCCAGAGCCCGCCAAGATAACCATATGCGTGATAAAGCGTGGTAAGGTGTGGTAGAAACGCTAGATATCGCGCTGTGGTCTCGATGGTCGCAAATGATCGCCGGGTCACAGCGTTTGTTTTGAGCGTGTTCAAAACAAACGCCAAGGTTCGGCGATCTGCCCTGGAAAGATGTGAGAACATAATTTTTTTTTCAAGTTTGTGATATTTTAGGATATTTTGTACGTTGTGTTCACGTTTGTGCATTTCCTGGTCGCCGTACGGTCGCTGCAGCGCAGGAAGGACGCCACCCGATCCGACGATGACTAAGCGTTCATTGACGACCATGGTATCTGGCGTTTCCCCCACAATTTTACCGCGCTTATGATCGCACATGATCGCCGAGTCACGGTGTTTGTTTTGAGCATGTTCAAAACAAACGCCAAGGTTCTGCGTCCTGCGATCTGCCCATTGAAAGATGTGAAAATAAAATTAATTTTTTTCAAGTTTATGATATTTTGGGACATTTTCGTACGTTGTGTACTCGTTGTGCATTTGCTGACCACCGTATGGTCACTGCAGCGCCACCAGATCTGACGGTGACTTGGATGGCTCTGTGGCCATTTTCCGTCCCGTAGCGTCGCAGTAAAGACGCAACCACAGTCTGACAGGGGTATTAGATCGTAGAACCTTGGCGTTTGTTTTGAACGCCGCGACTCAGCGTTCATTGGCGACCATGGGTGACCACAGCACGATAGCTGGCCATTTTCCGTCCCGTAGCGTCGCAGTAAAGACGCAACGCCAGTCTGACAGGGGTATTAGATCGCAGAACCTTGGCGTTTGTTTTGAACGCCGCGACTCAGCGTTCATTGGCGACCATGGGTGACCACAGCACGATAGCTGGCGTTCCACCACGCTTCTGGGGATCTTAATGCGCTCTAAACTCATTTTCCATCGCCGTAGCAATGAAGTAAGGTCGCCACACCGGTCTGACATGGGTATAAAGTTACGCTCCATAGCTCGTTTGCTAGCGAATTGATGTTGAGTAACCTGGCGTTTGACCGCTTAAAATGGACTTCACAAGATAGGAAAATCAACTATGTACATGAATATCGACAATGATTAAGTTATTTATCTTTTGGTCCCGTTTCATGTGCCTTGATTTTGATTTTCCTATCTTGTGAAGTCCATTTTAAGCGGTCAAACGCCAGGTTACTCAACATCAATTCGCTAGCATGTTAAAATGATGTCCGAAATCGCGCTAAGCTATCCACAAAACATATAAAACGATATATTACACGATGCCATTTTTCGCCGCCATTTTGAATATCTTTGTTGGAATAAGTCGGATTTTAACAATATGTCCGATTTCGTGTTGAGTGACCCCAAAAACCTATAAAACGATATATTACAAAACCTGGGGTGGTGAAAAATGGGGTTTTTTTTTTATTATTCCAGTTATTTTTGGACGCCATCTTGAATATTTAATTTTCCCCAAGTGTGACAACACCACACCCACCCTGGAAAAATCAAGGAGCCCCTACCCAACAATAATCCACCGAGAAACATTCTATATCAGGCAAAAGTGGGTTCAGTGATTTTTTGGCATTTGACGTCCGGACTAATCAGGATTGGCCTTATAAGTCGAATAACCTAGGATCTTTCTTCATCTTAATCTAGCAATGGGCACATGCATTCTATTTTCTGTATTTCCAGAATCTGTTAAGAGACTGGGGACAAGAATATGTGAAGAGATTGAGAAACGCCATTTCTGCCAACCCAACCAAGGCACCGAATAATCCTATCAAGAGAAATTAAGAGGTTAATTAGGTCATCTACGGCACGCTAATATCTTACACTGAACTGTCATATTCTTTATGAACAAGGAAATAAAATTATAGGCTAAGATGATTTTAATATTAAAATACGCTTACAATAAATGAAATAGCTTAAAACATAGATATGAAGTCACCCTTTGATGTTTTAAACCAGTTAATATAGGAGAATGTACGCTATTCATAAATAATCGTCTATTATTTATTGAAAATAATGGACAGGTAAACTCATTATTGTGTGGCTTGTAATTATCTATGGTGCTATTTTAGAGGTGTAAATTAACTCTTCGGATACAACAGACATCGAATGATTCTTCAATTCTTTAATATACCGGAATATATTGTCATACAGTACTGACAGGCAAGTTACTGCACTTGGTGAGGGAGAGAAAAATGGGGTTTAACGTCCAATTGACACAAACTGGGTCATTTCGGGACTAACATTTGGTTTAATTTTTTTTTTCAATAATTCGCTTGCGCGTAGGGGTCTTTAGAAGTGGAGAAACCCCATTAGGTTGGACAGTATTGTTTATAAGGACAGGCGACCCTACTCCTTGCCACGCACAACCGTGGATTCGAAACTAAACCAGCTACCTGTTAGGCCATCGACTTCTACTCCCGTACTAAGTAATCAAAAAACGGGTCCCCTTTTTAATGGTACGCTAAACAATAAACGGGTCCCCTTTTTAATGGTACGCTAAACAATCAAAACGCTAGGCATGAGTTGCATAATAGTTGAAGTCGTGATGACTTGCTACGACATTCCAAGGGTTCAATCTGATACCACTCCTTATTAGTTTGGAAAATAAAGGAATTAAAGTCGGTGTACGACGACCACTCTTTTATTAATTGTGTATCAAATTATGATATTGTGTTACGAAGTGAGACGTGGCTGAAGGGCGTGAATCAATTTCTATTGTTAATTTGTCAAATGGAAATTTTGTAAATAGAAGTGAACTATACAGACGTGGCAAACGCAATGTAATTTGTTGAGGCCTTGCAGTTTATTTTAAACCTAGATTTTAAGGCTACTCTTTAGTTGTATCAGAACACGAATTGGATGCATGTGTAGTAATGTTCCATAATTTCTGTAATTTCTTAAATGTTGGCGGGATTGCTTACTAATAAGGGCGACTTGAACTCGCCCGAAAATTTTAGAGGCATATCCATTATGTCTATATTTCCACTATTCTTAATCATAGGTTATACAATTGGTGCGAAACTAATTAGAGTGGGTAAAGGTTATGTCGATGCACTTTTTATTCGTTGTGGCCTTAATTCATTGACCCCTAGAGCTAATTAAGTTAATTTCTGCTTAATCTCCTAAGCCAATTAACCAGACTATAGCCCACATCCCTAGTAGTAGGGTTCGAATTCCCAGATCCGTGACCAATTTCCGGGGAGGAAGGTTTGACGATTGATTCTGGTAGGGGGGACTGTTCTGAGGATTTGTGCAGTTTGCAACCTCTGGAAAGTGTGGGCAACTCTCAGGAGAGGCAAAAATCCAAGATGGCTGCCAAAATAGCACATAGACTTATAATTGGGGGCAAATGTCATAAAACCTTCCTTGTAATATATCATTTTTATAGTTTTCGGGGTCGCTGAATCCATTAAGAACACTCCCAAGCCATTATGATGCACCCATATTCCAATATGGCGGGAATGGTGAAAAAAGCGGAAAATAATGTCATGTATTCTGGTACGGCAATATGAGCTTGTAATATATCGTTGTTAGGGTCTTCATGGATGCTTAGTTCATTTTTCTAGACCAGTTTTTCGCGTAGATTCCGAATCTGGGTGGTGAACAGGCGTGTGAGGGGGCGTTTTCGAGATATGGGGGGTCTAATGTCTATGTATGGGTGTGTGTAGGGGGTGGGGTGGGGCTGTCATTATGTGGACTTAATATATATTATTAAAACAAAAAATTCTAGGATTGCAAATCTATAAATAAGTGTTTATGATGCCCCTGGACAACTGTTTGATGTGTGGGGTGGGGTAGCAGGTGTGCATGTGTGGAGGGGGGGGGGGTAAATTGGAGGGAAATGATTTCACGTTGATTTAAATGACTCAAAATTGACCTGAAAAGTGTTTTCTCTAGCTTTTCGTTCAGTACCAATATCGTCATTCAAAATATTAAATTATAATGTTATAATGTATCGCAGAAAAGACTACTCAGACAAGATGGTAATAAGGAAAGAAAGTCTTGTTATTTCTCATCACAATTAAAATTCTTCCAGCCCAGCCCTTGTTAGAAATTTGGGATTTTCTTGAAAAAGAAAGACAGATAGGCATTACCGCAATTTGGATAAAAAAAATATCAAGATTGGTATTGAAAGTGTCAAGAATATCATAGAACTGACAACCATCCACGAGGACACCAAAATATCTTACCTAATGGAGGTGCTGAAACGGCTCTAGGACAATTCGATCCCAGACAATTCGATGCCGGACAATTCATTCCAGGGCAATTCGTCACCAGACAATTCGTACCCATTATTGAAAGTGTCAAGAATATCATAGAACTGACAAACAATCATGAGGACACCCAAATAACTTTCCTACTCCTCTCCGCATTGCAAATGAATGGAGGTGCTGAAACGGCTCTAGGACAATTCGATCCGAGACAATTCGTACCGGACAATTCGTCACCAGACAATTCGAAACCAATGACAATTTGTACCCGGACAATTCGTCACCAGACAATTTGTACCCAATGACAATTCGTATACTAGGACAATTCGTACACTAGGACAATTCGTACCCCAGGACATATCGTACACGGACTATTTGGCCCTAAGGACAATTCACCAGACAATTAGTACCTAGGGACAATTCGTACCTTTGGACAATTCGTACCTTAGGACAATTCGTACCCAAGGACAATTTGTACCCAAGGACAATTCGTACCCGAGGGCGAATTGTCCGGGGACGAATTGTCCTTGGGTACGAATTGTCTGATAAATTGTCCTTGGGGACAAATAGTCATTGGGTACGAAATGTTCAGGGACGAATTGTCCGGGATCGGATTGTCCTAGAGCCGTTTCAGCACCTCCATTAATTTGCAATGCGGAGAGGAGTAGGTAAGATATTTTGGTGTCCTCATGGTTGGTTGTCAGTTCTATGATATTCTTGACACTTTCAATACCAATCTTGATATTTTTTATCCAAATTGCGGTAATGCCTATCTGTCTTTCTTTTTCAAGAAAATCCCAACTTTCTAATAAGAGCTGGGCTGGAGGAATTTTAATTGTGATGAGAAATAACAAAACTTTCTTTCCTTATTACCATCTTGCCTGAGTAGTCTTTTCTGCGATACATTATAACATTATAATTTAATATTTTGAATGACGATATTGGTACTGAACGAAAAGCTAGAGAAAACACTTTTCAGGTCAATTTTGAGTCATTTAAATCAACGTGAAATCATTTCCCTCCAATTTACCCCCCCCCCCTCCACACATGCACACCTGCTACCCCACCCCACACATCAAACAGTTGTCCAGGGGCATCATAAACACTTATTTATAGATTTGCAATCCTAGAATTTTTTGTTTTAATAATATATATTAAGTCCACATAATGACAGCCCCACCCCACACCCCTACACACACCCATACATAGACATTAGACCCCCCATATCTCGAAAACGCCCCCTCACACGCCTGTTCACCACCCAGATTCGGAATCTACGCGAAAAACTGGTCTAGAAAAATGAACTAAGCATCCATGAAGACCCTAACAACGATATATTACAAGCTCATATTGCCGTACCAGAATACATGACATTATTTTCCGCTTTTTTCACCATTCCCGCCATATTGGAATATGGGTGCATCATAATGGCTTGGGAGTGTTCTTAATGGATTCAGCGACCCCGAAAACTATAAAAATGATATATTACAAGGAAGGTTTGATGACATTTGCCCCCAATTATAAGTCTATGTGCTATTTTGGCAGCCATCTTGGATTTTTGCCTCTCCTGAGAGTTGCCCACACTTTCCAGAGGTTGCAAACTGCACAAATCCTCAGAACAGTCCCCCCTACCAGAATCAATCGTCAAACCTTCCTCCCCGGAAATTGGTCACGGATCTGGGAGTTCGAACCCTACTATAGTGTTAATTAAAGGATTACCCATTAATCTCACATATTGCAGATAACACAAAACAAAACAATAAATATTACTCCAATAAAAAAATGTTATAAAATGTAGAAATAAAAACAGACTTTACAAGGATATTTTAAAAAAAAAAAATAAAAATAAAAAAGTTATTCTTTATTATAAAATGAAGAACTATGTAAAATAAATAATAGGCTTCGTTTATGAATTATAAAGTTATATTTTAATGCTCCATGCATCAAACAGTTAGCACAATTGATTATTTTTTTTAGTCCAGAATAAGTTTTAAAAATAAAGTTGTCAATCTCCATTTTTTTTTGGGGTTTAAACATTATTTATTTAACATAAAAGATAATATGGATTCGGAAACAATCTGTAAAGCTTATATTAATCCGTCTCCAAAAAAATAAAACAAAACATGACCCAAATAAGCCATTTGCCAATTAGGTCACGCGTGGGCGTTCAGAGTTATCTCCCTTTGCGCCGAGATCTAGACCGGACATCGTCTGCAGAAATGGCGTCATTAGCTACGCGTTTGTTTACGTTATGTCACCTACTTTTATGAACCACAATGAGTCATCGTTTCGTTGATTTTAATTTACCTGAACTGCAGACCTATTTGCGCGAGAGGGGAATTACTGTCAGTGGATATAATAAGCCATCTTTAATTGATATTGCCGTTGCAGCCGATAAATCTTTCGTCCGATTCCACAACAGACGTAATACAAAATAAGTTACAACAGGCTAATGTTTCTACCTATATAACTTCTGATCCACTGAAAATAAATGGTTATACAGAAGACTTCAGTAGTATTCCCGACTTTGGTTTAATTGACATTTTTAATTACTTAATATTTAGCAAGTCTGAGTATGACGGCAAAAAGTTAAAGGGCTATAAATCATTTGAAGACTATAGATTATTTTCTGACGGTCATGTTATTAGTCTTTTGTTTAATAAAATCCACGAAGAGTCAAAGAGCTGTATTTTTAAAGCTAAAGTTAAACCAACCCAGAGAGATAAAACCTATTTAAAGAAAGAGTATTATGAACTATGGTTTGTTGTTGACAAAAAGGATGGATCTGTGATTACTGGCTACTGTGAATGTACAGGAGGGTAAGTGTTTCCATGTAAGCATATATAGAGACCTAAGTCACAAATTTAAAAACAATTAATAACAAGCCTAGGTAGAAGCAGAAGACACCTGTTTCATTACTGATAATGTCAGGCTATTGCCACAAGTCAGTGCCGGATCTAGGGGAGGCAAAGTGGGACAAATGTCCCGGGCCCCCCACATTTAGGGGCCTGCCACAAGTAAGCCTGCCAATAACGTTTTTGAATATGCACTACATCTAGAATTCACATCGATTTATAATCTCTTCAATGTTTTTACTATTTTACTATTTATGTTACAGGGCTGATGGTGCTTGTCGTCATTTGGCTGCTTCCCTTTACGAGCTAGAAGCCTTCGATGTAAAATCCTGCACAGGAATTGAAAATGTATGGAAAAGAAAATCTCGACAATCTGATAAAGCCATTGACATCAGAAGTATGAACATTGTTACTTCAAGATACAACTCAAGAGATTTTGTTTTGCCACCCAACAAACCCTTTAGCGACTTGTATGACCCAAGAACAGAATCACAGCGTACTGAGCCAACAGAAGAACAAAAAAGAGAATTTGGGCTAAGATTAAAAGAGGTTTGTAATTTTAATGCTAATAAAATTTTTACTTGATTTTTTACCTGAAAAAAACCCCCTGCATATCATAAAACACAATAAAAATTAAGGAGGTTAGTCCTCCTAAAATTACAGTAATTCGCAAACTGAATGAATGAAATGGGGTTTAACGTCCTACTATTATGCACCTAACCTGGGCTAATGGAAGACGGGCATACGCCATACAGTGTGCTATGAGGGATTTTTTTGCCCGGGCAGCGGCGCTATGGCCTACTCTTATTTTTGAATTCCAACTGCCAAGGGATCTTTTACGTGCACTCCAATGTGTACACAGGACCTCGGTTTTTCACCCCATCCGAACGACTAGGCAGCTGTCCTTGTCAGGCCCTCTTTCTGCATCACTGACAAGGGGAAATCACGCTGGAAAATCGAGATGAACTTTCTCTGCCAATGCAGGGATCGAACAACCGACCTCCAGGCTAGCGAACCAGCGCGTTGGCCACTTAGCCACCGTGATCCCACAATTCGCAAACTAAGGCTGAGTGTTTAATTATTTGAACTGCATCCACACAAATAATTCATAATGTTGACAAGGTAGATTCATTTCTTATTAATCCAAAATAAAATTATTTAACTTTATTCATGTTCAATTACAGATTTCTGGAAATGCACAAGCCCTGGATATTTTGCTCCATCCAGATGACATAGAGATGAAAGACGTAACAGTATCATCAGATCCACTTGAAGAATATTATATTTCACATCTTGCTAAAAAAATTCAGTAAAGAAAATAATATAAATGCACTTAATTTAATGAAATGTGTCAATCTTTTTTTAAGTGTCTTAACTTTACACCAACAGTTGTACGCGATATTCAAATTAGGACTATTGGACAAGCATCTAATGAACTTTGGTTTAAAATGAGAACAAATTTATTAACAGCTTCTAATTTTGAACAAGCTGCTAAATATATTGATAAGGGATGTGAGCCTTCGGAGACATTTATTTCGTCTATTCTTGGTGAAAGCAGGCTTAATTAAAACTTTTTGCCCCCTCCATTAAAATGGGGAAGAAAAAAAGAAGGTATAGCTAGGGTTATGTACAATCGTCTTCAAAAACATTGTCATAAAAATTTTAAAATTATTGAAAAAGGTCTTCTGCTAAGTCAGGTATATCCCTGCTTAGGATGTAGTATTGAGGGAATGTGTTCATGTACATGTAAACCCGCACATGATGATTTGATTATTGAAACTAAATGCCCATATTCTAAAAGAACTGTAAATCCAAAAGATGTCGCCATTGAAAAGAAATGTGTCCTTGACAGGTCAACAAGTCATTGGATGGTGACTGCAGAATGTCCATATTATGCCCAAATGCAAGGCCAACTTGGGCTGTACGGCTATCGGGAATGTGACTTGGTAATATACACCTCTCTTGGTATTCATGTTTCCAGAATGATTTTTGATCCCAAATATTTTTCAGAGATGGCTGAAAAACTTTCACTCTTTTATATAAAATATGTTGTACCTAGGGTCCTGCAGCCATATTTGTAAATATTTATATGTTAGTTCAGCCTCTACCCTTGTAATCCACACTATGTTCCAAATAACTCTGTTAAAGTTAATTTAAATAACCATACATTTATCTGGAACATTTTATACATACATGTACATGTAAGTGTTTTTACATGAAATTGATCAAGAAAACTACAACACTTTTTTTCTATGATAATGTTTATATTTAATATTGTCATTTGATTTTTTGTCAAAACAACCAGTTAGTGTTACACATAATATGTACATTTCTTCAGTGACAGGAAGTAAAAACAAGTTATCTTATAAGTTGTATAAATTAACTCTAAGCATTTATAATTCTAATGAATGGGTTAGTTATATTAAGCGCGTGTTGGACGAATCAGGTCTCTCATACATATGGACTAATCCAAGTGAGAGTAATATTAACTGGCTGAAATCAAATCTCAAAACTAGACTTAAAGATCAATACCAACAATTATGGCATAGTCAAATTAATGAAAGCTCTAAATGTGAAAACTATCGTATCTTTAAGGTCTATTTTTTGATTCGAAAAATATTTAATTACAATGTGTAAATTTCGTTGTAGAAGTCATAAGTTACCAATCGAATTAGTTTTTTTTCTTAAAATTGCCAGAGAAGACCGGATTTGTCATGTGTGTAACTCCAACAACTTGGGAGACGAATATCATTATCTTTTTGAATGTCAATTCTTTAAAGGAACAATACCACTCTTGCTGGCTTGACAAGTCAAGAAAAATAAATTAGCCTTATTTTAAATACTAGATGTTTTAAGTATCCTACCGGTTGTGTAAATAATCCATTACATCCTATTTACTTGTCCAGAGTGTTTGAAAATATGTTTAAATCCAAGTTGCATTTGAAAGTGTTTACGTAATTTATGTAAATTTGTCAAACTTATCCTTTGATGTTTTAAATAACAAGGTTATTATCCTGGACATGATCAAATTGTATAATATAATGTAAATATATCTTAATATATTTTCAGACCTTGTAGTTGAATTTTTCCAATTTTTTAAATTCGGTGTGTTAAGATGAAATTTGTATCATCAATTAATTGGAATATTGTAAACCAAAGTTCATTAGATGCTTGTCCAATAGTCCTAATTTGAATAACTAGAAGGAAATTCTCTATTTATGTAAATTTGTCAAACTTATCCTTTGATGTTTTAAATAACAAGGTTATTATCCTGGACATGATCAAATTGTATAATATAATTTAAATATATCTTAATATATTTTCAGACCTTGTAGTTGAATTTTTCCAATTTTTTAAATTTGGTGTGTTAAGATGAAATTTGTATCATCAATTAATTGGAATATTGTAAACCAAAGTTCATTAGATGCTTGTCCAATAGTCCTAATTTGAATAACGAGAAGGAAATTCTCAATTTATGTAAATTTGTCAAACTTATCGTTTGATGTTTTAAATAACAAGGTTATTATCCTAGACATGATCAAATTGTATAGCCCTGTATACTGACCCAGTTTTCCTTCAAGGTCAATTAAATAAAAGCAGTTTCTTTTTTTTTTGAAAAGACACTCTTTACTTAAACTAAGTGGTTTCTTTAAAATAAAAGAAAGAAGTTCCTTTTTGATTGACCAATCAAATTTATGTAAAGTGATATTACCACACTGTGTATATATCACATTTAACACACAAGCGATATCTACTGTCAAATGTATTATTGGGTGATAAATCTTAATATTATTAATTGTAACCTATTACTGTTAAGACCATTCATGTAACTTCACAGAAGAAATTTTTCTTGAATAAAGTCAAAGACCTTTTTTAAGGATTCCCAGTAATTGTGCAGCGCTTTGAGCATAAACTTGGTTTGTGGATATAGCGCATCATCAATGTACTCATTATTATTTATTATTACTGATATTCAATATTCATTACTGTACTGTACATAGATTTAATTTATAAATTACCTGTTATTTATACAATGTATTTCAACATATATTATTATTTTATTGTACATAATGAAATATAATTTATAAATTATTTAAATAAAGTTATTACTTTTCCATCACTTCAAAAAACATATTTTGCTGTGTATTTCTTATTAGAGTCCAGTTCATCAATTGCTTTGTTCTCATAATGATCAGCCTTCCTGATTTAGCCTATTACTGTAAATCAGTTAAAATAATGCAGAAAATATAAATAATTTAATTGACTCAAAGCACATTTTACTTTTGAAAACAAAAGTCATGAGAACTAAACAATGTGATCCTCAAAGCTTAAAAACGTAAAAATTACTTGACAAGTCTTGAATCCAAATTGCACAAAGCAGCACAAACTAAAATCATCTGGTCAACTAAAGGATGCAATTTCAATGGAACAACCACTTGAAATAATTTATAATTTTTTAATCGACCAATAGCTCTTTCTACATGAATTCTAGCACTTGCAATTCTTCGAGTCTTGGTCACAGCCTTACTGCTAAGCTGTTTCCCCATAGAAAAGGGAGGAATATTAAGAGTTGCATATCGAGTGGCTAATAAATCTCGAATTAAAAAACCACGATCTGCCATTACATCATCTCCATATTCAATTTTATCTAAAAATCCACTTTTTTCAACAATACGCTTATCAGAAATATTCCCAGAATATAAATTTGAAATAAAACTGAATGATCCAGTTGGTGTTATTCCTACCAAAGCCTTGAAAGTATGTGATGTTTATACTGGGACCAAGTTAAACGTTGATATGAGGGTTGACTTGGCTTTTGAACAAAAAATTCTGTACAGTCTATAATTACTCTTGTTTTCGGAAAATATTTAAATTGATTAGGTAGATTTGCTCTCACTTGTTCTTTTGTTGGCCAGGAAATTAAAAAATTAAGTTCCAAACACAAAAAGTTAACCCATGTCGTAAAAATGCGACTGATGCTGGATGGGTGTAATCTGAATAAATGACCAATAACTTCCACATCAAAACCACGTCTGAGTCGCACAAGTGTCAAGGTCTTTGATTCTGAAATACATGAATAAGGCAATCTAATGTTTTAAATACATAAATATCAATTTAAATTATTATTGACTGCCATGCAATGAAACATTCCAACTACCGGCTTTTTCTCCCTGGAAGTATCGGAAGACTGATAGATTTCATAACATAAACTCTATACATGCAAGTGTATTTATTGACTGCATATTATCAATATTAAGAACTTGCAAATTGTATGACGCTAATAAACTTGGTAATCAGAAACTATTCCTGACTCAAGGGTACACAAGGCATAAGCTTAAAATAGTGTGCGTGGATAAGGGATGGTACATTTGCATCTATCGTACAATAATGGCATTTTAAAAGGCAATAACATGGAAAGTTATAAATAGAATTTGTGGAAATTCCATAGGACTATATATTTGTCTCACTTACATCAACAATGTATTATAGTACGATTGGAATGTACATTGCAATATCTGTATGGTTTAAGGCATCCTTGTCATTCAAAATTACACATATTTCTTGCTTTCAAAATATTCATACGTTTTCTTAAAATGTGTAAATAATGACTTACATTCTTTGCTTCCGAGGTGCCTTGTCCCCTCCAATAATTTAGTGTAGCTGCTTTCCCATTAAGCCATGTAAATAAAAGGGTGAAAATGGATAAAGACAGTCCTAAAATAAAAAAAAAAGATAGTATAAATTATAGTCAATCTGGTAATAAACATTTGTCTTCATCCTTATGTGGAGTCCGTTGTAACACGTTTCTCTCACGGTGTTTATGTCATGACTACCGTTCATACGCCAGACACTGTATTTAGTCAGCGGGTCACTTCAGGGGTCAACAGTATCATTATACTTAATTGCAGCCTATAAATATGGAACAAAACAACAGAGTTCTGGATTGATTTAACAAATTAACGGGCCAATAATAAATCATATGAATAGTAATAATGAAAGTTATAAAAGTTATAAAAGATATAAAGAGTTACATTTCACATATTCTGTTTTGACAGTTCTCAGTTCACAGCTGACTCGGCAATAGAGTTGAATTTCACAATAATAAACTAAGTAAAAGTTCACTATTCACAATAGGTAGATAAAAAGTTCACTAACACATTATAAACTTAATTACATACAGTGTCTCGGTAAAAAAAATGATTTAACGACCGCCGTTCGAGAAGACGGCCTCACACGTATTGACATTCACTTCACGCCATTTTCACTGTGTTCCTTAGCATGCTTTTTCTAAACCATAATATTAAAGGTAGTCATAATCACACCAGTTGCACACATATTTCAATACAATAAAAGAAGACTCTTTTATCCAAAAAAACCTATGGTGGATCGTTTTGAACATTGCAGCTTATGTACCATATAAGCAAGCCCATCAACAAGGCACCTATCAGTGCCTTGTCAGAATACTGAATGGGGGTGGGGTGGTGGTTATGTTGTCAAAACTATTTTACAAAAAAAAAGAAAGAATAGTAGGCATATTAATAGTAAATACATCATCATAGAATGTGACTCACCTGTATAGAATTTACAGCTATCATCATCTTTCATGACAGTATTCAAAAATAAATTCCTCTTCATTTGCTGTTGGTTTTTTAAATCAGTAGTAGAATAATCCTTCAGATCATCAAACACAATATCAGTCTGTACACCAATTTCTCTCTTCTCACTTCTTTCTTTTTTACCAATTTCACACCCATTGTCCACGGTAATAACATTTAAATTTAAGTTTAAATACGAATCAAAATCATCACTAACAACAGTAACATCCTGGGCATCAGAATCAGTATTAGTAGGCCTAACATCTGGCTGGGCATCAAAACCTTCATCTAGGCCTATATCAAAACTTGAACACGTATCATTAATGACAATATGCTTGCAACTAGTATTTGAAAAATTAATTATGTTCTTCCAAAATTATTTGACCTGAAAAAACTGATGGCTCTTCTTTAAAAACTTTCTTAATACTGGTAGTAATTCGTTGCATTGGAGCTTTTCTCTTGTTTTTTTTATGAATTTTAAATCAAATTCTGTAGCAGTAGCTGGAATAGGATCTGGAAAAGCTTCATTTGGCCCGTCTTTATTAACAAAATGTTTTGAACATATATAAGTCTCTTTGCGAACATTTTCAAGTCCAAAATACTTTCTTCCACACAAGCGTAACCATCGTTCACATTTATCGCGCTGCGTTTTCGGCTTTGGAAATGGAATAAAAAACACGCCAGTCATGTCATTTCGCACATGTAAATACCTGGAGTCACTATTACAGTTTCCATAACAGCAGTGCTTAACGGGCATTATGAAAAACTTATAGATATATAAAAAATACGATGAAATATAAATGTAAACAAACGCGTAGCTAATGACGCCAATTCTGCAAACAATGTCCGGTCTAGCTCTCAGCGCAAAGGGAGATAACTCTAAACGCCCACGCGTGACCTATTTGGTAAATGGCTTATTGCATGGAAAATATAATACATTGCATAAAAATATGTGCATGTGAAATATTGAGTAATTCTTGTAACCGTGACATTATTTATGCATATCGAGTTACAACATCCTCATACTTGGCGCGGGGGTGGGGGTCAAAGGGGGGGGGGGAAGTTTCAGTGTTTACGAATGAATAATTTCAAAACAGGCCTGGTTCTCAAAATCATTTACGTTCGGGTTTCCGTCAAGTATTGCTTAAATAATGTGGAAATGGTAGGGGAGATTATTGATCGTACGGATTCGTTCTTCCTTGTACAATGGGCAGAAGAAAAAAAAGTGTTCTATTTCCATGTCGTAGCCACACTTACACGAAGGATTTTCGGAGACATGCATTAGAAATTTATGATAACTTAGTGTGCTTTTACCATGTCTAAGTTGTGTATGGACGACATTTACTGAGTGATTGCCAAAGTCGGAATATGGGGGGACTTGTTGATCATGTATGGAAATATGTTGTTTAAATATTTTAAGTGAAGAGGAATCTTTGACATTGGCAGGTAGATCATTCCAATCGCGAACTGTTAGTGGAACAAAGGAAGATTTATAGGTTTCCGTGTAACAATGGACAGATCTTAGAGAGTTGGTGTCGCGCAGAATGGCAGATATTTTAGGAGGGACAAGAAGACATAAGTTTCGGGGGCCTGTTTGTTTACTAGTTTGTAAAATATCTTCGTTGTTTCAGAGAAGTGAGTCCTGAATCACTGTATAGAATTTTATGGAATGTACCTTTAACCAGACCCGTTATAGTTCTAAGGGCATCAAGGTGGATATTTTCAAGTTTTTCACTGCCAGTTTTACTACAATTATCGTAAATTACATCGGCATAATCAAATATAGGAAGAAGAAAGGATTTGTATATGATCTCTAATGATTTTCTTGACAATTTATATTTGAAACTTCTAGGATCCAAAAGTTTACCTACTTTAGTAATGATGGAGTTAATATGAACGGTCCACTGTCCCGAGGAATGGAATATTAGACCAAGGTGTTTGTGGTCATCTGTATCTATTATGCCGGTATTGTTAAAATTAACATGGAACGAAGAGGGGGTTTTCTTTCGAGAAAAAGTCAAACTTTCTGTTTTATTTGGGTTAAAGTTGACTTTCCAATCAGTTGACCAGGTAGATATCTTAGAAAGGTCATCATTTAAGACTGGATTGGCATAAAACGGGGTCCTCAATAATGACAAACAAGTACGTATTGTCCGCAAACAGTCTGATATGGGAGATTAAGTTCTTGATGACGTCGTTAATGTAAACAAGAAACAATGTTGGACCTAGGACGGAGCCCTGGGGAACACCGGCTTCGACTGTTTTTATTTTAGAGGTTTCGTTTTTAATAACTACAACCTATTAGGAGTAAAAATCTATCCCTAATACCAACAGCATATAATTCGTTTCGACCTACGTCACCTACAGCTTTAATTTCGTGTCCTTCATCTGGTAACGTACCGAATTGGAATAATATATTATTTATGATTAAGGTTTGTTCCCCACCCCCATCATTCTAATATTATCAATATTATGATGTGCAAATCATTGGGCAGTGGACTTTATTCTATTTATTTATGATTAAGGTTTGTTCCCCACCCTCATCATTCTAATATTATCAATATTATGATATGCAAATCATTGGGCGGTGGACTTTATTCTATTTATTTATGATTAAGGTTTGTTCCCCACCCCCATCATTCAAATATTATTAGCATTATGATGTGCAAATCATTGGGCGGTGGACTTTATTCTCTTTGTTTCTGATTAAGGTTTGTTCCCCACCCCCATCATTCTAATATTATCAATAATGTGCTGTACTGTTAATATAAACTGGCCACTTCAAAAATTGGTAAAATGTGTATATAGATCTATAATAATTGTCATTAAAGCTGGATTTTCTCACGAAACATGACTAAATTAATATCTAATATACATAGAAAAAAAACTATAAAGATCGTACATCGAGTGAATTATGGAATTCAACTTTATCTAGAATTCTTCCTTACCGACTTGAGAAAACCTAACTTTATAAGCAATATTAAAGTATACAACTTTATTGCACACGCCTTCTTCTGAATTGCAACTCCTGATGTAAAAACTTTAAAATACTCCGAATGGGTATGAGACATAATCTTATATTTATTAATATTATAGGGAACATATTCTCATATGAATACTCTTCGCCTTATCTGTAATACTCCTCTATATAAAAATTACTTAATCACTTACTATATCGACCAATGCTTTAATACAACACAGGTCATAGTTAGTTAATAAATAAGCAATAGCTGTTTTTTTTAGCAAGGAAACCACTCTCAACATTGATTAATGTATTGTATATATTTTTTTACTCGTTTATTGTTTGTCATTGTATATATGTTTTGTCCTTATGTATTTACTTAATATTGCACTCACAACTCGCGTCATCAATTCTGGTAACCATTTCATATACATGTATCCTAACAACGTACCATTATTTAGCATAGGCAATACAATTATAATGGTGTATCAACCAAAAAAATACGTAATTGTTTTTAAGTCAAAAACTTTTCACTCAACCGATACACCACAAAAACATAGGCTACCATCTAATATAGTTATAAATGTATCGCTACTACTATGTGGAGACATTACATCCATGGTCCGTCAATGTTGTTATTACTTCAAAAAAAAAAGTGGTTGGAGTGCCCAAGTTTAGATTTGTCATTGATTCCATGAAGTAGCTAGGTTTTAGAACGCTAAATACTGTGTAATTCAACATGGCGCCCGTGGGGTTTAATATGATATATAAAGGTACGAAATAGTACCAAATGGTTAATTTGTATAAGAGTCAAGATTTCTGACTATAATGCCTTGGAAATCGGAAGTAGAAGGCGACTTGTATGTGTCTTTCCTTTATGGACCGATGTGTGAAATGTCCGTTGTAATAACTGGACGGGTAGGCCTATTCACCTTCGGTTAAGCGTCAATGTGAAAAGAGCGGCTTCTTATCAACAAAATCGGCTCTGAACCGGTTTGATTCTATGTATCTCTCGTAACTGAGAGAATAATGATTTATTGGCCGAGAGACTATCTTCCGTCAAAGTGGTGGTTGATTCCGAGGTAAAAAGGAATCATGACCGATCGAATTGATCAACAACATTTGCCATAACGAGATCGTAAGCAGAGGGTATGATAATATAAGAGATAAAGTGGCTTTGGAGACCTGGTTATCCCGAATGTCAGTGACTAGTTTCGTTCGTATTGAACTCTTCAGACTGGTTGGACTCACGTGTTGGGCGATTTTATTTATACTATTCCGAAACCCCCGTGGGGTTTCCATGGTTACTATTGTCGGCTTTACCGGGGTTTACCCCTTGGCGGGTTTGCGATTTTTTTACCGGGGTCGGTAGCTCGCTTACCGGGGTTGTACAGAGGTTAACAAATTGGCGGGTGCCAAATTGGTTACCGGGGTCGCTAGCTCGCTTACCGGGGTTGTACTAATCGTTTAGATTGAAATGCTAGTGCCCATAATTTGGCTAACTGGGATGCCTTGGGTTGGTTTGTAACATTGTTACTTGTCATAACAAAGAAGAGATAGTATATAGACAAGGGTGTTTATTTAACACCCGTGAGAGGGGTATACGGCTAAATATAAATCCAAAGTTGGAACACTCAGAGGAGAGCATTGTAAACAAAAATAAAAGTGGTTGGAGTGCCCAAGTTTAGATTTGTCATTGATTCCATGAAGTAGCTAGGTTTTAGAACGCTAAATACTGTGTAATTCAACATGGCGCCCGTGGGGTTTAATATGATATATAAAGGTACGAAATAGTACCAAATGGTTAATTTGTATAAGAGTCAAGATTTCTGACTATAATGCCTTGGAAATCGGAAGTAGAAGGCGACTTGTATGTGTCTTTCCTTTATGGACCGATGTGTGAAATGTCCGTTGTAATAACTGGACGGGTAGGCCTATTCACCTTCGGTTAAGCGTCAATGTGAAAAGAGCGGCTTCTTATCAACAAAATCGGCTCTGAACCGGTTTGATTCTATGTATCTCTCGTAACTGAGAGAATAATGATTTATTGGCCGAGAGACTATCTTCCGTCAAAGTGGTGGTTGATTCCGAGGTAAAAAGGAATCATGACCGATCGAATTGATCAACAACATTTGCCATAACGAGATCGTAAGCAGAGGGTATGATAATATAAGAGATAAAGTGGCTTTGGAGACCTGGTTATCCCGAATGTCAGTGACTAGTTTCGTTCGTATTGAACTCTTCAGACTGGTTGGACTCACGTGTTGGGCGATTTTATTTATACTATTCCGAAACCCCCGTGGGGTTTCCATGGTTACTATTGTCGGCTTTACCGGGGTTTACCCCTTGGCGGTTTTGCGATTTTTTACCGGGGTCGGTAGCTCGCTTACCGGGGTTGTACAGAGGTTAACAAATTGGCGGATGCCAAATTGGTTACCGGGGTCGCTAGCTCGCTTACCGGGGTTGTACTAATCGTTTAGATTGAAATGCTAGTGCCCATAATTTGGCTAACTGGGATGCCTTGGGTTGGTTTGTAACATTGTTACTTGTCATAACAAAGAAGAGATAGTATATAGACAAGGGTGTTTATTTAACACCCGTGAGAGGGGTATACGGCTAAATATAAATCCAAAGTTGGAACACTCAGAGGAGAGCATTGTAAACAAAAATAAAAGTGGTTGGAGTGCCCAAGTTTAGATTTGTCATTGATTCCATGAAGTAGCTAGGTTTTAGAACGCTAAATACTGTGTAATTCAACATGGCGCCCGTGGGGTTTAAAATGATATATAAAGGTACGAAATAGTACCAAATGGTTAATTTGTATAAGAGTCAAGATTTCTGACTATAATGCCTTGGAAATCGGAAGTAGAAGGCGACTTGTATGTGTCTTTCCTTTATGGACCGATGTGTGAAATGTCCGTTGTAATAACTGGACGGGTAGGCCTATTCACCTTCGGTTAAGCGTCAATGTGAAAAGAGCGGCTTCTTATCAACAAAATCGGCTCTGAACCGGTTTGATTCTATGTATCTCTCGTAACTGAGAGAATAATGATTTATTGGCCGAGAGACTATCTTCCGTCAAAGTGGTGGTTGATTCCGAGGTAAAAAGGAATCATGAACGATCGAATTGATCAACAACATTTGCCATAACGAGATCGTAAGCAGAGGGTATGATAATATAAGAGATAAAGTGGCTTTGGAGACCTGGGCCCGTATTTATAAACATTCTAAGAGTTGAAATCAACTCTTAACTGTCAAAAATTACTCCTAACTTTGTAGATTTCCCTTAGACCTATTTATAAAACATTTTACTTTAAGAATTACTCCTAACTTGTTAAAAGTACTCTTATCTTGGTTAACATGGCCGTCCGTGTACGCCGCCTAAGAGAGTTTAAAACAAGCAGAGATTTCTTAGTGGAGTACAACAATGACGAGTTGATAAGGAGATATCGAATGGATATGGGTGGGATTCTTTTTGTGACAGATTTAGTTTGGTTAGTACCCAAGTCTTACATTTAGTTCAAAGTTACTCTAAGACCCTTTATACATATTTCTAGAGAGTAACTTTTAACTAAATGTTGTTTTAGGAAATCTTAGAGTAAAAGTTAAGAAAACTCTAAGAATTTTTATAAATACGGCCCCTGGTTATCCCGAATGTCAGTGACTAGTTTCGTTCGTATTGAACTCTTCAGACTGGTTGGACTCACGTGTTGGGCGATTTTATTTATACTATTCCGAAACCCCCGTGGGGTTTCCATGGTTACTATTGTCGGCTTTACCGGGGTTTACCCCTTGGCGGGTTTGCGATTTTTTACCGGGGTCGGTAGCTCGCTTACCGGGGTTGTACAGAGGTTAACAAATTGGCGGGTGCCAAATTGGTTACCGGGGTCGCTAGCTCGCTTACCGGGGTTGTACTAATCGTTTAGATTGAAATGCTAGTGCCCATAATTTGGCTAACTGGGATGCCTTGGGTTGGTTTGTAACATTGTTACTTGTCATAACAAAGAAGAGATAGTATATAGACAAGGGTGTTTATTTAACACCCGTGAGAGGGGTATACGGCTAAATATAAATCCAAAGTTGGAACACTCAGAGGAGAGCATTGTAAACAAAAATAAAAGTGGTTGGAGTGCCCAAGTTTAGATTTGTCATTGATTCCATGAAGTAGCTAGGTTTTAGAACGCTAAATACTGTGTAATTCAACATGGCGCCCGTGGGGTTTAATATGATATATAAAGGTACGAAATAGTACCAAATGGTTAATTTGTATAAGAGTCAAGATTTCTGACTATAATGCCTTGGAAATCGGAAGTAGAAGGCGACTTGTATGTGTCTTTCCTTTATGGACCGATGTGTGAAATGTCCGTTGTAATAACTGGACGGGTAGGCCTATTCACCTTCGGTTAAGCGTCAATGTGAAAAGAGCGGCTTCTTATCAACAAAATCGGCTCTGAACCGGTTTGATTCTATGTATCTCTCGTAACTGAGAGAATAATGATTTATTGGCCGAGAGACTATCTTCCGTCAAAGTGGTGGTTGATTCCGAGGTAAAAAGGAATCATGAACGATCGAATTGATCAACAACATTTGCCATAACGAGATCGTAAGCAGAGGGTATGATAATATAAGAAATAAAGTGGCTTTGGAGACCTGGTTATCCCGAATGTCAGTGACTAGTTTCGTTCGTATTGAACTCTTCAGACTGGTTGGACTCACGTGTTGGGCGATTTTATTTATACTATTCCGAAACCCCCGTGGGGTTTCCATGGTTACTATTGTCGGCTTTACCGGGGTTTACCCCTTGGCGGGTTTGCGATTTTTTACCGGGGTCGGTAGCTCGCTTACCGGGGTTGTACAGAGGTTAACAAATTGGCGGGTGCCAAATTGGTTACCGGGGTCGCTAGCTCGCTTACCGGGGTTGTACTAATCGTTTAGATTGAAATGCTAGTGCCCATAATTTGGCTAACTGGGATGCCTTGGGTTGGTTTGTAACATTGTTACTTGTCATAACAAAGAAGAGATAGTATATAGACAAGGGTGTTTATTTAACACCCGTGAGAGGGGTATACGGCTAAATATAAATCCAAAGTTGGAACACTCAGAGGAGAGCATTGTAAACAAAAATAAAAGTGGTTGGAGTGCCCAAGTTTAGATTTGTCATTGATTCCATGAAGTAGCTAGGTTTTAGAACGCTAAATACTGTGTAATTCAACATGGCGCCCGTGGGGTTTAATATGATATATAAAGGTACGAAATAGTACCAAATGGTTAATTTGTATAAGAGTCAAGATTTCTGACTATAATGCCTTGGAAATCGGAAGTAGAAGGCGACTTGTATGTGTCTTTCCTTTATGGACCGATGTGTGAAATGTCCGTTGTAATAACTGGACGGGTAGGCCTATTCACCTTCGGTTAAGCGTCAATGTGAAAAGAGCGGCTTCTTATCAACAAAATCGGCTCTGAACCGGTTTGATTCTATGTATCTCTCGTAACTGAGAGAATAATGATTTATTGGCCGAGAGACTATCTTCCGTCAAAGTGGTGGTTGATTCCGAGGTAAAAAGGAATCATGACCGATCGAATTGATCAACAACATTTGCCATAACGAGATCGTAAGCAGAGGGTATGATAATATAAGAGATAAAGTGGCTTTGGAGACCTGGTTATCCCGAATGTCAGTGACTAGTTTCGTTCGTATTGAACTCTTCAGACTGGTTGGACTCACGTGTTGGGCGATTTTATTTATACTATTCCGAAACCCCCGTGGGGTTTCCATGGTTACTATTGTCGGCTTTACCGGGGTTTACCCCTTGGCGGGTTTGCGATTTTTTACCGGGGTCGGTAGCTCGCTTACCGGGGTTGTACAGAGGTTAACAAATTGGCGGGTGCCAAATTGGTTACCGGGGTCGCTAGCTCGCTTACCGGGGTTGTACTAATCGTTTAGATTGAAATGCTAGTGCCCATAATTTGGCTAACTGGGATGCCTTGGGTTGGTTTGTAACATTGTTACTTGTCATAACAAAGAAGAGATAGTATATAGACAAGGGTGTTTATTTAACACCCGTGAGAGGGGTATACGGCTAAATATAAATCCAAAGTTGGAACACTCAGAGGAGAGCATTGTAAACAAAAATAAAAGTGGTTGGAGTGCCCAAGTTTAGATTTGTCATTGATTCCATGAAGTAGCTAGGTTTTAGAACGCTAAATACTGTGTAATTCAACATGGCGCCCGTGGGGTTTAATATGATATATAAAGGTACGAAATAGTACCAAATGGTTAATTTGTATAAGAGTCAAGATTTCTGACTATAATGCCTTGGAAATCGGAAGTAGAAGGCGACTTGTATGTGTCTTTCCTTTATGGACCGATGTGTGAAATGTCCGTTGTAATAACTGGACGGGTAGGCCTATTCACCTTCGGTTAAGCGTCAATGTGAAAAGAGCGGCTTCTTATCAACAAAATCGGCTCTGAACCGGTTTGATTCTATGTATCTCTCGTAACTGAGAGAATAATGATTTATTGGCCGAGAGACTATCTTCCGTCAAAGTGGTGGTTGATTCCGAGGTAAAAAGGAATCATGACCGATCGAATTGATCAACAACATTTGCCATAACGAGATCGTAAGCAGAGGGTATGATAATATAAGAGATAAAGTGGCTTTGGAGACCTGGTTATCCCGAATGTCAGTGACTAGTTTCGTTCGTATTGAACTCTTCAGACTGGTTGGACTCACGTGTTGGGCGATTTTATTTATACTATTCCGAAACCCCCGTGTTATTACTTCACCTAAACGTAGGAAGTATTTTAAATAAATTAGATGAAATTAGTTTAGAATTGAATGATATCATATCATTTTCAGAAACATGGCTAAATGACTCAATTTTCTTGCGTAATCGCGAATTTATATTTCAAAATACGACCGGATCTATCAGTTAATTCACTCGAGGCAATCCGGATATAAAAGTTATGCACAAGCTTAACAAATTTTTGATAGGTATCTTTTATCGACCACCGTCTACGAAAACATCATATTGGTCATTAATTGAAGAAAGTTTTTATAACGCGAAAGATTGTACAGATTTTAATATTATTATACTCGGAGACCTTAATATCGATTTTTTTAAAAATAGTAAATCTAAACTTCACGACATTATCCTTACTTCAAATTTTATCCAAGTAATAAAATCTCCTACTCGTGTACAAGAAAAATCTCGCTCGCTTTTAGATTTATGTATAGTCAATTGTCCCAATTTTGTCTATGATACCAAAGTGTTAGACTGCAGTATAAGCGATCATAATCCTATTGTTATTTTTATGAATACCGCTAAACCCAAAATTCATTGTTATACCAGAACAATCTGGAAATATGACCAAGAAGATGCTGAAGGTTTAAAAAACTACATTTCAAACTTCGATTGGAATACCTTTTTTAGTATAAATCTTAATCCCCATGTATGCGCAATCGAACTATCAAATATTATCGTGAGAGGCATAGAGAAGTTTGTACCAAATAAGACTGTTACAATTAGACCAAATGACCCAAAATGGTTAAATAATCATATAAGAAGAATGCTAAGAACGAAAAATCGAATCCACAAAAAGCTAAAAAGAATAATAATCCTAATCATTGGCAAGATTTTCGGTCCTTCCGAAATATTGTAACAGATAAAATCCACAAAAGAAAAAAATCATATTTTGATAAAATTGATAACGCAGTAAATTGTAACAAATTCAACGAATCGCAATGGTGGTCATTAATCAAGGATATCTCTCTAAAACGAGGAAAATCATCTAATACCATCGCGCCTTAAATTTATAAAGATACTATCTACCGTACTGTGAAAACCACGAAAAGGCTGACGCATTGAACGATTTTTTTTAATTTCTCAATGTTCAGTGAAACTACCAGATGGTCCAGACAATGTCAATAACTTTATACTTAAAATAATATCGCAACAACTCAAACGACTTTTCGACCTACTCATAGCCCAAAACGTTTTTCCAAATTACTGGAAAACCGCTAATGTAGTCCCAGTTTTTGAAAAGGGTGACCCCCATTTATGTTCAAACTACCGGCCTATCTCGCTCCTGTCCTCATTAGGTAAAGTTTTTGAAAGGCTCGTATACAATCACATATACAATTTTTTATTAACTCCGTATCAGGCTGGTTTCCAAGGGGTAACGGTGCTACTTACCAACTTATTGAAATGTACGACTATATCTGCAAGAGTCTTGATAGTAGAAACGAGACAAAGGCCATTTTTTTCGATATAAGCAAAGCATTTGACAAGGTTTGGCACGACGGTCTAATTGTCAAATTAAACGCGGCTGGAATTCGTGGAAACACTCTTAAACTTTTAAAGAACTATCTGTCTGATCGTCAACAGAAAGTCATTGAAATGAATATTATTTCTGGGGTTCCACAGGGTTCAATTTTAGGACCCCTCTTGTTTTTAATTTTTATTAACGATATTACCACTGATCTAGAAAGTAACGTGCGATTATTTGCGGATGATACCCCCCTTTTTATGATTATTGATACTCCCCAAATTACACAAAATATTTTAAATAATGATATAGCTAGCATTTTTAATTGGTCATTAAAATGGAAGGTAGTTTTTAATCCGTCAATCAGCTTAACATTTTCCAGGAAAAATTATCCGACAGGTTTCAACCTTGTTTTTAATAGCACAACGATTTTAGATTCTGAAACACCTTGGAGTCATATTTAATCAGAAAGAAACTTGGGGTGCACATATCGATTATGTCATCTCCAAAACTAGTAAGATGGTAAATTGCCTACGCTCGCTTAAATACAGACTAAATCGTAAAACCGTAGACATTATTTATAAATCTTTTATCCTTTCAATATTTGATTACGCTGACATTATTTGGGATAACTAGTGGACTTGAATATTTGCACCTTGACGCCTTGCGAACAATTATACTGGTCTTCCAAAAGGAACGTCCCATTCTATTTTGTATAGCGAAACAGGTAGTCTTTAATCCGTCGCACCCAGCTAAACAACTTTTACAAAATTATTAGAAATGAAGCCCCCAGAGCTCTTACTGTTTTCTACCCTCAACCATCGAACTTTGGAATAAACTACAAAATTCGCCAACGCTTTCTACCTTTAGGTCAAAACTAAAAACAAAATTCAGTACAAAATGTAATGACTTATATTATCTTGGTAAAAGAAATCTCCAAATAATTCATTGCAAACTCCGCAACGGAAAAGGTGACCTTAACTATCACAAATTATTAATGACCCAACTTGAAATGTCGACCACTTCTTCTTTTATTGCCCCCACTATAAATATCAAAGATCAAGTACAATTAACATGTTATATTACTTTTCGGATAAAAAAAATTGATGATATTCCAAATTCTACTAAGATCTTCCAAACAGTGTTCACTCCTTAAATACTAAAAGGATAGTAACAAACAAAAAAAATGCATCAGCACCCTGATGGTTCTTACTTAGTATTTTATTATTTTTCTATGTGCATCATATCTAAAATCAACTTTATCTTTGAAACTCACAGACTAAGCCATTACCTCTCAATTTTTGCAGTGATCCATATAAAACAAACCAGTTTTATTTATATCTGAAACCTGAATCCTAAATGTTAACCTATTAAACCTTTTCAAACGCTATATTGCCATTGCTAATCAAAATCAAATGTTAATTTAAACTAGTAACTCTAATTCTCAGTTATGTTCGTTTCCATATTCTTACACTATCCCTTAAGGAAGCGGTGTTTATCTATTCTTTGTATATTTACCTATTGTACTTTACAATTAATAAAATATTGTTTAAATCATATATTAATCAGAATAGATAGGGGTTTAGATAAGATTTTAGAACATGATTTGAGTATACGATTGTTAATATTTAGGGATAATAAAACGTTACTAACTTCTTCAAATGAAAAATTTGGATCTTCAATGAATACGTCATGGGGTATTACATTTGGGGGGTCGTCAAGAGGATTTTCTATTTGGCTCTGGTTAGCGAAAAACATATTAAGAGCATTTGCTTTCTTGCGATTTCCAAAAAATATATTGTTGTCTATTTTTGTTATATCATTTAATTCATTAGAACTAATTTTATCGTCAATTATATTAAAATATTCTTACTTGCATTTCCTGATTTTACTTACAACGTGGTTACGAAAATGTCTGAATTCGAACCATGAAGATGGCTTTTTTTTAGCTTTCCTGTGAATACGAGTACGTTTTCTTACCAGACGACGGATATAGCCATTCATCCTTGGGGAATAAAATGACTCCTTATTGTAACATTTTTTGAGGGGATATCTCCTTTTATTCCATCAATAATAATTTCAGAGATGACAGTGGCAATAGTGGTAGGCTGGATTGGGTTCCGAAGATAGTAATTCCAACCCGTGTTCCCAAAATATTCATCCAGATGTTTTTAACTTTGTGTATCGTAATTCCAATTATGACGGGTGAACGTTTCTTTTTGTGGTTTGGATTACATTTACAATAATTTTAACTTGCGCAGGAGGGCTTTCTCGGAAGTCTACTCTAAGGGAAATGCCACGTTATAGCATGTTTTATTACAGATGTACTTTTACATGATACTTTTACATCAAAATGCAAGGGTATTACTGCGACGATTCTATCGGTACTTTTAAATATCATCTTTTTTTTTATAATGACTATAAATGATCACGAGTCTGATTTGTATATCGATGGAATCAATGTGAGCCCATATTTTACATATATACGTAAAGTTTTATTGGATGTAGTATAGACTTCTCTCAAAATATTAGGGAATAGCCTTACGCTTGGCATGTCCATCATGTGCATTAAACTAAAATTGTTTATTATAATACAATGCAAAGTAGTCCCTCTCTGGGGTCCGCGCCTGTAATCACATTGGATTTGAGGTAAAATATTCATCAAGGCCTTTTTATCGGAGGGGCATACTAGTTTACAAACTAGACCCCTGTGACACTGGGGTGTGGTATGGATATTAAGTCATCCTCGTATACAAAACGACATGGTCATAAATACAATAATAATTGCAAAGTTGTGACATACATGTAGATATTGAAAAAAGAATAGAAAAAAGCATGGATAAGATTTAATTCTATATTCGCTCTTGATCAAAGAAATGACAAGTAACTTTCTTTACTGATTATATATAATCAGTGATTAAAAAAGGTATTTGTCATTGATAAAGGGGCCCAATTATAGGGAGTAGATTAGAAAAGTACATGTTTTAGAACAGTTTTTCTCATCCTAGGGTCCGTGAAATTAGTTTTAGGGTCTGCAAAGTCAAAGGGGTTCATATGGGTGTGCAAGTAAGAAATAAAATATGTGAAAAAAGGCAATTAAAGCTACAATTTCATATTTTTAAGTTATATTGTTAAAATGTATTTAAAAAAAGCCTTAAAATAGATGGTATCCATACACAGTCCTACCTTGTTAAAAAATAATCCCAGAATTCACTATTTATTGCCAGCTGATAAATTGGCAAAAATATCATTTCAACTTCAAATTCCAACGTTTGAATATAGCTCATGCATGGAGTTAATGGGAAAACAAGGGAGGTACTTGTGTTATTATTTCCTGTGCCAATGATTTTTAAGGGTGGGAAATAATGCCCAGGGTCGTATAATAGTGAGTTGATAACCTATTGAGCAAAAGACATAGAAATAATTATGTTTTGACTTTCTTAGAAAATATGAAATTCTCGCTTTAAAATAGTGTTCGGTTATGCTTAGTATTCAAAATGAAATGGGTGTTTTACTGTACAGCTCGAACTGGGTTAAGGGAGACGAACACCATACAGTGTGCTATGAGGGCAATTTCTCCTGGACAGCGGCACTACGGCTCACAGTTATACTAAATACCAACTCCCAACGGTAATTTTACGGGCACCCCAATGTGTACACGGTACTTAGGTTAGTTATCCAATCCAAAAGACTCCACCTTGTCCCTTGCAAAACCATCCATCCTGCACCACCGTGGCTCACTTTTAGTAATCGAAATATAAATTTCTGCAGCTAATATCAATGTCCCATTTATTCTCCTGATGCAGTTAATTTTATGCCACCTCTTTTCGATTAAAATCCGAAATTATCACTAATTAATTGAATATTTTGCATAATCCGCTTTTCATACTACCCTTCCCAAATTGTAGTGGGATTTTCGTTTTCTTCATACATGTGCGATTAATTATTATTTATAACAAAGTTTTACAAGTTGCTTGACCTATTGAGACACAAGGAGTATGCAATTTTTTTTATATAAAACTGTTGAACTGAGTAGACAGGGAGCCAAGGATATGAAATGTCATTTAGCAGGATAAATTATTGTATAAAAATTTGAAACATTGATTTACAAATGAACTCGACAGTCTTTCTTTTCTTAAATCTCTTACATCGAAAAAATTGCTTGAACAGCTAAAACTAAGAATGTAACAAATTCTTTCTATTGACAACAAGAAAGCCATTGTGAACACCTTGAAAAAAACCCATAAAGATTATGCTAAATCAAAAGAAACGTTTGACTTTTCTACTATTAGGCTACTATGCTTCAATATTTCTATTGTTTCTTTCATGTATTCAGTACTAGGCTTGAAATTTATATACAGTATTTAAGGTCATGAGACACAAACGCGTATTGAGAGAGAGAAATGGGGTTTAACGTCCACTCGACACAAACTAGGTCATTTTGACACTAACGTAGGGTTTTTAATTTTTATTTCAATAATACGCTTGCGTGTAGGGGTCTTTAGCAGAGGAAGGAAACCGGAGTGCCCGGAGGAAACCCACGAGGTTGAGAAGGCGCTCTATGTCACATACGCGGCACTCTAGACCACTAGGCCACCCCGAACCCCCTCAAAAGCGTATTGATTTTCAACAATTTCCGATAATTACCTCCAGAGTTCCGATAATGACCCTTGATCACTTTGAAAAATCTGGTTGCCACTTTAGAGGTTACAGTTAATATCATAGATTAAAGGTAATATCCGATTGACTATAAATTAATACACAGGGTCATAAGATAAAGAATCCTATTGATTTTCAACGATTTCCGATAATTACTGCCAGTATTATGGTCCTTGATCACTTTGAAAAATCTCATGGACGCTCAAGAGGCTAAAGTTCAAGGAAGCCTTTGATTTCTAATGATTTACGATAATTACTGGTAGAGTTAGGGTCCTTGGTCACTTTGAAAAATATTGTAGAACACCCTAGAGGCAAAAGTTAATATCTGATTCAGGGCCGTATGTAGGATTTTAAAAGATGGGGTGCAACAGAGAGGTGGGGTGCCATAGCCTCCATCTAACTGGAGGGTGCCCTTAAAACCGACCGACTGGTCAGTACCTTAAGAGCATCACTGTGTGATCATAATCAACTGTATTATTTTATAATTGAAAGGTTGTCAAATTATTTTTGGGGCGCCTTATTTTCTAGGGACGCAATGTACACCCCCCCCCCTACATACCACCCTGATCTGATTGACTTTAATTTTATATACAATTCGTAAGGGTATTGATTTCCGGCGATATCCGATAAATACTGCCGGGTTATTGCCCTTGATCACTTTGAAAAATCTTGTGGGCGCTCTAGAGACTAAAGTTGGTATCCGATTTACTTTAGTGTTTAGGGTCATGAGATGGGGAAGCCTATTGATTTCCAACATTTCCCGGTATGGCCTTTGATACCATTGAAAACTCTTGTGGTTGTACTAAAGTTAATATCCATGACTTACACAGTGTTTAACTTCGGGAGAGGAGGGGTCCTATTGATTGTCAATGCTTTCCGTTAATTCCAGAATAATGGCCCTTGATAATTCTGTGTTTTGTATAGTAAACGTTTGTAGAGGGCAGAACTAGAAACCAAGCAAATTCTACTGATTTCTGATGATTACGTAATCGTTTGTTGCTGATACTGACCAAATAAAAAAATGTGTCACAACCCTTGTTGATTCCACGGACGACTTAGCTTCTGTGGGTTCTCTTTTGTGCTAAGAGGTTGATTTGCTCCCTTCTTTGCAATTCCCTTTGTTAAAACGTTCTTTGGCATTTCTATTATGTAGTTTATTCATTTTGACTAAAGTATTCATAAGTTATAGAGAATGTAAAATATTTTTTTAAAATCTTTTTCGACAGTATTTACTGAATTTGTTGCTTTCGTGGCAAAATATAAGCGCAAGGTGTCTGAATTTAATGAAAAATAATCATTTCTATAACATTCAATACACTGTAATGTACTTAATCCATCCTTAAAACTACCCCCCTGAGCTGACTAAATATTGGGGCGATTTAGTCAATGATTTTAAGTACAAGTCAACGTTCGAGTATACCACATTTTATGGTATTCTCGAACAATGATTTACTCACTGATTAGGCTAATCAAAGTTTTAAAAATCAGCTTTTGAAAATTAAATCTATGATTAGCACTAAACCGCTTTCGAAAATACGGGCCTATGCGTTTATAATACATATCTATTGGTTTTAAATCTTTATGGTTCATCTTATAGAATTGTTTCAAAGTTGTTCATAATATCGTTTTGTATTATTGTCTTGTAGTCTTTTTTGTTACAGCCATGGTTTTCATTATCTTCTAAAAGGGTGTAAAGCATTTTGTTTACCATACAGTATCATGAGACCATTTGACTATTATACTTTTGTATTAGGGTTTTATTATAGTTGTCTTTTGTTACTAAAGTTTTATTCATATATAATATTACTTGGTTTTGTAGTTGTATATGTTGATCTATTTTACTGTTTATATTTTAAACCAATTAGAGAGTAATTGTTTATAAAATGGCGAGTGTATCGTAATCTGTGTTTGATCAAAGTTACCGGATAATAATAATAAAGGGTCGTAAGAAAAGATATCGTACCAAAGCTGCTGTTTTTGACTGAATATTTTTTTATCCAGAAAAAAGATTTACAAGTTCCATTTTCAAGCCACCGAATGCATAATCCTTACAAATTACCTGACGCTTGATTTTGTCCTTACCATTCCATAAGAATTCATAAAATATCGTATTCAATTCATCGATAGTTTTTTCAGGCATATATAAGGATTGTAATTGATAAGATTGCATAGAGAGGCAAAAAAATTTTATAATGATAATGAAAGACCATATGTTGTTTAACATGTTTTTTTATATGTTCTAGTTTATTGCCAAAGTTAAGTTTGTTTCGGAGGTTTGTATTAAATAAGAAGAAAATTCCTAATACTTTTATGGCAAGCTGCTTTAGTTTTTTGCTGTTTGAGTTTAGATTATAGGCTTCAGTTTAAGAGTAGTTGACAGAAAGACAGAATCAGCTTGAATTGATTTAAAACTTCTAGAAGGTGGCGTCCTGACTTAAAATCATTTAGCAAACAGGTGAGATCATCAGCGAAAGCAATAATTTTAGCACTTATTTGTCCAAAACTTATCCCTGTGATGTTCCCGTCGTTTCTTATACATTCGCATAACGTCTCGATAACTAAATCAAATAGATTCGCAGACGTCGGATCTCCTTGCCTCAAGCCGCTTAAGATCGGAAAATATTTGGTAGTGTACCCATTGTTCATTACATCACATTCTATGTGTGTGTACAGAGTCTTACTCAAATGTATAAAATTTCTTTTGAATTCGTATTTGCATTTATTGGGTTTTGGTAGGAGTTTGATGACTGCCGTTGAGTAACTGAACAGGAGCATTTTTTAAATCCTTCGTTCCTCTGAAACAAGATGTTTGATTATTGGCCAAAAACAGGAGTAGAACTCAGGAGTCAAACCATCGTTTCCAGGCAGAGTTCCAATTTTAAAAGAGTTAATTGCCTTTTGACACTCCTGATCATCCAACTTGTGCTCGAAACAGTCTGCTTCGTAATCTCAATAAATTTTTCGATGCCATTTAGTTTTGTTACCTTTTCTGGATATAAATGTTTGTAATATATTTCTATTTCATCCATTATTTGATTAATATTTTGAATGAGATCTGTTTCTCTAAGTTTAAAAAGAACTGTGTGTTTTTGTATTGTAATTTTGCCCTAAGTATTGCCCCCTGTGCTTCATGGTTGTAAATTTAATTTATTTTGCGTTTGAAATCCTTGTACTCTGTCATATACTCTCCATTTCCTTCGTTTTCTTTTACATCAAGGTTTTCAAATTGTTGTACAATATCTGCCTTTAATGTTCGTTTAACCTTGTTTTTTTGTTTTGTATACCGAATAGTGCATAGCTTGATTTTAATCGGAGGGATTAAAATATTCTTGTTTCCATATTTTTAGTTTAGAAGGAATACATGTTTTATCTGTTGTAAGTGTTGAGTTGAATCTCCAGGGATTTGGGCCCCTTTTATTTTCGCAAAGAATTAGACATATCTGTATTGCAGAATGATCACTAAATGTACATGGAATGATTGTTGAGGACATTATGTTATTTATTACAGATTCAAAGACCAGCCAAAAGTCTATTCCGCTGTGTATTGTGGGTCGTTTTTGTTTCCAAGTAAGTTTTAAGGTTTCTGAATATATCAATTATATCGAAATTATTAATGATTTTGAAAATTTGGCCCTGTCCTTTCTTTTTAATTGATAATTTCCACCCATTCGGTCGTATTCTTTATCTAGAATAATATGAGAACTGTTGTAATTTTATTATTAACTATTTGTTTTGTTTCGTTCTGTAAAATTTTGAAATATTCATTTTGATCTCTGTCGATTATTGGACTGTATGTATTTACAATTGTGTATGGTTTGTATGGTAATTCGTGCTATTTTATAGTAGCCGTTTTTGTCATTATTATGCTCAATGAAATCGATGTTAGTTAAATTTGAACGACAAAGGATAACAATTGAACATTTGAACGACAAAGGATGGTGGTGCCCGCTGAGTTACTCTTACCATGCGCAGAAGTAATTGTAACTCCCCATTCATCGGTCCACAACTTTTCGTCACCTAAAGTACCTTGAGTTTCTTGAACCAGTATCATATCAAAGGATTTGTCTTTTAACCAAATGAAAAATTCCCTTCTTTTTATTTTATCCCTGAGGCCTCGAATGTTAATAGACACAATATTTTTTTTGGTGATCTACACTAGGGAATAAAATATTTTGAAGTGCTATAACAATTGAACATTTGAAGGATGGCGGTGCCCGCTGTGTTACTCTTACCATGCGCAAAAGTGATTGTAACTCCCCATTCATCGGTCCACAACTTTTCGTCACCTAAAGTACCTTGAGTTTCTTGAACCAGTATCATATCAAAGGATTTGTCTTTTAACCAAATGAAAAATTCCCTTCTTTTTATTTTATCCCTGAGACCTCGAATGTTAATAGACACAAGATTTTTTTGGGTGATCTACACTAGGGAATAAAATATTTTGAAGTGCTATAACAATTGAACATTTGAAGGATGGCGGTGCCCGCTGAGTTACTCTTACCATGCGCAAAAGTAATTGTAACTCCCCATTCATCGGTCCACAACTTTTCGTCACCTAAAGTACCTTGAGTTTCTTGAACCAGTATCATATCAAAGGATTTGTCTTTTAACCAAATGAAAAATTCCCTTCTTTTTATTTTATCCCTGAGGCCTCGAATGTTAATAGACACAATTTTATAAGTGATTGTCATCGTTATAGAGAATTAAACCGGTATGTGTTAAATTAATTTGTAATAAATAATTTGTCATCTGTGCCTACTAATGTACACAGATTATTGTTAGTGATCTACACTAGGGAATAAAAGTGCTATGACAATTGAACATTAAGCTGTGTTTTAAATGGAAGTTAATATTCAATTGTATCTAATGGATTTTGTAACTTTAAAATTTATAATCTTATGAAATTTTTAAGCCAATGTTCAAATGTTTAAATGTAAGAGCGAGTTTGTTTTATGTTTTCCATTTATCTATTTATTATCAGTTATCGGGTCTTATTTGTTAGTTAAAACTTTATTACACTTTATCTAACCAGTACAGCGTGCAAGATTTAATCAGTTGACTTTAATTCTGTTTCATCTTGATCTTGATCTTTGTTTTGAAGATGCGATTTCTTTATGGTTATCTTGAGGCTTTATGATTCTTTGAGCTTCATATAATAACGTTCTGTCCTGATAAGTATAACATCACTAGATTGAGTTTTGACGAATATTATACCATCCATGCACCAATTCCCAATAAGTTTCGACATTTTGCGTCAATGAGGGAACTTGTTTTTAGTAAGATCATCATTTATGTATATTGTGTGATTCTTCATACATTGTGGGAGATTTGTGTCTGTCTTTCATTTTCTTACGATTCTTCATGAAAGCTCGCTTAACAGAGTACCCCCCTTGAACCTTGCAATTATTGGTCGTGGTCTAGTGATGTTATCTAATTCTTTGGGATTTCCAACCCTATAAGTGAGTGCAGGGGGACTTGCGCCACATATGATTTACATAGAAGACAAATATAATCACAAGACATACTTCGAAACAACAAACAAACAATTCAAAAAAGAGTGAATGGATCCGGGGGCTAGCCGTTAGCGTCCGCTGCGCTGTACAGTCCCGGGTCTGAAACAACACAGACTTAATATCATGTAAGCACCGATGATGACAACGATTTTATCTGTTTATTCAGTATTGTTTTCAGTTATGCCATTAATTCTGACCGCTTCTCTTCTGCTGTATTGCTCACTGATCTAGAATGTCATCTATGATAATGTCGCAATCTTTGAACTCAGATTCAAGATAGTCTATTTTCTTGTTCAGAGTTTTGATCGTATGTTGCACACTGTCTCTTATTTCTTGTCGCATTTGAGGCAACATTATGCAGGCAACACTATTTGCCAGTTTGTGCAGGACAGTTTCATCTTCTAACATAGTTAATAGACCCATAAAATTTATCTCACCTTCCGCACTCATATCTGGATCTAGTAAATAGATCTTCGAGATCTTCGTTCATGCGTTTCTTTTCTTGAAAGCTTGAGTCAGAGTACAATCTTCTTTTATATTTGATGATGATCTGCGCCATTAAAACAAACCTGATCGATTTCACGTTAATGAATGATCTTCGTTCATGCGTTTCTTTTCTTGAAAGCTTGAGTCAGAGTACAATCTTCTTTTATATTTGATGATGATCTGCGCCATTAAAACAAACTCGATCGATTTCACGTTAATGAATGACACAGACAGACTATCGAGAATACGGGCCTATGCGTTTAGAATATAATTATTGGTTTTAAATCTTTATGGTTCATCTTATGGAATTGTTTCAAAGTTGTTCATAATATGGTTTTGTATTATTGTCTTGTAGTCTTTTTTGTTACAGCCATGGATTTCATTATCTTCTAAAAGGGTGTTTTTATTTACTTTTAAGCATTTTGTTTACCATACAGTATCATGAGACCATTTGACTATTAAACTTTTGTATTAGGGTTTTATTATAGTTGTCTTTTGTTACTAAAGTTTTATTGATATATAATATTACTTGGTTTTGTAGTTGTATATGTTGATCTATTTTACTGTTTATATTTTAAACCAATTGGAGAGTAATTGTTTATAAAACGGCGAGAGTATTGTAATCTGTGTTTGATCAAAGTTACCGGATAATAATAATAAAGGGTCGTAAGGGGATATAGCGAAAGAAAAAATATCGTACCAAAGCTGCTGTTTTTGACTGAATATTTTTTTATCTACAAAAAAGATTTACAAGTTCCATTTTCAAGCCACCGGATGCATAATCCTTACAAATTACCTGACGCTTGAATTTGACCTTACCATTCCATAAGAATTCATAAAATATCGTATTCAATTCATCGATAGTTTTTTCAGGTATATATAATGTTTTTTATATGTTCTAGTTTATTGCCAAAGTTAAGTTTGTTTCGGAGGTTTGTGTTAAATAAAAAGAAATTCCCAATACTTTTATGGCAAGCTGTTTTAGTTTTTTGCTGTTTGAGTTTAGATTATAGGCTTCAGTTTAAGAGTAGTTGACAGAAATACAGAATCAGCTTGAATTGATTTAAAACTTCTAGAAGGTGGCGTCCTGACTTAAAATCATTTAGCAAACAGGTGAGATCATCAGCGAAAGCAATAATTTTAGCACTTATTTGTCCAAAACTTATCCCTGTGATGTTCCCGTCGTTTCTTATACATTGGCATAACGTCTCGATAACTAAATTAAATAGATTCGCAGACATCGGATCTCCTTGCCTCACACCGCTTAAGATCGGAAAATATTTGGTAGTGTACCCATTGTTCATTACATCACATTCTATGTGTGTGTACAGAGTCTTACTCAAATGTATAAAATTTCTTTTGAATCCGAAATGGCGTAATACTTTAAACATATATGAATAGGAGATTGAATCGAAAGCTTTACTGAAATTACGCCTTTGTTGAGCTAGGGAAAAGAAGTCTAGAATTCTGATATTTTCATAAATATGTCTTCCAGGCACAAATGCCGTTTGATTGGGATGAGTTAGTTTATCTAAAAAGGGTCTGAATCTAATGCATAGCACCTTACTGGCTATTTTTATATCAACATTTATTAGGGTGATTGGCCTCCAGTTATTTAATTCGTATTTGCATTTATTGGATTTTGGTAGAAGTTTGATGACTGCCGTTGAGTAACTGAACAGGAGCATTTTTTAATTCCTTCGTTCCTCTGAAACAAGATGTTTGATTATTGGCCAAAAACAGGAGTAGAACTCAGGAGTCAAACCATCGTTTCCAGGCGAAGTTCCAATTTTAAAAGAGTTAATTGCCTTTTGACACTCCTGATCATCCAACTTGTGCTCGAAACAGTCTGCTTCGTAATCTCAATAAATTTTTCGATGCCATTTAGTTTTGTTACCTTTTCTGGATATAAATGTTTGTAATATATTTCTATTTCATCCATTATTTGATTAATATTTTGAATGAGATCGTCGTTAATTTTCAATCTGTTTATTTGTCTGTTTCTCTAAGTTTAAAAAGAACTGCCCCCTTGTGCTGCATGGTTGTAAATTGAATTTATTTTACGTTTGAAATCATTGTACTCTGTCATATACTCTCCATTTCCTTCGTTTTCTATTACATCAAGGTTTTCAAATTGTTGAACAATATCTTCCTTTAATGTTTGTTTAACCTTGTTTTTTTGTTTTGTATACCGAATAGTGCATAGCTTGATTTTATACTTTACATAGTCCTATAGTTTAGAAGGAATTAATGCCTGCATGTTTTATCTGTGTTGAGTTGAATCTCCAGGGATTTGGGCCCCTTTTATTTTCGCAAAGAATTAGACATATCTGTATTGCAGAATGATCACTAAATGTACATGGAATGATTGTTGAGGACATTATGTTATTTATTACAGATTCAAAGACCAGCCAAAAGTCTATTCGGCTGTGTATTGTGGGTCGTTTTTGTTTCCAAGTAATTTTTTTGACGAATGGGTTAAGATTTCTGAATATATCAATTAGATCGAAATTATTAATGATTTTGAAAATTTGGCCCTGTCCTTTCTTTTTAATTGATAATTTCCACCCATTCGGTCGTATTCTTTATCTAGAATAATATGAGAAGTGTTGTAATTTCATTATTAACTATTTGTTTTGTTTCGTTCTGTAAAATTTTGAAATATTCATTTAGATCTCTGTCGATTATTGGACTGTATGTATTTACAATTGTGTATGGTTTGTATGGCCATTCGTGCTATATTATAGTAGCCGTTTTTGTCATTATTATGCTCAATGAAATCGATGTCAGTTAAATTTGTACGACAAAGGATGGCTATAACAATTGAACATTTAGCTGTGTTTTAAATGGAAGTTAATATTCAATTGTATCTAATGAAATTTTTAAGCCAATGTTCAAATGTTCAAATGTAAGAGCGAGTTTGTTTTATGTTTTCCATTTATCTATTTATTATCAGTTATCGGGTCTTATTTATTTAATCAGTTGACTTTAATTCTGTTTCATCTTGATCTTGATCTTTGTTTTGAAGATGCGATTTCTTTATGGTTATCTTGAGGCTTTATGATTCTTTGAGCTTCATATAATAACGTTCTGTCCTGATAAGTATACCATCCATGCACCAATTCCCAATAATTTTCTTTCCTTTATATAAGTTTCGACATTTTGCGTCAATGAGAGAACTTGTTTTTAGTAAGATCATCATTTATGTATATTGTGTGATTCTTCATACATTGTGGGAGATTTGTGTCTGTCTTTCATTTTCTTACGATTCTTCATGAAAGCTCGCTTAACAGAGTACCCCTTGAACCTTGCAATTAATGGTCGTGGTCTAGTGATGTTATCCAATTCTTTGGGATTTCCAACCCTATTAGTGAGTGCAGGGGGACTTGCGCCACATATGATTTACATAAAAGACAAATATAACGACAAGACATACTTCGAAACAACAAACAAACAATTCAAAAAAGAGTGAATGGATCCGGGGGCTAGCCGTAAGCGTCCGCTGCGCTGTACAGTCCCGGGTCTGAAACAACACAGACTTAATATCATGTAAGCACCGATGACAACGATTTTATCTGTTGAATCAGTATTGTTTTCAGTTATGCCATTAATTCTGACCGCTTCTCTTCTCACTTTCGTCTAACTGATCTAGAATGTCATCTATGATAATGTCGCGATCTTTCAACTCAGATTCAAGATAGTCTATTTTCTTGTTTAGAGTTTTGATCGTATGTTAAACACTGTCTCTTATTTCTACACGTAAAACAAAAAATCTACAAGATAAACCTGCGGACAAGACAGAAAATAGACATTGCAAAAACTAAACAATTATCAAATCAAGTGATCCGGGGGCCAGCCGTAAGCGTCCACTGCTCTGTACAGTCCCGGGCCTGTCTTGGTACAGGCTTCACTAAAATGATTTACATAAAAGATGTAACAAAAAACTAAAAAAAAATTGCGACCGATCTTGTAAGTGGTCGTCTCTTCAATGGCGATAGTCAGCCAATCGACGTCCGGTGTTAGAACGTCAAATAATTTTAACAATAAGGGCGATAATCCGGACAAACTCGGAAAACGCTAAAAGAAAATAAATGTAGTGAGCTAACAGGAGCAAAGCCCGACAACGAGAACATTCTGCAGTACGAAGGGCTAAAACTCTACTCTAATAGTAAATGCAGGAGGACTGCACTACACGTTGCACACTGTCTCTTATTTCTTGTCGCATTTGAGGCAACATTATGCAGGCAACACTATTTGCCAGTTTGTGCAGGACAGTTTCATCTTCTAACATAGTTAATAGACCCATAAATTTTTTCTCACCTTCCGCTGATGACCGGGTGCACTCATATCTGGATTTAGTAAATAGATCTTCGAGATCTTCGTTCATGCGTTTCTTTTCTTGAAATTTTTTCTCACCTTCCGCTGATGACCGGGTGCACTCATATCTGGATCTAGTAAATATATCTTCGAGATCTTCGTTCATGCGTTTCTTTTCTTGAAAGCTTGAGTCAGAGTACAATCTTCTTTTATATCTGCGCCATTAAAACAAACTCGATCGATTTCACGTTAATGAATGACACAGACAGACTTTCGAGAATACGGGCGTATGCGTTTAGAATATATCTATTGGTTTTAAATCTTTATGGTTCATCTTATAGAATTGTTTCAAAGTTGTTCATTATATGGTTTTGTATTATTGTCTTGTAGTCTTTTTTGTTACAGCCATGGATTTCATTATCTTCTAAAAGGGTGTTTTTATTTACTTTTAAGCATTTTGTTTACCACACAGTATCATGAGACCCTTTGACTATTATACTTTTGTATTAGGGTTTTATTATAGTTGTCTTTTGTTACTAAAGTTTTATTCATATATAATATTACTTGGTTTAGTAGTTGTATATGTTGATCTATTTTACTGTTTATATTTTAAACCAATTGGAGAGTAATTGTTTATAAAACGGCGAGTGTATCGAAATCTGTGTTTGATAAAGTTACCGGATAATAATAATAAAGGGTCGTAAGGGGATATAGCGAAAGAAAAAATATCGTACCAAAGCTGCTGTTTTTGACTGAATATTTTTTTATCCAGAAAAAAGATTTACAAGTTCCATTTTCAAGCCACCGGATGCATAATCCTTACAAATTACCTGACGCTTGATTTTGTCCTTACCATTCCATAAGAATTCATAAAACATCGTATTCAATTCATCGATAGTTTTTTAAGGCATATATAAGGATTGTAATTGATAAGATTGCATAGAGAGGCAAACAAAATTTATAATGATAATGAAAGACCATATGTTGTTTAACATGTTTTTTTATATGTTCTAGTTTATTGCCAAAGTTAAGTTTGTTTCGGAGGTTTGTATTAAATAAGAAGAAAATTCCTAATACTTTTATGGCAAGCTGTTTTAGTTTTTTGCTGTTTGAGTTTAGATTATAGGCTTCAGTTTAAGAGTAGTTGAAAGAAAGACAGAATCAGCTTGAATTGATTTAAAACTTCTAGAAGGTGGCGTCCTAACTTAAAATCATTTAGCAAACAGGTGAGATCATCAGCGAAAGCAATAATATCGTATTCAATTCATCGATAGTTTATTCAGGTATATATAATGTTTTTTATATGTTCTAGTTTAATAAGTTTGTTTCGGAGGTTTGTAATTAAATAAGAAGAAATTCCTAATACTTTTATGGCAAGCTGTTTTAGTTTTTTGCTGTTTGAGTTTAGATTATAGGCTTCAGTTTAAGAGTAGTTGACAGAAATACAGAATCAGCTTGAATTGATTTAAAACTTCTAGAAGGTGACGTCCTGACTTAACATTATTTAGCAAACAGGTGAGATTATCAGCGAAAGCAATAATTTTAGCACTTATTTGTCCAAAACTTATCCCTGTGATGTTCCCGTCGTTTCTTATACATTCGCATAACGTCTCGATAACTAAATTGAATAGATTCGCAGACATCGGATCTCCTTGCCTCACACCGCTTAAGATCGGAAAATATTTGGTAGTGTACCCATTGTTCATTACATCACATTCTATGTGTGTGTACAGAGTCTTAATCCAATGTATAAAATTTCTTTTGAATCCGAGATGGCGTAATACTTTAAACATATATAAATAGGAGATTGAATCGAAAGCTTTACTGAAATACGCCTTTGTTGAGCTAGGGAAAAGAAGTCGTCTAGAATTCTGATATTTTCATAAATATGTCTTCCAGGCACAAATGCCGTTTGATTGGGATGAATTAGTTTATCTAAAATGGGTCTGAATCTAATGCATAGCACCTTACTGGCTATTTTTATATCAACATTTATTAAGGTGATTGGCCTCCAGTTATTTAATTCGTATTTGCATTTATTGGGTTTTGGTAGGAGTTTGATGACTGCCGTTGAGTAACTGAACAGGAGCATTTTTTAAATCCTTCGTTCCTCTGAAACAAGATGTTTGATTATTGGCCAAAAACAGGAGTAGAACTCAGGAGTCAAACCATCGTTTCCAGGCGAAGTTCCATTTTTAAAAGAGTTAATTGCCTTTGACACTCCTGATCATCCAACTTGTGCTCGACACAGTCTGCTTCGTAATCTCAATAAATTTTTCGATGCCATTTAGTTTTGTTACCTTTTCTGGATATAAATGTTTGTAATATATTTCTATTTCATCCATTATTTGATTAATATTTTGAATGAGATCGTCGTTAATTTTCAATCTGTTTATTATCGTGCATATCTGTATCTGTTTCTCTAAGTTTAAAAAGAACTGTGTGTTTTTGTATTGTAATTTTGACATAAGTATGGCCCCCGGTGCTTCATGGTTGTAAATTGAATTTATTTTGCGTTTGAAATCATTGTACTCTGTCATATACTCTTCATTTCCTTCGTTTTCTATTACATCAAGGTTTTCAAATTGTTGTACAATATCTGCCTTTAATGTTCGTTTGATCAGCCGGAAAACATTTATCTATAAGAACTATAAAGATCTACATACTCAGCTAGGACCAAAGCTAAGCGGAGCTGAAACACGACTTTCATAAAATGAAAAGAAAAGGTTTTCAAATTGTTGTACAATATCTGCCTTTAATGTTCGTTTAACCTTGTTTTTTTGTTTTGTATACCGAATAGTGCATAGCTTGATTTTATACTTTACATAGTCCTATAGCCCACGCTTATCGGAGCGATTAAAATATTCTTGTTTCCATATTTTTAGTTTAGAAGGAATTAATGCCTGACATGTTTTATCTGTTGTAAGTGTTGAGTTTGCATCTCCAGAGATTTGGGCCCCTTTTATTTTCGCAAAGAATTAGACATATCTGTTTTGCAGAATGATCACTAAATGTTCATGGAATGATTGTTTAGGACATTATGTTATTTATTACAGATTCAAAGACCAGTCTATTCGGCTGTGTATTGTGGGTCGTTTTTGTTTCCAAGTAATTTTTTTGACGAATGGGTTAAGGTTTCTGAATATATCAATTATATCGAAATTATTAATGATTTTGAAAATTTGGCCCTGTCCTTTCTTTTTAATTGATAATTTCCACCCAGTCGGTCGTATTCTTTATCTAGAATAATATGAGAAGTGTTGTAATTTCATTATTAACTATTTGTTTTGTTTCGTTCTGTAAAATTTTGAAATATTCATTTAGATCTCTGTCGATTATTGGACTGTATGTATTTACAATTGTGTATGGTTTGTATGGTCATTCGTGCTATATTATAGTAGCCGTTTTTGTCATTATTATGCTCAATGAAATCGATGTCAGTTAAATTTGTACGACAAAGGATGGCGGTGCCCGCTGAGTTACTCTTACCATGCGCAAAAGTAATTGTAACTCACCATTCATCGGTCCACAACTTTTCGTCACCTAAAGTACCTTGAGTTTCTTGAACCAGTATCATATCAAAGGATTTGTCTTTTAACCAAATGAAAAATTCCCTTCTTTTTATTTTATCCCTGAGGCCTCGCATGTTAATAGACACAATTTTATAAGTGATTGTCATCGTTATAGAGAATTAAACCTGTATGTGTTAAATTAATTTGTAATAAATAATTTGTCATCTGTGCATACTTATAGACACAGGTTTTTTTTAGTGATCTACACTAGGGAATAAAAAATTTTGAAGTGCTATAACAATTGAACATTTAGCTGTGTTTTAAATGGAAGTTAATATTCAATTGTATCTAATGGATTTTGTAACTTTAAAATTTATAATCTTATGAAATTTTTAAGCCAATGTTCAAATGTTCAAATGTAAGAGCGAGTTTGTTTTGTTTTCCATTTATCTATTAATTATCAGTTATCGGGTCTATTTGTTAGTTAAAACTTTATTGCACTTTATTTAACCAGTACAGTGTGCAAGATTCAATCAGTTGACTTTAATTCTGTTTCATCTTGATCTTGATCTATGTTTTGAAGATGCGATTTCTTTATGATTATCTTGAGGCTTTATATACCATCCATGCACCAATTCCCAATAATTTTCTTTCCTTTATATAAGTTTCGACATTTTGCGTCAATGAGAGAACTTTTTTTCAGTAAGATCATCATTTATGTATATTGTGTGATTCTTCATACATTGTGGGAGATTTGTGTCTGTCTTTCATTTTCTTACGATTCTTCATGAAAGCTCGCTTAACAGAGTACCCCTTGAACCTTGCAATTATTGGTCGTGGTCTAGTGGTGTTATCTAATTCTTTGGGATTTCCAACCCTATTAGTGAGTGCAGGGGGACTTGCGTCACATATGATTTACATAAAAGACAAATATAACGACAAGACTTCGAAACAACAAACAAACAATTAAAAAAAGAGTGAATGGGTCCGGGGGCTAGCCGTAAGCGTCCGCTGCGCTGTACAGTCCCGGGTCTGAAACAACACAGACTTAATATCATGTAAGCACCGATGACAACGATTTTATCTGTTGAATCAGTATTGTTTTCAGTTATGCCATTAATTCTGACCGCTTCTCTTCTCACTTTCGTCTAACTGATCTAGAATGTCATCTATGATAATGTCGCGATCTTTCAACTCAGATTCAAGATAGTCTATTTTCTTGTTTAGAGTTTTGATCGTATGTTAAACACTGTCTCTTATTTCTACACGTAAAACAAAAAATCTACAAGATAAACCTGCGGACAAGACAGAAAATAGACATTGCAAAAACTAAACAATTATCAAATCAAGTGAATGGATCCGGGGGCCAGCCGTAAGCGTCCACTGCTCTGTACAGTCCCGGGCCTGTCTTGGTACAGGCTTCACTAAAATGATTTACATAAAAGATGTAACAAAAAACAAAAAAAAAATTGCGACCGATCTTGTAAGTGGTCGTCTCTTCAATGGCGATAGTCAGCCAATCGACGTCCGGTGTTAGAACGTCAAATAATTTTAACAATAAGGGCGATAATCCGGACAAACTCGGAAAACGCTAAAAGAAAATAAATGTAGTGAGCTAACAGGAGCAAAGCCCGACAACGAGAACATTCTGCAGTACGAAGGGCTAAAACTCTACTCTAATAGTAAATGCAGGAGGACTGCACTACACGTAAAACAAAAAATCTACAAGATAAACCTGCGGACAAGACAGAAAATAGACATTGCAAAAACTAAACAATTATCAAATCAAGTGAATGGATCCGGGGGCCAGCCGTAAGCGTCCACTGCGCTGTACAGTCCCGGGCCTGTCTTGGTACAGGCTTCACTAAAATGATTTACATAAAAGATGTAACAAAAATAAAATGCGACCGATCTTGTAAGTGGTCGTCTCTTCAATGGCGATAGTCAGCCAATCGACGTCCGGTGTTAGAACGTCAAATAATTTTAACAATAAGGGCGATAATCCGGACAAACTCGGAAAACGCCAAAAGAAAATAAATGTAGTGAGCTAACAGGAGCAAAGCCCGACAACGAGAACATTCTGCAGTACGAAGGGCTAAAACTCTACTCTAATAGTAAATGCAGGAGGACTGCACTACACGTAAAACAAAAAATCTACAAGATAAACCTGCGGACAAGACAGAAAATAGACATTGCAAAAACTAAACAATTATCAAATCAAGTGAATGGATCCGGGGGCCAGCCGTAAGCGTCCACTGCGCTGTACAGTCCCGGGCCTGTCTTGGTACAGGCTTCACTAAAATGATTTACATAAAAGATGTAACAAAAAAAAAAAAAAAAAAATGCGACCGATCTTGTAAGGGTGTTTTTATTCCTTTTAAGCATTTGACTATTATACTTTTGTATTAGGGTTTTATTATAGTTGTCTTTTGTTACTAAAGTTGTATTCATATATAATATTACTTGGTTTTGTAGTTGTATATGTTGATCTATTTTACTGTTTTATATTTTAAACCAATTGGAGAGTAATTGTTTATAAAACGGCGAGTGTATCGTAATCTGTGTTTGATCAAAGTTACCGGATAATAATAATAAAGGGTCGTAATGGGATATAGCGAAAGAAAAAATATCGTACCAAAGCTGCTGTTTTTGACTGAATATTTTTTTATCCAGAAAAAAGATTTACAAGTTCCATTTTCAAGACACCGGATGCATAATTCTTACAAATTACCTGACGCTTGATTTTGTCCTTACCATTCCATAAGAATTCATAAAACATCGTATTCAATTCATCGATAGTTTTTTCAGGTATATATAATGTTTTTTATATGTTCTAGTTTATTGCCAAAGTTAAGTTTGTTTCGGAGGTTTGTATTAAATAAGAAGAAAATTCCTAATATTTTTATGGCAAGCTGTTTTAGTTTTTTGCTGTTTGAGTTTAAGATTATAGGCTTCAGTTTAAGAGTAGTTGACAGAAATACAGAATCAGCTTGAATTGATTTAAAACTTCTAGAAGGTGGCGTCCTGACTTAAAATCATTTAGCAAACAGGTGAGATCATCAGCGAAAGCAACAATTTTAGCACTTATTTGTCCAAAACTTATCCTTGTGATGTTCCCGTCGTTTCTATACATTCGCATATCGTCTCGATAACTAAATTAAATAGATTCGCAGACATCGGATCTCCTTGCCTCACACCGCTTAAGATCGGAAAATATTTGGTAGTGTACCCATTGTTCATTACATCACATTCTATGTGTGTGTACAGAGTCTTAATCCAATGTATAAAATTTCTTTTGAATCCGAAATGGCGTAATACTTTAAACATATATGAATAGGAGATTGAATCGAAAGCTTTACTGAAATACGCCTTTGTTGAGCTAGGGAAAAGAAGTCGTCTAGAATTCTGATATTTTCATAAATATGTCTTCCAGGCACAAATGCCGTTTGATTGGGATGAATTAGTTTATCTAAAATGGGTCTGAATCTAATGCATAGCACCTTACTGGCTATTTTTATATCAACATTTATTAGGGTGATTGGCCTCCAGTTATTTAATTCGTATTTGCATTTATTGGGTTTTGGTAGGAGTTTGATGACTGCCGTTGAGTAACTGAACAGGAGCATTTTTTAAATCCTTCGTTCCTCTGAAACAAGATGTTTGATTATTGGCCAAAAACAGGAGTAGAACTCAGGAGTCAAACCATCGTTTCCAGGCGAAGTTCCATTTTTAAAAGAGTTAATTGCCTTTTGACACTCCTGATCATCCAACTTGTGCTCGAGACAGTCTGCTTCGTAATCTCAATAAATTTTTCGATGCCATTTAGTTTTGTTACCTTTTCTGGATATAAATGTTTGTAATATATTTCTATTTCATCCATTATTTGATTAATATTTTGAATGAGATCGTCGTTAATTTTCAATCTGTTTATTATCGTGCATATCTGTATCTGTTTCTCTAAGTTTAAAAAGAACTGTGTGTTTTTGTATTGTAATTTTGACATAAGTATGGCCCCCGGTGCTTCATAGTTGTAAATTGAATTTATTTTGCGTTTGAAATCATTGTACTCTGTCATATACTCTTCATTTCCTTCGTTTTCTATTACATCAAGGTTTTCAAATTGTTGTACAATATCTGCCTTTAATGTTCGTTTGATCAGCCGGAAAACATTTATCTATAAGAACTATAAAGATCTACATACTCAGTTAGGACCAAAGCTAAGCGGCGCTGAAACACGACTTTCATAAAATGAAAAGAAAAGGTTTTCAAATTGTTGTACAATATCTGCCTTTAATGTTCGTTTAACCTTGTTTTTTTGTTTTGTATACCGAATAGTGCATAGCTTGATTTTATACTTTACATAGTCCTATAGCCCACGCTTATCGGAGCGAATAAAATATTCTTGTTTCCATATTTTCAGTTTAGAAGGAATTAATGCCTGACATGTTTTATCTGTTGTAAGTGTTGAGTTGCATCTCCAGAGATTTGGGCCCCTTTTATTTTCGCAAAGAATTAGACATATCTGTATTGCAGAATGATCACTAAATGTACATGGAATGATTGTTTAGGACATTATGTTATTTATTACAGATTCAAAGACCAGCCAAAAGTCTATTCGGCTGTGTATTGTGGGTCGTTTTTGTCTCCAAGTAATTTTTTTGACGAATGGGTTAAGGTTTCTGAATATATCAATTAGATCGAAATTATTAATGATTTTGAAAATTTGGCCCTGTCCTTTCTTTTTAATTGATAATTTCCACCCATTCGGTCGTATTCTTTATCTAGAATAATATGAGAAGTGTTGTAATTTCATTATTAACTATTTGTTTTGTTTCGTTCTGTAAAATTTTGAAATATTCATTTAGATCTCTGTCGATTATTGGACTGTATGTATTTACAATTGTGTATGGTTTGTATGGTCATTCGTGCTATATTATAGTAGCCGTTTTTGTCATTATTATGCTCAATGACATCGATGTCAGTTAAATTTGTACGACAAAGGATGGCGGTGCCCGCTGAGTTACTCTTACCATGCGCAAAAGTAATTGTAACTCACCATTCATCGGTCCACAACTTTTCGTCACCTAAAGTACCTTGAGTTTCTTGAACCAGTATCATACCAAAGGATTTGTCTTTTAACCAAATGAAAAATTCCCTTCTTTTTATTTTATCCCTGAGGCCTCGCATGTTAATAGACACAATTTTAAAAGTGATTGTCATCGTTATAGAGAATTAAACCTGTATGTGTTAAATTAATTTGTAATCAATAATTTGTCATCTGTGCATACTTATAGACACAGGTTTTTTTTAGTGATCTACACTAGGGAATAAAATATTTTGAAGTGCTATAACAATTGAACATTTAGCTGTGTTTTAAATGGAAGTTAATATTCAATCGTATCTAATGGATTTTGTTACTTTAAAATTTATAATCTTATGAAATTTTTAAGCCAATGTTCAAATGTAAGAGCGAGTTTGTTTTGTTTTCCATTTATCTATTAATTATCAGTTATCGGGTCTTATTTGTTAGTTAAAACTTTATTTAACCAGTACAGTGTGCAAGATTTAATCAGTTGACTTTAATTCTGTTTCATCTTGATCTTGATCTATGTTTTGAAGATGCGATTTCTTTATGATTATCTTGAGGCTTTATATACCATCCATGCACCAATTCCCAATAATTTTCTTTCCTTTATATAAGTTTCGACATTTTGCGTCAATGAGAGAACTTTTTTTCAGTAAGATCATCATTTATGTATATTGTGTGATTCTTCATACATTGTGGGAGATTTGTGTCTGTCTTTCATGTTCTTACGATTCTTCATGAAAGCTCGCTTAACAGAGTACCCCTTGAACCTTGCAATTATTGGTCGTGGTCTAGTGGTGTTATCTAATTCTTTGGGATTTCCAACCCTATTAGTGAGTGCAGGGGGACTTGCGTCACATATGATTTACATAAAAGACAAATATAACGACAAGACTTCGAAACAACAAACAAACAATTAATAAAAGAGTGAATGGATCCGGGGGCTAGCCGTAAGCGTCCGCTGCGCTGTACAGTCCCGGGTCTGAAACAACACAGACTTAATATCATGTAAGCACCGATGACAACGATTTTATCTGTTGAATCAGTATTGTTTTCAGTTATGCCATTAATTCTGACCGCTTCTCTTCTCACTTTCGTCTAACTGATCTAGAATGTCATCTATGATAATGTCGCGATCTTTCAACTCAGATTCAAGATAGTCTATTTTCTTGTTTAGAGTTTTGATCGTATGTTAAACACTGTCTCTTATTTCTACACGTAAAACAAAAAATCTACAAGATAAACCTGCGGACAAGACAGAAAATAGACATTGCAAAAACTAAACAATTATCAAATCAAGTGAATGGATCCGGGGGCCAGCCGTAAGCGTCCACTGCTCTGTACAGTCCCGGGCCTGTCTTGGTACAGGCTTCACTAAAATGATTTACATAAAAGATGTAACAAAAAACAAAAAAAAAATTGCGACCGATCTTGTAAGTGGTCGTCTCTTCAATGGCGATAGTCAGCCAATCGACGTCCGGTGTTAGAACGTCAAATAATTTTAACAATAAGGGCGATAATCCGGACAAACTCGGAAAACGCTGAAAGAAAATAAATGTAGTGAGCTAACAGGAGCAAAGCCCGACAACGAGAACATTCTGCAGTACGAAGGGCTAAAACTCTACTCTAATAGTAAATGCAGGAGGACTGCACTACACGTAAAACAAAAAATCTACAAGATAAACCTGCGGACAAGACAGAAAAGAGACATTGCAAAAACTAAACAATTATCAAATCAAGTGAATGGATCCGGGGGCCAGCCGTAAGCGTCCACTGCGCTGTACAGTCCCGGGCCTGTCTTGGTACAGGCTTCACTAAAATGATTTACATAAAAGATGTAACAAAAAAAAAATGCGACCGATCTTGTAAGTGGTCGTCTCTTTTGCGTTTGAAATCATTGTACTCTGTCATATACTCTTCATTTCCTTCGTTTTCTATTACATCAAGGTTTTCAAATTGTTGTACAATATCTGCCTTTAATGTTCGTTTGATCAGCCGGAAAACATTTATCTATAAGAACTATAAAGATCTACATACTCAGTTAGGACCAAAGCTAAGCGGCGCTGAAACACGACTTTCATAAAATGAAAAGAAAAGGTTTTCAAATTGTTGTACAATATCTGCCTTTAATGTTCGTTTAACCTTGTTTTTTTGTTTTGTATACCGAATAGTGCATAGCTTGATTTTATACTTTACATAGTCCTATAGCCCACGCTTATCGGAGCGAATAAAATATTCTTGTTTCCATATTTTCAGTTTAGAAGGAATTAATGCCTGACATGTTTTATCTGTTGTAAGTGTTGAGTTGCATCTCCAGAGATTTGGGCCCCTTTTATTTTCGCAAAGAATTAGACATATCTGTATTGCAGAATGATCACTAAATGTACATGGAATGATTGTTTAGGACATTATGTTATTTATTACAGATTCAAAGACCAGCCAAAAGTCTATTCGGCTGTGTATTGTGGGTCGTTTTTGTCTCCAAGTAATTTTTTTGACGAATGGGTTAAGGTTTCTGAATATATCAATTAGATCGAAATTATTAATGATTTTGAAAATTTGGCCCTGTCCTTTCTTTTTAATTGATAATTTCCACCCATTCGGTCGTATTCTTTATCTAGAATAATATGAGAAGTGTTGTAATTTCATTATTAACTATTTGTTTTGTTTCGTTCTGTAAAATTTTGAAATATTCATTTAGATCTCTGTCGATTATTGGACTGTATGTATTTACAATTGTGTATGGTTTGTATGGTCATTCGTGCTATATTATAGTAGCCGTTTTTGTCATTATTATGCTCAATGACATCGATGTCAGTTAAATTTGTACGACAAAGGATGGCGGTGCCCGCTGAGTTACTCTTACCATGCGCAAAAGTAATTGTAACTCACCATTCATCGGTCCACAACTTTTCGTCACCTAAAGTACCTTGAGTTTCTTGAACCAGTATCATACCAAAGGATTTGTCTTTTAACCAAATGAAAAATTCCCTTCTTTTTATTTTATCCCTGAGGCCTCGCATGTTAATAGACACAATTTTAAAAGTGATTGTCATCGTTATAGAGAATTAAACCTGTATGTGTTAAATTAATTTGTAATCAATAATTTGTCATCTGTGCATACTTATAGACACAGGTTTTTTTTAGTGATCTACACTAGGGAATAAAATATTTTGAAGTGCTATAACAATTGAACATTTAGCTGTGTTTTAAATGGAAGTTAATATTCAATCGTATCTAATGGATTTTGTTACTTTAAAATTTATAATCTTATGAAATTTTTAAGCCAATGTTCAAATGTAAGAGCGAGTTTGTTTTGTTTTCCATTTATCTATTAATTATCAGTTATCGGGTCTTATTTGTTAGTTAAAACTTTATTTAACCAGTACAGTGTGCAAGATTTAATCAGTTGACTTTAATTCTGTTTCATCTTGATCTTGATCTATGTTTTGAAGATGCGATTTCTTTATGATTATCTTGAGGCTTTATATACCATCCATGCACCAATTCCCAATAATTTTCTTTCCTTTATATAAGTTTCGACATTTTGCGTCAATGAGAGAACTTTTTTTCAGTAAGATCATCATTTATGTATATTGTGTGATTCTTCATACATTGTGGGAGATTTGTGTCTGTCTTTCATGTTCTTACGATTCTTCATGAAAGCTCGCTTAACAGAGTACCCCTTGAACCTTGCAATTATTGGTCGTGGTCTAGTGGTGTTATCTAATTCTTTGGGATTTCCAACCCTATTAGTGAGTGCAGGGGGACTTGCGTCACATATGATTTACATAAAAGACAAATATAACGACAAGACTTCGAAACAACAAACAAACAATTAAAAAAAGAGTGAATGGATCCGGGGGCTAGCCGTAAGCGTCCGCTGCGCTGTACAGTCCCGGGTCTGAAACAACACAGACTTAATATCATGTAAGCACCGATGACAACGATTTTATCTGTTGAATCAGTATTGTTTTCAGTTATGCCATTAATTCTGACCGCTTCTCTTCTCACTTTCGTCTAACTGATCTAGAATGTCATCTATGATAATGTCGCGATCTTTCAACTCAGATTCAAGATAGTCTATTTTCTTGTTTAGAGTTTTGATCGTATGTTAAACACTGTCTCTTATTTCTACACGTAAAACAAAAAATCTACAAGATAAACCTGCGGACAAGACAGAAAATAGACATTGCAAAAACTAAACAATTATCAAATCAAGTGAATGGATCCGGGGGCCAGCCGTAAGCGTCCACTGCTCTGTACAGTCCCGGGCCTGTCTTGGTACAGGCTTCACTAAAATGATTTACATAAAAGATGTAACAAAAAACAAAAAAAAAATTGCGACCGATCTTGTAAGTGGTCGTCTCTTCAATGGCGATAGTCAGCCAATCGAAGTCCGGTGTTAGAACGTCAAATAATTTTAACAATAAGGGCGATAATCCGGACAAACTCGGAAAACGCTGAAAGAAAATAAATGTAGTGAGCTAACAGGAGCAAAGCCCGACAACGAGAACATTCTGCAGTACGAAGGGCTAAAACTCTACTCTAATAGTAAATGCAGGAGGACTGCACTACACGTAAAACAAAAAATCTACAAGATAAACCTGCGGACAAGACAGAAAAGAGACATTGCAAAAACTAAACAATTATCAAATCAAGTGAATGGATCCGGGGGCCAGCCGTAAGCGTCCACTGCGCTGTACAGTCCCGGGCCTGTCTTGGTACAGGCTTCACTAAAATGATTTACATAAAAGATGTAACAAAAAAAAAATGCGACCGATCTTGTAAGTGGTCGTCTCTTCAATGGCGATAGTCAGCCAATCGACGTCCGGTGTTAGAACGTCAAATAATTTTAACAATAAGGGCGATAATCCGGACAAACTCGGAAAACGCCAAAAGAAAATAAATGTAGTGAGCTAACAGGAGCAAAGCCCGACAACGAGAACATTCTGCAGTACGAAGGGCTAAAACTCTACTCTAATAGTAAATGCAGGAGGACTGCACTACACGTAAAACAAAAAATCTACAAGATAAACCTGCGGACAAGACAGAAAATAGACATTGCAAAAACTAAACAATTATCAAATCAAGTGAATGGATCCGGGGGCCAGCCGTAAGCGTCCACTGCGCTGTACAGTCCCGGGCCTGTCTTGGTACAGGCTTCACTAAAATGATTTACATAAAAGATGTAACAAAAAAAAAAAAAAAAAAAATGCGACCGATCTTGTAAGGGTGTTTTTATTCCTTTTAAGCATTTTGTTTACCATACAGTTTCATGAGACCATTTGACTATTATACTTTTGTATTAGGGTTTTATTATAGTTGTCTTTTGTTACTAAAGTTTTATTGATATATAATATTACTTGGTTTTGTAGTTGTATATGTTGATCTATTTTACTGTTTATATTTTAAACCAATTGGAGAGTAATTGTTTATAAAACGGCGAGAGTATTGTAATATGTGTTTGATCAAAGTTACCGGATAATAATAATAAAGGGTCGTAAGGGGATATAGCGAAAGAAAAATATCGTACCAAAGCTGCTGTTTTTGACTGAATATTTTTTTATCTACAAAAAAGATTTACAAGTTCCATTTTCAAGCCACCGGATGCATAATCCTTACAAATTACCTGACGCTTGATTTTGTCCTTACCATTCCATAAGAATTCATAAAATATCGTATTCAATTCATCGATAGTTTTTTCAGGTATATATAATGTTTTTTATATGTTCTAGTTTATTGCCAAAGTTAAGTTAAGAAATTCCTAATACTTTTATGGCAAGCTGTTTTTTGCTGTTTGAGTTTAGATTATAGGCTTCAGTTTAAGAGTAGTTGACAGAAATACAGAATCAGCTTGAATTGATTTAAAACTTCTAGAAGGTGGCGTCCTGACTTAAAATCATTTAGCAAACAGGTGAGATCATCAGCGAAGCAATAATTTTAGCACTTATTTGTCCAAAACTTATCCCTGTGATGTTCCCGTCGTTTCTTATACATTGGCATAACGTCTCGATAACTAAATTAAATAGATTCGCAGACATCGGATCTCCTTGCCTCACACCGCTTAAGATCGGAAAATATTTGGTAGTGTACCCATTGTTCATTACATCACATTCTATGTGTGTGTACAGAGTCTTACTCAAATGTATAAAATTTCTTTTGAATCCGAAATGGCGTAATACTTTAAACATATATGAATAGGAGATTGAATCGAAAGCTTTACTGAAATTACGCCTTTGTTGAGCTAGGGAAAAGAAGTCTAGAATTCTGATATTTTCATAAATATGTCTTCCAGGCACAAATGCCGTTTGATTGGGATGAGTTAGTTTATCTAAAAAGGGTCTGAATCTAATGCATAGCACCTTACTGGCTATTTTTATATCAACATTTATTAGGGTGATTGGCCTCCAGTTATTTAATTCGTATTTGCATTTATTGGGTTTTGGTAGAAGTTTGATGACTGCCGTTGAGTAACTGAACAGGAGCATTTTTTAATCCTTCGTTCCTCTGAAACAAGATGTTTGATTATTGGCCAAAAACAGGAGTAGAACTCAGGAGTCAAACCATCGTTTCCAGGCGAAGTTCCAATTTTAAAAGAGTTAATTGCCTTTTGACACTCCTGATCATCCAACTTGTGCTCGAAACAGTCTGCTTCGTAATCTCAATAAATTTTTCTATGCCATTTAGTTTTGTTACCTTTTCTGGATATAAATGTTTGTAATATATTTCTATTTCATCCATTATTTGATTAATATTTTGAATGAGATCGTCGTTAATTTTCAATCTGTTTATTTGTCTGTTTAAAAAGAACTGCCCCCTTGTGCTGCATGGTTGTAAATTGAATTTATTTTACGTTTGAAATCATTGTGCCCGCTGAGTTACTCTTACCATGCGCAAAAGTAATTGTAACTCACCATTCATCGGTCCACAACTTTTCGTCACCTAAAGTACCTTGAGTTTCTTGAACCAGTATCATATCAAAGGATTTGTCTTTTAACCAAATGAAAAATTCCCTTCTTTTTATTTTATCCCTGAGGCCTCGCATGTTAATAGACACAATTTTATAAGTGATTGTCATCGTTATAGGTTAAATTAATTTGTAATAAATAATTTGTCATCTGTGCATACTTATAGACGCAGTTTTTTTTTAGTGATCTACACTAGGGAATAAAATATTTTGAAGTGCTATAACAATTGAACATTTAGCTGTGTTTTAAATGGAAGTTAATATTCAATTGTAATTAATGGATTTGTAACTTTAAAATTTATAATCTTATGAAATTTTTAAGCCAATGTTCAAATGTTCAAATGTAAGAGCGAGTTTGTTTTATGTTTTCCATTTATCTATTTATTATCAGTTATCGGGACTTATTTGTTAGTTAAAACTTTATTACACTTTATTTAACCAGTACAGCGTGCAAGATTTAATCAGTTGACTTTAATTCTGTTTCATCTTGATCTTGATCTTTGTTTTGAAGATGCGATTTCTTTATGATTATCTTGAGACTTTATGATTCTTTGAGCTTCATATAATAACGTTCTGTCCTGATAAGTATGCCATCCATGCACCAATTCCCAATAATTTTCTTTCCTTTATATAAGTTTCGACATTTTGCGTCAATGAGAGAACTTTTTTTTAGTAAGATCATCATTTATGTATATTGTGTGATTCTTCATACATTGTGGGAGATTTGTGTCTGTCTTTCATTTTCTTACGATTCTTCATGAAAGCTCGCTTAACAGAGTACCCCTTGAACCTTGCAATTATTGGTCGTGGTCTAGTGATGTTATCCAATTCTTTGGGATTTCCAACCCTATTAGTGAGTGCAGGGGGACTTGCGCCACATATGATTTACATAAAAGACAAATATAACGACAAGACATACTTCGAAACAACAAACAAACAATTCAAAAAAGAGTGAATGGATCCGGGGGCTAGCCGTAAGCGTCCGCTGCGCTGTACAGTCCCGGGTCTGAAACAACACAGACTTAATATCATGTAAGCACCGATGATGACAACGATTTTATCTGTTTATTCAGTATTGTTTTCAGTTATGCCATTAATTCTGACCGCTTCTCTTCTGCTTTCGTCTAACTGATCTAGAATGTCATCTATGATAATGTCGCGAATTTTCAACTCAGATTCAAGATAGTCTATTTTCTTGTTTAGAGTTTTGATCGTATGTTGCACACTGTCTCTTATTTCTTGTCGCATTTGAGGCAACATTATGCAGGCAACACTATTTGCCAGTTTGTGCAGGACAGTTTCATCTTCTAACATAGTTAATGAACCCATAAATTTTTTCTCACCTTCCGCTGATGACCGGGTGCACTTATAACTGGAACTAGTAAATAGATCTTCGAGATCTTCGTTCATGCGTTTCTTTTCTTGAAAGCTTGAGTCAGAGTACAATCTTCTTTTACATCTGCGCCATTAAAACAAACTCGATCGATTTCACGTTAATGAATGACACAGACAGACTGTTTAGAATATATCTATTGGTTTTAAATCTTTATGGTTCATCTTATAGAATTGTTTCAAAGTTGTTCATAATATGGTTTTGTATTATTGTCTTGTAGTCTTTTTTGTTACAGCCATGGATTTCATTATCTTCTAAAAGGGTGTTTTTATTTACTTTTAAGCATTTTGTTTACCACACAGTATCATGAGACCCTTTGACTATTATACTTTTGTATTAGGGTTTTATTATAGTTGTCTTTTGTTACTAAAGTTTTATTCATATATAATATTACTTGGTTTAGTAGTTGTATATGTTGATCTATTTTACTGTTTATATTTTAAACCAATTGGAGAGTAATTGTTTATAAAACGGCGAGTGTATCGTAATCTGTGTTTGATAAAGTTACCGGATAATAATAATAAAGGGTCGTAAGGGGATATAGCGAAAGAAAAAAAATCTGTGTTTGATAAAGTTACCGGATAATAATAATAAAGGGTCGTAAGGGGATATAGCGAAAGAAAAAATATCGTACCAAAGCTGCTGTTTTTGACTGAATATTTTTTTATCCAGAAAAAAGATTTACAAGTTCCATTTTCAAGCCACCGGATGCATAATCCTTACAAATTACCTGACGCTTGATTTTGTCCTTACCATTCCATAAGAATTCATAAAACATCGTATTCAATTCATCGATAGTTTTTTAAGGCATATATAAGGATTGTAATTGATAAGATTGCATAGAGAGGCAAAAAAATTTTATAATGATAATGAAAGACCATATGTTGTTTAACATGTTTTTTTATATGTTCTAGTTTATTGCCAAAGTTAAATTTGTTTCGGAGGTTTGTATTAAATAAGAAGAAAATTCCTAATACTTTTATGGCAAGCTGTTTTAGTTTTTTGCTGTTTGAGTTTAGATTATAGGCTTCAGTTTAAGAGTAGTTGACAGAAAGACAGAATCAGCTTGAATTGATTTAAAACTTCTAGAAGGTGGCGTCCTGACTTAAAATCATTTAGCAAACAGGTGAGATCATCAGCGAAAGCAATAATATCGTATTCAATTCATCGATAGTTTATTCAGGTATATATAATGTTTTTTATATGTTCTAGTTTAATAAGTTTGTTTCGGAGGTTTGTAATTAAATAAGAAGAAATTCTTAATACTTTTATGGCAAGCTGTTTTAGTTTTTTGCTGTTAGAGTTTAGATTATAGGCTTCAGTTTAAGAGTAGTTGACAGAAATACCGAATCAACTTGAATTGACGTCCTGACTTAACATTATTTAGCAAACAGGTGAGATTATCAGCGAAAGCAATAATTTTAGCACTTATTTGTCCAAAACTTATCCCTGTGATGTTCCCGTCGTTTCTTATACATTCGCATAACGTCTCGATAATTAAATTGAATAGATTCGCAGACATCGGATCTCCTTGCCTCACACCGCTTAATCCAATGTATAAAATTTCTTTTGAATCCGAAATGGCGTAATCTTTAAACATATATAAATAGGAGATTGAATCGAAAGCTTTACTGAAATACGCCTTTGTTGAGCTAGGGAAAAGAAGTCGTCTAGAATTCTGATATTTTCATAAATATGTCTTCCAGGCACAAATGCCGTTTGATTGGGATGAATTAGTTTATCTAAAATGGGTCTGAATCTAATGCATAGCACCTTACTGGCTATTTTTATATCAACATTTATTAAGGTGATTGGCCTCCAGTTATTTAATTCGTATTTGCATTTATTGGGTTTTGGTAGGAGTTTGATGACTGCCGTTGAGTAACTGAACAGGAGCATTTTTTAAATCCTTCGTTCCTCTGAAACAAGATGTTTGATTATTGGCCAAAAACAGGAGTAGAACTCAGGAGTCAAACCATCGTTTCCAGGCGAAGTTCCATTTTTAAAAGAGTTAATTGCCTTTTGACACTCCTGATCATCCAACTTGTGCTCGACACAGTCTGCTTCGTAATCTCAATAAATTTTTCGATGCCATTTAGTTTTGTTACCTTTTCTGGATATAAATGTTTGTAATATATTTCTATTTCATCTATTCTGTCATATACTCTTCATTTCCTTTGTTTTCTATTACATCAAGGTTTTCAAATTGTTGTACAATATCTGCCTTTAATGTTCGTTTGATCAGCCGGAAAACATTTATCTATAAGAACTATAAAGATCTACATACTCAGTTAGGACCAAAGCTAAGCGGAGCTGAAACACGACTTTCATAAAATGAAAAGAAAAGGTTTTCAAATTGTTGTACAATATCTGCCTTTAATTGTTCGTTTAACCTTGTTTTTTTGTTTTGTATACCGAATAGTGCATAGCTTGATTTTATACTTTACATAGTCCTATAGCCCACGCTTATCGGAGCGATTAAAATATTCTTGTTTCCATATTTTTAGTTTAGAAGGAATTAATGCCTGACATGTTTTATCTGTTGTAAGTGTTGAGTTTGCATCTCCAGAGAGTAATTTTTTTGACGAATGGGTTAAGGTTTCTGAATATATCAATTAGATCGAAATTATTAATGATTTTGAAAATTTGGCCCTGTCCTTTCTTTTTAATTGATAATTTCCACCCATTCGGTCGTATTCTTTATCTAGAATAATATGAGAAGTGTTGTAATTTCATTATTAACTATTTGTTTTGTTTCGTTCTGTAAAATTTTGAAATATTAATTTAGATCTCTGTCGATTATTGGACTGTATGTATTTACAATTGTGTATGGTTTGTATGGTCATTCGTGCTATATTATAGTAGCCGTTTTTGTCATTATTATGCTCAATGAAATCGATGTCAGTTAAATTTGTACGACAAAGGATGGCGGTGCCCGCTGAGTTACTCTTACCATGCGCAAAAGTAATTATTGTAACTCACCATTCATCGGTCCACAACTTTTCGTCACCTAAAGTACCTTGAGTTTCTTGAACCAGTATCATATCAAAGGATTTGTCTTTTAACCAAATGAAAAATTCCCTTCTTTTTATTTTATCCCTGAGGCCTCGCATGTTAATAGACACAATTTTATAAGTGATTGTCATCGTTATAGAGAATTAAACCTGTATGTGTTAAATTAATTTGTAATAAATAATTTGTCATCTGTGCATACTTATAGACACAGGTTTTTTTTAGTGATCTACACTAGGGAATAAAAAATTTTGAAGTGCTATAACAATTGAACATTTAGCTGTGTTTTAAATGGAAGTTATTATTCAATTGTATCTAATGGATTTTGTAACTTTAAAATTTATAATCTTATGAAATTTTTAAGCAAATGTTCAAATGTTCAAATGTAAGAGCGAGTTTGTTTTGTTTTCCATTTATCTATTAATTATCGGGTCTATTTGTTAGTTAAAACTTTATTACACTTTATTTAACCAGTACAGTGTGCAAGATTTAATCAGTTGACTTTAATTCTGTTCGCTTCTCTTCTCACTTTCGTCTAACTGATCTAGAATGTCATCTATGATAATGTCGCGATCTTTCAACTCAGATTCAAGATAGTCTATTTTCTTGTTTAGAGTTTTGATCGTATGTTAAACACTGTCTCTTATTTCTACACGTAAAACAAAAAATCTACAAGATAAACCTGCGGACAAGACAGAAAATAGACATTGCAAAAACTAAACAATTATCAAATCAAGTGAATGGATCCGGGGGCCAGCCGTAAGCGTCCACTGCTCTGTACAGTCCCGGGCCTGTCTTGGTACAGGCTTCACTAAAATGATTTACATAAAAGATGTAACAAAAAAACAAAAAAAAATTGCGACCGATCTTGTAAGTGGTCGTCTCTTCAATGGCGATAGTCAGCCAATCGACGTCCGGTGTTAGAACGTCAAATAATTTTAACAATAAGGGCGATAATCCGGACAAACTCGGAAAACGCTAAAAGAAAATAAATGTAGTGAGTTAACAGGAGCAAAGCCCGACAACGAAAACATTCTGCAGTACGAAGGGCTAAAACTCTACTCTAATAGTAAATGCAGGAGGACTGCACTACACGTAAAACAAAAAAATCTACAAGATAAACCTGCGGACAAGACAGAAAATAGACATTGCAAAAACTAAACAATTATCAAATCAAGTGAATGGATCCGGGGGCCAGCCGTAAGCGTCCACTGCTCTGTACAGTCCCGGGCCTGTCTTGGTACAGGCTTAACTAAAATGATTTACATAAAAGATGTAACAAAAAAAAAAAAAAAAATTGCGACCGATCTTGTAAGTGGTCGTCTCTTCAATGGCGATAGTCAGCCAATCGACGTCCGGTGTTAGAACGTCAAATAATTTTAACAATAAGGGCGATAATCCGGACAAACTCGGAAAACGCTGAAAGAAAATAATTGTAGTGAGCTAACAGGAGCAAAGCCCGACAACGAGAACATTCTGCAGTACGAAGGGCTAAAACTCTACTCTAATAGTAAATGCAGGAGGACTGCACTACACGTAAAACAAAAAATCTACAAGATAAACCTGCGGACAAGACAGAAAAGAGACATTGCAAAAACTAAACAATTATCAAATCAAGTGAATGGATCCGGGGGCCAGCCGTAAGCGTCCACTGCGCTGTACAGTCCCGGGCCTGTCTTGGTACAGGCTTCACTAAAATGATTTACATAAAAGATGTAACAAAAAAAAAATGCGACCGATCTTGTAAGTGGTCGTCTCTTCAATGGCGATAGTCAGCCAATCGACGTCCGGTGTTAGAACGTCAAATAATTTTAACAATAAGGGCGATAATCCGGACAAACTCGGAAAACGCCAAAAGAAAATAAATGTAGTGAGCTAACAGGAGCAAAGCCCGACAACGAGAACATTCTGCAGTACGAAGGGCTAAAACTCTACTCTAATAGTAAATGCAGGAGGACTGCACTACACAAAAAACAAAAAATCTACAAGATAAACCTGCACACAAGACAGAAAATAGACATTGCAAAAACTAAACAATTATCAAATCAAGTGAATGGATCCGGGGGCCAGCCGTAAGCGTCCACTGCGCTGTACAGTCCTGGGCCGGTACAGGCTTCACTAAAATGATTTACATAAAAGATGTAACAAAAAAAAAAAAAAAAAAAATGCGACCGATCTTGTAAGGGTGTTTTTATTCCTTTTAAGCATTTTGTTTACCATACAGTTTCATGAGACCATTTGACTATTATACTTTTGTATTAGGGTTTTATTATAGTTGTCTTTTGTTACTAAAGTTTTATTCATATATAATATTACTTGGTTTTGTAGTTGTATATGTTGATCTATTTTACTGTTTATATTTTAAACCAATTGGAGAGTAATTGTTTATAAAACGGCGAGAGTATTGTAATATGTGTTTGATCAAAGTTACCGGATAATAATAATAAAGGGTCGTAAGGGGATATAGCGAAAGAAAAAATATCGTACCAAAGCTGCTGTTTTTGACTGAATATTTTTTTATCTACAAAAAAGATTTACAAGTTCCATTTTCAAGTCACCGGATGCATAACCCTTACAAATTACCTGACGCTTGATTTTGTCCTTACCATTCCATAAGAATTCATAAAATATCGTATTCAATTCATCGATAGTTTTTTCAGGTATATATAATGTTTTTTATATGTTCTAGTTTATTGCCAAAGTTAAGTTTGTTTCGGAGGTTTGTGTTAAATAAAAAGAAATTCCTAATACTTTTATGGCAAGCTGTTTTTTGCTGTTTGAGTTTAGATTATAGGCTTCAGTTTAAGAGTAGTTGACAGAAATACAGAATCAGCTTGAATTGATTTAAAACTTCTAGAAGGTGGCGTCCTGACTTAAAATCATTTAGCAAACAGGTGAGATCATCAGCGAAAGCAATAATTTTAGCACTTATTTGTCTAAAACTTATCCCTGTGATGTTCCCGTCGTTTCTTATACATTGGCATAACGTCTCGATAACTAAATTAAATAGATTCGCAGACATCGGATCTCCTTGCCTCACACCGCTTAAGATCGGAAAATATTTGGTAGTGTACCAGTTGTTCATTACATCACATTCTATGTGTGTGTACAGAGTCTTACTCAAATGTATAAAATTTCTTTTGAATCCGAAATGGCGTAATACTTTAAACATATATGAATAGGAGATTGAATCGAAAGCTTTACTGAAATTACGCCTTTGTTGAGCTAGGGAAAAGAAGTCTAGAATTCTGATATTTTCATAAATATGTCTTCCAGGCACAAATGCCGTTTGATTGGGATGAGTTAGTTTATCTAAAAAGGGTCTGAATCTAATGCATAGCACCTTACTGGCTATTTTTATATCAACATTTATTAGGGTGATTGGCCTCCAGTTATTTAATTCGTATTTGCATTTATTGGGTTTTGGTAGAAGTTTGATGACTGCCGTTGAGTAACTGAACAGGAGCATTTTTTAATCCTTCGTTCCTCTGAAACAAGATGTTTGATTATTGGCCAAAAACAGGAGTAGAACTCAGGAGTCAAACCATCGTTTCCAGGCGAAGTTCCAATTTTAAAAGAGTTAATTGCCTTTTGACACTCCTGATCATCCAACTTGTGCTCGAAACAGTCTGCTTCGTAATCTCAATAAATTTTTCTATGCCATTTAGTTTTGTTACCTTTTCTGGATATAAATGTTTGTAATATATTTCTATTTCATCCATTATTTGATTAATATTTTGAATGAGATCGTCGTTAATTTTCAATCTGTTTATTTGTCTGTTTAAAAAGAACTGCCCCCTTGTGCTGCATGGTTGTAAATTGAATTTATTTTACGTTTGAAATCATTGTACTCTGTCATATACTCTCCATTTCCTTCGTTTACTATTACATCAAGGTTTTCAAATTGTTGAACAATATCTGCCTTTAATGTTTGTTTAACCTTGTTTTTTTGTTTTGTATACCGAATAGTGCATAGCTTGATTTTATACTTTACATAGTCCTATAGTTTAGAAGGAATTAATGCCTGACATGTTTTATCTGTGTTGAGTTGAATCTCCAGGGATTTGGGCCCCTTTTATTTTCGCAAAGAATTAGACATATCTGTATTGCAGAATGATCACTAAATGTACATGGAATGATTGTTGAGGACATTATGTTATTTATTACAGATTCAAAGACCAGCCAAAAGTCTATTCGGCTGTGTATTGTGGGTCGTTTTTGTTTCCAAGTAATTTTTTTGACGAATGGGTTAAGATTTCTGAATATATCAATTAGATCGAAATTATTAATGATTTTGAAAATTTGGCCCTGTCCTTTCTTTTTAATTGATAATTTCCACCCATTCGGTCGTATTCTTTATCTAGAATAATATGAGAAGTGTTGTAATTTCATTATTAACTATTTGTTTTGTTTCGTTCTGTAAAATTTTGAAATATTCATTTAGATCTCTGTCGATTATTGGACTGTATGTATTTACAATTGTGTATGGTTTGTATGGCCATTCGTGCTATATTATAGTAGCCGTTTTTGTCATTATTATGCTCAATGAAATCGATGTCAGTTAAATTTGTACGACAAAGGATGGCGGTGCCCGCTGAGTTACTCTTACCATGCGCAAAAGTAATTGTAACTCACCATTCATCGGTCCACAACTTTTCGTCACCTAAAGTACCTTGAGTTTCTTGAACCAGTATCATATCAAAGGATTTGTCTTTTAACCAAATGAAAAATTCCCTTCTTTTTATTTTATCCCTGAGGCCTCGCATGTTAATAGACACAATTTTATAAGTGATTGTCATCGTTATAGGTTAAATTAATTTGTAATAAATAATTTGTCATCTGTGCATACTTATAGACGCAGTTTTTTTTTAGTGATCTACACTAGGGAATAAAATATTTTGAAGTGCTATAACAATTGAACATTTAGCTGTGTTTTAAATGGAAGTTAATATTCAATTGTATCTAATGGATTTGTAACTTTAAAATTTATAATCTTATGAAATTTTTAAGCCAATGTTCAAATGTTCAAATGTAAGAGCGAGTTTGTTTTATGTTTTCCATTTATCTATTTATTATCAGTTATCGGGACTTATTTGTTAGTTAAAACTTTATTACACTTTATTTAACCAGTACAGCGTGCAAGATTTAATCAGTTGACTTTAATTCTGTTTCATCTTGATTTTGATCTTTGTTTTGAAGATGCGATTTCTTTATGGTTATCTTGAGGCTTTATGATTCTTTGAGCTTCATATAATAACGTTCTGTCCTGATAAGTATGCCATCCATGCACCAATTCCCAATAATTTTCTTTCCTTTATATAAGTTTCGACATTTTGCGTCAATGAGAGAACTTTTTTTTAGTAAGATCATCATTTATGTATATTGTGTGATTCTTCATACATTGTGGGAGATTTGTGTCTGTCTTTCATTTTCTTACGATTCTTCATGAAAGCTCGCTTAACAGAGGTACCCCTTGAACCTTGCAATCATTGGTCGTGGTCTAGTGATGTTATCCAATTCTTTGGGATTTCCAACCCTATTAGTGAGTGCAGGGGGACTTGCGCCACATATGATTTACATAAAAGACAAATATAACGACAAGACATACTTCGAAACAACAAACAAACAATTCAAAAAAGAGTGAATGGATCCGGGGGCTAGCCGTAAGCGTCCGCTGCGCTGTACAGTCCCGGGTCTGAAACAACACAGACTTAATATCATGTAAGCACCGATGATGACAACGATTTTATCTGTTTATTCAGTATTGTTTTCAGTTATGCCATTAATTCTCTTCTGCTTTCGTCTAACTGATCTAGAATGTCATCTATGATAATGTCGCGAACTTTCAACTCAGATTCAAGATAGTCTATTTTCTTGTTTAGAGTTTTGATCGTATGTTGCACACTGTCTCTTATTTCTTGTCGCATTTGAGGCAACATTATGCAGGCAACACTATTTGCCAGTTTGTGCAGGACAGTTTCATCTTCTAACATAGTTAATGAACCCATAAATTTTTTCTCACCTTCCGCTGATGACTGGGTGCACTTATAACTGGATCTAGTAAATAGATCTTCGAGATCTTCGTTCATGCGTTTCTTTTCTTGAAAGCTTGAGTCAGAGTACAATCTTCTTTTACATCTGCGCCATTAAAACAAACTCGATCGATTTCACGTTAATGAATGACACAGACAGACTTTCGAGAATACGGGCGTATGCGTTTAGAATATATCTATTGGTTTTAAATCTTTATGGTTCATCTTATAGAATTGTTTCAAAGTTGTTCATAATATGGTTTTGTATTATTGTCTTGTAGTCTTTTTTGTTACAGCCATGGATTTCATTATCTTCTAAAAGGGTGTTTTTATTTACTTTTAAGCATTTTGTTTACCACACAGTATCATGAGACCCTTTGACTATTATACTTTTGTATTAGGGTTTTATTATAGTTGTCTTTTGTTACTAAAGTTTTATTCATATATAATATTACTTGGTTTAGTAGTTGTATATGTTGATCTATTTTACTGTTTATATTTTAAACCAATTGGAGAGTAATTGTTTATAAAACGGCGAGTGTATCGTAATCTGTGTTTGATAAAGTTACCGGATAATAATAATAAAGGGTCGTAAGGGGATATAGCGAAAGAAAAAAAATCTGTGTTTGATAAAGTTACCGGATAATAATAATAAAGGGTCGTAAGGGGATATAGCGAAAGAAAAAATATCGTACCAAAGCTGCTGTTTTTGACTGAATATTTTTTTATCCAGAAAAAAGATTTACAAGTTCCATTTTCAAGCCACCGGATGCATAATCCTTACAAATTACCTGACGCTTGATTTTGTCCTTACCATTCCATAAGAATTCATAAAACATCGTATTCAATTCATCGATAGTTTTTTAAGGCATATATAAGGATTGTAATTGATAAGATTGCATAGAGAGGCAAAAAAATTTTATAATGATAATGAAAGACCATATGTTGTTTAACATGTTTTTTTATATGTTCTAGTTTATTGCCAAAGTTAAGTTTGTTTCGGAGGTTTGTATTAAATAAGAAGAAAATTCCTAATACTTTTATGGCAAGCTGTTTTAGTTTTTTGCTGTTTGAGTTTAGATTATAGGCTTCAGTTTAAAAGTAGTTGACAGAAAGACAGAATCAGCTTGAATTGATTTAAAACTTCTAGAAGGTGGCGTCCTGACTTAAAATCATTTAGCAAACAGGTGAGATCATCAGCGAAAGCAATAATATCGTATTCAATTCATCGATAGTTTATTCAGGTATATATAATGTTTTTTATATGTTCTAGTTTAATAAGTTTGTTTCGGAGGTTTGTAATTAAATAAGAAGAAATTCCTAATACTTTTATGGCAAGCTGTTTTAGTTTTTTGCTGTTAGAGTTTAGATTATAGGCTTCAGTTTAAGAGTAGTTGACAGAAATACCGAATCAGCTTGAATTGATTTAAAACTTCTAGAAGGTGACGTCCTGACTTAACATTATTTAGCAAATCCAATGTATAAAATTTCTTTTGAATCCGAAATGGCGTAATCTTTAAACATATATAAATAGGAGATTGAATCGAAAGCTTTACTGAAATACGCCTTTGTTGAGCTAGGGAAAAGAAGTCGTCTAGAATTCTGATATTTTCATAAATATGTCTTCCAGGCACAAATGCCGTTTGATTGGGATGAATTAGTTTATCTAAAATGGGTCTGAATCTAATGCATAGCACCTTACTGGCTATTTTTATATCAACATTTATTAAGGTGATTGGCCTCCAGTTATTTAATTCGTATTTGCATTTATTGGGTTTTGGTAGGAGTTTGATGACTGCCGTTGAGTAACTGAACAGGAGCATTTTTTAAATCCTTCGTTCCTCTGAAACAAGATGTTTGATTATTGGCCAAAAACAGGAGTAGAACTCAGGAGTCAAACCATCGTTTCCAGGCGAAGTTCCATTTTTAAAAGAGTTAATTGCCTTTTGACACTCCTGATCATCCAACTTGTGCTCGACACAGTCTGCTTCGTAATCTCAATAAATTTTTCGATGCCATTTAGTTTTGTTACCTTTTCTGGATATAAATGTTTGTAATATATTTCTATTTCATCCATTATTTGATTAATATTTTGAATGAGATCGTCGTTAATTTTCAATCTGTTTATTATCGTGCATATCTGTATCTGTTTCTCTAAGTTTAAAAAGAACTGTGTGTTTTTGTATTGTAATTTTGACATAAGTATGGCCCCCGGTGCTTCATGGTTGTAAATTGAATTTATTTTGCGTTTGAAATCATTGTACTCTGTCATATACTCTTCATTTCCTTCGTTTTCTATTACATCAAGGTTTTCAAATTGTTGTACAATATCTGCCTTTAATGTTCGTTTGATCAGCCGGAAAACATTTATCTATAAGAACTATAAAGATCTACATACTCAGTTAGGACCAAAGCTAAGCGGAGCTGAAACACGACTTTCATAAAATGAAAAGAAAAGGTTTTCAAATTGTTGTACAATATCTGCCTTTAATGTTCGTTTAACCTTGTTTTTTTGTTTTGTATACCGAATAGTGCATAGCTTGATTTTATACTTTACATAGTCCTATAGCCCACGCTTATCGGAGCGATTAAAATATTCTTGTTTCCATATTTTTAGTTTAGAAGGAATTAATGCCTGACATGTTTTATCTGTTGTAAGTGTTGAGTTTGCATCTCCAGAGAGTAATTTTTTTGACGAATGGGTTAAGGTTTCTGAATATATCAATTAGATCGAAATTATTAATGATTTTGAAAATTTGGCCCTATCCTTTCTTTTTAATTGATAATTTCCACCCATTCGGTCGTATTCTTTATCTAGAATAATATGAGAAGTGTTGTAATTTCATTATTAACTATTTGTTTTGTTTCGTTCTGTAAAATTTTGAAATATTCATTTAGATCTCTGTCGATTATTGGACTGTATGTATTTACAATTGTATATGGTTTGTATGGTCATTCGTGCTATATTATAGTAGCCGTTTTTGTCATTATTATGCTCAATGAAATCGATGTCAGTTAAATTTGTACGACAAAGGATGGCGGTGCCCGCTGAGTTACTCTTACCATGCGCAAAAGTAATTGTAACTCACCATTCATCGGTCCACAACTTTTCGTCACCTAAAGTACCTTGAGTTTCTTGAACCAGTATCATATCAAAGGATTTGTCTTTTAACCAAATGAAAAATTCCCTTCTTTTTATTTTATCCCTGAGGCCTCGCATGTTAATAGACACAATTTTATAAGTGATTGTCATCGTTATAGAGAATTAAACCTGTATGTGTTAAATTAATTTGTAATAAATAATTTGTCATCTGTGCATACTTATAGACACAGTTTTTTTTTAGTGATCTACACTAGGGAATAAAAATTTTTGAAGTGCTATAACAATTGAACATTTAGCTGTGTTTTAAATGGAAGTTAATATTCAATTGTATCTAATGGATTTTGTAACTTTAAAATTTATAATCTTATGAAATTTTTAAGCCAATGTTCAAATGTTCAAATGTAAGAGCGAGTTTGTTTTGTTTTCCATTTATCTATTAATTATCAGTTATCGGGTCTTATTTGTTAGTTAAAACTTTATTACACTTTATTTAACCAGTACAGTGTGCAAGATTTAATCAGTTGACTTTAATTCTGTTTCATCTTGATCTTGATCTATGTTTTGAAGATGCGATTTCTTTATGATTATCTTGAGGCTTTATATACCATCCATGCACCAATTCCCAATAATTTTCTTTCCTTTATATAAGTTTCGACATTTTGCGTCAATGAGAGAACTTTTTTTTAGTAAGATCATCATTTATGTATATTGTGTGATTCTTCATACATTGTGGGAGATTTGTGTCTGTCTTTCATTTTCTTACGATTCTTCATGAAAGCTCGCTTAACAGAGTACCCCTTGAACCTTGCAATTATTGGTCGTGGTCTAGTGGTGTTATCTAATTCTTTGGGATTTCCAACCCTATTAGTGAGTGCAGGGGGACTTGCGTCACATATGATTTACATAAAAGACAAATATAACGACAAGACTTCGAAACAACAAACAAACAATTAAAAAAAGAGTGAATGGATCCGGGGGCTAGCCGTAAGCGTCCGCTGCGCTGTACAGTCCCGGGTCTGAAACAACACAGACCTAATATCATGTAAGCACCGATGACAACGATTTTATCTGTTGAATCAGTATTGTTTTCAGTTATGCCATTAATTCTGACCGCTTCTCTTCTAACTTTCGTCTAACTGATCTAGAATGTCATCTATGATAATGTCGCGATCTTTCAACTCAGATTCAAGATAGTCTATTTTCTTGTTTAGAGTTTTGATCGTATGTTAAACACTGTCTCTTATTTCTTGTCGCATTTGAGGCGACATTATGCAGGCAACACTATTTGCCAGTTTGTGCAGGACAGTTTCATCTTCTAACATAGTTAATAGACCCATAAATTTTTTCTCACCTTCCGCTGATGACCGGGTGCACTTATAACTGGATCTAGTAAATAGATCTTCGAGATCTTCGTCCATGCGTTTCTTTTCTTGAAAGCTTGAGTCAGAGTACAATCTTCTTTTATATTTGATGATGATCGATCGATTTCACGTTACTGAATGACACAGACAGACTTTCGAGAATACGGGCCTATGCGTTTAGAATATATCTATTGGTTTTAAATCTTTATGGTTCATCTTATAGAATTGTTTCAAAGTTGTTCATAATATGGTTTTGTATTATTGTCTTGTAGTCATTTTTGTTACAGCCATGGATTTCATTATCTTCTAATAGTAAATGCAGGAGGACTGCACTACACGTAAAACAAAAAATCTACAAGATAAACCTGCGGACAAGACAGAAAATAGACATTGCAAAAACTAAACAATTATCAAATCAATTGAATGGATCCGGGGGCCAGCCGTAAGCGTCCACTGCGCTGTACAGTCCCGGGCCTGTCTTGGTACAGGCTTCACTAAAATGATTTACATAAAAGTTGTAACAAAAAAAAAATGCGGTCGTCTCTTCAATGGCGATAGTCAGCCAATCGACGTCCGGTGTTAGAACATCAAATAATTTTAACAATAAAGGCGATAATCCGGACAAACTCGGAAAACGCTAAAAGAAAATAAATGTAGTGAGCTAACAGGAGCAAAGCCCGACAACGAGAACATTCTGCAGTACGAAGGGCTAAAACTCTACTCTAATAGTAAATGCAGGAGGACTGCACTACACGTAAAACAAAAAATCTACAAGATAAACCTGCGGACAAGACAGAAAATAGACATTGCAAAAACTAAACAATTATCAAATCAAGTGAATGGATCCGGGGGCCAGCCGTAAGCGTCCACTGCGCTGTACAGTCCCGGGCCTGTCTTGGTACAGGCTTCACTAAAATGATTTACATAAAAGATGTAACAAAAAAAAAATGCGACCGATCTTGTAAGTGGTCGTCTCTTCAATGGCGATAGTCAGCCAATCGACGTCCGGTGTTAGAACATCAAATAATTTTAACAATAAGGGCGATAATCCGGACAAACTCGGAAAACGCTAAAAGAAAATAAATGTAGTGAGCTAACAGGAGCAAAGCCCGACAACGAGAACATTCTGCAGTACGAAGGGCTAATACTCTACTCTAATAGTAAATGCAGGAGGACTGCACTACACGTAAAACAAAAAATCTACAAGATAAACCTGCGGACAAGACAGAAAATAGACATTGCAAAAACTAAACAATTATCAAATCAAGTGAATGGATACGGGGGCCAGCCGTAAGCGTCCACTGCTTCACTAAAATGATTTACATAAAAGATGTAACAAAAAAAAAAAAAAATGCGACCGATCTTGTAAGGGTGTTTTTACTCCTTTTAAGCATTTTGTTTACCATACAGTATCATGAGACCATTTGACTATTATACTTTTGTATTAGGGTTTTATTATAGTTGTCTTTTGTTACTAAAGTTTTATTCATATATAATATTACTTGGTTTTGTAGTTGTATATGTTGATCTATTTTACTGTTTTATATTTTAAACCAATTGGAGAGTAATTGTTTATAAAACGGCGAGTGTATCGTAATCTGTGTTTGATCAAAGTTACCGGATAATAATAATAAAGGGTCGTAAGGGGATATAGTGAAAGAAAAAATATCGTACAAAAGCTGCTGTTTTTTGACTGAATATTTTTTTATCCAGAAAAAAGATTTACAAGTTCCATTTTCAAGCCAATTACCTGACGCTTGATTTTGTCCTTACCATTCCATAAGAATTCATAAAATATCGTATTCAATTCATCGATAGTTTATCGGAGGTTTGTATTAAATAAGAAGAAAATTCCTAATATTTTTATGGCAAGCTGTTTTAGTTTTTTGCTGTTTGAGTTTAGATTATAGGCTTCAGTTTAAGAGTAGTTGACAGAAAGACAGAATCAGCTTGAATTGATTTAAAACTTCTAGAAGGTGGCGTCCTGACTTAAAATCATTTAGCAAACAGGTGAGATCATCAGCGAAAGCAATAATTTTTGCACTTATTTGTCCAAAACTTATCCCTGTGATGTTCCCGTCGTTTCTTATACATTCGCATAACGTCTCAATAACTAAATAAGATAGATTCGCAGACATCGGATCTCCTTGCCTCACACCGCTTAAGATCGGAAAATATTTGGTAGTGTACCCATTGTTCATTACATCACATTCTATGTGTGTGTACAGAGTCTTAATCCAATGTATAAAATTTATTTTGAATCCGAAATGGCGTAATACTTACATGAATAGGAGATTGAATCGAAAGCTTTACAATACGCCTTTGTTGAGCAAGGGAAAAGAAGTCGTCTAGAATTCTGATATTTTCATAAATATGTCTTCCAGACACAAATGCCGTTTGATTGGGATGAATTAGATTATCTAAAATGGGTCTGAATCTAATGCATAGCACATTACTAGCTTTTTTTATATCAACATTTATTAGGGTGATTGGCCTCCAGTTATTTCATTCGTATTTGCATTTATTGGGTTTTGTTGAGTAACTGAACAGGAGCATTTTTTAAATCCTTCGTTCCTCTGAAACAAGATGTTTGATTATTGGCCAAAAACACTCCTGATCATCCAACTTGTGCTCGAGACAGTCTGCTTCGTAATCTCAATAAATTTTTCGATGCCATTTAGTTTTGTTACCTTTTCTAGATATAAATGTTTGTAATATATTTCTATTTCATCCATTTTTTGATTAATATTTTGAATGAGATCGTCGTTAATTTTCAATCTGTTTATTTGTCGTGCATATCTGTGTCTGTTTCTCTAAGTTTAAAAAGAACTGTGTGTTTTTGTATTGTAATTTTGCCCTAAGTATTGCCCCCTGTGCTTCATGGTTGTAAATTGAATTTATTTTGCGTTTGAAATCATTGGCCCCTTTTATTTTCGCAAAGATTTAGACATATCTGTATTGCATAATGATCACTAAATGTACATGGAATGATTGTTGAGGACATTATGTTATTTATTACAGATTCAAAGACCAGCCAAAAGTCTATTCGGCTGTGTATTGTGGGTCGTTTTTGTTTCCAAGTAATTTTTTTTTGACGAATGGGTTAAGGTTTCTGAATATATCAATTAGATCGAAATTATTAATGATTTTGAAAATTTGGCCCTGCCCTATCTTTTTAATTGATAATTTCCACCCATTGGGTCGCATTCTTTATCTAGAATAATATGAGAACTGTTGTAATTTCATTATTAACTATTTGTTTTGTTTCGTTCTGTAAAATTTTGAAATATTCATTTTGATCTCTGTCGATTATTGGACTGTATGTATTTATAATTGTGTATGGTTTGTATCGTAATTCGTGCTATATTATAGTAGCCGTTTTTGTCATTATTATGCTCAATGAAATTGATGTCAGTTAAATTTGTACGACAAAGGATGGCGGTGCCCGCTGAGTTACTCTTACCATGCGCAAAAGTAATTGTAACTCACCATTCATCGGTCCACAACTTTTATAAGTGATTGTCATCGTTATAGACAATTAAACCTGTATGTGTTAAATTAATTTGTAATAAATAATTTGTCATCTGTGCATACTTATAGACACAGGTTTTTTTTACTGATCTACGCTAGGGAATAAAATATTTTGAAGTGCTATAACAATTGAATATTTAGCTGTGTTTTAAATGGAAGTTAATATTCAATTGTATTTAATGGATTTTGTAACTTTAAAATGTATAATCTTATGAAATTTTTAAGCCAATGTTCAAATGTTCAAATGTAAGAGCGCGTTTGTTTTATGTTTTCCATTTATCTATTAATTATCAGTTATCGGGTCTTATTTGTTAGTTAAAACTTTATTACACTTTATTTAACCAGTACAGTGTGCAAGATTTAATCAGTTGACTTTAATTCTGTTTCATCTTGATCTTGATCTTTGTTTTGAAGATGCGATTTCTTTATGATTATCTTGAGGCTTTATATACCATCCATGCACCAATTCCCAATAATTTTCTTTCCTTTATATAAGTTTCGACATTTTGCGTCAATGAGAGAACTTTTTTTCAGTAAGATCATCATTTATGTATATTGTGTGATTGATTCTTCATACATAGTGGGAGATTTGTGTCTGTCTTTTATTTTCTTACGATTCTTCATGAAAGCTCGCTTAACAGAGTACCCCTTGAACCTTGCAATTATTGGTCGTGGTCTAGTGGTGTTATCTAATTCTTTGGGATTTCCAACCCTATTAGTGAGTGCAGGGGGACTTGCATGAAAGACAAATATAACGACAAGACTTCGAAACAACAAACAAACAATTCAAAAAAGAGTGAATGGATCCGGGGGCTAGCCGTAAGCGTCCACTGCGCTGTACAGTCCCAGGTCTGAAACAACACAGACTTAATATCATGTAAGCACCGATGACAACGATTTTATCTGTTGAATCAGTATTGTTTTCAGTTATGCCATTAATTCTGACCGCTTCTCTTCTCACTTTCGTCTAACTGATCTAGAATGTCATCTATGATAATGTCGCGATCTTTCAACTCAGATTCAAGATAGTCTATTTTCTTGTTTAGAGTTTTGATCGTATGTTGCACACTGTCTCTTATTTCTTGTCGCATTTGAGGCAACATTTGCCAGTTTGTGCGGGACAGTTTCATCTTCTAACATAGTTAATAGACCCATAAATTTTTTCTCACCTTCCGCTGATGACCGGGTGCACTCATATCTGGATTTAGTAAATAGATCTTCGAGATTTTCGTTCATGCGTTTCTTTTCTTGAAATTTTTTCTCACCTTCCGCTGATGACCGGGTGCACTCATATCTGGATCTAGTAAATAGATCTTCGAGATCTTCGTTCATGCGTTTCTTTTCTTGAAAGCTTGAGTCAGAGTACAATCTTCTTTTATATTTGATGATGATCGATCGATTTTACGTTAATGAATGACACAGACAGACTTTCGAGAATACGGGCCTATGCGTTTATAATATATATCTATTGGTTTTAAATCTTTATGGTTCATCTTATAGAATTGTTTCAAAGTTGTTCATAATATGGTTTTGTATTATTGTCTTGTAGTCTTTTTTGTTACGGCCATGGATTTCATTATCTTCTAAAAGAGTGTTTTTATTTCCTTTTAAGCATTTTGTTTACCATACAGTATCATGAGACCATTTGACTATTATACTTTTGTATTAGGGTTTTATTATAGTTGTCTTTTGTTACTAAAGTTTTATTCATATATAATATTACTTGGTTTTGTAGTTGTATATGTTGATCTATTTTACTGTTTTATATTTTAAACCAATTGGAGAGTAATTGTTTATAAAACGGCGAGTGTATCGTAATCTGTGTTTGATCAAAGTTACCGGATAATAATAATAAAGGGTCGTAAGGGGATATAGCGAAAGAAAAAATATCGTACCAAAGCTGCTGTTTTTGACTGAATATTTTTTTAACCAGAAAAAAGATTTACAAGTTCCATTTTCAAGCCACCGGATGCATAATCCTTACAAATTACGTGACGCTTGATTTTGTCCTTACCATTCCATAAGAATTCATAAAATATCGTATTCAATTCATCGATAGTTTTTTCAGGTATATATAATGTTTTTTTATATGTTCTAGTTTATTGCCAAAGTTATGTTTGTTTCGGAGGTTTGTATTAAATAAGAAAAAAATTCCTAATACTTTTATGGCAAGCTGTTTTAGTTTTTTGCTGTTTGAGTTTAGATTATAGACTTCAGTTTAAGAGTAGTTGACAGAAAGACAGAATCAGCTTGAATTGATTTAAAACTTCTAGAAGGTGGTGTCCTGACTTAAAATCATTTAGCAAACAGGTGAGATCATCAGCGAAAGCAATAATTTTTGCACTTATTTGTCCAAAACTTATCCTTGTGATGTTCCCGTCGTTTCTTGTACCTTCGCATAACGTCTCAATAACTAAATAAGATAGATTCGCAGACATCGGATCTCCTTGCCTCACACCGCTTAAGATCGGAAAATATTTGGTAGTTTACCCATTGTTCATTACATCACATTCTATGTGTGTGTACAGAGTCTTAATCCAATATATAAAATTTCTTTTGAATCCGAAATGGCGTAATACTTATATACGCCTTTGTTGAGCTAGGGAAAAGAAGTCGTCTAGAATTCTGATATTTTCATAAATATGTCTTCCAGGCACAAATGCCGTTTGATTGGGATGAATTAGTTTATCTAAAATGGGTCTGAATCTAATGCATAGCACCCTACTGGCTATTTTTATATCAACATTTATTAGGGTGATTGGCCTCCAGTTATTTAATTCGTATTTGCATTTATTGGGTTGATGACTGCCGTTGAGTAACTGAACAGGAGCATTTTTTAAATCCTTCGTTCCTCTGAAACAAGATGTTTGATTATTGGCCAAAAACAGGAGTAGAACTCAGGAGTCAAACCATCGTTTCCAGGCGAAGTTCCATTTTTAAAAGAGTTAATTGCCTTTTCACACTCCTGATCATCCAACTTGTGCTCGAGACAGTCTGCTTCGTAATCTCAATAAATTTTTCGATGCCATTTAGTTTTGTTACCTTTTCTGGATATAAATGTTTGTAATATATTTCTATTTCATCCATTATTTGATTAATATTTTGAATGAGATCGTCGTTAATTTTCAATCTGTTTATTGTCGTGCATATCTGTGTCTGTTTCTCTAAGTTTAAAATGAACTGTGTGTTTTTGTATTGTAATTTTGCCCTAAGTATTGCCCCCTGTGCTTCATGGTTGTAAATTGAATTTATTTTGCGTTTGAAATCATTGTACTCTGTCATATACTTTTCATTTTCTTCGTTTTCTATTACATCAAGGTTTTCAAATTGTTGTACAATATCTGCCTTTAATGTTCGTTTGATCAGCCGAAACACATTTATCTATAAGAACTATAAAGGTCTACATACTCAGTTTAGGACCAAAGCTAAGCGGAGCTGAAACACGACTTTCATAAAATGAAAAGAAAAGGTTTTCAAATTGTTGTACAATATCTGCCTTTAATGTTCGTTTAACCTTGTTTTTTTGTTTTGTATACCGAATAGTGCATAGCTTGATTTTATACTTTACATAGTCCTATAGCCCACGCTTATCGGAGCGAATAAAATATTCTTGTTTCCATATTTTCAGTTTAGAAGGAATTAATGCCTGACATGTTTTATCTGTTGTAAGTGTTGAGTTGCATCTCCAGAGATTTGGGCCCCTTTTATTTTCGCAAAGAATTAGACATATCTGTAGAATGATCACTAAATGTACATGGAATGATTGTTTAGGACATTATGTTATTTATTACAGATTCAAAGACCAGCCAAAAGTCTATTCGGCTGTGTATTGTGGGTCGTTTTTGTCTCCAAGTAATTTTTTTGACGAATATATCAATTAGATCGAAATTATTAATGATTTTGAAAATTTGGCCCTGTCCTTTCTTTTTAATTGATAATTTCCACCCATTCGGTCGTGTTCTTTATCTAGAATAATATGAGAAGTGTTGTAATTTCATTATTAACTATTTGTTTTGTTTCGTTCTGTAAAATTTTGAAATATTCATTTAGATCTCTGTCGATTATTGGACTGTATGTATTTACAATTGTGTATGGTTTGTATGGTCATTCGTGCTATATTATAGTAGCCGTTTTTGTCATTATTATGCTCAATGACATCGATGTCAGTTAAATTTGTACGACAAAGGATGGCGGTGCCCGCTGAGTTACTCTTACCATGCGCAAAAGTAATTGTAACTCACCATTCATCGGTCCACAACTTTTCGTCACCTAAAGTGCCTTGAGTTTCTTGAACCAGTATCATATCAAAGGATTTGTCTTTTAACCAAATGAAAAATTCCCTTCTTTTTATTTTATCCCTGAGGCCTCGCATGTTAATAGACACAATTTTAAAAGTGATTGTCATCGTTATAGAGAATTAAACCTGTATGTGTTAAATTAATTTGTAATCAATAATTTGTCATCTGTGCATACTTATAGACACAGGTTTTTTTTAGTGATCTACACTAGGGAATAAAATATTTTGAAGTGCTATAACAATTGAACATTTAGCTGTGTTTTAAATGGAAGTTAATATTCAATTGTATCTAATGGATTTTGTAACTTTAAAATTTATAATCTTATGAAATTTTTAAGCCAATGTTCAAATGTTCAAATGTAAGAGCGAGTTTGTTTTGTTTTCCATTTATCTATTAATTATCAGTTATCGGGTCTTATTTGTTAGTTAAAACTTTATTTAACCAGTACAGTGTGCAAGATTTAATCAGTTGACTTTAATTCTGTTTCATCTTGATCTTGATCTATGTTTTGAAGATGCGATTTCTTTATGATTATCTTGAGGCTTTATATACCATCCATGCACCAATTCCCAATAATTTTCTTTCCTTTATATAAGTTTCGACATTTTGCGTCAATGAGAGAACTTTTTTTCAGTAAGATCATCATTTATGTATATTGTGTGATTCTTCATACATTGTGGGAGATTTGTGTCTGTCTTTCATGTTCTTACGATTCTTCATGAGTACAGAGTACCCCTTAAACCTTGCAATTATTGGTCGTGGTCTAGTGGTGTTATCTAATTCTTTGGGATTTCCAACCCTATTAGTGAGTGCAGGGGGACTTGCGCCACATATGATTTACATAAAAGACAAATATAACGACAAGACTTCGAAACAACAAACAAACAATTATAAAAAGAGTGAATGGATCCTGGGGCTAGCCGTAAGCGTCCGCTGCGCTGTACAGTCCCGGGTCTGAAACAACACAGACTTAATATCATGTAAGCACCGATGACAACGATTTTATCTGTTGAATCATTATTATTTTCAGTTATGCCATTAATTCTGACCGCTTCTCTTCTAACTTTCGTCTAACTGATCTAGAATGTCATCTATGATAATGTCGCGATCTTTCAACTCAGATTCAAGATAGTCTATTTTCTTGTTTAGAGTTTTGATCGTATGTTAAACACTGTCTCTTATTTCTTGTCGCATTTGAGGCAACATTATGCAGGCAACACTATTTGCCAGTTTGTGCAGGACAGTTTCATCTTCTAACATAGTTAATAGACCCATAAATTTTTTCTCACCTTCCGCTGATGACCGGGTGCACTTATAACTGGATCTAGTAAATAGATCTTCGAGATCTTCGTCCATGCGTTTCTTTTCTTGAAAGCTTGAGTCAGAGTACAATCTTCTTTTATATTTGATGATGATCGATCGATTTCACGTTACTGAATGACACAGACAGACTTTCGAGAATACGGGCCTATGCGTTTAGAATATATCTATTGGTTTTAAATCTTTATGGTTCATCTTATAGAATTGTTTCAAAGTTGTTCATAATATGGTTTTGTATTATTGTCTTGTAGTCATTTTTGTTACAGCCATGGATTTCATTATCTTCTAATAGTAAATGCAGGAGGACTGCACTACACGTAAAACAAAAAATCTACAAGATAAACCTGCGGACAAGACAGAAAATAGACATTGCAAAAACTAAACAATTATCAAATCAATTGAATGGATCCGGGGGCCAGCCGTAAGCGTCCACTGCGCTGTACAGTCCCGGGCCTGTCTTGGTACAGGCTTCACTAAAATGATTTACATAAAAGTTGTAACAAAAAAAAAATGCGGTCGTCTCTTCAATGGCGATAGTCAGCCAATCGACGTCCGGTGTTAGAACATCAAATAATTTTAACAATAAAGGCGATAATCCGGACAAACTCGGAAAACGCTAAAAGAAAATAAATGTAGTGAGCTAACAGGAGCAAAGCCCGACAACGAGAACATTCTGCAGTACGAAGGGCTAAAACTCTACTCTAATAGTAAATGCAGGAGGACTGCACTACACGTAAAACAAAAAATCTACAAGATAAACCTGCGGACAAGACAGAAAATAGACATTGCAAAAACTAAACAATTATCAAATCAAGTGAATGGATCCGGGGGCCAGCCGTAAGCGTCCACTGCGCTGTACAGTCCCGGGCCTGTCTTGGTACAGGCTTCACTAAAATGATTTACATAAAAGATGTAACAAAAAAAAAATGCGACCGATCTTGTAAGTGGTCGTCTCTTCAATGGCGATAGTCAGCCAATCGACGTCCGGTGTTAGAACATCAAATAATTTTAACAATAAGGGCGATAATCCGTACAAACTCGGAAAACGCTAAAAGAAAATAAATGTAGTGAGCTAACAGGAGCAAAGCCCGACAACGAGAACATTCTGCAGTACGAAGGGCTAATACTCTACTCTAATAGTAAATGCAGGAGGACTGCACTACACGTAAAACAAAAAATCTACAAGATAAACCTGCGGACAAGACAGAAAATAGACATTGCAAAAACTAAACAATTATCAAATCAAGTGAATGGATACGGGGGCCAGCCGTAAGCGTCCACTGCGCTGTACAGTCCCGGGCCTGTCTTGGTACAGGCTTCACTAAAATGATTTACATAAAAGATGTAACAAAAAAAAAAAAAATGCGACCGATCTTGTAAGGGTGTTTTTATTCCTTTTAAGCATTTTGTTTACCATACAGTATCATGAGACCATTTGACTATTATACTTTTGTATTAGGGTTTTATTATAGTTGTCTTTTGTTACTAAAGTTTTATTCATATATAATATTACTTGGTTTTGTAGTTGTATATGTTGATCTATTTTACTGTTTTATATTTTAAACCAATTGGAGAGTAATTGTTTATAAAACGGCGAGTGTATCGTAATCTGTGTTTGATCAAAGTTACCGGATAATAATAATAAAGGGTCGTAAGGGGATATAGTGAAAGAAAAAATATCGTACAAAAGCTGCTGTTTTTTGACTGAATATTTTTTTATCCAGAAAAAAGATTTACAAGTTCCATTTTCAAGCCAATTACCTGACGCTTGATTTTGTCCTTACCATTCCATAAGAATTCATAAAATATCGTATTCAATTCATCGATAGTTTTTTCGGAGGTTTGTATTAAATAAGAAGAAAATTCCTAATATTTTTATGGCAAGCTGTTTTAGTTTTTTGCTGTTTGAGTTTAGATTATAGGCTTCAGTTTAAGAGTAGTTGACAGAAAGACAGAATCAGCTTGAATTGATTTAAAACTTCTAGAAGGTGGCGTCCTGACTTAAAATCATTTAGCAAACAGGTGAGATCATCAGCGAAAGCAATAATTTTTGCACTTATTTGTCCAAAACTTATCCCTGTGATGTTCCCGTCGTTTCTTATACATTCGCATAACGTCTCAATAACTAAATAAGATAGATTCGCAGACATCGGATCTCCTTGCCTCACACCGCTTAAGATCGGAAAATATTTGGTAGTGTACCCATTGTTCATTACATCACATTCTATGTGTGTGTACAGAGTCTTAATCCAATGTATAAAATTTATTTTGAATCCGAAATGGCGTAATACTTACATGAATAGGAGATTGAATCGAAAGCTTTACAATACGCCTTTGTTGAGCAAGGGAAAAGAAGTCGTCTAGAATTCTGATATTTTCATAAATATGTCTTCCAGACACAAATGCCGTTTGATTGGGATGAATTAGATTATCTAAAATGGGTCTGAATCTAATGCATAGCACATTACTAGCTTTTTTTATATCAACATTTATTAGGGTGATTGGCCTCCAGTTATTTCATTCGTATTTGCATTTATTGGGTTTTGTTAGGAGTTTGATGACTGCCGTTGAGTAACTGAACAGGAGCATTTTTTAAATCCTTCGTTCCTCTGAAACAAGATGTTTGATTATTGGCCAAAAACACTCCTGATCATCCAACTTGTGCTCGAGACAGTCTGCTTCGTAATCTCAATAAATTTTCGATGCCATTTAGTTTTGTTACCTTTTCTAGATATAAATGTTTGTAATATATTTCTATTTCATCCATTTTTTGATTAATATTTTGAATGAGATCGTCGTTAATTTTCAATCTGTTTATTTGTCGTGCATATCTGTGTCTGTTTCTCTAAGTTTAAAAAGAACTGTGTGTTTTTGTATTGTAATTTTGCCCTAAGTATTGCCCCCTGTGCTTCATGGTTGTAAATTGAATTTATTTTGCGTTTGAAATCATTGGCCCCTTTTATTTTCGCAAAGATTTAGACATATCTGTATTGCATAATGATCACTAAATGTACATGGAATGATTGTTGAGGACATTATGTTATTTATTACAGATTCAAAGACCAGCCAAAAGTCTATTCGGCTGTGTATTGTGGGTCGTTTTTGTTTCCAAGTAATTTTTTTTTGACGAATGGGTTAAGGTTTCTGAATATATCAATTAGATCGAAATTATTAATGATTTTGAAAATTTGGCCCTGCCCTATCTTTTTAATTGATAATTTCCACCCATTGGGTCGCATTCTTTATCTAGAATAATATGAGAACTGTTGTAATTTCATTATTAACTATTTGTTTTGTTTCGTTCTGTAAAATTTTGAAATACTCATTTTGATCTCTGTCGATTATTGGACTGTATGTATTTATAATTGTGTATGGTTTGTATCGTAATTCGTGCTATATTATAGTAGCCGTTTTTGTCATTATTATGCTCAATGAAATTGATGTCAGTTAAATTTGTACGACAAAGGATGGCGGTGCCCGCTGAGTTACTCTTACCATGCGCAAAAGTAATTGTAAATCACCATTCATCGGTCCACAACTTTTATAAGTGATTGTCATCGTTATAGACAATTAAACCTGTATGTGTTAAATTAATTTGTAATAAATAATTTGTCATCTGTGCATACTTATAGACACAGGTTTTTTTTACTGATCTACGCTAGGGAATAAAATATTTTGAAGTGCTATAACAATTGAATATTTAGCTGTGTTTTAAATGGAAGTTAATATTCAATTGTATTTAATGGATTTTGTAACTTTAAAATGTATAATCTTATGAAATTTTTAAGCCAATGTTCAAATGTTCAAATGTAAGAGCGCGTTTGTTTTATGTTTTCCATTTATCTATTAATTATCAGTTATCGGGTCTTATTTGTTAGTTAAAACTTTATTACACTTTATTTAACCAGTACAGTGTGCAAGATTTAATCAGTTGACTTTAATTCTGTTTCATCTTGATCTTGATCTTTGTTTTGAAGATGCGATTTCTTTATGATTATCTTGAGGCTTTATATACCATCCATGCACCAATTCCCAATAATTTTCTTTCCTTTATATAAGTTTCGACATTTTGCGTCAATGAGAGAACTTTTTTTCAGTAAGATCATCATTTATGTATATTGTGTGATTGATTCTTCATACATAGTGGGAGATTTGTGTCTGTCTTTTATTTTCTTACGATTCTTCATGAAAGCTCGCTTAACAGAGTACCCCTTGAACCTTGCAATTATTGGTCGTGGTCTAGTGGTGTTATCTAATTCTTTGGGATTTCCAACCCTATTAGTGAGTGCAGGGGGACTTGCGCCACATATGATTTACATGAAAGACAAATATAACGACAAGACTTCGAAACAACAAACAAACAATTCAAAAAAGAGTGAATGGATCCGGGGGCTAGCCGTAAGCGTCCACTGCGCTGTACAGTCCCAGGTCTGAAACAACACAGACTTAATATCATGTAAGCACCGATGACAACGATTTTATCTGTTGAATCAGTATTGTTTTCAGTTATGCCATTAATTCTGACCGCTTCTCTTCTCACTTTCGTCTAACTGATCTAGAATGTCATCTATGATAATGTCGCGATCTTTCAACTCAGATTCAAGATAGTCTATTTTCTTGTTTAGAGTTTTGATCGTATGTTGCACACTGTCTCTTATTTCTTGTCGCATTTGAGGCAACATTATGCAGGCAACACTATTTGCCAGTTTGTGCGGGACAGTTTCATCTTCTAACATAGTTAATAGACCCATAAATTTTTTCTCACCTTCCGCTGATGACCGGGTGCACTCATATCTGGATTTAGTAAATAGATCTTCGAGATTTTCGTTCATGCGTTTCTTTTCTTGAAATTTTTTCTCACCTTCCGCTGATGACCGGGTGCACTCATATCTGGATCTAGTAAATAGATCTTCGAGATCTTCGTTCATGCGTTTCTTTTCTTGAAAGCTTGAGTCAGAGTACAATCTTCTTTTATATTTGATGATGATCGATCGATTTTACGTTAATGAATGACACAGACAGACTTTCGAGAATACGGGCCTATGCGTTTATAATATATATCTATTGGTTTTAAATCTTTATGGTTCATCTTATAGAATTGTTTCAAAGTTGTTCATAATATGGTTTTGTATTATTGTCTTGTAGTCTTTTTTGTTACGGCCATGGATTTCATTATCTTCTAAAAGAGTGTTTTTATTTCCTTTTAAGCATTTTGTTTACCATACAGTATCATGAGACCATTTGACTATTATACTTTTGTATTAGGGTTTTATTATAGTTGTCTTTTGTTACTAAAGTTTTATTCATATATAATATTACTTGGTTTTGTAGTTGTATATGTTGATCTATTTTACTGTTTTATATTTTAAACCAATTGGAGAGTAATTGTTTATAAAACGGCGAGTGTATCGTAATCTGTGTTTGATCAAAGTTACCGGATAATAATAATAAAGGGTCGTAAGGGGATATAGCGAAAGAAAAAATATCGTACCAAAGCTGCTGTTTTTGACTGAATATTTTTTTAACCAGAAAAAAGATTTACAAGTTCCATTTTCAAGCCACCGGATGCATAATCCTTACAAATTACGTGACGCTTGATTTTGTCCTTACCATTCCATAAGAATTCATAAAATATCGTATTCAATTCATCGATAGTTTTTTCAGGTATATATAATGTTTTTTTATATGTTCTAGTTTATTGCCAAAGTTATGTTTGTTTCGGAGGTTTGTATTAAATAAGAAAAAAATTCCTAATACTTTTATGGCAAGCTGTTTTAGTTTTTTGCTGTTTGAGTTTAGATTATAGACTTCAGTTTAAGAGTAGTTGACAGAAAGACAGAATCAGCTTGAATTGATTTAAAACTTCTAGAAGGTGGTGTCCTGACTTAAAATCATTTAGCAAACAGGTGAGATCATCAGCGAAAGCAATAATTTTTGCACTTATTTGTCCAAAACTTATCCTTGTGATGTTCCCGTCGTTTCTTGTACCTTCGCATAACGTCTCAATAACTAAATAAGATAGATTCGCAGACATCGGATCTCCTTGCCTCACACCGCTTAAGATCGGAAAATATTTGGTAGTTTACCCATTGTTCATTATATCACATTCTATGTGTGTGTACAGAGTCTTAATCCAATGTATAAAATTTCTTTTGAATCCGAAATGGCGTAATACTTATATACGCCTTTGTTGAGCTAGGGAAAAGAAGTCGTCTAGAATTCTGATATTTTCATAAATATGTCTTCCAGGCACAAATGCCGTTTGATTGGGATGAATTAGTTTATCTAAAATGGGTCTGAATCTAATGCATAGCACCCTACTGGCTATTTTTATATCAACATTTATTAGGGTGATTGGCCTCCAGTTATTTAATTCGTATTTGCATTTATTGGGTTGATGACTGCCGTTGAGTAACTGAACAGGAGCATTTTTTAAATCCTTCGTTCCTCTGAAACAAGATGTTTGATTATTGGCCAAAAACAGGAGTAGAACTCAGGAGTCAAACCATCGTTTCCAGGCGAAGTTCCATTTTTAAAAGAGTTAATTGCCTTTTCACACTCCTGATCATCCAACTTGTGCTCGAGACAGTCTGCTTCGTAATCTCAATAAATTTTTCGATGCCATTTAGTTTTGTTACCTTTTCTGGATATAAATGTTTGTAATATATTTCTATTTCATCCATTATTTGATTAATATTTTGAATGAGATCGTCGTTAATTTTCAATCTGTTTATTGTCGTGCATATCTGTGTCTGTTTCTCTAAGTTTAAAATGAACTGTGTGTTTTTGTATTGTAATTTTGCCCTAAGTATTGCCCCCTGTGCTTCATGGTTGTAAATTGAATTTATTTTGCGTTTGAAATCATTGTACTCTGTCATATACTTTTCATTTTCTTCGTTTTCTATTACATCAAGGTTTTCAAATTGTTGTACAATATCTGCCTTTAATGTTCGTTTGATCAGCCGAAACACATTTATCTATAAGAACTATAAAGGTCTACATACTCAGTTTAGGACCAAAGCTAAGCGGAGCTGAAACACGACTTTCATAAAATGAAAAGAAAAGGTTTTCAAATTGTTGTACAATATCTGCCTTTAATGTTCGTTTAACCTTGTTTTTTTGTTTTGTATACCGAATAGTGCATAGCTTGATTTTATACTTTACATAGTCCTATAGCCCACGCTTATCGGAGCGAATAAAATATTCTTGTTTCCATATTTTCAGTTTAGAAGGAATTAATGCCTGACATGTTTTATCTGTTGTAAGTGTTGAGTTGCATCTCCAGAGATTTGGGCCCCTTTTATTTTCGCAAAGAATTAGACATATCTGTATTGCAGAATGATCACTAAATGTACATGGAATGATTGTTTAGGACATTATGTTATTTATTACAGATTCAAAGACCAGCCAAAAGTCTATTCGGCTGTGTATTGTGGGTCGTTTTTGTCTCCAAGTAATTTTTTTGACGAATGGGTTAAGGTTTCTGAATATATCAATTAGATCGAAATTATTAATGATTTTGAAAATTTGGCCCTGTCCTTTCTTTTTAATTGATAATTTCCACCCATTCGGTCGTATTCTTTATCTAGAATAATATGAGAAGTGTTGTAATTTCATTATTAACTATTTGTTTTGTTTCGTTCTGTAAAATTTTGAAATATTCATTTAGATCTCTGTCGATTATTGGACTGTATCTTGCCATTTTTTTTTCGAGTCTCTCAATCTCATCGTTGAATTTCTCAGCAAGATATCTATTGGTTTCGTCGGTCACCAATGCAAACATATTTAGTCCAAAAAACAAACTAAAAAAATCAAATTCGTTCTTCTTACGTTTCAATATGTCTTTTAACCCTGTCTTCGGACATAAAAATGATTAGCATATTATAACTGTATTCGATGTATCATTCCAAATAAAATCGAGAAGATTATCCGCCATTTTAGTTCAATTTGTAATTAGCTATTTGGTAGCCGTCTTCACTCGAATTATCAGTAAATTCGTTGTCCAGGATACTATTGCTTATTTCTACGTCTAATATATTTTCCGGTAAAAACTCCTTGGAGTCGGAATCACTTTCCATAACGAAGAAATTATTAAAAAACAAAGCGTACAACTATTTACTACCATTATTTTCTACAGCGTTCATGACCTTAACCCCCGAAATCCGGTGTTGTGTCGTAAATTTTACGACTTGAATAAAGTTCAATCATTAACTATATTTCTATTAGCTAATTTACATCAGTTTTTCTTTTATACTATTCAAAAAAAGTAGGGGATATTTGATTTTGTTTAGGGGCATAATACTAAAATATGCAAATGTGACGAACAAACGCACCAATAGCTACCGCATGGAATGCAGGTGATGTTTGGGATCATCATGGGGGTCCAACCCAAGATTTGCACGAGTCTGACTTTGAATGTTACAGTCATTGTGGCATTGAATTCCAGGGTGGAAACATCAATTTAATTGTTTTAGTGACCAGAAAACAAATTTTGATATACGTCGGCTTACCAAAAATGATAGGTTACGTGCCCTTGGCATGCTAAAGATCGGAACAACACAGGTGGTTGTGGCGCGGACGATGAATGTTTCTCAGTCTGTCATAAGCAGGCTATGGCCCAGACACCGTGATACACAATCTGTACAGAACAGACCACGCCCAGGTCGACCAAGGGCAACAACTCAAGCCCAGGATCGATTTATCCGTACCTTGGCCTTGACAAATCGTGTCATCACATCGAATCAGATCAGCGCTCGTCTTCAAACAAACACTGGTGTGAGAGTGAGTGGCCAGACGATTCGGAATCGACTGCATAGGGGTCACCTTCGTGTCCGATGTCCTCGCGTGATCCCTTGTTTTAGAGATCATCACATTCAGGCAAGATGTAGTTATTGTAGGGATCGTCAGCACTGGGATAATCGATTTGATTTTTTGGACAGACGTAGGAGGGTGTGGCGTCATATTTTTAGTTTAGAAGGAATTAATGCCTGACATGTTTTATCTGTTGTAAGTGTTGAGTTGAATCTCCAGAGATTTGGGCCCCTTTTATTTTCGCAAAGAATTAGACATATCTGTATTGCAGAATGATCACTTAATGTACATGGAATGATTGTTGAGGACATTATGTTATTTATTACAGATTCAAAGACCAGCCAAAAGTCTATTCGGCTGTGTATTGTGGGTCGTTTTTGTTTCCAAGTAATTTTTTGGACGAATGGGTTAAGGTTTCTGAATATATCAATTAGATCGAAATTATTAATGATTTTGAAAATTTGGCCCTGTCCTTTCTTTTTAATTGATAATTTCCACCCATTGGGTCGTATTCTTTATCTAGAATAATATGAGAACTGTTGTAATTTCATTATTAACTATTTGTTTTGTTTCGTTCTGTAAAATGTTGAAATATTCATTTTGATCTCTGTCGATTATTGGACTGTATGTATTTACAATTGTGTATGGTTTGTATCGTAATTCGTGCTATATTATAGTAGCCGTTTTTGTCATTATTATGCTCAATGAAATCGATGTCAGTTAAATTTGTACGACAAAGGATGGCGGTGCCCGCTGAGTTACTCTTACCATGCGCAAAAGTAATTGTAACTCACCATTCATCGGTCCACAACTTTTCGTCACCAAATGAAAAATTCCCTTCTTTTTATTTTATCCCTGAGGCCTCGCATGTTAATAGACACAATTTTATAAGTGATTGTCATCGGTATAGAGAATGTATGTGTTAAATTAATTTGTAATAAATAATTTGTCATCTGTGCATAATTATAGACACAGTTTTTTTTTAGTGATCTACGCTAGGGAATAAAATATTTTGAAGTGCTATAACAATTGAATATTTAGCTGTGTTTTAAATGGAAGTTAATATTCAATTGTATTTAATGGATTTTGTAACTTTAAAATTTATAATCTTATGAAATTTTTAAGCCAATGTTCAAATGTTCAAATGTAAGAGCGAGTTTGTTTTATGTTTTCCATTTATCTATTAATTATCAGTTATCGGGTCTTATTTGTTAGTTAAAACTTTATTACACTTTATTTAACCAGTACAGTGTGCAAGATTTAATCAGTTATCGGGTCTTATTTGTTAGTTAAAACTTTATTACACTTTATTTAACCAGTACAGTGTGCAAGATTTAATCAGTTGACTTTAATTCTGTTTCATCTTGATCTTGATCTTTGTTTTGAAGATGCGATTTCTTTATGATTATCTTGAGGCTTTATATACCATCCATGCACCAATTCCCAATAATTTTCTTTCCTTTATATAAGTTTCGACATTTTGCGTCAATGAGAGAACTTTTTTTCAGTAAGATCATCATTTATGTATATTGTGTGATTCTTCATACATAGTGGGAGATTTGTGTCTGTCTTTCATTTTCTTACGATTCTTCATGAAAGCTCGCTTAACAGAGTACCCCTTGAACCTTGCAATTATTGGTCGTGATTTCCAACCCTATTAGTGAGTGCAGGGGGACTTGCGCCACATATGATTTACATAAAAGACAAATATAACGACAAGACTTCGAAACAACAAACAAACAATTCAAAAAAGAGTGAATGGATCCGGGGACTAGCCGTAAGCGTCCGCTGCGCTGTACAGTCCCAGGTCTGAAACAACACAGACTTAATATCATGTAAGCACCGATGACAACGATTTTATCTGTTGAATCAGTATTGTTTTCTCTTCTCACTTTCGTCTAACTGATCTAGAATGTCATCTATGATAATGTCGCGATCTTTCAACTCAGATTCAAGATAGTCTATTTTCTTGTTTAGAGTTTTGATCGTATGTTGCACACTGTCTCTTATTTCTTGTCGCATTTGAGGCAACATTATGCAGGCAACACTATTTGCCAGTTTGTGCAGGACAGTTTCATCTTCTAACATAGTTAATAGACCCATACATTTTTTCTCACCTTCCGCTGATGACCGGGTGCACTCATATCTGGATTTAGTAAATAGATCTTCGAGATCTTCGTTCATGCGTTTCTTTTCTTGAAAGCTTGAGTCAGAGTACAATCTTCTTTTATATTTGATGATGATCGATCGATTTCACGTTAATGAATGACACAGACAGACTTTCGAGAATACGGGCCTATGCGTTTATAATATATATCTATTGGTTTTAAATCTTTATGGTTCATCTTATAGAATTGTTTCAAAGTTGTTCATAATATGGTTTTGTATTATTGTCTTGTAGTCTTTTTTGTTACGGCCAAGGATTTCATTATCTTCTAAAAGGGTGTTTTTATTTCCTTTTAAGCATTTTGTTTACCATACAGTATCATGAGACCATTTGACTATTATACTTTTGTATTAGGGTTTTATTATAGTTGTCTTTTGTTACTAAAGTTTTATTCATATATAATATTACTTGGTTTTGTAGTTGTATATGTTGATCTATTTTACTGTTTTATATTTTAAACCAATTGGAGAGTAATTGGGTTGGACCCTCATGATGATCCCAAACATCACCTGCATTCCATGCGGTAGCTATTGGTGCGTTTGTTCGTCACATTTGCATATTTTAGTATTATGCCCCTAAACAAAATCAAATATCCCCTACTTTTTTTGAATAGTATAAAAGAAAAACTGATGTAAATTAGCCAATAGAAATATAGTTAATGATTGAACTTTATTCAAGTCGTAAAATTTACGACACAACACCGGATTTCGGGGGTTCAGGTCATGAACGCTGTAGAAAATAATGGTAGTAAATATGAAGCACAGGGGGCAATACTTAGGGCAAAATTACAATACAAAAACACACAGTTCATTTTAAACTTAGAGAAACAGACACAGATATGCACGACAATAAACAGATTGAAAATAAACGACGATCTCATTCAAAATATTAATCAAATAATGGATGAAATAGAAATATATTACAAACATTTATATCCAGAAAAGGTAACAAAACTAAATGGCATCGAAAAATTTATTGAGATTACGAAGCAGACTGTCTCGAGCACAAGTTGGATGATCAGGAGTGTGAAAAGGCAATTAACTAAAAATGGAACTTCGCCTGGAAACGATGGTTTGACTCCTGAGTTCTACTCCTGTTTTTGGCCAATAATCAAACATCTTGTTTCAGAGGAACGAAGGATTTAAAAAATGCTCCTGTTCAGTTACTCAACGGCAGTCATCAACCCAATAAATGCAAATACGAATTAAATAACTGGAGGCCAAATCACCCTAATAAATGTTGATATAAAAATAGCCAGTAAGGTGCTATGCATTAGATTCAGACCCATTTTAGATAAACTAATTCATCCCAATCAAACGGAATTTGTGCCTGGAAGACATATTTATGAAAATATCAGAATTCTAGACGACTTCTTTTACCTAGCTCAACAAAGGCGTATATAAGTATTACGCCATTTCGGAATGGGTACAATACCAAATATTTTCCGATCTTAAGCGGTGTGAGGCAAGGAGATCCGATGTCTGCGAATCTATCTTATTTAGTTATTGAGACGTTATGCGAATGTACAAGAAACGACGGGAACATCACAGGGATAAGTTTTGGACAAATAAGTGCAAAAATTATTGCTTTCGCTGATGATCTCACCTGTTTGCTAAATGATTTTAAGTCACGACACCACCTTCTTGAAGTTTTAAATCAATTCAAGCTGATTCTGTCTTTCTGTCAACTACTCTTAAACTGAAGCCTATAATCTAAACTCAAACAGCAAAAAACTAAAACAGCTTGCCATAAAAGTATTAGGAATTTTCTTCTTATTTAATACAAACCTCCGAAACAAACATAACTTTGGCAATAAACTAGAACATATAAAAAACATTATATATACCTGAAAAAACTATCGATGAATTGAATACGATATTTTATGAATTCTTATGGAATGGTAAGGACAAAATCAAGCGTCACGTAATTTGTAAGGATTATGCATCCGGTGGCTTGAAAATGGAACTTGTAAATCTTATTCAGTCAAAAACAGCAGCTTTGGTACGATATTTTTTCTTTCGCTATATCCCCTTTATTATTATTATCCGGTAACTTTGATCAAACACAGATTACGATACACTCGCCGTTTTATAAACAATTACTCTCCAATTGGTTTAAAATATAAAACAGTAAAATAGATCAACATATACAACAACAAAACCAAGTAATATTATATATGAATAAAACTTTAGTAACAAAAGACAACTATAATAAAACCCTAATACAAAAGTATAATAGTCAAATGGTCTCATGATACTGTATGGTAAACAAAATGCTTAAAAGGAAATAAAAACACCCTTTTAGAAGATAATGAAATCCTTGGCCGTAACAAAAAAGACTACAAGACAATAATACAAAACCATATTATGAACAACTTTGAAACAATTCTATAAGATGAACCATAAAGATTTAAAACCAATAGATATATATTATAAACGCATAGGCCCGTATTCTCGAAAGTCTGTCTGTGTCATTCATTAACGTGAAATCGATCGATCATCATCAAATATAAAAGAAGATTGTACTCTGACTCAAGCTTTCAAGAAAAGAAACGCATGAACGAAGATCTCGAAGATCTATTTACTAAATCCAGATATGAGTGCACCCGGTCATCAGCGGAAGGTGAGAAAAAATTTATGGGTCTATTAACTATGTTAGAAGATGAAACTGTCCTGCACAAACTGGCAAATAGTGTTGCCTGCATAATGTTGCCTCAAATGCGACAAGAAATAAGAGACAGTGTGCAACATACGATCAAAACTCTAAACAAGAAAATAGACTATCTTGAATCTGAGTTGAAAGATCGCGACATTATCATAGATGACATTCTAGATCAGTTAGACGAAAGTGAGAAGAGAAGCGGTCAGAATTTAATGGCGTAACTGAAAACAATACTGATTCAACAGATAAAATCGTTGTCATCGGTGCTTACATGATATTAAGTCTGTGTTGTTTCAGACCTGGGACTGTACAGCGCAGCGGACGCTTACGGCTAGCCCCCGGATCCATTCACTCTTTTTTGAATTGTTTGTTTGTTGTTTCGAAGTCTTGTCGTTATATTTGTCTTTTATGTAAATCATATGTGGCGCAAGTCCCCCTGCACTCACTAATAGGGTTGGAAATCACGACCAATAATTGCAAGGTTCAAGGGGTACTCTGTTAAGCGAGTTCATGAAGAATCGTAAGAAAATGAAAGACAGACACAAATCTCCCACTATGTATGAAGAATCACACAATATACATAAATGATGATCTTACTGAAAAAAAGTTCTCTCATTGACGCAAAATGTCGAAACTTATATAAAGGAAAGAAAATTATTGGGAATTGGTGCATGGATGGTATATAAAGCCTCAAGATAATCATAAAGAAATCGCATCTTCAAAACATAGATCAAGATCAAGATGAAACAGAATTAAAGTCAACTGATTAAATCTTGCACACTGTACTGGTTAAATAAAGTGTAATAAAGTTTTAACTAACAAATAAGACCCGATAACTGATTAAATCTTGCACACTGTACTGGTTAAATAAAGTGTAATAAAGTTTTAACTAACAAATAAGACCCGATAACTGATAATTAATAGATAAATGGAAAACATAAAACAAACTCGCTCTTACATTTGAACATTTGAACATTGGCTTAAAAATTTCATAAGATTATAAATTTTAAAGTTACAAAATCCATTAAATACAATTGAATATTAACTTCCATTTAAAACACAGCTAAATATTCAATTGTTATAGCACTTCAAAATATTTTATTCCCTAGCGTAGATCACTAAAAAAAACCTGTGTCTATAATTATGCACAGATGACAAATTATTTATTACAAATTAATTTAACACATACATTCTCTATACCGATGACAATCACTTATAAAATTGTGTCTATTAACATGCGAGGCCTCAGGGATAAAATAAAAAGAAGGGAATTTTTCATTTGGTGACGAAAAGTTGTGGACCGATGAATGGTGAGTTACAATTACTTTTGCGCATGGTAAGAGTAACTCAGCGGGCACCGCCATCCTTTGTCGTACAAATTCAACTGACATCGATTTCATTGAGCATAATAATGACAAAAACGGCTACTATAATATAGCACGAATTACGATACAAACCATACACAATTGTAAATACATGTATAATCTAGCGATCGGAAACACATTAACAGAACACAGTTTTTATGGGGTACAATCACTAATTTTTTCTAACAGCACGACGTTTCGACAAGTATATCACTGTTATTATTAATCCATGTAGATGAGTTCTTATTCATTTCATATATATTAACCTCAAGTTTACTAAATTGTCATTTGTCGAAACGTCGTGCTGTTAGAATAAACTAGTGATTGTATCCCATAAAAACTGTGTTCTGTCATTGTACATGATAATTGATATTTTAGAAGGTTTACCAGTCAGTAGTTTTGCCCAAAGGGTTTCGACTCTAGTTTTAATATCTATTGCTATGGGGTAACGACCCAGTTCTCCATATACCATGCAATTCAGTGTAGATTTATTTAAGTTTAGCAGATATTTGCAATATTTAAGGTGTATACTTTCGATTTTGTCCAGGTTTAAGAAGCCCCATATTTCACAAGAATAAATTAACGACGGTTTTATAATTTTTTCAAAGAGGTCTAGCTGACAATCAAGACATAATAGTAAATGCATAAAACAACAATACAGACGCTTCCCGGATGGGTTAAAAGCGGCTTAAAAGTCGATAAAACAACAATACAGACGCTTCCCGGATGAGTTTAAAGTTTCGAATAGAGAATGAATTATGAACATGTTATCGGTGACTGAGTAAGATTATCTAAAACCTGTCTGTACTTCATTAATTATGGAGTGTTTATCTGAGAATGTATTTAGTCTACTGTTTATAGGGGAAGTAAATATCTTTCCTAAGCAACTCAGTAAAGTTATTGGTCTGTAGTTGCATGCATCCTTTGGGTCACCTTTATCTTTGTATTTTGGGATAATGTTCTTTATTGTCCACAATGACGGAATTGTTCCTGAATCAAAAATGAGATTAAATAATTTTAAATTTATTGGTAAAAATTCGTCTAATGTGCTAACTATTGTATTCATCGACTCTTAAGTCTTGTCCAGCCGATTTGTTGTTTTTTAAAGAGCTAACAACCGAGACAATTTTATGTTCCGTTATTTCTCTATTTAGATCGGTGTCTGAGTTTATGTCATCTTCACTTGTGAAATCATTAGGATCACAATATTCAATATCGACTTCATTTATATTTTAAAGTATTTAAACGCATCGTCCAATTTTAATTTCCTTTGCGAATTTATATGTGGATTTTTTGACTGTTTTTAAACTTTTTTGTAATGACCATCTATAACTTTTCATTAATTTATATTGTTTCAAATTTCTATTTATAATTTCTTTATTTACAATAGTTTTATGTTGTATATACACGTTGTGCTTTCTTGAACACTTTTCTGCTGGATGCACACTTTAAAATTATACTTTTTTAGCTTGATCCCAATTACGCTACCAGCGGTAGAGGTCATAAGATTACAAATATTTGACATGATATCATCAATACTTTTGACACTTACAACATCGGGAGAGCAATTACAATTATTTAACAAAATACTGTTAATTTCATCTGATTGTTGTTTCATATTTTCAATAAAAATGTCCTTTTTATCTGAAACCAATTTTCTCGCGATACAAATATTTTCAGTTATCGTGTTTTCAATAAAGGTTAGATGAGTTTTTATTTCCAAATTATTTTCTAAATTTAGTGCTAATCGCAGAGGACATGGGCGTCAGATATAAGGCATGAGAATTCCAATACATCGAACTTTTTGACTAGTTTAATTAGTTCGGTTGTACATAATGTGTAGTCTACGGTACTGGCATTTTTACATGTTAATTTATCTGTGATATCTTTGTTCATTCCACCATTCATAATGATTAAATCATTATTTTTGCATAATTTGATCAAGTTAGATCCATATCGATTTTTGTTGGGCGGGGCGATGGTGGAGTGGTGGGGTGGTTAGGTGTAGAAACCCGACACGATGTATTATCTCGCGCGACTGCACCACGATGTAACCAAAGTTTTTAGATTATTTTTTTTTAGCCCGGTTGCATTGTTTTTTGTTACTATATTTAGACCTGTAACTTTGCGAGTTTTTGACCAATTTTAATACTTTTATTTTGTTATTTTCTTTAAGATACTTGATATAATTGATGACACGTGACGATGAATATGAAAGCTTTCGTATCTGCATGGGACAGTAGCATTTATCTAGTTTATTATATTTTTTTTTCGGGGGAGCCTATTTCTCAGTGCCTGTAACAGATACCTATCTGGGACCTCATTTTCAGGTAACCATGTGTTTGCAACATATAGGCTATAGGCTGTTTGAAACTTCTGCGCGGACCGGAAGTGGCCGAATTTCATACCGTGTCAAAAAATCAAAAAACGACCGTAGATTTGTCAATTCTATACCTAATTTCCTATAAATAACATTTTCGGAAACCCTTAGTCTTTTCTCGGACGAAAGCAGTTGAATATTTCGAAATTTCGAAACTTCGTCGCTGACTTCTAGCGTTGGAAAATTGAAAAATGTTGTTTAAGAGACATTTTTTGTCATTTTTCAAAGTTTTCAAATTTGACCTACATTTTTGGATACCTGAGAAACATCCGATTCCAGAAATATAGGTTTCATTCCGAGTTATCGCCCTTTATTTTTCGATTTTTTTTTCGAATATTCTGCCCATATTGTGAGCTCGAGTTTCGTTTTACGGTCGAATCGACGTTTTTGAAACTTCTGAAACATGAATTAATAGTTCAAAACTAACGTGATTTGGAGCGTTTTTTGGTCACCTGTACCTCCTAAACTTAACCCTTTAATACCCAGCGTATCAGATATGCACACCTACATGATATGCATATTATTATAATCCCTATCGAGTATTTTAATTATTTAATGTAATAATATGAATTATTATTTATTCCCCGTTAAATAAAAATCGGTCACCGGGTGCAACTGTACAACTTTCAGGACCCTGGCCTCAAGTGCCTGGGACCAACTCTACACTTTCGTAAATGTCAATAAAACCTATGTAATGATTCCAATTAAAAAAAAATACATCGTTAGTAAATCTATTTTTACCTATATGCTATTTGTTGCCAGAAAATATATATTTTTACTAGTCTAATTCAAATTTAAAAATAAACAATATATTTTCTGAAAATCAATGTCGAAATTGAGTGTATCATATATGATACAATGGGTCTGAGGCATACTTTATTGATATATAGAAATGTGGGCATTGTTCTTATCATGTGTTAAAAGAGTGCCAGAAATGTCTTGAAATTCAGCTATTTGTGTATTTATATCAATTATATGTGTGTATTAACCTGTTTTAGACCACAACCAATTAAATGAATTTTTTTATCAAAATTTGGCTTTTTGGTGTGATTTTTTGTTATTGCGATTTTTCTATTTATGTTATGCATTTGTTTTAAAATTATCAAATATTGTAATTAAATGACAAACAATATGATAAATTCTTTGTTAATTCAAAAAAACAATGTTTTGTTACGAAATTTTATGTTGGTTTAGAATTTTTTTTGTTGTGATTAGCCCACTGTATCATATATGATACACATTGAAAATCAAGGTCAAGGTCACCCGATCCTAAATTTTACCCTGGGATATTTTTTACTACATGTAAACCTTCAATAATCCAAAGTATCATAATTTTCCAAAACTCGGTTCATGGTGTGGGCATTACAGGGTTAACCTACAATTTTTTAAAACTTTCTCTACCGAGAGTCCTTTCGGAGGTATTGTGCATAAAGCCATCCAATAAGACTTTGAAATGTCTAGGAAAGGATATAAAAGGGAATGAAAATCGAAAAAAGTCGAAAAATCGTATTTCTTTTTAAAAGGCTCTATTTTTTTTAATTTAAAAGATTTTTAAAAAATGGCTACACATCCAGATAGCTGACCTGAATCCATTTTCAACGATATATAATATGTATTAAATCCAATTAGATAGTTGATGAAATACCTATAAATACTTATAAATATCAAGTGTGTGTTATGGTTCAGTGAATCTGTTTAGGTACTTCAATATAGTTATAAAAACTAATTACGTTTTTTAAGAAGAAACATTTTCACTTCACACTTTCGCTTAACAACTTCCCGCCGTGAATCGTGAAGCAGGCTAACAACAAAGGCCTCGACGTCACAGGAAAACAACACCACAATAATGTGCTAACTAATAGATCTACTCAAAATAATGGATTGAAAAACTTGTGTTACCTATTGGGGAAAGAAACCTAGAATCTAGAAAACAATGGAAAAATCAAATCGGGAATTTTCAATTTACGAGTGGCTGCTGAACTTTTACTTAAAACTTTGTGATGTATTTTGCTGGGCTAAAGTTAGCGGACGTTACTATGATGAGCAGACGTTTTGTGACCATGACCCTAATGTACGTTACTATCATGAGTGGACGTTTTGTGACCTTGACCCTAATGTAAAACAAACTTACAGTTTACAGAGATGGCCCCCTCCATAAAATGTACCGAACTGACAACAAACCCGCACAAAATGACACCCTAATAAAACAGTATTCCCTTAATATCTTGGAATGTTTGAGAAAGCAAATCACCGTTTCTTATAGAAACAATATTAATATAAACATAACAAAAGGGGCATTGTAATCAAGTTTAACTGTGGATATTATCAAGTTTTTAAAATATGTGCCAATGTGTACTACAAAAATCTAAGCCATCAGGAAAATGTAAACACGAATGTAAAATTAACATTTGATAAATCGAAAAGAGAGACCGGTTCTATAACAAGAGTTCAAATGTCAACAAAGTTGAAGTCAAAGTCATACACTCTCAATCTGTATCACACAACGTGCACAACATTAAAAAAGAACTGCAAACTTTATTTTTAAGCGAACATTTTAACTCCATGTTAGATCTGGACCGGTTTTATAACAAGAGTTCAAATGTCAACAAAGTTGAAGTCAAAGTCATACACTCTCAATCTGTATCACACAACGTGCACAGCATTAAAAAAGAACTGCAAACTTTATTTTTAAGCGAACATTTTAACTCCATGTTAGATCTGATAAACTGCGAGGAGGCTAGAGAACTCAACATTCATGTCCGCGAATCATGTGTTACTTTTGACAGACAAAATAAAGAAGCTTGACTCTGAAATTGAATCTATTACAACATTGCTGAAAAATGTAAACAGTCACTTAAACCACTTGTTACAGAAGACCATACATGTAACTTAGGCCCAATTCATAAAAAATTCTCTAATGTGAAAAAAATGGAATATGGACGTAACATTGTTATAGGATCATCCATACACAAAGGTATCAAACCAAATGGATTGGATAAAACCAAATCCACAGAAGTGAAAACTCTGTCAGGGGCGACTATACAAGATGCCATCACTTATGTTGATAATTGTACCTCATCAAATAATGTCCTTAATATAATATTTCTAATTGGATCTAATGACTCAAAATATTGCCCATATGTAGACTATACTCGTAATTATTATAAAACTTTAATATAATTGTGTTTCTCTAAATTCCGTTATGCATCTGTTAAATTCATATGATTATTGCCAAGGTTTTCTCCCTCTTCAAATATCATTTTAAATCAAATTAATGACATATTATACGATGTATGTGAGGATTGTGGAATTAACATACCTATTGATCATGGGAAGTTATTTTATAATTATCACAAAAGAAAATCAGACAGAATTTATATCATGATACTGTACATCTGAATTCTTATGGTTATACCTGTTTAAGCAAACTAATAAGGAAGCATATTATCTCCCCAAGCATGCCAAATTAGGATACCCGGTATCATTTTTTTCCAGAAATTTAAATTTCCTGTCATGCTGTGGTTTGCCAACACGACCCTCCATCACGAAGAGAGCTTACTTACACTTGTATTTTCCATCAAGACCACACCAGAATAATATATTGTTGTAACTGTTTAACATTAACAGTGTTATTATTTTGTCGCGCTTTGAGCATAAACTTAGTTTATTCCTTTCATCATTTAATACAATTATATAATAGATGAACCCAGTTTTAACTAAAAAAGGTTTACATGTAGGTCATCTAAATGTTCAATATTTCTTTAATAAAATTCCAGAATTTAGTCTTTTCATCCAAAACTTTGATATATTTGCTATTTCCGAATCACACTTAACTACTTCTATAGATTATGATCAATTACATATTACTGGTTTTCATAAACCGTTAAGAAAAGATAGGTCTAATTTAAGTTCTTTTGGAACATTGCTCTACATAAAAGATAACTTCATTTGTTTAATACCGCCCAGATCTGGAACATCCAAATATTGAATCGATCTGGATAGAACTAAATTTAAAGAAGTCAAAGCCAATTCTCATATGCTGTACAGTATATATCGTAATCCAGCCTCAACTAAACTATGGATTGATTCTTTTTTGGAAATGATGGAATCTGCATGGAATAATCAAAATGCAATTCTTATGATTAGAGATTTAAACATAGATCTTTACAAAAATCAAATAAATATTGGACCGATTTGTTACCTACTTTTGGCTTCAATCAACTTATTAAAGCACCTACAAGAGTTACTGATAAAACGAAAACGTTAATAGACCATCTCATTGTTTCAGACCCTGATCATGTCAAAGAAATCAAAATTCCTTGTTATTACCCAGTATGTTTTACCTGGCATAAAAGGGTGCTTCTTTTCCTAAAAATAAACATATAGGTCTTTTAAAAACTTTAATAACCCAGTTAACGAAGTTATGTTAATTTTACGTAAAGTTTACGTAAAAATGGTCAGTCAGTTTACCATCATTTTTCTCGTTATTTTAACGATAACTTTACGTCAGGAAATGACGTTAAACCAACGTAAAGTTTGCGTCATTTTAATGTTACATTTACGTCATTTTCTGATGTAAATTCGATTTTTTTTCGAATTTTCTGCCCATATTGTGAGCTCGAGTTTCGTTTTACGGTCGAATCGACGTTTTTGAAACTTCTGAAACATGAATTTATAGTTCAAAACTAACGTGATTTGGAGCGTTTTTTTGACACCTGTACCTCCTAAACTTAACCTACAATTTTTTAAAACTTTCTCTACCGAGAGTCCCTTTGGAGGTATTGTGCATGAAGCCACCCAATAAGACTTTGAAATGTCTAGGAAAGGATATAAAAGGGAATGAAAATCGAAAAAAGTCGAAAAATCGTATTTCTTTTTAAAATGCTCTATTTTTTTTAATTTAAAAGATTTTTAAAAAATGGCTACACATCCAGATAGCTGACCTAAATCCATTTTCAACGATATATAATATGTATTAAATCCAATTAGACAGTTAAAAAATGACTAGCTAGATTTTTTGATGAAATACCTATAAATACTTATAAATATCAAGTGTGTGTTATGGTTCAGTGAATCTGTTTAGGTACTTCAATGTGAGTTATAAAAACTAATTACGTTTTTTAAGAAGAAACATTTTCACTTCACACTTTCGCTTAACAACTTCCCGCCGTGAATGGCTACATATCCAGATAGCTGACCTAAATCCATTTTCAACGATATATAATATGTATTAAATCCAATTAGATAGTTAAAAAATGACTAGCTAGATTTTTTGATGAAATACCTATAAATACTTATAAATATCAAGTGTGTGTTATGGTTCAGTGAATCTGTTTAGGTACTTCAATGTGAGTTATAAAAACTAATTACGTTTTTTAAGAAGAAACATTTTCACTTCACACTTTCGCTTAACAACTTCCCGCCGTGAATCGTGAAGCAGGCTAACAACAAAGGCCTCGACGTCACAGGAAAACAAAACCACAATAATGTGCTAACTAATAGATCTACTCAAAATAATGGATTGAAAAACTTGTGTTACCTATTGGGGAAAGAAACCTAGAATCTAGAAAACAATGGAAATATCAAATCGGGAATTTTCAATTTACGAGTGGCTGCTGAACTTTTACTTAAAACTTTGTGATGTATTTTGCTGGGCTAAAGTTAGCGGACGTTACTATGATGAGCAGACGTTTTGTGACCATGACCCTAATGTACGTTACTATGATGAGTGGACGTTTTGTGACCTTGACCCTAATGTAAAACAAACTTACAGTTTACAGAGATGGCCGCCTCCATAAAATGTACCGAACTGGCTGTAACTGACAACAAACCCGCACAAAATGACACCCTAATAAAACAGTATTCCCTTAATATCTTGGAATGTTTGAGAAAGCAAATCACCGTTTCTTATAGAAACAATATTAATATAAACATAACAAAAGGGGCATTGTAATCAAGTTTAACCGTGGATATTATCAAGTTTTTGAAAATGTAAACACGAATGTAAAATTAACATTTGATAAATCGAAAAGAGAGACCGGTTCTATAACAAGAGTTCAAATGTCAACAAAGTTGAAGTCAAAGTCATACACTCTCAATATGTATCACACAACGTGCACAACATTAAAAAAGGACTGCAAACTTTATTTTTAAGCGAACATTTTAACTCCATGTTAGATCTGGACCGGTTCTATAACAAGAGTTCAAATGTCAACGAAGTTGAAGTCAAAGTCATACACTCTCAATCTGTATCACACAACGTGCACAGCATTAAAAAAGAACTGCAAACTTTATTTTTAAGCGAACATTTTAACTCCATGTTAGATCTGATAAACTGCGAGGAGGCTAGAGAACTCAACATTCATGTCCGCGAATCATGTGTTACTTTTGACAGACAAAATAAAGAAGCTTGACTCTGAAATTGAATCTATTACAACATTGCTGAAAAATGTAAACAGTCATTTAAACCACTTGTTACAGAAGACCATACATGTAACTTAGGCCCAATTCATAAAAAATTCTCTAATGTGAAAAAAATGGAATATGAACGTAACATTGTTATAGGATCATCCACACTTAAAGGTATCAAACCAAATGGATTGGATAAAACCAAATCCACAGAAGTGAAAACTCTGTAAGGGGCGACTATACAAGATGCCATCACTTATGTTGATAATTGTACCTCATCAAATAATGTCCTTAATATAATATTTCTAATTGGATCTAATGACTCAAAATATGGCCCATATGTAGACTATACTCGTAATTATTAAAAAACTTTAATATAATTGTGTTTCTCTAAATTCCGTTATGCATCTGTTAAATTCATTTGATTATTGCCAAGGTTTTCTCCCTCTTCAAATATCATTTTAAATCAAATTAATGACATATTATACGATGTATGTGAGGATTGTGGAATTAACATACCTATTGATCATGGGAAGTTATTTTATAATTATCACAAAAGAAAATCAGACAGAATTTATATAATGATTCTGTACATCTGAATTCTTATGGTTATACCTGTTTAAGCAAACTAATTAGGAAGCATATTATCTCCCCAAGCATGCCAAATTAGGATACCCGGTATCATTTTTTTCCAGAAATTTAAATTTCCTGCCATGCTGTGGTTTGCCAACACGACCCTCCATCATGAAGAGAGCTTACTTACACTTGTATTTTCCATCAAGACGACACCAGAATAATATATTGTTGTAACTGTTTAACATTAACAGTGTTATTATTTTGTCGCGCTTTGAGCATAAACTAAGTTTATTCCTTTCATCATTTAATACAATTATATAATAGATGAACCCAGTTTTAACTAAAAAAGGTTTACATGTAGGTCATCTAAATGTTCAATATTCCAGAATTTAGTCTTTTCATCCAAAACTTTGATATATTTGCTATTTCCGAATCACACTTAACTACTTCTATAGATTATGATCAATTACATATTACTGGTTTTCATAAACCGTTAAGAAAAGATAAGTCTAATTTAAGTTCTTTTGGAACATTGCTCTACATAAAAGATAACTTCATTTGTTTAATACCGCCCAGATCTGGAACATCCAAATATTGAATCGATCTGGATAGAACTAAATTTAAAGAAGTCAAAGCCAATTCTCATATGCTGTACAGTATATACCGTAATCCAGCCTCAACTAAACTATGGATTGATTCTTTTTTTGGAAATGATGGAATCTGCATGGAATAATCAAAATGAAATTCTTATGATTAGAGATTTAAACATAGATCTTTACAAAAATCAAATAAATATTGGACCGATTTGTTACCTACTTTTGGCTTCAATCAACTTATTAAAGCACCTACAAGAGTTACTGATAAAACGAAAACGTTAATAGACCATCTCATTGTTTCAGACCCTGATCATGTCAAAGAAATCAAAATTCCTTGTTATGCTGCCTCTGACCATTACCCAGTATGTTTTACCTGGCATAAAAGGGTGCTTCTTTTCCTAAAAATAAACATATAGGTCTTTTAAAAACTTTAATAACCCAGTTAACGAAGTTATGTTAATTTTACGTAAAGTTTACGTAAAAATGGTCAGTCAGTTTACCATCATTTTTCTCGTTATTTTAACGATAAGTTTACGTCAGGAAATGACGTTAAACTAACGTAAAGTTTGCGTCATTTTTATGTTACATTTACGTCATTTTCTGATTTAAATCTAACGTAAAGGTTACGTCATTTTCTGACGTAAATCTAACGTAAATTTTGCGTAAAGTTTACGTCACTTACGTTAGATTTACGTCAGAAAATGACGTAAACTTTACTTTAGATTTACATCAGAAAATGACGTAAATGTAACGTAAATATGACGTAAACTTTACGTTAGATTAACGTCATTTCCTGACGTTTTATCGTTAAAAAGATGAGCAAAATGATCGTAAACCGACCGACCATTTAAACGTAAATGTAACGTAAAAATGACGTAAACTTTACGTTAGATTAACGTAATTTCCTGACGTAAACTTATCGTTATAAAGATGAGCAAAATGATCGTAAACTGACCGACCATTTTAACGTAAATCTGACGTAAATATAACTTTATCTTTTGACGTTCATCGGAACCAATTTAAGGGGCTCAGTCATTCAGACGGTACGGAAACCCAATAACATAAAGTTTACGTTGCGATGGAAATATAACCATTTAAATGTTAAACAGTATCCAATAACTAATAGCGTTTTCAAATCCCTTCCCACTCAACAAACTTCGGCACTTAACACATGGTTCAATTTTAATTCAGAGGACCTGAAAATAAACACATGACATTGGACAGACGACCCTACTCCTTGTCAGGTAGAACCAGGGAATTGAAACCATGCTAGTTGACTCAATGCCACCCTTATGATGTAACCCACACATGCTAAAAATTTGGGTATTCCTTTTTCAAACTCAATCACAACAAACACTACTGCGTGATTCATCGTAAATTTTAAACGGATTTCTTCGATTATGAACTACGGAATAATTGTTATTAAAATCTTACCTATGTGTTTGTAATCAACTTCCGTTAAATAAAATCCATTCCACAACTAATTATTATAACGATGACAACAGGTACTCTCTTGAAAAATTGAAATATCAAAAACTTTTGGCAAAGATAAACAATATGGAAACTGGGTTACGTCCCTCTCTGGGAGATATCATTTCGTAGATTAGGGGTGAGAACATAGTAAATTCAGGTACAATTAGGACAAGAATCCATGAACACTCGGCCCAAAGACCACTCGGTCAACGACCGGTCGGACCAACTGATAGAGCACTCGGACCCAACAGAAAGCAGACTCGGACCAATAATAAAGTGTTGTTTTAATAAATTGATAATTGTGTTTGTTTTAATATAATAACTCGAACCAATAATAAAGTGTTATTTGAATAAATTGCTAATTGTGTGTGTTTTAATATGACGAACTATATGGAAACTGGGTTACGTCCCTCTCTTGGAGATATCATTTCGTAGATTAGGGGTGAGAGCATAGTAAATCCAGGTACAATTAGGACAAGAATCCATGAACACTCGGCCCAAAGACCGGTCGGACCAACTAATAGAGTACTCGGACCCAACAGAAAGAAGACTCGGACCAATAATAAAGTGTTGTTTTAATAAATTGATAATTGTGTTTGTTTTAATATAATAACTCGAACCAATAATAAAGTGTTATTAGAATAAATTGTTAATTGTGTGTGTTTTAATATGACGAACTAATCGAAATAATAATAACGTGTTGTTTGAATAAATTGATGATTCTATCCCAAATCGCAAAATCTCGAGAACCACACCAGTCACGTTAAAAAGGGGCATATACACGCCCGGTCTTAGGCGTATGACTTGAAAACGTGTTTCCCTCCATATATTAACGCAGGGGTCACTACCCCAGTGACCCCTGCGTTAATATATGGAGGGAAACACGTTTTCAAGTCATACGCCTAAGACCGGACGTGTATATGCCCCTTTTTAAACGTGACTTGTGTGGTTCTCGAGATTTTGCGATTTGGGATAGAATCATCAATTTATTCAAACAACACGTTATTAATATTTCGAGTAGTTCGTCATATTAAAACACACACAATTAGCAATTTATTCTAATAACACTTTATTATTGGTTCGAGTTATTATATTAAAACAAACACAATTATCAATTTATTAAAACAACACTTTATTATTGGTCCGAGTCTTCTTTCTGTTGGGTCCGAGTACTCTATCAGTTGGTCCGACCGGTCTTTGGGCCGAGTGTTCATGGATTCTTGTCCTAATTGTACCTGAATTTACTATGCTCTCACCGCTAATCTACGAAATGATATCTCCAAGAGAGGGACGTTACCCAGTTTCCATATAGTTCGTCATATTAAAACACACACAATTAGCAATTTATTCAAATAACACTTTATTATTGGTTCGAGTTATTATATTAAAACAAACACAATTATCAATTTATTAAAACAACACTTTATTATTGGTCCGAGTCTGCTTTCTGTTGGGTCCGAGTGCTCTATCAGTTGGTCCGACCGGTCGTTGACCGAGTGGTCTTTGGGCCGAGTGTTCATGGATTCTTGTCCTAATTGTACCTGAATTTACTATGTTCTCACCCCTAATCTACGAAATGATATCTCCCAGAGAGGGACGTAACCCAGTTTCCATATTGTTTATCTTTGCCAAAAGTTTTTGATATTTCAATTTTTCAAGAGAGTACCTGTTGTCATCGTTATAATAATTAGTTGTGGAATGGATTTTATTTAACGGAAGTTGATTACAAACACATAGGTAAGATTTTAATAACAATTATTCAGTAGTTCATAATCGAAGAAATCCGTTTAAGATTTACGATGAATCACGCAGTAGTGTCTGTTGTGATTGAGTTTGAAAAAGGAATACCCAAATTTTTAGCATGTGTGGGTTACATCATAAGGGTGGCATTGAGTCAACTAGCATGGTTTCAATTCCCTGGTTCTACCTGACAAGGAGTAAGGTCGTCTGTCCAATGTCATGTGTTTTTTTCCAGGTCCTCTGAATTAAAATTGAACCATGTGTTAAGTGCCAAAGTTTGTTGAGTGGGAAGGGATTTGAAAACGCTATTAGTTATTGGATACTGTTTAACATTTAAATGGTTATATTTCCATCGCAACGTAAACTTTATGTTATTGGGTTTCCGTACCGTCTGAATGACCGAGCCCCTTAAATTGGTTCCGATGAACGTCAACAGATAAAGTTATATTTACGTCAGATTTACGTTAAAATGGTCGGTCAGTTTACGATCATTTTGCTCATCTTTATAACGATAAGTTTACGTCAGGAAATTACGTTAATCTAACGTAAAGTTTACGTCATTTTTACGTTAATCTAACGTAAAGTTTACGTCATATTTACGTTACATTTACGTCATTTTCTGATGTAAATCTAAAGTAAAGTTTACGTCATTTACCGACGTAAATCTAACGTAAGTGACGTAAACTTACGTTAGATTTACGTCAGAAAATGACGTAACCTTTACGTTAGATTTAAATCAGAAAATGACGTAAATGTAACATAAAAATGACGCAAACTTTACGTTAGTTTAACGTCATTTCCTGACGTAAACTTATCGTTAAAATAACAAGAAAAATGATGGTAAACTGACTGACCATTTTTACGTAAACTCTACGTAAAATTAACATAACTTCGTTAACTGGGTTATTAAAGTTTTTAAAAGACCTATATGTTTATTTTTAGGAAAAGAAGCACCCTTTTATGCCAGGTAAAACATACTGGGTAATAACAAGGAATTTTGATTTCTTTGACATGATCAGGGTCTGAAACAATGAGATGGTCTATTAACGTTTTCGTTTTATCAGTAACTCTTGTAGGTGCTTTAATAAGTTGATTGAAGCCAAAAGTAGGTAACAAATCGGTCCAATATTTATTTGATTTTTGTAAAGATCTATGTTTAAATCTCTAATCATAAGAATTTCATTTTGATTATTCCATGCAGATTCCATCATTCCTAAAAAAGAATCAATCCATAGTTTAGTTGAGGCTGGGTTACGGTATATACTGTACAGCATATGAGAATTGGCTTTGACTTCTTTAAATTTAGTTCTATCCAGATCGATTCAATATTTGGATGTTCCAGATCTGGGCGGTATTAAACAAATGAAGTTATTTTTATGTAGAGCAATGTTCCAAAAGAACTTAAATTAGACTTATCTTTTCTTAACGGTTTATGAAAACCAGTAATATGTAATTGATCATAATCTATAGAAGTAGTTAAGTGTGATTCGGAAATAGCAAATATATCAAAGTTTTGGATGAAAAGACTAAATTCTGGAATTTTATTAAAGAAATATTGAACATTTAGATGACCTACATGTAAACCTTTTTTAGTTAAAACTAGGTTCATCTATTATATAATTGTATTAAATGATGAAAGGAATAAACTAAGTTTATGCTCAAAGCGCGACAAAATAATAACACTGTTAATGTTAAACAGTTACAACAATATATTATTCTGGTGTGGTCTTGATGGAAAATACAAGTGTAAGTAAGCTCACTTCGTGATGGAGGGTCGTGTTGGCAAACCACAGCATGGCAGTAAATTTAAATTTCTGGAAAAAAATGATACCGGGTATCCTAATTTGGCATGCTTGGGGAGATAATATGCTTCCTAATTAGTTTGCTTAAACAGGTATAACCATAAGAATTCAGATGTACAGAATCATGATATAAATTCTGTCTGATTTTCTTTTGTGATAGTTATAAAATAACTTCCCATGATCAATAGGTATGTTAATTCCACAATCCTCACATACATCGTATAATATGTCATTAATTTGATTGAAAATGATATTTGAAGAGGGAGAAAACCTTGGCAATAATCAAATGAATTTAACAGATGCATAACGGAATTTAGAGAAACACAATTATATTAAAGTTTTATAATAATTACGAGTATAGTCTACATATGGGCAATATTTTGAGTCATTAGATCCAATAAGAAATATTATATTAAGGACATTATTTGATGAGGTACAATTATCAACATAAGTGATGGCATCTTGTATAGTCGCCCCTTACAGAGTTTTCACTTCTGTGGATTTGGTTTTATCCAATCCATTTGGTTTGATACCTTTAAGTGTGGATGATCCTATAACAATGTTACGTTCATATTCCATTTTTTTCACATTAGAGAATTTTTTATGAATTGGGCCTAAGTTACATGTATGGTCTTCTGTAACAAGTGGTTTAAATGACTGTTTACATTTTTCAGCAATGTTGTAATAGATTCAATTTCAGAGTCAAGCTTCTTTATTTTGTCTGTCAAAAGTAACACATGATTCGCGGACATGAATGTTGAGTTCTCTAGCCTCCTCGCAGTTTATCAGATCTAACATGGAGTTAAAATGTTCGCTTTAAAATAAAGTTTGCAGTTCTTTTTTAATGCTGTGCACGTTGTGTGATACAGATTGAGAGTGTATGACTTTGACTTCAACTATGTTGACATTTGAACTCTTGTTATAGAACCGGTCCAGATCTAACATGGAGTTAAAATGTTCGCTTAAAAATAAAGTTTGCAGTCCTTTTTTAATGTTGTGCACGTTGTGTGATACAGATTGAGAGTGTATGACTTTGACTTCAACTTTGTTGACATTTGAACTCTTGTTATAGAACCGGTCTCTCTTTTCGATTTATCAAATGTTAATTTTACATTCGTGTTTACATTTTCCTGATGGCTTAGATTTTTGTAATACACATTGGCACATCTTTTAAAAACTTGATAATATCCACGGTTAAACTTGATTACAATGCCCCTTTTGTTATGTTTATATTAATATTGTTTCTATAAGAAACGGTGATTTGCTTTCTCAAACATTCCAAGATATTAAGGGAATACTGTTTTATTAGGGTGTCATTTTGTGCGGGTTTGTTGTCAGTTACAGCCAGTTCGGTACATTTTATGGAGGCGGCCATCTCTGTAAACTGTAAGTTTGTTTTACATTAGGGTCAAGGTCACAAAACGTCCACTCATCATAGTAACGTACATTAGGGTCATGGTCACAAAACGTCTGCTCATCATAGTAACGTCCGCTAACTTTAGCCCAGCAAAATACATCACAAAGTTTTAAGTAAAAGTTCAGCAGCCACTCGTAAATTGAAAATTCCCGATTTGATTTTTCCATTGTTTTCTAGATTCTAGGTTTCTTTCCCCAATAGGTAACACAAGTTTTTCAATCCATTATTTTGAGTAGATCTATTAGTTAGCACATTATTGTGGTGTTGTTTTCCTGTGACGTCGAGGCCTTTGTTGTTAGCCTGCTTCACGATTCACGGCGGGAAGTTGTTAAGCGAAAGTGTGAAGTGAAAATGTTTCTTCTTAAAAAACGTAATTAGTTTTTATAACTCACATTGAAGTACCTAAACAGATTCACTGAGCCATAACACACACTTGATATTTATAAGTATTTATAGGTATTTCATCAAAAAATCTAGCTAGTCATTTTTTAACTATCTAATTGGATTTAATACATATTATATATCGTTGAAAATGGATTTAGGTCAGCTATCTGGATGTGTAGCCATTCACGGCGGGAAGTTGTTAAGCGAAAGTGTGAAGTGAAAATGTTTCTTCTTAAAAAACGTAATTAGTTTTTATAACTCACATTGAAGTACCTAAACAGATTCACTGAACCATAACACACACTTGATATTTATAAGTATTTATAGGTATTTCATCAAAAAATCTAGCTAGTCATTTTTTAACTATCTAATTGGATTTAATACATATTATATATCGTTGAAAATGGATTTAGGTCAGCTATCTGGATGTGTAGCCATTTTTTAAAAAATCTTTTAAATTAAAAAAAATAGAGCATTTTAAAAAGAAATACGATTTTTCGACTTTTTTCGATTTTCATTCCCTTTTATATCCTTTCCTAGACATTTCAAAGTCTTATTGGATGGCTTCATGCACAATACCTCCGAAGGGACTCTCGGTAGAGAAAGTTTTAAAAAATTGTAGGTTAAGTTTAGGAGGTACAGGTGTCCAAAAAACGCTCCAAATCACGTTAGTTTTGAACTATAAATTCATGTTTCAGAAGTTTCAAAAACGTCGATTCGACCGTAAAACGAAATTCGAGCTCACAATATGGGCAGAAAATTCGAAAAAAAATCGAATTTACATCAGAAAATGACGTAAATGTAACATTAAAATGACGCAAACTTTACGTTGGTTTAACGTCATTTCCTGACGTAAACTTATCGTTAAAATAACGAGAAAAATGATGGTAAACTGACTGACCATTTTTACGTAAACTTTACGTAAAATTAACATAACTTCGTTAACTGGGTTATTAAAGTTTTTAAAAGACCTATATGTTTATTTTTAGGAAAAGAAGCACCATTTTATGCCAGGTAAAACATACTGGGTAATGGTCAGAGGCAGCATAACAAGGAATTTTGATTTCTTTGACATGATCAGGGTCTGAAACAATGAGATGGTCTATTAACGTTTTCGTTTTATCAGTAACTCTTGTAGGTGCTTTAATAAGTTGATTGAAGCCAAAAGTAGGTAACAAATCGGTCCAATATTTATTTGATTTTTGTAAAGATCTATGTTTAAATCTCTAATCATAGAAATTTTATTTTGATTATTCCATGCAGATTCCATCATTTCCAAAAAAGAATCAATCCATAGTTTAGTTGAGGCTGGATTACGGTATATACTGTACAGCATATGAGAATTGGCTTTGACTTCTTTAAATTTAGTTCTATCCAGATCGATTCAATATTTGGATGTTCCAGATCTGGGTGGTATTAAACAAATGAAGCAATGGTCCAAAAGAACTTAAATTAGACTTATCTTTTCTTAACGGTTTATGAAAACCAGTAATATGTAATTGATCATAATCTATAGAAGTAGTTAAGTGTGATTCGGAAATAGCAAATATATCAAAGTTTTGGATGAAAAGACTAAATTCTGGAATTTTATTAAAGAAATATTGAACATTTAGATGACCTACATGTAAACCTTTTTTAGTTAAAACTGGGTTCATCTATTATATAATTGTATTAAATGATGAAAGGAATAAACAAAGTTTATGCTCAAAGCGCGACAAAATAATAACACTGTTAATGTTAAACAGTTACAACAATATATATTAATCTGGTGTGGTCTTGATGGAAAATACAAGTGTAAGTAAGCTCTCTTCGTGATGGAGGGTCGTGTTGGCAAACCACAGCATGGCAGGAAATTTAAATTTCTGGAAATGAATGAATGAAATGGGGTTTAACGTCCTACGCTTAAGCACCGTACCTGGGCTAATTGAAGACGGAAATTTCTGGAAAAAAATGATACCGGGTATCCTAATTTGGCATGCTTGGGGAGATGATATGCTTCCTAATTAGTTTGCTTAAACAGGTATAACCATAAGAATTCAGATGTACAGAATCATGATATAAATTCTGTCTGATTTTCTTTTGTGATAGTTATAAAATAACTTCGCATGATCAATAGGTATGTTAATTCCACAATCCTCACATACATCGTATAGTATGTCATTAATTTGATTTAAAATGATATTTGAAGAGGGAGAAAACATTGGCAATAATCAAATGAATTTAACAGATGCATAACGGAATTTAGAGAAACACAATTATATTAAAGTTTTATAATAATTACGAGTATAGTCTAAATATGGGCAATATTTTGAGTCATTAGATCCAATTAGAAATATTATATTAAGGACATTATTTGATGAGGTACAATTATCAACATAAGTGATGGCATCTTGTATAGTCGCCTCTTACAGAGTTTTCACTTCTGTGGATTTGGTTTTATCCAATCCATTTGGTTTGATACCTTTAAGTGTGGATGATCCTATAACAATGTTACGTTCATATTCCATTTTTTTCACATTAGAGAATTTTTTATGAATTGGGCCTAAGTTACATGTATGGTCTTCTGTAACAAGTGGTTTAAATGACTGTTTACATTTTTCAGCAATGTTGTAATAGATTCAATTTCAGAGTCAAGCTTCTTTATTTTGTCTGTCAAAAGTAACACATGATTCGCGGACATGAATGTTGAGTTCTCTAGCCTCCTCGCAGTTTATCAGATCTAACATGGAGTTAAAATGTTCGCTTAAAAATAAAGTTTGCAGTTCTTTTTTAATGCTGTGCACGTTGTGTGATACAGATTGAGAGTGTATGACTTTGACTTCAACTTTGTTGACATTTGAACTCTTGTTATAGAACCGGTCCAGATCTAACATGGAGTTAAAATGTTCGCTTAAAAATAAAGTTTGCAGTCCTTTTTTAATGTTGTGCACGTTGTGTGATACAGATTGAGAGTGTATGACTTTGACTTCAACTTTGTTGACATTTGAACTCTTGTTATAGAACCGGTCTCTCTTTGTGTGATACAGATTGAGAGTGTATAACTTTGACTTCAACTTTGTTGACATTTGAACTCTTGTTATAGAACCGGTCTCTCTTTTCGATTTATCAAATGTTAATTTTACATCCGTGTTTACATTTTCCTGATGGCTTAGATTTTTGTAATACACATTGGCACATCTTTTAAAAACTTGATAATATCCACGGTTAAACTTGATTACAATGCCCCTTTTGTTATGTTTATATTAATATTGTTTCTATAAGAAACGGTGATTTGCTTTCTCAAACATTCCAAGATATTAAGGGAATACTGTTTTATTAGGGTGTCATTTTGTGCGGGTTTGTTGTCAATTACAGCCAGTTCGGTACATTTTATGGAGGCGGCCATCTCTGTAAACTGTAAGTTTGTTTTACATTAGGGTCAAGGTCACAAAACGTCCACTCATCATAGTAACGTACATTAGGGTCATGGTCACAAAACGTCTGCTCATCATAGTAACGTCCGCTAACTTTAGCCCAGCAAAATACATCACAAAGTTTTAAGTAAAAGTTCAGCAGCCACTCGTAAATTGAAAATTCCCGATTTGATTTTTCCATTGTTTTCTAGATTCTAGGTTTCTTTCCCCAATAGGTAACACAAGTTTTTCAATCCATTATTTTGAGTAGATCTATTAGTTAGCACATTATTGTGGTGTAGTTTTCCTGTGACGTCGAGGCCTTTGTTGTTAGCCTGCTTCACGATTCACGGCGGGAAGTTGTTAAGCGAAAGTGTGAAGTGAAAATGTTTCTTCTTAAAAAACGTAATTAGTTTTTATAACTCACATTTAAGTACCTAAACAGATTCACTGAACCATAACACACACTTGATATTTATAAGTATTTATAGGTATTTCATCAAAAAATCTAGCTTGTCATTTTTTAACTATCTAATTGGATTTAATACATATTATATATCGTTGAAAATGGATTTAGGTCAGCTATCTGGATGTGTAGCCATTTTTTAAAAATCTTTTAAATTAAAAAAAATAGAGCATTTTAAAAAGAAATACGATTTTTCGACTTTTTTCGATTTTCATTCCCTTTTATATCCTTTCCAAGACATTTCAAAGTCTTATTGGATGGCTTCATGCACAATACCTCCGAAGTGACTCTCGGTAGAGAAAGTTTTAAAAAATTGTAGGTTAAGTTTAGGAGGTACAGGTGTCCAAAAAACGCTCCAAATCACGTTAGTTTTGAACTATAAATTCATGTTTCAGAAGTTTCAAAAACGTCGATTCGACCGTAAAACGAAACTCGAGCTCACAATATGGGCAGAAAATTCGAAAAAAAATCGAAATTACATCAGAAAATGACGTAAATGTAACATTAAAATGACGCAAACTTTACGTTGGTTTAACGTCATTTTACTGACGTAAACTTATCGTTAAAATAACGAGAAAAATGATGGTAAACTGACTGACCATTTTACGTAAACTTTACGTAAAATTAACATAACTTCGTTAACTGGGTTATTAAAGTTTTTAAGGGACCTATATGTTTATTTTTAGGAAAAGAAGCACCCTTTTATGCCAGGTAAAACATACTGGGTAATGGTCAGAGGCAGCATAACAAGGAATTTTGATTTCTTTGACATGATCAGGGTCTAAAACAATGAGATGCTCTATTAACGTTTTCGTTTTATCAGTAACTCTTGTAGGTGCTTTAATAAGTTGATTGAAGCCAAAAGTAGGTAACAAATCGGTCCAATATTTATTTGATTTTTGTAAAGATCTATGTTTAAATCTCTAATCATAAGAATTTCATTTTGATTATTCCATGCAGATTCCATCATTTCCAAAAAAGAATCAATCCATAGTTTAGTTGAGGCTTGATTACGGTATATACTGTACAGCATATGAGAATTGGCTTTGACTTCTTTAAATTTAGTTCTATCCAGATCGATTCAATATTTGGATGTTCCAGATCTGGGCGGTATTAAACAAATGAAGTTATCTTTTATGTAGAGCAATGTTCCAAAAGAACTTAAATTAGACTTATCTTTTCTTAACGGTTTATGAAAACCAGTAATATGTAATTGATCATAATCTATAGAAGTAGTTAAGTGTGATTCGGAAATAGCAAATATATCAAAGTTTTGGATGAAAAGACTAAATTCTGGAATTTTATTAAAGAAATATTGAACATTTAGATGACCTACATGTTAACCTTTTTTAGTTAAAACTGGGTTCATCTATTATATAATTGTATTAAATGATGAAAGGAATAAACTAAGTTTATGCTCAAAGCGCGACAAAATAATAACACTGTTAATGTTAAACAGTTACAACAATATATTATTCTGGTGTGGTCTTGATGGAAAATACAAGTGTAAGTAAGCTCTCTTCGTGATGGAGGGTCGTGTTGGCAAACCACAGCATGACAGGAAATTTAAATTTCTGGAAAAAAATGATACCGGGTATCCTAATTTGGCATGCTTGGGGAGATAATATGCTTCCTTATTAGTTTGCTTAAACAGGTATAACCATAAGAATTCAGATGTACAGTATCATGATATAAATTCTGTCTGATTTTCTTTTGTGATAATTATAAAATAACTTCCCATGATCAATAGGTATGTTAATTCCACAATCCTCACATACATCGTATAATATGTCATTAATTTGATTTAAAATGATATTTGAAGAGGGAGAAAACCTTGGCAATAATCAAATGAATTTAACAGATGCATAACGGAATTTAGAGAAACACAATTATATTAAAGTTTTATAATAATTACGAGTATAGTCTACATATGGGCCATATTTTGAGTCATTAGATCCAATTAGAAATATTATATTAAGGACATTATTTGATGAGGTACAATTATCAACATAAGTGATGGCATTTTGTATAGTCGCCCCTGACAGAGTTTTCACTTCTGTGGATTTGGTTTTATCCAATCCATTTGGTTTGATACCTTTAAGTGTGGATGATCCTATAACAATGTTACGTTCATATTCCATTTTTTTCACATTAGAGAATTTTTTATGAATTGGGCCTAAGTTACATGTATGGTCTTCTGTAACAAGTGGTTTAAATGACTGTTTACATTTTTCAGCAATGTTGTAATAGATTCAATTTTAGAGTCAAGCTTCTTTATTTGGCTGTCAAAAGTAACACATGATTCGCGGACATGAATGTTGAGCAAGGGCGGATTGGCCCATCGGGCGATGCCGAAGGGCCGGTCGGAAAAAAATGAAAAGGGGCGGTAGGACAATTTTTTTTTTTTTTATCCAATTCGTCCATATATGACCATTTTTTTCTTAAGAACATAATTTGGGTATTGGACCGGCCATGGAGCGATGATGATCATGTTGTATGTGGCCGGTGGCTTTAACGGACCGCCAAGTCATCATTAGAGTCTCGAAGGGCCTGGTATAATAGACTTTCTTGGTGAACTGGGTGTGGGCCGGAATTCGGAATCCTGCAATGGGGATCCTGATTTTCATCCGAAAATTTCATCGGATTCACCCGACACTGTCGCCTCAGCAAAATTTGATCATAGCTGGTCTGCTGGCTGAATATGATTGCGAGACGCTATCCTGAGTTGAATATTCCTTGACATTTTCAGAGATGAAATTACAGAATTTGGATGTCGGGAATCGTCTCAAAAATGAATTACTTCCCGTACGCATATGCATTTCCCACTCCCACTCCGTCAACAGAGGCGTACGAACCAGGGGACATGTAGCCGCCCCCTAATTTTATCTACTTGGCAAAATAAAGTTCCCGAAATCTAATGAATTTTACGGGCTGGAATAGCAGTAAAACGCGTTTGCGGCCGTCAGATATGCCACAATTGTCCTCCCGGGTCCATACAAGGTCAGCTCCGCTTCTTCGACTCTCGAAGAACACCGGTTCCCCGTGTGTAAACCTGAAATTTTTGGGGGCATTTCGAGTTTTGCTTCCCTCCAGGAGGGTGAGGCCCCAACACCCCGCGACGATTGATAGGTTGTTTGGAATTCGGGTCAGCCAGGTAGGCTATATTGGACCAAATTGAAGTTGATGTATTCGTAGGCTGGAATAGCAGGAAAACGCGTTACATTTTCAAAATTTTCTCCCAACGGTCCCATCTTCGTGGACTGCAAACGATTTATTGGAATTTGAGTCATCCGTCTTAATTAGACTATATTAAACCACTAAGAATTTGCTTTGTTCACTGGGGGGGGGGGGCTCCATACAAGGAAGACCAGCGCCGGTGTCTGTTAACCCGAATTGTTTTTCGGGTATTTCGGGCTCTGCCCCCTCCCCCTCCCAAACTGTCATCAAGCCCGTACGCGTATGTCCGTTAAAGCCACCTATTATACGGCCTTGACCCAGCAAAAGAACGTTCTCATAAATCAGATCTGCCACCAAATCGCTTATTTGGGGTCCATTATTCAAATTTTTCCAAGGGGAGAGCCACCGAACCCCCATCCGGGCTCCGCCGTCAGTAAAAGGGGCCGCTCTGACACGGGAGCCCGGGACGGTTCCCGGCCCCAACCCGCCCCTGATGTTGGGTTCTCTAGCCTCCTCGCAGTTTATCAGATCTAACATGGAGTTAAAATGTTCGCTTAAAAATAAAGTTTGCAGTTCTTTTTTAATGCTGTGCACGTTGTGTGATACAGATTGAGAGTGTATGACTTTGACTTCATCTTTGTTGACATTTGAACTCTTGTTATAAAACCGGTCCAGATCTAACATGGAGTTAAAATGTTCGCTTAAAAATAAAGTTTGCAGTTCTTTTTTAATGTTGTGCACGTTGTGTGATACAGATTGAGAGTGTATGACTTTGACTTCAACTTTGTTGACATTTGAACTCTTGTTATAGAACCGGTCTCTCTTTTCGATTTATCAAATGTTAATTTTACATTCGTGTTTACATTTCCCCGATGGCTTAGATTTTTGTAGTACACATTGGCACATCTTTTAAAAACTTGATAATATCCACAGTTAAACTTGATTACAATGCCCCTTTTGTTATGTTTATATTAATATTGTTTCTATAAGAAACGGTGATTTGCTTTCTCAAACATTCCAAGATATTAAGGGAATACTGTTTTATTAGGGTGTCATTTTGTGCGGGTTTGTTGTCAATTACAGCCAGTTCGGTACATTTTATGGAGGGGGCCATCTCTGTAAACTGTAAGTTTGTTTTACATTAGGGTCAAGGTCACAAAACGTCCACTCATCATAGTAACGTACATTAGGGTCAAGGTCACAAAACGTCTGCTCATCATAGTAACGTCCGCTAACTTTAGCCCAGCAAAATACATCACAAAGTTTTAAGTAAAAGTTCAGCAGCCACTCGTAAATTGAAAATTCCCGATTTGATTTTTCCATTGTTTTCTAGATTCTAGGTTTCTTTCCCCAATAGGTAACACAAGTTTTTCAATCCATTATTTTGAGTAGATCTATTAGTTAGCACATTATTGTGGTGTTGTTTTCCTGTGACGTCGAAGCCTTTGTTGTTAGCCTGCTTCACGATTCACGGCGGGAAGTTGTTAAGCGAAAGTGTGAAGTGAAAATGTTTCTTCTTAAAAAACGTAATTAGTTTTTATAACTCACATTGAAGTACCTAAACAGATTCACTGAACCATAACACACACTTGATATTTATAAGTATTTATAGGTATTTCATCAAAAAATCTAGCTAGTCATTTTTTAACTATCTAATTGGATTTAATACATATTATTTATCGTTGAAAATGGATTTAGGTCAGCTATCTGGATGTGTAGCCATTCACGGCGGGAAGTTGTTAAGCGAAAGTGTGAAGTGAAAATGTTTCTTCTTAAAAAACGTAATTAGTTTTTATAACTCACATTGAAGTACCTAAACAGATTCACTGAACCATAACACACACTTGATATTTATAAGTATTTATAGGTATTTCATCAAAAAATCTAGCTAGTCATTTTTAAACTATCTAATTGGATTTAATACATATTATATATCGTTGAAATTGGATTTAGGTCAGCTATCTGGATGTGTAGCCATTTTTTAAAAATCTTTTAAATTAAAAAAAATAGAGCCTTTTAAAAAGAAATACGACTTTTCGACTTTTTTCGATTTTCATTCCCTTTTATATCCTTTCCTAGACATTTCAAAGTCTTATTGGATGGCTTCATGCACAATACCTCCGAAGGGACTCTCGGTAGAGAAAGTTTTAAAAAATTGTAGGTTAAGTTTAGGAGGTACAGGTGTCCAAAAAAACGCTCGAAATCACGTTAGTTTTGAACTATTAATTCATGTTTCAGAAGTTTCAAAAACGTCGATTCGACCGTAAAACGAAACTCGAGCTCACAATATGGGCAGAATATTCGAAAAAAAATTCGAAAAATAAAGGGCGATAACTCGGAGTGAAACCTATATTTCTTGAATCGGATGTTTCTCAGGTATCCAAAAATGTAGGTCAAATTTGAAAACTTTGAAAAATGACAAAAAATGTCTCTTAAACAACATTTTTCCAACGCTAGAAGTCAGCGACGAAGTTTCGAAATTTCGAAATATTCAACTGCTTTCGTCCGAGAAAAGACTAAGGGTTTCCGAAAATGTTATTTATAGGAAATTAGGTATAGAATTGACAAATCTACGGTCGTTTTTTGATTTTTTGACACGGTATGAAATTCGGCCACTTCCGGTCCGATATCTATTTATATGATAAGAATATGAAAAGAACCCCTTTCTTGTATTTGGTGGCCCTTAAAAGGGCCGTTTAAAACTTTCTATAACATGATTTCTTTTGGTTCACTAATCTTCGTATTTCTGCTCTCAAATTCAATACAAGTTCCCGTTTCATTAGTGCGTATTCAAGGTATGCATTTCGTAGACCGTTCAAGATCTTTATCCTTAAAAGGATAGAGTACAGTAAAGACCGTCTGTTGTTGTTGACGGCACGCTGTTGTCGAACTTCAGCTTGTCTCAGTTTAGAATTGAGTAACACATATTGCTCATTTGCTCTGGTAAACTGCCTTTCTGCTGAAATTAGCATCTCCTCGACAATTGACACCGAATCCATTGCAATTGTTGCTGAACACAGTGTGTGTGAAATAGCTTTATTTAACGTCCGCTTCCACCGAGGTGATATCGCAGTCAAGGTGCTGAACACAAGTTGGAGTTGATTTATATACACTATTGAAAGGTGTTGACACGTGATTAGTGACATACAGTTAAGGATTGGATATTCGCTAATTAAGCAATAACCAATTAAAAAGCAATAACCAATTAAAAAATGGTTTACTCCCATTTAGACTACGTTCCATTTTGACAACACCCAGTTTGATTATATGTTATCAGGAATTAATTGTTCCGCTGTTAAAGATATGCAATTAAGGCAATAATTATTGTACAAATAGTTTATTCATTGTTTATTGAAGCTTGTTTCTTTAAAATGAAAGGAGAAAAATCAAGGCAGAGTATATTTTTGTATTATTTGGATAATTATTTAGTTTACCACCTGCTTATCTAATTAAGGTTACAATATTTATTTCCTTACAATATTTATTCAGCCAATATTTACATAAGGTAAAAGATACAATATTTAATTTGGGATCTGCCAACAAGCTAGAGCTTGTATAAATCCATTTCCGGTAATACATTTTTACAGACATAATATTAGACATATAAAATACAATGTTTATAATTATAATTACGACTTACAGTTATAATTACAAAAGCAAAACATATCTATTCCTCTTTACTGAAAATGTACAAAATACTTAATATACATAGGTTAATGTGATAAGCGATATGAATATTGTGTTAATTTTTGATGCATAGCGAAATGAAAGAGTTGAACGTACGGTTTTAAAGAACAGCAACAAACAGACATTATACGTTTCAGTATAAACTTAGAATAAGGCTGTCGATAATGGATGAGAGAAATGTATGCGGAATATGCGCTGGAATATGCTGCTAGAAAATCCTAGAGAAGAGATGTAGAAGGTGGACGTGGGAATAAAATGAACGACAACAGAACGGCCCTTTAAGAGCCAATTACACCTTGATTTAAACAATATTTTATTCAAATAAGATAGGTGTTGAATACATTTATACAATTCTGAAGGTATAGATTCAAAACAAGCCAGAGGCTTATATTAATTCGTCTCCTTATATATTAAGTATACTACAAATATATCTGTGATATGTACATTTCCCATACAAAATATGTTTAACAGTACAATATTTAATATTCACACTAATCGTGCATTGAAGTAATTTAACAGTTAGTGTCACTTACATTGCGTTACTATTTTCATAATACGTTTGCTTTGCATCATGTTTTGTGGACGTCAGATGTATATTAACCGAAAGATAATTAATTTAGATGGTATTTTACGATGGTTATTGTAGTCTTTTAGATAAATGTATAAATGTGTGGACTGTATTGAAAATGTGGGCCAATTTCAACTTGAAAGATGACATACTATATTCTAATAGTATTAACATTGAAACTTAGAGTTGTTTCAAAATCCATAGCATTATCAGTATTAAGGTTAAAAATCCAAATCAGTATTGTATAGCGATTTCAGTATATAAATTCTTATTATAATGAAAATTTTAGGGTAATTCCATATGAATAAAACAAGACCCTCCAAAATATTGTAACAATATGTTCTTAAAGTAATATGGGGATCACGGTGGCTAAGTAGATAAGGCGCTGGTTCGCTAGCCTGGAGGTCGGGTGTTCGATCCCTGCATTGGCCAAGAAAGTTCATGTCGATTTTCCGTCGTGAGTTCTACTTGTCAGTGATGCAGTAGGAGGGCCTGACAAGGACAGCTGTCTAGTCGTTCGGATGGGACGAAAAACCGAGGTCCCGTGTACACATTGGAGTGCACGTAAAAGATCCGTTGGCAGTTGGATTTCGATATAAGAGTAGGCCGTAGCGCCACTGCCCGGGCAAAATTACCCTCATAGCACACTGTATGGCGTATGCCCGTCTTCAATTAGCTCAGGTTCAGTGCATATCAGTAGGACGTTAAACCCCATTTAATTCATTCATTTAAAGTAATATATTATGTGAGATGTGACTTTTAATTACGTGAATAAAGGAAAATATATTACGTGGTTCATTCCTAGAGTTCTACGTCTACTTCTATCAATGGTGATATCGTAATATATCACAGATATTATGCCCTTTTCAACACTTTAATTTAAAATTGCCATATCTGACCGATATTTTGACCATATAATATAACATAATATTTTGACAATTTACGGCAATTTGGTAAAGTATGGCCAAGGGAGGCTATAAAAGTCTATTTGGAATTCTGGTAAATGTAATAATAATGTAAGGATAAGCAGAATATTCTTATTGGCGGGTATCAAAAAGCATAATCATTATTAAGATTCATTGAACTTTTTCAATAAATATATTTTTAAAGTAGCGATATGTATTAAAAAGTTTTGTACTGAACATGAGAAAATGGGTTGATTTTTACAACTTTAGCGGCATTCTTTGATGTTGGAGACTTGAACACGCGATGGTAGTTACGTAATGTCAGTGAACAGTGTTAAGAAACTTTAGCGGCATCCTTTGATGTAGGAGACATGTAGACGCCATGAGCGTTACATAAAAACATGGAACCGTGTTTAAAAACTTGTTGAATATCCAAAGGATAGCAATTAAAAGTATTTGTTTTAAAAAAGTATGGATGGTATTTGTTGAATGAATAATAGTAGATGTTAATAATGATGTATTTATAAGTTATATAACAATAAAATTGATGAAGGGCCAGTTTTCTTTTTCAAAATAAAGTGGTGAAATGGTCTTTTAATTCAAACCTGGATATAGTGAATAATTATAGTATTAAATAACGTGTCTATTTTTATTTGTAGTTTATAATATTTGGCATATCGGTTACAAGAACTTGGTTATTGAGCAGGAAATTGGCAGAATTTAAATTAATATTTGGAGAACACATTGTACAGCGCAGTGGACGCTTACGGCTGGCCCCCGGATCCATTCACTTGATTTGATAATTGTTTACTTTTTGCAATGTCTATTTTCTGTCTTTGTCCGCAGGTTTATCTTGTAGATTTTTAGTTTTTGTTTTGCGTGTAGTGCAGTCCTCCTGCATTTACTATTGAGTTTAATAAGATCGTTTTCCTAACAATATTTATTCAGTCAATATTTTATTATGGGATCTAAAAGCAAGGCAAAGGTAATAAAATTCCATTTCCCATATTACATTTAGCAGACATAGAAATACAATGTTTATAATTATAATCACGATTTACATACCGTTTAAATTATTAAAGCAAAACCTATTTAATCCATTCGATGAAGTGTACAAAGTACTAAATATATATAGATTAATGTGATTAGCAACACGATTATGTTCTGTTGACATTGTGGTGAAATACTTAAAATGAATTGTTTTAAATTGTGTACATATATTCTTCAGTCAAAATTGTAGTTGTCTTATTAGAATTTCTTTATAACCAAATATTGTGTTTATTTATTGCTGGGTAGCAAAATGGAAGATATGATGGTATGGTTTGAAAGACCTGTACAAAGCAGGCAGAATGTGTGTCAGTGTAATCTTAGAATGAGAATGTCGATAATGTAATGTATAATAATAATAATAATAATAATAACTTTATTTCAAAAGGGTTGAAAATTAGGCCAATGGCCTTTCTTACATTTTGCCCTTTAAACAGTGGGAACATATGTACATTAATATCATACATTGGTTTTGAAATATTTCACTCTATTCTATGAATATTATTATATTTGGTATCAAGTTGATCACAAATTATAGATTGATTACCACACTTCGACACTTATCATATATTGGTTTTGAAATATTTCATTCTATTCTATCTATACTATTATATATGATTTTTATAAAGTATAAAAAAAAATTACCTTGCCTATCATAAATTGGTTTTGAAATATTTCACTCTATTTTATAAATATTATTATATATGGTCTCCAGTTGATCACAAAGTATAGATTGATTACCACACTTATCATAATATTGGCTTGAAGTACTTCACTCAAACTAGGAATGTTATAATACATATGTACAGTTGATCACAAAGTATATATACCCAATCTTATACATTTGGATCAGTAGCTAAATGATATTATTGGTGAATATTTTAAAATATTTACCATTGATAAACAACACTCTAAATTTCTATATCAGATGAAAAAGACAAAAATAAACTTATCTTTTATACTTGGCTTGAAATGTTTAAACTGTGATATTAGCATGCATCACCTACAGCTGATCAATAATTATTATTTAAATTTACCTTATCATATATTTTGTTTGAGATAGTATATTACACTCTGGTCAATAATTATAGACTAAACTATAGACTAAATCGCCTGATCCGTGAATCTACATTACATTAATTTTAGTAGATCCCAAACTATAGATTACTTATATTAAGCTTGAGATGTTTGATGAAATCTTTTATAGATTACCTCCCTTGTCATATATTTGGGTTGAAATATTTTACTTTATCCGATGAATGTTATACATCATCTACTTACAGTTGATCACAAATTACACATTAGCTAACTTTCTTGCTATATATTGGTTTGAAATATTTCACCCTATTCTATGAATGTTATACATTATCTATAGTTGGTCATACAGTATTAAAATTACCTCATTTATCATGTAATGATTTCAAAGATTTCACTGACTAGATACTACTTATCTTATCATATATTTGACTTGAGATGTTTATTCTATGATATTACCATACATCATCTGTAGCTTATCAATAATTAAAGATTAAATTGACCTTATTATTTTGAGATGTTTAAACTTCTTATTGTGATATTACCACATACTGGCTATAGATGATCAATAATTGTTGATGAATTTACTTTATCATATATATGTACTAGCTTTTGAGATATTTCATTCTATTCTATGATATTACAACACATCATCACTAATTGATCATTAATTGTTAGAATAATTTACCTCATTATATATTTGGTTTGAGATCTGTGCATTCTTTTCTTGATATTATCATATATCATCTTTTGTTGATCAATAATCATAGATAAATTTATCATATCAAATATTTGGATTGAGATATCTCATGCTATTTCTATGGTATAGTATTTTATATAACTATCCATCTCTAAATCATATGAAATAACAAAAAGGATTGTTTGATGACATCTGTCAAAAAAAGGGATGTTAGATTATCTCCCTTATCCTATAATATATATTGGTTTTGAGATTTAGTAAATCTTTTATCATATATCGGTTTGAAATATTTCATAATATCCTATGCATGTTATATATTGCTGTAGTTTGATCACATGGTATAGATAAATTATCACACTTACTACAAATTGGATTGAAATAGTTTCACCCTATTCTTTAAATGTTATACATTGTTTAGTTGAACACAAAGTATATATTGATTACCACACATCAAATACTAGTTTGAAATATTTCACTCTATTCTATGTATATTATTATATATGATCTACAGTTGATCACAAAGTACAGACCAGCTACCCACTCTTTTCTATGTATATTATTATATATGATCTACAGTTGATCACAAAGTACAAACCAACTACCCACTCTTTTCTATGTATATTATTATATATGATCTACAGTTGATCACAAAGTACAGACCAACTACCCACTCTATTCTATGTATATTATTATATATGATCTACAGTTGATCACAAAGTACAAACCAACTACCCACTCTATTTTATGTATATTATTATATATGATCTACAGTTGATCACAAAGTACAGAATTATTACCCACTTATCATATAATGGTTTGAAATATTTCATTCTATTCCATGAATATTATACAGTATCTACAGTTGATCACAAAGTATAGATTAATAACCATATTTAGTATATACTGGTTTGAAATATTTTATTCTATTCCATGAATATTATTATACATGACCTACAGTTGATTACAAAGTACTTGCATAGAACAATTAGCACACGTTCCACTATATCCCACAACTGTTATACATTATCTATATTTGATCACAAAGTATACAAAATTACCACACTTATCTTATATTAGTTTGGAATATCTCACTCTATTCTATAAATGTTATTCATTTTATCTTTACTATGGTATTACCATAATTGTCTAGAGCTGATCAAAATTATTGATCAAATTTTTTTACCATACCATATATTTGATATTTGATTTGAGATGCTTATTCTATACAATTTAATATACATCATCTATAGCTGATAAAAAAAAAAAAAAAAAAAAAAAAAAATTCAAATTAATTTACCATATGAAATATTTGGTTTAAGATATTTCATTTTTTGTTCTATGAATAGAAAACAAGGGAGGTCGAAAACATCTGTCACAAAAGCTGTTATCCTTAACACATTAGTTTTGAGATGTTTGATCACAAAGTATAAAATTAATTACCTCATTTATCATATATTGGTTTGAAATAATTAAATCTATTCTAGGAATGTTATATATTATCATTGATCAATTAGTACAGATTAGTTAATTCACTTGCTATATACTGGTTTGAAATTGTTCACTTTATTCTATGAATGCTATACATTATCTGTAGTTGATCACAAAGTATAGTTTTGATTACCACACTTAGTATATACTGGTTTGAAATACTTCACTCTATCACTCTATCATATGAAAGTTATACATTATCTATAGTTGATCAAAAAGTATAGATTGATCAACTCACTTATCATATCATTGCTTTGACATAACTACACTATATTCTATAAATATTTTACATTGTTTATAGTGGATTAATAGTTATATCGATTAATTTACCCTATCAAATTTGCCATGAAATATAGCATCAAATATACCAGATATAGTTGAGCAATAATTATAGATACACAATATTGCCAAACACTATCTAGCACACACCAAATTGACATAGTTGTGTTGAGTGGACGTTATAACCCAATTTCTCTCTCTCTGTACTTTGTGTATGGTTGATCATAAACCATCAACTACGTACTTTATCATATATTGGTTTGAACTACGACACTATATCCTATGATATTAACATACAATGTGTACTTTGAGCATAGTTGATCCTAAACCATAAACTACTTACCTTACCATATATTGGTTTGAACTACGACACTCTATTCTATGACTTTATCATAAACTATTAGCACGTCCATTACTATTTATTGGTTCGAAATATTTCACTCTGTAAGATTAAATCTTACATAATGCTTTTTGTACACAAACTATTGTTGAAACAGTTGACTCTGCTAAATGATATTAACATACATCAACATACATAACCATAGATTACCTAACTTTTTCTTATTATATTGTTTCAGATATTTCATTGTATGCTATGATCCTATATGACACATCACCACACTCTGGCTGCAGAAAAAAATATATACCATCCTTATATCTCAAAATCATAACACCACTTCGCCCCCCGCCACCAAATAACTCGCATAGTCAAAACAAATATAGAAGTATCATTTAAAACTTCTATAATTCTTGTATATATGTTCTTGTTCCTATCTACATTGTTTGTATATATCGTTTGCGTCTTAAACATTGTTTACATACACATGTACTTAATTTCATATAATCTTCTTCTCACAATTGACACGCACATTAAAAACACAAGAAAAATGGATATAATCGTACTGATACTGTTGTTATATATTTTATTAAAGTCTTATCATTTTGTGGTTAGCGAATTCATTACGTCAATTTCAGGTTTCAGTTGATCTTTTTGGGTGTGCGAACTTCAATATCTGTGACTCTCTCTTTCTCCACTTCTTCCTTAAACTTACTTCTGCTTATCTTATGCGGTGACGTCCATCAAAATCCAGGGCCAAGAAACATTAAGATTATTCACTTAAATATTCGTAGTCTTGAGAAAAAAGTTGACAATCTCCAGGTTGAATTTCAAGATGTTGACATCATCACACTATCAGAAACATGGCTTGGAGTAAACACGAATATGGAAAATCTATCATTGCAAGGGTTTCATTCACCTATTGTTCTAAACAGGGATGACGGTTATGGTGGCGTCGCCATCTACATTAGATCTTCCATACACTTCATTCCAAGACACGATCTTCATGTTAATGGCGTCGAAGCAATCTGGGTAGAAATTAGACTGAATACTGGAAACTTTCTTATTAGTTCTTTCTACCGTAAGCCCAACTCTACGGTGGCACATTGGGCTGCTATAGAAGAAAGTTTTTCTTTAGCCAAAGAAGATAACAGACACTGTATTATTCTTGGTGACTTTAACTACGATACACTACGTAATCCTACTGGTAAGATATTTGATTTGGCCAATAGATTAAACCTACAACAACTCATTACACGCCCAACACGTATAACGCCCTATTCATCAAGTCTTCTTGATCTGTGTCTCGTTTCCTGTCCAGATCACATCGTTTCCTCAAATGTTCTTGACGCCGGTTTGAGTGACCATTGCCCAATAGAAATTGAAATATGTAGAGAAAAACCACACGAACATGCATATTCTCGTACAATCTGGAACTATGAACTTATGGACATTGAAAATATTAATCGGTTTTATAACAATTTTAACTGGAATCAATTATACGTTGAAAAAGAGGTACTTCCAAATGATTTAGTGAACAACATTTCTAATATCATCTCAAAAGGTATTGATTTGTATGTACCACACAAAAAAATCACCGTACGTCCTCGGGATAGCCCTTGGATGAATGGTTATATTCGCCGAATTATTCGTAAGCGAAATCGTCTTCACAAGAAAGCAAAACGCTCAAATCTTCCAATAGACTGGGCTAAGTTCAGATATCAGCGAAATCATGTAACTGGCGAAGTAAGGAGGGTAAAATCCGAGTTCTATCAACAAATTGATCGCGAAATCAATGAAAACAATTTTACTGAAAAGAAATGGTGGAAACTGGTTAAAACAAATATTCTAAATTCTTAGCAAAATAAAAGTTATATTCCCCCACTTGTAGATGAACAAGGCAAAATCTTATATGATAAAGCTAATGCTCTGAACAATTATTTTACTGCGCGTTTCAAGGAATCTAAAATCCGAGATATCATTACAACACTCAAAGTAGGTAAAGCTTCGGGGCCAGACAATATTAATCACAAAATCCTTAAATCATGTTGCACCAGTCTGGCAAACCCACTCACAATTTTATTTAATTTCCTATTACAAAACTCAGTATTTCCAGATCAATGGAAAGAGGCCCATGTTACACCTATATTAAAGAAGGGTACACCATCTTCAATCAACAACTACCGTCCAATATCTCTATTAAGCTGCATTGGCAAAGTCTTTGAAAGATGTCTGTATAAATACATATACAACTTTTTTCTAGATCACAATATATTAACACCACTCCAATCTGGTTTTATTAAGAACGATTCCACAGTTTACCTTCTTCTAGATCTATATGACCAAATCTGTAAAGCTCTTGATGATGGCAAAGAAGTGAGATCCGTATACTTTGATATAAGTAAAGCCTTTGACAGGGTTTGGCATCGAGGTCTTCTTTCTAAGCTACACGCTGTTGGGATCCGTGGAAATATTCATGGGCTTCTAGAGAGTTATTTATCAAATAGACAACAGCGTGTTGTGATCGACGGTGTATCTTCAAATTCGTCAACGATTCATGCAGGAGTACCACAGGGATCAGTACTAGGCCCTCTACTCTTTGTTGCCTACATAAACGACCTAGTCAATGATATAACATCAAACATACGACTTTTTTCAGACGACACTTCGCTCTATCTTGTAATTGAAGATCCCACTTCGTCTCAACGAATTCTAAATTCAGACCTTTGTACCATTAGCAAATGGGCTTCTACTTGGAAAGTCGCCTTCAACCCCAATAAAACCACCAGTACCACTTTCTCCAGAAAACAAAAACCTTCGTCCTTCCAATTAACATTCAACGACACTGCTCTAAGTGAAGTCTCTTCTCATAAACATTTGGGCGTCTATCTTCAAAAAAACTGCAACTGGACAGAGCATGTAAATTACATAACATCCAAAATCTCTAAAACTGTCGACCATTTTCGAAGTTTTAAGTATAGACTCTCAAGAAATTCACTCGAAACCATATACAAGTCTTTTATTCTCCCCTTATTTGACTACGCAGATGTCCTATGGGATAATTGTACAGGCCAGGAGACTCTTGAAATTGAGAAACTTCAGCTTGATTCGTTGAGAACAGTTACCGGACTTATTCGAGGTACATTACATAAAGTTATATATGAAGCATCTGGATTTATCCCTTTAAAAGAGAGACGACACAGACACAAACTCATTGTATTTTACAAGATGATACACAAACACACCCCCAGCTACCTATCATTACTCGTTCCACCCAGAGTTGCTGCCCTAAATCCACACGCTACACGTAACCAATCACATTACCGAAATATATATGCATCTACAACTACATATAAACTGTCTTTTCTCCCTTCTACGGTCTCATTCTGGAATAACCTCCCCGAAGATGTAAAGCAAAGTTCAACATTGCAAGAGTTCAAAGGTCACCTAAACAAAAGCGACCAAACGATCCCTAAACACTACTACCAAGGAGATCGAAGACTCCAAATAATTCACACTAGACTTAGATGTCAGAAAAGTGGTCTGAACTACCACAAGTTCTTAATGAATGTTTCCGATAATCCATCGTGTACATGTGGTCACACTATGGAAGACAGTGAACATTATTTATTATACTGCTCCAACTTTATAAGACAAAGACAAGAAACTATATTACTATTACCATATACACACCGGGAGATTAGAACGTTGTTATATGGAAACAGCCTCTTGACGTCTTCAACAAATATAGAAATCTTTGCCGCAGTTCAGTTATTCATAAACCGATCCAATAGATTTAAGTAAAATTAAACAAAGTACTTAACGTCTATTTATTTTTGATACTTACCGTTTCCAACTGTATTTGCTTACTGATTCTTGGTGGATGATACTTATCACTTAAGACTGCATCTACTTATCATCTCTTGATCGAGGCTACTTACCTATTGTCTTGATTCATGATACTTACCCGTCTCCTCGACTGATGTTACCTATTACACCACGCAATTACACACAGCGTGTCATGTTGTGTTTTATTTACCGTCACCGGATTTGATTTGGTTTGATTTAATTTATTGTTCCTTGATTAATGATCCGTCCATTTCCTGATATTTATTGACTGACGATACTCATCCTGTTTCTTCTGGTCTTATTTACAGCACCCTGTTGTATTGACCTATTGTCTCTTGACTGTTGATACTTATCGGGTCCTACTAATTCTATTAACTCTATCTTGATCGAATGGTGATATTAAATATGTCCTTCTGGTTATTCTATTTACCGCCTTCTATATGATGATACTAAACGTTCTCGCGTGGCTTTACCTACCGTCTAATCTTGATTTAAATTTCTCTCTCTCCCCCATCAACAATTTTGGGTTCGCACACCTCCCAACTGCTATCAACACCATTAAATAATTGCTTCGCTAATCACAACATTATTGCACCAAATAACATTACTTTCTGTTTGTGTAAATTAACTTTGAAACCTGGACACTGTGACCCATTTATTTATTTATTTGTGTACTGTATATAAATATGTAATCTATACTTGTACATTTTGTACATTTTAGTTATTTGTATTGATATGTGTATTTAGTATATTTATTAAATAAGGAGACGAATTAATATAAGCCTTTGGCTTGTTTTTGAATCCTTAACTTTTGTCAGTGAATGTATAATATATATCTTATTTGAATAAAATATTGTTAAAAAAAAAAAAAAAAAAAAAAATAGATAGAAAAGAAATATAAATTTATACATTAATAAAAAAAAAATTAAAAAAATATATATATATATATACGGTATGCATATTATAATATAAGATATATATACATTATATATATATATATAAACAGCCCCCCTCCCCCCCCCCCCAAAAAAAAGAGAAATGTATGCGGAAATGCTTCAAGAAAAGCCGAGGGAATGATGGTTCCAAGAGAAGAATTAGAGGGCGAATGGGGGAAAACATAAATGACAATAGAGCGGTCCATTTAAGGGCCAATTATATTTGGAGAAATGAGATATCATATTGTAATATAATTAACATTGATATAATATCTGTTATCGGGCAGTTTTTATGGGTAATTTGGTATTGCAAGGACTAAATCTACATATTAGTTTAGATTTTTACATGGGTAAGACTGAAAGGTATAAAGATAAAATAAAACCAAGTACGAACAATCCAAACCGTAAGATAGACTTCAAAGTCCTAAAAATGTTATAGGCAAAATAGTGCATTCAAATCAAGACTATGTTTAAATAATCTGTGGTTTCAGCCTTTTGGAGATAAAGCTATGCTATTATGCCATGATTGTAAATATGGTCTTTGAGAGCCCCGATAAATACGGGGTTTTAGCCATTTTATATTTAAAAAATTCTGTGTAACATGTATATATGATAATGCACATACGTCAATGATATTTTTAATACAGTCCATACAGGGTGTGATGACAGACTTTGACAGTATGTATAATTTAATTGTCCGTTTGTTTTCATCAATTACTACTTTGGCCCAGTAACATACCATACGTACATTTATATCGATAATTAATGGGTTACCTCCAAGACCATCGAAGATCTTGTGAAATTACATATTGGCAATATGTATTTACAATATTTCATATGGATTCGTTCAATATTACAGCTAAATTGATAATGGGGTGTTCTCATCCAGCTCAAAATATTGATTAGGGGGATTAAGGGTTTAGGGCTGGGGGATTATGGTCTGTATCTGAAATGTGTTCACCTAATGAATCAATTTGGTTCAATAACTGGGAACTGTGTTTAATAAGTCTCATGTGGACTGTAGAGGACTGGCACAGCAAATTAAATAAGCTTGTTGGCCATCCCCATCCAAATATCTAAAAACTAGTTACTGTGCTGAAAAGAGAACAGACACTGACTGAAATAAGAATTTTACAGCACAGTGCTAACGGCATTTCCAGGCCAAAGAAGAAAGCCTATCGTCAACTAGAAGAGAGACTTCAAGCATTAAAAGATCAGTTCCAAAATGGTCAAAGAGACATCATGCTTTATGTAGATGCGGTATCCCATCTTGTCCATTTAGACTAAAAAGAATGAAATGTTGATGGACATTGTTAATGTTATTAATATTAATGTTATGAAAAGGTCGTTTACTTGCCCATAATGAAATATATATTTTTAATGTTGATGCTCATTTCATAGTGTTATTTAGTTATTTATTTCTTATATTAAGTTTTTTCATTTACATTAAAAGTATTACAATAAACATGTTTTATTTAGCAACTATTGAATAATACATTATCAAGTGAATTTGTTTTAATATTAGATTTAACCTAATGAAATAAACAGTGCCCAATGTGAAACAGACTACAGCTAATCCTTCTTCAGAAATTCCAATTAAAACCTGAGTCACGCTAACATGTTTATTTAAGTTTTGAGCTGGGTGAGAATGAACCTTGATAATATATCTCAGCTGCTAGTTTAACACTGTTTGTTCGACATTTTACGACCTGTAAATTATGACTATTTAATCTGAGTCGTCAAGAAACAATTCTATACAATTTATTTTCAACACAAGACACATGTCTGTGTCTAAACGTGGCTAAATTGTAGGCGATATTAACGGGGTTTAATAGCAGTGATTGATACTGTAATTTATACATCTTTATAATTATAGGTGTTATAAACATCCTGTCAAATAAGCGGGTGTTATGTTTTTTATAAACTGACTGATTTATATTATTAACCTTTTAATCAACATTGAAAGGTACATTTAAGAAAAAAAGAATCAAGCAGAAGGTTGTCGGTGTTATAGGTATGATATAGGTGTGTGATAATGATTGTACAGTAGGTTTTTCGTACATTGTATTTTGGATAGGTGCGGAAATCTGATAACCTAATAAGTAATATCCAATGCATTTTAGACCAAAGGCCCATAGAACACTTAATATATATATATATATATATATCTTTCTTGATCCTCCAAAAATTACTTACTTACTTATATGAAGAGTATTACAATACATTGAATATAATAAAAAAAAATAATCACAGCGATAAAAGAAAAACAAAATTAAGAGTTAACTTTATAGATTAGCACTGTTTAACGTATCACATTTATCATACGAGTCTTTTACAAACTAAGAATACAAATAATAATGTTTGTTTCCAAACGGAATCATTAACATTACGAAGAGAGAGCACATCATTACATTTACTTTGTAAACAGTGTAAGAGTGATTCTCTAGTATGTGTCCTCAAAATCCTGACGTCTAACTAATCGGCAATAATCTGTTTTGCCGATAAGGAGATGCAATTAAAGCAATGATTATTGTAGAAATAGTTATTCATTGTTTATTGTAGCTAGTTTTATTTAAAGCGAAAGGATAAAATATCAATTTAGAGTACATTTTTGTTTTGACAAATATTTGTATTATTTGGAGAGCATATTGAGTTTAATAAGATTGTTTTCCTATCGCTATTTATTCTGTCAATATTTAATTATGGGATCTGAATCAAGCCAGAGGTTAAAAAATCCATTCCCCATAATACATTTAACAAACATGAAAATACAATGTTTATAATTATAATGACGATATTTACTTAAGGCGATGCACAAGTTTTTTGTGGGCGTGGCTTAGATTTGTCAATCAATGGAGTGTAATGGGAGATGGAATTGGCGGAATTATCATAATTTTTTTATTTTTTTGGAACCGTATAATAGCGTTTATATAGTTATCATTGAATTTTGGGAGGAGTGCAACTGATTCGGTGGTCGGAGGGTTGCACTTATTAAATTGGAATGTTATCTTAGAGAGTATAGGTCTTTTGTATAAAGTCTTCGCATGGTTGGTGCTACCTCTGCGCATGCTCGGTGCTACCTGTTAAATTATTTTGAATATTGGATGCAACGGACAGTCTGCGGCGAAGTAATCGAAGCGATGGCATCTTATGGGACAGCAGTAAGTTACTTTAATCATATTAAACTTGAGGATAAAATGAATATTTTTTTTACTGAACTTCTTATTATTTTTGATAATTTTTATTTGCGAATTTCATTTGATGACCATTTATTGTAACCGTTAGAAATAAAATATTCCTCGCGATGAAAATAAAAAGAAATCTGAGTTATCGACTCGAGGCAAGGTTTTAGGGGGTGTTTGTTAGATAGCCTAATGGAGAAAATGACTTTAGAGATGCTTTTATATACGAAAAGATATAGAATCTAGTCTTAATAAATGTTAAGTTCTTGAAAATTAAAATCAATTTAGGATGGTTTGTAACTTTGTAAGTATTTTGCTGGAAATGGTCTCTGAATGAGATCGGACGTTGTGACACGTTGAATAATTTTGCAGTGGAATCGAAGAAATATTTAATAATAGTAGCTAAGTAGGAATACCGGCGGTGGTATTCTAATAATAATATCATTAACTTTATTGTGTTAATTGTAATGATCATGTGATTAATATGCCTAATAATATTTTTTTAATCTTGGTAAATTCAAAATTGAAATGAAATTCCTTTCTGTACTTGTCTGTAGGCTTAGTTCAAGTTGTGAAGTGGAATTGAAATAAGAAGATAGTTGATACCTCTTGTAATAGTTGAAAATACATGTGTGAAAGATTAATATAATAATACTGGAAATTAAAGTAAGAAATCTATATTCTGAGTTGAGATAGAGGGTTCAGGTCAAAGTTTCAAATGTCAGAAAAAAAATTTAAAAATATTTTGTGAAAAAATACATAAAATGCTACCCATTTTTTTTTTACTTCATCATAATATTCCAATTAGATCCGAAGTTATGGAATTTTTAAGTCCGAGATCGACGTCAAAATGTAATCAAAACGCTCTATTAGTAATAGTAAGTGCAGGGGGACTGCACCACATATGATTTACATAAAAGACAAACATAGCGATAAGACACCATACTCAAAAAACAACAACAAACAAACAATTTAAAAAAAGCGAATGGATCCGGGGGCTAGCCGTAAGCGTCCACTGCGCTGTACAGTCCCGGGCCTGTGGTGACACAGACTTCACTCAATTTGAAAACAACTGGGAATGCAACCCAAATAAATAATTATATAGTGTCAGCATGAGTCATGATCTATTATATGTCGTAAGAATTACGAATGTAAGTATATTGTTGTATAAATTCCGCTACACAAGTAACCACATAGTTAAATATATCAGAAGTAGGCCTAGTTCAAACTAAATCAAATCAATAAAAGGATTGAAGTATATTAAATGCATTTAGGACACACATTACAACCGTCACAGAAACAAAAACAAAACTGATTACAAGAAGCAAAGGAATATAGACTATCTAGGGAGACAGCCGAGCCGTCTGCTGACTGAGTGGCGTGACGTGAATCTGCCGTAATAGTTGTTATGACGTCGTGGTTTAGAAGGTGCAATTTCCCGATAAAAAAGGGCGATAATCTAGATAAAATAACGTTGAAATATAAAAAAAACTATTAGTTTTTAAGACCATGCAATTGTACAAACCATAGTATAATTATTATATAATGTCCCACGTAAGAAATGCAAAACAGGAATGCTAAAGAAATCGTAAGTTATTAGTGTAATACTAAAGGCATAAAAATAAGGGCAATAATCCAGATAGGACTAGACATCTAGAAGCAATTTATATAGAGTCATTATCCAATATGTAGTCAGTAATATCGTTATAAGAAATGTCAAACTTATTATGTTGAAGAAATGGAAGTTTTGAAATTTCTTTCAAAATGCGTAATTGTGTACCACCTTTGGCCGTGCACTTAAAATTAAGAGTTTTTATTCGGGAAAGAAATAGTTCTTTATTGTTGCATATTTTTAAAAATCGTAATGCCTGTGAATAGAAAACATTGTATAGTGTCGTATCTGGTATGTTACTATGAGCTGACGGGTATTTTACTACTTCAAAACCAAATTTGTCCGTTTTATCGAATATACCGACCTTAAATTTGTTATTAATTATATTGATGTCCAAGTCAAGGACAGATGCATTTATAGTGCCCGAATTTTCTTTATTTAATATAAGTTCAGGAGGATATATTTCATCTTTGTATTTATTGAAATTACCATTATCATTGATTGGTGTTATGTCATCAATGTAACGGAAGGTATAATTTATACCAGTCAATGCGTGGAATGGACCAAAGTAAGTGCTTTTCAGTCATATCTGAGTGACGTCATAATGGGAATTTTCACTTCAGAATCGCTAGTACCAATTTTAAAACTGCAAAATCCGCACGTTTATTGTCAGCTAAGATTTATTAAAATCGTAATAATTTGAATGATAATATGTCAGATATTATATATATAATCTGGATGATACCACAAAAAGCGTAGGCAATATTTAGCAAATTTCAGTCATCAAAGCAGATAAATATTGTTTTCTCCGGTTCTAATTTTCGGATCACGTGTTATCAGACATCGGTTTAATCCCCAAAATGTTATCGTTTGATTGGTTCTATATGAAAATGGGCCGGATATCCAATAAAGTGGGTCGTAGCCATAGAGTTATATAATAGTGTCTATATATAACTCTACCCAGTAAACGAAGTGACGTAAACTTTACGTAAAGTTTACGTAAAAATGGTCAGTCAGTTTACCATCATTTTGCTCGTTATCTTAACGTAAAGTTTACGTCATGAAATGACGTTAAACTAACGTAAAGTTTACGTCATTTTTACGTAAAGTTTACGTCATTTTCTGACGTAAATCTAACGTAAAGTTTACGTCATTTTCTGACGTAAATCTAACGTAAATTTTGCGTAAAGTTTACGTCATTTACGTTAGATTTACGTCAGAAAATGACGTAAACTTTACGTTAGATTTACGTAAAAATGGTCAGTCAGTTTACAATCATTTTGTTCGTTATTTTAACGATAATTTTACGTCAGGAAATGACGTTAAACTAACGTAAAGTTTACATCATTTTTACGTTACATTTACGTCATTTTCTGACGTAAATCTAACGTAAAGTTTACGTCATTTTCTGACGTAAATCTAACGTAAAGTTTACGTCATTTTCTGACGTAAATCTAACGTAAATTTTGCGTAAAGTTTACGTCACGTTAGATTTACATCAGAAAATGGCGTAAACTTTATGTTAGATTAACGTCATTTCCTGACGTAAACTTAACGTTAAAGATGAGCAAAATGATTGTAAACTGACCGACCATATTAACGTGAATCTGACGTAAATATAACTTTATCTTTTGACGTTCATCGGAACCAATTTACGTGACTCTGTCATTCAGATGGTACGAAAACCCAATAACATAACCATTTTGATGGAAATATAACCATTTAAATGTTATACAATAATCCAATAACTAAAAGATATACACTCAATAGTGTTTTCAAATCCCTTCCCACTCAACAAACTTTGGCACTTAACACATGGATCAATTTTAATTCGGGGATCACGGTGGCTAAGTGGATAAGGCGCTGGTTCGCTAGCCTTGAGGTCAGTGATGCAGAAGGAGGGCCTGACAAGGACAGCTGTCTAGTCGTTCGGATGGGACGAAAAACCGAGGTCCCGTGCTCACATTGGAGTGCACGTGAAAGATCCCTTGGCAGTTGGAATTCGATATAAGAGTAGGCCGTAGCGCCGCTGCCCGGGCAAAATTTCCCTCATAGCACACTGTATGGCGTATGCCCGTCTTTAATTAGCTCAGGTTAAGTGCATAACAGTAGGACGTTAAACCCCATTCATTCATTCATTCATTCAATTTTAATTCAGAAGGACCTGGAAAAAAACAGACGACCCTACTCCTTGTCAGGTAGAACCAGGGAATTGAAACCATGCCAGTTGACTCAATGCCACCCTTATGATGTAACTCACACATGCTAAAAATGTGGGTATTCCTATTTCAAACTCAATTACAACAAACACTAGTTAATAAACGATCTAAATTTTATTTAGAAAATAGATATAAAAAATATATTTTAAAATATAACAGTACGCATACATATACATAAAATGGTGGTAATTGAAAAAATGGTTACAAAAAAGTCTATATAGCACTATTAAAAAGAATTTTTTTTTTTTTTTACATTATGGAAATAGAAAAGACAACATATATATATACAAGAACTGTGATCGAAATGAAATAGGGTTTAACATCCTGGGCTAATGAAGACAGGCATATACAGTGTGCTATGCAGGAAATTTTGCACTGCTAAGGGATCTTTTACGCCATGCACTGTGCTTTGAGGGATATTTCCCGGACAGCAGCCATACGCCCTACTCTTATATCGAATTCCAACTGCCAAGGGATCTTTTACGTGCACGCCAATGTGTACACAAGACCTCAGTTTTTTCATTCCATCTGACCGACTAGACAGCTGCCAGACCCTCCATCCTGCATAACTGACAAGGGGAAACCATGCCGGAAAATACGGATAAACTTTCACAGCCAATGCAGGGATCGAACACTAGACCTCCAGACTGGCAAGCGTCTTACCCATGTGATCCGTCGATTGGTTAACGCATTGTGATACATTGTGGTTTCGATAATTTAATCCACATGTTAGTAACAAAATAACCTAGCGTGAGTCAAATTGAAGTTAAACCTCATTTCTCTATTTACCAATAACCATTCAGAATTTTAAATGTTATTGCAACCAAATGTCACAAAACAGCACAATTAACACAATTACAACAAAATATACTACAAGAACATGTATCTATACTTTATTTTAAAAGATAAATATATAATGTAATAGAATAGAATACAAAGCAGACATTTGTAACAGTTTATTCACAGCATTAACTTGGTGACAATTTAGGAAACAGCTATTCAAGAAAGCTACACCAATATTACATAACCAATCTAATTTTAACACAGAACTTTGCTATGGTTGATCCATCACAAAAATTTGAAGTACAGGTATTTGTAAGGGACCCAAAAAGTTATTGTTAACTGGTTGCAGTAGAGAGCAATATAAGGATATCTCATTGAAACAAAACTGTTTAAATAAGAATAATTGACTGTCATAAGATCACACATAAACTATTTTAGCCATGCTACTGATGAATTTTTGTGCTACCATAGATACATATATATTTATATCAATACATTTTTAAGAAGTCTATTTCTGATACATGTGCTTTTGATCATGAGGTCTGTCACTGAATTTAATGGAATGGTTTTGATCCGAAGTCTGTTTGTGACAAGTAGTAGTGTTGTCTGGCTTCCATATACAAAGCCCTTATAAAACTTTTTTATAACTTCTTTGACATTACTGCCACCAATGGTGCTCAAATATAGGATCTGTAAAAAAAAGTGAAAGTAACTTTATACTAAAAAAAACAAATGAATTTGGGTTTAACGTCCTATTGTTTAGCTCTGACTAGGCTAATAAAAATAAAAATACACCATACAGTGTGCTATGAGCAAAATTGATGTCAAATGGCCATGAGGTCTTTTATTGCATGTAAATGTTTACACAGGACATTATTTATTGTCCCCCCCCCCCGAATGACTATACTAATATACCCATTTAGATTATGGCCTTTTATAGCCAACCTACTGCGGATCTTTATGAAATTGGGTTCAACATCATACTGTTCTGCCCCGACTGGGCTAATGAAGACAGACAAATGTCATAGAGTGTGCTATGACAGAAATTTTGCCCAGGCCGTTGTGCTACTGTCTACACTTATACTGATTTCCAACATGCATGCCAATTTAAACAATAGTATAGATCTCAGTTTTTGTCCCATCCGAACATTTTTGGCCACCGCAGGGATCGAACATGGGATCTCCATATTAGCGAGCCAACATCTTACTCAGACACCTTGGCTCTTGATTTTTAATGCGTACTACATGTACATTGTTCCCTTACTGCCATATGGGACAAGCAAATTTATGAATTTATCAAGCTATTGCTTTATTTGGCAGATAGGTAATCCAGTTGACTCAATGACAGGCTTTATGATACAGCGTGCATGTGAATGAATGAATGAAATGGGGTTTAACGTCCTACGCTTAAGCACCTAACCTGGGCCAACGTGCATGTGATAACCATTCGTCCATCCACCCCACCTCCATGCAGGGCCCTTTAACAACATAGGAAAAGGTACGAATCAATTTGAGGTACGAAGTGAGGTACAAATGAACTAAGAATGAAACAGCCAGATGACGAAACACGGACCGTGTGCTGGTTGCAATTAATAATAATAATAATAGTGAGTTTTTATATAGCGCACATATCCATTAAAATTAATGCTCAAGGCGCATTTAGCTCTCCACTTATCACAAGTTATAAAAATGTTAACAACTAATAAGCAGCCGAAAAAAGATGAGTCTTTAATTGCTTCTTAAAACAGCTAAGCGATTGTGAATTCTTGAAGGTCAAGGGTAATGAATTCCATAGGTTTGGTACAGTGTGTGAGAAGCATCTTTGACCAAATGTCTTAAGCCTATAGTTGGGTATCACCAGACTTAGTTCATGTTGGGACCGAAGATTTCTTTGAGGGACATAGTCAATTAGCATTGAAGACAAGTAGTCTGGTGCTTCACCTCTCTGGCATTTGTAGGCTATGCACAGAAGTTTGAATTTAATTCTGCTTTCCACTGGAAGCCAATGTAAATCCTTTAGCAGTGGTGTGATGTGGCAATTTTAATTAGATTGGCACACAATTCTAGCCGCGGTATTTTGTACAAGCTGTAGTTTATGGATCAGGCTGTTGTTTATGCCAAACAGAAGGCTATTGCAATAGTCGAGTCTTGACAAAATTAATATTCCATTTCACGAAAAAACATTAGCATTGATCGGTCAATCAAGCTCGTTATACTTTTCGATAAAAGAAAACAATGATGTATTACTAATTATACACAAGTTTTCAACCATATTTTATTGTCAAATAAAACAAAGGACAACAGGCACTGACAGGCAATGTTAATCACAGTCTCAACAATCGCTGATCAATTTAATAAATCTAAAGACAACTATCCGTTTCACATAAAACAAACAGCTGTTACTATATATATCTCATACACTTTCAACAGTCTTTTAATTATTCATCATAGTTTGTATCGTTGCCAAACTGAATCCGAAAAGTTGTCCTACTGAGCTGAGTCCGAACGTTGTCTATGTTGAGTCCGAAATGACGGGGTACCGAAATGTCATGGAACTCAATATTATGCATCATTAATTGGCAAAAATATAAGTAGAAAGTTAAACAAAAAACACCCCCCCCCCCCCAAATGAAAGAATCCTGGCGTATTCAACACCAGGCTAATTCAACACCAGAAAAATCGGCGTATTCAAGACCAGTACATGTATATATTGTTATTTTGTATTTTAAACTTCAAATCAAATCCGATGTCCTTGAGTACGTCAAGAACCAATGGATATCAAACCGAATGTTTAGTGCGAAGAGTTGGTCCGTGTTTATGCGCCCCGTTCGCCAAAAAAAGACGTTGAGGGTTGGCATAAAGGAATCAACTCTCGACTGAACACTAAGGGACCGGTTCCATTTTATTTATTACTTGTTTTGTATTATGTAAATATTGTCATCGATTATGAAATATTTCAACTGTTGTTTGTATTATGACTATTTAAGGTATATAATAAACATCTTGTTAACGGAGCTAAATCGCTAACATTTGGGATCTAGAAACTGACAATAGTGGGCCGCAACGCATATAATACTGTAATATGAATGTATAAAAACTGATTTACATTAAATGGTTTCCGTTTTTACTCCAATTTCAAATCAGTTATGTTCGGCGAAATAAGCCATTCAGTCTCAACCCAGTGCAAATTTTTAGCGCCTGGTTATTCCAGTCTACATATGCCGTGTGATACAGTGCAATGTGTCTAGCCTCGTCCCTCGAGTCTCTCAATACAACCAGGGCTGAAGCGCATTATGTTAGAAAAATTATTTTATCTTAAATATCGGATATCAGGAGCTCATCTTTTCCCGTAAGTTTACATCACCAATGTCGATTTAAATTGACCAATAGTTTGTGTTTTCGATGTCGAAGATTTTCGAGGATTTTGAGTTACGGACTTAGGTCCTTTAATCCTGCTTTTGTCTTATAATATACTGGTCTTGAATACGCCAATTTTACTGGTGTTGATTTGCCTGGTGTTGAATACGCCTGATACCAAATGAAATACCCCTACAAATGTTTAGAAAATACTTGCTATACTATAATTAGCATAGCCTGTAATTTAGCAGTAGGGCCTACTCTGACTATTAAATATTTGTTTGATAATTTTGCCATTTTAAAATTAGTGACTTTAAAATCGCGATTTTTTTACATAATTTTTGAACCAGTATTACTTTCGAATAAAGCAGTCTTAATTGTTCATAAATCGTACGGTTTACGGACAATGTATACTGCATAATGTGCAAACAAAAATACTGGTTAAGCCAATTTAAAATACGAATTTTACGTAACAAAATTTTCCATGGCCCGCTGCGAGGATTTTTTTTCGAATAGTTTTTGTCAACAGTAGATCTGTCTGTATGCTTTCGGCGGATGTTCGTACAAAAAAGGGCACTTACCTTCAATTTTACTAACTGTTGACAAATGGTATATCAAGGTCGTCGACCCTGTAGAGGTCCCAATTTTAATTCTATTTTGAAGAAACTTGAAATGCATGGATATTACCCAAAGATCTTGGGTCCTTTTGATATTTGCGCATATCGGATCGTAACTTCCTGAATTAATGCCCCTGATTATACGCAAAATCACCGCCTTTGTTTCGCTTGTGGTCTCTCTGGAGGTCACAATTATTATCCGATTTAAAAAATCGTTTGATTATATCACCGTTTCAAGCTAAGGAAGGTTGAGTTCAAATTTCGGGAAAATAGGACCAAAATTACAATACAAAATGGCTGCTGTTTGTATGCGAATACTGTTAAAAATGGTATTTCAAGGTTGTGGACCCTGTTGAGGTCACAATTTTAATTTCGATGAAACTTAAATTGTGTGTTTATAACATAAATATCTTGATACTTTTCGATATTTGCACATATCAAATTGTAACTTAATGAATTATGGCCTTTGATTGTAGGAAAAATCACTTTCGGTTTTGCTTGCTCTCTATCCATCTCTCGAAAATGTGGGCGTATCCTGCCTGGCATCCGTTGGTTTTTATTATACGCCCACATTGAAATGTGGTCGTATATTGCCGTCTCCCCCGTCCGTCCGTCCGGCGATCCGGCGTCCACAATTGCTTGTGGACGCTCTAGAGGCCAAAGTTAATATCCGATTGACTTTAAATTTATACACAGTGTTTAAGGTCATGAGACGAAGAAGCCTATTGATTTTCAGTGATTTCCGATAATAACTGTCAGAGTTATGGCCCTTGATCACTTAAAAAGATCTTGTGGACGCTCTAGAGGCCAAAGTTAATATCCGATTGACTTTAAATTTATACACAGTGTTTAAGGTCATGAGACGAAGAAGCCTATTGATTTTCATCAATTTTCGATAATAACTGTCAGAGTTATAGCCCTTGATCACTTCAAAAAGTCTTGTGGACGCTCTAGAGGCTAAAGTTAATAACTTATTGACTTTAAATTTATACACAGTGTTTAAGGTCATAAAATGAAGAAGCCTATTGATTTTCAGCAATTTCCGATAATAACTGTAAGAGAAATGGCCCTTTATCACTTAAAAAAATCTTGTGGACGCTCTAGAGGCTAAAGTTAATAACCAATTGACTTTAAATTTATACACAGTGTTTAAGGTCATGAGACGAAGAAGCCTATTGATTTTTTTTAGCAATTTTCGATAATAACTGTAAGAGTTATGGCCCTTGATCACTTCAAAAAGTCTTGTGGACGCTCTAGAGGCTAAAGTTAATAACTTATTGACTTTAAATTTATACACAGTGTTTAAGGTCATAAAATGAAGAAGCCTATTGTTTTTCAGCAATTTCCGATAATAACTGTAAGAGTAATGGCCCTTTATCACTTAAAAAAATCTTGTGGACGCTCTAGAGGCTAAAGTTAATAACCAATTGACTTTAAATTTATACACAGTGTTTAAGGTCATGAGACGAAGAAGCCTATTGATTTTTTTTAGCAATTTTCGATAATAACTGTAAGAGTTATGGCCCTTGATCACTTCAAAAAGTCTTGTGGACGCTCTAGAGGCTAAAGTTAATAACTTATTGACTTTAAATTTATACACAGTGTTTAAGGTCATAAAATGAAGAAGCCTATTGATTTTTAGCAATTTCCGATAATAACTGTAAGAGTAATGGCCCTTTATCACTTAAAAAAATCTTGTGGACGCTCTAGAGGCTAAAGTTAATAACCAATTGACTTTAAATTTATACACAGTGTTTAAGGTCATGAGACGAAGAGGAATATTGATTTTCAGCGTTTCCGATAATTACTGACTGAGTTTTGGCCCTTGATCACTTTCAAAATTTTGTGGACGATCTAGAGGCTAAAGTTAATATTCGATTGACTTCAAATTTATACACAGTGTTGAAGGTCATGAGACGAACAAGTATTTTGAGTTTTAATGAATTTAGATAACTTCAAAGCCAAACAAATTCCAATGATTTTCTGATAATTACATAATGAGTTGTTACTTTTAATCAGATGTTAGTGTATTATATGTTTCATTACCGAAAAAAGTAAAATATGCTACAACTCTTGTTGACTGCCCGGACGATTTAGCTGCTGTGGGCGTATGTTCCGTTGCCTGGCAACCTATGTTAGATCTATAAGTCGATGGCAATTTAAATAAATGGTTAAATATAAGACCTTGTACCATATACTTTGCACAGAAATTTTTTATCTTTGAAATATTGGTTAGATTTATCAAATATAGTATGATATTGATATCATTGTCTTGTAAATGCTCATATTATCTGAGTATAGCCCATAAAGCCTGACGTATATAACATCCATTGCTTATTTCAATTGGGGTTAAAATTGCTACGGTCATGTCAAGTCATTGGTAAGTAGATATTGATGTATTTATACATATCAAACCAAAACTAATTGATTTATGGCCCCTGATTGTACAAGAACTCGCTTGTTCTCTATCCATATCTTGTACAATGTGGACGTATATTGGCTGGCAACCGTTGGCTGTTGGCGTGGATCCTTTAAATGTTATGTGATCTATTACCAAGGACCTGACAACGAACAATGTATAGTTGTTCTGAAGTTGTTCACATGGCACCAGAAACCATGTCCCATGTAAACATATCTGTGCACAGAAAAGATCCCATGGCACTTCCAATTCAAAATAAGTAGCCTCATCTGTATACATATTTGTGTGGTCATGTGATACTAATGCCACTATTTATTAGCCCAGACACAGCACAGCAGTAGGATATTAACCCCCATTTCATTTCAAATGAGAAAAATTATCAATATTTATGATATCCGTGATATCAGTGTCTTGTAAATAAATGCTCCTATTACTTGACAAAGAATAAATATGAACAACCATTCATGGCGGCTCAGACAATTTAGTAGCTGTTGGCATAGTTTAGCCCTATGACATATATTTTGGATGGTTCTGCAGATTTAACACTCCTGTATCCAATGTGAAAAGTATTCTGTCCAAGTCTGAAATATCACCTAATAAACTTAAGACCTTGGATCTCAGATTGACTTTTATATATTTTCAGACATAAAAAACTGAATTGAATGAAAAAAAGTCCATTGATTTTCAACGATTTCCGAAAACTTTAACACAGCGTTTCTGAACCTTTTCTCACCGTTCACCCCTAAATCAATTCCCAACCGACCCATTTACCCCCCGAGTTTTGAGGAGGTTACTGACCGTCGTCCACCGAGGAGGGTTTGGGGCGGGTCTCCCCCAGGAAATTTTTAGAAATTGGAGCCTGCAAACGTGTTTTCCAGCCATTTCAGGTCCTCTTCCAGGCGTTTCAGAGGAACTTGAAAATGGCGCTTTTCTATAGAAGCCATCCGACATGAACCACGGATCCTTGCACGGGCCTGCACCCCCTGACCACGTTAACAAAACAATATTGAATATGGAATGAATACAGATGGAAGTTAAGATTCAATGAACACCAAATTTATATTTTAATGAAAATAGTTGTTTCCAGTTCAGTGCGAAATTTGCTCCTGGTGATTGTCACATATGACCATTTTTGAAGTTACACTGGGAGTGTGTTCATTCACCCCCTGGACGCAAGCCATTCCCCCCTTGGGGGTGAATTCACCCCAGGTTGAGAAACGCTGCTTTAACAGGTAAATTTGTGATCTAAGATATTTTGTATATTTCATGTGAGCATGTTACACTGCTTTTTATACGCCCACATAGAAATGTGGTCGTATATTGCCGCCGACCCGTCCGTCCGTCCGTCCATCGTCCACAATTTCTTGTGAACGCTCTAGGGGCTAAAATAAATATCTGATTGACTTTAAATTTATACACAGTGTTTAAGGTCATGAGAGGAAGACCCCTATTGATATTTAGCGATTTCCGATAATTACTGTTACAGTTATGGCCCTTGATCACTTCAAAAAATCTTGTGGATGCTCTAGAGGCTAAAGTTAATATCCGATTGACTTGAAATTTATACACAGTATTGAAGGTCATGAGACGAAGAAGCCTATTGATTTTCAGAATATTAAGTGTTTCGTATACTAAACGTTAGCATGGAGGAGAACTTTATCAAAGCCAAACAAATTTTAATGATTTTCTGATAATTACATAATGAGTTGTTACTTGTTATGTGATTTGAGTGTATTATAAATGTTTCATTACTGAAAAAAGTAAAATATGCGACAACTCTTGTTGACTGCCCGGACGATTTAGCTGCTGTGGGCATATGTTTCGTTGCCTGGCAACCTATCTTTACTGTAGATTGCATTTTGAACCTTATGGCCTGTCATAGATATGAGCGTAGATCTATTACAGCATGGCAGCAGCTATATACCGAGAGCACATCAGCACTAAATAAATACCCAGCCTACTAATTGTTAGAGGGGTAAAGTCGTTTTACAGTTGCTGAATATTATGCTATGGTAGATCTAGATAAAAAAAAAAATTCCTACTGACCTTACCCTATTTCCAATAATTAGTTCCAGAATTATTGCTCTTGATCACTTCCAAAAATGATGTGTATGCTCTTGAAGCTAAAGTTAATATTCGATTAACTTTAAATGTTTACACAGTGTTTAAGGTCACGAGACGAAGAAGCATGTTGATTTTCAGCGATGTCCGATAGTTACCGCCAATTATATGACCCTTGATTACTTAAAAAAAATATTGTGGATGCTCTAGAGGCCAAAGTTAATATACAATTGACTTTAAATTTATACACTATGTTTAAAGTCACGAGACGAAGAAACCTATTGGTTTTCAGAGATTTCTGATAATTACTGTAAGAGTTATGTCCCTTGGTCACTTCAACAAATCTTGTGGGCGTATGTTTCGTTGCCTGGCAACCTATCTTCTTATAAAACAATATATCTTGGCCATGTATTCTTGGTAAAGTGGCAGCAGTAAAATCTGCCAAATTATCTGTTTGACATCTGATGTCAACAAAAATGATAATTTGCTCTGTATGAAATTGCCTTATAAATGCCCGTAATTACATACACAAGATTATACATATGCGTTTCGAATCCCCGGTTGTAGGTGGCAAGGAGCAGGGTTGCCTGCCCAATCTTGTGGGTTTTCTCCAATTTCCTCCCACTGCTAAAGATCCCTACTTGCAAGCGAATTATTGACATAAAATGAAACCATGTTAGTCCTGAAATAATCTAGTTTGTGTCCAATGGACGTTAATCCTTATATCTGTCTTATAAATATGCTATAACCCTGTTTATACGCCCACATTTTCATATGGGCGTATTATGCGGTCAGCCTTGTCTGTATGTCTGTCTGTCAGTCCACAATTGTTTGTGGACTTTCTGCAGGTCACAATTCTTACCCGATTTTGAGGAAACTTGAAATATAGGTTTATTTAAAAGATCACTGCTGCTTGCAATATTGGCATGTATCGAATTCAAACTTCATGCATTATGGCCCTTGATTGTACGAGAAATCAATATTTCAGCTTGTGGACCCTATAAAGGTGACAATTTTGAAGCAATTTTTGTGACATGAATATTTATAAACCTAAGATCTTGGTTCATTTCGATATTTACACCCATCTGTTAGTAACTTAATGATTTATGGCCCCTGATTCATCGAGAAATCAATTTTTTTAGCTAGTGGTGCCTCTGGAGGTCACAAATATTATCCGATTTAAAAAGACGTTTGATAATATTACTGCTACACCCTAAGGAAGATTAAGTTCCGATTTCTGGAAAATTGCCTAACAAAATGGCTGCCGTCACAATTATTATCCGATTTAAAAAATTATTGCACTGTAATGGAGGTTGAGTTCCAATTTTTGTGAAAGCAGGACCAAAATTGCCAGACAAAATGGTGGCCCCTGTACGTCCACAATTGTTTGTGAACTCTCAACGAAACTTGAAATATAGGTTTGTCCCCAAAAGTTCTTGGCTACTTTCGATATTGGCATGTATTATGTATTGGATCAAAACTTCATGTATTATACCCCCTGATTTTACAAAAAATCATGTTTTAGCTTGTGGACCCTGTAAAGGAAACAATTTTGAACCGATTTTTATACGCCCACATTGAAATGTGGTCGTATATTGACGTCGGTCCGGCGTCCGCTCTAAAGGCTAAAGTTACATGTATATCCGATTTATACAAAGTGTTTAAGGTCATGAGACGAAGAAGCCTATTGTTTTTCAGCAATTTCCGATAATAACTACCAGAGTTATGGCCCTTGATCGCTTCAAAAAATCTTGTGGACGCTCAAGAGGCCAAGATAATATCCGATTTGCTTTAAATTTATATACAGAGTTTAATGTCATAAGCCGAAGAAGCCTTTTGATTTTGAGCAATTTCCAATAATTAGTGCCAGAGTTATGGCCCTTGATCACTGTGGACGCTCTAAAAGCCAAAGTTAATATTCGATTGACTGTAAATTTATACACAGTGTTTAAGGTCATAAGACGAAGAAGCCTGTTGATTTTCAGCAATTTACGATAATTAGTGCCAGAGTTATGGCCCTTGATCACTTCAAAAAATCTTGTGGACGCTCTAAAAGCCAAAGTTAATATCCGATTGACTTTATATTTATACACAGTGTTTAAGGTCATACGACGAAGAAGCCTATTAATTGTCAGCGATTTCCGATAATTAGTGCCAGAGTTATGGCCCTTGATCACTTCAAACAATCTTGTGGATGCTCTAGAGGCCAAAATTGATATCCGATTGACTTCAAATTTATACACAGTGTTTAAGGTCATGAGACGAAGAATCCTATTCATTTTTAGCGATCTCTGATAATTATTGACAAAGTTATAGCCCTTGATCACATCAAAAAATCCTGTGGACGCTCTAGAGGCCAAAGATAATATCCGATTGACTTTAAATTTACACACACTGTTTAAGGTCATAAGACGAAAAAGCCTACTGATTTTCAGCGATTTCAAATAATTACTTTCAGATGTATCTCCCTTGATCACTTCAAAAAACCTTGTGATGCAATAGATGCCAAACTTGATACACAGAGTTTAAGGTGTTGAAACAAACGAGTATTTTGATTTTCAATGAATTTAGCTAACTGAACAGCTAAATCCATGATGTTAAATGTTTCCTATACTAATTGTTAGCGTGGGGCAAAACAAATTCTAATGATTTTCAGATAATTATATAATGGGTTGTTACTCTTAATCAGATTTTAGTGTATTACAAATGTTTCATTACCAAAAAAGTAAAAATATGCGACAACCGTTGTTGACTGCCCAGACGATTTAGCTGCTGTGGGCGTGTTTCGTTGCCTGGCAACCTATCTTTATGAATGTTTATAAACCAAAGATCTTGATTCCTATCGATATTTGCACCCATCGGATCATAACTTCCTGAATTATGGCCCCTGATTTTACAAAAAATCACCTTTTTATACGCCCACATTTTCATGTGGACGTATTATGTCGTTGCCCTTGTCTGTCCGGACAGACGGTGGATTCTCTACATGTCACAATTCTTACCCGATTTTGACGAAACTTGAAATATAGGTTTATCCCCAAAAGATCTCTGCTTTTGATATTGGCATGTATCGGATCAAAACTTCATGGATTATGGCCCCTGATTGTACGAAAAATCACGTTTTTAGATTGTGTGGACCCAATAGAAGTCACAATTATGAACCAATTTTGATGAAACTTGACATGCATGTTTATAACTCGAAGATCTTGGTTCCATTCGATGTTTGCGTCTATCCGAATGTAATTTCCTGGATTATGGACCCTGATTGTCCGAAAAATCACCTTCTTATACGCCCACATTGAAATGTGGTCGTATATTGTCGCCGCCCCTGTCCGTCTGTCTGTCCATTGGTCTGTCCACAAATTTTGATCTTTGGAATATTGTTCGGATTTATCCTAAACACATCTAAAACAACTTGTGATAACCTCTTCTCTATGATAACATTGAGCAGACATTGAATGATTTCAACTTCCTGTTTCAACAGTTACCCCGTAACTCGAAGATCTTGGTTCCATTCGATGTTTGCGTCTATCCGAATGTAATTTCCTGGATTATAGACCTTGATTGTCCGAAAAATCACCTTCTTATAAGCCCACATTGAAATGTGGTCGTATATTGTCGCCGCCCCTGTCCGTCTGTCTGTCCATTGGTCTGTCCACAAATTTTGATCTTTGGAATATTGGTTGGATTTATCATAAAAACATCTAAAACAACTTGTGATAACCTCTTCTCTATGATAACATTGAGCAGACATTGAATGATTTCAACTTCCTGTTTCAACAGTTACCCCGTTAGAGCAGATAACATGTGAAGTGGAAAGGCTACCAAGAGCACATCAGTACCGTACTAAATAAATACCCAGCCTATTAATTGGTGTAGGGGTGTAAAGTCGTTTTACAGTTACTGAGCTGTTGAAAATAGATTAACAAAGAATCTTATTTTATTAGCCCGGTCACAGCACAGCAGCAGGATAATAATCTCCATTTCATTCAAATGAGAAAAGTTATCAAATATAGTATGATATTGATATCATTGTCTTGTAAATGCTCATATTATCTGAGGATAGCCCATAAAGCCTGACGTGTATAACATCCATTGCTTATTCTAATGGAGGCAAAAGTTCCTAAGGTCATATCAAGTCATTGGTAAGTAGATATTGATATTTCTACATATCAGTCCATAACTAAATTGATTATGGCCCCTGATTGAACAAAAATCGCTTGTTCTCTATCCATATCTTGTACAATGTGGACGTATATTGGCTAGCAACCGCTGGCTTTGGCGTAGATCCTTTAAATGTAAAGTGATCTATTACCAAGGACCTGACAATGGACAATGTATAGTTGTTCTGAAGTTGTTCACATGGCACCAGAAACTATGTCCCATGTAAACATATCTGTGCACAGAAAAGATCCCTTGGCACTTCCAATTCGAAATAAGTTTCCTCTTCTGTATCACATATTTGTTTGGTCATGTGATACTTATTAGCCCAGACACAGCATAGCAGTAGGATATTAACCCCCATTTCATTGCAAATGAGAAAAATGATCAATCTTTATGATATCCGTGATATCAGTGTCTTGTAAATGCTCCTATTACTTGACAAAGAATAAATATGAACAACCATTCATGGCGACTCAGACAATTTATAAGCTGTCACCATATTTTAGTCCTATGACATATCTTTTGGATGGTTCTGCGGATTTAACACTCTGTATCCAATGTGATTTATCACCTTATAAACTTAAGGCCTTGATCTCAGATTAACTTTTATATAATTTCAGACATAAAACTGAATTGAATGAAAAAAGTAGATTGATTTTCATAGATTTCTGAAAACTTGAACAGGTAAATTTGTGATCTTAGATGCTTTGTATATTACATTTCAGCATGTTACACTGCTTTTTATTGTAGATTGCATTTTGAACCCTATGGCCTGACATAGATTTGAGCGTAGCTCTATTACAACATTGCTGCAGCTATATACCAAGAGCACATCAGCACTAAATAAATACCCAGCCTACTAATTGCTGGAGGGGTAAAGTCGTTTCACAGTTGCTGAATATTATGATACAGTAGATCTATATCTAATACAAAAAATACCTACCGACCCTACCCTCTTTCCAATAATTAGTTCCAGAATTATGGCTATTGATCACTTCCAAAAATCTTGTGGACGCTCTCGAAGCTAAAGATAATATTCGATTGACTTTAAATGTTTACACAGTGTTAAAGGTCATGCTCTAGAGGCCAAAGTTAATATACAATTGACTTTAAATTTATACACTATGTTTAATGCCACTAGACAAAGAAATCTATTGGTTTTCAGAGATTGTATGAAATTGTCTTATAAATGCCCGTAATTACATACACAAGATTGTAAATATGCGTTTCGAATTCCCGGTTGTATCTGCTCTGTATGAAATTGTCTTATAAATGCCTGCAATTACATACACAAGATTGTAAATATGCGTTTCGAATTCCCGGTTGTACGTGGCAAGGAGTAGGGTTGCCTGCCCAACCTTGTGGGTTTTCTCCACTTTCCTCCCACTGCTAAAGATTCCTACTTGCAAGCGAATTAAACGAAACCATATGTTAGTCCCGAAAAGAGCTAGTTTGTGTTGTAAGGACGTTAAACTTTATTTCTCTCTCTGTCTTAAACAACCCTGTTTATGAGCTCACATTATGCAGTCAGTCCTGTCCATCTGTATGTCAGTCCACAATTGTTTGTGGACTCTCTACAGGTCACAATTCTTACCCGATTTTGAGGAAACTTGAAATATAGGTTTATCCCCAAACAATCTCGGCTGCATTCAATATTGGCATGTATCGCATTCAAACTTCATGGATTATGCTTTTAGCTTGTGGACCCTATAAAGGTGACAATTTTAAAGCAATCTTTATAAAACTTGACATAGGTTTATCCCCAAAAGATCTCGGCTGCTTTCAATATTGGCATGTACCGGATTCAAACTTCATGGATTATGGCCCCTGATTGTACGAAAAATCACGTTTTAGCTTGTTGACACTATAAAGGTTACAATTTTGAAGCAATTTTTATGATACTTGGCTGTGACATGTTTATAAACCAAAGATCTTGGTTCCTTTCGATATTTACGCCCATCTGATCGTAACTTACTGAATTATGGCCTCTTGATTCTCCGAAATATCAACTTTTCTAGCTGGTGGTCCCTGGGGAGGTCACTATTATTATCTGATTTAAAAAGACATTTGATAATATTACCGTTACACCATAAGGAATGTTGAGTTTGGATTTCGGGGAAAATTGTCAGACTAAATGGCAGCCATTTGTACGCAACTTTCGACATTGGCAAAAATCATGTTTTAGCTTTTGGACCCTATAGAGGTCATGATTTTGAAGAGATTTTGATGAAACTTGATATGTATGTTTAGAACTCAAAGATCTTGATTCTTTTCGATATTTGAGCATATAAAATGGTATCTTAATGAATTATGGCCTTTGATTGTAGGAAAAATCGCTCTCTGTTTTGCTTTTTCGATATCCATCTCTCGAAAATGTGGGTGTATCCTGTCTGGCAGCCGCTGGCCTATTTTTTGACCTCCTAAACCTAGCTGCTGTGGACGTGTATTTTGATGTCTGACACCTATCCTTATGATCTAGTCATCCTTATATAATATATTTTTTATTTATTTCAGGTTAAGTGACTGCCTTTGTTTCAACGTTCAGGTATATCGATTGCCTTTGTTACAATTGTGTGACGTCAGTTACTTCACATATACATTGAAACTGTTGTATCCTCTGGCTAAGGTGCAACAATATTATCTGCCAAACTGTTGTAATCTCTGGCAAAGGTGCAACAACATTATCTGCCAAACTGTTGTAATCTCTGGCAAAGGTGCAACAACATTATCTGCCAAGTTCAGCTGTGTGACGTCAGTTGTCCTATTATATAAGCGTCACCTATACATTAAAATTGTTGTATCCTCTGGCAAAGGTGCAACATAAAAGCTGCCAAGTTCAACTGAGTGACGTCAGTTGTCCTATTATCGAATTGTTATTTAGAAGTGTAGCAAGCTTCTATCTTAGGAATTGCTTTATCACGAATCTTTATACGGAACTGAGTGACGTCAGTTGCCTAAATTATCGAATTGACATTTAGAAGTGTAGCAAGCTTCCATCTTAGGAATTGCTTTATCACGAATCTTTATACGGAAATGAGTGACGACAGTTGCCTAAATTATCGAATTGTCATTTAGAAGTGTAGCAAGCTTCTATCTTAGGAATTGCTTTATCACGAATCTCTAATAACGAGTCAAATATCAAATCTTATAAACTAACTATATAAAATGCCAAGACGAAGTAAAACCAATTGGATAAAAAACCTGAAAGCGAAACCAATCAAAGAAAAAGATTTAAAGAAAGGAAATAGTTCATGTGAAAAAATTTGTACTGATCAATTAGAAAATTTGCCTTCAAATGCAATGAAGATTATTGAAACAAGTGAGAGTGATAGACTGGGTAAATCTGTTGGAGACCAAAGTGTACTCTGTATTAACAAGATTAATATAAAGCCCCCTGTTTTAGCCAGCTGTCATCAAGGAAACGCACGATTTGGTAGATTTAGTGGAACTCAGTGTGTCTGTATGAGTGCTATGTCTATGTTGTTTAGTAAGATAAAGGCATTAGATAAATGGAATTGTGCAGACTTAGATAGAATATTAATAGCCGGAAATGAGCTGTATGTCTCACTACAGTCCCTGTCCTTAGTTAATAACCGTTATATTCTTGTATCAGAACTTCCAAGCAAGTTAGAACAGTTTGGTCAAATGTTTGATCTTCATGTTAGTCAGGAATCTTATGTTGGCTTACTATGGTCTACATACCCAAATGCAACAGATAATATAGTTATGAATTTATATGAAGCCCTCCAGACTTGTCTGTTATCACATGATTCATGTTTTGTTACATTTGGTAGTAATACTGTCGCAGTCATTAAACACTTCAATACCTTTTTTATATTTGATTCACACAGCAGAAATAAGAGAGGCTTATTGTCCGAAAACGGTACATGCATACTGCTACATGTAGGAGACATAATGGAAGTATTTCAGCATTGCACTGAACTGGCCATGTCCATGAATCAGGGACCTGGAACTCAATTTGAAATAACAGGGATTAAAATTAACACTATAACAGATAACTCTACATCAAATGAATCCGAACATACAAAGAATTTTATAATTAATTTGGATGATAATGATTTATCACTAAGAAATTTTAATAATGATGTCATTCTATCTCACGTTGAATCCAATACATTTAGTTTTAGCCCACTTTCATTTGTTACCAAGAACAGAATAGGTAAACAAATTGGTATACATGTACCTATTAGTGTAAATGAACAATTTCTTTCTGCATGTCCTTTGACCCAACCCTTAGATGTAAGACCAATTTATGGAGATGGCAATTGTTTATTCAGATCCTTATCATATGCTATTGCTGGCACTGAAAATCACCATAGAAAAGTTAGACTATCTATTGTAAAACATCTTCAGGAGAATTCCGCCTTATTTAAACAATACCTTAGGCCAGGTGTTGCCTCAATACCAGAATATATCGTTAAAGAAAGGATGAATAATCTAAATACTTGGGGAACTGAACTTGAACTATTTGCAGCTGCAAATTTGTTTCCAATTGATATTTATACATACAGTAATAGAAATTGGTTAAAATTTCCAGGATCCCAGTCCAATGAAGAGAATTCTTCATTAAATGAAGCAATATATATCAATCACTTGAATGAAATGCACTATGAGATTGTTTTAGATGTTGCAAGATATATTGATGATAGTGATCAAACTTCTGAAATAAACATTAATGAAAAAACACGCTCAAAACAAAAGAGGAAAAGAGGCCATGTATGGAGTTAAAAAAAACCAAACAAATAATTAAAAAACGTAAATATCCTAATGACTCAAATGAAATACCAGATATTATTAATAATACACAATCACTTGATGAATCATATAATGTTATACATGAAAATATATCACTACCAATATCTGAAGTTAACCTACGCAAAAGAAAAAAAGGTTATAATTGGCATTCGATGAAAAGTTCAAAGAAATTTAACGTAAAAAAGGAGCCTGAAGATGACTGTAAAAGATACCAATATTGTAAAAGTCAGTCAGAAAAAAATAAAATAGATTCAAAAGAAAGATATCATAGAGATATCGTGTATAGAAATAATATTAAAAAGCAAAGTATGAACAAATATAGAACACAATTGGATTTCAAGTTAAGTGTTAAATCCTACAGCAAATTAAAATATAAAACTGATTTACATCATAGAGATGCCGTCAAATCTTTTAGTATAGAAAAATATAGGAATAATTTGGATCATAGAGATGCCGTCAAATCGTTTAGTACAGAAAAATATAAGAATAATTTGGATCATAGAGATGTCGTTTAGTACAGAAAAATGTAAGAATAATTTGGATCATAGGAATAAAATGAAACACCTTAGTATAAACAAATATAAAATTGATTTAAATCATAAGAGCAAAATAATTCAACAGAATAAAGATAAAAAATTAAAAAAGTTACAGAAGAGTTTAACAAAGACAAATCAAATGGACCTGAATATATTTGCTGTGTTTGTCACCGATTGTTATTTAAAAACCAAATAAAATCATGTAATATGGAAATGTATAAAAGTAAAGGTTACTTGGTAAAGAAGGTAGCAATTCAGTGTATAACAAAAACATGAATGTACTAATGATTGTAGAAGTGACTGTAATTATCCTGAAAGTTTTAAATCATTATGGATATGTTATACATGTCAATCAAAGATGCTATCAGGTAAAATACCGCCAGAAAGTGTTAAGAATAATCTAGATGCAGGTTTCATACCAAAAGAACTTGACTCTTTAAATAGCCTCGAAAAGCATTTGGTTGCTCTAAATATACCTTTCATGAAAATGGTTAACCTGGGTAGGACAAAACAGTGTAAAGTCGGTGGAGAAACTGTCTGCATACCAAATAACATAAATGAAGTAACAAAAGTTCTACCAAGAAATGAAAGCTCTGATCAACTGATACGTTTAAAACTGAAAAAGCGAATAACACACAAGGGTCACTATCAGTATGAATTAGTGAGTAAGAAGAAATTACGAGATGCATTACATTATTTAAAGGAAAATAACCAATACTACAAAGAGATAGAATATTATGAAAATTGGAATTTTGAAAATGAAAATAATGATCCAGTTGTACAAAGCATGGGAGATAACCCTGAAATACAATGTTTTACTTCTGATAAGGAAATGGATGAAGAAGATAGTGATAGTTTACCAGATCTTGATGAAATAACAGTACATGGTCCACCTTTAGATACATGTCTTCAATCTGTTGATCTAGCACAAGACGTTGTAAACCAGTATGATAGTATTTTTTCTATTTCTCCAGCAGAAAACAACAAACCTGTTAAGATATTAACAGACAAAGGCAATGAAGCCATGTGTTTCCCAACTCTCTTTCCAACTGGAAAAAATACATTTTCAGACAATCGTGATGAACGAATCACTTTGGGTCGTTATTTACACTGTCGTTTGATGAATGCTGACAATCGATTTGCTAGAAATACATATTACATTTTTTATGCACAGTATATGTATGAACTCAGTCAGGTCATATCAGGTATTTCAATTGCTTTAAGAAAAGGAAAAGCCAACGGCAATAAAATTACATCAGAAATGTTGACAACTGAAGACCCGTTAAAAAACATACTAATTCATACTATTTTCTTAATTCATTACGTGGATCTCCTAGTAATTGGAAAAGTACACAGTCAGATTTATTTGCTATGTTGAGACAACTCGGAATCCCCTCGTTCTTTTAAAGTCTGTCTGCAGCCGAGACACGTTGGAAACAAATTATTGAAACAATATTAAAGCAACAAGGCGATAACAGAGAAGCAAAAGATTTAGATTGGGCTGAAAAAAATGAAATTTTGCGAAGTAATCCGATAACCACAGCAAGAATGTTTGATCATAGATTTCATTTTTTCTTAAAGAATTTTATCATGTCAAAAGCTGAGCCAATTGGTAAAGTAAACGATTATTTCTACCGCATCGAATTCCAAATGAGAGGAAGTCCCCACATACATGCCTTGATTTGGATAGAGAATGCACCAGTTCTTGGTAAAGACCCAGATAACAAAGTGGTAGAATTTGTCGATAAATACATTACTTGTAAAATGCCAAATAAATTGGATGATGAAGAACTGCATGAAATTGTTTCAAATGTTGATATGAGAGAAAATGAAGACGAACCGTCTAGCATTGATGATCTTACAAACGATCAGGCCAAGTCAGTTCTTGAAAGCATGTGGAAATCTCTGTCAGACCCTGAAAAAAGTTACGATTGCATTGATGAATTATACACAGAACTTGGAATGACGCAAGAGTTGTTTGTAAAAGCATGTGAAAAATTGACCAAGAAAAATTATTTAGTTCTTAAAAGAGATCCCAGTGATGTGTGGATTAACCAGTATAATCCTGATCTACTAAGAGCATGGGATGCTAATATGGACATTCAGTATGTATTTGATGCTTATAGTTGCATTGTTTACATTGTTTCTTATATTTCTAAATCTGAGAGGGAAATTGGTCTATTACTAGCACAGGCACATAAAGAGTCAGTTGATGGGAATTTAGATGTCAAAAGTAGTTTTAAAAAAATCTCAACTACATATCTTCATAGTAGAGAAGTATCTGCTCAAGAAGCCGCATTCCGTGTGTGTAGCCTAAGACTAAAAGAATCCTCACGTAAAGTTGTTTTTATACCCACCGGACCTAATAATATAAGGCTGACACTTCCGCTATCAGTGCTCCAGAATAGAGCGCAAGACGGAACACTCACAGATGATAATATGTATCTAACTAGTATTGTAGATAGATATAGACCCCGACCGGACAGTAGTCAATTTAACGACATGTGTATAGCACAATTCTGTTCAGAATATAGAGTTATGGCAAAAACTGAGAAAATTGATGTCGATCGCCAGAGAAATCCTGCCTACAAACTGAAAAATGACCTGGGATATGTTATAAAACGCACAAGAACTAGTCCTGCTGTAATACGTTATGCTAAGTTTTCAATTACAAAAAATCCAGAAATTTTCTATCAAAGTAGTTTACAGCTTTTCCTACCCTATCGAACAACTGAACAACTTAAACCCCCTCAGTTTGAATCATTTGAAGATTTTTATAAATCTGGGTCTGTAAGATTTTTTGGAGACATTGAGTTAGTCAGAGAAATAGTTAATACTAATCGCGACAAATATGAAAAAGATGCAATGAATATAGAAATTGCACAAGAACTTCTTGAGAAATGTGGACCCTTAAAAGATGCCTGGGCAAATATTTGTGCGGAAACTGTAGTTGGTCGTTTAGAATGTATTGAATCTCGAGCTAATAACACAAATGAAGATGATGATCCTGTAGATATTCCAGACTTATTAGGCAATAACACAGGAGATAGAAAGGATAGGCGAAAGGAGCCGTTTGCATCAATTATATCACATGCACAAGCTGTACCTTTAATGCGTTACTTGAATGAAATACAATCAAAAGTATTCTATAAAGTAAGGCAATTCTGTATTGATAAAATTCATAAGAAAAATCCTGAACAATTCATGCTATTTTTAACAGGTGGTGCAGGTAGCGGAAAGAGTCACATTGTTAAGAGTATCTATTATGAAGCTTCACGATTATTACCAAGAATTTCTGAAAATCCTGATGATGTAACGGTCACAATTACTGCAAGTACAGGCGTAGCGGCTTACAACGTGTCAGGGACTACTTTGCATAACCTTTTATCCATAGGAATTACGAAGTCTTTACCATATCAACCGTTGTCAGATAAAATAAACACTCTCAGATATAAACTCGGTAATCTACAAATTCTTATAATTGATGAAATATCTATGGTAGATCATAAATTATTATGTTACATTCACGGTAGATTAAGACAAATCAAACAAACACCTGACAATGTTCCATTTGGTAATGTTTCTATTATTGCAGTTGGAGATTTCTATCAGTTGCCCCCTGTTAAAGGTAGAGCTTTATACAACGACAACGAAATAATTAATATGTGGGAGGACAATTTTAAAATTGTCCAATTGACAGAAATAATGAGACAACGAGATGATTTAACATTTGCTCAAGCACTAAACAGAGTACGTACGAAAAAGAAGTCGGACCAGATGTCTGTTGATGATATTAATTTATTCAGTAGCCGAGAAACTGGTGAAGATATCGACGCAATGCACATTTATTCTACTAACGCCCAAGTAAATGAACACAATTTATTATTAATACAAAGCAAATGTCCAGACAATATAACTATTGAAGCCAACGATTACTCTAAAGATGCACGAACCGGTAAAATGAAACGGTTAGACAAATACCTTTCACGTAATGTAGATTCATGTTTGCCAAATCTCCTTGTTATTGGTATTAATGCCAGAGTCATGTTGATAAAAAATCTTGATGTAACTGATGGTCTTACTAATGGCAGTTTTGGTAAGGTTACTTATATTACAATGAGTAATGATAACAAAGCTAAAATAATATATGTTCGGTTTGATAATGAAAGAGTAGGTGCTATTTTACGCAAAGAAAGTTCCAAATTAATCGATGTTATACCTGAGGGTAGCACGCCTATTGAAATGGAAGAAGAAAGGGTGAACTATCGTGGAGACATTCGAAGACAATTTCCTCTGAAACTTAGTTATGCATGTACTATACACAAAGTTCAAGGATTAACCGTAGATAGAGCTGTGGTTGGAATGAAAAAAATATTTGCTTTTGGTCAGGCATATGTTGCGCTTAGCCGGGTTACCTCTTTAAATGGATTAGTTGTCAGAGATTTTGATGAAAATGTTATATATTGTGATCCAAAAATCGAAAATTCCATAAAAAATATGCCTTTATATTTAGAACCGAAAATTGAAATACGAAGAGACACCGAAATAATACTATTTAATGTTGAGGGTTTGATGCAGCATTATGAAGATATAAAACATGATTATAGGTTTATGCAAGCAGATTTCATTTGTTTAACAGAGACTTGGATCTCTCAATTGGCAGAATGTAGAAATTTTAGACTTGATGGATATACATTATATAACCAACCAAGACATGCTTCATATATACTATATAAAAAAAGAAACGCATAGGCGATTGCTGTTTTTCAAAATACCCATGTGAGTTATTTTGTTACGATATTCATAAATATGTTGTACAATGAAGTAGATAACATGATTTGTTACCTTTTCCAAATGAATAGTGCGGCAGAAAACGAAAAGGTTGAACTTGAGAGGTTTTTTTCGGGAAGTACGAAACACATCGCCAAGACGCACATGAATGTCTTATGCACGTGCAAATCGCAGCACGTGCAGCATGCATACCTTGGCTATAAAAGGCAGGTTGTTTTCGGGAATGTCATTCGTTTTGAATCAGTTGCAGCGCAATACCAAAATGCCACGTCTCGACATTGCCACAAGGAACATCGCCATCGGACGAATTCAAGCTGAGAGTCTCTGTCTGCTGTTGCCAGGCGTCTGAATGTTAGTCAGAACACCATCAGCCGACTCGTACTTCGCTACAACCAGACCGGTACAGCAAATGACCGTCAACGTTCAGGGAGACCAAGAGTGACCAATGTAGCCCAAGATCGTCACATCCGGGTTCTTCATTCGCGTGATCGCCGAGCCACAGCAGTAAGTACAGCCGCCAGAGTACCAGGACTTAGGAGGATATCCGGCCAAACTGTACGGAACAGGTTGGGAGAAGTTGGCCTTAGAGCCAGAAGACCTTACGTTGGGCCCGTCCTACGTCATCGACACCGTGCACTACGTCTCCGTTGGTGCAACAATGTGGCCGCATGGGACCTGCAGAACTGGAGACGCCTTTGGTTCAGTGATGAATCACGATTCCTGCTGCAGAGACGTGATGGACGGAACAGGGTATACAGACGGGCTCGTGAACGTTACGTTCCTAACTGCGTATGTCCGGTGGACAGATTCGGTGGAGGAAGCGTTATGGTGTAGGCTGCTATATCCTACACCAACCGTGCCCATCTGGTCCACGTCCAAGGAAACCTGACGGCCGTACGCTACCGGAACACGATTTTACAGCCACGCCTCCTGCCAGTTATCGACGTCCAACGTCACAACCGCACACATCACGTGTGACAATGGACTTCCTTGCCGCACACAATGTCAATGTTCTTCCCTGGCCCTCTCGTTCGCCGTATCTTAATCCAATAGAACACCTATGGGATGAACTTGATCGTCGTCTACGACAGCATCAACGTCAGCCCCAAACTCTCCAAGAATTGGCTGCATTTCTTTAGGAGGAGTGGAGGAGGATTCCTCAGCTGGTTATCCAACGTTTGATTCGCTCCATGACAAGGCGGGTGAGAACTGTTATTGGAGCACGTGGTGGACACAATAGGTACTGACACTTGGAGAGAGTTGGGCGAAAAACGTGATTGTTTTGCCACATGTCAATGACTGTAAGCCAAAGACATTCCCTTCTCCTGCACACATGTGAAAATTCATAATGATCGGAGCATTTGTTCATGAGTTTTTTTTATGTTTGAAATACATCAAAATTTCTATATAAAATTGGCCTATGCATTTCTTTTTTTGTATAGTATAATAACTCAAATGAATTTGAAAAATTGAAGGCAATGAAAAATGGGGATGTTGCTGTTTATTATGCCAATAACCGACAATGCAATATACACACATTAGGCACTTTTAATTTTGAATACCTTGCATTTAAGGTACCTGATATAGATCTTATGGTAATTGTTGTATACAGGCCACCTTGTTACAGAGCTGGTTTATTTATTGAAAATTTACAGATTTTATTGACAGAATTAAATGAATATGGTGGTGATGTAATTGTTATTGGTGATTTCAACCAGGATGTTACAGATGGAAATTCGACCATCGAAAAATGCATGTTAGACAATGGTTTTACACAAATTATAGATTTCAAAACTACAACCAGCGGTACAATATTAGATCTGGTATTCTGTAAATTCATTGATCGTTCCAAAATCCATTTGAAACTTGTACCTACATATTACTCATATCATGAATGCATTAGTATAGGGCTTGATGCTTGATAAGAACATAATTCTAATCCAATTCAGATTATTAGGAAAGTACACAGCCTTTTTCCTAATATAATGACATGGATAAAATATGCCGCATGATAATGCCAATAAGGACACAATAATACAATAGTGTACTTTTTTTTTTTACCTTCTTCAACCTGTAATTAATTTGTTTCAAGTTATAATTTGATAAGCAGATATAACATCTCAGTTATACATTTACATAAGTTGTGAATAATTGTAATATCACACATTTTTAATTAGGAATATTTTACTTCAGAATAAAACAAATTAATGTGAAATGTATTTCTTTTATGCGAACTGTGATCGTGAGTGTGGCTAGAAAAGATGTGTCTCCCATGCCAGATATTTTGTTTCAAGTTATGAGTTAATAATCAGATGTAACATCTTAGCTAAACATTCACATCACTTTTGACAATTATAACTTCAGTACATATGCTGATTACACTATTTTGCCTATACCGCTCCTTTTCTTTAGGACTTTGAATTTTACCTTCTTCAACCTGTAATTAATTTGTTTCAAGTTATAATTTGATAAGCAGATATAACATCTCAGTTATACATTTACATAAGTTGTGAATAATTGTAATATCACACATTTTTAATTAGGAATATTTTACTTCAGAATAAAACAAATTAATGTGAAATGTATTTCTTTTATGCGAACTGTGATCGTGAGTGTGGCTAGAAAAGATGTGTCTCCCATGCCAGATATTTTGTTTCAAGTTATGAGTTAATCATCAGATGTAACATCTTAGCTAAACATTCACATCACTTTTGGCAATTATAACTTCAGTACATATGCTGTTTACACTATTTTGCCTATACCGCTTCTTTTTCTTTAGGACTTTGAATTTTGTCAAATAATTTGGATTTTTCGTACTTGGTTTTATTTTATTATCATACCTATATCGAACATTTTCATTAGGAATACTTTACTTCAGAATATGATGACCATGGCCTATACCGATTATTTTAAGGACTTCAAATTTTGTCAATTGGTTTACATTGTTCGTACTTGGTTTTATTTTATTATTGTCATACCTATAATGAACATTTTTATTAGGAATACTTTACTTCAGAATAAATAAAGTGAAACGATATATTTATGTTTTATGCCAGAACTGTAACAGAGTGTGGCTAGAAAAAATGTCTCCCCTTGACAGAAGTATTGCTAGAAAGTTTTCATCGCCATGCTAGAAATATCACAGTGAATGTGACAATAAAGTGTAATTGTTGGAATTCATTATCATTTGTAAGTATCGTTTACAATTTTCAGGGTTTTTTGTTTTTTTTAGTTAATTTGATAAACATAATCTAGAATTAAATTACTATTTAAATTAAAAAAAATAACTTGTCACTAAGTTAATAACCGATTGACTTTACATTTATTCAGTGTTTAAAGTCATGAGACAAAGAACCCTATAGGTTTTCAGCGATTTCCAATAATTACTGTCAGAGTTATGGCCCTTTATCACTTGAAAAAATTTTTGGATGCTCTAGAGGCTAAAGTTAATTGACTTTAAATTTATACACAGTGTTGAAGGTCATGAGACGAACAAGTATATTGAGTTTCAATGAATTTTAATAAATTGAACAGCATAGAGGAGAACTTTGTCAAAGCCAAACAAATTCGAATGGTTTTCTGATAATTACATGAATGAGTTGTTACTGTTAATCAGATTTTAGTGTATTATAAATGTTTCATTACCGAAAAAAGTAAAATATGCGACAACACATGTTGACTGCCTGGGCGATTTAGCTGCTGTGGGCGTTTTCAAAATTTTACATTATTACATTTGTAATGTAGCCTATTCAGAAAGTTTTTTTTCTATTACAGTTAATGAAAAAAAAATTCAAAATTTCTTCTGTTACCCAAAAAACTGGTTATAGTCTAGTGTTTGATCTACTACCCATTGTAAGTATTACCCCTATACTTATTATTTATGACTTAATAATTATACTATGAATATTATGGGAAACCTGAATATATTGAGCTTTAACTCTTAACCAGTTGAGGGATCACGTAACTAAGTGGGTAAGGCGCTGACTCACTAGCCTGGAGGTCGAGTGTTCGATCCCTGCATTGGCCGACAAAGTTTCTCGATTTCCATGCGTTGTTTAGTTTGTTTTTTTTTTACTTCAGAATAAAACAAATTAATGTGAAATTTATTTTTTACTTCAGAATAAAACAAATTAATGTGATATGTATTTCTTTTATGCAAACTGTGACCGTGAGTGTGGCTAGAAAAGATGTGTCTCCCATGCCAGATTTCTTGTTTCAAGTTATGAGTTAATAATCAGATGTAACATCTTAGCTATACATTCACATCACTTTTGAAAATTATAACTTCAGTACATATGCTGATTACACTATTTTGCTAATACCGCTTCTTTTTCTTTAGGACTTTGAATTTTGTCAAATAATTTGGATTTTTCGTACTTGGTTTTATTTTATTATCATACCTATATCGAACATTTTCATTAGGAATACTTCACTTCAGAATATGATGACCATGGCCTATACCGATATTTTTAAGGACTTCAAATTTTGTCAATTGGTTTACATTGTTCGTACATGGTTTCATTTTATTATTGTCATACCTATAATTAACATTTTTATTAGGAATACTTTACTTCAGAATAAATAAAGTGATACGATATATTTATGTCTTATGCCAGAACTGTAACAGATGTCTCCCCTTGACAGAAGTATTGCTAGAAAGTTTTCATCGCCATGCCAGAAATATCACAGTGAATGTGACAATAAAGTGTAATTGTTGGAATTCATTATCATTTGTAAGTATCGTTTACAATTTTCAGGGTTTTTTTTGTTTTTTTAGTTAATTTGATAAACATAATCTGGAATTAAATTACTATTTTAATTGAAAAAAATAACTTGTCACTAAGTTAATAACCGATTGACTTTACATTTATTCAGTGTTTAAAGTCATAAGACAAAGAACCCTATTGTTTTCAGCGATTTCCAATAATTACTGTCAGAGTTATGGCCCTTTATCACTTGAATTTTTTTTTGGATCCTCTAGAGGCTTTAGTTAATATCCGATTGACTTTAAATTTATACACAGTGTTGAAGGTCATGAGACAACAAGTATATTGAGTTTCAATGAAGTTTAATAACTTGAACAGCATAGAGGAGAACAGCATAGAGGAGAACTTTGTCAAAGCCAAACAAATTCGAATGGTTTTCTGATAATTACATAAATGAGTTGTTACTTTTAATCAGATTTTAGTGTATTATAAATGTTTCATTACCGAAAAAAGTAAAATATGCGACAACACATGTTGACTGCCTGGGTTTGTTTCGATGCCTCGGAACCGATGTTTTTTATGTTTAACATCTGCTCCCACCAAAGGCTTGTCAAGTTTTACCCAGTTCAATTCACAACTGAGTTAAAAGTAACAATGCAAAGTTTGTGCCCACATGAACAAAGTAATTAAAAATTTAGACACAGGTAGCCGAAGTGTAATTTTATCAACTTCGTGGGTTTCCTCCCACAGCTAAAGACCACTACGCACAAGCAAATTATTGAAATAAAGTTTAATCATATTTTAGTTAGTTTGTGTTGAGTGGACATTAAACCCCATCTCTCTCTCTCTCTCTCTCTCTCTCTCTCTCTCTCTGAAGTAATGTTATCATTTTGTGATAATTTCCTTTTCAAAATTTTACATTATTACATTTGTAATGTAGTCTATTCAGAATTTTTTTTTTTCTATTACAGTTAAGGAAAAAAAATTTCAAAATTTCTTCTGCTGCCCAAAAAACTGGTTATAGTCTAGTGTTTGATCTACTACCCATTGTAAGTATTACCCTTATACTTATTATTTATGACTTAATAATTATACTATGAAAATTATGGGAAACCTGAATATATTGAGCTTTAACTCTTAACCAGTTGGGGGATCACGTAACTAAGTGGGTAAGGCGCTGACTCACTAGCCTGGAGGTCGAGTGTTCGATCCCTGCATTGGCCGACAAAGTTTCTCGATTTCCATGCGTTGTTTAAAGTTGTTTTTTTTCTATTACAGTTAAGGAAAAATAATTTCAAAATTTCTTCTTTTGCCCAAAAAACAGGTTATAGTCTAGTGTTTGATCTACTACCCATTGTAAGTATTACCCTTATACTTATTATTTGTGACTTAATAATTATACTATGAAAATTATGGGAAACCTGAATATATTGAGCTTTAACTCTTAACCAGTTGGGGGATCACGTAACTAAGTGGGTAAGGCGCTGACTCACTAGCCTGGAGGTCAAGTGTTCGATCCCTGCATTGGCCGATAAAGTTTCTCGATTTCAATGCGTTGTTACCCCTTGTCAGTGATGCAGAACAGAGGGTCTGACAATTACAGCTGGGTAGTCATTCAAATGGGATGAAAAACCAAGGTCCTGTGTGCACACTGGCATGCACGTTAAAGATCCCTTGGCATTCGATATAAGTATAAGTGTAGGCCGTAGCGCTGCTGCCAGGGCATAATTCCCCTCATAGCACACTATTTCGTATACCCATCCTTGTCAGTGATGCAGAACAGGGAGTGCCCGTCCTTGGCAGTGATGCAGAACAGAGAGTGCCCGTCCTTGGCAGTGATGCAGAACAGAGAGTGCCCGTCCTTGGCAGTGATGCAGAACAGGGAGTCTGACAAACACACTGTATGGCGTATGCCTGTGTTCCATTAGCCCAGGTTAAAAAAAACTACCGCGGAATAATTATAAATATCTTGTGCTTAGATTTTAGTCGACTTTGCATTTAAGTAAACTTACCTTATTTTGTGTTCCCAGAAAATTCTTAAGAACAGCCTTGTGCTTAGATTTTAAGTAGACTTCATTGTAAGCACAAGAACGTTATTATGTGTTCCAAGAAAAAACTGAAGCACAACTTCGTTCTTAAACATAGCCAATCTAGGCACAAGTCCCAAGCAAGGTATAGGGCTTGCTTACCAACCTTAAGTCTTTTTCTGCTTCAAAAAGATGGCTGACCGTAGACTTATTCGACGGCATTTCCGACATCTTTTAATACCAAAGAGACAATTACAAGACAGAGCAAATCCTTCTCCAAAAGAAATTAAGAATGCCATAGAAAATTTCGCATCTGAATCCAAATCATTTATTTGCCAATTAGTAAACAATAGGCTACAAATACACAGACTACTTTAAGATCAGGCACTCTAACAATTATTCCGTAGGTCCTAAATGGGGACATGTCAAACGCATCCTTATCAACCACAATGAAGCAGACGACAAATTTATGACGTAATTCGCATACCAAAGTTGTTTCATGACGTTAAAGAGCATCGTAGTCTCAGAGTATGGTAAGCTTTACCAGTCACAATGGCCTTAGACTTGTACTTGACCTGTGCTTACGTAAGAATGGTCTTAAGAATTTTCTAGGAACAGTATTTTTATAAGATTCCTATGTAAGTTAAAGTGAAGTATCACTTTGTGCTTACTTTAAGTTTTACTAGGAACCGGGCCCATTTCTTTAGCAGGAATAGGAGTTGATTTCATTACAGATACGTCTTTAATTACAGGGTATTTAATGAGAATTGCATCAAGGTAAATATATAGAAAGAATCTCGCACAAGATGTACTATCATCCATTAATCAAAAGGTGCATTTTCACAGCTTAGCATTGTATTAAACTTTTTAATTTTTATGTTTCAGGTTTTAAAACAGATGTCCCTTTGGCAACTTTGAAAAAACCCCATCAAAATACACATAATTTTTACATTAACTTTCTTTTGTATCTTAAAGTCAATAAAAAAATGTAAAATCTATCTGCATTTCTAATTTGAAAATGATATTCTTATTCTAGTCAAGAAATATTCAATTGCTCCAGCTTGGTTCTTCTTAAAGGTTTCAGGATGATGGTCTGACATAGGACAAATATACTCGAAGAAGATGAAAATACTTGGTCCTATTTACGCATTTGCTTGCACGTAACACAACCCCTGACAATTGGAATACAAAATAAGTTCCCTATAGTTCAGCTCTCCCGACAAAATCCTTCATACCACACTTATTAAAAAAATAGAGAAAAGATTTTCAAAATTCTATACATTGATTATCTATTTCAATTTCTGGTTATGTGCAATGTTTTGATGTCGTTTTCAACCTAAGCAACTGTGAGAGTGCCAATTACGTATTTTGAAAAGGGGGGGGGGGCACATCATTAACCCTGTGGATGCGAGTCATTGATTGAAATGACAAGGACTAGGGACTGCCCTACCTTGTGAGTTTCTTCCCACTGCAAAAGGTTCTGTCATACAGTGAAACCTTTTAGTATTCAAGGCGAGGGTTGTCTGTCCACGTTGTAGTTTTCCTCTGTCCTCTTGATACCTCTCAGTGCTAAAGCTTGTTTCCTCCCAGTGCTAAAGACCCGGACACACAAGTTTATTATTGAAATAAATTTAACCATATTGCCAAAGGACGTTAAACCACATTTCTACATCAGCCAAGTCAGAATAAAAAATCGATTTTCACGATTACATGTACATACAATGATGTTTGCACCTAACACAAGTTCCCCATAGTGCAGCTCTCCGGACAAAATCCTTTATACCACACTTATTAAAAAAAAAAGGTAAAGAGTCAAAATTCTATACATTGATTATCTATTTCTGGTTATGTGCACCGATTTGATGCCGTTTTCAACCTAATAGTAATGCAGGAGGACCGCACTACACGCAAAACAAAATTATGAGTGCCAATAAATATTTTAAAAAGGGGGGGGGGGGATGATTAACGTGGATGCGACAAGGGCCTGCCCTATATTGTGGGTTTCCTCCCACTGCAAAGGCTTCTGTAACACAGTGAAACTGCTGTGGATTACACCCCTGTTTTTAGTGTTCAATGGGTAGGGTTGCTTTTCCACGTTGTAGTTTTCCTCTAGGTCCTCTGGATTTTTCCCAGTGCTGAACATCTTGTAATTTTTTCCTGGTTTCCTCCCACTGCTAAAGGCGCACACACAAGTTTATTATTGACATAAAATTTATGAAATAAATTTAACCATAATGCCAAAGGACGTTAAACCACATTTCTACATCAGCCAAGTCAGAATAAAAAATCGACTTTCACGATTACATGTTCATACAATGATGTTTGCACCTAACACAAGTTCCCCATAGTGCAGCTCTCCGGACAAAATCCTTTGTACCACACTTATTAAAAAAAAAAAAGGTAAAGAGTCAAAATTCTATACATTGATTATCTATTTCTGGTTATGTGCACCGATTTGATGCCGTTTTCAACCTAATAGTAATGCAGGAGGGCCGCACTACACGCAAAACAAAATTATGAGTGCCAATTAAATATTTAAAAAAGGGGGGGAATGATTAACGTGGATGCGACAAGGGCCTGCCCTATATTGTGGGTTTCCTCCCACTGCAAAGGCTTCTGTAACACAGTGAAACTGCTGTGGATTACACCCCTGTTTTTAGTGTTCAATGGGTAGGGTTGCTTGTCCACGTTGTAGCTTTCCTCTAGGTCCTCTGGATTTTTCCCAGTGCTGAACACCTTGTAATTTTTTCCTGGTTTCCTCCCACTGCTAAAGGCGGACACACAAGTTTATTATTGAAATAAAATTTAACCAAAACGCCTAAGGACGTTAAACCACATTTCTTCATCACCCAAGTCAGAATAAAAAAATCGCTTTTCACGATTACATAGGATGATGGTCTGACATAGGACAACATATACTCGGAGGGGATGAGATTACTTGGTCCTATTTACGCATTTGTTTGCACCTAACACAACCCCTGACAATTGGAATACAAAATAAGTTCCCATAGTTCAGCTCTCCGGACAAGATCCTTTATACCACACGTATTAAAAACAAAAGTTAAAGAGTCAAAATTCTATACATTGATTATCTATTTCTGGTTATGTGCACCATTTTGATGCCGTTTTCAACCTAATAGTAAGTGCAGGAGGACCGCATTACACGCAAAACAAAAATATACGAGTGCCAATTAAATATTTTAAGAAGGGGGGGGGGGTGATTAACGTGGATGCGAGTCATTGCTTGTAAATGACAAGGGCCCGCCCTATATGGTGTGTTTCCTCCCATTGCAAAAGGTTCCGTCACACAGTGAAACTGCTGTGGATTACACCCCTGTTTTAGTGTTCAAGGCGGACACACAAGTTTATTATTGAAATAAAATTTAACCATAACGCCTAAGGACGTTAAACCACATTTCATCAGCCAAGTCAGAATAAAAAAAATCAATTTTCACGATTACATAGGATGACGGTCTGACATAGGACAACATATACTCAGAGGGGATGAGATTACTTGGTCCTATTTACGCATTTGTTTGCACCTAACACAACCCCCAGCAATCTGTATGAGGGTTGACCAGCAAAATTTCAATTTACTGAAATTCATAGCAGACTGGGTCAGAATATTTTGACCGTGTTAGTGCAAAACCGACCTCTTTACTCGTAATCTTCCGCCATAAAAGCTGTCGATAGGACACCAAACCAGACAGAAAATAGGAATTCAATTCATCGTCATCAATTCTACACCAAACTGTATTTTTTCCTGTTTCCTCCGATTGATAAAGACCCGGCAACACACAAGTATATTATTGAAATAAAATTTAACCATAATCCATAACGCCAAAGCACGTTAAACCACATTTCTTCATCAGCCAAGTCAGAATAAAAAATCGATCGACATTTTTATACCTTTTTTTTTCATTTTTTGAATACTTCCGGTATGGTGATTATTATCGAGACAGTTTTAAAAACCGGTTTAGGCAATTAAATAGAAGTCAGCGACGAAGTTTCGAAATTTCGAAATTTTTAACTGCTATCATCCGAGAAAAGATTTGGTGTTGCCGAAAATGTCATTTGTATGAAAATAAGTACAGAATTGACGAATCTACGGCCGTTTTTTGAATGTTTGACACCGTACGAAATTCAGCCACTTCCGGTCTGCGCAGAAGTTTCAAAAATATTTTATCAAGTAGCCACCACATGGTTTCCCGATAGAAAAGCTAATTCCAGATCGATATCTGTTTCGAACATGGAGATCTAGGCCCTCGCGGTAAATAATAATAATAACTAGACCTGCAAGCAGCACTGAATCGGCTTTCAGGAATCAGATAGGAAGTGGGTCATAAAATAGCCCAGCTACAAAACGATACTTTAATTGTTTTGATTCAGTGACACCTGGCTGAGAAATGCCGATTTTTGCAAGAGTACCAATTTTTTTACTGTATTTTCTTTTTTTTTAAATTTTTTTTCTGTTTTTTTTCCCAAATATCTGATATTTTTTCGACTACTTCTGGATTTTGGATTATTGTCGGAATAGTTTTAAAAAGTTGTTTGGATAGATATCTTTCTGTACCAGAAATGTCAAAAACATCTATTCAGTAGTTGTTTGTAAAAAAGATAAATAAAAGAACATTTTCGATAATTTAATGATTTTTCTACTTTTATCAAAGATTGAAGCCATTTTATGACACCTTAAATTATTTCAAACCTTTTCCTTTTGAATTCACGCCACAGACCACAGATAGGAGTCTGAGTAAAAAAGGTTTTAAAAAAAATCGCAGGAGTCGTTTTCGAGAAAAGGGTGTCTCAAAAGGCTCCAAAAACGAAAAATACTAGATTTTCGGCGTAACATCATTTATTTACTAACCATCGAAATCGTACCATTGAAAAATACTAGATTTTCGGCGTAACATAATTTATTTACTAACCATCGAAATCGTACCATTGAGATGCCATATGATAGTCCATTTTTATAACATCCAAAGACACTTTATTTCTTTTGGGCCGGTAATATCTGATGGAGAAATCAAGCTTTTTGCAAGAACGCCATTTTTTTATCCTTTTTTTTTCATTTTTTGAATACTTCCGGTATGGTGATTGTTATCGAGATAGTTTTAATAACCGGTTTAGGCAATTAAATAGCAACAGAGTTCTGTAATGATATATTACAATATATGATCAGATAAAATGCCTCTGAGAAATTCTATGTTTAAAAGTGCCAGAAATGCAAAAATGTCAAAATATCACAAATTAAATTTCAATAACTGAATACATATTATACATTTTTGGATTCGACATCAGATCAGATATCTAAATATCATAAAGTTTTTTGAAAATCAGTAAAAATAAAAAGATAATAGAATATTTTCCAAATTTTCACAATATTAAGACTTTTTTCGATTTTCAGTTCGTTATTTGACCTATTACGGATATTTCAAAGTCTAAAAGGAATGTTTCATACACAAGACTACCGAAAGGTCTCTTGATAGAGAAAGTTAAAGGGACAATAACACTCTTGCTGGCTTGACAGGTCCAGAAAAAAAAATAGTCTTATTCTAACTACTAGATGTTTAAGTGTCCTACCTGTTGTGTAAATTATCCATTACAACCTATCTTACCTGTCCAGAGGGCTCGAAAATATGTTTAAATCCAAGTTGTATTTGAAAGTGCTTACGTAAGGCTTTTCAAACCATGTTACTGGCATGTAGTTGTTTTTTTCTAATTTTTAAAATTAGTTGGGTTAGGATGAAATTTGTGTCATTTATTAATTGTAGTATTGTAAAATAGTACAATTTGTTGACCAGAATAAAGATTGGGACAAATTATTTAGTTCCAACAAGAGTGTTATTGGGGCTTTAAAGAAAAATCGCTGGAGCAGTTTTCGAGATACAGGCGTTCAAAAACGCTCCAAATCAGAAAATACTTGATTTTCAGCGTGCCATATTTTACTTGCTGTTCATGGTATCTGTAAGAATTGGATATCATATGATATTGCAATTCTCGGGCAACCAAACAATATCTTAATCGTTCTAATCCGTTGATATCGGACTGAGAATTTAAGTTTTTCCCAAAAGCATTCATTTTTTGCGTTTTTTTCAAAATATCTGCCATTTCTTCGACTACTTTCGGTTTATAGAAGTTTATCGAAATAGCTTTATACGTTAGTTTTGAACTATAACTCCATGTTCCATAAGTTTCAGAAATGTCAATTCGGCCGAAAAACGAAACTCGAGCTCACAAAATGGGCAGAAAATTCGAAAAATAAAGGGTGATAACTCGGAATGAAACTTATATTTCTGCAACCGGATGGTCTTCAGGTATCCAAAAATGTAGGTCAAATTTGAAAATTTAGAAAAATGACAAAAATTGTCTCTTTAATTTTTTTTTTCATTTTTCGAACGCTAGAAGTCAGCGACAAAGTTTCGAAATTTCGAAATTTTCAACTGCTATCATCCGAGAAAAGATTTGATGTTGCCGAAAATGTCATTTGTATGAAAATAAGTACAGAATTGACGAATTTACGGCTCTTTTTTAATTTTTTGACACCGTACAAAATTCGGCAAATTCCGGTCTGCGCAGAAGTTTAAAATATAGCCCATATGTTGCAAACACACGGATTTATGATAGAAAATGAGGTTCTAGATCGGTATCTGGGACAGGCACTGAGAAATAGGCTCCCCAGAAAAAAAAAAAATAACTAGACCTGCAAGCAGCACTGAATCGGCTTTCAGGAATCGGACAGGAAGTATGTCATAAAATAGCCCAGTCATCGAGCTCCAAAACTATACTTTAATTGTTTTGATTCAGTGACACATGGCCGAGAAATGTCGATTTTTGCAAGAGTACCAATTTTTTACACTATTTCCTTTTTTTAAATTTTTTTTTGTGTTTTTTTTCCGAAATATCTGATATTTTTTCGACTACTTCTGGATTTTGGATTAATTGTCGGGATAGTTTTAACAAGTTGTTTGGATAGATATCTTTCTGTACCAGAAATGTCAGAAACATCTATTTAGTAGTTGTTTGTAAAAAAGATAAATAAAAGAACATTTTCAATAATTTAACGATTTTTCTACTTTTATCAAAGATTGAGGCCATTTTATGACACCTTCAATTATTTCAAACCTTTTCCTTTTGGATTCACGCCACAGACCACAAATAGGACTCTGAGTAAAAAAAAATTTTTTGTGTTTTTTTTTCCGAAATATCTGATATTTTTTCGACTACTTCTGGATTTTGGATTAATTGTCGGGATAGTTTTAACAAGTTGTTTGGATAGATATCTTTCTGTACCAGAAATGTCAGAAACATCTATTTAGTAGTTGTTTGTAAAAAAGATAAATAAAAGAACATTTTCAATAATTTAACGATTTTTCTACTTTTATCAAAGATTGAGGCCATTTTATAACACCTTCAATTATTTCAAACCTTTTCCTTTTGGATTCACGCCACAGACCACAAATAGGACTCTGAGTAAAAAAATTTAAAAAAAAAATCGCTGGAGTCGTTTTCGAGAAAAAGGCGTCTCAAAAGGCTCCAAAAACAGAAAATACTAGATTTTCGGCGTAACATAATTTATTTACTAACAATCAAAATCGTACCAAAGACACTTTATTTCTTTTGGGCCGGTAATATCTGACGGAGTAATTCAGCTTTTTGCAAGAACGCCATTTTTTTATCCTTTTTTTTCATTTTTTGAATACCTCCTGTATGGTGATTATTATCGAGATAGTTTTAATAACCGGTTTAGGCAATGAAATAGCGACAGAGTTCTGTAATGATATATTACAATATATGATCAGATGAAATGCCCCTGAGAAATCCTATGTTTACAAGTGCCAAAAATGCAAAAATGTCAAAATATCAAAAATTAAATTTAAATAACTGAATACATATTATACATTTTTGGATTCGGCATTAGATCAGATATCTAAATATCATAAAAAAAAAATGAAAATCAGTAAAAATAATAAAAAAATAAAGTATTTTCCAAAATTTCACGAAATTTCGACTTTTTTCGATTTTCAGTGCGTTATTTGACCTATTACGGATATTTCAAAGTCTAAACCGACTGTTTCATACACAAGACTATCGAAAGGTCTCTTTATAAAGAAAGTTGAAGAAAAATCGCTGGAGCAGTTTTCGAGATATAGGCGTTCAAACACGCTCCAAATCAGAAAATACTTGATTTTCAGCGTGCCATATTTTACTTGCTGTTCATGTTATCTGTAAGAATTGGATATCATATGATACTGCAATTCTCGGGCAACCCAACGATATCTTAATCGTTTTAATCCGTTGATATCGGACTCAGAATTCATGTTTTTTCCAAAAGCATTCATTTTTTGCGTTTTTTTCAAAATATCAGCCATTATTTCGACTACTTCCGGTTTATAGATGTTTGTCGAAATAGCTTTATACGTTAGTGATGAACTATAACTTCATGTTCCAGAAGTTTCAAAAACGTCGATTCGGCCGTAAAGCGTAACTCGAGCTCACAATATGGGCAGAAAATTCGAAAAAAAATCGAAAAATAAAGCGAGGTAACTCGAAATGAAACTTATATTTCTAGAATCGGATGATCGTCAGGTATCCAAATTTTGAAAAATGACAAAAATTGCCTCTTAATTTTTTTTTTCATTTTTCGAACGCTAGAAGTCAGCGACGAAGTTTCGAAATTTTGAAATTTTCAACTGCTATCATTCGAGAAAAGATTTGGTGTTGCCGAAAATGTTATTTGTATGAAAATAAGTACAGAATTGACGAATCTACGGCCGTTTTTTGATTTTTTGACACCGTACGAGATTCGGCCACTTCCGGTCGGCGCAGATGTTTCAAATATAGCCCATATGTTGCAAACACATGGTTTAATGATAGAAAATGAGGTTCTAAATCGGTATCTCTTACAGGCTATGAGAAATAGGCTCCCCCGAATTTTTTTTTTAATAAACTAGACCTGCAAGCAGCACTGAACCGGCTTTCAGGAATCAGAGAGGAAGCGCATGTGTGTCATAAAATAGCCCAGCAGCACTGAACAGGACGTGTGTCATACGAAAGTCCATTCACTGGACTATGTGATTGACTTTAATTTATACGCAGTGTTGAAGGTCACAAGACAACGGCCGATTCGTCGAGCTACAAAGCGATACTCGAGTTGTTTTGGTTCAGCGACACCCTCTATCAGATTTGTCAAAGTAATACTTGCTTGCAAAATAAACGGTCAAAATTATGTCACTTTTAGCAAACTTATGTCACTTGTGGTGTCGAAAGAACTGTATATCAAATAAATCAGTCGAGAATACGACCATACATTAGTCCCGAAATTAACTATTTTGTATCGAATAATCGTTAACCGCCATTTCTCTCTTTGGTAGGACCTTTAATATGAGTATATTTAATACTGATATATCTATTTATATGATAAGAATATGAAAAGAACCCCTTTCTTGTATTTGGTGGCCCTTAAAAGGGCCGTTTTAAACTTTCTATAGCATGATTTCTATTGGTTCACTAATCTTCGTATTTCTGCTCTCAAATTCAATACAAGTTCCCGTTTCATTGGTGCGTATTCAAGGTATGCATTTCGTAGACCGTTCAAGATCTTTATCCTTAAAAGGATAGAGTACAGTAAAGACCGTCTGTTGTTGTTGACGGCACGCCGTTGTCGAACTTCAGCTTGTCTCAGTTTAGAATTGAGCAACACAAATTGCTCACTTGCTCTGGTAAACTGCCTTTCTGCTGAAATTAGCATCTCCTCGACAATGGACAACGAATCCATTGCAATTGTTGCTGAACACAGTGTGTGTGAAATAGCTTTATTTAACGTTCGCTTCCACCGAGGTGATATCGCAGTCAAGTTGCTGAACACATGTTGTAAATAGCTTTATTTTACGTCCGCTTCCACCGAGGTGATATCGCAGACAATTACATGTTATATATACAAAGTGATAAAATTACATAGTGGATTGATTGGATAAAAGAAAATATTATTTTATATATATATAATATGTACAAACAGAAAGAAATGGTATAGTAGTTTTTTAAGTTTATCATGTGATAAGAAAGACATGGACGAGGACAAACATTTTTTACGAACATAGACATAGACATTTGACAAAACAGACATAGACATATTATGTACATATATATATATATTTGGTCGATTTGGTTGGTCTGGTCGTTCTGTCCGGTTGAATGGCAGGGCGGTGCAACTCTTCCTTGGGGCTTGTTGGTGAGTATTAGTCCTGGTCCATTCTTCCTTCCATTTGGGTTTGTTGTCCGGTATGGTGGTGTTGGTTCATCTTTGTTTCTTGTAGTTCATTCCTTTGTTGTTGGTTCTCTGAAGGAAGAATCCAGTACCTGAAAAGAGAGAGAGAGAAAAGAGAGTATCTGGTCTTATAGATTCTGTTTTTATTTCGTCTATTTAGGCTTCGGGGGGGGGGGGGGGGGGGGTTCAAGTAAAAGAGAATAATAATAATAATAATGATAAGAATAATAATAATGATAAGAATAATAATAATGGTAGTTTTTAAAGAAAGAAGTGGTTTTTGGCATTTATAGTAGTTAAAGTGATCTGTTGGATGACATAGTTAGACATATGTATTTTAGGTTTAGAAGATACTTATTGAGTCGTGAAAGAGACTTAGGCAATTGTCGATCTTCCACGACTTTCCTATATAGCGAGGAGGTGTCTCTATATCATAGTAGCGTTGGGCCGTTTCATATATCATAATTCTGATCATGTCCAGTAAGTTTTGGTGTTCCGTGTCGTTTAAGTGGATTTCATCTTGTTGTAGCATCTTTTTTGTAGTCTTTTCCCAGTCTTTAGTCTTGTAGGAGTAGGTGCCCCCGTAGTGCATCATGGGGTGAAGGGCCAATTTCCTGAGCATGTGCTTGTTCAGACTCTCTTGTTTATTAACATATCTGAGAGGAACAGCGAAGTATCTAGGGTTAAGCCGAGGATAAGAATTTATCCAGATGACAGGTATCATCCCGACCCTGTCCTGAATGGCAAGCATGACCTCGATGATGCGGTCAGCTAATATTTCAGTGTCAGTGCCGGGGCGAATGTCATTGCCACCGATATATACAAGTGCAATATCAGTGGCTCTGGATATTTGGCTTACCCTACTTCTGCATCTAGAAACCGTGGCCCCACTTATTCCGTAGTTCTGGATGTTGTGATGGTGGTGGATTGGTTGACGTGTCTTTTCGGCGTAACTCTGGAGATGCTTCATGTATGAAGATCCGACTAAGTTGGAGTTGATTTATATACACTATTGAAAGGTGTTGACACGTGATTAGTGACATACAGTTAAGGATTGGATATTCGCTAATTAAGCAATAACCAATTAAAAAGCAATAACCAATTAAAAAATGGTTTACTCCCATTTAGACTACGTTCCATTTTGACAACACCCAGTTTCGATTATATGTTATCAGGAATTGATTGTTCCGCTGTTAAAGATATGCAATTAAGGCAATAATTATTGTACAAATAGTTTATTCATTGTTTATTGAAGCTTGTTTCTTTAAAATGAAAGGAGAAAAATCAAAGCAGAGTATATTTTTGTAATATTTGGATAATTATTGAGTTTAACACCTGCTTATCTAATTAAGGTTATTTTTCCTTACAATATTTATTCAGTCAATATTTACATAAGGTAAAAGATACAATATTTAATTTGGGATCTGCCAACAAGCTAGAGCTTATATAAATCCATTTCCGGTAATACATTTTTACAGACATAATATTAGACATATAAAATACAATGTTTATAATTATAATTACGACTTACAGTTATAATTACAAAAGCAAAACATATCTATTCCTCTTTACTGAAAATGTACAAAATACTTAATATACATAGGTTAATGTGATTAGCGATATGATTATGTTATGTAAATAGTGTGGTGAGATAAATAAGAAGAATTTTAAGAAATTGTGTACTTTTATTCTTCGCTCCAAATCGTTATCTTATTTGAATTTCTTTATAAGAATATTGTGTTAATTTTTGATGCATAGCGAAATGAAAGAGTTGAACGTACGGTTTTAAAGAACAGCAACAAACAGACATTATACGTTTCAGTATAAACTTAGAATAAGGCTGTCGATAATGGATGAGAGAAATGTATGCGGAATATGCGCTAGAATATGCTGCAAGAAAATCCGAATAAAATGAACGACAACAGAACGGCCCCTTAAGAGCCAATTACACCTTGATTTAAGCAATATTTTATTCAAATAAGATAGGTGTTGAATACATTTATACAATTCTGAAGGTATAGATTCAAAAACAAGCCAAAGGCTTATATTAATTCGTCTCCTTATATATTAAGTATACTACAAATATATCTGTGATATGTACACTTCCCATACAAAATACGTTTAACAGTACAATATTTAATATTCACACTAATCGTGCATTGAAGTCATTTAACAGTTAGTGTAACTTACATTGCGTTACTATTTACATAATACGTTTGCTTTGCATCATGTTTTGTGGACGTCAGATGTATATTAACCGAAAGATAATTAATTTAGATGGTATTTTACGATGGTTATTGTAGTCTTTTAGATAAATGTATAAATGTGTGGACTGTATTGAAAATGTGGGCCAATTTCAACTTGAAAGATGACATACCATATTCTAATAGTATTAACATTGAAACTTAGAGTTGTTTCAAAATCCATAGCATTATCAGTATTTACGTTTAAAAATCCAAATCAGTATTGTATAGCGATTTCGATATCTGGTATATAAATTTTATTATAATGAAAATTTTAGGGTAATTCCATATGAATAAAACAAGACCCTCCAAAATTTTGTAGCAATATGTTCTTAAAGTAATATGGGGATCACGGTGGCTAAGTAGATAAGGCGCTGGTTCGCTAGCCTGGAGGTCGGGTGTTCGATCCCTGCATTGGCCAAGACAGTTCATGTCGATTTTCCGTCGTGAGTTCCCCTTGTCAGTGATGCAGTAGGAGGGCCTGACAAGGACAACTGTCTAGTCGTTCGGATGGACGAAAACCGAGGTCCCGTGTACACATTGGAGTGCACGTAAAAGATCCGTTGGCAGTTGGAATTCGATATAAGAGTAGGCCGTAGCGCCACTGCCCGGGCAAAATTTCCCTCATAGCACACTGTATGGCGTATGCCCGTCTTCAATTAGCCCAGGTTCAGTGCATAACAGTAGGACGTTAAACCCCATTTCATTCATTCATTAAAGTAATATATTATGTGAGATGTGACTTTTAAGTACGTGAATAAAGGAACATATATATGGTGGTTCATTCCTAGAGTTCTACGTCTACTTCTATCAATGGTGATATCGTAATATATCACAGATATTATGCCCTTTTTTAACACTTTAATTTAAAATTGCCACATCTGACCGATATTTTGACCATATAATATAACATAATATCTTGACAATTTACGGCAATTTGGTAAAGTATGGCCAAGGGAGGCTATAAAAGTCTATTTGAAATTCTGGTAAATGTAATAATAATGTAAGGATAAGCAGAATATTCTTATTGGCGGGTATCAAAAAGCATAATCATTATTAAGATTCATTGAACTTTTTCAATAAACATATTTTTAAAGTAGTAAAACTTAGCGATATGTATTAAAAAGTTTTGTACTGAACATGAGATCATGGGTTGATTTTTACAACTTTAGCGGCATTCTTTGATGTTGGAGACTTGAACACGCGATGGTAGTTACGTAACGTCAGTGAACAGTGTTAAGAAACTTTAGCGGCATCCTTTGATGTAGGAGACATGTAGACGCCATGAGTGTTACATAACAACATAGAACCGTGTTTAAAAACTTGTTGAATATCCAAAGGATAGCAATTAAAAGTATTTGTTTTAAAAAAGTATGGATGGTATTTGTTGAATGAATAATAGTAGATGTTAATAATGATGTATTTATAAGTTATATAACAATAAAAATTGATGAATGGCCAGTTTTCTTTTTCAAAATAAAGTGGTGAAATGGTCTTTTAATTCAAACCTGGATATAGTGAATAATTATAGTATTAAATAACGTGTCTATTTTTATTTGTAGTTTATAATATTTGGCATATCGGTTACAAGAACTTGGTTATTGAGCAGGAAATTGGCAGAATTGAAATTAATATTTGGAGAACACATTGTACAGTGCAGTGGACGCTTACGGCTGGCCCCCGGATCCATTCACTTGATTTGATAATTGTTTACTTTTTGCAATGTCTATTTTCTGTCTTTGTCCGCAGGTTTATCTTGTAGATTTTTACTTTTTGTTTTGCGTGTAGTGCAGTCCTCCTGCATTTACTATTGAGTTTAATAAGATCGTTTTCCTAACAATATTTATTCAGTCAATATTTAATTATGGGATCTAAAAGCAAGGCAAAGGTTATAAAATTCCATTTCCCATAATACATTCAGCAGACATAGAAATACAATGTTTATAATTATAATCACGATTTACATACCGTTTAAATTATTAAAGCAAAACCTATTTAATCCATTCGATGAAGTGTACAAAGTACTAAATATATATAGATTAATGTGATTAGCAACACGATTATGTTCTGTTGACATTGTGGTGAAATACATAAAATGAATTGTTTTAAATTGTGTACATATATTCTTCAGTCAAAATTGTAGTTGTCTCATTAGAATGAACAAATAGGTGTTTGAGTAAAAAAGGTTTTAAAAAAATCGCAGGAATCGTTTCCAAGAAAAGGGTGTCTCAAAAGGCTCCAAAAACAAAAATACTAGATTTTCGGCGTAACATCATTTATTAACTAACCATCGAAATCGTACCATTGAGATGCCATAATTATGATAGTCCATAAATGGGGCCATCCAAAGACACTTTATTTCTTTTGGGCCGGTAATATCTGATGAAGAAATCCAGCTTTTTGCAAGAACGCCATTTTTTTATCCTTTTTTTGTTTTTCATTTTTTGAATACTTCCGGTATGGTGATTGTTATCGAGATAGTTTTAATAACCGGTTTAGGCAATTAAATAGCAACAGAGTTCTGTAATGATATATTACAATATATGATCAGATAAAATGCCTCTGAGAAATTCTATGTTTAAAGTGCCAAAAATGTCAAAATATCAAAAATAAAATTTCAATAACTGAATACATATTATACATTTTTGGATTCGACATTAGATCAGATATCTAAATATCATAAAGTTTTTTGAAAATCAGTAAAAATAAAAAAATAACAGAGTATTTTCCAAAATTTCACGATTTTTCGACTTTTTTCGATTTTCAGTTCATTATTTGACCTATTACGGATATTTCAAAGTCTAAACGGACTGTTTCATACACAAGACTACCAAAAGGTATCTTGATAGAGAAAGTTGAAGAAAAATCTGTGGCAGCGTTTTCGAGATACAGGCGTTCAAAAACGCTCCAAATCAGAAAATACTTGATTTTCAGCGTGCCATATTTTACTTGCTGTTCATGTTATCTGTAATAAAAGGATATCATATGATACTGCAATTCTCGGGCAACCCAACAATATCTTAATCGATTTAATCAGTTGATATCGGACGGAGAAATAGCGTTTTCCCCAAAAATATCCATTTTTTGCATTTTTTTCAAATATTGCACATTATTTCGACCACTTCCGGTTTAAGGATTCGTGTCGAAATTGCTTTATCAGTTGGTATTGGACTATAAATTCATGTTCCAGGAGTTTCAGAAACGTCGATTCGGCCGTAAAACGAAACTCGAGCTCACAAAATGGGCAGAAAATTCGAAAAAAATCGAAAAATAAAGGGTAATAACTCGGAATGAAACTTATATTTCTGTAATCGGATGGTCTTCAGGTATCCAAAAATGTAGGTCAAATTTGAAAATGACAAAAATTGTCTCTTAAATTTTTTTTTTCATTTTTCGAACGCTAGAAGTCAGCGACGAAGTTTCGAAATATCGAAATTTTCAACTGCTATCATCCGAGAAAAGATTTGGTGTTGCCGAAAATGTCATTTGTATGAAAATAAGTACAGAATTGACGAATTTACGGCCGTTTTTGATTTTTTGACACCGTACGAAATTCGGCCACTTCCGGTCTGCGCAGAAGTTTCAAATATAGCCCATATGTTGCAAACACACGGATTTATGATAGAAAATGAGGTTCTAGATTGGTATCTGGGACAGGCACTGAGAAATAGGCTCCCCCGAAAAAAAAAATAATAATAAACTAGACCTGCAAGCAGCACTGAATCTGCTTTCAGGAATCAGACAGGAAGTATGTCATAAAATAGCCCATTCATCGAGCTACAAAACGATATTTTAATTGTTTTGATTCAGTGACACCTGGCCGATAATTGGCGATTTTTGCAAGAGTACCAATTTTTTTACTGTATTTTCTTTTTTTTAAATTTTTTTTTCTGTTTTTTTCCCAAATATCTGATATTTTTTCGACTACTTCTGGATTTTGGATTATTGTCGGGATAGTTTTAACAAGTTGTTTGGATAGATATCTTTCTGTACCAGAAATGTTAGAAACATCTATTCAGTAGTTGTTTGTAAAAAAGATAAATAAAAGAACATTTTCGATAATTTAACGATTTTTCTACTTTTATCAAAGATTGAGGCCATTTTTTGACACCTTAAATTATTTCAAACCTTTTCCTATTGGATTCACGCCACAGACCACAGATAGGAGGCTGAGTAAAAAAGGTTTTAAAAAAAACGCAGTAGTCGTTTTCGAGGAAAGGGTGTCTCAAAAGGCTCCAAAAACGAAAAAATACTAGATTTTCGGCGTAACATCATTTATTTAATAACCATCGAAATCGTACCATTGAGATGCCATATGATAGTCCATAAATGGGGCCATCCAAAGACACTTTATTTCTTTTGGGCCGGTAATATCTGATGGAGAAATCCAGCTTCTTGTTGTAAATAGGAGTATTTTACGTCCGCTTCCACCGAAGTGATATCGCAGACAATTACGTGTTATATATATAAATATTTTTTTTTTTTTTTTTTTTTTTCTTTTTGTTTTTGATTATTTTTTAATAATTCTGTATGTCCACAATGGAGTGGATTCTTGGGTCGAAACTCGAATCGATGATGGAGCTGTTTTCGTAGATTATGATTTCTTCTTCTGGGTCTATTGTCTCTTGTTTTTCTATAATATTTTGTGGCGGTAGTTTAGGTATAGGAAATTCGAATTTAGTTAAGTTGGAAGTATTTGCTGGTGTTGATGTCGAAGGGGGTTTGATTTCCCCTTCTCTTCTTCTTTTTACTGGTGGTGCTTGAACTGGTGGGGACTTGTTTACTGTACTACTGTTTGTTGTTTCTTTCTTTCCTTTGGACTCGTTTTCCTTCTTTCTTTCTGGACCTCGGCGGGGGCAGTCTTTGCGTGAGTGACCAAGCTTCTCACATCTGAAGCATGGAGAGGCTTGGCCTGGGGTTACAATCCGTACCCTGGCTTCTCCGTATTGACATTTTAGTATAATGATATGTGGTATGTCCTTAATCTTGTCTGCTTTTATTTCTATCTCGACCTCTCTCACTCTCTTGTAAACTGTGCTGCCCGGCAACCTTTGGTCTTTGAAGGATCTCAAGTACCCGATGTCACTCATGATCTCTTGGAAATAATGGTCCGAGTATGAGACTGGGAAGTCATAAACAGTTAGAGTTGCTACTTTAAAGGATCTTTTGTGGAATCGGAATTCGATTCCCATGTGGGTGTGTTTTTCTTTTTGTAGTAGTTTGTTTTTGATTTCCTGTGTCTTTACGTGGACGAGCCATTCTTCTTCTTTTTGGTATATTGTTAATATATCTTCCCCCTTGCCAAGTAAGTCGTTCAGGCCCCTCAAGATTGACCTATCGGTCAATTTCTCAGTGCTGCTGACTGCTACGTGGTAGGACACCCTCTTTCTCTCTACTTCGGGGACCTCGTATACTCTGATTTTCGGTTCCATGGTGGTTAGAATAGAATTAGAATAGAGACCGTGAAACTGATGATTAGAATATACTGATGATTAGAATAGACTTGTAAAACTGGATAACTGGATAACTGTAAAACTGGAACACTGGATAACTGGAGCACTGGATAACTGGAAGACTGGATGACTGGAACACTGGATCACTGGAGCTGCAGGTGTTAACAGCTTTTTGCAAGAACGACATTTTTATACCTTTTTTTTTCATTTTTTGAATACTTCCGGTATGGTGATTATTATCGAGATAGTTTTACAAACCGGTTTAGGCAATTAAATAGCGACAGAGTTCTGTAATGATATATTACAATATATGATCAGATAAAACGCCCCTGAGAAATCCTATGTTTAAAAGTGCCAAAAATGCAAAAATGTTAAAATATCAAAAATTAAATTTCAATAACTGCATAGATATTATACATTTTTGAATTCGACATTAGATCAGATATCTAAATATCATAAAGTTTTTTGAAAATCAGTAAAAAAAAAAAGGATAATAGAATATTTTCCAAAATTTCACGATTTTTCGACTTTTTTTGATTTTCAGTTCGTTATTTGACCTATTACGGATATTTCAAAGTCTAAACGGACTGTTTCATACACAAGACTACCAAAAGGTATCTTGATAGAGAAAGTTTAAGAAAAATCATTGGAGCAGTTTTCGAGATACAGGCGTACAAAAACGCTCCAAATCAGAAAATACTTGATTTTCAGCGTGCCATATTTTACTTTCTGTTCATGTTATCTGTAATAATAGGATATCATATGATATTGCAATTCTCGGGCAACCCAACGATATCTTAATCGATTTAATCCGTTGATAATCGGACTGAGAATTGATGTTTTTCCCAAAAGCATTCATTTTTTCGTTTTTTTCAAAATATCGGCCATTATTTCGACTACTTCCGGTCTATAGATGTTTGTCGAAATAGCTTTATACGTTAGTTTTGAACTATAACTTCATGTTCCATGAGTTTTAGAAACGTCGATTCGGCCGTAAAACGAAACTCGAGCTCACAAAATGGGCAGAAAATTCGAAAAAAATCGAAAAATAAAGGGTGATAACTCGGAATGAAACTTATATTTCTGGAATCAGATGGTCTTCAGGTATCCAAAAATGTAGGTCAAATTTGAAAATTTTGAAAAATGACAAATATTGTCTCTTAAATTTTGTTTTTTTAATTTTCGAACAACAATAGTCCCATAGGAATTTTCGAAATTGAAAAATGTGAGATAGCCATTTCCTTGGGATAATTCGGGGTTTACAAAAATGTCAATTGTATGAAAATAGGTACAGAATTAACGAATCTACAGCTGTTTTTTGATTTTATGATACCGTACGAAATTCGGCCACTTCCGGTCCGCGCAGAAGTTTCAAATATAGCCCACATGTTGCGAACACATGGTTTAATGATAGAAAATGAGGTTCTAGATCGATATCTGTTACAGGTACTGAGAAATAGGCTCCCCCGAAAAAAAAAATAATAATAAACTAGATCTGCTACTGTCCCATGCAGATATGAAAGCTTTCATATTTATCGTCACGTGTCATTGATTGTATCAAGTATCCTAAATAAAAGGATAAGAAGAAACTCGCGAAGTTACAAGTCTAAATATAGTATGAATCATTGCACCCAGGCATAACAATAATCTGAAAACTAAAGAGAAATAACTGAAACTTGTATTACTGTAATGAGAAAATGAAATGAAAATGGCGGGGAAAAAAATTAAAAATGGCAGGTTGGACAGGCGACCTTACTCCTTGTCACGTACAACCGAGCATTCGAAAACACGCTAGTTAACTCAATGACAGGCGCGCGTGCTAACCATTCAGCCACCCAACCCCCCCTTGAAATCAGACACGTGCAATATGTCATATAGGAAGAATAAGAAGTCGCTCACAACAAAATGGTAAATTAATGAGTTTAGGTCAAAAGGTTGAGCTACTGTTTTGGAGTATTTAATAGTTTTAAAGAGACACGTTAAGAGTTGTTCATAGTTAAATGAAAGTTTAATTTTAAATAAGACCAATAAAATTAGGATTTAATAATGCCAGACTAATATTTCCAATATGTTTGGTTATAAGTAGGAAATCGTGACGACTTCTTAAGCATGTTTTAAACAAAGGGTCATAGACTGCAATATACAAGAATGGCACTCTGCAATAAAAAAAAACTGGCCAAAGCAAGATTTCTATGCAGAAATTAAATAATTGCTAGAACCAGAAAAATATTTATCCACTATAATAAATAAGCAACATAGAGAAAATGAAATGAAATTGAATGGGGTTTAACGTCCTACTGTGCTGCTCCTAAAATGGGCTACTGAAGACGGGCATACGCCATAAAGTGTGCAATGAGGGAAATTTTACCCGGGCAGCGGCGTTACGACCTACGAGGTTGGACATGCGACCATACTCCTTGTCACGTACAACCAAGAAATCGAAACAACGCCAGTTGACTCAGTGACAGACGTTATGATACAGAGCGCACTTGCTAACCATTCAGCCACGCAACCTCCCTAAAATCGGCAAATTGCTGACCTACAGCGAGAAATATTTCAACCGGGCCAAATTTTCTATTTTAACAGTTTAATTTGCACGGTACCTTTAGTTATCAACCGAATATTACAAAACTTTTAAAAATAAGCTCCCCCTGACCAGCTTAATCGTTCGCAATAAACGTTTGCCCCTTAAAATCGGCAAATTGCTGACTTTAATTTGAGAAACATTACAACCGGACGAAATTTTCTGTTTTATCACTTTTACAGTACCTTTGATTACCAACCGATTATTACAAAACTTTAAAAATAAAAGAGAAAGAGAGAAATGCGGCCTAATGTCCATTCGACACAAACTAGGTCATTTCGGGACTAACATATGTTTTTTAATTTTATTTAAAAACTCCCCTTGCGCTTACTGGTCTTTAGCCGTTAGGAGAAAACCGAAGAACACGGAGAAAACCCACGAGATTGAACATCATACACCATGTCACGTGCAACCTGGAGATCGAAACGACGCCCGTTGACTCAATGACAAACGTTACGATCTAGCGAGCACATGCTAACCATTCAGCCATCCAGCCTCCCTGAATTCGGAAAATTGCTGACTTATAGCAAGAAACATTTCAACCGGGCGAAATTTTCTGTTTTAACAGTTTAATGTGCACAGTACTTTAATAATTACCAACCGATTATTACAAAACTTTTGAAAATAAGCTCCAACTGACCAGCTTAATCGTATGCAATAAACGTTTTGCCTGAATTGAAAGTTCTGCACGGAAAAAGTTCAACTCGATTTCCCGGCGTGGTTCCCCTTGTCAGTGAGGCAGAACGCAGGGCCTGACAAGCACAGCTGTCTAGTCCCTCGGATGGTACTAAAAACCAAGAGCCGTGTACACATTGGAGTGCACGTAAAATATCCCTAAGCAGTTGGAATTCGATACTGTTGAATAAACTCTATACGATGACTAAATGCGTAGATTGTAGTCACCCACACTGCATGTTTCACTTAACAATGAAAGGGTGCCGTTTTCAATGTTCGATCCTTTTGTTCTTCTACTGCTGATATGTTGGACTGTTGATCGATGGTTTCATATAAAAGACCACCAATAAGAGACTCTTTGTAGAAGAAGTTCCCCAAAAATAGTATGTTGACTTTACGAGAAAGACCTCTAAACATGCTCCAAATTGTAAAAATACGACTTTTTGGATTTTCAATCTCTGTTTTTCGATAGAGAAAATGAAATGAAATTGAATGGGGTTTAACGTCCTACTGTGCTGCTCCTAAAATGGGCTATTGAAGACGGGCATACGCCATAAAGTGTGCAATGAGGGAAATTTTACCCGGGCAGCGGCGTTACGACCTACGAAGTTGGACATGCGACCATACTCCTTGTCACGTACAACCAAGAAATCGAAACAACGCCAGTTGACTCAGTGACAGACGTTATGATACAGAGCGCACGTGCTAACCATTCAGCCACGCAACCTCCCTAAAATCGGAAAATTGCTGACCTACAGCGAGAAATATTTCAACCGGGCCAAATTTTCTATTTTAACAGTTTAATTTGCACGGTACCTTTAGTTATCAACCGAATATTACAAAAATAAGCTCCCCCTGACCAGCTTAATCGTTCGCAATAAACGTTTGCCCCTTAAAATCGGCAAATTGCTGACTTTAATTTGAGAAACATTACAACCGGACGAAATTTTCTTTTTTATCACTTTTACAGTACCTTTGATTACCAACCGATTATTACAAAACTTTAAAAATAAAAGAGAAAGAGAGAAATGCGGCCTAATGTCCATTCGACACAAACTAGGTCATTTCGGGACTAACATATGTTTTTTTAATTTTATTTAAAAACTCCCCTTGCGCTTACTGGTCTTTAGCCGTTGGGAGAAAACCGAAGAACACGGAGAAAACCCACGAGATTGAACATCATACACCATGTCACGTGCAACCTGGAGATCGAAACGACGCCCGTTGACTCAATGACAAACGTTACGATACAGCGAGCACATGCTAACCATTCAGCCATCCAGCCTCCCTGAATTCGGAAAATTGCTGACTTATAGCAAGAAACATTTCAACCGGGCGAAATTTTCTGTTTTAACAGTTTAATGTGCACAGTACTTTAATAATTACCAACCGATTATTACAAAACTTTTGAAAATAAGCTCCAACTGACCAGCTTAATCGTATGCAATAAACGTTTGGCCTGAATTGAAAGTTCTGCACGGAAAAAGTTCATCTCGATTTCCCGGCGTGGTTCCCCTTGTCAGTGAGGCAGAACGCAGGGCCTGACAAGCACAGCTGTCTAGTCCCTCGGATGGTACTAAAAACCAAGATCCCGTGTGCACATTGGAGTGCACGTAAAATATCCCTAAGCAGTTGGAATTCGATACTGTTGAATAAACTCTATACGATGACTAAATGCGTAGATTGTAGTCACCCACACTGCATGTTTCACTTAACAATGAAAGGGTGCCGTTTTCAATGTTCGATCCTTTTGTTCTTCTACTGCTGATATGTTGGACTGTTGATCGATGGTTTCATATAAAAGACTACCAATAAGACTCTTTGTAGAAGAAGTTCCCCAAAAATAGTATGTTGACTTTACGAGAAAGACCTCTAAACATGCTCCAAATTGTAAAAATACGACTTTTTGGATTTTCAATCTCTGTTTTTCGATAGAGAAAATGAAATGAAATTGAATGGGGTTTAACGTCCTACTGTGCTGCTCCTAAAATGGGCTATTGAAGACGGGCATACGCCATAAAGTGTGCAATGAGGGATATTTTACCCGGGCAGCGGCGTTACGACCTACGAAGTTGGACATGCGACCATACTCCTTGTCACGTACAACCAAGAAATCGAAACAACGCCAGTTGACTCAGTGACAGACGTTATGATACAGAGCGCACGTGCTAACCATTCAGCCACGCAACCTCCCTAAAATCGGCAAATTGCTGACCTACAGCGAGAAATATTTCAACCGGGCCAAATTTTCTATTTTAACAGTTTAATTTGCACGGTACCTTTAGTTATCAACCGAATATTACAAATATAAGCTCCCCCTGACCAGCTTAATCGTTCGCAATAAACGTTTGCCCCTTAAAGGGACAATAACACTCTTGCTGGCTTGACAGATCCAGAAAAAAAAAATTAGCCTTATTCTAACTACAAGAATTTTGTCTAAATTACCTGTTGTGTAAATTATCTATTACAACCATTCTTACTTGTCCAGAGGGTTCGAAAATATGTTTAAATCCAAGTTGCATTTGAAAGTGCTTACGTAAGGCTTTTCAAACCATGTTACAACATGTAGTTGAATTTTTCCAATTTTTAAAAATAGGTGTGTTAAGATGAAATTTGTATCATTTTTTAATTGAAATATGGTAGAATAGTACAAATTGTTGACCAGAATAAAGATTGGAACATATTATTCAGTTACAACAAGAGTGGTATTGGGGCTTTAAAATCGGCAAATTGCTGACTTTAAATTGAGAAACATTACAACCGGACGAAATTTTCTGTTTTATCACTTTTACAGTACCTTTGATTACCAACCGATTATTACAAAACTTTAAAAATAAAAGAGAAAGAGAGAAATGACACAAACTAGGTCATTTCGGGACTAACATATGTTTTTTAATTTTATTTAAAAACTCCCCTTGCGCTTACTAGTCTTTAGCCGTTGGGAGGAAACCGAAGAACAGGGAGAAAACCCACGAGATTGGACATCATACACCATGTCACGTGCAACCTGGAGATCGAAACGACGCCCTTTGACTCAATGACAAACGTTACGATACAGCGAGCACATGCTAACCATTCAGCCATCCAGCCTCCCTGAATTCGGAAAATTGCTGACTTATAGCAAGAAACATTTCAACCGGGCGAAATTTTCTGTTTTAACAGTTTAATGTGCACGGTACTTTAATAATTACCAACCGATTATTACAAAACTTTTGAAAATAAGCTCCAACTGACCAGCTTAATCGTATGCAATAAACGTTTGGCCTGAATTGAAAGTTCTGCACGGAAAAAGTTCATCTCGATTTCCCGGCGTGGTTCCCCTTGTCAGTGAGGCAGAACGCAGGGCCTGACAAGCACAGCTGTCTAGTCCTTCGGATGGGACGAAAAACCAAGGTCCCGTGTACACATTGGAGTGCACGTAAAATATCCCTAAGCAGTTGGAATTCGATACTGTTGAATAAACTCTATACGATGTCTAAATGCGTAGATTGTAGTCACCCACACTGCATGTTTCGCTTAACAATGAAAGGGTGCCGTTTTCAATGTTCGATCCTTTTGTTCTTCTACTCCTGATATGTTGGACTGTTGATCGATGGTTTCATATAAAAGACTACCAATAAGACTCTTTGTAGAAGAAGTTCCCAAAAAATAGTATGTTGACTTTACGAGAAAGACCTCTAAACATGCTCCAAATTGTAAAAATACGACTTTTTGGATTTTCAATCTCTTTTTTTCGGCTATCCCTGATATTTAAAAAAAAATGATACAATGATTTCACACAACAGGCTAGCTATTAGACTCTCTATTAACAAAAGTTTCACCGCCCTCCCTTCATTATAATCGAAGTTATCGTGCCCTAAAGAATCAACAAATCAGCATGCTTATCTCTGCTTACCCTAAGCAGAAAATGCTCATCTTTGAACTCAATCATAACATTGACCTAGTGAACGTCTACAACAAGTTTGAACATTATAGCTTAATTAGAATGAGAGTTATTGTGCTCCAAAGTCTCGACCCATTAAATTGCTTCTATTTTTCATTTTCAATTCAACATGGTGACTCCCGGTTGACCTAAATCAGAATTCTATTGCGACATTTTTTAGGCCTTCCTACAAGGATTCAGAAAATATAACTCCCGAGTCTGTAAGTAAAATAGCAAAAAAGCCTTATTGATTTTTCACGTTTAAAGATTGTGGCACTTCCGGTTCGATCGACAAACTCCATATTTTGTGTACGAATCAGTAATTCCTTGTCTAGTATCGAAAAAAAACACTAGGTCATTCTGACCTATATTTCGACGATTTTTTTGAAAAATTTGATCCTTAATTTCACCAAGGGGAGATAAATTAGAAAATTTCAAAAGTCATTTTTCAAGTCGCATCATTAAGGTCTTCTTACATATTAAATTTCATGAAAATCGTACATTTACTAAAGAAGTTGTCGAGTTGGTGTAAATTTCCGCTTCGAAATCACAGCGACGAATTTTCGAAATTCGAAAATCCGAAATTGCAGATTTGAAGTAAAGGAGTCAAGGTATTCAAAGACAAAAGAATTAGTAAAATAGGTGAAATAGTCACAAAGTTACAGCAAAGTAGGTCAAATGCATTTGTTCGTAAAATTCGGTGATTTCGAATGCGAAAAACGTTTTGAAAATATATTTACCCAACAGCCACCACCCATTTTTTTTGGGGGGGGAGGTAAAAGTTTCAGAAAGATCCTATGAGTAGATTCTGAGAAATCCGATTTGTGAATAAAACACACAAAAAAAATAATAAGAAAAGGAAGAATTATAATCTTAACAGAAACAATAAGCTTTCGTATATGAATATATGAAAGCTTAATAATAGGAAGAATAATAATCTTAACAGAAACAATAAGCTTTCATATGTAAATGCATATGAAAGCTTAATAATAACTAGACCGGCAGGCAGCACTGAATCGGCTTTCAGGAATCAGACAGGAAGTATGTCATAAAATAGCCCAACTACAAAACGATACTTTAATTGTTTTGATTCAGTGACACCTGGCTGAGAAATGCCGATTTTTGCAAGAGTACTAATTTTTTACTGTATTTTCTTTTTTTTAAATTTTTTTTCTGTTTTTTCCCAAATATCTGATATTTTTTCGACTACTTCTGGATTTTGGATTATTGTTGGAATAGTTTTAACAAGTTGTTTGGATAGATATCTTTCTGTACCAGAAATGTTAGAAACATCTATTCAGTAGTTGTTTGTAAAAAAAGATAAATAAAAGAACATTGTCGATAATTTAACGATTTTTCTACTTTTATCAAAGATTGAGGCCATTTTTTGACACCTTAAATTATTTCAAACCTTTTCCTTTTGGATTCACGCCACAGACCACAGATAGGAGTCTGAGTAAAAAAGGTTTTTAAAAAATCGCAGTAATCGTTTTCGAGAAAAGGGTGTCTCAAAAAGCTCCAAAAACGAAAAATACTAGATTTTCGGCGTAACATCATTTATTTACTAACCATCGAAATCGTACCATTGAGATGCCATATGATAGTTCATTAATGGGGCCATCTAAAGACTTTTTATTTCTTTTGGGCCGGTAATATCTGATGGAGAAATCCAGCTTTTTGCAAGAACGACATTTTTATACTTTTTTTTTCATTTTTTGAATACTTCCGGTATGGTGATTATTATCGAGATAGTTTTAAAAACCGGTTTAGGCAATTAAATAGCGACAGAGTTCTGTAATGATATATTACAATATATGATCAGATAAAATGCCCCTGAGAAATCCTATGTTTAAAAGTGCCAAAAATGCAAAAATGTCAAAATATCAAAAATTAAATTTCAAAAACTGAATACATATTATACATTTTTGGATTCGACATTAGATCAGATATCTAAATATCATAAAGTTTTTTGAAAATCAGTAAAAATAAAAAAAAAATAGAGTATTTTCCAAAATTTCACGATTTTTCGACTTTTTTCGATTTTCAGTTCGTTATTTGACCTATTACGGATATTTCAAAGTCTAAACGGACTGTTTCATAAACAAGACTACCAAAAGGTATCTTGATAGAGAAAGTTTAAGAAAAATCATTGGAGCAGTTTTTGAGATACAGGCGTTCAAAAACGCTCCAAATCAGAAAATACTTGATTTTCAGCGTGCCATATTTTACTTGCTGTTCATGTTATCTGTAATAATAGGATATCATATGATACTGCAATTCTCGGACAACCCAACGATATCTTAATCGATTTAATCCGTTGATATCGGACTGAGAATTCATGTTTTTCCCAAAAGCATTAATCTTTTGCTTTTTTTCAAAATATCGGCCATTATTTCGACTACTTCCGGTTTATAGATGTTTGTCGAAATAGCTTTATACGTTAGTTTTGAACTATAACTTCATGTTCCAGGAGTTTCAGAAACGTCGATTCGGCCGTAAAACGAAACTCGAGCTCACAAAATGGGCAGAAAATTCGAAAAAAATCGAAAAATAAAGGGTGATAACTCGGAATGAAACTTATATTTCTGGAATCGGATGGTCTTCAGGTATCCAAAAATGTAGGTCAAATTTGAAAATTTGGAAAAATGACAAAAATTGTCTCTTAAATTTTGTTTTTTTAATTTTCGAACAACAATAGTCCCATAGAAATTTTCGAAATTGAAAAATTGAGACATAGCCATTTCCTTGGGAAAGATTCGGGGTTTACAAAAATGTCATTTGTATGAAAATAGGTACAGAATTAACGAATCTACAGCTGTTTTTTGATTTTATGACACCGTACGAAATTCGGCCACTTCCGGTCCGCGCAGAAGTTTCAAATATAGATCACATGTTGCGAACACATGGTTTAATGATAGAAAATGAGGTTCTAGATCGATATCTGTTACAGGCACTGAGAAATAGGCTCCCCCGAAAAAAAAAATAATAATAAACTAGACCTGCAAGCAGCACTGAATCGGCTTTCAGGAATCAGACAGGAAGTATGTCATAAAATAGCCCATTCATCGAGCTTCATAACGATACTTTAATTGTTTTGATTCAGTGACACCTGGCTGAGAAATGCAGATTTTTTACAAAAGTACCAATTTTTTACTTTTTAAAAAAAAAAAATTGTGTTTTTTTCCCAAATATCTGATATTTTTTCGACTACTTCTGGATTTTGGATTATTGTCGGAATAGTTTTACCAAGTTGTTTGGATAGATATCTTTCTGTACCAGAAATGTTAAAAACATCTATTCAGTAGTTGTTTGTAAAAAAAGATATTTAAAAGAACATTGTCGATAATTTAACGATTTTTCTACTTTTATCAAAGATTGAGGCCATTTTTTGACACCTTAAATTATTTATTTCAAACCTTTTCCTTTTGGATTCACGCCACAGACCACAGATAGGAGTCTGAATAAAAAAGGTTTTAAAAAAATCGCAGTAGTCGTTTTCGAGAAAAGGGTGTCTCAAAAGGCTCCAAAAACGAAAAATACTAGATTTTCGGCGTAACATCATTTATTTACTAACCATCGAAATCGTACCATTGAGATGCCATATGATAGTCCATTAATGGGGCCATCTAAAGACTTTTTATTTCTTTTGGGCCGGTAATATCTGATGGAGAAATCCAGCTTTTTGCAAGAACGACATTTTTATACCTTTTTTTTCATTTTTTGAATACTTCCGGTATGGTGATTATTATCGAGATAGTTTTTAAAACCGGTTTAGGCAATGAAATAGCGACAGAGTTCTGTAATGATATATTACAATATATGATCAGATAAAATGCCCCTGAGAAATCCTATGTTTAAAAGTGCCAAAAATGCAAAAATGTCAAAATATCAAAAATTAAATTTCAATAACTGAATACAAATTATACATTTTTGGATTCGACATTAGATCAGATATCTAAATATCATAAAGTTTTTTGAAAATCAGAAAAAAAAAAAAAAAATAGAGTATTTTCCAAAATTTCACTATTTTTCGACTTTTTTTGATTTTCAGTTCGTTATTTGACCTATTACGGATATTTCAAAGTCTAAACGGACTGTTTCATACACAAGACTACCAAAAGGTATCTTGATAGAAAAAGTTTAAGAAAAATCATTGGAGCAGTTTTCGAGATACAGGCGTTCAAAAACCCTCCAAATCAGAAAATACTTGATTTTCAGCGTGCCATATTTTACTTTCTGTTCATGTTATCTGTAATTATTATTATTATTATTATTATTTAAACATTTATATAGCGCTAATTCCACCAACGGTGTTCAGAAGCGCTTTACAATCATATACCAGTAAAACAGATATATGTAAAACAACTAAAAGACTACAAAAAGATGCAATATAATAAAATAATATATATCTAATTAAAAGCCTTTTTAAGTAAGTTTTAAGAGCACATTTAAAAGATTGTACTGAAGGGCTAGAACGAATATCAGTATCAGAACCAGATGGTTTTAAATCATTCCACAGGTTTGGGGCTAGAAATGAAAACGGTCTTTCACCATATGTAACCATTCTAGCAGATCTTGGTTTGAGACGATAAATGTCATTTGAACTACGGAGACTGCGAGCATTTGTTTGTTTTTCAATTAGATGACATAAATAAGATGGGGCTAAGCCATGAAAACATTTATAAGCAGTTAAAAGGATCTTAAATTGAATACGATATGGAATGGGAAGCCAGTGAAGTTGTTTAAGTATGGGAGTAATATGATCATGTCTCTTCGTAAGGGTAATAAGTCGTGCAGCGGTGTTTTGAACTTTTTGCAATTTGTATATTAATTTATTGGGTAAGCCGGATAAAAGTGAGTTAAAAGTATCAAGTCTTGAAGTAATAAAAGCATGAACAAGCGTTTTAGTTGAATCCGGGGTAAGAAATTTACGAATTTTGCCAATATTACGGATATGAAAGTAGCAGGATTTACAAATATTGTTCACGTGATTAGACATGGTCATTTTACTATCAAAATAAGCTCCAATATTGCGAACAGAGTTACTAGGAGTAATTTCATTTCCATCAATCTTAATCGAATTGGAATCAGTTATGGTGTTGAGGTTATGATTAGATCCAAGCAAAATAAATTCAGTTTTATCACCATTTAAGCATAGAAAATTTACAGACATCCATAATTTAATTTCATTGATACACTGCTCAATATTAGATTTGCTCAAAGCATGCTCATTCGCATTTAATCATATGATATATAATAGGATATCATATGATATTGCAATTCTCGGGCAACCCAACGATATCTTAATCGATTTAATCCGTTGATATCGGACTTAGAATTCATGTTTTTCCCAAAAGCATTCATTTTTTGCGTTTTTTTCAAAATATCGGCCATTATTTCGACTACTTCCGGTTTATAGATGTTTGCCGAAATAGCTTTATACGTTAGTTTTGATCTATAACTTCATGTTCCAGGAGTTTCAGAAACGTCGATTCAGCCGTAAAACGAAACTCGAGCTCACAATTTGGGCAGAAAATTTGAAAAAAATCGAAAAATAAAGGGTGATAACTCGGAATGAAACTTATATTTCTGGAAACGGATGGTCATCAGGTATCCAAATATGTAGGTCAAATTTGAAAATTTTGAAAAATGACAAAAATTGTCTCTTAAATTTTGTTTTTTCAATTTTCGAACGACAATAGTCCCATAGGAATTTTCGAAATTGAAAAATGTGAGATAGCCATTTCCTTGGGAAAGATTCGGGGTTTACAAAAATGTCATTTGTATAAAAATAGGTACAGAATTAAAGAATCTACAGCTGTTTTTTGATTTTATGACACCGTACGAAATTCGGCCACTTCTGGTCCGCGCAGAAGTTTCAAATATAGCCCACATGTTGCGAACACATGGTTTAATGATAGAAAATGAGGTTCTAGATCGATATCTGTTACAGGCACTGAGAAATAGGCTCCCCCGAAAAAAAAATAATAATAAATAATAATAATAATAATAACTAGACCTGCAAGCAGCACTGAATCGGCTTTCAGGAATCAGACAGGAAGTAAGTCATAAAATAGCCCATTCATCGAGCTAGAAAACTTTACTTAAGGCCTTTTATTTTTTATTTGTTGGTTTACGAGTCCGGCGACATTGAAAACGGCAAATTAGAAATAAAAATAAATTTACTTTTCATAGATTTTTTTATTGCCGACGATTACAATTTGGAAGAAAAAGTGAAAATAAAAATAAATTACTTGATTCGGCAAACAAATATTGTCATTTTCAATATTTCACGTCAACAAAGTGCTAAATAAAACCTAAAAGTCGATGTTTGGAAGACCGATTGACTGTTTACTACGAAAGACACGCTCGATACGAGTTCGTTCCCTTTATCACGCATGCGTATTGACTTCATTGTCATTTTAAGAAAGCTACTATGAAACAGTCGGCGATATTGTTACAGAATTTCTCGATGAGAACGACATCAAAATTTATTCCATAATAGCGGCAGCAGATGACTCGCGGATGGGTGGAACTGAAACTCCTTTCGATACACCCGTTCACGTGCTCCAATCCTTCAATTGCCGATTTTTAAGTATCTACACTGTCACGACAAATCGACAACAAACTGAAAGTAGTGAGGTCGGCAAAAAAGTAAACGACTATTAAAGATTAAAAATTGTTCGACACTTGTGTTGTTATTTTTTCCAAAGTATATATTTCATCTGAATCAACCTATTGAAAAAATGAAAACATTTCGGCTATAACTTGTATCTAAAATACAAAAACTAAATTAAAAAAAATCTATTTCGCACGTACATAATAAGAGTTAATTGAAAACTAGTCTAAAAAATTCAAAATATTTTATAGTATTAGTAGGCTCCTGACACATTTAGAACTTAAAAATAAGGCAATGTTTTCTTTCAGCCAGTAAGAGTAGGGTTGTTCCTTTAAAAAAAAATGTTTTGCCTAGGTGTAGGTTGTATTTCAAGTCAATTTATTTATTTATTTTTTTTTCGATGACCTACATTATATTTTAAGGGATTTTATTTTTATTTTTATTTCGACCACCTACATGATTTTTTTAGTCCAAATTTTTGTAAACCAACTAAAAAAAAAAAAAGCCCTAAATTGTTTTGATTCAGTGACACCTGGCTGAGAAATGCCGATTTTTATGTTAGAAACATCTATTCAGTAGTTGTTTGTAAAAAAGATAAATAAAAGAACATTTTCGATAATTTAACGATATGTCTACTTTTATCAAAGATTGAGGCCATTTTTTGACACCTTAAATTATTTCAAACCTTTTCCTTTTGGATTCACGCCACAGACCACAGATAGGAGGCTGAGTAAAAAAGGTTTTAAAAAAATCGCAGTAGTTGTTTTCGAGAAAAGGGTGTCTCAAAAGGCTCCAAAAACGAAAAATACTAGATTTTCGGCGTAACATCATTTATTTACTAACCATCGAAATCGTACCATTGAGATGCCATATGATAGTCCATTAATAGGGCGCTCCGAAAGACACTTTATTTCTTTTGGGCCGGTAATATCTGATGGAGAAATCCAGCTTTTTGCAAGAACGACATTTTTATACCTTTTTTTTTTCCATTTTTCGAATACTTCCGGTATGGTGATTATTATCGAGATAGTTTTAAAAACCGGTTTAGGCAATTAAATAGCGAAAGAGTTCTGTAATGATATATTACAATATATGATCAGATAAAATGCCCCTGAGAAATCCTATGTTTAAAAGTGCCAAAAATGCAAAAATGTCAAAATATCAAAGAATAAATTTCAATAACTGAATACATATTATACATTTTTGGATTCGACATTAGATCAGATATCTAAATATCATAAAGTTTTTTGAAAATCAGTAAAAATAAAAAAAAAAATAGAGTATTTTCCAAAATTTCAGGATTTTTCGACTTTTTTCGATTTTTAGTTCGTTATTTGACCTATAACGGATATTTCAAAGTCTAAACGGACTGTTTCATACACAAGACTACCAAAAGGTATCTTGATAGAGAAATTTTAAGAAAAATCATTGGAGCAGTTTTCGAGATACAGGCGTTCAAAAACGCTCCAAATCAGAAAATACTTGATTTTCAGCGTGCAATATTTTACTTGCTGTTCATGTTATGTGTAATAATAGGATATCATATGATATTGCAATTCTCGGGCAACCCAACGATATCTTAATCGATTTAATCCGTTGATATCGGACTGAGAATTCATGTTTTTCCCAAAAGCATTCATTTTTTGCGTTTTTTTCAAAATATCGGCCATTATTTCGACTACTTCCGGTTTATAGATGTTTGTCGAAATAGCTTTATACGTTAGTTTTGAACTATAACTTCATGTTCCAGGAGTTTCAGAAAAGTCGATTCGGCCGTAAAACGAAACTCGAGCTCACAAAATGGGCAGAAAATTCGAAAAAAATCGAAAAATAACTCGGAATGTAACTTATATTTCTGGAATCGGATGGTCTTCAGGTATCCAAAAATGTAGGTCAAATTTGAAAATTTTGAAAAATGACAAAAATTGTCTCTTAAATTTTGGTTTTTCAATTTTCGAACAACAATAGTCCCATAGGTTTTTTCGAAATTGAAAAATGTGAGATAGCCATTTCCTTGGTGAAGATTCGGGGTTTACAAAAATGTCATTGGTATGAAAATAGGTACAGAATTAACGAATCTACGGCTGTTTTTTGATTTTTTGACATCGTACAAAATTCGGCCACTTCCGGTCTGCGCAGAAGTTTCAAATATAGCCCATATGCTGCGAACACATGGTTTAATGATAGAAAATGAGGTTCTAGATCGGTATCTGTTACAGGCACTGAGAAATAGGTTCTCCCGAAAAAAAAAAATAATAATAATAATTTTAGTAAAAACAATAGTCTTTCAGACGAAAGTCTGAAAGCCTAATAATAACTAGACCTGCAAGCAGCACTGAAACGGCTTTCAGGAATCAGACAGGAAGTATGTCATAAAAAAGCCCAGCTACAAAACGATACTTTAATTGTTTTGATTCAGTGACACCTGGCTGAGAAATGCCGATTTTTGCAAGAGTACCAATTTTTTACTGTATTTTCTTTTTTTAATTTTTTTTTTTCTGTTTTTTCCCAAATATCTGATATTTTTTCGACTACTTCTGGATTTTGGATTATTGTCGAAATAGTTTTAACAAGTTGTTTGGATAGATATCTTTCTGTACCAGAAGTTGTTTGTAAAAAAGATAAATAAAAGAACATTTTCGATAATTTAACGTTTTTTCTACTTTTATCAAAGATTGAGGCCATTTTTCGACCCCTTAAATTATTTCAAACCTTTTCCTTTTGGATTCACGCCACAGACCACAGATAGGAGTCTGTGTAAAAAAGGTTTTAAAAAAATCGCAGTGGTCGTTTTCGAGAAAAGGGTGTTTCAAAAGGCTCAAAAACCGAAAAATACTAGATTTTCGGCGTAACATCATTTATTTACTAACCATCGAAATCGTACCATTGAGATACCAGATGATAGTCCATTACTGAGGCCATCCAAAGACACTTTATTTCTTTTGGGCCGGTAATATCTGATGGAGAAATCCAGCTTTTTGCAAGAACGACATTTTTATACCTTTGTTTTTCATTTTTTGAATACTTCCGGGATGGTAATTATTATTGAGATAGTTTTAAAAACAGGTTTAGGCAATTAAATAGCGACAGAGTTCTGTAATGATATATTACAATATATGATCAGATAAAATGCCCCTGAGAAACCCTATGTTTAAAAGTGCCAAAAATGCAAAAATGTCAAAATATCAAAAATTAAATTTCAATAACTGAATACATATTATAAATTTTTGGATTCGACATTAGATCAGATATCTAAATATCATAAAGTTTTTTGAAAATCAGTAAAAATATAAAAAAAATAGAGTATTTTCCAAAATTTCACGATTTTTCGACTTTTTTCGATTTTCAGTTCGTTATTTAACCTATTACGGATATTTCAAAGTCTAAACGGACTGTTTCATACACAAGACTACCAAAAGGTATCTTGATAGAGAAAGTTTAAGAAAAATCTGTGGCAGCGTTTTCGAGATACAGGCGTTCAAAAACGCTCCAAATCAGAAAATTCTTGATTTTCAGCGTGCCATATTTTACTTGCTGTTCATGTTATCTGTAATAATAGGATATCATATGATACTGCAATTCTCGGGCAATCCAACGATATCTTAATCGATTTAATCCGTTGATATTGGACTGAGAATTCATGTTTTTCCCAAAAGCATTCATTTTTTGCGTTTTTTTCAAAATATCGGCCATTATTTCGACTACTTCCGGTTTATAGATGTTTGTCGAAATAGCTTTATACGTTAGTTTTGAACTATAACTTCATGTTCCAGGAGTTTCAAAAACGTCGATTCGGCCGTAAAACTAAACTCGAGCTCACAAAATGGGCAGAAAATTCGAAAAAAATCGAAAAATAAAGGGTGATAACTCGGAATGAAACTTATATTTCTGGAATCGGATTGTTATCAGGTATCCTAAAATGTAGGTCAAATTTGAAAATTTTGAAAAATGACAAAAATTGTCTCTTAAATTTTGTTTTTTCAATTTTCGAACAACAATAGTCCCATAGGAATTTTCGAAATTGAAAAATGTGAGATAGCCATTTCCTTGGGAAAGATTCGGGGTTTACAAAAATGTCATTTGTATGAAAATAGGTACAGAATTAACGAATCTACGGCTGTTTTTTGATTTTTTGACATCGTACAAAATTCGGCCACTTCCGGTCTGCGCAGAAGTTTCAAATATAGCCCATATGTTGCGAACACATGATTTAATGATAGAAAATGAGGTTCTAGATCGGTATCAGTTACAGGCACTGAGAAATAGGTTCCCCCGAAAAAAAAATATAATAATAACTAGACCTGCAAGCAGCACTGAATCGGCTTTCAGGAATCAGACAGGAAGTATGTCATAAAATAGCCCAGCTACAAAACGATACTTTAATTGTTTTGATTCAGTGACACCTTGCTGAGAAATGCCGATTTTTGCAAGAGTACCAATTTTTTACTGTATTTTCTTTTTTTAAATTTTTTTTTCTGTTTTTTCCCAAATATCTGATATTTTTTCGACTACTTCTGGATTTTGGATTATTATCGGAATAGTTTTAAAAAGTTGTTTGGATAGATATTTTTCTGTACCAGAAATGTCAGAAACATCTATTCAGTAGTTGTTTGTAAAAAAGATAAATAAAAGAACATTTTCGATAATTTAACGATTTTTCTACTTTTATCAAAGATTGAAGCCATTTTATGACACCTTAAATTATTTCAAACCTTTTCCTTTTGGATTCACGCCAGAGACCACAGATAGGAGTCTGAGTAAAAAATGTTTTAAAAAAATCGCAGTAGTCGTTTTCGAGAAAAGGGTGTTTCAAAAGGCTCAAAAAACGAAAAATACTAGATTTTCGGCGTAACATCATTTATTTACTAACCATCGAACCATTGAGATGCCATATGATAGTCCATTAATGGGGCCATCTAAAGTTTTTTTTTTCTTTTGGGCCGGTAATATCTGATGGAGAAATCCAGCTTTTTGCAAGAACGACATTTTTATACCTTTTTTTTTTCATTTTTTTAATACTTCCGGTATGGTGATTATTATTGAGATAGTTTTAAAAACAGGTTTAGGCAATTAAATAGCGACAGAGTTCTGTAATGATATATTACAATATATGATCAGATAAAATGCCCCTGAGAAATCCTATGTTTAAAAGTGCCAAAAATGCAAAAATGTCAAAATATCAAAAATTAATTTTCAATAACTGAATACATATTATACATTTTTGGATTCGACATTAGATCAGATATCTAAATATCATAAAGTTTTTTGAAAATCAGTAAAAATATAAAAAAAATAGAGTATTTTCAAAAATTTCACGATTTTTCGACTTTTTTCGATTTTCAGTTCGTTATTTGACCTATTACGGATATTTCAAAGTCTAAACGGACTGTTTCATACACAAGACTACCAAAAGGTATCTTGATAGAGAAAGTTTAAAAATATGTGTCAGCGTTTTCGAGATACAGGCGTTCAAAAACGCTCCAAATCAGAAAATACTTGATTTTCAGCGTGCCATATTTTACTTGCTGTTTATGTTATCTGTAATAATAATATATCATATGAAACTGCAATTCTCGGGCAACCAAACGATATCTTAATCGTTTTAATCCGTTGATATGGGACTGAGAATTCATGTTTTTCCCAAAAGCATTCATTATTTGCGTTTTTTTCAAAATATCTGCCATTTCTTCGACTACTTCCGGTTTATAGATGTTTGTCGAAATAGCTTTATACGTTAGTTTTGAACTATAACTCCATGTTCCATAAGTTTCAGAAATGTCAATTCGGCCGAAAAACGAAACTCGAGCTCACAAAATGGGCAGAAAATTCGAAAAAAATCGAAAAATAAAGGGTGATAACTCGGAGTGAAACTTATATTTCTGCAACCGGATGGTCTTCAGGTATCAAAAAATGTAGGTCAAATTTGAAAATTTTGAAAAATGACAAAAATTGTCTCTTTAATTTTTTTTTTCATTTTTCGAACGCTAGAAGACAGCGACAAAATTTCGAAATTTCGAAATTTTTAACTGCTATCATCCGAGAAAAGATTTGATGTTGCCGAAAATGTCATTTGTATGAAAATAAGTACAGAATTGACGAATTTACGGCTTTTTTTTTTGATTTTTTGACACTGTACGATATTCGGCCACTTCCGGTCCTCGCAGAAGTTTTAAATATAGCTCATATGTTGCAAACACACTGATTTATGATAGAAAATGAGGTTCTAGATCGGTATCTGGGACAGGCACTGAGAAAGAGGCTCCCCCGAAAAAAAAAATAATAATAATAAATAATAATTTTAGCAAAAACAATAGTCTTTCAGACGAAAGTCTGAAAGCCTAATAATAATAACTAGACCTGCAAGCAGCACTGAATCGGCTTTCAGGAATCAGACTGGAATAATGTCATAAAATATCCCATTCATCGAGCTACAAAACGATACTTTAATTGTTTTGATTCAGTGACATTTGGCTGAGAAATGCAGATTTTTGCAAGAGTACCAATTTTTTACTGTATTTTTTTTTTTTAAATTTTTTTTGGGTGTTTTTTTCCCAAATATCTGATATTTTTTCGACTACTTCTGGATTTTGGATTATTGTCGGAATAGTTTTAACAAGTTGTTTGAATAGATATCTTTCTGTACCAGAAATGTCAGAAACATCTATTCAGTACTTGTTTGTAAAAAAGATAAATAAAAGAACATTTTCGATAAATTAACGATTTTTCTACTTTTATCAAAGATTGAGGCCATTTTTTGACACCTTAAATTATTTCAAACCTTTTCCTTTTGGATTCACGCCACAGACCACAGATAGGAGTCTGAGTAAAAAAGGTTTTAAAAAAATCGCAGTAATCGTTTTCGAGAAAAGGGTGTCTCAAAAGGCTCCAAAAACGAAAAATACTAGATTTATTTACTAACCATCGAACCATTGAGATGCCATATGATAGTCCATTAATGGGGCCATCTAAAGTTTTTTTTTTCTTTTGGGCCGGTAATATCTGATGGAGAAATCCAGCTTTTTGCAAGAACGACATTTTTATACCTTTTTTTTTTCATTTTTTTGAATACTTCCGGTATGGTGATTATTATCGAGATAGTTTTAAAAACCGGTTTAGGCAATTAAATAGCGACAGAGTTCTGTAATGATATATTACAATATATGATCAGATAAAATGCCCCTGAGAAATCCTATGTTTAAAAGTGCCAAAAATGCAAAAAATGTCAAAATATCAAAAATTAAATTTCAATAACTGAATACATATTATACATTTTTGGATTCGACATTAGATCAGATATCTAAATATTATAAAGTTTTTTTAAAATCAGTAAAAATATAAAAAAAAGAAGAGTATTTTCCAACATTTCACGATTTTTCGACTTTTTTTGATTTTCAGTTCGTTATTTGACCTATTACGGATATTTCAAAGTCTAAACGGACTGTTTCATACACAAGACTACCAAAAGGTATCTTGATAGAGAAAGTTTAAGAAAAATCATTGGAGCAGTTTTCGAGATACAGGCGTTCAAAAACGCTCCAAATCAGAAAATACTTGATTTTCAGCGTGCCATATTTTACTTTCTGTTCATGTTATCTGTAATAATAGGATATCATATGATATTGCAATTCTCGGGCAACCCAACGATATCTTAATCGATTTAATCCGTTGATATCGGACTGAGAATTCATGTTTTTCCCAAAAGCATTCATTTTTTGCGTTTTTTTCAAAATATCGGCCATTATTTCGACTACTTCCGGTTTATAGATGTTTGTCGAAATAGCTTTATACGTTAGTTTTGAACTATAACTATATGTTCCAGGAGTTTCAGAAACGTCGATTCGGCCGTAAAACGAAACTCGAGCTCACAAAATGGGCAGAAAATTCGAAAAAAATCGAAAAATAAAGGGTGATAACTCGGAATGAAACTTATATTTCTGGAATCGGGTGGTCTTCAGGTATCCAAAAATGTAGGTCAAATTTGAAAATTTTGAAAAATGACAAAAATTGTCTCTTAAATTTTGTTTTTTTAATTTTCGAACAACAATAGTACCATAGGAATTTTCGAAATTGAAAAATGTGAGATAGCCATTTCTTTGGGAAAGATTCGGGGTTTACAAAAATGTCATTTGTATGAAAATAGGTACAGAATTAACGAATCTACAGCTGTTTTTTGATTTTATGACATCGTACGAAATTCGGCCATTTCCGGTCCGCGCAGAAGTTTCAAATATAGCCCACATGTTGCGAACACATGGTTTAATGATAGAAAATGAGGTTCTATATCGATATCTGTTACAGGCACAGAGAAATAGGCTCCCCCGAAAAAAAAAATAATAATAAATAACTAGATCTGCTACTGTCCCATGCAGATATGAAAGCTTTCATATTTATCGTCACGTGTCATTGATTGTATCAAGTATCCTAAATAAAAGGATAAGAAGAAACTCGCGAAGTTACGAGTCTAAATATAGTATGAATCATTGCACCCAGGCATAACAATAATCTGAAAACTAAAGGGAAATAACTGAAACTTGTATTACTGTAATGAGACGGATGAGAAAATGAAATGAAAATGGCGGGGAAAAAAATTAAAAATGGCAGGTTGGACAGGCGACCTTACTTCTTGTCACGTACAACCGAGCATTCGAAAACACGCTAGTTAACTCAATGACAGGCGCGCGTGCTAACCATTCAGCCACCCAACCCCCCTTTGAAATCAGACACGTGCAATATGTCATATAGGAAGAATAAGAAGTCGCTCACAACAAAATGGTAAATTAATGAGTTTAGGTCAAAAGGTTGAGCTACTGTTTTAGAGTATTTAATAGTTTTAAAGAGACACGCTAAGAGTTGTTCATAGTTAAATTAAAGTTTAATTTTAAATTAGACCAATAAAATTAGAATTTAATAATGCCAGACTAATATTTCCAATATGTTTGGTTATAAGTAGGAAATCGTGATCTTAAGCATGTTTTAAACAAAGGGTCATAGACTGCAATATACAAGAATGGCACTCTGCAATAAAAAAACTGGCCAAAGCAAGATTTCTATGAAGAAATTAAATAATTGCTAGAACCAGAAAAATATTTATCCACTATAATAAATAAGCAACATAGAGAAAATGAAATGAAATTGAATGGGTTTAACGTCCTACTGTGCTGCTCCTAAAATGGGCTACTGAAGACGGGCGTACGCCATAAAGTGTGCAATGAGGGAAATTTTACCCGGGCAGCGGCGTTACGACCTACAAGGTTGGACATGCGACCATACTCCTTGTCACGTACAACCAAGAAATCGAAACAACACCAGTTGACTCAGTGACATACGTTATGATACAGAGCGCACGTGCTAACCATTCAGCCACGCAACCTCCCTAAATTGGCAAATTGCTGACCTACAGCGAGAAATATTTCAACCGGGTCAAATTTTCTATTTTAACAGTTTAATTTGCACGGTACCTTTAGTTATCAACCGGATATTACAAAACTTTTAAAAATAAGCTCCCCCTGACCAGCTTAATCGTTCGCAATAATAGTTTGCCCCTTAAAATCGGCAAACTGCTGACTTTAAATTGAGAAACATTACAACCGGACGAAATTTTCTGTTTTATCACTTTTACAGTACCTTTGATTACCAACCGATTATTACAAAACTTTAAAAATAAAAGAGAAAGAGAGAAATGCGGCCTAATGTCCATTCGACACAAACTAGGTCATTTCGGGACTAACATATGTTTTTTAATTTTATTTAAAAACTCCCATTGCGCTTACTGGTCTTTAGCCGTTGGGAGGAAACCGAAGAACACGGAGAAAACCCACGAGATTGGACATCATACACCATGTCACGTGCAACCTGGAGATCGAAACGACGCCCGTTGACTCAATGACAAACGTTACGATACAGCGAGCACATGCTAACCATTCAGCCATCCAGCCTCCCTGAATTCGGAAAATTGCTGACTTATAGCAAGAAACATTTCAACCGGGCGAAATTTTCTGTTTTAACAGTTTAATGTGTACGGTACTTTAATAATTACCAACCGATTATTACAAAACTTTTGAAAATAAGCTCCAACTGACCAGCTTAATCGTATGCAATAAACGTTTGGCCTGAATTGAAAGTTCTGCACGGAAAAAGTTCATCTCGATTTCCCGGCGTGGTTCCCCTTGTCAGTGGACAGAACGCAGGGCCTGACAAGCACAGCTGTCTAGTCCTTCGGATGGGACAAAAACCAAGGTCCCGTGTACACATTGGAATGCGCGTAAAATATCCCTAAGCAGTTGGAATTCGATACTGTTGAATAAACTCTATACGATGACTAAATGCGTAGATTGTAGTCACCCACACTGCATGTTTCGCTTAACAATGAAAGGGTGCCGTTTTCAATGTTCGATCCTTTTGTTCTTCTACTCCTGATATGTTGGACTGTTGATCGATGGTTTCATATAAAAGAGTACCAATAAGACTCTTTGTAGAAGAAGCTCCCAAAAAATAGTATGTTGACTTTACGAGAAAGACCTCTAAACATGCTCCAAATTGTAAAAATACGACTTTTTGGATTTTCAATCTCTGTTTTTCGATAGAGAAAATGAAATGAACTTGAATGGGGTTTAACGTCCTACTGTGCTGCTCCTAAAATGGGCTACTGAAGACGGGCATACGCCATAAAGTGTGCAATGAGGGAAATTTTACCCGGGCAGCGGCGTTACGACCTACGAGGTTGGACATGCGACCATATTCCTTGTCACGTACAATCAAGAAATCGAACCAACGCCAGTTGACTCAGTGACAGACGTTATGATACAGAGCGCACGTGCTAACCATTCAGCCAAGCAACCTCCCTAAAATCGGCAAATTGCTGACCTACAGCGAGAAATATTTCAACCGGGCCAAATTTTCTATTTTAACAGTTTAATTTGCACGGTACCTTTAGTTATCAACCGAATATTACAAAACTTTTAAAAATAAGCTCCCCCTGACCAGCTTAATCGTTCGCAATAAACGTTTGCCCCTTAAAATCGGCAAATTGCTGGCTTTAAATTGAGAAACATTACAACCGGACGAAATTTTCGGTTTTATCACTTTACAGTACCTTTGATTACCAACCGATTATTACAAAACTTTAAAAATAAAAGAGAAAAAGAGAAATGCGGCCTAATGTCCATTCGACACAAACTAGGTCATTTCGGGACTAACATATGTTTTTTAATTTTATTTAAAAACTCCCCTTGCGCTTACTGGTCTTTAGCCGTTGGGAGGAAACCGAAGAACACGGAGAAAACCCACGAGATTGGACATCATACACCATGTCACGTGCAACCTGGAGATCGAAACGACACCCGTTGACTCAATGACAAACGTTACGATACAGCGAGCACATGCTAACCATTCAGCCATCCAGCCTCCCTGAATTCGGAAAATTGCTGACTTATAGCAAGAAACATTTCAACCGGGCGAAAATTTCTGTTTTAACAGTTTAATGTGCACGGTACTTTAATAATTACCAACCGATTATTACAAAACTGTTGAAAATAAGCTCCAACTGACCAGCTTAATCGTATGCAATAAACGTTTGGCCTGAATTGAAAGTTCTGCACGGAAAAAGTTCATCTCGATTTCCCGGCGTGGTTCCCCTTGTCAGTGAGGCAGAACGCAGGGCCTGACAAGCACAGCTGTCTAGTCCTTCGGATGGGACGAAAAACCAAGGTCCCGTGTACACATTGGAGTGCACGTAAAATATCCCTAAGCAGTTGGAATTCGATACTGTTGAATAAACTCTATACGATGACTAAATGCGTAGATTGTAGTCACCCACACTGCATGTTTCGCTTAACAATGAAAGGGTGCCGTTTTCAATGTTCGATCCTTTTGTTCTTCTACTCCTGATATGTTGGACTGTTGATCGATGGTTTCATATAAAAGACTACCAATAAGACTCTTTGTAGAAGAAGTTCCCAAAAAATAGTATGTTGACTTTACGAGAAAGACCTCTAAACATGCTCCAAATTGTAAAAATACGACTTTTTGGATTTTCAATCTCTTTTTTTCGGCTATCCCTGATATTTAAAAAAAATGATACAATGATTTCACACAACAGGCTAGCTATTAGACTCTCTATTAACAAAAGTTTCACCGCCCTCCCTTCATTATAACCGAAGTTATCGTGCCCTAAAGAATCAACAAATCAGCATGCTTATCTCTGCTTACCCTAAGCAGAAAATGCTCATCTTTGAACTCAATCATAACATTGACCTAGTGAACGTCTACAACAAGTTTGAACATTCTAGCTTAATTAGAATGAGAGTTATTGTGCTCCAAAGTCTCGGCCCTTCAAATTGCTTCTATTTTTCATTTTCAATTCAACATGGTGACTCCCGGTTGACCTAAATCAGAATTCTATTGCGACATTTTTTAGGCCTGCCTACAAGGATTCAGAAAATATAACTCCCGAGTCTGTAAGTAAAATAGCTAAAAAGCCTTATTGATTTTTCACGTTTAAAGATGGTGGCACTTCCGGTTCGATCGACAAACTCCATATTTTGTGTACGAATTAGTAATTCCTTGTCTAGTATAGAAAAAAAAAACTAGGTCATTCTGACCTATATTTCGACGATTTTTTGGAAAACTTTGATCCTTGATTTCACCAAGGGGAGATAAGTTAGAAAATTTCTAAAGTCATTTTTCAAGTCGCGTCATTAAGGTCTACTTACATATTAAATTTCATGAAAATCGTACAACTACTAAAGAGGTTGTCGAGTTGGTGTAAACTTCCGGTTCGAAATCACAGCGACGAATTTTCGAAATTCGAAAATCCGAAATTGCAGATTTGAAGTAAAGGAGTCAAGGTATTCAAAGAAAAAAGAATTAGTAAAATAGGTGAAATAGTCACAAAGTTACAGCAAAGTAGGTCAAATGCATTTGTTTGTAAAATTCGGTGATTTCGAATGCGAAAAACGTTTTGAAAATATATTTATCCAACAGCCACCACCCATTTTTGGGGGGGTAGGTAAAAGTTTCAGAAAGATCCTATGAGTAGATTCTGAGAAATCCGATTTGTGAATAAAACACAAAAAAAATAAATAATAAGAACTAGATCTGCTACTGTCCCATGCAGATATGAAAGCTTTCATATTTATCGTCACGTGTCATTGATTGTATCAAGTATCCTAAATAAAAGGATAAGAAAAAACTCGCGAAGTTACAAGTCTAAATATAGTATGAATCATTGCACCCAGGCATAACAATAATCTGAAAACTAAAGGGAAATAACTGAAACTTGTATTACTGTAATGAGACGGATGAGAAAATGAAATGAAAATGGCGGTGGAAAAAAAAAAATAAAAATGGCAGGTTGGACAGGCGACCTTACTCCTTGTCACGTACAACCGAGCATTCGAAAACACGCTAGTTAACTCAATGACAGGCGCGCGTGCTAACCATTCAGCCACCCAACCCCCCTTTGAAATCAGACACGTGCAATATGTCATATAGGAAGAATAAGAAGTCGCTCACAACAAAATGGTAAATTAATGAGTTTAGGTCAAAAGGTTGAGCTACTGTTTTAGAGTATTTAATAGTTTTATAGAGACACGTTAAGAGTTGTTCATAGTTAAATGAAAGTTTAATTTTAAATAAGACCAATAAAATTAGGATTTAATAATGCCAGACTAATATTTCCAATATGTTTGGTTATAAGTAGGAAATCGTGACGACTTCTTAAGCATGTTTTAAACAAAGGGTCATAGACTGCAATATACAAGAATGGCACTCTGCAATAAAAAAAAAACTGGCCAAAGCAAGATTTCTATGCGGAAATTAAATAATTGCTAGAACCAGAAAAATATTTATCCACTATAAAAAAATAAGCAACATAGAGAAAATGAAATGAAATTGAATGGGGTTTAACGTCCTACTGTGCTGCTCCTAAAATGGGCTGCTGAAGACGGGCATACGCCATGAAGTGTGCAATGAGGGAAATTTTACCCGGGCAGCGGCGTTACGACCTACGAGGTTGGACATGCGACCATACTCCTTGTCACGTACAACCAAGAAATCGAAACAACGCCAGTTGACTCAGTGACAGACGTTATGATACAGAGCGCACGTGCTAACCATTCAGCCACGCAACCTCCCTAAAATCGGCAAATTGCTGACCTACAGCGAGAAATATTTCAACCGGGCCAAATTTTCTATTTTAACAGTTTAATTTGCACGGTACCTTTAGTTATCAACCGAATACTACAAAACTTTTAAAAATAAGCTCCCCCTGACCAGCTTAATCGTTCGCAATAAACGTTTGCCCCTTAAAATCGGCAAATTGCTGACTTTAAATTGAGAAACATTACAACCGGACGAAATTTTCTGTTTTATCACTTTTACAGTACCTTTGATTACCAACCGATTATTACAAAACTTTAAAAATAAAAGAGAAATAGAGAAATGCGGCCTAATGTCCATTCGACACAAACTAGGTCATTTCGGGACTAACATATGTTTTTTAATTTTATTTAAAAATTCCCCTTGCGCTTACTGGTCTTTAGCCGTTGGGAGGAAACCGAAGAACACGGAGAAAACCCACGAGATTGGACATCATACACCATGTCACGGGCAACCTGGAGATCGAAACGACGCCCGTTGACTCAATGACAAACGTTACGATACAGCGAGCACATGCTAACCATTCAGCCATCCAGCCTCCCTGAATTCGGAAAATTGCCGTCTTATAGCAAGAAACATTTAAACCGGGCGAAATTTTCTGTTTTAACAGTTTAATGTGCATGGTACTTTAATAATTACCAACCGATTATTACAAAACTTTTGAAAATAAGCTCCAACTGACCAGCTTAATCGTATGCAATAAACGTTTGGCCTGAATTGAAAGTTCTGCACGGAAAAAGTTCATCTCGATTTCCCGGCGTGGTTCCCCTTGTCAGTGAGGCAGAACGCAGGGCCTGACAAGCACAGCTATCTAGTCCCTCGGATGGTACGAAAAACCAAGGTCCCGTGTACACATTGGAGTGCACGTAAAATATCCCTAAGCTGTTGAATAAACTCTATACGATGACTAAATGCGTAGATTGTAGTCACCCACACTGCATGTTTCGCTTAACAATGAAAGGGTGCCGTTTTCAATGTTCGATCCTTTAGTTCTTCTACTCCTGATATGTTGGACTGTTGATCTATGGTTTCATATAAAAGACTACCAATAATACTCTTTGTAGAAGAAGTTCCCAAAAAATAGTATGTTGACTTTACGAGAAAGACCTCTAAACATGCTCCAAATTGTAAAAATACGACTTTTTGGATTTTCAATCTCTTTTTTTCGATAGAGAAAATGAAATGAAATTGAATGGGGTTTAACGTCCTACTGTGCTGCTCCTAAAATGGGCTACTGAAGACGGGCATACGCCATAAAGTGTGCAATGAGGGAAATTTTACCCGGGCAGCGGCGTTACGACCTACGAGGTTGGACATGCGACCATACTCCTTGTCACGTACAAGTAAGAAATAGAAACAACGCCAGTTGACTCAGTGACAGACGTTATGATACAGAGCGCACGTGCTAACCATTCAGCCACGCAACCTCCCTAAAATCGGCAAATTGCTGACCTACAGCGAGAAATATTTCAACCGGGCCAAATTTTCTATTTTAACAGTTTAATTTGCACGGTACCTTTAGTTATCAACCGAATATTACAAAACTTTTAAAAAATAAGCTCCCTCTGACCAGCTTAATCGTTCGCAATAAACGTTTGCCCTTAAAATCGGCAAATTGCTGACTTTAAATTGAAGAAACATTACAACCGGACGAAATTTTCTGTTTTATCACTTTTACAGTACCTTTGATTACCAACCGATTATTACAAAACTTTAAAAATAAAAGAGAAAGAGGGAAATGCGGCCTAATGTACATTCGACTCAAACTAGGTCATTTCGGGACTAACATATGTTTTTTTAATTTTATTTAAAAACTCCCCTTGCGCTTACTGGTCTTTAGCCGTTGGGAGGAAACCGAAGAACACGGAGGAAACCCACGAGATTGGACATCATACACCATGTCACGTGCAACCTGGAGATCGAAACGACGCCCGTTGACTCAATGACAAACGTTACGATACAGCGAGCACATGCTAACCATTCAGCCATCCAGCCTCCCTGAATTCGGAAAATTGCTGACTTATAGCAAGAAACATTTCAACCGGGCGAAATTTTCTGTTTTAACAGTTTAATGTGCACGGTAGTTTAATAATTACCAACCGATTATTACAAAACTTTTGAAAATAAGCTCCAACTGACCAGCTTAATCGTATGCAATAAACGTTTGGCCTGAATTGAGAGTTCTGCACGGAAAAAGTTAATCTCGATTTCCCGGCGTGGTTCCCCTTGTCAGTGAGGCAGAACGCAGGGCCTGACAAGCACAGCTGTCTAGTCCTTCGGATGGGACGAAAAACCAAGGTCCCGTGTACACATTGGAGTGCACGTAAAATATCCCTAAGCAGTTGGAATTCGATACTGTTGAATAAACTCTATACGATGACTAAATGCGTAGATTGTAGTCACCCACACTGCATGTTTCGCTTAACAATGAAAGGGTGCCGTATATTTATCCACTATAATAAATAAGCAACATAGAGAAAATGAAATGTAATTGAATGGGGCTTAACGTCCTACTGTGCTGCTCCTAAAATGGGCTACTGAAGACGGGCATACGCCATAAAGTGTGCAATGAGGTTGGACATGCGACCATACTCCTTGTTACGTACAACCAAGAAATCGAAACAACGCAAGTTGACTCAGTGACAGACGTTATGATAAGGGTGCTGTTCTTTTACTCCCGATATGTTGGACTGTTGATCGATGGTTTCATATAAAAGACTACCAATAAGACTCTCTGTAGAAGAAGTTCCCAAAAAATAGTATGTTGACTTTACGAGAAAGACCTCTAAACATGCTCCAAATTGTAAAAATACGACTTTTTGGATTTTCAATCTCTTTTTTTCGGCTATCCCTGATATTTAAAAAAAATGATACAATGATTTCACACAACAGGCTAGCTATTAGACTCTCTATTAACAAAAGTTTCACCGCCCTCCCTTCATTATAACCGAAGTTATCGTGCCCTAAAGAATCAACAAATCAGCATGCTTATCTCTGCTTACCCTAAGCAGAAAATGCTCATCTTTGAACTCAATCATAACATTGACCTAGTGAACGTCTACAACAAGTTTGAACATTCTAGCTTAATTAGAATGAGAGTTATTGTGCTCCAAAGTCTCGGCCCTTCAAATTGCTTCTATTTTTCATTTTCAATTCAACATGGTGACTCTCGGTTGACCTAAATCAGAATTCTATTGCGACATTTTTTAGGCCTGCCTACAAGGATTCAGAAAATATAACTCCCGAGTCTGTAAGTAAAATAGCAAAAAAGCCTTATTGATTTTTCACGTTTAAAGATGGTGGCACTTCCGGTTCGATCGACAAACTCCATATTTTGTGTACGAATTAGTAATTCCTTGTCTAGTATAGAAAAAAAAAATAGGTCATTCTGACCTATATTTCGACGATTTTTTGGAAAATTTTGATCCTTGATTTCACCAAGGGGAGATAAGTTAGAAAATTTCTAAAGTCATTTTTCAAGTCGCGTCATTAAGGTCTACTTACATATTAAATTTCATGAAAATCGTACAACTACTAAAGAGGTTGTCGAGTTGGTGTAAACTTCCGGTTCGAAATCACAGCGACGAATTTTCGAAATTCGAAAATCCGAAATTGCAGATTTGAAGTAAAGGAGTCAAGGTATTCAAAGAAAAAAGAATTAGTAAAATAGGTGAAATAGTCACAAAGTTACAGCAAAGTAGGTCAAATGCATTTGTTTGTAAAATTCGGTGATTTCGAATGCGAAAAACGTTTTGAAAATATATTTATCCAATAGCCACCACCCATTTTTGGGGGGGTAGGTAAAAGTTTCAGAAAGATCCTATGAGTAGATTCTGAGAAATCCGATTTGTGAATAAAACACAAAAAAAAAAATAATAAGAATAATAATCTTAACAAAAACAATAAGCTTTCATATGTAAATACATATGAAAGCTTAATAATAATAACTAGATCTGCTACTGTCCCATGCAGATATGAAAGCTTTCATATTTATCGTCACGTGTCATTGATTGTATCAAGTATTTTCTAAATAAAAGGATAAGAAGAAACTCGCGAAGTTACGAGTCTAAATATAGTATGAATCATTGCACCCAGGCATAACAATAATCTGAAAACTAAAGGGAAATAACTGAAACTTGTATTACTGTAATGAGACGGATGAGAAAATGAAATGAAAATGGCGGGGAAAAAAATTAAAAATGGTAGGTTGGACAGGCGACCTTACTTCTTGTCACGTACAACCGAGCATTCGAAAACACGCTAGTTAACTCAATGACAGGCGCGCGTGCTAACCATTCAGCCACCCAACCCCCCTTTGAAATCAGACACGTGCAATATGTCATATAGGAAGAATAAGAAGTCGCTCACAACAAAATGGTAAATTAATGAGTTTAGGTCAAAAGGTTGAGCTACTGTTTTAGAGTATTTAATAGTTTTAAAGAGACACGCTAAGAGTTGTTCATAGTTAAATTAAAGTTTAATTTTAAATTAGACCAATAAAATTAGAATTTAATAATGCCAGACTAATATTTCCAATATGTTTGGTTATAAGTAGGAAATCGTGATCTTAAGCATGTTTTAAACAAAGGGTCATAGACTGCAATATACAAGAATGGCACTCTGCAATAAAAAAACTGGCCAAAGCAAGATTTCTATGCAGAAATTAAATAATTGCTAGAACCAGAAAAATATTTATCCACTATAATAAATAAGCAACATAGAGAAAATGAAATGAAATTGAATGGGTTTAACGTCCTACTGTGCTGCTCCTAAAATGGGCTACTGAAGATGGGCATACGCCATAAAGTGTGCAATGAGGGAAATTTTACCCGGGCAGCGGCGTTACGACCTACAAGGTTGGACATGCGACCATACTCCTTGTCACGTACAACCAAGAAATCGAAACAACGCCAGTTGACTCAGTGACAGACGTTATGATACAGAGCGCACGTGCTAACCATTCAGCCACGCAACCTCCCTAAAATCGGCAAATTGCTGATCTACAGCGAGAAATATTTCAACCGGGCCAACTTTTCTATTTTAACAGTTTAATTTGCACGGTACCTTTAGTTATCAAACGAATATTACAAAACTTTTAAAAATAAGCTCCCCCTGACCAGCTTAATCGTTCGCAATAAACGTTTGCCCCTTAAAATCGGCAAATTGCTGACTTTAAATTGAGACACATTACAACCGGACGAAATTTTCTGTTTTATCACTTTTACAGTACCTTTGATTACCAACCGATTATTACAAAACTTTAAAAATAAAAGAGAAAGAGAGAAATGCGGCCTAATGTCCATTCGACACAAACTAGGTCATTTCGGGACTAACGTATGTTTTTTAATTTTATTTAAAAACTCCCCTTGCGCTTACTGGTCTTTAGCCGTTGGGAGGAAACCGAAGAACACGGAGAAAACCCACGAGATTGGACATCATACACCATGTCACGTGCAACCTGGAGATCGAAACGACGCCCTTTGACTCAGTGACAAACGTTACGATACAGCGAGCACATGCTAACCATTCAGCCATCCAGCCTCCCTTAATTCGGAAAATTGCTGACTTATAGCAAGAAACATTTCAACCGGGCGAAATTTTCTGTTTTAACAGTTTAATGTGCACGGTACTTTAATAATTACCAACCGATTATTACAAAACTTTTGAAAATAAGCTCCAACTGACCAGCTTAATCGTATGCAATAAACGTTTGGCCTGAATTGAAAGTTCTGCACGATTTCCCGGCGTGGTTCCCCTTGTCAGTGAGGCAGAAGCACAGCTGTCTAGTCCTTCGGATGGGACGAAAAACCAAGGTCCCGTGTACACATTGGAGTGCACGTAAAATATCCCTAAGCAGTTGGAATTCGATACTGTTGAATAAACTCTATACGATGACTAAATGCGTAGATTGTAGTCACCCACACTGCATGTTTCGCTTAACAATGAAAGGGTGCCGTTTTCAATGTTCGATCCTTTTGTTCTTCTACTCCTGATATGTTGGACTGTTGATCGATGGTTTCATATAAAAGACTACCAATAAGACTCTTTGTAGAAGAAGTTCCCAAAAAATAGTATGTTGACTTTACGAGAAAGACCTCTAAACATGGTCCAAATTGTAAAAATACGACTTTTTGGATTTTCAATCTCTTTTTTTCGGCTATCCCTGATATTTAAAAAAAATGATACAATGATCCTAACACAACAGGCTAGCTATTAGACTCTCTATTAACAAAAGTTTCACCGCCCTCCCTTCATTATAACCGAAGTTATCGTGCCCTAAAGAATCAACAAATCAGCATGCTTATCTCTGCTTACCCTAAGCAGAAAATGCTCATCTTTGAACTCAATCATAACATTGACCTAGTGAACGTCTACAACAAGTTTGAACATTCTAGCTTAATCAGAATGAGAGTTATAGTGCTCCAAAGTCTCGGCCCTTCAAATTGCTTCTATTTTTCATTTTCAATTCAACATGGTGACTCCCGGTTGACCTAAATCAGAATTCTATTGCGACATTTTTTAGGCCTTCCTACAAGGATTCAGAAAATATAACTCCCGAGTCTGTAAGTAAAATAGCAAAAAAGCCTTATTGATTTTTCACGTTTTAAGATGGTGGCACTTCCGGTTCGATTGACAAACTCCATATTTTGTGTACGAATCAGTAATTCCTTGTCTAGTATAGAAAAAAAAACTAGGTCATTCTGACCTATATTTCGAAGATTTTTTTGAAAACTTTGATCCTTAATTTCACCAAGGGGAGATAAGTTAGAAAATGTCTAAAGTCATTTTTCGAGTCGCATCATTAAGGTGTACTTACATATTAAATTTCATGAAAATCGTACAACTACTAAAGAAGTTGTCGAGTTGGTGTAAACTTCCGGTTCGAAATCACAGCGACGAATTTTCGAAATTCGAAAATCCGAAATTGCAGATTTGAAGTAAAGGAGTCAATGTTTTCAAAGAAAAAAGAATTAGTAAAATAGGTGAAATAGTCACAAAGTTACAGCAAAGTAGGTCAAATGCATTTGTTCGTAAAATTCGGTGATTTCGAATGCGAAAAACGTTTTGAAAATATATTTATCCAACAGCCACCACCCATTTTTGGGGGGGTAGGTAAAAGTTTCAAAAAGATCCTATGAGTAGATTCTGAGAAATCCGATTTGTGAATAAAACACAAAAAAAAAAATAATAAGAAGAATAATAATCTTAACAGAAACAATAAGCTTTCATATATGAATATATGAAAGCTTAATAATAATTTTAGTAAAAACAATAGTCTTTCAGACGAAAGTCTGAAAGCCTAACAATAACTAGACTTGCAAGCAGCACTGAATCGGCTTTCAGGAATCAGACAGGAAGTATGTCATAAAATAGCCCAGCTACAAAACGATACTTTAATTGTTTTGATTCAGTGACACCTGGCTGAAAATGCCGATTTTTGCAAGAGTACCAATTTTTTTACTGTATTTTCTTTTTTTTTAATTTTTTTTTCTGTTTTTTTCCCGAATATCTGATATTTTTTCAACTACTTCTGGATTTTGGATTATTGTTGGAATAGTTTTAAAAAGTTGTTTGGATAGATATTTTTCTGTACCAGAATGGTCAGAAACATCTATTCAGTAGTTGTTTGTAAAAAAGATAAATAAATATCTGATATTTTTTCGACTACTTCTGGATTTTGGATTATTGTCGGAATAGTTTTAACAAGTTGTTTGGATAGATATCTTTCTGTACCAGAAATGTTAGAAACATCTATTCAGTAGTTGTTTGTAAAAAAGATAAATAAAAGAACATTTTCGATAATTTAACGATTTTTCTACTTTTATCAAAGATTGAAGCCATTTTATGACACCTTAAATTATTTCAAACCTTTTCCTATTGGATTCACGCCACAGACCACAGATAGGAGTCTGAGTAAAAAAGGTTTTAAAGAAATCGCAGGAGTCGTTTTCGAGTCGTTTTCGAGAAAAGGGTGTCTCAAAAGGCTCCAAAAACGAAAAATACTAGATTTTCGGCGTAACATAATTTATTTACTAACCATCGAAATCGTACCATTGAGATGCCATATGATAGTCCATTAATGGGGCCATCCAAAGACACTTAATTTCTTTTGGGCCGGTAATATCTGATAGAGAAATCCAGCTTTTTGCAAGAACGCTATTTTTATCCCTTTTTTTTCATTTTTTGAGAACTTCCGGTATGGTGATTGTTATCGAGATAGATTTAATAACCGGTTTAGGCAATTAAATAGCAACAGAGTTCTGTAATGATATATTACAATATATGATCAGATAAAATGCCTCTGAGAAATTCTATGTTTAAAAGTGCCAAAAATGCAAAAATGTCAAAATATCAAAAATTAAATTTCAATAACTGAATACATATTATACATTTTTTGATTCGACATTAGATCAGATATCTAAACATCATAAAGTTTTTTGAAAATCAGTAAAAATAAAAAAATAATAGAGTATTTTCCAAAATTTCACGATTTTTCGACTTTTTTCGATTTTCAGTTCGTTATTTGACCTATTACGGATATTTCAAAGTCTAAACGGACTGTTTCATACACAAAACTACCAAAAGGTATCTTGATAGAGAAAGTTGAAGAAAAATCTGTGGCAGCGTTTTCGAGATACAGGCGTTCAAAAACGCTCCAAATCAGAAAATACTTGATTTTCAGCGTGCCATATTTTACTTGCTGTTTATGTTATCTGTAATAATAATATATCATATGAAACTGCAATTCTCGGGCAACCAAACGATATCTTAATCGTTTTAATCCGTTGATATCGGAATGAGAATTCATGTTTTTCCCAAAAGCATTCATTATTTGCGTTTTTTTCAAAATATCTGCCATTTCTTCGACTACTTCCGGTTTATAGATGTTTGTCGAAATAGCTTTATACGTTAGTTTTGAACTATAACTTCATGTTCCATAAGTTTCAGAAATGTCAATTCTGCCGAAAAACGAAACTCGAGCTCACAAAATGGGCAGAAAATTCGAAAAAAATCGAAAAATAAAGGGTGATAACTCGGAATGAAACTTATATTTCTGCAACCGGATGGTCTTCAGGTATCCAAAAATGTAGGTCAAATTTAAAAATTTTGAAAAATGACAAAAATTGTCTCTTTAATTTTTATTTTCATTTTTCGAACGCTAGAAGTCAGCGACAAAGTTTCGAAATTTCGAAATTTTCAACTGCTATCATCCGAGAAAAGATTTGGTGTTGCCGAAAATGTCATTTGTATGAAAATAAGTACAGAATTGACGAATTAACGGCTCTTTTTTGATTTTTTGACACCGTACGAAATTCGGCCACTTCCGGTCTGCGCAGAAGTTTCAAATATAGCCCATATGTTGCAAACACACAGATTTATGATAGAAAATGAGGTTCTAGATCGGTATCTGGGACAGGCACTGAGAAATAGGCTCCCCCGAGAAAAAAAAAATAATAACTAGACCTGCAAGCAGCACTGAATCGGCTTTCAGGAATCAGACAGGAAGTATGTCATAAAATAGCCCATTCATCGAGCTACAAAACAATACTTTAATTGTTTTGATTTAGTGACACCTGGCTGAGAAATGCCGATTTTTGCAAGAGTACCAATTTTTTACTGTATTTTTTTTTTTTAATTTTTTTGGGTGTTTTTTCCCAAATATCTGATATTTTTTCGACTACTTCTGGATTTTGGATTATTGTCGGAATAGTTTTAACAAGTTGTTTGGATATATATCTTTCTGTACCAGAAATGTTACAAACATCTATTCAGTAGTTGTTTGTAAAAAAGATAAATGAAAGAACATTTTCGATAATTTAACGATTTTTCTACTTTTATCAAAGATTGAAGCCATTTTATGACACCTTAAATTATTTCAAACCTTTTCCTTTTGGATTCACGACACAGACCACAGATAGGAGTCTGAGTAAAAAAGGTTTTAAAAAAATCGCATAGTCGTTTTCGAGAAAATGGTGTCTCAAAAGGCTCCAAAAACGAAAAATACTAGATTTTCGGCGTAACATTATTTATTTACTAACCATCGAAATTGTACCGTTGAGATGCCATATGATAGTCCATTAATGGGGCCATCCAAAGACACTTTATTTCTTTTGGGCCGGTAATATCTGACGGAGAAATCCAACTTTTTGCAAGAACGCCATTTTTTATCCTTTTTTTTTCATTTTTTGAATACTTCCGGTATGGTGATTATTATCGAGATAGTTTTAATAACCGGTTTAGGCAATTAAATAGCGACAGAGTTTTGTAATGATATATTACAATATATGATCAGATAAATTGCCCCTGAGAAATCCTATGTTTAAAAGTGCCAAAAATGCAAAAATGTCAAAATATCAAAAATTAAATTTCAATAACTGAATACATATTATACATTTTTGGATTCGACATTAGATCAGATATCTAAATATCATAAAGTTTTTTGAAAATCAGTAAAAATAAAAAAATAATAGAGTATTTTCCAAAATTTCACCATTTTTCGACTTTTTTCGATTTTCAGTTCGTTATTTGACCTATTACGGATATTTCAAAGTCTAAACGGACTGTTTCATACACAAGACTACCAAAAGGTATCTTGATAGAGAAAGTTTAAGAAAAATCATTGAAGCAGTTTTCGAGATACAGGCGTTCAAAAACGCTCCAAATCAGAAAATACTTGATTTTCAGCGTGCCATATTTTACTTGCTGTTCATGTTATCTGTAATAATAGGATATCATATGATACTGCAATTCTCGGGCAACCCAACGATATCTTAATCAATTTAATCCGTTGATATCGGACTGAGAATTCATGTTTTTTCCAAAAGCATTCATTTTTTGCGTTTTTTTTTCAAAATATCGGCCATTATTTCGACTACTTCCGGTTTATAGATGTTTGTCGAAATAGCTTTATACGTTAATTTTGAACTATGACTTCATGTTCCAGGAGTTTCAGAAATGTTGATTCGGCCGTAAAACGAAACTCGAGCTCACAAAATGGGCAGAAAATTCGAAAAAAATCGAAAAAAAAGGGTGATAACTCGGAATGAAACTTATATTTCTGGAATCGGATGGTCTTCAGGTATCCAAAAATGTAGGTCAAATTTGAAAATGTTGAAAAATGACAAAAATTGTCTCTTAAATTTTGTTTTTTCAATTTTCGAACGCTAGAAGTCAGCGACGAAGTTTCGAAATTTCGAAATTTTCAACTGCTATCATCCGAGAAAAGATTTGGTGTTGCCGAAAATGTCATTTGTATGAAAATAAGTACATAATTGACGAATCTACGGCCGTTTTTTGATTTTTTGACACCGTACGAAATTCGGCCACTTCCGGTCCGCGCAGAAGTTTCAAATATAGCCCATATGTTGCGAACACATGGTTTAATGATAGAAAATGAGGTTCTAGATCGGTATCTGGGACAGGCACTGAGAAATAGGCTCCCCCGAAAAAAAAAAAAAATAATAACTAGACCTGCAAGCAGCACTGAATCGGCATTCAGGAATCAGACAGGAAGTATGTCATAAAATAGCCCATTCATTGAGCTACAAAACTATACTTTAATTGTTTTGATTCAGTGACAAGTTTTTACAAGTTGTTTGGATAGATATCTTTCTGTACCAGAAATGTTAGAAACATCTATTCAGTAGTTGTTTGTAAAAAAGATAAATAAAAGAACATTTTCAATAATTTAACGATTTTTCTACTTTTATCAAAGATTGAGGCCATTTTATGACACCTTAAATTATTTCAAACCTTTTCCTTTTGGATTCACGCCACAGACCACAGATAGGACTCTGAGTAAAAAAAGTTTTAAAAAAATCGCTGGAGTAGTTTTCGAGAAAAAGGCGTCTCAAAAGGCTCCAAAAACAGAAAATACTAGATTTTCGGCGTAACATAATTTATTTACTAACCATCAAAATCGTACCATTGAGATGCCATATGATAGTCCATTAATGGGGCTATCAAAAGACACTTTATTTCTTTTGGGCCGGTAATATCTGACGGAGTAATTTAGCTTTTTGCAAGAACGCCATTTTTTTATCCTTTTTTTTTCATTTTTTGAATACTTCCGGTATGGTGATTATTATCGAAATAGTTTTAATAACCGGTTTAGGCAATTAAATAGCGACAGAGTTCTGTAATGATATATTACAATATATGATCAGATAAAATGCCCCTGAGAAATCCTATGTTTAAAAGTGCCAAAAATGCAAAAATGTCAAAATATCAAAAATTAAATTTCAATAACTGAATACATATTATACATTTTTAGATTCGACATTAGATCAGATATCTAAATATCATAAAGTTTTTTGAAAATCAGTAAAAATAAAAAAATAATAGAGTATTTTCCAAAATTTCACGATTTTTCGACTTTTTTCGATTTTCAGTTCGTTATTTGACCTATTGCGGATATTTCAAAGTCTAAACGGACTGTTTCATACACAAGACCACCAAAAGGTATCTTGATAGAGAAAGTTGAAGACAAATCTGTGGCAGCGTTTTCGAGATACAGGCGTTCAAAAACGCTCCAAATCAGAAAATACTTCATTTTCAGCGTGCCATATTTTACTTGCTGTTTATGTTATCTGTAATAATAGGATATAATATGATACTGCAATTCTCGGGCAACCCAACGATATCCTTATCGTTTTAATCCGTTGATATCGGACTGAGAATTTATGTTTTTCCCAAAAGCCTTCATTTTTTGCGTTTTTTTCAAAATATCTGCCATTTCTTCGACTACTTCCGGTTAATAGATGTTTGTCGAAATAGCTTTATACGTTAGTTTTGAACTATAACTCAATGTTCCATAAGTTTCAGAAATGTCAATTCGGCCGAAAAACGAAACTCGAGCTCACAAAATGGGCAGAAAATTCGAAAAAAATCGAAATATAAAGGGTGATAACTCGGAATGAAACTTATATTTCTGGAATCGGATGGTCTTTAGGTATCTAAAAATGTAGGTCAAATTTGAAAATTTTGAAAAATGACAAAAATTGTCTCTTAAATTTTTTTTTTCATTTTTCGAAGGCTAGAAGTCAGCGACGAAGTTTCGAAATTTCGAAATTTTCAACTGCTATCATCCGAGAAAAGATTTGGTGTGGCCGAAAATGTCATTTGTATGAAAATAGGTACAGAATTGACGAATTTACGGCCGTTTTTTAATTTTTGACACCGTACGAAATTCGGCCACTTCCGGTCTGCGCAGAAGTTTCAAATATAGCCCATATGTTGCAAACACACGGTTTAATTATAGAAAATGAGGTTCTAGATCGGTATCTGGAACAGGCACTGAGAAATAGGCTCCCCGAAAAAAAAAATAATAATAACTAGATCTGCTACTGTCCCAAGCAGATATGAAAGCTTTCATATTCTTCATCACGTGCCATCGATTATACCAAGTATCTTAAAGAAAGTAACAAGAAAAAAAAAATTAAAATTGGTCGAAAACTCGCGAAGTTACCAAGTTGGAAATTTTTCGACCCCCAAGGTCAAAGGTCAGGTCAAAGGTCAAGCTCTCTCATGAAAGGACATTGATGACTCCATCTAGGCTCATGACCCTTTCCATGCTACGGGGCCCTCGAAGGTCAAGGTAGGGTCAAACTTCACTTTATGGGCCCGTTTCGCCCACTTCCGGTCCCCGGGCGGGCGTTTTGACGTGACGCAGCGACTCGGCGGGGTGGATATACCTTTTGAATACCAAGCCTCGAGACCCGCCCGGGCACCCTTCGGGACGTTTACAGGTGGGGGTGCGGGTACATCGGTGAAACGTGCTTCTCCAGTGAGTCTCAGATGTAAACGACTAGAAGGAATGCAGTTATCAAGCTGAAAGTTAAAGGACTCCTAGGCACCAGCAAGAGCTGGTTGGGACCAGAGTTTGGTACCGCTGGTGGTATTGGTTCCAGCTGTGCGCATGCGCGAATGTCGAAAAACGCCTTAGTTTTAAATATCGTGCCGCGTGCATGGCACTCGGGTGAGAGCTGCGAAATTTTTATACAATGGAGAGAATTGTCAAGGCTATTATTCCCAGCCAACACATTTTGATTCGAACCCATAGGGGCCGAGCTATAAGGCAGCAAACATGGCCCTTCGTTTTGAGAAACCATGTTTGACACCCTGCACGTGACCGTAGTTAGGGTCAGGGGTCCCAACTTTTGATACTATGGAGGGAAGTGTCCAAGCTATCGATCCTGACTAAAACATCTCGATTCGAACCCATAGCGGCCGAGATATAGGGCATCAAACGTAGCGCACAAAAAAGTGACTTGTTAGTCTAAAAAAAATCGGAAAATAGGCAAAAAATAGGCCTATTTGCGCGAGCGTGTTTTAGCAGAGTTAGTTATGTCGGAATTTCTTGAAATTTTTCAGAGATTGTGCCTTGGGATGTTAGCTAGCACAAATACAAAATTCAAGTGATTTCTAATACGGGCACATGGCCTAAAAAATTCGAACCCAAGCCGACCCAGCAACTTTTGTTTTTCGTGAAAAATGGCCATATTTTTTCCAATTTTTATTCGATCATGTTCTCCTTTTGATATGTTACTAACCTCATTTCGGCGCATCCGACCAGTATAAATTTTTAAAAAAATACCCCCCAATGATGCCTAGACAGTCTCAGAACATCAAAACTTTGACAGTCTCAAAAATATAGTCCGCCATTTTGAAAAAATCAAACTCAATACGCATCGGTGCAGAAGACTCATACCCATCACATGAGACTAACAAAATGACTTTATCTTGTCGTTTGCAATTTCAAAATTCTAAAAAACATTTTTAGTCTCAAAATCGGCGAAAAAAGCCGTAAAATCGGTTTTTTGGCCATAGCTTTTGTCTTTTCATCGGAATCAGATTAGACCAGAACTCAAAATTCGAGCTAGTAAATGGGCACGTCTTGCCAAAAAACCAGGTTAATCGAAGAATTTGTGGCGCTTCTAGGGCAAAAAAGCCCTTTTTTTTCTCCTTGTGGAGTACGGTTAAATCGAGATAAACTTTCTCGGCCAAGGCAGGGATCGAACACCCGACCTCTAGGCTATGGCCCATTGTATCATATATAATACACTAAATCTCGACATTGATTTTCAGAAGAAATATTGTTTATTTTTAAACTTGAATTAGACTAGTAAAACAAATATTTTCTGGCAGTCTCAAAAATATAGTGCGCCATTTTGAAAAAATCAAACCCAATCCGCATCAGTGCAGAAGACTCATACCCATCACATGAGACTAAGTTGTACAGCACCCGGTGACCTATTTTTATTTAACCGGGGAATAAGTGATATTTCATATTATAGCAGTAAATGATTTAAATATTTCATAAGGATTTTAATACTATGTATATCATGTATGTGTCAAGGTCATAAAACGTCCGGTCATAGTATCATCCATCGAGGTTTCCCGAATGCAGATTTTTGCGACCGGGATAGATTTGCACTGCCCAGGCAACGTTCCAGTGGTCCGTTTGCCTTCAAAGTGTCCAAGCTATCGATCCCGATCAATACATATGGATTCAAACCCATAGCGGCCGAGATATGGGGCCTCAAACGTAGCGCACGAAAAAGTGACTTGTTAGTCTAAAAACATTCGAAAAATAGGCAAAAAATAGGCCTAATTGCGCGAGCGTGTTTTAGCAGGCGTTACGGTTGTCGGAATTTCTTGAAATTTTCAGGGATTGTGCCTTAGGATGTTAGCTAGCACATATAAAAAATTTAAGTGATTTCTAATACGGGAACATGGCCTAAATAAAACGAACCCAAGCCGACCCAGCAACTTTTTTTTATTGTAAAACATGGCCATATTTTTTCGAATTTCTAATTCGATCATGTTCTCCTTTTAATATGTTACTAACCTCATCGTGGCGCATCCGACCAGTATAAATTTTTTTAAAAATACCTCCTAATGATGCCTCGGCAGTCTCAGAACATCAAAACTTTGACAGTCTCAAAAATATAGTTCGCCATTTTGAAAAAATCAAACCCAATCCGCATCGGTGCAGAAGACTCATACCCATCACATGAGACTAACAAAATGACTTCATCTTGTCGTTTGCAATTTCAAAATTCTAAAAAAACTTTTTAGTCTCAAAATCGGCGAAAAAAGCCGTTAAATCGTTTTTTTAACCATAACTTTTGTTTATTTTCATCGGAATCAGATGGGACAATTACTCAAATTCGGGCTAGTAAATTGGCACATCGTGCCAAAAAAACAGCTTAGTCGAAGAATTTTTGGCGGTGCTAGGAAACACTTCTTTCCCCTTACGGAGTGCGGGAATTTACTTAGAAAAAAAACGGCAAAAAAATCCGCCGTCTCACATGTAAACGACTTGAAGGAATGCAGGACCTGACAAGCACAGCTGTCTAGTCCTTCGGATGGGACGAAAAACCAAGGTCCCGTGTACACATTGGAGTGCACGTAAAATATCCCTAAGCAGTTGGAATTCGATACTGTTGAATAAACTCTATACGATGACTAAATGCGTAGATTGTAGTCACCCACACTGCATGTTTCGCTTAACAATGAAAGGATGCCGTTTTCAATGTTCGACCCTTTTGTTCTTCTAGTCCTGATATGTTGGACTGTTGATCGATGGTTTAATATAAAAGACTACCAATAAGACTCTTTGTAGAAGAAGTTCCCAAAAAATAGTATGTTGACTTTACGAGAAAGACCTCTAAACATGCTCTAAATTGTAAAAATACGACTTTTTTGATTTTCAATCTCTTTTTTTCGGCTATCCCTGATATTTAAAAAAAATGATACAATGATTTCACACAACAGGCTAGCTATTAGACTCTCTATTAACAAAAGTTTCACCGCCCTCCCTTTATTATAACCGAAGTTATCGTGCCCTAAAGAATCAACAAATCAGCATGCTTATCTCTGCTTACCCTAAGCAGAAAATGCTCATCTTTGAACTCAATCATAACATTGACCTAGTGAACGTCTACAACAAGTTTGAACATTCTAGCTTAATTAGAATGAGAGTTATTGTGCTCCAAAGTCTCGGACCTTCAAATTGCTTCTATTTTTCATTTTAAATTCAAAATGGTGACTCCCGGTTGACCTTAATCAGAATTCTATTGCGACATTTTTTAGGCCTTCCTACAGGGATTCAGAAAATATAACTCCCGAGTCTGTAAGTAAAATAGCAAAAAAGCCTTATTGATTTTTCACGTTTAAAGATGGTGGCACTTCCGGTTCGATCGACAAACTCCATTTTTTGTGTACGAATCAGTAATTCCTTGTCTAGTAAAGGAAAAAAAACTAGGTCATTCTGACCTATATTTCGACGATTTTTTTGAAAAATTTGATCCTTAATTTCATCAAGGGGAGATAAGTTAGAAAATTTCTAAAGTCATTTTTCAAGTCGCACTATTAAGGTCTACTTACATATTAAATTTCATGAAAATCGTACAACTACTAAAGAAGTTGTCGAGTTGGTGTAAACTTCCGGTTCGAAATCACAGCGACGAATTTTCGAAATTCGAAAATCCTAAATTGCAGATTTGAAGTAAAGGAGTCAAGGTATTCAAAGAAAAAAGAATTAGTAAAATAGGTGAAATAGTCACAAAGTTACAGCAAAGTAGGTCAAATGCATTTGTTCGTAAAATTTGGTGATTTCGGATGCGAAAAACGTTTTGAAAATATATTTACCCAACAGCCACCACCCATTTTTGGGGTGGTAGGTAAAAGTTTCAGAAAGATCCTATGAGTAGATTCTGAGAAATCCGATTTGTGGATAAAACACAAAAAAAAAAAATAATAATAAGAAGAATAATAATCTTAACAAAAACAATAAGCTTTCATATGTAAATACATATGAAAGCTTAATAAATAATAATAATTTTAGTAATCACAATAGGCTATCAGACGAAAGTCTGAAAGCCTAATAAATAATAATTTTAGTAAAAACAATAGTCTTTCAGACGAAAGTCTGAAAGCCTAACTAGACCTGCAAGCAGCACTGAATCGGCTTTCAGGAATCAGACAGGAAGTATGTCATAAAATAGCCCAGCTACAAAACGATACTTTAATTGTTTTGATTCAGTGACACCTGGCTGAGAAATGCCGATTTTTGAAAGAGTACCAATTTTTTACTGTATTTTCTTTTTTTAAAATTTTTTTTGGTGTTTTTTCCCAAATATCTGATATTTTTTCGACTACTTCTGGATTTTGTATTATTGTCGGGATAGTTTTAACAAGTTGTTTGGATAGATATCTTTCTGTACCATAAATGTTAGAAACATCTATTCAGTAGTTGTTTGTAAAAAAGATAAATAAAAGAACATTTTCGATAATTTAACGATTTTTCTACTTTTATCAAAGATTGAGGCCATTTTTTGACACCTTAAATTATTTCAAACCTTTTCCTTTTGGATTCACGCCACAGACCACAGATAGGAGGCTGAGTAAAAAAGGTTTTAAAAAAAACGCAGTAGTCGTTTTCGAGAAAAGGGTGTCTCAAAAGGCTCCAAAAACGAAAAATACTAGATTTTCGGCGTAACATCATTTATTTACTAACCATCGAAATCGTACCATTGAGATGCCATATGATAGTCCATAAATGGGGTCATCCAAAGACACTTTATTTCTTTTGGGCCGGTGATATCTGAGGGAGAAATCCAGCTTTTTGCAAGAACGACATTTTTATACCTTTTTTTTTTCATTTTTTGAATACTTCCGGTATGGTGATTATTATCGAGATAGTTTTAAAAACCGGTTTAGGCAATTAAATAGCGACAGAGTTCTGTAATGATATATTACAATATATGATCAGATAAAATGCCCGTGAGAAATCCTATGTTTAAAAGTGCCAAAAATGCAAAAATGTCAAAATATCAAAATATCAAAAATTAAATTTCAATAACTGAATACATATTATACATTTTTGGATTCGACATTAGATCAGATATCTAAATATCATAAAGTTTTGTAAAAATCAGTAAAAATTAAAAAAAATTAGAGTATTTTCCAAAATTTCACGATTTTTCGACTTTTTTTGATTTTCAGTTCGTTATTTGACCTATTACGGATATTTCAAAGTCTAAACGGACTGTTTCATACACAAGACTACCAAAGGTATCTTGATAGAGAAAGTTTAAGAAAAATCATTGGAGCAGTTTTCGAGATACAGGCGTTCAAAAACGCTCCAAATCAGAAAATACTTGATTTTCAGCGTGCCATATTTTACTTTCTGTTCATGTTATCTGTAATAATAGGATATCATATGATATTGCAATTCTCGGGCAACCCAACGATATCTTAATCGATTTAATCCGTTGATATCGGACTGAGAATTGATGTTTTTCCCAAAAGCATTCATTTTTTGCGTTTTTTTCAAAATATCGGCCATTATTTCGACTACTTCCGGTTTATAGATGTTTGTCGAAATAGCTTTATACGTTAGTTTTGAACTATAACTTCATGTTCCAGGAGTTTTAGAAACGTCGATTCGGCAGTAAAACGAAACTCGAGCTCACAAAATGGGCAGAAAATTCGAAAAAAATCGAAAAATAAAGGGTAATAATTCGGAATGAAACTTATATTTCTGGAATCGGATGGTCTTTAGATATCCAAAAATGTAGATCAAATTTGAAAATTTTGAAAAATGACAAAAATTGTCTCTTAAATTTTTTTTTTCATTTTTCGAACGCTAGAAGTCAGCGACGAAGTTTCGAAATATCGAAATTTTCAACTGCTATCATCCGAGAAAAGATTTGGTGTTGCCGAAAATGTCATTTGTATGAAAATAAGTACAGAATTGACGAATTTACGGCCATTTTTTGATTTTTTGACACCGTACGAAATTCGGCCACTTCTGGTCTGCGCAGAAGTTTCAAATATAGCCCATATGTTGCAAACACACGGATTTATGATAGAAAATGAGGTTCTAGATTGGTATCTGGGACAGGCACTGAGAAATAGGCTCCCCCGAAAAAAAAATAATAATAAACTAGATCTGCTACTGTCCCATGCAGATATGAAAGCTTTCATATTTATCGTCACGTGTCATTGATTGTATCAAGTATCCTAAATAAAAGGATAAGAAGAAACTCGCGAAGTTACGAGTCTAAATATAGTATGAATCATTGCACCCAGGCATAACAATAATCTGAAAACTAAAGGGAAATAACTGAAACTTGTATTACTGTAATGAGACGGATGAGAAAATGAAATGAAAATGGCGGGGAAAAAAATTAAAAATGGCAGGTTGGACAGGCGACCTTACTTCTTGTCACGTACAACCGAGCATTCGAAAACACGCTAGTTAACTCAATGACAGGCGCGCGTGCTAACCATTCAGCCACCCAACCCCCTTTGAAATCAGACACGTGCAATATGTCATATAGGAAGAATAAGAAGTCGCTCACAACAAAATGGTAAATTAATGAGTTTAGGTCAAAAGGTTGAGCTACTGTTTTAGAGTATTTAATAGTTTTAAAGAGACACGCTAAGAGTTGTTCATAGTTAAATTAAAGTTTAATTTTAAATTAGACCAATAAAATTAGAATTTAATAATGCCAGACTAATATTTCCAATATGTTTGGTTATAAGTAGGAAATCGTGATCTTAAGCATGTTTTAAACAAAGGGTCATAGACTGCAATATACAAGAATGGCACTCTGCAATGAAAAAAACTGGCCAAAGCAAGATTTCTATGCAGAAATTAAATAATTGCTAGAACCAGAAAAATATTTATCCACTATAATAAATAAGCAACATAGAGAAAATGAAATGAAATTCAATGGGTTTAACGTCCTACTGTGCTGCTCCTAAAATGGGCTACTGAAGACGGGCATACGCCATAAAGTGTGCAATGAGGGAAATTTTACCCGGGCAGCGGCGTTACGACCTACAAGGTTGGACATGCGACCATACTCCTTGTCACGTACAACCAAGAAATCGAAACAACGCCAGTTGACTCAGTGACAGACGTTATGATACAGAGCGCACGTGCTAACCATTCAGCCACGCAACCTCCCTAAAATCGGCAAATTGCTGATCTACAGCGAGAAATATTTCAACCGGGCCAACTTTTCTATTTTAACAGTTTAATTTGCACGGTACCTTTAGTTATCAAACGAATATTACAAAACTTTTAAAAATAAGCTCCCCCTGACCAGCTTAATCGTTCGCAATAAACGTTTGCCCCTTAAAATCGGCAAATTGCTGACTTTAAATTGAGACACATTACAACCGGACGAAATTTTCTGTTTTATCACTTTTACAGTACCTTTGATTACCAACCGATTATTACAAAACTTTAAAAATAAAAGAGAAAGAGAGAAATGCGGCCTAATGTCCATTCGACACAAACTAGGTCATTTCGGGACTAACGTATGTTTTTTAATTTTATTTAAAAACTCCCCTTGCGCTTACTGGTCTTTAGCCGTTGGGAGGAAACCGAAGAACACGGAGAAAACCCACGAGATTGGACATCATACACCATGTCACGTGCAACCTGGAGATCGAAACGACGCCCTTTGACTCAGTGACAAACGTTACGATACAGCGAGCACATGCTAACCATTCAGCCATCCAGCCTCCCTGAATTCGGAAAATTGCTGACTTATAGCAAGAAACATTTCAACCGGGCGAAATTTTCTGTTTTAACAGTTTAATGTGCACGGTACTTTAATAATTACCAACCGATTATTACAAAACTTTTGAAAATAAGCTCCAACTGACCAGCTTAATCGTATGCAATAAACGTTTGGCCTGAATTGAAAGTTCTGCACGGAAAAAGTTCATCTCGATTTCCCGGCGTGGTTCCCCTTGTCAGTGAGGCAGAACGCAGGGCCTGACAAGCACAGCTGTCTAGTCCTTCGGATGGGACGAAAAACCAAGGTCCCGTGTACACATTGGAGTGCACGTAAAATATCCCTAAGCAGTTGGAATTCGATACTGTTGAATAAACTCTATACGATGACTAAATGCGTAGATTGTAGTCACCCACACTGCATGTTTTGCTTAACAATGAAAGGGTGCCGTTTTCAATGTTCGATCCTTTTGTTCTTCTACTCCTGATATGTTGGACTGTTGATCGATGGTTTCATATAAAAGACTACCAATAAGACTCTTTGTAGAAGAAGTTTCCAAAAAATAGTATGTTGACTTTACGAGAAAGACCTCTAAACATGCTCCAAATTGTAAAAATACGACTTTTTGGATTTTCAATCTCTTTTTTTCGGCTATCCCTGATATTTAAAAAAAATGATACAATGATTTCACACAACAGGCTAGCTATTAGACTCTCTATTAACAAAAGTTTCACCGCCCTCCCTTCATTATAACCGAAGTTATCGTGCCCTAAAGAATCAACAAATCAGCATGCTTATCTCTGCTTACCCTAAGCAGAAAATGCTCATCTTTGAACTCAATCATAACATTGACCTAGTGAACGTCTACAACAAGTTTGAACATTCTAGCTTAATCAGAATGAGAGTTATAGTGCTCCAAAGTCTCGGCCCTTCAAATTGCTTCTATTTTTCATTTTCAATTCAACATGGTGACTCCCGGTTGACCTAAATCAGAATTCTATTGCGACATTTTTTAGGCCTTCCTACAAGGATTCAGAAAATATAACTCCCGAGTCTGTAAGTAAAATAGCAAAAAAGCCTTATTGATTTTTCACGTTTTAAGATGGTGGCACTTCCGGTTCGATTGACAAACTCCATATTTTGTGTACGAATCAGTAATTCCTTGTCTAGTATAGAAAAAAAAAATAGGTCATTCTGACCTATATTTCGAAGATTTTTTTGAAAACTTTGATCCTTAATTTCACCAAGGGGAGATAAGTTAGAAAATTTCTAAAGTCATTTTTCGAGTCGCATCATTAAGTTGTACTTACATATGAAATTTCATGAAAATCGTACAACTACTAAAGAAGTTGTCGAGTTGGTGTAAACTTCCGGTTCGAAATCACAGCGACGAATTTTCGAAATTCGAAAATCCGAAATTGCAGATTTGAAGTAAAGGAGTCAATGTTTTCAAAGAAAAAAGAATTAGTAAAATAGGTGAAATAGTCACAAAGTTACAGCAAAGTAGGTCAAATGCATTTGTTCGTAAAATTCGGTGATTTCGAATGCGAAAAACGTTTTGAAAATATATTTATCCAACAGCCACCACCCATTTTTGGGGGGGTAGGTAAAAGTTTCAAAAAGATCCTATGAGTAGATTCTGAGAAATCCGATTTGTGAATAAAACACAAAAAAAAAATAATAAGAAGAATAATAATCTTAACAGAAACAATAAGCTTTCATATATGAATATATGAAAGCTTAATAATAATTTTAGCAAAAACAATAGTCTTTAAAGTCTGAAAGCCTAATAATAATTTTAGTAAAAACAATAGTCTTTCAGACGAGACGAAAGTCTGAAAGCCTAACTATGACAAGGACAGCTGTCAAAGTCATTCGGATGGGATGAAAAACCAAGGTCCCGTGTGCACATTGGCGTGCATTTAAAAGATCCCTTGGCATTTGATATAAGTGTAAGCCATAGCGCCGCTGCCCGGGCATAATTTTCCCTCATAACACACTGTATGGCGTATGCCTGTGTTCCATTAGCCCAGGTTAAACAAAAACTACTGCCGAATAATTATAAATATCTTGTGCTTAGATTTTAGTCGACTTTGCATTTAAGTAAACTTACCTTATTTTGTGTTCCAAGAAAATTCTTAAGAACAGCCTTGTGCTTAGATTTTAAGTAGACTTCATTGTAAGCACATGCGTTCCAAGGAAAAACTGAAGTACAACTTCGTTCTTAAACATAGCCAATCTAAGCACAAGTCCCAAGCAAGGTCAGGCACTCTAACAATTATTCCGTAGGTCCTAAATGGGGACATGTCAAACGCATCCTTATCAACCACAATGAAGCAGACGACAAATTTATGACGTAATTCGCATACCTAAGAGCATGACCTTAAAGAGCATCGTAGTCTCAGTGTATGGTAAGCTTTACCAGTCACAATGGCCTTAGACTTGTACTTGACCTGTGCTTACGTAAGAATGGTCTTGAGAATTTTCTAGGAACAGTATTTTTATAAGATTCCTACGTAAGTAAAAGTGAAGTATGACTTTGTGCTTACTTTAAGAATTTACTAGGAACCGGGCCCAGTTCTTTAGCAGGAGTTGATTTCATTAAAGATACGTCTTTTATTACAGGGTATTTAATGAGAATTGCATCAAGGTAAATATATAGAAAGAATCTCGCACAAGATGTACTATCATCCATTAATCAAAAGGTGCATTTTCACAGCTTAGCAGTGTATTAAACTTTTTAATTTTTATGTTTCAGGATTTAAAACAGATGTCCCTTTGGCAACTTTGAAAAAACACCATCAAAATACACATAATTTTTACATTAACTTTCTTTTGTATCTTAAAGTCAATAAAAAAAATGTAAAATCTATCTGCATTTCTAATTTGAAAACAATATTCTTATTTTAGTCAAGAAATATTCAATTGCTCCAGCTTAGTTCTTCTTAAAGGTTTAAGGATGATGGTCTGACATAGGACAAATATACTCGGAGAAGATGAAAATACTTGGTCCTATTTACGCATTTGCTTGCACGTAACACAACCCCTGACAATTGGAATACTAAAAAAGTTCCCTATAGTTCAGCTCTTCCGACAAAATCCTTCATACCACACTTATTAAAAAAAAAGAAAAAAGATTTTCAAAATTCTATACATTGATTATCTATTTGAATTTCTGGTTATGTGCAACGTTTTGATGTCGTTTTCAAACTAAGCAACTGTGAGAGTGCCAAGTACGTATTTTGAGAAGGACGGGGGGCACATCATTAACCCTGTGGATGCGAGTCATTGATTGAAATGACAAGGACTAGGTACTACCCTACCTTGTGAGTTTCTTCCCACTGCAAAAGGTTCTGTCATGCAGTGAAACCTTTTAGTATTCAAGGTGAGGGTTGCCTGTCCACGTTGTAGTTTCCTCTGTCCTCTTGATACCTCTCAGTGCTAAAGCTTGTTTCCTCCCAGTGCTTATTGAAATAAATTTAACCATAATGCCAAAGGACGTTAAACCACATTTCTACATCAGCCAAGTCAGAATAAAAAATCGATTTTCACGATTACATGTACATACAATGATGTTTGCACCTAACACAAGTTCCCCATAGTGCAGCTGTCCGGACAAAATCCTTTATACCACACTTATTAAAAAAAAAAAAAAAGGTAAAGAGTCAAAATTCTATACATTGATTATCTATTTCTGGTTATGTGCAACGTTTTGATGCCGTATTCAACCTAATAGCAATGCAGGAGGACCGCACTACACGCAAAACAAAAATATACGAGTGCCAATTAAATATTTTAAGAAGGGGGGGGGGTGATTAACGTGGATGCGAGTCATTGCTTGTAAATGACAAGGACAAGGGCCTGCCCTATATTGTGGGTTTCCTCCCATTGCAAAAGGTTCTGTCACACAGTGAAACTGCTGTGGATTACACCCCTGTTTTAGTGTCCAAGGCGGACACACAAGTTTATTATTGAAATAAAATTTAACCAAAACGCCTAAGGACGTTAAACCACATTTCTTCATCACCCAAGTCAGAATAAAACAATCGATTTTCACGATTACATAGGATGACGGTCAGACACAGGACAACATATACTCGGAGGGGATGAGATTACTTGGTCCTATTTACGCATTTGTTTGTAACTAACACAACCCCCAGCAATCTGTATGAGGGTTGACCAGCAAAATTTCAATTAACTGAAATGCATAGCAGACTGGGTCAGAATATTTTGACCGTATTGCAAAACCGACCTCTTTACTCGTAATCTTCCACCATAAAAGCTGTCGATAGGACACCAAACCAGACAGAAAATAGAAATTCAATTCATCGTCATCAATTCTACACCAAACTGTATTTTTTCCCGTTTCCTCCGATTGATAAAGACCCGGAAACACAAGTATATTATTGAAATAAAATGTAACCATAATCCATAACGCCAAAGCACGTTAAACCACATTTCTTCATCACCCAAGTCAGAATAAAACAATCGATTTTCACGATTACATAGGATGACGGTCAGACACAGGACAACATATACTCGGAGGGGATGAGATTACTTGGTCCTATTTACGCATTTGTTTGTAACTAACACAACCCCCAGCAATCTGTATGAGGGTTGGCCAGCAAAATTTCAATTAACTGAAATGCATAGCAGACTGGGTCAGAATATTTTGACCGTATTGCAAAACCGACCTCTTTACTCGTAATCTTCCACCATAAAAGCTGTCGATAGGACACCAAACCAGACAGAAAATAGAAATTCAATTCATCGTCATCAATTCTACACCAAACTGTATTTTTTCCCGTTTCCTCCGATTGATAAAGACCCGGAAACACAAGTATATTATTGAAATAAAATGTAACCATAATCCATAACGCCAAAGCACGTTAAACCACATTTCTTCATCAGCCAAGTCAGAATAAAAAATCGATTTCAAGATTTTTGCAAGAGTATCTTTTTTTTACTGTATTTTCTTTTTTTTAAATATTTTTTCCTAAATATCTGATATTTTTTCGAATACTTCTGGATTTTGGATTAGTGTCGGAATAGTTTTAACAAGTTGTTTGGATAGATATCTTTCTGTACCAGAAATGTTAGAAACATCTATTCAGTAGTTGTTTGTAAAAAGATAAATAAAAGAACATTTTCGATAATTTAACGATTTTTCTACTTTTATCAAAGATTGAGGCCATTTTTTGACACCTTAAATTATTTCAAACCTTTTCCTTTTGGATTCACGCCACAGACCACAGATAGGAGTCTGGGTAAAAAAGGTTTTAAAAAAATCGCAGTAGTCGTTTTCGAGAAAAGGGTGTCTCAAAAGGCTCCAAAAACGAAAAATACTAGATTTTCGGCGTAACATCATTTATTTACTAACAATCGAAATCGTACCATTGAGATGCCATATGATAGTCCATTAATGGGGCCATCCAAAGACACTTTATTTCTTTTGGGCCGATATGTCTGATGGAGAAATTCAGCTTTTTTCAAGAACGACATTTTTATACCTTTTTTATTCATTTTTTGAATACTTCCGGTATGGTGATTATTATCGAGATAGTTTTAAAAACCGGTTTATGCAATTAAATAGCGACAGAGTTCTGTAATGATATATTACAATATATGATCAGATAAAATGCCCCTGAGAAATCATATGTTTAAAAGTGCCAAAAATGCAAAAATGTCAAAATATCAAAAATTAAATTTCAATAACTGAATACATATTATACATTTTTGGATTCGACATTAGATCAGATATCTAAATATCATAAAGTTTTTTGAAAATCAGTAAAAATAAAAAAAAGATAGAGTATTTTCCAAAATTTCACGATTTTTCGACTTTTTTCGATTTTCAGTTCGTTTTTTGACCTATTACGGATATTTCAAAGTCTAAACGGACTGTTTCATACACAAGACTACCAAAAGGTATCTTGAAAAAGAAAGTTTAAGAAAAATCTGTGGCAGCGTTTTCGAGATACAGGCGTTCAAAAACGCTCCAAATCAGAAAATACTTGATTTTCAGCGTGCCATATTTTACTTGCTGTTTATGTTATCTGTAATAATAGGATATCATATGATACTTCAATTCTCGGGCAACCCAACGATATCTTAATCGTTTTAATCCGTTGATATCGGACTGAGAATTCATGTTTTTCCCAATAGCATTCATTTTTTGCGTTTTTTTCAAAATATCGGCCATTATTTCGACTACTTTCGGTTTATAGATGTTTGTCGAAATAGCTTTATACGTTAGTTTTGAACTATAACTTCATGTTCCAGGAGTTTCAGAAACGTCGATTCGGCCGTAAAACGAAACTCGAGCTCACAAAATGGGCAGAAAATTCGAAAAAAATCGAAAAATAAAGGGTGATAAATCAGAATGAAACTTATATTTCTGGAATCGGATGGTCTTCAGGTATCCAAAATTGTAGGTCAAATTTGTAAATTTTGAAAAATGACAAAAATTGTCTCTTAAATTTTGTTTTTTCAATTTTCGAACAACAATAGTCCCATAGGAATTTTCGAAATTGAAAAATGTGAGATAGCCATTTCCTTGGGAAAGATTTGTGGTTTACAAAAATGTCATTTGTATGAAAATAGGTACAGAATTAACGAATCTACGGCTGTTTTTGGATTTTTTGACACCGTACGAAATTCGGCCACTTCCGGTCCGCGCAGAAATTTCAAATATAGCCCATATGCTGCGAAAACATGGTTTAATGATAGAAAATGAGGTTCTAGATCGGTATATGTTACAGGCACTGAGAAATAGGCTCCCCCGAAAAAAAAAATAATAATAAATAATAACTAGATCTGCTACTGTCCCAAGCAGATATGAAAGCTTTCATATTCATCATCACGTGCCATCGATTATACAAAGTATCTTAAAGAAAATAACAAGAAAAAAAATATTAAAATTGGTCGAAAACTTGCGAAGTTACCAAGTTGGGAATTTTTCGACCCCAATGTCAAAGGTCAGGTCAAAGGTCAAGCTCTCTCATGAAAGGACATTGATGACTCCGTCTAGGCTCATGACCCTTTCCATGCTACGAGGCCCTCGAAGGTCAAGGTAGGGTCAAACTTCACTTCATGGGCCCGTTTCGCCCACTTCCGGTCCCCGGGCGGGAATTTTGACGTGACGATATACCTTTTGAATACCAAGCCTCGAGACCCGCCCGGGCACCCTTCGGGACGTTTACAGGTGGGAATGCGGGTACATCGGTGAAACATGCTTGTCCAGTGAGTCTCAGATGTAAACGACTAGAAGGAATGCAGTTATCAAGCTGAAAGTTAAAGGACACCTAGGCACTAGCGAGAACTGGATGGGACCAGAGTTTGGTACCGCTGGTGCTATTGGTTCTAGCTGCGCGCATGCGCGAATGTCGAAAAACGCCTAAGTTTTAAATATCATGCCGCGTGCATGGCATTCGGGTGAGAGCTGCCAACTTTTTATACAATGAAGAGAATTGTCAAGGCTATTATTCCCAGCCAACACATTTTGATTCGAACCCATAGGAGCCTTCGTTTTGAGAAACCATGTTTGACACCCTGCACGTGACCGTAGTTAGGGTCAGGGGTCCCAACTTTTGATACTATGGAGGGAAGTGTCCAAGCTATCGATCGAGAGGAACTTTCTGGACCAATGCATGGATCGAACACCCGGCCTCCAGGCTAGCTAGCCAGCATCTTACACACTTAGCCACGTGACCCCCCTTTGAGCGAAATTTTGCGCGGACAGCGGCGCTACCTACTCTTAAATCGAATTCCAACTGCCAAGGGCTCTGTTAAGTGCACGTCAATGTTTACACGAGACCTTGGATTTTCGAACCATCAGAACGATTAGTCAGATGTCCTTTGTCATGCTATCCCTCCTGCATCACTGACAAGGGGAAACCGCGCCACCCCGAAAACATGGCTAACCACGTGATCCCCTACGGTTATTGAACAAAATTGAGAGAGAGAGAGAGAGAGAAATTGGGTTAAACATCCACTCGACACAAACTAGGTAATTTCGGGACTAGCATGGTTTACTTTTATTTCAATAATTCGCTTGCGCGTAGGGTTCTTTAGAAAGGTGGGAAGAACTCGGAGGACCCGACAAAACCTCACGAGGTTGGACAGGCGACTTTTCCCCTTGCCACGTACAACCAGGGATTTGAAACCACACCAGTTGACTCAATGACAGGCTTTATGATACGGTGCGCGCACAAGGTCCAAATTGAGCAGGGGGATCACGTTGGCTAAGTGGGTAAGGTCGTGTGTTCGACCCCTGCATTGGCCGAGAAAGTTAATCCAGAGAGAGGGAGAGAAATGTAAATTAGCTTTAAAAAAAACAAACAACGGCAGGTGCCAAGAACAAACAACTTGAACAAGTATTACCTTGAAAATTTCAGAGTACCTAGGCCTCTTCGTCTCGTGGCCTTAAACACTGTTTATAAATTTAAAGTCAATCGGATATTAACTTTAGCCACAAGAGCGTTCACAATATTTTTTGTGGTGATCAAGGGCCATAACACTGGCAGTAATTACTGAAAATCAATGGGCTTCTTCGTCACGTGACCTTAAACACTGTGTTTAAATTTAAAGTCAATCGGATATTAACTTTAGCCGCTAGAGCGTGCAAAAATACAACATTCAAGTGATTTCTAATACGGGCACATGGCCTAAAAAATTCGAACCCAAGCCGACCCAGCGACTTTTGTTTTTCGTGAAAAATGGCCATATTTTTTCGAATTTTTATTCGATCATGTTCTCCTTTTGATATGTTACTAACCTCATCGCGGCGCATCCGACCAGTATAAATTTTTAAAAAAATACCCCCCAATGATGCCTCGAAAGTCTCAGAACATCAAAACTTTGACAGTCTCAAAAATATAGTCCGCCATTTTGAAAAAATCAAACCCAATACGCATCGGTGCAGAAGACTCATACCCATCACATGAGACTAACAAAATGACTTTATCTTGTCGTTTGCAATTTCAAAATTCTAAAAAACTTTTTTAGTCTCAAAATCGGCGAAAAAAGCCGTAAAATCGGTTTTTTGGCCATAACTTTTGTTTTTTCATCGGAATCAGATGGGACCAGTACTCAAAATTCGAGCTAGTAAATGGGCACATCGTGCCAACAAACCAGGTTAATCGAAGAATTTGTGGCGCTTCTAGGGCAAAAAAGCCCTTTTTTCCCCTTGTGGAGTACGGTTAAATCGAGATGAACTTTCTCGGCCAATGCAGGGATCGAACACCCGACCCCTAGGCTATGGCCCATTGTATCATATATAATACACTAAATCTCGACATTGATTTTCAGAAAAAATATTGTTTATTTTTAAACTTGAATTAGACTAGTAAAACAAATATTTTCTGGCAATAGAAAGTGTAAAATGGTCGCAGGGTTCATGAAGTTGTACAGCACCCGGTGACCTATTTTTATTTAACTGGGGAATAAGTGATATTTCATATTATAGCAGTAAATGATTTAAATATTTCATAAGGATTTTAATACTATGTATATCGTGTATGTGTCAAGGTCATAAAACGTCCGGTCATAGTATCATCCATCGAGGTTTTCCCGAATGCAGATTTTCGCGACCGGGATAGATTTGCACTGCCCAGGCAACGTTCCAGTGGCCCGTTTGCCTTGAGATTCTAGCTATCGCATATAAAAAATGGAAATGAGTGAGATTCCGGGAACAATGAAAATAAATTATAAACCCACCCCCACCCATCAAACTTTTTTTGCTTGAAAAATTGTCGTATTTTATCGATTCATTTTCGTTCTTGATATCTGAATATTATCTCCTTTTAATATGTGATAAATATCATCGCGGCACAGGCAACCGCTAGAAATTCCAGAGATTTAACCTTTGAATACCAAGCCTCGAGACCCGCCCGGGCACTCTTAAATATCGTAGCGCGTGCATGGCATTCGGGTGAGATCTACCAACTTTTAATACAATGGAGAGAATTGTCAAGGCTATTATTCCCAGCCAACACATTTTGATTCGAACCCATAGGGGCCGAGCTATAAGGCAGCAAACATGGCCCTTCGTTTTGGGAAGCCATGTTTGACGCCCTGTCACGTGACCGTGGTTAGGGTCAGGTGTCCAAACTTTTTATACGACGGAGGGAAGTGTCCAAGCTATCGATCCCGATCAAAACATATGGATTCAAACCCATAGCGGCCGAGATATGGGGCCTCAAACGTAGCGCACGAAAAAGTGACTTGTTAGTCTAAAAACATTCGAAAAATAGGCAAAAAATAGGCCTAATTGCGCGAGCGTGTTTTAGCAGGCGTTACGGTTGTCGGAATTTCTTGAAATTTTCAGATATTGTGCCTTAGGATGTTAGCTAGCACATATAAAAATTTAAGTGATTTCTAATACGGGAACATGGCCTAAAAAATTCGAATCCAAGCCGACCCAGCAACTTTTTTTTATTGTAAAACATGGCCATATTTTTTCGAATTTTTAAGTCGATCATCTTCTCCTTTTAATATGTTACTAACCTCATCTTGGCGCATCCGACCAGTATAAATTTATAAAAAAAAATACCACCTAATGATGCCTCGGCATTCTCAGAACATCAAAACTTTGACAGTCTCAAAAATATAGTCCGCCATTTTGAAAAAATCAAACCCAATCCGCATCGGTGCAGAAGACTCATACCCATCACATGAGACTAACAAAATGACTTTATCTTGTCGTTTGCAATTTCAAAATTCTAAAAAACTTTTTTGGTCTCAAAATCGGCGAAAAAAGCCGTAAAATCGGTTTTTTGACCATAACTTTTTTTTTATCGGAATTAGATGGGACAAGTACTCAAAATTCGGGCTAGTAAATGGGCACATCGTGCCAAAAAAACAGGTTAATCGAAGAATTTGTGGCGCTGCTAGGGCAAAAAACACTTTTTTTCCCTTACGGAGTGCGGGAATACCAAACACTCGACCATGAGCCAGGCTATCCTGAAATGTATTAATTTCGTTAATAGGAGACACACTCTCTAAGCCACGACCAATTGTGTATGTTTTCAAGCCCAATAATGAGGATTTTTTACTATATGTCATTTTCAATTCAAAATGGTGACTCCCGGTTGACCTAAATCAGAATTCTATTGCGACATTTTTTAGGCCTTCCTACAAGGATTCAGAAAATATAACTTCCGAGTCTGTAAGTAAAAAAAAAAAAGCCTTATTGATTGTTCACGTTTAAAGATGGTGGCACTTCCGGTTCGATAGACAAACTCAATATTTTGTGTACGAATCAGTAATTCTTTGTCTAGTATAGAAAAAAAACCTAGGTCATTCTGACCTATATTTCGACGATTTTTTTGAAAACTTTGATCCTTAATTTCACCAAGGGGAGATAATTTAGAAAATTTCTAAAGTCATTTTTCAAGTCGCATCATTAAGGTCTACTTACATATTAAATTTCATGAAAATCGTACAACTACTAAAGAAGTTGTCGAGTTGGTGTAAACTTCCGGTTCGAAATTACAGCGACGAATTTTCGAAATTCGAAAATCCGAAATTGCAGATTTGAAGTAAAGGAGTCAAGGTATTCAAAGAAAAAAGAATTAGTAAAATAGGTGAAATAGTCACAAAGTTACAGCAAAGTAGGTCAAATGCATTTGTTCGTAAAATTCGGTGATTTCGGATGCGAAAAACGTTTTGAAAATATATTTACCCAACAGCCACCACCCATTTTTGGGGGTAGGTAAGGGTTTTAGAAATATCTTACTGGTAGATTCTGAGAAATCCGATTTGTGGATAAAACACCAAAAAAAAAAAATAATAATAATAGGAAGAATAATAATCTTAACAGAAACAATAAGCTTTCATATGTAAATACATATGAAAGCTTAATAATAATAATTTTAGTAAAAACAATAGTCTTTCAGAAGAAAGTCTGAAAGCCTAATAATAATAACTAGACCTGCAAGCAGCACTGAATCGGCTTTCAGGAATCAGACAGGAAGTATGTCATAAAATAGCCCATTCATCGAGCTACAAAACGATATTTTAATTGTTTTGATTCAGTGACACCTGGCCGATAATTGGCGATTTTTGCAAGAGTACCAATTTTTTTACTGTATTTTCTTTTTTTAAAATTTTTTTTTCTGTTTTTTTCCCAAATATCTGATATTATTTCGACTACTTCTGGATTTTGGATTATTGTCGGGATAGTTTTAACAAGTTGTTTGGATAGATATCTTTCTGTACCAGAAATGTTAGAAACATCTATTCAGTAGTTGTTTGTAAAAAAGATAAATAAAAGAACATTTTCGATAATTTAACGATTTTTCTACTTTTATCAAAGATTGAGGCCATTTTTTGACACCTTAAATTATTTCAAACCTTTTCCTTTTGGATTCACGCCACAGACCACAGATAGGAGGCTGAGTAAAAAAGGTTTTAAAAAAAACGCAGTAGTCGTTTTCGAGAAAAGGGTGTCTCAAAAGGCTCCAAAAACGAAAAATACTAGATTTTCGGCGTAACATCATTTATTTAATAACCATCGAAATCGTACCATTGAGATGCCATATGATAGTCCATAAATGGGGCCATCCAAAGACACTTTATTTCTTTTGGGCCGGTAATATCTGATGGAGAAATCCAGCTTTTTGCAAGAACGACATTTTTATACCTTTTTTTTTTCATTTTTTGAATACTTCCGGTATGGTGATTATTATCGAGATAGTTTTACAAACCGGTTTAGGCAATTAAATAGCGACAGAGTTCTGTAATGATATATTACAATATATGATCAGATAAAACGCCCCCGCGAAATCCTATGTTTAAAAGTGCCAAAAATGCAAAAATGTTAAAATATCAAAAATTAAATTTCAATAACTGCATAGATATTATACATTTTTGGATTCGACATTAGATCAGATATCTAAATATCATAAAGTTTTTTGAAAATCAGTAAAAATAAAAAGAAAATAGAATATTTTCCAAAATTTCACGATTTTTCGACTTTTTTTGATTTTCAGTTCGTTATTTGACCTATTACGGATATTTTAAAGTCTAAACGGACTGTTTCATACACAAGACTACCAAAAGGTATCTTGATAGAGAAAGTTTAAGAAAAATCATTGGAGCAGTTTTCGAGATACAGGCGTTCAAAAACGCTCCAAATCAGAAAATACTTGATTTTCAGCGTGCCATATTTTACTTTCTGTTCATGTTATCTGTAATAATAGGATATCATATGATATTGCAATTCTCGGGCAACCCAACGATATCTTAAGCGATTTAATCCGTTGATATCGGACTGAGAATTGATGTTTTTCCCAAAAGCATTCATTTTTTGCGTTTTTTTCAAAATATCGGCCATTATTTCGACTACTTCCGGTTTATAGATGTTTGTCGAAATAGCTTTATACGTTAGTTTTGAACTATAACTTCATGTTCCAGGAGTTTTAGAAACGTCGATTCGGCCGTAAAACGAAACTCGAGCTCACAAAATGGGCAGAAAATTCGAAAAAATCGAAAAATAAAGGGTGATAACTCGGAATGAAACTTATATTTCTGGAATCATATGGTCTTCAGGTATCCAAAAATGTAGGTCAAATTTGAAAATTTTGAAAAATGACAAAAATTGTCTCTTAAATTTTGTTTTTTTAATTTTCGAACAACAATAGTCCCATATGAATTTTCGAAATTGAAAAATGTGAGATAGCCATTTCCTTAGGAAAGATTCGGGGTTTACAAAAATGTCATTTGTATGAAAATAGGTACAGAATTAACGAATCTACAGCTGTTTTTTGATTTTATGACATCATACGAAATTCGGCCACTTCCGTTCCGCGCAGAAGTTTCAAATATAGCCCACATGTTGCGAACACATGGTTTAATGGTAGAAAATGAGGTTCTAGATCGATATCTGTTACAGGCACTGAGAAATAGGCTCCCCCGACAAAAAAAATAATAATAAATAATAATAATAATTTTAGTAATCACAATAGGCTTTCAGACGAAAGTCTGAAAGCCTAATAATAATAATAATAATAATTTTAGTAAAAACAATAGTCTTTCAGACGAAAGTCTGAAAGCCTAATAATAATTTTAGTAAAAACAATAGTCTTTCAGCACTGAATCGGCTTTCAGGAATCAGACAGGAAGTATGTCATAAAATAGCCCAGCTACAAAACGATACTTTAATTGTTTTGATTCAGTTACACCTTGCTGAGAAATGCCGATTTTTGCAAGAGTACCAATTTTTTACTGTATTTTCTTTTTTTAAATTTTTTTTTCTGTTTTTTCCCAAATATCTGATATTTTTTCGACTACTTCTGGATTTTGGATTATTGTCGGAATAGTTTTAACAAGTTGTTTGGATAGATATATTTCTGTACCAGAAATGTTAGAAACATCTATTCAGTAGTTGTTTGTTAAAAAGATAAATAAAAGAACATTTTCGATAATTTAACGGTTTTTCTACTTTTATCAAAGATTGAGGCCATTTTTTGACACCTTAAATTATTTCAAACCTTTTCCTTTTGGATTCACGCCAGAGACCACAGATAGGAGTCTGAGTAAAAAATGTTTTAAAAAAATCGCAGTAGTCGTTTTCGAGAAAAGGGTGTTTCAAAAGGCTCAAAAAACGAAAAATACTAGATTTTCGGCGTAACATCATTTATTTACTAACCATCGAAATCGTACCATTGAGATGCCATATGATAGTCGAGTAATGGGGCCATCCAAAGACACTTTATTTCTTTTGGGCCGGTAATATCTGATGGAGAAATCCAGCTTTTTGCAAGAACGACATTTTTTTATCCTTTTTTTTTCATTTTTTGAGAACTTCCTGTATGGTGATTGTTATCGAGATAGTTTTAATAACCGGTTTAGGCAATTAAATAGCAACAGAGTTCTGGCCCCGAGTTCACAAAGCATACTTAAGTACAAATCTATGCTCAATTTTGATAATTTTCTTAAATCAAACGTTCTCAAAATAAATGGAGTTCACAAAACAATTTGAGAACATTTTTGTTCTCAAAGTTGAGAAAGTTCTCAAATATTTGAGAAAGCTGCTAAGCGTACTTAAGTCTAAAATTTTTACAGATATTTTATTAATAGTAGGTCTATGCTAATACTAATAGTACAATTATTTATAAATAAAGTATTTATGATTTTTAAAACGGCATTAATTTCATAACATTCAAGCTTTGGTTTTTTTTATATAGATTAAAATTAGTTTTTTAACTGTCAGTTCCTTATTTAAATCTTACACACAATGTTATTACTTAGTTAGACATAGGGCCTACTTCTTTGTTTTATGTTATAGTTATGATACTTCTTTTTTAATTTTCCAATGCCCCTCTTTTTTGTTATAAATTGACTGAAATAGTAAACAATATTTAAATGGTAAATTTAGTTAGAATTTGTAATTTAATTTATAGGCCTACTTATAGGCCTATTTTGACCGTGATTCGTGTGAATGTGATATTTATCTAATATCACTATATTATTAGTATTTTATATTACTAAGTATCACTTTTAATAAAGATTAAACATGTTGAACTTTTAATATTGATTTGATTTGTGTGAATAAGATAGTAGGCCTACCTGTAGGCTAAAGATTTAGGGACAAGTCTATTAATAAATAGGCCTAAGCTAAACTTACGACACCTATTTTCTTTCATTTTGGAAATTTTCCCCAAGGCACCACACCCCTTTATTTTACCAAATAAAGTAGCTTCCCTATATATTCTTCTATTAGAATCATCTCCTCTGCGTTTGATTAATTAGCGGCCCTCTTCCTGCCACCCCCTTCCATTTTTAGTTTGTGACAAGCATAACAGACGACGTTGGAATGTGTTTGTTTACATTTTTCGTTACAGCGAATGCCATAATAATAATAACTCTATTTAAGAAGGGTAAAGGATAAGGCTGTAGAAGCATTTCTACCATCCTGCCCTTCGTGAAAAAAAATAATTATAGGCCTATTATAATAATACAAAGACTAAAAAAAAGATGATAGTGATAGGAGCTTGTTCATTTGACCCAATTATAAGCAGCATCTTCAGTCGAGTTTTCATTGAATAAAAACAATAATTCACTCGGTTTGTTCATACATATTTGTTCAATTACAAGTGGAAATAAAGTAAAAATGATAATAATATAGTTATTACTACAATTCCATTCATTCTTATTGAACCCGCTAATTCTACGGTGTAAAACACTGGTATCTAAAAATAGATTTTATTCCTAGTGATTTCATTGGCTAATAGATAGAGCTGACCCCAGTCGCTTGTAGCATTGAAAACAAATAACATGACGTTATCGATGACTCCGTTAAACAGGCCCCGAGTTCACAAAGAAAAAAAAATCTCAGTCAATATTTCTGCTCAAAGTTGAGAATATTCTCAAGTTGAGAACATTCTCAATTTTGGTGTTCACAAAAGCAGTTGAGCAAATTCTCAGCTTGAGTATTCTATTTAACGGAGTCATCGATTACGTCATGTTATTTGTTTTCAATGCTACAAGCGACTGGGGTCAGCTCTATCTATTAGCCAATGAAATCGCTAGGAATAAAATCTATTTTTAGATACCAGTGTTTTACACGTAGAATTAGCGGGTTCAATAAGAAATGAATGGAATTGTAGTAATAACAATATTATTATTATTTTTACTTTATTTCCACTTGTAACTGAACAAATATGTATGAACAAACCGATTGAATTATTGTTTTTATTCAATAAAAACTCGACTGAAGATGCTACTTATAATTGGGTCAAATGAACAAGCTATCATCTTTTGTATTATTATAATATAATTATTTTTTTTTACGAAGGGCAGGAAGGTAGAAATGCTTCTACAGCCTTATCCTTTACCCTTCTTAAATAGAGTTATTATTATTATGACATTCGCTGTAACGAAAAATGTAAACAAACCCATTCCAACGTCGTCTGTTATGCTTGTCACAAACTAAAAATGGAAGGCGGTGGCAGGAAGAGGGCGGCTAATTAATCAAACGCAGAGGAGATGATTCTAATAGAAGAATATATAGGGAAGCTACTTTATTTGGTAAAATAAAGGGGCGTGGTGCCTTGGGGAAAATTTCCAAAATGAAAGAAAATAGGTGTCGTAAGTTTAGCTTAGGCCTATTTATTAATAGACTTGTCCCTTAATCTATAGCCTACAGGTAGGCCTACTAACTATCTTATTCACACAAATCAAATTAATATTAAAAGTTCAACAAGTTTAATCTTTATTAATAGTGATACTTAGTAATATAAAATACTAATAATATAGTGATATTAGATAAATATCACATTCACACGAATCACGGTCAAAATTGGCCTATAAGTAGGCCTATAAATTAAATTACAAATTCTAACTAAATCTACCATTTAAATATTGTTAACTATTTCAGACAATTTATAACAAAAAGGTAAAAAAGAAGTATCATAACTATAACATTAAACAAAGAAGTAGGCCCTATGTCTAACTAAGTATAATAACATTGTGTGTAAGATTTAAATAAGGAACTGACAGTTAAAAAACTAATTTTTAAATCTATATAAAAAAAAACAAAGCTTCAATGTTATGAAATTAATGCAGATTTAAAAATCATAAATACTTTTATTTATAAATAATTGTACTATTAGTATTAGCAAAGACCTACTATTAATAAAATATCTGTAAAAATTTTAGACTTAAGTACGCTTAGCAGCTTTCTCAAATATTTGAGAACTTTCTCAACTTTGAGAACAAAAATGTTCTCAAATTGTTTTGTGAACTCCATTTATTTTGAGAACGTTTGATTTGAGAACATTCTCAAAATTGAGCATAGATTTGTACTTAAGTATGCTTTGTGAACTCGGGCCCAGAATACTCAAGCTGTGAATTTGCTCAACTGCTTTTGTGAACACCAAAATTGAGAATGTTCTCAACTTGAGAATATTCTCAACTTTGAGCAGAAATATTGACTGAGATTTTTTTTTCTTTGTGAACTCGGGCCCTGTAATGATATATTACAATATATGATCAGATAAAATGCCACTGAGAAATTCTATGTTTAAAAGTGCCAAAAATGCAAAAATGTCAGAATTTACGGCTCATTTTTGATTTTTTGACACCGTACAAAATTCGGCCACTTCCGGTCTGCGCAGAAGTTTCAAATATAGCCCATATGTTGCAAACACACGGATTTATGATAGAAAATGAGGTTCTAGATCGGTATCTGGGACAGGCACTGAGAAATAGGCTCCCCCGAAAAAAAAAATAATAAATAATAATTTTAGCAAAAACAATAGTCTTTCAGACGAAAAGTCTGAAAGCCTAACTAGACCTGCAAGCAGCACTGAATCGGCTTTCAGGAATCAGACAGGAAGTATGTCATAAAATAGCCCAGCTACAAAACGATACTTTAATTGTTTTGATTCAGTGACACCTGGCTGAGAAATGCCGATTTTTGCAAGAGTACCAATTTTTTTTTTTGTATTTTCTTTTTTAAAATTGTTTTTTTCTGTTTTTTCCCCAAATATCTGATATTTTTTCGACTACTTCTGGATTTTGGATTATTGTCGGAATAATTTTGAAAGGTTGTTTGGATAGATATCCTTCTGTACCAGAAATGTCAGAAACATCTATTCAGTAGTTGTTTGTAAAAAAGATAAATAAAAGAACATTTTCGATAATTTAACGATTTTTCTACTTTTATCAAAGATTGAAGCCATTTTATGACACCTTAAATTATTTCAAACCTTTCCCTTTTGGATTCACGCCACAGACCACAGATAGGAGTCTGAGTAAAAAAGGTTTTAAAAAAATCGTAGGAGTCGTTTTCGAGAAAAGGGTGTCTCAAAAGGCTCCAAAAACGAAAAATACTAGATTTTCGGCGTAACATAATTTATTTACTAACCATCGAAATCGTACCATTGAGATGCCATATGATAGTCCATTAATTGGGCCATCCAAAGACACTTTATTTCTTTTGGGCCTGTAATATCTGATGGAGAAATCCAGCTTTTTGCAAGAACGCCATTTTTTATCCTTTTTTTTTCATTTTTTGAGAACTTCCGGTATGGTGATTGTTATTGAGATAGTTTTAATAACCGGTTTAGGCAATTAAATAGCAACAGAGTTCTGTAATTATATATTATAATATATGATCAGATAAAATGCCTCTGAGAAATTCTATGTTTAAAAGTGCCAAAAATGCAAATTTGTCAAAATATCAAAAATTAAATTTCAATAACTGAATACATATTATACATTTTTGGATTCGACATTAGATCAGATATCTAAATATCATAAAGTTTTTTGAAAATCAGTAAAAATAAAAAAATAATAGAGTTTTTTTCAAAATTTCACGACTTTTCGACTTTTTTCGATTTTCAGTTCGTTATTTGACCTATTACGGATATTTCAAAGTCTAAACGGACTGTTTCATACACAAGACTACCAAAAGGTCTCTTGATAGAGAAAGTTGAAGAAAAATCTGTTGCAGCGTTTTCGAGATACAGGCGTTCAAAAACGCTCCAAATCAGAAAATACTTGATTTTCAGCGTGCCATATTTTACTTGCTGTTTATGTTATCTGTAATAATAATATATCATATGAAACTGCAATTCTCGGGCAACCCAACGATATCCTTATCGTTTTAATCCGTTGATATTCATTTTTTGCGTTTTTTTCAAAATATCGGCCATTTCTTCGACTACTTCCGGTTTATAGATGTTTGTCGAAATAGCTTTATACGTTAGTTTTGAACTATAACTTCGTGTTCCATATGTTTCAGAAATGTCAATTCGGCCGAAAAACGAAACTCGAGCTTACAAAATGGGCAGAAAATTCGAAAATTAAGGGTGATAACTCGGAATGAAACTTATATTTCTGGAAACGGATGGTCTTCAGGTATCCAAATATGTAGGTCAAATTTGAAAATTTTGAAAAATGACAAAAATTGTCTCTTAAATTTTGTTTTTTCAATTTTCGAACGACAATAGTCCCATAGGAATTTTCGAAATTGAAAAATGTGAGATAGCCATTTCCTTGGGAAAGATTCGGGGTTTACAAAAATGTCATTTGTATGAAAATAGGTACAGAATTAAAGAATCTACAGCTGTTTTTTGATTTTATGACACCGTACGAAATTCGGCCACTTCCGGTCCGCGCAGAAGTTTCAAATATAGCCCACATGTTGCGAACACATGGTTTAATAATAGAAAAATGAGGTTCTAGATCGATATCTGTTACAGGCACTGAGAAATAGGCTCCCCCGAAAAAAAAATAATAATAAATAATAATAATAATAATAACTAGATCTGCTACTGTCCCATGCAGATATGAAAGCTTTCATATTTATCGTCACGTGTCATTGATTGTATCAAGTATCCTAAATAAAAGGATAAGAAGAAACTCGCGAAGTTACAAGTCTAAATATAGTATGAATCATTGCACCCAGGCATAACAATAATCTGAAAACTAAAGGAAAATAACTGAAAGTTGTATTACTGTAATGAGACGGATGAGAAAATGAAATGAAAATGGCGGGGGAAAAAATTTAAAAATGGCAGGTTGGACAGGCGACCTTACTCCTTGTCACGTACAACCGAGCATTCGAAAACACGCTAGTTAACTCAATGACAGGCGCGCGTGCTAACCATTCAGCCACCCAACCCCCCTTTGAAATCAGACACGTGCAATATGTCATATAGGAAGAATAAGAAGTCGCTCACAACAAAATGGTAAATTAATGAGTTTAGGTCAAAAGGTTGAGCTACTGTTTTAGAGTATTTAATAGTTTTAAAGAGACACGTTAAGAGTTGTTCATAGTTAAATGAAAGTTTAATTTTAAATAAGACTAATAAAATTAGGATTTAATAATGCCAGACTAATATTTCCAATATGTTTGGTTATAAGTAGGAAATCGTGACGACTTCTAAAGCATGTTTTAAACAAAGGGTCATAGACTGCAATATACAAGAATGGCACTCTGCAATAAAAAAAAACTGGCCAAAGCAAGATTTCTATGCAGAAATTAAATAATTGCTAGAACCAGAAAAATATTTATCCACTATAATAAATAAGCAACATAGAGAAAATGAAATGTAATTGAATGGGGTTTAACGTCCTACTGTGCTGCTCCTAAAATGGGCTACTGAAGACGGGCATACGCCATAAAGTGTGCAATGAGGTTGGACATGCGACCATACTCCTTGTCACGTACAACCAAGAAATCGAAACAACGCCAGTTGACTCAGTGACAGACGTTATGATACAGAGCGCACGTGCTAACCATTTAGCCACGCAGCCTCCCTAAAATCGGCAAATTGCTGACCTACAGCGAGAAATATTTCAACCGGGCCAAATTTTCTATTTTAACAGTTTAATTTGCACGGTACCTTTAGTTATCAACCGAATATTACAAAACTTTTAAAAAATAAGCTCCCTCTGACCAGCTTAATCGTTCGCAATAAACGTTTGCCCCTTAAAATCGCCAAATTGCTGACTTTAAATTGAGAAACATTACAACCGGACGAAATTTTCTGTTTTATCACTTTTACAGTACCTTTGATTACCAACCGATTATTACAAAACTTTAAAAAAAAAGGGAAAGAGAGAAATGCGGCCTAATGTACATTCGACTCAAACTAGGTCATTTCGGGACTAACATATGTTTTTTTAAATTTTATTCAAAACCCCCCCTTGCGCTTACTGGTCTTTAGCCGTTGGGAGGAAACCGAAGAACACGGAGAAAACCCACGAGATTGGACATCATACACCATGTCACGTGCAACCTGGAGATCGAAACGACGCCCGTTGACTCAATGACAAACGTTATGATACAGCGAGCACATGCTAACCATTCAGCCATCCAGCCTCCCTGAATTCGGAAAATTGCTTACTTATAGCAAGAAACATTTCAACCGGGCGAAATTTTCTGTTTTAACAGTTTAATGTGCACGGTAGTTTAATAATTACCAACCGATTATTACAAAACTTTTGAAAATAAGCTCCAACTGACCAGCTTAATCGTATGCAATAAACGCTTGGCCTGAATTGAAAGTTCTGCACGGAAAAAGTTCATCTCGATTTCCCGGCGTGGTTCCCCTTGTCAGTGAGGCAGAACGCAGGGCCTGACAAGCACAGGTGTCTAGTCCTTCGGATGGGACGAAAAACCAAGGTCCCGTGTACACATTGGAGTGCACGTAAAATATCCCTAAGCAGTTGGAACTCGATACTGTTGAATAAACTCTATACGATGACTAAATGCGTAGATTGTAGTCACCCACACTGCATGTTTCGCTCAACAATGAAAGGGTGCCGTTTTCAATGTTCGATCCTTTTGTTCTTCTACTCCCGATATGTTGGACTGTTGATCGATGGTTTCATATAAAAGACTACCAATAAGACTCTTTGTAGAAGAAGTTCCCAAAAAATAGTATGTTGACTTTACGAGAAAGACCTCTAAACATGCTCCAAATTGTAAAAATACGACTTTTTGGATTTTCAATCTCTTTTTTTCGGCTATCCTTGATATTTAAAAAAATGATACAATGATTTCACACAACAGGCTAGCTATTAGACTCTCTATTAACAAAAGTTTCACCGCCCTCCCTTCATTATAACCGAAGTTATCGTGCCCTAAAGAATCAACAAATCAGCATGCTTATCTCTTCTTACCCTAAGCAGAAAATACTCATCTTTGAACTCAATCATAACATTGACCTAGTGAACGTCTACAACAAGTTTGAACATTCTAGCTTAATTAGAATGAGAGTTATTGTGCTCCAAAATCTCGGCCCTTCAAATTGCTTCTATTTTTCATTTTCAATTCAAAATGGTGACTCCCGGTTGACCTAAATCAGAATTCTATTGCGACATTTTTTAGGCCTGCCTACAAGGATTCAGAAAATATAACTCCCGAGTCTGTAAGTAAAATAGCAAAAAAGCCTTATTGATTTTTCACGTTTAAAGATGGTGGCACTTCCGGTTCGATCGACAAACTCCATATTTTGTGTACGAATTAGTAATTCCTTGTCTAGTATAGAAAAAAAAACTAGGTCATTCTGACCTATATTTCGACGATTTTTTGGAAAACTTTGATCCTTGATTTCACCAAGGGGAGATAAGTTAGAAAATTTCTAAAGTCATTTTTCAAGTCGCGTCATTAAGGTCTACTTACATATTAAATTTCATGAAAATCGTACAACTACTAAAGAGGTTGTCGAGTTGGTGTAAACTTCCGGTTCGAAATCACAGCGACGAATTTTCGAAATTCGAAAATCCGAAATCGCAGATTTGAAGTAAAGGAGTCAAGGTATTCAAAGAAAAAAGAATTAGTAAAATAGGTGAAATAGTCACAAAGTTACAGCAAAGTAGGTCAAATGCATTTGTTTGTAAAATTCGGTGATTTCGAATGCGAAAAACGTTTTGAAAATATATTTATCCAACAGCCACCACCCATTTTTGGGGGGGTAGGTAAAAGTTTCAGAAAGATTCTATGAGTAGATTCTGAGAAATCCGATTTGTGAATAAAACACAAAAAAAAAATTAATAAGAACTAGATCTGCTACTGTCCCATGCAGATATGAAAGCTTTCATATTTATCGTAACGTGTCATTGATTGTATCAAGTATCCTAAATAAAAGGATAAGAAGAAACTCGCGAAGTTACAAGTCTAAATATAGTATGAATCATTGCACCCAGGCATAACAATAATCTGAAAACTAAAGGAAAATAACTGAAAGTTGTATTACTGTAATGAGACGGATGAGAAAATGAAATGAAAATGGCGGGGGAAAAAATTAAAAGTGGCAGGTTGGACAGGCGACCTTACTCCTTGTCACGTACAACCGAGCATTCGAAAACACGCTAGTTAACTCAATGACAGGCGCGCGTGCTAACCATTCAGCCACCCAACCCCCCTTTGAAATCAGACACGTGCAATATGTCATATAGGAAGAATAAGAAGTCGCTCACAACAAAATGGTAAATTAATGAGTTTAGGTCAAAAGGTTGAGCTACTGTTTTAGAGTATTTAATAGTTTTAAAGAGACACGTTAAGAGTTGTTCATAGTTAAATGAAAGTTTAATTTTAAATAAGACTAATAAAATTAGGATTTAATAATGCCAGACTAATATTTCCAATATGTTTGGTTATAAGTAGGAAATCGTGACGACTTCTAAAGCATGTTTTAAACAAAGGGTCATAGACTGCAATATACAAGAATGGCACTCTGCAATAAAAAAAAACTGGCCAAAGCAAGATTTCTATGCAGAAATTAAATAATTGCTAGAACCAGAAAAATATTTATCCACTATAATAAATAAGCAACATAGAGAAAATGAAATGAAATTGAATGGGGTTTAACGTCCTACTGTGCTGCTCCTAAAATGGGCTACTGAAGACGGGCATATGCCATAAAGTGTGCAATGAGGGAAATTTTACCCGGGCAGCGGCGTTACGACCTACGAGGTTGGACATGCGACCATACTCCTTGTCACGTACAACCAAGAAATCGAAACAACACCAGTTGACTCAGTGACATACGTTATGATACAGAGCGCACGTGCTAACCATTCAGCCACGCAACCTCCCTAAATTGGCAAATTGCTGACCTACAGCGAGAAATATTTCAACCGGGCCAAATTTTCTATTTTAACAGTTTAATTTGCACGGTACCTTTAGTTATCAACCGGATATTACAAAACTTTTAAAAATAAGCTCCCCCTGACCAGCTTAATCGTTCGCAATAAACGTTTGCCCCTTAAAATCGGCAAACTGCTGACTTTAAATTGAGAAACATTACAACCGGACGAAATTTTCTGTTTTATCACTTTTACAGTACCTTTGATTACCAACCGATTATTACAAAACTTTAAAAATAAAAGAGAAAGAGAGAAATGCGGCCTAATGTCCATTCGACACAAACTAGGTCATTTCGGGACTAACATATGTTTTTTAATTTTATTTAAAAACTCCCATTGCGCTTACTGGTCTTTAGCCGTTGGGAGGAAACCGAAGAACACGGAGAAAACCCACGAGATTGGACATCATACACCATGTCACGTGCAACCTGGAGATCGAAACGACGCCCGTTGACTCAATGACAAACGTTACGATACAGCGAGCACATGCTAACCATTCAGCCATCCAGCCTCCCTGAATTCGGAAAATTGCTGACTTATAGCAAGGGACATTTCAACCGGGCGAAATTTTCTGTTTTAACAGTTTAATGTGTACGGTACTTTAATAATTACCAACCGATTATTACAAAACTTTTGAAAATAAGCTCCAACTGACCAGCTTAATCGTATGCAATAAACGTTTGGCCTGAATTGAAAGTTCTGCACGGAAAAAGTTCATCTCGATTTCCCGGCGTGGTTCCCCTTGTCAGTGAGGCAGAACGCAGGGCCTGACAAGCACAGCTGTCTAGTCCTTCGGATGGGACAAAAACCAAGGTCCCGTGTACACATTGGAATGCGCGTAAAATATCCCTAAGCAGTTGGAATTCGATACTGTTGAATAAACTCTATACGATGACTAAATGCGTAGATTGTAGTCACCCACACTGCATGTTTCGCTTAACAATGAAAGGGTGCCGTTTTCAATGTTCGATCCTTTTGTTCTTCTACTCCTGATATGTTGGACTGTTGATCGATGGTTTCATATAAAAGACTACCAATAAGACTCTTTGTAGAAGAAGCTCCCAAAAAATAGTATGTTGACTTTACGAGAAAGACCTCTAAACATGCTCCAAATTGTAAAAATACGACTTTTTGGATTTTCAATGTCTTTTTTTCGATAGAGAAAATGAAATGAACTTGAATGGGGTTTAACGTCCCACTGTGCTGCTCCTAAAATGGGCTACTGAAGACGGGCATACGCCATAAAGTGTGCAATGAGGGAAATTTTACCCGGGCAGCGGCGTTACGACCTACGAGGTTGGACATGCGACCATATTCCTTGTCACGTACAATCAAGAAATCGAACCAACGCCAGTTGACTCAGTGACAGACGTTATGATACAGAGCGCACGTGCTAACCATTCAGCCAAGCAAAATCCCTAAAATCGGCAAATTGCTGACCTACAGCGAGAAATATTTCAACCGGGCCAAATTTTCTATTTTAACAGTTTAATTTGCACGGTACCTTTAGTTATCAACCGAATATTACAAAACTTTTAAAAATAAGCTCCCCCTGACCAGCTTAATCGTTCGCAATAAACGTTTGCCCCTTAAAATCGGCAAATTGCTGGCTTTAAATTGAGAAACATTACAACCGGACGAAATTTTCGGTTTTATCACTTTACAGTACCTTTGATTACCAACCGATTATTACAAAACTTTAAAAATAAAAGAGAAAGAGAGAAATGCGGCCTAATGTCCACTCGACACAAACTAGGTCCTTTCGGGACTAACATATGTTTTTTAATTTTATTTAAAAACTCCCCTTGCGCTTACTGGTCTTTAGCCGTTGGGAGGAAACCGAAGAACACGGAGAAAACCCACGAGATTGGACATCATACCCCATGTCACGTGCAACCTGGAGATCGAAACGACGCCCGTTGACTCAATGACAAACGTTACGATACAGCGAGCACATGCTAACCATTCAGCCATCCAGCCTCCCTGAATTCGGAAAATTGCTGACTTATAGCAAGAAACATTTCAACCGGGCGAAAATTTCTGTTTTAACAGTTTAATGTGCACGGTACTTTAATAATTACCAACCGATTATTACAAAACTTTTGAAAATAAGCTCCAACTGACCAGCTTAATCGTATGCAATAAACGTTTGGCCTGAATTGAAAGTTCTGCACGGAAAAAGTTCATCTCGATTTCCCGGCGTGGTTCCCCTTGTCAGTGAGGCAGAACGCAGGGCCTGACAAGCACAGCTGTCTAGTCCTTCGGATGGGACGAAAAACCAAGGTCCCGTGTACACATTGGAGTGCACGTAAAATATCCCTAAGCAGTTGGAATTCGATACTGTTGAATAAACTCTATACGATGACTAAATGCGTAGATTGTAGTCACCCACACTGCATGTTTCGCTTAACAATGAAAGGGTGCCGTTTTCAATGTTCGATCCTTTTGTTCTTCTACTCCTGATGTGTTGGACTGTTGATCGATGGTTTCATATAAAAGACTACCAATAAGACTCTTTGTAGAAGAAGTTCCCAAAAAATAGTATGTTGACTTTACGAGAAAGACCTCTAAACATGCTCCAAATTGTAAAAATAGGTTTTTTTGGATTTTCAATCTCTTTTTTTCGGCTATCCCTGATATTTAAAAAAAATGATACAATGATTTCACACAACAGGCTAGCTATTAGACTCTCTATTAACAAAAGTTTCACCGCCCTCCCTTCATTATAACCGAAGTTATCGTGCCCTAAAGAATCAACAAATCAGCATGCTTATCTCTGCTTACCCTAAGCAGAAAATGCTCATCTTTGAACTCAATCATAACATTGACCTAGTGAACGTCTACAACAAGTTTGAACATTCTAGCTTAATTAGAATGAGAGTTATTGTGCTCCAAAATCTCGGCCCTTCAAATTGCTTCTATTTTTCATTTTCAATTCAACATGGTGACTCCCGGTTGACCTAAATCAGAATTCTATTGCGACATTTTTTAGGCCTGCCTACAAGGATTCAGAAAATATAACTCCCGAGTCTGTAAGTAAAATAGCAAAAAAGCCTTATTGATTTTTCACGTTTAAAGATGGTGGCACTTCCGGTTCGATCGACAAACTCCATATTTTGTGTACGAATTAGTAATTCCTTGTCTAGTATAGAAAAAAAAACTAGGTCATTCTGACCTATATTTTGACGATTTTTTGGAAAACTTTGATCCTTGATTTCACCAAGGGGAGATAAGTTAGAAAATTTCTAAAGTCATTTTTTAAGTCGCGTCATTAAGGTCTACTTACATATTAAATTTCATGAAAATCGTACAACTACTAAAGAGGTTGTCGAGTTGGTGTAAACTTCCGGTTCGAAATCACAGCGACGAATTTTCGAAATTCGAAAATCCGAAATTGCAGAGTTGAAGTTAAGGAGTCAAGGTATTCAAAGAAAAAAGAATTAGTAAAACAGGTGAAATAGTCACAAAGTTACAGCAAAGTAGGTCAAATGCATTTGTTTGTAAAATTCGGTGATTTCGAATGCGAAAAACGTTTTGAAAATATATTTATCCAACAGCCACCACCCATTTTTGGGGGGGTAGGTAAAAGTTTCAGAAAGATCCTATGAGTAGATTCTGAGAAATCCGATTTGTGAATAAAACACACAAAAAAAAAATAATAAGAACTAGATCTGCTACTGTCCCATGCAGATATGAAAGCTTTCATATTTATCGTCACGTGTCATTGATTGTATCAAGTATCCTAAATAAAAGGATAAGAAGAAACTCGCGAAGTTACGAGTCTAAATATAGTATGAATCATTGCACCCAGGCATAACAATAATCTGAAAACTAAAGGGAAATAACTGAAACTTGTATTACTGTAATGAGACGGATGAGAAAATGAAATGAAAATGGCGGGGAAAAAAATTAATAATGGCAGGTTGGACAGGCGACCTTACTTCTTGTCACGTACAACCGAGCATTCGAAAAGACGCTAGTTAACTCAATGACAGGCGCGCGTGCTAACCATTCAGCCACCCAACCCCCCTTTGAAATCAGACACGTGCAATATGTCATATAGGAAGAATAAGAAGTCGCTCACAACAAAATGGTAAATTAATGAGTTTAGGTCAAAAGGTTGAGCTACTGTTTTAGAGTATTTAATAGTTTTAAAGAGACACGCTAAGAGTTGTTCATAGTTAAATTAAAGTTTAATTTTAAATTAGACCAATAAAATTAGAATTTAATAATGCCAGACTAATATTTCCAATATGTTTGGTTATAAGTAGGAAATCGTGATCTTAAGCATGTTTTAAACAAAGGGTCATAGACTGCAATATACAAGAATGGCACTCTGCAATAAAAAAAACTGGCCAAAGCAAGATTTCTATGCAGAAATTAAATAATTGCTAGAACCAGAAAAATATTTATCCACTATAATAAATAAGCAACATAGAGGAAATGAAATGAAATTGAATGGGGTTTAACGTCCTACTGTTGTGCTCCTAAAATGGGCTACTGAAGACGGGCATACGCCATAAAGTGTGCAATGAGGGAAATTTTACCCGGGCAGCGGCGTTACGACCTACGAGGTTGGACATGCGACCATACTCCTTGTCACGTACAACCAAGAAATCGAAACAACGCCAGTTAACTCAGTGACAGACGTTATGATACAGAGCGCACGTGCTAACCATTCAGCCACGCAACCTCCCTAAAATCGGCAAATTGCTGACCTACAGCGAGAAATATTTCAACCGGGCCAAATTTTCTATTATAACAGTTTAATTTGCACGGTACCTTTAGTTATCAACCGAATACTACAAAACTTTTAAAAATAAGCTCCCCCTGACCATCTTAATCGTTCGCAATAAACGTTTGCCCCTTAAAATCGGCAAATTGCTGACTTTAAATTGAGAAACATTACAACCGGACGATATTTTCTGTTTTATCACTTTTACAGTACCTTTGATTACCAACCGATTATTACAAAACTTTAAAAATAAAAGAGAAATAGAGAAATGCGGCCTAATGTCCATTCGACACAAACTAGGTCATTTCGGGACTAACATATGTTTTTTAATTTTATTTAAAAACTCCCCTTGCGCTTACTGGTCTTTAGCCGTTGGGAGGAAACCGAAGAACACGGAGAAAACCCACGAGATTGGACATCATACACCATGTCACGTGCAACCTGGAGATCGAAACGACGCCCGTTGACTCAATGACAAACGTTACGATACAGCGAGCACATGCTAACCATTCAGCCATCCAGCCTCCCTGAATTCGGAAAATTGCTGACTCATAGCAAGAAACATTTCAACCGGGCGAAATTTTCTGTTTTAACAGTTTAATGTGCACGGTACTTTAATAATTACCAACCGATTATTACAAAACTATTGAAAATAAGCTCCAACTGACCAGCTTAATCGTTCGCAATAAACGTTTGCCCCTTAAAATCGGCAAATTGCGGACTTTAAATTGAGAAACATTACAACCGGACGAAATTTTCTGTGTTATCACTTTTACAGTACCTTTGATTACCAACCGATTATTACAAAACTTTAAAAATAAAAGAGAAAGAGAGAAATGCGGCCTAATGTCCATTCGACACAAACTAGGTCATTTCGGGACTAACATATGTTTTTTTAATTTTATTTAAAAACTCCCCTTGCGCTTACTGGTCTTTAGCCGTTGGGAGGAAACCGAAGAACACGGAGAAAACCCACGAGATTGGACATCATACACCATGTCACGTGCAACCTGGAGATCGAAACGACGCCCGTTGACTCAATGACAAACGTTACGATACAGCGAGCACATACTAACCATTCAGCCATCCAGCCTCCCTGAATTCGGAAAATTGCTGACTTATAGCAAGAAACATTTCAACCAGGCGAAATTTTCTGTTTTAACAGTTTAATGTGCACGGTACTTTAATAATAACCAACCGATTATTACAAAACTTTTGAAAATAAGCTCCAACTGACCAGCTTAATCGTATGCAATAAACGTTTGGCCTGAATTGAAAGTTCTGCACGGAAAAAGTTCATCTCATTTTCCCGGCAGTTTCCCTTGTCAGTGAGGCAGAACGCAGGGCCTGACAAGCACAGCTGTCTAGTCCTTCGGATGGGACGAAAAACCAAGGTCCCGTGTACACATTGGAGTGCACGTAAAATATCCCTAACCAGTTGGAATTCGATACTGTTGAATAAACTCTATACGATGACTAATTGCGTAGATTGTAGTCACCCACACTGCATGTTTCGCTTAACAATGAAAGGGTGCCGTTTTCAATGTTCGATCCTTTTGTTCTTCTACTCCTGATATGTTGGACTGTTGATCGATGGTTTCATATAAAAGACTACCAATAAGACTCTTTGTAGAAGAAGTTCCCAAAAAATATTATGTTGACTTTACGAGAAAGACCTCTAAACATGCTCCAAATTGTAAAAATACGACTTTTTGGATTTTCAATCTCTTTTTTTCGGCTATCCCTGATATTTAAAAAAAATGATACAATGATTTCACACAACAGGCTAGCTATTAGACTCTCTATTAACAAAAGTTTCACCGCCCTCCCTTCATTATAACCGAAGTTATCGTGCCCTAAAGAATCAACAAATCAGCATGCTTATCTCTGCTTACCCTAAGCAGAAAATGCTCATCTTTGAACTCAATCATAACATTGACCCCGTGAACGTCTACAACAAGTTTGAACATTCTAGCTTAATTAGAATGAGAGTTATTGTGCTCCAAAGTTTCGGCCCTTCAAATTGCTTCTATTTTTCATTTTCAATTCAAAATGGTGACTCCCGGTTGACCTAAATCAGAATTCTATTGCGACATTTTTTAGGCCTTCCTACAAGGATTCAGAAAATATAACTCCCGAGTCTGTAAGTAAAATAGCAAAAAAGCCTTATTGATTTTTCACGTTTAAAGATGGTGGCACTTCCGGTTCGATCGACAAACTCCATATTTTGTGTACGAATCAGTTATTCCTTGTCTAGTATAGAAAAAAAAACTAGGTCATTCTGACCTATATTTCGACGATTTTTTTGAAAACTTTGATCCTTAATTTCACCAAGGAGAGATAAGTTAGAAAATTTCTAAAGTCATTTTTTATGTCGCATCATTAAGGTCTACTTACATATTAAATTTCATGAAAATCGTACAACTACTAAAGAAGTTGTCGAGTTGGTGTAAACTTCCGGTTCGAAATCACAGCGACGAATTTTCGAAATTCGAAAATCAAAAATTTCAGATTTGAAGTAAAGGAGTCAAGGTATTCAAAGAAAAAAGAATTAGTAAAATAGGTGAAATAGTCACAAAGTTACAGCAAAGTAGGTCAAATGCATTTGTTCGTAAAATTCGGTGATTTCGGATGCGAAAAACGTTTTGAAAATATATTTACCCAACAGCCACCACCCATTTTTGGGGGGGTAGGTAAGGGTTTCAGAAATATCTTATGGGTAGATTCTGAGAAATCCGATTTGTGGATAAAACACAAAAAAAAAAAAAAAAATAATAGGAAGAATAATAATCTTAACAGAAGCAATAAGCTTTCATATGTAAATACATATGAAAGCTTAACTAGATCTGCTACTGTCCCAAGCAGATATGAAAGCTTTCATATGAACAGTCATTTCCGGTCACGTGTCAAGGGTCATATGTCATCAGGTATCTAAAAAAATTACACTTACCTTATAAACAAGGTGGGGAAAACACAAAACAAAATTTAGTCGGAACAAAATAGGAGTAATGCACAGTAAAAAAACGGAACTTCTATCATGGGCTCAATTTGTATTCAAATCGTCTGAAAAATTGATACAATCTGCGCTAGGGTGCTGCGCAGGTTGTATTAAACTTTCAGATGGCTGGGGTAAAAAAATGAGCCGCCGCGACGCGATGCCGTGAAATGCACAAAAAACGGTAAATGCATAAAACACGGGATTGATCTCTCAGGCTAGTAGAGGTCAGCCAAGGTCATGACCTTGACCTTAGGGACGGCCCCGTCGATGGTGTTGTGGGTCGTGGCCTTGACCTTGACGCAGATTTTCGGGACGGTACCTTAGTTTTGGGAATTTTTCGACCCCAAGGTCAAAGGTCAGGTCAAAGGTCAAACTCTCTCATGAAAGGACATTGATGACTCCATCTAGGCTCATGACCCTTTTAATGCTACGAGGCCCTCGAAGGTCAAGGTAGGGTCAAACTTCACTTCATGGGCCCGTTTCGCCCACTTCCGTTCCCCGAGCGGGCATTTTGACGTGACGCAGCGAGTCGGCGGGATGGATATACCTTTTGAATACCAAGCCTCGAGACCCGCCCGGGCACCCTTCGGGACGTTTACAGGTGGGGGTGCGGGTACATCGGTGAAACTTGCTTGTCCAGTGAGTCTCAGATGTAAACGACTAGAAGGAATGCAGTTATCAGGCTGAAAGTTAAAGGACACCTAGGCACCAGCGAGAGCAGGGTGGGACCAGAGTTTGGTAGCGCTGGTGCTATTGGTTCCAGCTGTGCGCATGCGCGAATGTCGAAAAACGCCTAAGTTTTAAATATCGTGCCGCGTTGCATGGCATTCGGGTGAGAGCTGCGAACTTTTTATACAATGGAGAGAATTGTCAAGGCTAGTATTCCCAGCCAACACATTTTGATTTGAACCCATAGGGGCCGAGCTATAAGGCAGCAAACATGTTTGACATCCTGTCACGTGACCGTGGTTAGGGTCAGGGGTTCAAACTTTTTATACGACGGAGGGAAGTGTCCAAGCTATGGATCCCGATCAAAACATATGGAATCAAACCCATAGCGGCCGAGCTATGGGGCCTCAAACGTAGCGCACGAAAAAGTGACTTGTTAGTCTAAAAACATTCGAAAAATAGGCAAAAAAATAGGCCTAACTGCGCGAGCGTGTTTGAGCAGGCGTTATGGTTGTCGGAATTTCTTGAAATTTTCAGAGATTGTGCCTTGGGATGTTAGCTAGCACATATACAAAATTAAAGTGACTTCTAATACGGGAACATGGCCTTAAAAATTAGAACCCAAGCCGACCCAGCAACTTTTTTTTATTGTAAAACATGGCCATATTTTTTCGAATTTTTATTCGATCATGTTCTCCTTTTGATATGTTACTAACCTCATCGCGGCGCATCCGACCAGTATACATTTTAAAAAAAAAATACCCCCCCATGATGCCTCGACAGTCTCAGAACATCAAAACTTTGACAGTCTCAAAAATATAGTCCGCCATTTTGAAAAAATCAAACCCAATACGCATCGGTGCAGAAGACTCATACCCATCACATGAGACTAACAAAATGACTTTATCTTGTCGTTTGCAATTTCAAAATTCTACAAAAAATTTTAGTCTCAAAATCGGCGAAAAAAGCCGTAAATCGTTTTTTTGGCCATAACTTATGTTTTTTCATCGAAATCAGATGTAACCAGTACTCAAAATTCGGGCTAGTAAATGGGCACATCGTGCCAAAAAACCAGGTTAATCGAAGAGTTTGTGGCGCTGCTAGGGCAAAAAAGCCCTTTTTTCCCCCTTGTGGAGTACGGTAAAATCGAGATGAACTTTCTCGGCCAATGCAGGGATCGAACACCCGATCTCTAGGCTATGGCCCATTGTATCATATATAATACACTATAACTCGACATTGATTTTCAGAAAAAATATTGTTTATTTTTAAACTTGAATTAGACTAGTAAAACAAATATTTTCTGGCAATAGAAAGTGTAAAATGGTCGCAGCGTTCTTGAAGTTTTACAGCACCCGGTGACCTATTTTTATTTAACTTGGGAATAAGTGATATTTCATATTATAGCAGTAAATGATTTAAATATTTCATAAGGATTTTAATACTATGTATATCATGTATGTGTCAAGGTCATAATACGTCCGGTCATAGTATCATCCATCGAGGTTTCCCGAATGCAGATTTTTGCGACCGGGATAGATTTGCACTGCCCAGGCAACGTTCCAGTGGTCCGTTTGCCTTCAAATTTGCAAAGATTGTACTTTGAGATTCTAGCTATCGCATATAAAAAAATGGAAATGAGTGAGATTCCGGGAACAATGAAAATAAATTATAAACCCACCCCCACCCATCAAACTTTTTTTGCTTGAAAAATTGCCGTATTTTATCGATTCATTTTCGTTCTTGATATCTGAATATTTTCTCCTTTTAATATGTGATAAATATCATCGCGGCACAGGCAACCACTAGAAATTCCAGAGATTTAACCTTTGAATACCAAGCCTCGAGACCCACCCGGGCACTCTTAAATATCGTAGCGCGTGCATGGCATTCGGGTGAGATCTAACAACTTTTTATACAATGGAGAGAATTGTCAAGGCTATTATTCCCAGCCAACACATTTTGATTCGAACCCATAGGGGCCGAGCTAAAAGGCAGCAAACATGGCCCTTCGTTTTGGAAAGCCATGTTTGACACCCTGTCACGTGACCGTGGTTAGGGTCAGAGGTCAAAACTTTTTATACGACGGAGGGAAGTGTCCAAGCTATCGATCCCGATCAAAACATATGGATTCAAACCCATAGCGGCCGAGATATGGGGCGTCAAACGTAGCGCACGAAAAAGTGACTTGTTAGTCTAAAAACATTCGAAAAATAGGCAAATAAAAGGCCTAATTGCGCGAGCGTGTTTTAGCAGGCGTTACGGTTGTCGGAATTTCTTGACATTTTCAGAGATTGTGCCTTAGGATGTTAGCTAGCACATATAAAAAATTTAAGTGATTTCTAATACGGGAACATGGCCTAAAAAAATCGATACCAAGCCGACCCAGCAACTTTTTTTTATTGTAAAACATGGCCATATTTTTTCGAATTTTTATTCGATCATGTTCATCTTTTGATATGTTACTAACCTCATCGCAGCGCATCCGACCAGTATAAATTTTAAAAAAAATACCCCCCAATGATGCCTCGATAGTCCGCCATTTTGAAAAAATCAAACCCAATCCGCATCGGTGCAGAAGACTCATACTCATCACATGAGACTAACAAGATGACTTCATCTTGTCGTTTGCAATTTCAAAATTCTAAAAAACCTTTTTAGTCTCAAAATCGGCGAAAAAAACCGTAAAATCGGTTTTTTGACCATAACTTTTGTTTTTTTTCATCGGAATCAGATGGGACAAGTACTCAAATTCGGGCTAGTAAATGGGCACATCGTGCCAAAAAAACAGGTTAGTCGAAGAATTTTTGGCGCTGCTAGGGCAAAAAACACTTCTTTCCTCTTACGGAGTGCGGGAATTAACTTAGAAAAAAAACGGCAAAAAAATCCGCCGCCTCACATGTAAACGACTTGAAGGAATGCAGGTATCTATCTGAACATTTCAGGACTAGTAGGTACCAACGTGACAAGTGGGGGGCCGAAGTTTGGTAGCCATCATACCTTTGGTTCTAGCGTAGCGCATGCGCGAAGTCAAAACCGCTAACCTTGAAAACAACCTTGTCGGCACAGAAAACGTCAAAGGAGAAATTCGAATTTTTGAAATATTAGAATACCAAACACACTACCATGAGCCAGGCTATCCTGAAATGTATTAATTTCGTTAATAGGAGACACACTCTCTAAGCCACGACCAATTGTGTATGTTTTCAAGCCCAATAATGAGGATTTTTTACTATATGTCATTTTCAATTCAAAATGGTGACTCCCGGTTGACCTAAATCAGAATTCTATTGCGACATTTTTTAGGCCTTCCTACAAGGATTCAGAAAATATAACTCCCGAGTCTGTAAGTAAAATAGCAAAAAAGCCTTATTGATTTTTCACGTTTAAAGATGGTGGCACTTCCGGTTCGATCGACAAACTCCATATTTTGCGTACGAATCAGTAATTCCCTGTCTAGTATAGAAAAAAAAACCTAGGTCATTCTGACCTATATTTCGACGATTTTTTGGAAAACTTTGATCCTTGATTTCACCAAGGGGAGATAAGTAAGAAAATTTCTAAAGTCATTTTTCAAGTCGCGTCATTAAGGTCTACTTACATATTAAATTTCATGAAAATCGTACAACTACTAAAGAGGTTGTCGAGTTGGTGTAAACTTCCGGTTCGAAATCACAGCGACGAATTTTCGAAATTCGAAAATCCGAAATTGCAGATTTGAAGTAAAGGAGTCAAGGTATTCAAAGAAAAAAGAATTAGTAAAATAGGTGAAATAGTCACAAAGTTACAGCAAAGTAGGTCAAATGCATTTGTTCGTAAAATTCGGTGATTTCGAATGCGAAAAATATTTATCCAACAGCCACCACCCATTTTTGGGGGGATAGGTAAAAGTTTCAGAAAGATCCTATGAGTAGATTCTGAGAAATCCGATTTGTGAATAAAACACAAAAAAAAAAATAACTAGATTCGCTACTGTCCCATGCAGATATGAAAGCTTTCATATTTATCGTCACGTGTCATTGATTGTATCAAGTATCCTAAATAAAAGGATAAGAAGAAACTCGCGAAGTTACAAGTCTAAATATAGTATGAATCATTGCACCCAGGCATAACAATAATCTGAAAACTAAAGGGAAATAACTGAAACTTGTATTACTGTAATGAGACGGATGAGAAAATGAAAGGAAAATGGCGGAGGGAAAAAATTAAAAATTGCAGGTTGGACAGGCGACCTTACTCCTTGTCACGTACAACCGAGCATTCGAAAACACGCTAGTTAACTCAATGACAGGCGCGCGTGCTAACCATTCAGCCACCCAACCCCCCTTTGAAATCAGACACGTGCAATATGTCATATAGGAAGAATAAGAAGTCGCTCACAACAAAATGGTAAATTAATGAGTTTAGGTCAAAAGGTTGAGCTACTGTTTTAGAGTATTTAATAGTTTTAACGAGACACGTAAAGAGTTGTTCATAGTTAAATGAAAGTTTAATTTTAAATAAGACCAATAAAATTAGGATTTAATAATGCCAGACTAATATTTCCAATATGTTTGGTTATAAGTAGAAAATCGTGACGACTTCTTAAGCATGTTTTAAACAAAGGGTCATAGACTGCAATATACAAGAATTGCACTCTGCAATAAAAAAAACTGGCCAAAGCAAGATTTATATGCAGAAATTAAATAATTGCTAGAACCAGAAAAATATTTATCCACTATAATAAATAAGCAACATAGAGAAAATGAAATGAAATTGAATGGGGTTTAACGTCCTACTGTGCTGCTCCTAAAATGGGCTACTGAAGACGGGCATACGCCACAAAGTGTGCAATGAGGGAAATTTTACCCGGGCAGCGGCGTTACGACCTACGAGGTTGGACATGCGACCATACTCCTTGTCACGTACAACCAAGAAATCGAAACAACGCCAGTTGACTTAGTGATAGACGTTATGATACAGAGCGCACGTGCTAACCATTCAGCCACGCAACTTCCCTAAAATCGGCAAATTGCTGACCTACAGCGAAAAATATTTCAACCGGGCCAAATTTTCTATTTTAATAGTTTAATTTGCACGGTACCTTTAGTTATCAACCAAATATTACAAAACTTTTAAAAATAAGCTCTCCCTGACCAGCTTAATCGTTCGCAATAAACGTTTGCCCCTTAAAATCGGCAAATTGCGGACTTTAAATTGAGAAACATTACAACCGGACGAAATTTTCTGGTTTATCACTTTTACAGTACCTTTGATTACCAACCGATTATTACAAAACTTTAAAAATAAAAGAGAAAGAGAGAAATGCGGCCTAATGTCCATGTCCATTCGACACAAACTAGGTCATTTCGGGACTAACATATGTTTTTTAATTTTATTTAACTCCCCTTGCGCTTACTGGTCTTTAGACGTTGGGAGGAAACCGAAGAACACGGAGAAAACCCACGAGATTGGACATCATACACCATGTCACGTGCAACCTGGAGATCGAAACGACGCCCGTTGACTCAATGACAAACGTTCAATACAGCGAGCACATGCTAACCATTCAGCCATCCAGCCTCCCTGAATTCGGAAAATTGCTAACTTATAGCAAGAAACATTTCAACCGGGCGAAATTTTCTGTTTTAACAGTTTAATGTGCACGGTACTTTAATAATTACCAACCGATTATTACAAAACTTTTGAAAATAATCTCCAACTGACCATCTTAATCGTATGCAATAAACGTTTGGCCTGAATTGAAAGTTCTGCACGGAAAAAGTTCATCTCGATTTCCCGGCGTGGTTCCCCTTGTCAGTGAGGCAGAACGCAGGGCCTGACAAGCACAGTTGTCTAGTCCTTCGGATGGGACGAAAAACCAAGGTCCCGTGTACTCATTGGAGTACACGTAAAATATCCCTAAGCAGTTGGAATTCGATACCGTTGAATAAACTCTATACGATGACTAAATGCGTAGATTGTAGTCACCCACACTGCATGTTTCGCTTAACAATGAAAGGGTCCCGTTTTCAATGTTCGATCCTTTTGTTCTTCTACTCCTGATATGTTGGACTGTTGATCGATGGTTTCATATAAAAGACTACCAATAAGACTCTTTGTAGAAGAAGTTCCCAAAAAATAGTATGTTGACTTTCTGTAAGTAAAATAGCAAAAAAGCCTTATTGATTTTTCACGTTTAAAGATGGTGGCACTTCCGGTTCGATCGACAAACTCCATATTTTGTGTACGAATCAGTAATTCCTTGTCTAGGATAGAAAAAAACCCTAGGTCATTCTGACCTATATTTCGACGATTTTTTTGAAAACTTTGATCCTTAATTTCACCAAGGGGAGATAAGTTAGAAAATTTCTAAAGTCATTTTTCAAGTCGCATCATTAAGGTCTACTTACATATTAAATTTCATGAAAATCGTACAACTACTAAAGAAGTTGTCGAGTTGGTGTAAACTTCCGGTCCAAAATCACAGCGACGAATTTTCGAATTTCGAAAATCCGAAATTGCAGATTTGAAGTAAAAGAGTCAAGGTATTCAAAGAAAAAAGAATTAGTAAAATAGGTGAAATAGTCACAAAGTTACAGCAAAGTAGGTCAAATGCATTTGTTCGTAAAATTCGGTGATTTCGGATGCGAAAAACGTTTTGAAAATATTTTTATCCAACAGCCACCACCCATTTTTGGGGGGGTAGGTAAAAGTTTCAGAAAGATCCTATGAGTAGATTCTGAGAAATCCGATTTGTTGGGAATTTTTCGACCCCAAGGTCAAAGGTCAGGTCAAAGGTCAAGCTCTCTCATGAAAGGACATTGATGACTCCATCTAGGCTCATGACCCTTTCCATGCTACGAGGCCCTCGAAGGTCAAGGTAGGGTCAAACTTCACTTCATGGGCCCGTTTCGCCCACTTCCGGTCCCCGGGTGGGCGTTTTGACGTGACGCAGCGACTCGGCGGGGTGGATATACCTTTTGAATACCAAGCCTCGAGACCCGCCCGGGCACCCTTCGGGACGTTTACAGGTGGGGGTGCGGGTACATCGGTGAAACTTGCTTGTCCAGTGAGTCTCAGATGTAAACGACTAGAAGGAATGCAGTTATCAAGCTGAAAGTTAAAGGACACCTAGGCACCAGCGAGAGCTGGTTGGGACCATAGTTTGGTACCGCTGGTGGTATTGGTTCCAGCTGTGCGCATGCGCGAATGTCGAAAAACGCCTTAGTTTTAAATATCGTGCCGCGTGCATGGCATTCGGGTGAGAGCTGCGAACTTTTTATACAATGGAGAGAATTGTCAAGGCTATAATTCCCAGCCAACACATTTTGATTCAAACCCATAGGGGCCGAGCTATAAGGCAGCAAACATGGCCCTTCGTTTTGAGAAACCATGTTTGACACCCTGCACGTGACCGTAGTTAGGGTCAGGGGTCCCAACTTTTGATACTATGGAGGGAAGTGTCCAAGCTATCGATCCCAATTAAAACATCTCGATTCGAACCCATAGCGGCCGAGATATAGGGCATCAAACGTAGCGCACAAAAAAGTGACTTGTTAGTCTAAAAAAAATCGGAAAATAGGCAAAAAATAGGCCTATTTGCGCGAGCGTGTTTTAGCAGAGTTAGTGATGTCGGAATTTCTTGGATTCAAACCCATAGCGGCCGAGATATGGGGCCTCAAACGTAGCGCACGAAAAAGTGACTTGTTAGTCTAAAAACATTCGAAAAATAGGCAAAAAATAGGCCTGATTGCGCGAGCGTGTTTTAGCAGGCGTTACGGTTGTCGGAATTTCTTGAAATTTTTCAGAGATTGTGCCTTGGGATGTTAGCTAGCACAAATACAAAATTCAAGTGATTTCTAATACGGGCACATGGCCTAAAAAATTCGAACCAAAGCCGACCCAGCAACTTTCGTTTTTCGTGAAAAATGGCCATATTTTTTCCAATTTTTATTCGATCATGTTCTCCTTTTGATATGTTTCTAACCTCATCGCGGCGCATCCGACCAGTATAAATTTTTTAAAAAATACCCCCCAATGATGCCTCGACAGTCTCAGAACATCAAAACTTTGACAGTCTCAAAAATATAGTCCGTCATTTTGAAAAAAATCAAACCCAATACGCATCGGTGCAGAAGACTCATACCCATCACATGAGACTAACAAAATGACTTTATCTTGTCGTTTGCAATCTCAAAATTCTAAAAAACGTTTTTAGTCTCAAAATCGGCGAAAAAAGCCGTAAAATCGGTTTTTTGGCCATAACTTTTGTTTTTTCATCGGAATCAGATTAGACCAGTACTCAAAATTCGGGCTAGTAAATGGGCACATCGTGCCAAAAAACCAGGTTAATCGAAGAATTTGTGGCGCTTCTAGGGCAAAAAAGCCCTTTTTTCCCCTTGTGGAGTACGGTTAAATCGAGATGAACTTTCTCGGCCAATGCAGGGACCTCTAGGCTATGGCCCATTGTATCATATATAATACACTAAATCTCGACATTGATTTTCAGAAAAAATATTGTTTATTTTTAAACTTGAATTAGACTAGTAAAACGAATATTTTCTGGCAATAGAAAGTGTAAAATGGTCGCAGGGTTCTTGAAGTTGTACAACACCCGGTGACCTATTTTTATTTAACTGGGGAATAAGTGATATTTCATATTATAGCAGTAAATGATTTAAATATTTCATAAGGATTTTAATACTATGTATATCATGTATGTGTCAAGGTCATAAAACGTCCGGTCATAGTATCATCCATCGAGGTTTCTCGAATGCAGATTTTCGCGACCGGGATAGATTTGCGCTGCCCAGGCAACGTTCCAGTGGTCCGTTTGCCTTCAAATTTGCAAAGATTGTACTTTGAGATTCTAGCTATCGCATATAAAAAATGGAAATGAGTGAGATTCCGGGAACAATGAAAATAAATTATAAACCCACCCCCACCCATCAAACTTTTTTTGCTTGAAAAATTGTCGTATTTTATCGATTTATTTTCGTTCTTGATATCTGAATATTATCTCCTTTTAATATGTGATAAATATCATCGCGGCACAGGCAACCGCTAGAAATTCCAGAGATTTAACCTTTGAATACCAAGCCTCGAGACCCGCCCGGGCACTCTTAAATATCGTAGCGCGTGCATGGCATTCGGGTGAGATCTACCAACTTTTAATACAATGGAGAGAATTGTCAAGGCTATTATTCCCAGCCAACACATTTTGATTCGAACCCATAGGGGCCGAGCTATAAGGCAGCAATCATGGCCCTTCGTTTTGGGAAGCCATGTTTGACACCCTGTCACGTGACCGTGGTTAGGGTCAGGGGTCCAAACTTTTTATACGACGGAGGGAAGTGTCCAAGCTATCGATCCCGATCAAAACATATGGATTCAAACCCATAGCGGCCGAGATATGGGGCCTCAAACGTAGCGCACGAAAAAGTGACTTGTTAGTCTAAAAACATTCGAAAAATAGGCAAAAAATAGGCCTGATTGCGCGAGCGTGTTTTAGCAGGCGTTACGGTTGTCGGAATTTCTTGAAATTTTCAGATATTGTGCCTTAGGATGTTAGCTAGCACATATAAAAATTTAAGTGATTTCTAATACGGGAACATGGCCTAAAAAATTCGAATCCAAGCCGACCCAGCAACTTTTTTTTATTGTAAAACATGGCCATATTTTTCCAATTTTTAATTCGATCATCTTCTCCTTTTAATATGTTACTAACCTCATCTTGGCGCATCCGACCAGTATAAATTTATAAAAAAAATACCCCCTAATGATGCCTCGGCAGTCTCAGAACATCAAAACTTTGACAGTCTCAAAAATATAGTCCGCCATTTTGAAAAAATCAAACCCAGTCCGCATCGGTGCAGAAGACTCATACCCATCACATGAGACTAACAAAATGACTTTATCTTGTCGTTTGCAATTTCAAATTTCTAAAAAACTTTTTTGGTCTCAAAATCGTCGAAAAAAGCTGTTAAATCGGTTTTTTGACCATAACTTTTGTTTTTTTTATCGGAATTAGATAGGACAAGTACTCAAAATTCGGGCTAGTAAATGGGCACATTGTGCTAAAAAAAACAGGTTAATCGAAGAATTTGTGGCGCTGCTAGGGCAAAAAACACTTTTTTCCCCTTACGGAGTGAGGGAATTTACTTAGAAAAAAAACGAGAAAAAAACCCGCCACCTCACATGTAAACGACTTGAAGGAATGCAGGTATCGATTTGAACTTTTCAGGACTTTTAGGTACCAACGTGACAAGTGTGGGGCCGGAGTTTGGTAGTCATCATAACTTTGGTTCTAGCGTAGCGCATGCGCGAAGTCAAAACCGCTAACCTCGTAAACAACCTTGTCGGCACAGGAAATGTCAAAGGAGAAATTCGAATTTTTGAAATATTAGAATACCAAACACTCGACAATGAGCCAGGCTATCCTGAAATGTATTAATTTCGTTAATAGGAGACACACTCTCTAAGCCACGACCAATTGTGTATGTTTTCAAGCCCAATAATGAGGATTTTTTACATGTCATTTTCAATTCAAAATGGTGACTCCCGGTTGACCTAAATCAGAATTATATTGCGACATTTTTTAGGCCTTCCTACAAGGATTCAGAAAATATAACTCCCGAGTCTGTAAGTAAAATAGCAAAAAAGCCTTATTGATTTTTCACGTTTAAAGATGGTGGCACTTCCGGTTCGATCGACAAACTCCATATTTTGTGTACGAATCAGTAATTCCTTGTCTATTTTTTGGAAAACTTTGATCCTTGATTTCACCAAGGGGAGATAAGTTAGAAAATTTCTAAAGTCATTTTTCAAGTCGCGTCATTAAGGTCTACTTACATATTAAATTTCATGAAAATCGTACAACTACAAAAGAGGTTGTCGAGTTGGTGTAAACTTCCGGTTCGAAATCAAATTGCAGATTTGAAGTAAAGGAGTCGAGGTATTCAAAGAAAAAAGAATTAGTAAAATAGGTGAAATAGTCACAAAGTTACAGCAAAGTAGGTCAAATGCATTTGTTCGTAAAATTCGGTGATTTCGAATGCGAAAAACATTTTGAAAATATATTTATCCAACAGCCACCACCCATTTTTGGGGGGATAGGTAAAAGTTTCAGAAAGATCCTATGAGTAGATTCTGAGAAATCCGATTTGTGAATAAAACACCAAAAAAAAAATAATAAGAATAATAATCTTAACAGAAACAATAAGCTTTCATATGTAAATACATATGAAAGCTTAATAATAATCTTAACAGAAACAATAAGCTTTCATATGTAAATACATATGAAAGCTTAATAATTTTAGTAAAAACAATAGCCTAACTAGATATGCTACTGTCCCAAGCAGATATGAAAGCTTTCACATGAACAGTCATTTCCGGTCACATGTCAAGGGTCATATGTCATCAGGTATCTAAAAAAATTACACTTACCTTATAAACAAGGTGGGGAAAATACAAAACAAAATTTAGTCGGATCAGATAGGAGTAATGCACAGCAAAAAAGCGGAACTTCTATCATGGGCTCAATTTGTATTCAAATCGTCTGAAAAATTAATACAACCTGCGCTAGGGTGCTGCGCAGGTTGTATTAAACTTTCAGATGGCTGGGGTAAAAAAATGAGCCGCCGCGACGCGATGCCGTGAAATGCACAAAAAACGGTAAATGCATAAAACACGGGATTGATCTCTCAGGCTAGTAGAGGTCAGCAAAGGTCATGACCTTGACCTCAGGGACGGCCCCGTCGATGGGTTTGTGGGTCGTGGCCTTGACCTTGACTTTGATGCAGATTTTCGGGACGGTACCTTAGTTTGGGGAATTTTTCGACCCCAAGGTCAAAGGTCAGGTCAAAGGTCAAACTCTCTCATGAAAGGACATTGATGACTCCATCTAGGCTCATGACCCTTTTAATGCTACGAGGCCCTCGAAGGTCAAGGTAGGGTCAAACTTCACTTCATGGGCCCGTTTCGCCCACTTCCGTTCCCCGAGCGGGCATTTTGACGTGACGCAGCGAGTCGGCGGGATGGATATACCTTTTGAATACCAAGCCTTGAGACCCGCCCGGGCACCCTTCGGGACGTTTACAGGTGGGGGTGGGGGTACATCGGTGAAAAATGCTGGTCCAGTGAGTCTCAGATGTAAACGACTAGAAGGAATGCAGGTTATCAGGCTGAAAGTTAAAGGACACCTAGGCACCAGCGAGAGCAGGGTGGGACCAGAGTTTGGTACCGCTGGTGCTATTGGTTCCAGCTGTGCGCATGCGCGAGTGTCGAAAAACGCCTAAGTTTTAAATATCGTGCCGCGTGCATGGCATTCGGATGAAAGCTGCGAACTTTTTATACAATGGAGAGAATTGTCAAGGCTATTATTCCCAGCCAACACATTTTGATTCGAACCCATAGGGGCCGAGCTAAAAGGCAGCAAACATGGCCCTTCGTTTTGGAAAGCCATGTTTGACACCCTGTCACGTGACCGTGGTTAGGGTCAGGGGTCCAAACTTTTTATACGACGGAGGGAAGTGTCCAAGCTATCGATCCCGATCAAAACATATGGATTCAAACCCATAGCGGCCGAGCACCTATAAATGGTAAATCAGGGTGTATAACAAGCCCAACAGGACAGTGAGTAACATCATTCACCTTTTCATAATTTTTTGCAAACGCCAAGCTCTCGTTCTCTAAGCCATGTAATATAATTCCTTTTGTAAAAAAAGTCTTCACAGATTTCTGTAGATTATTAGTTGGAGTTTGAAAAATGTTGGATGATGTTAAACGGTATTCCGGTTGGGCAAACCAAAACGAATTTTTACTCTGAAGTCAGGATTGACTGCTCTTCATTGAGATTTTTTAATTCTTTTTCTTGTGCACAATCAAGTAAACTAGGCCTATCTATTACAAGATTTACATGTATATAAAAAAAATTGGCATAGATTATCAATAGATTATAAATTATTATATATATCATAAGCTATAGCTCGCCTAAAAGGATAGATGTAGGGTCTAATTTATGTTTTATTAAAATATAACTGTTAATTATGTAAAAATGTGCATGAAACGTCTTCAGAGTGTCTGATCGAAAGAAGCATACAAACGTTTTTATTTTATTATATAAGAGTTGTCTCGCTCGATTTACTTCCTAAAAAAAGTAAAATGGAAAATTAAAATCTACTCACAGTTACAAGAAAACGTGTAGACTTCTCCGTAATAAATAAAAAATTATACGCGACAAATATTATGGTGTTAGAAATAATTAGACCGGACGCGAGTGAATTTGACAGTTGTGAATCTCGCCGTTTCGGCATAATAAATTGGCCAATACGACGACACTATTGACATTTTGATGCTGAAAAAAAGACAAATTGACAAGCGGAAGATTATAAAATCAAACTACGGTCGATTTGATAACTGTCATTCTATAAATAAATCGGTAAACGAACATTTCAGTTGGAAAAACACGTATTGCTAACCATGACCCCATCGGACGCCTTCTTTGTTTACTTTTTAGAGAACGGCGCTAGGTGGCGCGGAACTGGAAAGTCGTCAATTAGGGTCGGTTTTCAATTTTTGTGACGTTAAAGATTTACACCAATTCCGATACTAACTGTTTAAAACATGGGAAAATCAATAACATGGGAAAATCAATAATCAGAACTCTATATGTTATAGTTTCGGAGATCTACACGAATTGTAAATGGAATAAAAAAAACAGTTTTCCGAATGGGACAAAAATAAAGTCTTTTTAGTCTCAATTAACAACCAAAAACCTAAAAAAAAAAATTCTTGTAAATATGTTTATTCATGTAAATTGGTGCATTATAATTACATAATATAAACAAATAATTAAATCCATATAATATATACAATAATATCATAACATATTTACAATACTCAAACAATTATTTACACTCAATTACTCGTGTTTTTAAAAACCGTATTTTTGAAGTGTTATAAGTATTATTATAAGAAAAATAGAGAATATACAGTTTTAGAGTAGGTATTTACAATTAAAAAATTAAAAGTCTAGGGTACCCAGTTAACGAAAGGACGTGAACTTCACGTAAAGTTTACGTACAAATGGTCAGTCAGTTTACCATCATTTTGCTCGTTATTTTAACGTAAAGTTTACGTCATGAAATGACGTTAAACTAACGTAAAGTTTACGTCATTTTTACGTAAAGTTTACGTCATTTTTACGTAAAGTTTACGTCATTTTTACGTAAAGTTTACGTCATTTTCTGACGTAAATCTAACGTAAATTTTGCGTAAAGTTTACGTCACTTACGTTAGATTTACGTCAGAAAATGACGTAAACTTTACGTTAGATTTACGTAAAAATGGTCAGTCAGTTTACCATCATTTTGCTCGTTATTTTAACGATAAGTTTACGTCAGGAAATGACATTAAACTAACGTAAAGTTTACATCATTTTTACGTTACATTTACGTCATTTTCTGACGTAAATCTAACGTAAATTTTGCGTAAAGTTTACGTTACTTACGTTAGATTTATGTCAGAAAATGACGTAAACTTTACGTTAGATTTACATCAGAAAATGATGTAAACTTTACGTTAGATTAACGTCATTAACGTTAAATAGATGAGCAAAATGATTGTAAACTGACCGACCATATAAACGTGAATCTGACGTAAATATAACTTTATCTTCTGACGTTTATCAGATAGTACGAAAACCCAATAACATAACCATTTTGATGGAAATATAACCATTTAAATGTTATACAATAATCCAATAACTAAAAGATATACACTCAATAGTGTTTTCAAATCCCTTCTCACTCAACAAACTTTGGCACTTAACACATGGATCAATTTTAATTCAGAAGGACCTGGAAAAAAACAGACGACCCTACTCCTTGTCAGGTAGAACCAGGGAATTGAAACCACGCCAGTTGACTCAATGCCACCCTTATGATGTAACTCACACATGCTAAAAATGTGGGTATTCAATTACAACAAACACTAGTTAATAAACGATCTAAATTTTATTTAGAAAATAGATATAAAAAATATATTTTAAAATATAACAGTACGCATACATATACATAAAATGGTGGTAATTGAAAAAATGGTTACAAAAAAAGTCTATATAGCACTATTAAAAAGTAATATTTTTTTTTTTTACATTATGAAAATAGATTAGACAACATATATATATACAAGAACTGTGATCGAAATGAAATAGGGTTTAACATACTGGGCTAATGAAGACAGGCATATACAGTGTGCTATGCAGGAAATTTTGCTCTGGCAGCGTCGCTACTGCCTACAAATTCCAACTGCTAAGGGATCTTTTACGCCATGCACTGTGCTTTGAGGGATATTTCCCGGGCAGCGGCCATACGTCCTACTCTTATATCGAATTCCAACTGCCAAGGGATCTTTTACGTGCACGCCAATGTGTACACTATACCTCAGTTTTTTTCATTCCATCTGACCGACTAGACAGCTGTCAGACCCTCCATCCTGCATCACTGACAAGGGGAAACCATGCCGGAAAATACGGATAAACTTTCAGAGCCAATGCAGGGATCGAACACTTGACCTCCAGACTGACAAGCGTTTTACCCATGTGATCCCTCGATTGGTTAACGCATTGTGATACATTGTGGTTTCGATAATTTTATCCACATGTTAGTAACAAAATAACCTGACGTGAGTCAAATTGAAGTTAATCCTCATTTGACTATTTACCAATAACCATTCAGAATTTTAAATGTTATTGCAACCAAATGTCACAAAACAGCACAATTTACACAATTACAACAAAATATACTACAAGTACATGTATCTATACTTTATTTTAAAAGATAAATATATAATGTAATAGAATAGAATACAAAGCAGTTTGTAACAGTTTATTCACAGCATTAACTTGGTGACAATTTAGGATACAGCTATTCAAGAAAGCTACACCAATATTACATAACCAATCTAATTTTAACACAGAACTTTGCTATGGTTGATCCATCACAAAAATTTGAAGTACAGGTATTTGTAAGGGACCCAAAAAGTTATTGTTAACTGGTTGCAGTAGAGAGCAATATCAGAATATCTCATTGAAACAAAACTGTTTAAATAAGAATAATTGACTGTCATAAGATCACACATAAACTATTTTAGCCATGCTACTGATGAATTTTGTGCTACCATAGATACATATATATTTATATCAATACATTTTTAAGAAGTCTATTTCTGATACATGTGCTTTTGATCATGAGGTCTGTCACTGAATTTAATGGAATGGTTTTGATCCGAAGTCTGTTTGTGACAAGTAGTAGTGTTGTCTGGTTTCCATATACAAAGCCCTTATGAAACTTTTTTATAACTTCTTCGACATTACTGCCACCAATGGTGCTCAAATATAGGATCTGTAAAAAAAGTAAAAAGTAACTTTATACTACAAAAAAACAAATGAATTTGGGTTTAACGTCCTATTGTTTAGCTCTGACTAGGCTAATAAAAAAAAATACACCATACAGTGTGCTATGGGCAAAACTGATGTCAAATGGCCATGGGGTCTTTTATTGCATGTAAATGTTTACACAGGACATTATTTATTGTCCCCCCCCCCCCCGAATGACTATACTATACCAAGCAAAGAAATTCCACCAAGGGTAGATTTAGATTATGGCCTTTTATAGCCAACCTACTGCGGATCTTTATGAAATTGGGTTCAACATCATACTGTTCTGCCCTGACTGGGCTAATGAAGACAGACATATGTCATCAAGTGTGCTATGACAGAAATTTTGCCACTGTCTACACTTATACTGATTTCCAACATGCATTCCAATTTGAACAATAGTATAGAACTCGGTTTTTGTCCCATCCGAACATTTTTGGCCACCGCAGGGATCGAACATGGGATCTCCATATTAGCGAGCCAACATCTTACTCAGACACCTTGGCTCTTGATTTTTAATGCGTACTACATGTACATTGTCCCCTCGCTACCATATGGGACAAGCAAATTTATGAATTTATCAAGCTATAGCTTTATTTGGCAGATAGGTAATCCAGTTGACTCAATGACAGGCTTTATGATACAGCGTATGTGATAACCATTCGTCCATCCACCCCACCTCCATGCAGGGCGGGGATCACGGTGGCTAAGTGGATAAGGCGCTGGTTCGCTAGTCTGGAGGTCGAGTGTTCGATCCCTGCATAGGCCTAGAAAGTTCATCTCAATTTCCGGCGTGATTTCCCCTTGTCAGTGATGCAGAAGGAGGGCCTGACAAGGACAGCTGCCTAGTCGTTCGGATGGGACGAAAACCGAGGTCCCGTGTACACATTGGAGTGCACGTAAAAGACACCTTGGCAGTTGGAATTCGATGTAAGAGTAGGCTGTAGCGCCGCTGCCCGGGCAAAATTTCCCTCATAGCACACTGTATGGCGTATGCCCGTCTTCAATTAGCCCAGGTTAGGTGCTTAAGCGTAGGACGTTAAACCCCCATTTCATTCATTCATTCCATGCAGGGCCCTTTAACAACATAGGAAAAGGTATGAATCAATTTGAGGTACGAAGTGAGGTACAAATTTAACTAAGAATGAAACAGCCAGATGACGAAACACGGACCGTGTGCTGGTTGCAATTAATATTCCGTTACAAATTATACACAAGTTTTCAACCATATTTTTTTGTCAAATAAAACAAAGGATAACAGGCACTGACAGTCTCAACAATCGCCGATCAATTTAATAAATCTAAAGACAACTATCCGTTTCACATAAAACAAACAGCTGTTACTATATATATCTCATAGACTTTAACAGTCCTTTAACTATTCATAGTCTGTATCGTTGCCAAACTGAATCCGAAAAGTTGTCCTACTGAACTGAGTCAGAAACGTTGTCTATGTTGAGTCCGAAATGACGGGGTACCGAAATGTTATGCAACTCAATATTATGCATCATTAATTGGCAAAAATATAAGTAGAAAGTTGAACAAAAAACACCCCCCAAAAATGAAATACCCCTACAAATGTTTAGAAAATACTTGCTATATTATAATTAGCATAGCCTGTAATTCAGCAGTAGGGCCTACATGTGTGATAGAACTTATACCTGCTCTGACTATTAAATATTTGTTTGATAATTTTACCATTTTAAAATTAGTGACTTTAAAATCGCGATTTTTTTACAGAATTTTTGAACCAGTATTACTTTCGAATAAAGCAGTCTTAATTGTGCATAAATCGTATTGTTTACGGACAATGTATAGTGCATAATGTGCAAACAAAAATACTGGTTAGGCCAATTTAAAATACGAATTTTACGTAACAAAATTTTCCATGGCCCGCCGCGAGGATTTTTTTTTTTCGATTAGTTTTTGTCAACAGTAGATCCATATGTATGCTTTGACGGATGTTCGTACAAAAAAGGGCACTTTTCTTCAATTTTACTAAGCTGAACTTCAAATCGTGTATGAAACAACTTTATTTAACTCATAAAACATAACATGCAGGATATATTTTTCATAGTTATGAACTAAGCCGCCATTTTTAATTCCCATAATTCCGTAGGTTCCGCTTAATACCAGACAGAACCGGTTAAATCATCACACAAAAAATATATTTAATAAATACTTAAAGCGATATAGATAAATAACAACACTAAACATAACTTTAAAAAAAAAAAAATGTAATATCGATAGAAATAATATAATATCTATAGTGTAAATAAAAGTCCCGACCTTGACCTTGCCCCACAAGACTAATTTTTATTGAATTTTATATATGTGGCTACATAACTACGCGATATTGTTAAAAGGATTATGAGATCGGGGAATTTTAATTTTCAGAGAGAGGTCTTTGATTGATACGTTTGCCCTACCGTCAATATTTTCATAAGCTTTATTCTAATAGTAATATGGCATGGTTTTACAACTTATATATTTATAAGTGCTGAGCTTTTAAATTCGAAATAATAAAACAACAGTCGAATCATGACCTATTTTATATACTAACTCTAATTGATTTTATTTTAGGGTCGTATAACTACTCAATATTATAAGGATAATCAAATAGAAAATACATAATTTTCAGATTTCTTTTGTAGACGTAATCGGGGACGATATCTCGACTGATAAATCGAGAAATAACTCGATTACATTCTTTCTTGACATGCAAAAAAATATAGTAAAAATGTGTTTTGGATTGAATTTTATTGCAAATTCCACTGCACCCATATTATTATACGAGACCCTATCTCCAATAAATTTGATAAGCTTTGTTTTTACAACTTATAATAAGTTATATATATTTAATACAAAGAAAGACAAGTTTAACAATTTTAAAATCAGATACAAAATTGCAAGATATCTAAATCTTTAAATTAAACTAATGTTGTATTCCGATAAGTTTCATTTTAAGAACAAATTATAATTACATATATATGTAAAGATTTAAAGCAAGCTTTTAATCAACCAGTCTTATATTTTTGACCGCGATACAAATTACAAATACAAAAACAATGTATGATGATTATTGTTTGAAATGGTAGAAATTAGCAAATTTAACAATTTAATAATAAAATATAATTCATAATTGGCATAGATGTATGGATTACATGTCATTTCGGTCCTGCGTCATTTCGGACCCAGTCTGGCGACTTTTCAGACTCGGACTGCCAACGTTTCAGACGCTACTCAAAAATATTTGGAATGTAAGATTTTTTGTCCAGAGCAAAAAAAAAAAAAGAATTATTACATTATTAAAGTACAGTTATATAATATTTGGGGGGATTTTTTTTTTCATGCAATAATCCATATTTTTTTCATTAATTTGGAGTGAATTGAATTTATATAATAATGGGGTTTAACCTCCGCTCGACCCAAACTTGAATTTACATATGATTCAATATTTTTTCAATAATTCACTTGTGCTAGGGTTCTTTAGTAGTTGGAGGAAATCAGAGGAGTTAGAGAAACGACGTGGCTATTCTTACAACGAGGCGTAAGAATTATTGATAGACTATTTTTACGACATGGTAAATGTTCCAGTAGCGCATACGCAAGTTACCAAATTTTGGACTTGTCCATCAATAATTCTTACGCCTCATCGTTTGGAATAGCCACAGCATTAGAGAAAACCCATGAGGTTGGACAGGTGAATTTGTGCTCCATGTCATGTACAAAATGAAATGGGGTTTAATGTCCTACCGTTCTGTTCCGACTTGCCTGGACAAAAGGAATGTTTTACATGCACGCCAATAGGTACACAATCCGAACGACTATGTACGGTTTTGGATTTAACCTCATTTTCTAAAGAAGCTGCGGTGACTCAGTAACAAAATGGCTAGCAAATGAGGGGTTCAATCTCGGTGTTGGTCGAGAAAGTTCCCCTTGTTAGTGGTGTAGGATCTGGCAAAACCAGTGTCTAGCCATTCGAAAAAGACAAAAAACAATATCTTGTGCTCATGGTACACCTACAAGAACCCTTGACAGTTGGAATTCGAAATGAGAATAGGTCATTCATTTATTCATTTTTCTCTTTGTGTGTCACCTACAGACCGCAATTCTTAAAGGAGCTAAATCTCTATTCTTGGGCACTTGGAAATGCATACAAATGGGTAGCAAGGCATGTAAAAATATAACATGAATGTATATAATTAAACTGAATATTACATTCAATCATTTATGTTTTTACAGTAACTTCTAATCAGTTATGTTCGGCGAAATACATGTATGCGAAAAGCCCAAATTGAATTGGCGTCTGATTATTCCAGCCTACAACAATAGTATTCTCCTGTGGGTTATGTTTAGGCTTGTTCATTGAGTCGCTTCATTACCAAGGACACACAAAATCTTTCCTGCAGCCACACCCAATTTGATGTCTACAAACCCATTTCTTCTTTGTGTGTCTGTGCCCCTCTCTTCTGCACCTAACCCGGGCTAATTGAAGACGGGCATACACCATACAGTGTGGTATAAGGGAAATTTTTGCCCGGGCAGCAACTAAATCCCAACTGCCAAGGGATCTTTTACGTGCACGCCAATGTGTACACAGGACATCGGTTTTTCATCCCATCCGAACGACTAGGCAGCTGTCCTTGTCAGGCCCTCCGTATGCATCACTGACAAGGGAAACCACGCCGGAAAATCAACATGAACTTTCTCGGACAATGCAGGGATCAAACATCCGAACTCCAGGTTTAGCGTCTGAATTGATTGTCTCGGAACTTGGTAAACTTATTGCTTAAGCAACTATTGATTTTGATGCATGATTCACCCCCCTTGGACGGTGCCTCACCCACTTTTTTGTTAAAATCTTGTCTGTATTAACAGATTTTGTTCCATTTCGACATGGTGCACCAAGATTGTACCTATTTATATTTGTCTATGTCCAATCCCACAAAGAAGTAGGCCATGTCCAATTTTTGTGCTTCTTATCTGCAGACTGCAAATCTGGATGGATCATCTTGTTTTACGTTATATTTACTAACGTTAGATTCACGTAAGAAAACTAACGTTAGATTTACGTTACAAAACTAACGTTAGATTTACGTTACAAAACTAACGTTAGATTTACGTTAGAAAACTAACGTTAGATTTACGTTAGAAAACTAACGTTAGATTTACGTTAGAAAACTAACCATAAACTAACGGTTAGAAACCAGACTTAAAATTTACATTAGATTAACGTTAGAATTATCACCATGGATCATCTTGTTTTATGTTATATTTACTAATGTTATATTTACGTTAGAAAACTAACGTTATATTTACGTTAGAAAACTAACGTTATATTTACGTTAGGAAACTAACGTTAGATTTACGTTAGAAAACTAACGTTAGATTTACGTCAGAAAACTAACGTTAGATTTACGTTAGAAAACTAACGTTAGATTTGCGTTAGAAAACTTACCATAAACTAACTGTTAGAAACCTGACGTATAATTTACGTTAGATTAACGTTAGAATTATCACCAATAATACATATTTAATTATTATGACTGAATTCCGACTATATCAATTGTTATAATGTGCACACACTGGTATGGTTATTTAATCCAGAAGTATTGAAGCGAAAAAAATTGGTTATATAACCGTCATAAAATTTACGTTAGATTTACGTCATTTTCTGACGTAAAAGTAACCATAACCATTCTGACGTAAAAGTAACGTAAATTTAACCATACAATTTTATCATTATTGGACGCTAACCTAAATCTAACCATAATGACGTAAAACTAACGTTAATCTGACGATCCATGTTAACTGGGTAAATGTGTTATCCAACTAAAGGCTAATTACACACGAGGGTACTATAAATTTTGACATGAAATTGATCTTATTTTGTTTACAATAGATACTGGTGTTATACAATGATGTTTTAAGTTCTAATCTAAATAATTTGCTAACATCAATCACGGCATTCATCATTAAAATACTTATTTATCCATTTTAGTGTGAATGCTTGATATTAATTCCGTTAATTCTAGTTTTAATGTTTTAGATGTGTACTTTAAGGCGTCAGGTACTAAGGTTAATATTGAAAAATCAGAAATTTTACCTACAGGAAAAGCTAGATACAAGAAGTATGATTATAAAATACCACTGAAGCAGCTTAAAGATTTTATCGAAATGTTAGGTGTCTATGTTGGTCCAAACAAACAACAGTGTGATATTATAAACTGGAATGGAAAAATCTCTAAGATAAAAATTATTATAAACATGTGGAAAAAACGTAGATTAACACTACAGGGTAAAATTATTGTTATACAAAGTTTATTGCTTTCAAAATAATGGTATATTGCTAATGTGCTTTCCATACCGCAGTATGTGTCTCGTGAATTAACTAAACTAGTATGTGATTTTTTATGGAATGGTAAACCACCCATAATTCAGTTCAACTCTATAATAGGTAGCAAGTCTTCCATATATAGAATGTAAATCTCAACACAATCACCATTTATACTGTTTCATTAAATTCAATGTAAGGTCACATTACCTGCTGTTTTGGTCTGAGCTTGGGATAATACATCCTTCTTCCTATTTTCTCAAACAGTGATAAATTTTTCAAGTTTTTTTTACATATTATGCACACAACAGGCAGCACAGATTTATTCTTTCTTTTTGCTTCTGGAACGGCTGAAGTGACTGTGTGTATTCTGGTTTTGGATCTTAATTTCTTTGGAGAGCTAGGTCCCTAATCTTCTACACTCTCGCTAAATTCTGGTTGACTTGTAGCCGGAGATTTTAATGTTTCTTTCTCTATGCGATTACGGGCAGATACAATTCGGAATTTGTCTCTAAACGCCCGTAGCATGTTGGGTGAAATCATGCATCTTTTGGCGCGTCGATAAATTCCTTGTTGACAATATCAGTAGGCCTATATGCCCTATATCACTCGAAGTCGCCTGTACAGCTATCCATTTCCCTCGCTCATCAAGTTTAAGCCATTCCTGGGCACATTCGCGGAATTTATCCCAACGAGATTTTGTAAATAGTTGTTCTCGTTTCTTTCTTAATCCTTCGTAATGTACAACACAGAGTTAATTTGGTGAAGTATCACTAGTATCAGTCGATTCATGTACATTCCTGAGCGCAGCCATCACACGTGTGTTATTGTTTACAACTGTCTAGGTCGGTCAGCTGGTCACAATACGAGCTTCTGATTGGCCCATGGTGACCAATCACCAGTTATTTCCCTACGCGTTATAATAGCGCGGGTAAATTAAACCCCGTACGAATAAATTTATATCAACCTTAATTGCGATGCCGGTGCTTGGAACACTAGTCAATTTTCTTTAAAATATGCCCATCTACTTTATAATGGTCGCAGATTATATAAGGGAGGACCATGTAGCGGAGTTGCACGCTAGAAATCTTGGCTGCAGGCCTAACTTTTTTCAGTCTAATAACACGGTTTTTAAATATATCTTTCTTAATTTTCGATTTATAGAATTAATATATTTTATAAACTTAGTTTTTTAATTTTTAATTTTTATATATATATATATATATACATTCTCTTTATATTGATGTTATCTATAGCTCAGGTTAATTGGTTTTCCATTAATAGTGTTAATACACTGATCTTTATATATAATAGCATTCACCACCTTTTAATCCCGGTAAGAGATTTCCGTTGTGTAGGTTTGATTCTTAATGGACCCTCAATCAAAGGTGTTAAGCTTTAATTGGATTTGATGATTATCTTTGTTGCATTATTATCTTTGTTGCATATTCTGTATATATTTGCGGGGTGTTCTCATCCAGCTCCAAATATTGATTAAGGGGATGAAGGGTTTAGGGCTGGGGGATTATGGTCTGTAGCTGAAATGTGGTCACCTAATTAGAAATGGACTAACTGTTTAATAAGTGTCATATGAACTGTGTTTAATAAGTGTCTTGTGAAATGGTAGTTTACTTGCCCATGTGAAATATAGATTTTTAATGTTGATGCTCATTTCATAGTGCTATTTAGTTATTTATTTTTTATATTAAGTTTTTCCATTTACATTAAACGTGTTGAAATAAGCATGTTTCACTATAATAAATGATGAATAAAGTGATTTTGTTTTACTATTAGGTTTAACCTAATGAAATAAACAGTGACCAATGTGAAACAGACTACAGCTAATCGTTCTTTAGAAATTCCAATTAACACCTTAGTCACGCTAACATGATTATTTAAGTTTTGAGCTGGGTGAGAATGAACCTCCACCCACATTTCTTACTTTTTGTATCATTTGTTTGATGAAGACGAGAGTATCCTCGTCGAAACGTCGCTTATTATCAAACTCAGTAATTGTGTATCCATAAAATTGTACCTTGTGTTATGTTTTTTTTTTATTTTAAAGTTTAAAAAGATTTTTTTTTAAATTTTAAAAAGATTTTTTTAAGTTTTTTTTATTTTCCAAAACAAAAAAAAATCTCTTTTTTACTTATATTTTCATGTTTTTAAATGGAATGCAAAAAAACGCTATTGCTACCAAGGGCCACCATAGTGGACAGTGGTGTCCGATACGTACAACAATCAACTTTCGTGCATAAGTGGACCAGTTTCAGATGTCGCCAAAAACACTGCTTAAGAAGACCCACGACCCTTCTTTCCTCCCTTAAGAACACCCCCTTTACCCCCCTGAGAGAGGGGTTAATTCCGAATTTTGCGTACAACAGCGTACAACGTTAATTTCTTCGTTAACAGTTTCACTTTGATCCGCTAGAACATAACATTAACTTAATAGTAAGTGCAAGATAAACCTGCGGAAAAGACAGAAAATAGACATTGCAAAAATAAACAATTATCAAATGAAGGGAATGGATCTCCCCTTCTATTCCGGATAAGAACAGCAAAGGGGGGGATGTGTGAAATAATCAAAATGACGATTTAATTCGACTTTTGCGTACAATGATCAACTTTCGTGCATGCGTCGACCAAAATCAGATGTCATCAAAAACACTGCTTAAGAAGACCCACGACCCTTCCTTCCTCCCTTAACAACACCCCCTTTACCCCCCCCCCCCACACACACACACACACCCTGAAAGACTAGTTAATTCTACTTCCGCGTACAACATTAAATTTTTCGTTAAAAGTTTCAATATTGGCCCACTAGAACATACCACTAACTTAAGAACGCGAAATTCACTTCTTTTTTGGATAAGAACGACAAACGGGGGACTAAAATGACCAAAATGACGATTTAATTCAACTTTTGCATACGACGATCAAATTTCGTGCATACGTCGACCAACCTCAAATGTCACCAAAAACACTGCTTAAGAGACTAATTAACTCTTATTCCATGTGCAACATTAATTTTTTTCGTTAATATTTTCACTAATGTTGCACTAGAACATAGCACTTATAGTTCGGTGGCTGAAGGGGGGGGGGCATTGCCACCCGAGCTGTGAATTTATGAGACCAAGTTTTTCTAGACCATTTTTTCGCGTAGATTCCGAATCTAGGTGGTGAACAGGCGTGTTAGGGGGCGTTTTTGAGATATGGGGGGGTCTAATGTCTATGTATGGGTGTGTGTAGGGGGTGGGGATGTCATTATGTTGACATTTTAATAAAACAAAAATTTCTAGGATTGCCATTCTGTAAATAAGTGTTTATGATGCCCCTGGATAACTGTTTGATGTGTGGGATAGGGTAGCAGGTGTGCAATTGGGTAAATTGCGGGGGGGGGGAATGATTTCACGTTGATTTAAATGATTCAAAATTGACCTGAAAAGTGTTTTCTCTAGCTTTTCGTTCAGTACCAACATCGTCATTCAAAATATTAAATTATAATGGTATTATGTATCGCAGCAAAAGACTACTCAGGCAAGATGGTAATAAGGAAAGAAATTTTTGTTATTTCTCATCACAATTGAAATTCCTCCCGAAGATCTTTTTTTCTAGTGTCTTCTTAACCAGTAATTACATCATCCTAGCTCTTGTTAGAAAGTTGGGATTTTCTTGAAAAATATCTTTCCTACTCCTCTCCGCATTGCAAATTAATGGAGGTGCTGAAACGGCTCCAGGACAATTCGATCCCAGACGATTCATACCAGGACAATTCGTCATCATACAATTCGTACCCAGATTTTTTGTCCCCCTGGACAATTCACCAGACAATTCGTACCCAAGGACAATTCGTACGCGAGGTCGAATTGGCCGGGGACGAATAGTCCTAGTCCGTGGGTACGAATTGTCCTTGGGTACGAATTGTTTGGTGAATTGTCCAGGGGGACAAAAAATCTGGGTACGAATTGTATGATGACGAATTGTCCGAGAGCCGTTTCAGCACCTCCATAAATTTGCAATGCGGAGAGGAGTAGTAAGATATTTTGGTGTCCTCATGGTTGGTTGTCAGTTCTATGATATTCTTGACACTTTCAATACTAATCTTAATTTTTTTTTTATACAATGATGATTGCGGTAATGCCTATCTGTCTTTCTTTTTCAAGAAAATCCCAACTTCTAACAAAAGCTGGGAGGGTGTAATTACTGCTTAAGAAGCGCTAGAAAATAGATCTTCTGGAGGAATTTTTATTATATAAATTAATAAATTAATAAATTATGAATTTGTAGAGCGCAATTCTTTCCAGTAAACTGCTCAAGAGCGCTAGTCATATATTTTCTTGAAGATTGAGGTCTTTAACTGTGATTTAAAAATGTTCAATGTTGCGGATCTTTTGATGTCTATGGGAAGCCTGTTCCACAAAACTACACCACATCGCACAAAAGCAAGATCTCCATATTTGGTTCTTGATTTTGATGGCACTGCCAACTGTAGTTGATCGGCTGATCTTAAAGGTTGGTAAAAGGAGAACAGATCTTGAAAATAAACTGGACCGAGATTGTGGATTGCTTTGAAGACAAAGGTTAATAACTTGAAATTTATTCTAGCACGGATTGGAAGCCAATGTAAGCTCTTAAGAATGGTAGTTACACGTTGACGGATATTTGTGTGAGTGATAAGTCTGGCGGCAGTGTTCTGTACACGCTGTAGGCGATCAAGCTGTTGGAGTTTCAAGCCGTAAAGGAGACTATTGCAGTAGTCCAATCTAGAGATGACAAATGCCTGAATCAGACGTTTCGTGGAGTCTGTGTCGATATATTTCCTAATTTGGCGGATATTTCGTATTTGGAAGTAACCAGTTCTGCAAACATTACTCACATGTGTTTCTAAATTAAATTTTGAGTCAAATACAACACCAAGGTTTTGCGCGTTTGTGTTGGGATTGATTACTGAGTCACAAACACTAAGTTGAAACTGTTCTAATTTTGCACATGATGATTTTGGACATATTATTATAAATTCAGTCTTGTCTTCATTGAGTTTCAGTAAATGAATGGTCATCCAGCCTTTAATATCTTCAATACACCTTGAAAGTGAATTAAAAACATTTTGGTTGTTTGCGTTCAGTGGACGGAAACCCAGATACAGTTGGGTATCATCTGCGTAGAGGTCGAAAGAAATGCCATGTGATCTAGCTATATCTCCTACGGGTAGGGTGTATACAGTAAACAGTATGGGACCTAGGATGGATCCTTGTGAAATTCCAAAACTCAATTCAGACTTTGATGACCTAATGCCATTGATCACCACCGAATGGAAGCGACCAGAGAGATAGGATTTCATCCATAAGAGTGCATCACCGGTCATTCCTATCAGACTTTCTAGAGTTTGCAACAGGAAGTCATGGTCGATCGTATCGAAGGCAGCTGATAAGTCTAATAAAACCAATATCGTTGCTCCGTCAGAATCAAGATTCTGGAGAATGTCATTCTGGACACATAGTAATGCAGACTTAGTACTATGTCCTTGCTTGTAGGCAGATTGCATCACCTCTCCAAGTCCATTCTGTCGCATATGATCTCGCTGTGAGAGTAAGGGGCCAGATGATTCGGAATCGACTGCATAGGGGTCACCTTCGCACCGGACGTCTTCCCGTGATCCCTTGAGAGTTCATCACATCCAGGCAAGACGTCGTTGGTGTAGGGGTCGTCAACACTGGGATAATCGACGCTGGAGCAATGTGATGTTTTCAGATGAGTCAAGGTTCACTGTTGATTTTTTGGACAGACGTAAGAGGGTGTGGCGTCGTCGAAACGGGCGCTCCCAAGACGTTAACGTCATCAGACATGATCGATTTGGCGGTGGTTCTGTTATGGCGTGGACAGGCATCTCTGTTGCTGGAAGAAGGCCTTTACGAGTTGTTGCAGGGCGTGTTACAGGCCAGTACTACCGGGACAACATCTTGGCAGTCCATGTTTTGCCGTTCGCACGACGTCATGGCCGCCGTTTCATCTTCCAGGATGACAGCACAAGATGTGACAGGGCCAGGATCGTTACAGGTAACCTCAAACAACAGAACATCACCACATTGCCTTGGCCAACACTGAGTCCCGACCTCTCTCTTATCGAGCATTTCTGGGACATGCTGGGACAGAGGTGACGTCAACGTCAACAACGCCCTGCCAATGTCCAAGAACTTGCTGCTGCTTTGCAACAGGAATGGAAAATCTGGACCAAAATGACTTTAGACGTCTCATTAGGAGTATGCCACGTCGGATCAATGCTTGTTTGGCAAACAGAGGAGGATTTACCCGTTACTGACATTGTTGTGATGCCGTGGTAACTTTGCTGTTTGACCCCGGGTATCATTTTATCCTTATAATGGTCAATCTTTGCCTTACTTAGTCTAACGATCATTTTGAATAAATCGATGAATGTGAACTTCATTTCATTTTGTCATTTGTTTCTTCGTCAATTTCATCAGGTGACTTGAATAACACTTAAAAATCAAATATCCCCTACTTTTTTTGAATAGTATATAAAGAAACCGGTTTCATAACGCTAAAAGAGAGACGCGGAAGACATAAACTTAAACTCATTTATAAAATTATAAACGGCCTTTAATCTTGACAAAAAGCGCACATTATAATCTCCGAAACACATGCTTACCTGAATATAAATGTAAAACAAATATTTTTTATAATTCTTTCATACCATCATCAATTAGATAATGGAACAAATTCGTTTTCTTTAAATACATTCAATTCGAAATTTATGGCTCAAGATTCAATACCACCAAAAGTCTTTTCATTAGGATCCCGCACTAACTAAATTATTCATTCTAAACTGTGCTTCTCTTGCAGCAATCTAAACGGACATAAATATTTACGTCATATTTCTAACAATCCATCCCGTAAATGTGGACACCAATTTAAAGACACTGAACATTTTTTATTGAATTGCTCCTTTTATGCAGATGCCCCCCCCCCCCCCAAATATAAAATAATAACTTATCGACTATTAAACGAAACACTTTTGTTTTATTGTACGGAATTGACCATGTGGTAATCACTCAATATTTTTAAAACAGTCCATTTGTTCTTCGAAATCACCAGACGTTTTCAGGGACAACTATAAACACCCATTGTAAATATATTTTCACTAAAATCATACTTGCACGTGTACATTGATTATTAATTTCTAAAATGTAAATACATGTATCTATATCTGACAGGGAGAGGGGTTTAATATAGGCTATGCCTGTTCCCCAATCCCTATTCAGATACAAATCTGAATAAAATATTGCTTATAAAAAAAAAAGAAAATTTGACATTTTGTTTGATCCCCCATGGGAAAGGGACTCGCAACTTAAAAGTATCGGAGACCGCTTTCCACTCATCTAGCATAGTAGAAATTCTGTACGCGATTTTCGAAACAACCTGAACCTAGCTCCCTAACTATAATAAATTGTAAAACCGAGCATGCAATTATCTGATATTATACAACAATGTTATGTACAAGCGAATCAGAACGTTTTATAAAAGTATGGACTGATTCAAAAATCAAAATATTTAAGGTGTTCGAAATTAAAATTAGATCTAAATAAATAGTTTCTGTGAGTTCCTTTGATGAATTTAATAGTTCAATTCTTATAGTTGAATAAAATGGGCAATAGAAGAAGAAGTTGTAGTTATCTTCGTCCTAAGAATTGCATGCTGGACATATTTTTGATTCAGAGAGGCAGTCGTGGAAAAGAAGATTGTTGAGGTTACAAGATTTTTTTTTTCGTTGGCAGTGAATTTTATTTTCCTTACGATTTCCATAATGAAAGTAACTGGTTTTTTATGTAAAGAATACTGACTTAGGAGACTAGACAAGGGACAATAGCCTTTTTCTAACCACGAGATGTTTAAGTGTCCCACCCGTTGTGTAAATTATCCATTACATCCTATTTTACTTGCCCAGAGTGTTCAAAAATATGTTTAAATCCAAGTTACATTTAAAAGCGTTTATTATTATGATACAGTTGAATTTTTCCTTTTTTTTCAATTAGGTGTGTTAAGATGAAAATTGTATCATCAATTAATTGAAATACTGTAAAATAGTACAATTTGTTGATCAGAATAAAGTTTTGAACCTATTATTCAGTTACAACAAGGGTGGTATTGGGGCTTTAAGAATATTTAGAGGCGGCGATATCTGCATCTGCGCACATAGACCATTCCATAGTTTTATTGTGTTTAGGGAAAGGCTTTTTTATATAAGAAGACGTTTTACATTGTGGTATTTTCAATTTATGGTTTCTAAGACTGTAATAATTTGTTTCGGGGTGTACATGTATTTTCAATAGAATATGGGACAAATACTGGGGACTATAGCAATTAACGATTTATAAAAATAGACGAGTTCGTCATAAACATATTTTCTGTGGGAATTTCGGCGCATACCAGTTATCATTCTTCCTGTTTCTAGTTGGATAGTCTCAAAAAATTCTGAATCTTTAGTACTACAATTATTCCATATACTATCTCCCACTCCATAAGAGGACGTATAAAGGACGTAAGTATCGTACATAACGCAGATATATTTATTTTGAATATTAATTAGTGTAGTATGATGAGTCTATTACAAGCTTTGTTTTAATGAATTTTTGAAATATATTCTGCCAAGTTCCGTTCAGATGAAAAGTTAGTACTAGGTGGCAGTGTGAGGTACATTTATCAATAATTTTATTTTCAAACATGAGATTAGGATGATTATTTTTAATTACGTGTGAATATTACGGGTTATATTTTATTTGCCATTTATTTGCCCATGTTGCCATTAGCTTCTAATTTAATGGGACATCATTTATAACGAATCCTCAGCAACAAAATTGTACAGTGTTATTTAGATTGTTTAAAATATCATTCGTGTAGATTAAAAATAGAAAAGTACAGAGTTGATCCCTGGGGAACCCCGGATTCAACTGACAAATAGGTGATTGAAAGGACAACAGATAGTTTACCATTTGCTAAATAGTTATATATCCAATCACATAAAATTAAACTAATATCACACTTTTGCAGCTTATATATCATTTCCATGTGCCAGACTTTATCAGACGCTTTAGAAATATCACAGAATACAAAAATAATTTATCTAGATTACTTATGATTATATTATATATCTCAAGAAGTTTGTTCATTGTTGAATCATTTTTTTTTGGTGCAAAGATAATAATTCATATATTGTAATAAGGTTGGGTGTTTTAAAATAATTTTCAAAAAATTTACAAATTGTGCACTAAAACTACCTCATTTCTAATTTTACGGAACTTTAGCCAATGGTTTGGGTTATTTGACTTTTTTGAAAGTTAAACTAATATCACACTTTTGCAGCTTATATATCATTTCCATGTGCCAGACTTTATCAGACGCTTTAGAAATATCACAGAATACAAAAATAATTTATCTAGATTACTTATGATTATATTATATATCTCAAGAAGTTTGTTCATTGTTGAATCATTTTTTTTTTGGTGCAAAGATAATAATTCATATATTGTAATAAGGTTGGGTGTTTTAAAATAATTTTCAAAAAATTTACAAATTGTGCACTAAAACTACCTCATTTCTAATTTTACGGAACTTTAGCCAATGGTTTGGGTTATTTGACTTTTTTGGCAAGCTTATGAGCTCGGTTTCTTTGTCGAATTTTTAGGCAGATTCAGTTGTTCATAAAAGGTTTATCATTGGGTCTAATTTTGACTAGTTTTCGGCAAGGAAATGTTTAAAATCATTATCCAATTTCTTGATATCCTTACTATTAAAATCCGTTGTTGACCATTCTATTTGCTTAAACATACATTATGCAAGAGCTAAATTTGTCTATTGTAAGCCTTTATTGAGGCTTCAGGTGTTATAGAAATGATAAATTAGACCCTTATTTACATGCCAAGCTCAAAATTAACTCGTAGTCCCAAAATTACCTAGTTTGTGTCGACTGGACGTTAAACCCCATTCCCCAGGGATCACGGTGGCTAAGTGGATAAGGCGCTGGTTCGCTAGCCTGGAGGTTGAGTGTTCGATCCCTGCATTGGCCGAGAAAGTTCATCTCGATTTTCCGGCGTGATTTCCCCTTGTCAGTGATGCAGAAGGAGGGCCTGACAAGGACAGCTGCCTAGTCGTTCGGATGGGACGAAAAACCGAGGTCCCGTGTACAAATTGGAGTGCACGTAAAAGATCCCTTGGCAGTTGGAATTCGATATAAGAGTAGGCCGTAGAGCCGCTGCCCGGGCAAAAATTTCCCTCATAGCACACTGTATGGCATATGCCCGTCTTCAATTGGCCCAGGTTAGGTGCTTAAGCGTAGGACGTTAAACCCCATTTCATTCATTCCATTCCTCTCTCTCGCTCTCTATCTCTCTCTCTCTCTCGAAATCAACTCAGTAGACCCTCGGGTGGCTTGGATACAGCTGGCATTTATTAAACAGTTGTCCATTTAAAATTAAATCAATTAATGTCTGACCAAGCTATCGTTTCTTTGCTTCTTTGTGTTGGGTTGTTTGTGTGTTTGTGCGTTTTCTTGTACGAGTAAATATGTTCAATCTTGAGTGAAGTCTGTGTTGCTTCAGACCCGGGACTGTACAGCGCAGTGGACGCTTCCGGCTAGCCCCCGGATCCATTCACTCTTTTTTGAATTGTTGTTTTTTTGTTTGTTTTGTTTGCTGTTTCGGAGTATGATGTCTTGTCGTTGTATTCGCCTTTTTGTAAATCATATGTGGCGCAGTCCCCCTGCACTAACTATTACCATTAGAAACTTCGAAAAATCAATTAATGTCTGACCAAGCTAACGTTTACCATTAGAAACTATCGGAAACTGGTGGTGAACAGCTTGCCAAGCAAGGGTACCATTGCCATTGAGGATGTTACTTGATAATCGAGAATATGTTGGTGGATTTATCGTCTGTAAATCAAACGATTCGAAATTCGCGTAGACGGTGTCTATTTCTATTCCAAACTTCGAAAGTGACAGCTCAGTTCAGATTGAAGTAATTTGACTGAAATTTTCATTTCATTTCATTTCAAAATTAGCCTGTTCAAAAATTCGGATTTTCCGTTTAAAAGATATTTTCTTGCCTGAAAAGAAAGGTTAATTTTTATAAATATTATTATACCACAACCCTGATACTCTAGAATCAGAATTAAAGTTTTGCAGGTGTGACTCAGTTATACATTTAATATCATGATTACCTAATTCTGCCTCAATTGTTGATATAATATGTAATCTACTTCATACATTGCTATGAACAATTGATATTTTTTCGGAGGCGATTCGTTTTCCGTCTGGTCCCTAATTCCTACTTGATAACAGTAAGAGTGTCCTCGCTGAAATATTACTGTTAATAAACCTAGTGTATGTTATTCATAAAGTTGTCTGTTATTAATATCGCTTTTACTAATTGCCGTTTAAATATTATATTATAATTATAATGTGGTATCTTTCAATTTTCCTAATGACATAATTACGGTAGATTTTGGAGTGGGGGTTGTTGTAAACGGACCAACGTTTTTCCTTTAAAATGTGTATTTGGCCCGACAGAATTTACGACTTGGTGGTTATGTTGACCTCTGACTTGGATCGATTACTATTTCTTAACGGGCTCTTGGTATATAATCTTGAGTGTTTTTTGTTTGGTAACAACCAGGCTTTGGAGATCAACTTCTGGGTTTATTACGGTGTGGTCACCAACTAGCGGTTGGGCGGACAATAATATCCTTAGTTTTATTAGGAACACACTTTTAAACTCGATGGCTACGTCCAATTTGGTTATTGTAATTTGTAGAAATTTACCACCCAGGATTTTATTATTTATTAAGTCTAATAACAAGTGGTCCGTATTTTCTGATAGACCAGAGGATTTAATACGCGTCTTTCTTGAGTATTGCTCAAGATCATCTAGTCGTTCTTCTAGTGATGAAATATTTTCAATCAATGGCGTTGTTAGAGTAGGCTAGATGTTAGTGGTCAATTTATTTACTATTTCGTCCCTTTTTAAGAGTTCAACTAAAAAAATATCGTATGGATTTAGCATCCTTTGTCACGTTATCCAAGAAATTAATTATACTGATGTTGGCAGAATTTGAACTTCGATGGCCTGGTCTTGGTCGTATTTTTATGTCTTTACCAATGATATGTAGATGTTTGCTGGTGTTAACAAACTGAACGATACTCGGGTGAGCTGTATTGAGACTGTATAATATTCAAGTTGATATATCTAATAATCTGGTATATATTGTTTTTGAAATAAATCCATAATCTGTGTCACTGAGGTATAGCAATCATCAAACCTATTTCTAGAAGTTATCACTGAAATTAAGGATGCAAGCCTCCTTCATACGCAGCATAGTCCCATGGGTTGGGTCGTTTTAAAAATATATTAGGAATAAATAACAACATAAGGGGTGTATCAAATATTTTATTTTTAATAAAATCACATATTTGTTATATGTAAACAATCAAAGGTGTCTTACCAAGCTTTAAAATATGTCCAACAAGAGATGAACATATAAAAATTGTGAACAAAGGTGCAGAGGTTTTTAAAGGTTGTACAACTGTGCAAAAATGTAATTGTTGCTAGAGACTTAAAGAACGAAAAAAAAAATGTTCGAGATTTAAAAATTCATAAAGGTTATTATCTTGTATTCTACAACTTATTGTATTTGCAATAAGTTATGTAACTTTCAGCAAAAAAATTACTTACTTACTTACAAAAAGAAACACATTTACTACAGTATCAATATTTAGGAACTGGTGTACAGTATATCCTCATTTAGGAACTGCTGTATTAGATAATATCAAAGGAATTTTATTCCTTTTAAAACCTTTGAACTTTTAACAGTTTAAAAATCTCTCAAAACTATATTTAAAGATTTGTTTGAATGTATTCTTCATATAATAAGGTGTATATTTAGTAATAGCAATGCGACCATCGGATATCGACCTAATAATATTTACTGTAATTTTAAAACTTGCGTTTCTATAATATCTTATGTAGATTAATAAAGATTTCTTGGTTTCTGTACAATTGAAAATAATAACACAAGTACATTTCTTCAAAACTAAAAGCAACGGACAACTTTAATAAATATAGGAATTAGTTCAATCAATTTATCTGGTTAATAAAGTGGATGAAGCGTTACTTAACAATTCAAATAATAATGATAATCAATGGTTTATCATCGCGCTAATTATTAATGGAATTAATTAAAAAAGGGAGTTGGGCATTAGAACAGATTTAAAATAGTGTTAAAGAACATATATATAATTTCTTTGATAATAAATTATCAAGCATGCTTTAGATTCACTCAATAGAACATCATATATTTCAAATAACAAACATACCAAAAGTAAAGTACAAAATAGCAATCCAGTCATACCTTGGAATGAGCAATGTGATAGTGAATTAATAAAATCTCTGTACAAAAGACTAATACTTACTATTTTTAAAGATTAAAATTACTAACTTTCACACTACGTATTTCCTCATTTATATTGTTAATTTAGCCAGGCTGAATTGCATTAAAAAAGAAAGCACTGGTATCATACATGAAAATGTTCACTATTAAAGAGATCAAACTGTGCCTATTGTGAAAAAAGGTATATCGTAGTTATATTATTTATTGTAATGCAAAAGCCTATATCGTTTATATTCCATATCACCTGTCTGGCAAACTTGGAAGGAATTGGCCATGTGAAGCTTTTCGTAAGTCCAAAGCAATAATTTCAATCCAACTTTTTTAGAATCGCAAAAACACGAAATTGTTAAGGAAAAATAGTTATAACTTTAACCACAATATTGGAAATATTTGAATCACATGGAATGGCATTTTCGGAATGCGTTGCAATATGAAAAAGGGTGCCTTAAGCAAAGATTATACATATCTCGAATAGGCTCTACAAATGCATACGTGTACAGTGAACTGGGAGTTAAGGGCAAGGTTAAGTGACAAAAATGGTCACAACACCTGAAATGGGGGGGGGGGGCTCAAAATCATTCACAACACCTTTAGTGATTTTATTTTGGTGTCTAAACGTGCTTGAGATGATACTGAACAATAAAAAATGAATGAAAATAAAATAAAATGATATTGGAATTTGTAACTTTGGAAAATGTGAACCAAATATACTATTCAGCACTGCGCAGCTACAGGGTATACAACTCAACATGGGAAATCACAAGGTCTCACAGAAATACCTGAATATATACACTACAATCATCGAGACTTCAAATTTTGATTTAGCACACCACGTATATATAATCGAACTTACTCTTTTTTTCAAATGTCCTCCATTTTTTTTTCAAAGGGACTAATTTAGGCCCTTTTGTATGGTGTACCGTCGTAAGCATCATTTGGAGTAAATGTTTCGGATCTGTATGGAAAATTGTAAATACTGCATCACAATTTTCTTGAATTCGCTTTTGGTTTACATTATTATTATCATTTGTATTACTTATTAATTCACCCTTGAAACTTTGTACTGATAATTTAATGTACTGCAAATTAAACATTAGACACTTTTACTATGTTTTACAGTAAAATATTTCGTTAAAAAATTTATTCAATATCCATTCACACTTAACTAATAATCCACTATTAAATTTAAATGTGAAAAGGTCCAGCTGAATGATTGATTGGAAATATGATTTGTGGCAACTGGTACTCAATAGAAATGAATTTGCCCCACTTGACAACGGCAACCATGATAGCTTAGATTTTGGCAGGTCTGTTTTCATCAATTTATAGAACGGTCCATATGAATAACGTCGATATTAGAAGATGTGACAGTTCTTGCAAATGAAGCACAAATTACGATTTACCACCCGATGTAAGGACAATTGTGATAGTATAAGTCAAAAAGTACTAACTGCATTTTTATTTACCTTTCTGTGTCGAATTACCGGTTTAACGGAAGTGTTGCTCGCACCAATGAATTCATGCATGACTTATTCCGTAAAACACACCTCATTTGTATTTTAATATAAATAAATCGTATTCCGCGGTTGTATGAATTAAAGAATTAAAAATTTGTATTTAACATAAACAGTTTGCTATTAGCAAAAGGCCAAGGACATACGCGATATCTGGACACGAAATCACCTACGAAACATTGTTTACAATATACAACGCGGAAATGTGTTATTACTAAACGGAATACGACATAATTGTATGTATGATGATGTAAATGAAACCTTTACATATCGATATATTGTTCCGATGAAAGTTGTCTGCTCAACGATTATTCGCACCACTTCTCTGAAGGTATGAAAGGTCATTTTCAAGATTGAATAAGAATATGGCGGATTCCAACCGCGTGGTAGTAAGGACTTGGAAATCTCCCACTACAAGGAAATAGGAAAATAACTCGAAAATCTAAGACTTGCTTGACTACTATACTACATAGATCAGAGTATAAATAGAGAGGTAATAGCTGTCGTTTTGTCTGTAGGTGGTGAAATTTTCGTTTACGTGATAACACGCGGATGTACGAATTAAAGGGGTATTGACAGTGAAATAGTGTATTGTGAGTAATAGAGTATATTTCGGATGTTTGTATCCAAGGGGCACTATTCTGTGTTAGATTAGGAAATAATATGTTCTGCCTTGTTGATGTCCAGACTAGTTTGAAACAAGATGGTGTCACTTTACCTTGCCCTTAATATCAAATTCTTTGCTTGATACATTATTAACTTATTGGTCAAAATGCTATGGCACGATATATGTCATTTCACTTCCATAAATCTTGATAGATTAACAAGATTGTCGGATGCAATGACAAAATCAATTAGTAAATGGTGCATACCGATTAGGCCATGTCCCAAACTATCTACAGCTATGTCATGTTCCTGAACCAACGACTGCGAGCTTTACAACATCTGGACGTTGCTTGTTTACTTCACAATTCCCGAACTTATAGCTGCGTTATCTGCAGACACGGGAACAGTAGCATCCAATCGGGGATTATGACATAGCGAGCCCCGCGGAAACTTTGAACTTGGACGAACCTTGAACTTTGCAACTTGATTATCACATGTAGTCATTTTAGCTTGAAAGCGTGAGACTTGGTATTCGCGACGGCCAAGGAATCTGATAAGCTCACAATCAAACTCAGTGCCGAAATATGTAAGGTATTACGTGAAGGGCTTGATAAATGTTTGTAGTTAAAGTGAGATCAAGTCTCCTATTGAAGATGCGCCTATGTAGGCCAAAGCTTTGCGTTGGACTTATTTTTTATATAACCTACGTATAGACAATTTGATATCTTTAAAGGATCGTTACCAAATTCAGTGACCTTGGGATTTCTCAAAATTGATTTCCGGCTACAGTACAATCAAAATGACAAGACTATGCATTTCTATGTACATGTATAATCTGTAAATTTGGTTTCAAACTATACTTTTCGAAATTTAACGACAAAGGAATTAATTTAAATAAACTGGACACCAATTGGATCGTTAATTACAGCTGTAATATCTGACAATAAAAACACAAAAAAGCAGTCAATAACAATAGACCAGTTTTACCCTCATAAAAAACAGGCTTTAAAACTAAAAAGAACGCTATACTACATGGTAATTTTTAAATAAACTTTGTTTGCTTCTTTCGTCTAGTAGATATACATTACCCGTTTATTATACATCATAGTGAATACATCAGTTTTCATCAAATCACCCTGTTATATCAAAGTCAATGTAGTAATTGTTTATTTCGGGGGGGGGGGGGTCTACCACATAATAAATAAAAACAAAATAGTGTCAAATTGCTCTATAGGAAACTTAACTTTTGATTTGGCCTTGAATGCCTTTATAGCAATTAGCCTACAGTAGGTACATAATTTTTAGTATGAATTACCGTTAAATGTCAAGTGATGCAGCATTTTAATAATTTTCGTATAATATAAATATAAACAGCCCAAATATTTTAATTTTCAATGGGAATAATGCATAAGTTGCTGTACGTATTAGTGGTTATATGTTATCGTTGGCTATAAACACTGACAAAAACATATATATATTATTGGCACCAAATGGCGGAAAATATATAATAAAATATACATTGACTAAACAAATATCACCCCCCCCCCATTGTCACAATGTAGACACAATACCACACACGTTGCAGTATTCTGTTTACCCTCCAAAACATAGTCTAGTACGATACTAGTGTTATATCAATCATAAGTTCATGGAGAGAGAGAGAGAGAGAGAGAGAGAGAGAGAGCGAGAGAGAGAGTTCTTCTTAATCAGTTGCTAAACAACGTTTTGATTGTTTTAGAAAAGATATGTGTTTATATTATGATTGTATAAGTTTTGATTGAATGATTATTTATTAATATGCATTAAAAGTAGGAGAGAGGATGAAAAACCCCAAGGCATTATGATACTAGCTTCATGCATTACAGTAAGTAATAAAAGATGCAAAATTGTTGGTGGTCAGTGCAAAGAATAATATCTAATCCTAAGTCTTTAACATTTAATTTGTTTTAAATGAGTTATTCTTGTAATAAGTAAGACATGTGTTTGATTAATAAAGTAAAATACAATATATATTATTCAATATTTAAAGAGATATGTTTTCGAAAAAAAATCTATTGGAAAATGGGACAAAAATATAGTCAAAAGACTGAATTTATCACATTTTTCTATTTATAAAAGAAAAAAAAGCTGAAAATATACTTCTTGCCACTCACAAGCCACATAGACTCATTGGCTCGCTAGAGCGTGATAAATAAAACTATAATTGCAAAAATAAATGATTCAATTATAATTTTCTTAATATATAATGAAAATTTTGACAAACCCGCCCAATCTATGCCTCGTAGTTTTCTGTTATTGAAATGTTAGGCCTAACCATTGAGTACCAAATATTTCCAGACATGCTCGGCGCTAAGGAAAAATCTTTAAGTACTTGGGTTACTATATGTGTGACGGTGACTTTTTTTTAATTCTAATCCAAATAGGAATTCTATGTGTTACAGAACTCGCGTTTTCGTACCCACAGGTTTCTTATTACGTTGGATTGGGGCGAAGGGGCGAAAGTGTTGACCTATACACCTTTTAACCATTTAGAGGTAGCGGAGAAACAGTCGAGGTACTTGAAGATGAACAGGTTAATCTATATACTGAATAGTTCAGAAAGCTATATAAGTATAGTAATTCAAAAAAAAAAGCACAATGCACCCGAAACGGGAGTGCAGTGTGGCGAAGATATCACATGACAAAATGGCTGACAGTACTATAAGATAAAAAACTGTAGTCTACGCACAGTAAATCCAGATTCGCGGGAGATGGTGTGGGGAAAAAAACTAATAATGTACAAAAGTCGCAAAAAATTGCAAGTTTGCATCCTTGTAGTAGCAAATGGAAAGACAAGTACAATGTAGTTATTATTATTTCTTAATATCACTGACAGGTTGATAAACAGATGTCACTTGTGTCAACGTGTCTCATTCTAAACACAATCTGCTGCCTGATCAATAATATAACATATCCATTACTTTCATTTTACTTCTTTAGCTATATTCATCAAACATATCATCTATTCGATACAACTCCACGTCTATCCTTTCATTATTTACTTCTATGTTTGAATATTTTCACACGACGCCTTCATACCGACTCGTGCACATATTCACACATCATTTCGCTTTTGTATGCGCTCGTGGTCGCTATTTACTATATAAGGTCATTTCCTCATAAAATAAAAGATCTTAAAATAAAAAGCGGCACAATGAGAATTTTTTTGAATAAGTATTTATATCTTATGAAGCAACCACGTCACTGTCTGGGTGTAATTCTACTGTTTTAGGGTCCGAACTAACAGTAGCCGTCTCAGCGGCACTGATGTTATCGCTTGGACTTCGGGAGCTTTTTTTCTTACTAAAGTTATCATCACTTTCATTGCCGCTGCTGTATCCATCGCCACCCGGTCTACCTTTATAGTGACGATACGCCTTTTGAATGATTTTAGCCGCATAATGTTCCTTCTGGCGCATTAAAGTACTGCTCACTGGGTTATATTCTACCTTCTGTTTTTTATCATCAGCTACCGGAGGCACGTCTCCAGTATCTGTTGTACCTAAAAAGTTCTTAGTTAATGCGTCAAGTATATCTACACAAAAGACGCGATCTTCCTCACAAATTGGAATATCTAACTTTACCAATATAAAATAATTAGGTTTAGGTAATCTCAAAGGTTCTTCTAAATAATCAGCAAAACTGGACAATTTATCTAAACTTATAAACTGTGTTGCCTTGGGGTCATATTTTTCCCACTTTTCGTAGTACATATCAAAATCATCTGGCGTTAAACCTTGTTGCACATCCTCCGTTGCTTGACTGAAATTCTCGAGGATAACCGCGATGTACATGTTAACTACAACGAGAAAACTAATAACCAAGTAGGTAACTAGATATAATGATGCAATGGTATATTGAAAACAACTTTCTTTCGGCTTACATTCATCTATGAGTGATTTCAAAACACCGTCCCAACCAGCCGATGTACACATTTGAAACAATAATATTAAACTTCTAGGAAACGTGTCAAAATTGAAAGCGTCATCCATGCCATATTTCTGTGGGGCTCGCATAAAAAAGTTCATTCCCATAATGGCATAGATAAAGAGCACAAGCGCCAACAGCAAACCAATATTAAACAGAGCCGGAAGTGACACAGCTAAGGAGAACAGAAGAGTTCGAATTCCTTTAGCGGATTTCACCAAACGTAACACACGACCCACACGAAAAACTCGAATAACACGTAGAAGTGTGGGTGAAACAAAGAAATTATCCATAAATTCTGCCAATGACAAAGCTGAAAAAAAAGAAAAATGTTATTGAAGATATACAGACATTTTTCAAATTATAACGTCAAGGGGCATCGTTTGTTTATTGTATTTTGATCGCCATTTAATTTATAACCCTAGTTGTAATCGATTTTGTTCATAAGCAAAATGCCATCCCCAGCCCGCCTTTCAAAAATCGAGCACGTCCATAAAAATTAGTTTCTCGACCAAGCCGCCAGTGGATGGAGGGGCAAAGCCGGAGTGAAGCCATCAGCCATAACGACACTCGAACATGTGCAAACCGCGTGTTTATTTCATCGCTAAATTCTATATGAAAAACCTTAAATTATTATATATTTGTTTTAAAAAACAATCACGGTGAAAAATAGAAGGTTGGGGTTCTAAAAAAGCCTGTGAACAGAGGTGGGGAAGAGCAGTATTTTACCGTATTTTCATATTGCACCTATATAAGGCCGGATAGGAACCGTCAGTGCACATCGTCCGCTGAGAGACAGTTCCAAAAGGTACTTGTCCAGGTCTAACTTCATTACTCGCTCCCCGTATAAACCTATTACAGCCAAGTTGGAAGACGCTTGACACTAGATACCACACGTCGTCTAATCACTAGCTTATCCGACCAGGGAAGAAAGTGTCACACGAAAGGGGCGAATGAATCAAAGTGGTTCACGTGTCACTGTTTATAGTAGGTTTCAAGCAGGATGGGTTTGGTAAGAAATCACTCGCACTCTACAACATGCAAGAGTATGAATGTGGGATTTAATCACCGTAGAAGGGATTGGTTACCGAAATATTCCACAATTATTTCAAATAGGGGGGGGGGGGCAAACAGACCTAACAATATGGTAAGTCTTCCAGGCCTGACAATATAGTTACACTCGTGACATACCTTAATTATCACAAAATGTAGTAGCATAAAATCAACCAACACGTAGCCCAGGTGACTGTAATTGTTCAGGGTCGGATACAGTAATTTTGAATAGGTCAGTGCAAATGGGGTTGTTGAGGAGTGGAGCGAGTCAAAAAAAACTTTTGACCGTTTTCTAAAGTGCAATTTGTTACATGATACATTTAAACAGTTTGTGACATTCGTATTTCTGATATAAGAGAAGTATAAACCCCGAGCGGACCCAGCCAAATAAATTCACTCTTTTGAAGCTTGATATATACAAATATACTTTTTATGTTTTTATGCTTAGGCCTTTTTAGATTTTATAACTAGTCCAGTCAATTTATGATTGTACCCCCAACAAATTGAAAAAAAAACGTTTTATGCATTTTTGCGTTTATGTAGGTGTACTTTATGAAATCCCAACTGTTGTTTAAGACCCTATAAATGTAACATGAACATATAAATTATTGCTTGTTAGGTAATTTGTTCACTTGAAGATATAGCCAGTAGTGCTTACTGGTATATTAAGGCGGTAAAATTAAGTAAAATCCAAGATGGCCGACATTCGTCAAACAATGTAGAAGAAAATTCAATATTGTAATATGAACATGTAAATAATATTTTTGGGGCCATTCTTTCATTTGAAGATATATCCTGTGGTGTTCACTGGTCCCTTAAAAGGGGTAAAATCTGGTAAAATCCAAGATGGCTGACATTGCCTTATCAATGTACACAAACAATTTAAATGGTTGGGTTTTGAGACCCTATTAATGCATAATGAACATATACATTAGTGCTCCTGTTGTCATTCTTTTTTTGAGGTTATAGCAAGTAGCCTAGTGTTAGCTGGTCGCTTAAAGCGGTAAAAATAAGTAAAATCCAAGATGGCTGACATTTGTCAAATCATTGTACAAGAAAATCCTAAACGTTTGGTTTAAGACTCTATAAGTGTAATATGAACATATAAATTACTTTTTCGGTGGTCATTCTTGCACTTGAAGATATATTCTGTGTTCTTCATTGGTCCATTAAGGCGGTAAAATCTGATAAAATCCAAGATGGCTGACATTTGCATAACCAATGTAAATGAAACATCTAAACCGTTAGGGGGCTGGGGGGGGGGTGTCAAGAGACCAAGTAAGCGCCCTCGTGAGACAAAGTCTCCTCAAGCCCAGTCCCAAAACATCAAAAACTCAGGTAGCCTATTATACCCCCATATCACCCAGGGCGCTCGATTCCATTGTCATCTTTCTTCCAGTCCTTAAAATCGCTATCTGAACGTTTTAACGCATACGGCGCTCGATTACACGTCATCATTCTTCCACACCTCTATGGTGTTATACTTATTCCTGTCATATTTACGGTTATAGTGAATTTCCCAGCAATTGTATCACTATTCAGTAGATTGTGAGGAAACAGACCGTAGAAATGGTCAGTCAACTCTCACAAAACAGGCAGAATTGATAGGCAGGCCCTGACATTCTGCCCCATTTCTTATCCTCCCGTTCATAAGAAATTGCTCTCATTAATGAACTCAAATTTCAGGGAATTGACTAAGATTCTCAGGCCCAGTCCCAAATAATTAACATCTCAGTTATATATTTTACTTTGCTATCTGATATTACTTTAATCCTCTGTGGTCGTCTACTATCACAGCAATATCATATTCACGGTTATAGTGAACCGCCCTGTTAGTACCGGTAGAGCGTGGGGAGACAGAATATGCTAATTTTCTGCCAAGCCTCACAAAACAGGCAGATCTAGAGATTCTGTCCCATTGACAGGCGTTTTTAATCCTCTCATTCACAAGAATTTGATCACAGCAATGTAGTCAAAAGCCATGATATTGAATCAAAATTTCCAAATTTTCTCCCCTTCAGATTAAAATGGGGGGGGGGGCAATATAATACCTGAGTTAATGAGCCGTCGCCGAAGCCGCTAGCAAGTGATCCCGTGTGTCAATTGCGGTGTCGCTAGTACCGGTAGAGCGTGGGGAGACAGAATATGCTAATTTTCTGCCAAGCCTCACAAAACAGGCAGATCTAGAGATTCTGTCCCATTGACAGGCGTTTTTAATCCTCTCATTCACAAGAATTTGATCACAGCAATGTAGTCAAAAGCCATGATATTGAATCAAAATTTCCAAATTTTCTCCCCTTCAGATTAAAATGGGGGGTGGGGCAATATAATACCTGAGTTAATGAGCCGTCGCCGAAGCCGCTAGCAAGTGATCCCGTGTGTCAATTGCGGTGTCGCTATTTTTCATTTTGATATTAAACACACCAAAATGAGAAATTTCTAGTCTGAAACATCAATAAGGGCAGGGCGACCAGAACAATAATCTCTAATAATGTCATTTGTTGACAGCGCCACTAAAGGGCGATAAGGCCTTATCAAATTTGGATAGGGCGATCAAAACGAACCCTCTAATGTCATGTAGTGGGGCAGGTGCTGACTCAGAAAGGGATGACAGGAGGGGCACTTGAAAAATAACGCTGCTGGAAACGCGTTTTTCGGCCACTCTGGTAAAATCGATTTGGTTTTTATATGGTGGATTTTTTTTTCAGGGGCGCCATATTTCAGGGGCGGCAGGAGAGGCATTTGCTCCTGATGCCCCCATCCATTGAATTCGTGTTTGCGATGGCGCCCCATAGCCTTCACATAGGTGATATAAGAAAGTTTGTATCAGGGCAAACGAATAAGATACCCATTGGCGTGTGGGCGCCCTGAAAACCGACCGACTGATCAGTGCCTAAAGAACATCACTGTGTGATCATAATCAAGTGTATTATTTTATAATTGAAAGGTTGTCAAATTTTTTGAGGGGGCGCAATGTACCCCCTGCAGCCTCGCTAGATACGGCCCTGTCCCCACCTTATTCAGTGCTTCTAGATCCACTACTGGCGTTACCTTAAGGTCCAATGAAAGTATAACAGTCAATGTGATGTCTGAGATTACTCAGTTAATGAAAAGCGCCCATGTGTCTTTGAAATCATAGGGATGGCACAACCCTTCATTCTATGAAGAACAAATTGGTAAATAATAGCTTGTGCATCTTTTTTAGTGTCTGCCTCATTTATCTTTAGTACATTTGGTTATTGGGTGTAGGAACCCTCGAACATGTACTTACCAAATATGCCAGTAAGTGACAAAGAAGTTCAGAGATTGGGGTTTACGTCAACATGTTTTGGGGCAACGGATTTCCTAAGTGATATAAGGAACGACTGAGCATATTTTCAAATGAAATAATGACCCACAAAATATTAATTTTGAGACTAAAATTGCTATTTTGTGATAAAACATAGCAGAGTTATGACCCTTTAAAATTTGGATTCTGGGCATCTTGTTTCTCGGGTAATGAAATCCCCGAAAATGGTTCAAGAGAGCACTGGACATCTATGAAAACCATGCCATATAAAAGTTTGACCCCGATAACCCAATACATGGCGTCAGTTACGTGTGTTACTCTTAAAAATTGATGACTTTTTGTTTGTCGGAAGTTGAACCTTTTAAAGGAAAATGGCTCAAATCCCGAACTTTATCCTCAAAATTTGGGACTTTCCGGTATTCCAATTTTGCAATTTGTTGGAGGTTGACCCCATTTTTTTCATAAAATTGACTGGACTTAATACTTCATAGTGGGTTCATGGTAATATGTTCGCACAATATTGTCCGTTGAATTCTTACCAGTTTGCGGAAACACCTATCATTGCCGGCAAAGAGAAACAAATAACCACGAGCGAAACCAGCCAAATACATTTTTCTATAGCTTTGAATCATGATATATATACATATATACTAATACTTCTACGTGTGTGTATAAGCCCCCGTTGTAGTCATGACAACCAGACTAGGGAACAAGTTTAGTTTTCTTAGCAAATGTATTGAATGTTGCTGTTCACGACTTTCCTCTTCGTATTTATTACATGATGGGCTAGCTCTTAAGATCTACAGTCTCATTGAGTGGACAAACCCCAGCCAATTGCCACAGGGCGAATTCTCCCAAGTATCAATTTTCTCGGGTATCAATTGCCTGAAACAATTTGCCCCAGTCGTTTCTGTGGTCAACTACTGATGTGTAACGTGAAGGCTTAACGTAACAAATGCAAGTTCCATTCGATATCCTATTAAAAAAAAAGAGTCTACTTACCTAGAATAGATAAAATCACAACAACAAAGTCAAAAACGTTCCATGGGATTTTAAAATAGTGTTGCCGCAATCCAATTATTTTTACTACACATTCTAGCGTGAAAATACCAATAAATACACTGTTAATATACTGTAACGCTTTTTCAAATGTTGAGTCCATTTTATAATGTTCCATTGTCATTGTCACCATGTTGAATAAAATGATCATCATGATAAATATATCAAACTTCTGATCAGTGGTGACGTCAAACAATATGGCTGCAATTTTCAGCTGAAATAGAACCAAACAAAAAAACTCTCAGTAAATGCTACAAAATTTGCATCTTAGAAAGGAGAATGGGCCAGGGTCAAACTATTAGATTACAATTTCGTTTCATTTTATTGACATCAGAGAGAGAGAGAGAGAGAGAGAGAGAGAGAGGGGGGGGGCTTGCACATAGCTTAATTTTATTTCAATAATTTGCTTGCGCGTACGTATCAATTTCATTTAAATAACTTGCTTTCTAGTGAGGGTCTTTAGCAGTTGGAGGAAAATGGAGGACCCTGGGTATGGGCAGGCGATCATACATAATATCTGTGTTACATCTATAGAAGCGGGAAATCGAAACCACGCCACTTGACTCAATGAAAGACCTTATTATCTAAAGCGTGCGCGTTAAACCATTCTGCCATCCAACCATCTCATCTCACCAGTTAAGACTGAGTCCAACTGTATATGGACGACAGTACGAGTGCGGTAATATGTTTGTCAACAATCACATTAACTAGGGTCACGATCTCTAAAACACTATGATTAGATAGCTGTTAAGAAAAAAATACATATTTATAAGTAAATAACCTTTGGTCTTGGTATAGATTTCTGAGGTGTTTTGGAACCCATTCGCTTCATGGCATTATAATATTTCTTCTGATCGTCTGTCATGAACATTTCTAAAGAACCACCAGCCTGCAAGTAAAATAAAAACCAAGTTTATATAGCAGTTCTCCGGAATCTTTCGACGCGTAGAAATAAAATAATATCTAACAAGGCACCATTAATAAATAAGGCCCACAATGTTTTTATATACACATAATTTGTTATAGAAAGGGTAAAATAAGATTTGAATGTGAAGATATTAACACCATAGTAAGAGCTTTCAAATGAGCGAAAATATCATTCGCAATTCCAGGTTAGCAGAAATAATATACATATATAAAAATATGTTCTCCAGCAAGGCGCCATTAAAAAAATAGGCCCACAATGTTTTGATATACACAGAATTTATTATAGAAAGGGTAAAAAAGATTTGAATGTGAAGATAAAACAGCATAGTAAGAGCTTTCAAATGAGCAAAAATATCATTCTTAATTCCAGCTTTGCAGAAATGATATACATATATAAAATTATGTTCTCCAGTTATTGGCAGATCAGGTCACTTAACTGTATTTGACTTAACTGGGTTTTTATACGAAAGAGGAGCTGACAGAGACGGGTCGGGGCATCCCTCGGGTCAAAATGTTGTCCCCCCCCCCTTCAAAGCTGTTCGGAAATTATATTAAAAAATTTATAGGCCAATCCAATAAGCTGAATTTAAAAATTAATTTTAAATGAAAGAGGGGTCTATAGAAGTTACTTGAGGTTTAAATTAAGCATACTATATTATGAGTCTAATATAGATATTTTTATTCGATTTATATTTGGAATCTGATATAGACATTATGAATTTAATATAAAGACATAAGTCTAATATAGATATTATTATGAATCTAATATAGACATTATGAATCTAATATAGATATTATGAATCTAACATAGCATTAATATATATATAATTAGTTGACAAAAATATTTACACAATCTGAAAGAAAATATGGTAAATATGAGAATTTATTTACATAGAATTACAAATTATTACTTTCGTTTGGATAGATTTCGAAAAATTAAATTGCATAGAATTAAACAAAATTTAATAATGCAATGTACATTATTTTAAAAAAAGGTGCTGGCAGTTCTGTAAACAAATAAATATTTAAAGTGATAGATTTTTTTGTGGGATACTCTTAGCACATAATGCAACGCGGCTATCTTCGACATAGTCGGATAGTATCGACAGTGCTTTTAACTGTAAAGGCAAAATGTGCCAGAGTTTAAGCTCAAAGCAGCCACCACTGAATTACGGAGTATATTTGCATGTAATTAGTACAGTGCATTATTACACACATTACATAATGAAAGCAAAGATATATAATTCTAGTACATGTATTAATAGTAACAGTTTTATGTTACACCCAATCTATGAAATTGCCCATTTCAAGAAATGAGGAGATCTCGTGCCTTTTTTAAGGGCAATGTCATGCTTTAGTTTTAAATCCAGCATACAGCCTTTATCGATATGGCAGGTTCGCCAGCCAATACGGCTTTTCAAAAACAAACAATACAGTTTATTTTATATACATTCCAAATTTTGAATTTACAATTAACATAATATTACAAATATGTATGATTTATGTTCGTTATTTTTTACACGATGACTAATATCAATGGGTTCAGATATCAATAAAGTCTTGGGATTTTTATATCCACATTGCTTTTTTTTCAATTGTGTATTTGATAAATTGGGCAAGAGATCTGCTCATTTCATGAAATAGCAATTTGACAGATTGATTGTAACTTGTAACATACACATGTTAGTATAATAATCATTTCAATAATCACCAGGATCTGAAGGTATAACGCACACCCTTTACAAGTAAAACATCTTTATAAACAATCTGTTTCATTACGTCAAACATCGTCAATTTTACAACCTTAATAATGTTTTTAAAAGGAAAACGAAATGGTAACAATTGGCCATCTCCGCTTTAAAAACAAAATCACCTATTGGACACTTTTCTCTTAGCTAAAATTATCCATGGTTTCAATTTCTAATATTAGGAAATAATATTATGACCAGTGGTCTGTTTATGATAAAATATTTTCAAAATATTTCATTTTAGACATGCTCATACTCAAATCATGCATTTATCACTCTTCAGAGAAAAGTAAATTACATTGCTGGAATTTAAATAAGTACCATCATATAATATCAGGTATATCATTTTATAATGAGACTATATTTTGATGGGTTTTATTCGTTTTACAACAGTTTGGTCAAGCAGTAAATCAAATGGTATAAGGGTTAAATATATCTACTGTCATTTGAATTTAAATTATTAAATCGAAAACATAATATGTATAATTGAAACATGAAGTCTGGCCACAAAAAAAAATGTCACATGTATCCATGGCATAATTTTCCATTCAGGTCAAACGTTAATCAATCCATTTAAAAAACGCGTTAGCCGATTAGTTTTTTTCTTTTTCAGATTGTGTATTCAATCCCTCCTTTCTAACACGTTCTTCAAAAACACCGTATCAATAAATACCGTAGCCTGTTCATACATGAAAATATCTCGTCGAAATAGATAGCAGCGGATGACATAATCATAGCCAATGACAGTATCTTGGTCCTTTTTCCAGTATGTTGATTATGCTACATAATTTCTAAACACGATTTGATGACATAAAATTAAGAATCTAATTAAACTATCAATTCTATTCTAATACCATGCTTCTGTTATTTTACATGTCAGTGCACCTAGAAAGATGATGTATAGAACATTTAAATTTAAAAAAGAATAAGAAAAAAATACCTACTAAAGATTTTATTTTGATGCACAATGACATTTTACTTACTGTTATCTTACTAAATATTATAAAATAAGTGCGAAAACATTTAGACTACAAATATTACCTTTATAAAGAACCTGCTATTTCTTCTATTATTATTTAGAAAGGTGCTGATAAATTAGTGTTTCGAAAATGCTCATTTTCAATAAAAAGTGTTCAAAAAGATTTTAAAAGGTCAACTTCATTAAACAAGTGGGTAAAATATCCGAAGTTACTGGAGTGCCGTCGAGAAGTTGTCGCCAGATTGGTGATAACTTCCAGATTGGAATACTTCATTTATTTTGAATCCACAATTGAAAGTCGCCTACTTGTGTCGGAGATATAAGACGAGTGCCTAATATATTAATATGTAAGAAAAAAAAAGATATATAATAAAATGGTGCGTTATAAATTTCTGTATAAATCCTGCTGATTATTACCTCGTCACCCACCTTTTTCTTCTGTTGATTGAAGTTTTCGATGATAACACCAATAAACAGATTAAGAGTAAAGAAAGAGCCAAAGATGATAAACAGAACAAAGTAGAGATACATGTAGATATTTATCTCCCTTGTTGGTTGTTCATACGGCTGTAATAGGCAAATATTTTATATTAATACACATTGTTCATTATTCGCTTTCTTGTTTTATATTAACAATACCATCCTTTATCAATATGCGCACTATACATTTCAATCCAGGTAGGCCTAGCCCATTCGATGCTTTTTCGTTGAAGATAAACTTATTTTGCCACAAGGCTAACAAAATTCGGTCCTATATACCCTTTCGTGCTGAAATGTAAACACGGTAGACAAATATTGGCGGACCAATTTGAAATTTTGTACCGTCGCCTTTTCAGCAGAATACCGCACTCAATTTCAATGAAGAACGCATCAATATAGCGAATTATATTCTCGCAAATGTAACCGTATGTGTATTAAAAATATACCTATAATGTATGTTATAATATTGGCAATGGGAGTATTGAATTAAAGAGATCATATTTACAGGATGATATATATCAAAACAAGAAAGCCAAAAAGATTTATCAATACTTACAGTTGAGCTTAAATAAAGAATGTATATACAATTTCACGTCTTATTTCATACTTAAACAAAATATTTTTTATGTATTTCTTATATACATGTATGTTTACGATAACTAGAGAGTAATACGCCTTTATATATTTATAGTTCAAAAAGAAATTAGTGATATTCTCACAGATTAACACTTACAAATGATTTGTTATGAATAAGTGAATATCATTAATTAAAAAAACCCACAACGATGTAATTCATTAATTGATAAAAATAAATATTCCTTAAACCATCCTAAATACCGGTTTGTATCATTATTACGAACTGTTATAAGGATATCCCAAAGAAAGTACATGTACATATGTCGAATTAAATAATGTTGAAAAGACATCAATATTAAATATCGCCAGCCCCCCCCCCCTCCCCAACATCCATATGAATTTACCACCCCATTTCACAGACGAACTTTTTAATTTCTTAATTATACAATAAAAGATATGTTTCTACCTCTCTACTGTCTATGGCATCGTTCATAATATCAACCCACCCTTTATAGGTAGCCTGAAAATAGCAAATAGTAGGAACATGGAGAACAAAATATAACAATCTTTAACAAAACATACTACAGTAGCAATCACTAGCTGGAAATACTTTCCGGAAAAACTATCGGTTAAGGTCACGAGTCTGGTGGAAGGTTTTGAGAAATGAAGAACAAATGTGGGGTCGCTATTGCAGATCATCAAGCTACGGCACGATCGAACGACCTTGACCCACGCCCTTCTTCCGGGACAAACGCGAAACACAACCATTCGGCAAACCTCGACAGATTCCGGTGCCCTATATCTAGACTCGGCTGTATGATGTAGTCCGCCATTTTGGAACTATTTTAAAGGACCCGGATAAACATGGTTGCCCCCAGGAGATGGGTGCCAGTCAAGTCGTCCACAAGCGAAGTCGTCCACAACCGTTGGTGGAGTCGTCCACAAGGCATTGGTGATGTCGTCAACAACTATTAGTGATGTCGTCCACAACTAAATTTGTTTATGAATTTGTTAATGAATTTGTTATTTATGGAATAAAACGATTTACTTTGTTGTTTATTTGCCGGGAGAAAGGGTGACCACGCAGAAAAAAACTATACTAATTAAAAATACATCGTGTGGACGACTCCAAAAAACGTATTACAATATCCAGAAAATGTTTACTTTGTTGTTTATTTACCGAGAGAAAGGGTGACCACGCAGAAAAACTATACTATTTACAAATACATTATGTGTCCAGAAATTATACTAAGTCGTGTGTGGGCAGCTTAACCAGATTTTGGGACTTTTTTGTAAAAGCGGAACGTTTTCCTGTTAGAGTAAATCGGTAGTCGATAAGCCGCATCGCAAATGTATGGTCGTAGGTACATATCAATGACTATCATACATCCGAGTCTAGATGAAGGTTACGGAGAGTACCGGAATCTGTCGAGGTTTGCCGAATGGAAACACAACGTCAGTCCGGGTACTGCGCCACGACTTGGAGCTCGCGGCCTCTTAAACTAAATCGACCTCAGGTGGGGGGGGGACCTTGAATTGACTCCTAGATATGGGTCGTAACCTTGACTTTAACCTTGACATTACTTCCGAAAGTCTGGATGGTACATGGAGTTTTAGGACTTTTTTGATCCAAAGTTCAAATTTCAGGTCAGAGGTCAATGTCTTATTCCAAAGGTCAATGCGTTGTCAATCTAATGTCTTCACCGTTTACTTGCTGCGAGGGACCGGGGTCCCATCAGATGCCCAAGAGAACCCGAGTCTAGACATTTTAGTGACCTTGATCCTTTCAGATGTACTTGACCAACCAAGGTCACGTGGCCCATGATGCTATATCGGAAGGTAAAGGTCCGAAATAATTCCCGGGCACTAGCGGTCGAGGTCACGGCTATTGGTTGGCGATTTTATAAAATGAAGAACAAATGTGGGGTCGGTCGATCGGGTCTACAAATCCCGGGCCGATCGGAAGACACTTTTTGGGCAAAATTCACCTAAAAAGTCAAATAGGCAATTTTTTAGTGATGTGGTGGTCCAAGGGCAGATAACCGACCCATGCCGAACACGTATACTATTACTATCTCCCTGATAATGTCTACTACATCGATAACACAGTTCATCGCGTGCATTTTGCATACCGATATTTCGCCTAATAGTTCGTATGCAGCAATGGCGGGTGTGGCGCCAGGCAGGGTAAGCTTACTCTTCCGGACACATGTTACCACTGTTTGTCGTGTATTTTTGTACACCGTGAACAGTCCATATGCTGATTACGCTATTTTACCTCTTTACACTATTTTGTCTATACCGGTTGTAAATAGGAATACTACTGGTGTAGGTTGTCATTGATAGTCCATTGGCCAATCACGCTATTTTACCGAGGTTTCGTCTAATGGTTTGGATGCAGCTATGGCGGGTGTGGCGCCAAAAAGGGTAAGCTTACTCTCCCGGACACCTGTTACCACTGTTTGTCGTGTATTTTGTACAAGAGGAGCAGTCCATTTGCTGATTACACTATTTTGCCTGTAACATTTTTTAGGACTTCAAATTCTGTCCTATGGTTTGTATTGTTCGTACGGTATTTTAAAATAAATCGACACCTGGGAGTCGCGTGGTGACCTTGTTTTGACCATTAAAGATCAAGGTTATGGTCAAATGACCATGTGACGCGCAAGGGTCGATCTAGGGGTTAGCCACGAAGACTAGTTCCGAGGAAGAACTGGAAAAATTAGAAAAAATAATGATTGAAATATGACGTTTTGGGGCTTTCGAATATGGGAACTGGTTGTGGGACGTTTTGAACCACGGCCACAATTTCAGACCGCTCGGTCAAATGACAATTTTGACTCGATTTCACCGAGTAAATCTGTAGGGTACCATGTGACTTGCAAGGATCGATTGATTGGGGGTAGTTGCATGGCCTAGTTCGTCGGACGAACTCCGAAGAGCCTCTTCGTTTATGCTAGAACTAGAATACTAACGGGAATGCCAACCGTGTGTCGTATAACGGTGATGACACAATTATGTTGTACATCGCATGCGCGAAGTAATTAGGGCACAAGTAACTTCCGGCCGTCTGTCAACATGACAGAGGCGTATGGCGTCCTGGAATCTTAAGAACTTGACAGTGTAATAGATGTAAGTTATTTCATAACTTTAATGAGTTTTATTTAAATTTGGTATATAATATACCATTGGGATACTAAACCATTTATTTTTGGACGTTAAAATATCCTCACACGAGTGTGTTTGCATAATTTTATCTATTACTATTATACAATACAATTATAATTATAACATTCACTTTTGTAAGGCCTACCTCTATTGACGATTGTTTTTATTTATAATTTGGTATTGTTGCCAGCCTTTGGCTTACCCGTGCCAATTTTGGCTGTATTCTTCGTGCAGTGATTTCCCCCCGTGCTTTTTTTTTTGTTTGTAAAACTACAATATATATATATTTATTCTTTACAGCTTTTTTTTGCTGACGATTTTTTCGAGGCGTATCAACCTGTTGACGTTGTTCCAGTAGCATCCGTAAGTTGTTTTTTTTTAAGATCAAGTCTATTGTCGCGTATAGTGTCCGTAGCAAATGGACCTTTTTCTTCTCACACACGAAATTGCACCCAATAACATGAAATATTATAATATTTGCTTTAAAGAACAGTATCAAATTGGTATCTAGCTCCCAATTAGAAGACATTGTGAGGAAAATTAAAACCCCCAATCCTGTTTTTGGTTGTGTGCAGATTTACAATGGTAATTTTAATTCATAGTTTATAGCTCTTGTTTTTGTTTGGTTTTTATTTAAGTTTTTTCCATTGTTTTTTTATTTTCTTTTTAAGGTTCAAACTAATCCAGTTAAAATTAAAGGGAAAGTTTCAAGTATCAGTATTTATTATATGAAAAATGATCTCAAGGATTTATCGTATCTCAATCCAGTTTAACCCCAACATGGAATATGATACATCAAAACTGTTCATCAGTACATGCATCTGCCTGTGCATTTTCTAATATAATAAGTGTATTATCATTTACTATTCAAGATAACTAATTTAAAAACAAAAACAACAATATGTGGTTGCAATGATCCAATGATAGTGGTGCTCATTAAAGAGAACTTGTGAATTTAACAGACAATGACCATCAATAAACAATTAAGGCAAATAGAAATCCACAAAAAAATCCATAAGCTTTTGATAATAATAATTCAGAAAAATGTGATACATTTATAAAGCTCACACATTACAAGTAGTGTACCTGTATTAAATTTGGATAAATTTGGTTATCATTGTTATTATTTTGTAGCCTACTGAGATGCAATAAAAATACACCACTTTTAAAAATGCATAAATGAAAATTTTGTTTGAAGTGAATCCAGATTTAATGCCCAACTTAGCAGCTCAATTTTGTGTTCACGATTTGCTTTAATCCTGCTATTCTGAATGTGACAACATCTGATTACAATGATAACATGTGAGAATGTTTTCAAGATTGCGTATAAACACCCCCCCCCCCCCGAACAATTCTCAAACAAAAAAAATATAATCAGAATGTTGATTTTTCTGGTAGACACGTGGGGTATATAGTGCGGCTTTTAGCTAGATTTTGTGCAACTGTGGAAGGTGCAAAGTTATGCCATGCCATATCAGAGATGCTTTTTCATTGCATCTTGGTATATTTTGTTTACAATTATCAACCTGGCCCCAATTTCACAAAGCATTCACTTAAGAATTTTCTCAACTGTCAATTACTGTTTAAGGGAAATATCTTTAAGAAAAACACAAAAATTTGCATATAAGTTTTATAAGGGACTATATTTTAGTCCAAAAAAGACAAACAATTTTGAGTAAAACTTTAACTGAAGACGGAGAATGTTTTGTGAACTCGGGCCTTGATTTTTTTTTTAATTACTTATTAATTATCTACAGTAAAAAACAAGAAATAAAAATGTTTAGTTTATTTATACACTTTTTATTTGTTGTATGAATTTATCTGTATAATCAGAGTTTTTGTTCCCTTCTTTGTGTGAAAGACTTGCAGACAAGTGCAGTAAATAAAATACCTGACATCATTGATCACAGTTTAACCTTCAGTATAACGCATCAGTTCTATGGAGTTCTCTACCACTTTCCATTCTCAAATGTGAAAACCTGGCTGTTTCGGAACTATAATTAACTCATGTGAACACTTTCATGCACCTAGAGCATCCCCAAGTGGGATGAATTGTTGCACAATATAAATTTCGATATTATGCTTTCAGACTTTCGTGATTACTAAAATTATTATTAGGGTTTCACACTGCGAAGCTTGTGCGAAACACTATTGTTTTTGTTAAAATTATTATTCCTTTTAGGGTTTCACACTGCGTAGCTTGTGTGAAACACTATCGTTTTGTTCGGATTATTATTTTATTCTTATTATTAGGGTTTCACACTGCGTAGCTTGTGTGAAACACTATTGTTTTTGTTCGGATTATTATTAGGGTTTCACACTGTGTAGCTTTATTAGGCGCCAAATTTAGAAATTTTTATTTATGAATATTTTTTATTCGTGTTTTACACAGAATTAAAGAGCCATCTGTCTTGAGCAAAAATATGATTTTTTTTTGTCTCAGTGATTTTCCTTGGCCGCCATTGGCTGATTTAGATTTTCAGTCCCAGATTATTTTTTTATTGTTCGATTTGTATAAACCAAAGTTTATATGCTCTGTTGTCTCAATTCTCATTTTTTTTGTTACCGGAAGAATTATCTGTCGGCACCGGAAGTGGCGTTATTTTCCCAAAAACTACAATTTTCACGGTTAGGTACCATTTTTCAAAAGCAAATATTATTTTTTTAAAAACTGATATAACTAAAAGAGTGTACCCTCTAAAAGCGCAAAAAAGCGTGAGCTCAGTCTTTTTAAATTTCGATTTCATTTTCGAGCACATTCGATTAAGAGGTGAAAAAGGTGAAAAAATTGACCTATTTACAACCAATTCATGCTTTTCAGATTTTAAAATATTTCTACGTAACTGTAATAAAATTTTAGCTATAATAAATACGAAGAAAATGTATGTAAAAAGTAGTTTGTAATATAAGCAGTTGCCTAGAAATGGGCAATTTTGCGTAAAGACATTGTTTTCGTTATTTTGCCTGTAAAATAGTCCATTTTATTCGATGTTCACAAAAGTGACCCCATTTTCAGATTTTAAAATATTTCTACGTAACTGTAATAAAATTTTAGCTATAATAAATACGAAAAAAATGTATGTTAAAAGTAGTTTATAATATAAGCAGTTGCCTAGAAATGGGCAATTTTGCGTAAAGACATTGTTTTCGTTATTTTGCCTGTAAAATAGTCCATTTTATTCGATGTTCACAAAAGTGACCCCATTTGATTCAAAAAGCAAGTATGCGTCATATCAAATTGATTACAATTTAAAATTGACACCGGAAGTGACGCCATTTTCTTAAAAACTGCATTTTTGACTTTAAAAATCTTTTTTTTTTTCAATCAAAAATGATTTAATATGTATTAATAATTTTAACTTTTGGTTTAAATTTAAATATTAATTAAATTCATACGGTATTATAGATATCATAAAATTGTTCTAACTTGTTCGGTTGCCGAGAAATAGACAGGGTTTTTTAATGTTACTTTTGAAGGTTTTGGGTTCATAAAAGTGTCAATTATTATTCGATTTTCATAAAATTTTCACTGTGTAATACCTAATACCATTTACGATTTCATACAAGTAATTTAAGATTTTCAATATCACCGGAAGTAACGTCATTTTTCAAAAACTATATTTTTAGCCTTCGAAATTGACATTTGTTTCCAAATATTATATTTGATTGCATTCAACAAATAGATCGAACCCATACGATCATAAAAATACCACAAAATGGTTTCTAAGTTGCGCGGTTGCAGTGGTAATTATTATTCGATTTACATGAACGTTTCACCAGTGATGCCTTATGCCAATTCTGATTACGATAAACTAATTGAATATTTTCTAGATCACCGGAAGTAATAAAATTTTGTCTAAAATGAATTGATACACTGGATTTGGTTGATTCTGCGTCCATATTATTTGGCATGTGCAATGTTTATCTGGGAATCTGTTTATCGGTTCCATTGGCACTGCAAGTGATACGAGTTTAAGGGTTACGTGGCACTGAAAGTGAAATAAGTGCAAGGTAATGTTTTACCAGTGAAACCCGTCATTGCTGCTTCGCAGGTCTAGTTCTTCTTCTTCTTATTATTATTATTATTATTTTTCCACTGGAGCATATCTCAGAAACTACTTGTCGGATCGATTCGATGTCTTCGGTTTTACAGGGAAGGTGGGTTTGACTTAATTTTAAAGCTATTTCTCACGTTCTGTGACCATGCGAAATGCCCGACACGGCAAAGTTGTCGTTTTTTTTAATATTGCCGTATTATTAACAATAATCATCGGATTTTAACATTTGATACATTTTAATATAGCCTTATACAGGGGACATAGCTACGATAAATTAGATTTTTGATTTTTCGACGAATCTTCGGAGATATTTGGCACCAAATAACAATTCTTACCAAGAACTTTTTTATTAATGGATATTTTATGTGGTATTTCTTGACCGCAATTGGCTAATTCAGTGTTTCTGTCCTGGATTAATTATTTATTGTTCGATTTGCATAAAACAAAGTTCATATGCTCTGTGGTCCAAAATGTCATTTTTTGTGTTACCGGTAAAGTAGCCTTTCGGCAACGGAAGTGACGTAAATTTAGCAAAAACTACAATTTTGACGGTTCGGTATCACTTTTTGAAAGCAAATATTATTTTTTTCAAATTTGGTATGACTGAAAAGGTGTGCCCTGTAAAGGTGCACACAGCATTGGGCTCAGTTTTTTTTAATTTCGATTTCGTTTTCGGGTCATTTCGATTTAAAGGCAAAAAAGGTGAAAAAATGAGCTATTCACAACTTCTCCGCAATTTTCATAAACTTGTAGTAATCATCCATACAAAGGAATGTATGTGAAAATTAGTTTGTAATATGAGCAGTTGTCGAGAAATGGGCAATTTTGCAAGAGTCACTTTTCATGCTAGTTTGCCCGTAAAAGAGTCTATTATTATTTAATTTTCAAAAAAGTGACACCATTTGATGCGTAATGTCAATTTTAACTAGGTCAGACCAATTTAACATTTTCGATGTCACCGAAAATGACGTAATTTGGGCAAAATCTGTATTTATCAAAGGGACTGAAAATCGAAAAAAGTCGAAAAATCGAATTTGTTTTGAAAATGCTCTACAATTTTTTTATTTTAAAAGATTTTCAAAAAATGTGTACACATTCAGATAGCTGACCTAATTCCGATTCTAACGATGTATAATATATATTGAAATACTAAAATTAAATTTTCGATATTTTGAAATTTTTGCTTTTTTGGCACTTTTGAACATAGGATTTCTCGGGTGTATTTTATCTGATAAGACAATGTAATATATCCTAACAGAGCCCTGCGGCTATTTAATTGCCCAAACCGGTTATTAAAACTATCTCGACAATAATCACCATATCGGAAGTATTCAAAAAATTAAAAAAAAATGATAAAAAAATAGGCTCTTGTGAAAAGTTGAATATCTCGGTCAGATATTACCAGACCAAAAGATGTAGATTGTCTTAGGATAGCCATATTCCTGAAGCAACGGCCCGAGAAATCCCTCTCTGGCCATTGCTGGATTCGGTTCGGATTCTTGAACTTTTAAGTAAGTGTGTCTATTCTTCTCGTTAAATCAAATCTACCACTTACGTACAGTAACATGACAGTCCGTCGTTTAATCTTAGGTCTTCCTTAATATGTTAGACAAAGATTTAAGCTATTAAAAACGTTGAAAGTCTGTTCGTTACCACACTGTATTGTTTACTTTACGTCAATACCGATAGCCTCGTTTGTCACGCAATTAGTTTTGCTGCAATATCCTGTGTGTGTGAAATAGCTTTATTTTACGTCCGCTTCCACCGAAGTGATATCGCAGACAATTACATTTTATACATATATGGTGATAATATTTACAGTGTGTTTAGTGGAATAATAAGGATAATTTATATATATATATGTACAAACAAAACATGATATAATAAGGTGCGGAATTTAATGAGGTGTAAGTTGGGACAATCACAGACACAACATATGACAAGACAGACATGGACGCGGACAAACATTTACATAGACATTTGACAAAACAGACATGAAGGTGGACAAACATATAAACATATTATGTACATATATATATTTCTGGTCAATTTGGTCGGTCTGGTCGTTCTGTCCGGTTGAATGGCCGGGCGGTGCAACTCTTCCTTGGGGCTTGTTGGTGAGTATAAGTCCTGGTCCATTCTTCCTTCCATTTGGGTTTGTTGTCCGGTATGGTGGTGTTGATTCATCTTTACTTCTATAATTCATTCCTTTTGTTGTTGGTTCTCTGAAGGAAGAATCCAGCACCTGAAAAGAGAGAAAGAGAAAAGAGAGTATCTGGGCTTATGGTGTTTTGTGGTTTATTTCGTCTAGTAAGGCTTCTGGGGCGGGGGGGGGGGGCAGAAATAATAATAATAATAAAGAAAAAAGAATAATAATAATAATAATAAAATAATAGTGATAAGAATAATAATAATAGTAATAAAAGAATAATGATGTAAGAATAATAGTAATAGTAAAGGTATTTAAGAGAAGATTTAAAGGGGAGGCTTTGCATTTATGACATATGTATCAATAATAGTATCTATAATATAATATTTATTCGTGTGACAAGTTTGTTAGTTTTATTTTAATGTAATTTGTTTGTTTAGTTAGGGTGATTTGCGCTTCCCTCGCTGGGGACGTTTTTACGATTTCACCCTTCTTAGTGCGATGTGGTTGATTTGTGTTATTTATTACATGTGTTTTATTTTCAAGTGTTTTTAATTATTTAGATTTGTTTTGGAATTATGTGTAGGATGGTTGGGCTTCCTTCGTGAGGACGTTTTTACTCAGCCATCCTTCGTTGTGTGGAAATTTCGTTAATTTTATTTTAAATGTAATTTTTTTTTTGTTTAGATAGGGTGATTTGCGCTTCCCTCGTTGGGGAATAAAACACATGTAATAAACACATGCAATATCCTGCCATGCGCTGGTTAATATAGCATAAAAAAAACGTGCAGCCATGACGTAACGTTATGTAAACACAGTTGCCCTAATTAAACGTTCTGTTTTAAAGGTAATATCTTTGTAACGAAGTCAGTGATTGGTCAGTAAAAGGACCACTGACCAGTCATAATTAGTGACAATAATACCCACTCAGTCCAGCAGGTGGTAGTAGGATTAGCTCTAATCAAACGGAACACTGCGAGGAGGATGTAGGATAGCCCCATTAATGGACTATTATATGGCAGTTCAATGGTTAGAAAATAAATTATGGTACGCCGAAAATGTAGTATTTTCCGTTTTTGGAGCCTTTTTAGGGGTCCTTTTCTCGAAAACGACACTTAAGAATTTTCTGAAACTTTTTTAACGCAGGGTCCTATCGGTAGACTGTGGCGTGAGTCGAATAGGAAAAGGTTTGAAATACAGTACAAAATTTGTACTCTTGCAAAATCGCGATTTCTCAGCCGAGTGTCACTGAAACAAAACGATTAAAGTGTCGTTTTCTAGCTCGATGAATGGGCTATTGTTTTATTGAAATCTATTAATCAAATTCGAACCACATGACTATATATATTCATCACCTTTTGCTGGTTTATATGGCAACTATATTTTATTGCTAAGCTTTTTTTGAATTGTAAATTACATTTACAAATATTACATTTGTAAATATTGAATTATATTTTGTCAATCAAAATCTGAATATGCAATGTGATAATGTAGCCTTACATGTGAAATAAACTATTATTATTGCTATTTACTTTTCAGTGTCCTTGTGCTGCTATGGAAATTGCAGAAAACTTCAAACTTAACATGCAATTCATTTAATTTTTATCATTTAAATACTTCGAATTATTGATAAAAAATCAACATATCTAATCAAGATTGCAAACAAATTATTGAGGTTAAGGCGGTAAGTACTGGGGAGAAAGAAATTATCTTTTATATAGCTGGTAGTATTATTAGTAAATTACTTCACAAACTACATAAAAAGAAGGCAAACAAAATATTTACAAAATACTTAGGGCTTTAAAAATTGATAAAGAGAATTCCTCAGATCCAAATGCAAAACTAGTAAAGTTATATGACAGGGGCGGGCTTACGTATATTACACAGAAATCAGCAGATTTCTTCTTGGGTTTAGAAATTTGTTTTCGTATAATGTATCCAGGTGAGCAGATTAATTTAGAATTGTCGAAACTTGAGTTCCTCAATGCTTGTGAATCAAATGAATTGATAACGAAAGACTTTTTGCATGTATCATGTACAACTCAAACAGAACCTTGTGATGAAAATGATTTAAAAGAATGTATGACATTGTGATTCAACAAGAATTTCATAATACGAGCCCATGATAAATGTAAACGAATGTTACAAAAATTTGTCAAGGAGAAAAATCAAAAATGTCCAAGGGTCTTAGAACAGAGTTAATAAAAGCGGTGAAAATAACTAAAGATTTCATTATTATTTAATATTAGTTAAAATTGATTTTTCTAAGAGCCAAATCTGGTGTATGCCGTCTTCATTAGCCCAGTCGAGGCAGAACATAAAAACATGTGACAAATAAAGGTATTTTATTAGTTGCGTCGCTTCTTCTTTCACGGAGTGTCGTCAATCACTATTTCAAATTGTTTGCTTCTCCTGGTTAGGTTTCCATTCGGTTTTATCTGAAGAGCCAGACTTCTTTGAAGACGAAGTTTATTTTCTTGGTATCTGTAATTTAAAAATAAATCATTATAGTCTTGTAACAAAACCGCTTGTTATTGTAGTTGATTGACATATACTTTTGTGATATATACAATACATTTGAGATAAACATTAACAAAAAGAGATAATGTGGGTGGGGGGACACAAATTCAAATACAGTTGGATTATCACTCCGTCTTCCCAAGGCCCTGTGCCGGCCAAAATGTTCTTCAACAGGATCCTGACAGAATTTGTTTGTTAGTACAAAAGTGACCCCATGTTGAAGAAAATATTTTGTGGCTTCAACAACAGCTTTGGCTGCAAAAATAAGATGGGTAGTTTAATTTGAAATACATCTTTATTGGATAATCAGTAATTTAAAAAAATATGTAAATTTTAAAATGAATTCAGTATATAGAAAAAGGGTTTAACTCGACACAAACTAGGTCTTTTCAGGACTAACATAGTTTAATTTTATTTCAATAATTCGCTTGCGCGAAGGGGCCTTTAGCAGTCGGAGGAAACCGGAGGACCCGGAGAAAACCCACGAGTTTGGATAGGCGACCCTACTCCTTGTCACATACAACCGGGGATTCGAAACCACGACAGTTGACTCAATGACAGGCTTTATGACACAGCACACACTTGCTTACCGTTCGGCTATCCAACCCCCACACTACAGTTACAAAACACAACCCATTAGATATTTAGATATGACACAGTTTCCATAATATAAATGTTACATAAACTTACTGGTTATTACCAAACCCTTATAGGTTTGATATGATAAAAACATCTTTAATTTTTCTGTTTTGCTGAAGCCTTGTGTGTTATCAACTTTATCTTTCCAGTCTCTTATATAACCTAAAAAGACTTCCGTTTAGAACTATTGAGATAAAAAGATAATCGGAATTAAAGATGCATTACTTTATTCAAGTCCTTATATAAATTATTTAGGCCTGGAAATAACTGTTTTATATGTTAATGACAGTTAGGGGGGCAGAACCTGAAATGCCCGAGAAAATTTCGGGTTTACAGACAGTGGCGCCGGTCTTCCACGAGAGGCGATGAAGCGGAGCTTACCTTGTATGCCCCCCCCCCCCCGGCGAACAAAGCAACTTCAAAGTGGCCTAATATAGCCTAATTTAAGGTGCCTAACTCGAATTCCAAGTCCTTCAGACGGGACCGTTAGGAGAAAACTTTTGAAAATTTAACAGCCGCAAAAGTGTTTTCCTGCTATTTCAGCCGGTGAACAAAGCAACTTTAAAGTGGTCTTATATAGCCTAATTAAGGTGGTTGACTCGAATTCCAATCAATCGTTTATAGTCCACGAAGACGTGACCGTTGGGAGAAATTTTGAAAATTTAACCTCCGCAAACGGGTTATCCTGCTATTCGAGCCTGTGAATACAGCGACTTCAATTTGGTCCAATATAGCCTACCTGGCTGACCCGAATTCCAAACAACCAATTCATCGTCGAGCAGTATGAAAATTGAATCACCGCAAATGCGTTTTCTGCTATTCTAGCCCGTGAAAGCAACTCCAAAAGTATCCAATGGTTTTGTAACCGAAATCCCACTCTGAATTCCAACCATCCATTCAGACTGTTGCATCTGCATTTACAAATAATAACCGATGCCCGAAAAATGTCGCACGAAGTAGAGTGGTGCCAGACCAAATGTTTTAATCCATAGTCAACTCCGTACAAATTCGTGATATTCAATTACACGTAGGACAGTAGGCCTACAAGAAAAATAAAATTAGTGTTCTATTAGGGCTCAATGACAGTAAGGGAAACAAAACTAGGAATGCCCGAAAAATTTCGGATGTATAGACAGCGGCGCTGACCTTATATTAAAGTTGTAGGGGCCCCCCCCCCCCCCCCAAGAAAATTGTGGATTATTTGACGGCCGTAAACGCGTTTCCTGTTATTCCAGCCCATAAAGTTAGTGTTTTAATATATTTCGGGCACTTTATTTTCCCAAGTAAATGAAATAATTTTTTTTTCACTTTACCCGTCTGCCCGAATAGTCAACTTGCCCGAAAGTTAGGGGCGGGGGTGGCAGCTGCCCCTCCCCCTGCCCCCCTGGCTCGTACGCCTTGAATCAGTGCTGGACAAAATGACAGACACCAGAGGTTTTGTGCCTGACAAAGCCTGAATCTGTGCCTGACATTGTCAGTGACAGGTGCATTATTTCCAGGCTTGTTTTCAGTATTGTATTTAATATCTACATAATAAGCTTACCTGAGCAGCAAAGTTCACCTTCATGACGGAAATGATGTAAGATGAATGTGATTGTAAGTCAGTTTTGTAGCTTTGCTCAACTCGTTTTGCATGTCCCTCTCATAAACATCAACCACATGCCTCCATAGAAGGTTCTTACCATTTTTCTAATAAAACAATTGATCTATTAGATTTTGATACAAAACTATTCATAATAAAATGGCTAATCGAGGCTTTCTTTATTATAATACTGATGTTAGTATTGATGATCGAGTCTAGCTTAAATTTGAATGGCAAATATCTTGGTTCAGAGTAAAGTAATTTGACTGAAACTTTCAGCCCCTTCTGTTTTCATTACATGTATATTTTTAATTAATTAAAATTATTATACTTCTACCAAGAACTGTCAGCTCTTTATCTAATCTCACCTCATGTCCTTTTAAGAATTAACGGGCAGACATGAGAATACAGACCCTCGGCTAGTATGTAATTATTATAATTTAAGTGTAGGGTAGGTTGTAAGGTTAATTTCTTTTTTGAGGTTTTCACTTAGTACTTACTTTCAACGAAACAATCAGACTCGAAGTGTCTTGAACACATTATTAATGTCTGTTCATTAATCGGGTCTGTTCTGGTAGATCGTATTATGCTTTAAAGCTTCTCCTTCCACTCCTTGTTGTTCTTTGGTAACCGATGAAAAGATAAGCCGCGATTTCTTTTATTACAGGCGGAACATCCGTACAAAACACAATTAGCGCCAGGCATTTTGTTAGTGTCTGCAGAAACCGGAAGTACGTTGTGCCCTATGTCAGCGCCAGAGGTCCGCCGTCACATAAAGTATTGACGTCACACGGTTGGCATTCCCGTTAGTATTCTAGTTCTATGGTTTATGTAAAAACATTTGTGTCATTTTTGATTGCAAAAGTCGGGCGTTTTACATAAATAAAGTCTGTGTTTTTGACAGAGTTATCTCGAACTTTTCTAGTGATTGGACAGTCTTAAAATTTCGGCTGCCTTTTTTTTTGCCGATTTAGTCCTGCGCAGAAAGTAAATTATGAGGCCCAATGGCCAAATGGAGGTTTTGGTCTATAATAGTAAGAACACTTCGCAAACAAATGCCACTCGCAGGGCAAAAAGCCCCCACCCAATCGATATTAGGGTATCAGGACCAGGTAGCGACTTGATATTTTGTGACATGTTAGACGCCATGTGTGTCTGTTATTTCGAACCTGTGGCGTGGTTTCCGGCTGCGATATCGACAAAACATGCGGGGACGAAAGGTCGGATAAAACCCTATTTACATCTGGTGGTCTATGACGAAATCTACTATCGGTATTAACTTTTAGCCTTTATCCGCCAAATAATGGTCCTCTAAAGATAACTCACAATACTGAGTGTGAAAGACGAGATAGTCCAGTTCCTTGTTAAGTGATCAGCCGTTGTTATCTACTAGTATATAGATGCAACTCAATTACCATTGGATACCGCTAGGGTTATTAAATGGTTCAAGAGAGTATATCCCTGCGCAAGTATTCCACGAACGATAGCGAGTTGAATGCGGCAGGGATACACTCGGTATTCAATGGTCACTGAGTTCTGTTTTCTGTATATAGATAGAACGCAGTGACCATCGAATACCGCTCGGGTTATTCAATGATTCAAGAGAGTGTATCCCTGTGCAACTATTCCACGACCGATAGCGAGTTGAATGCGGCAGGGATACACTCGGTTATCAATGGTAACTGAGTTCTGTAAAGGCGGCTACAGATCGACCTTACGACGCGACTCAACTGGTCGCCGACTGGTTTTCCGGTGACTGACGCCGATCGTCGCACGATTTCCGTCGCCGATTCTAGTCGATCTGAGTCTAGCTACGACCGTTGTGCGACAGTTTTTCACGATCGGCGACTGAGTCGCAGGAGTTGAACATGTTCTACTTCTACGACGCGACGGAACTAGTCGCCGACTCGTCATCGTCGATGCGTGCGTTTCTGAGATCGGTTGCCGACTGCGCTATAAATTTTAGCCAATCAGAGCAGCGAATGAAAAATCAAAATGGCGACCTAGTGGACGACCGAAGAAGAAGAAAGCCTGATTGCCAATCCTTCTTCCAAATTCTTTTTTTTTTTTTTGCTTCTCTTGTAAACCTAGATAAACGGCTAACGCGACTGCTGTATAGCTGCCTGTCTACGACGTTTTTGTAATATGTTGACATAAAGCCTTTGTTGATAAATCTAAAATTTAGGAATATAAATCATATCAAATAGAATCATAAACAAAAATTTGAATCCCCCGAGTTAATTTAAATTACTGTCTCAAAATAGTTTCGCTAATTAGATGGAGAGATTTTGGAATAATTAGGCATATTTTGTGTGGCGCCATTTTGAACGAGTCACATGATCTATTCGTGAGGACGCCACAAGTCGGTGTATCGGTGTCGATGTGAGCGCGATCGCGTTCAATCGTACGACCGAAACCAACTGGTCGGCGATCATTGCTGAATTCGATCTGAGTGCAATCTACGATAGTCGCCGACAGTTGAGTCGCGTCGCAAGGTCGATCTGTAGCCGCCTTTAAGGCGGCTACAGATCGACCTTACGACGCGACTCAACTGGTCGCCGACTGGTTTTCCGGCGACTGCCGCCAATCGTCGCACGATTTCAGTCGCCGATTCTAGTCGATCTGAGTCTAGCTACGACCGTCGTGCGACAGTTTTTCACGATCGGCGACTGAGTCGCAGGAGTTGAACATGTTCTACTTCTACGACGCGACGGAACCAGTCGCCGACGCGTGCGTTTCTACGATCGGTTGCCGACTGCGCTATAAATTTTAGCCAATCAGAGCGGCGAATGAAAAATCAAAATGGCGACCTCGTGGACGACCGAAGAAGAAGAAAGCCTGATTGCCAATCCTTCTTCCAAATTCGTTTTTTTTTTTGCTTCTCTTCTAAGCCTGGATAAACGGCTAACGCGACTGCTGTAGCTGCCTGTCTACGACGTTTTTGTAATATGTTGACATAAAGCCTTTGTTGATAAATCAAAAATTTAGGAATATAAATCATATCAAATAGAATCATAAACAAAAATTTGAATCCCTCGAGTTAATTTAAATTACTTTCTCAAAATAGTTTCGCTAATTAGATGGAGAGATTTTGGAATGATTAGGCATATTTTGTGTGGCGCCATTTTGAACGAGTCACATGATCTATTCGTGAGGACGCCACAAGTCAGTGTATCGGTGTCGATGTGAGCGCGCTTGCGTTCAATCGTACGACCGAAAGCAACCGGTCGGCGATCATTGCTGAATTCGATCTGAGTGCAATCTACGATAGTCGCTGACAGTTGAGTCGCGTCGCAAGGTCGATCTGTAGCCGCCTTTAGCGTGTAGAATGCGACAGGGATACACTCGAGTGAACCATTGAATAATCTCAGCGGTATTCAATGGTCGTTGAGTTCTGTTTTTATTCTATGACTACATGCAAATCTCAAAATACAGATGATCATAAAAAAAAATCATTACCACTGACGTTAAAATTCATCTTTAGTCCTGGTCATTAAAGCATTAAAGCTTCTTGCCAATCTTGGTTCCGGGCTTTTTTCTTTCTTTTTTAAAAAATTTGGGTTGCCTAGTTGCGACGTCATTACAGTTTGACGTCATTCTGGAATGGTTATTCAGTGGCCATTGAATACAGCTATAGGTTATTCAATGATATTTGCTTGTATTTGCATGTAGTTATAGAATAAAAGATATTATGGTACCGCACGGCCTGTCGTTGTTACCAGTAGTATAAGGTTCTTGTTACTCACAGATTCCTTATAGTAGTGGATAACTTTGCTTGATCGGGCGGTCAAACTAACAGCAAATGTAAGTCATAGCAGCATAGATTTCTATGACACCACCGTATTTAAAAGTAACAACACCAAAAACACAGGCCAACTGGAAACTGAAGTATTTTTCAAAGAAACTGATACACATCGTTCAAGAGCTCCTTTCACCCCAAACATACCCTTTCTGGCATCATTTTATAGGTTTTGTTGGTCATCCGCCGCAGTTTGGCAGTTTCCGATCGATTTCACTAATGGTTGATCCAAAATGGCCGCCAAAATCTAAAATGGCGACAGAAATTGGCTCGAAACATATTCTATCAATACCAATAGCAAGTCCCAACACATTTAAGCATTAAATAGAAAATAATTTATACAAAAGCTGCTCATTTTTCACAATGACTGAATGCATTTTTATGAAATGTGCAAAGGACCCCCTAAGATGGTAAAAGTAAGAATTTGTCCTAAAGTAATTGGAGAATATTGATAACTATTATTGGCATGGGTGTTAGTTATCGAATGCAATTACTCGGCGTAATAATTGTGAAACAACACCTTGATAGAGCAATTTTTCTACTGCTTTCCCAGGATTATATAGCTGGGCAGGAAATGAACCAGGGGCGTGGAATTACAATAAGGGAGTGGAGGGGATGATTCTCCTAAAATTCATCATCTGTCCCGACTGCCAATCGAATACTCAATAATTTTTTTTTAAAGATATATTTTATTCTAGGGCCTCCTACTAAGAATTTGAGAAAAGAAACATTTAAAATAATGTAAAATTAGGTGTAATTTCAAATTTCAACAAACTTAATTTTTATTCTACTTTTTGATTTGATTCCCCATGAATATATGGCGAATGAGCTGATCTAGTCAAGCACTACTCAATCAACATACCTACCAAAGGGATCCCAAATTTGCTTAATCAAGGTACAATTTTGGAGGCCATATTGTATTAAACATTGGTGAAATCGATCGGAAACTGTCAAAAATGAGTCGAATGACCAACAAAACTTATAAAATGATGTATTACGCCGGTCATTTGCCAACAATGTGTGTCGAGGTCAATTTCAGACCATTTTTGGCCACCATCTTGAATTTTTCGCTCTCTTGGAGTTAGCTCGTAGATTACAAATATCTTAAATAGGATCCCTTCTATCAGAAACCATCGTCAAACCTTTTGGGGGTTGCGACCCCACTACATGGTAGAAATATTTGTATACGCCACAATCTGGAGCCTGTCACTCACAAGGGGGAAAACACCTCTCTGAGAAGTCCTACCTGGTTAATCATCTGGCGCCCTACTCACCGAGCAATGTGACTCACTTTTAGGTAGAAACCTTGTTTGTTTCCAATTATGATACGTGACTGTAAATTCTCTAAATAACGTTGCCCGATTAAAGATAGGTCTACATTTGATTCCATATCGCAGTAAAGCATGTTGGCAGTTGGTCGATTTTACAATGACTGTCTTATAAAAACTATTTTAGTCTTGAGTTCAGTAGATGGAAGCATAACGTAATGTTAGCTACCGACTCTCATCCCCAACACAAGTTTATTAGTTTAGTCTAGTATCATAATAAGGTACACCGTGCCTAATGTTGACCGGGGAAGAATAAATTTCATTTCTAAGCAAACTGGCTAATGAGAGCAGACAGTACCGAAAGTGATATTTTATACAGACTTACCACTTGAAACAAGGCAAGGTAGGCGTTTATAACATTATCAAAGTTAACTTGTGAATTAGTCCAATTATATCCTTTAGCATCACATTCTGATTTATTATTCACTACAGATATGTTCAATTTTTCACCATCCTCGTCTACACATTTGTGGAATTTACCAGAAAACAACTGAACACCAACAATACCAAATATTAACCAGAAGACCAGGCACACCAATAGTACATTACAAATAGAAGGAATAGCCTTGATCAATGCATTTACTACGACCTAAAAATATATAAAGCATAAATATATTTTAAAATAAATATCATTTCCTATCACACCTTTTATCAAAATGGCCCTGGACTGCTGACAAAGTAGTCTTTATATCTTGACATACCGTTGAAGTTGTATTTTTAAAATGTAACCAAAATATCCTCTTCCACTATTTGTCTTCTTTTATCCCCAAAGCGGTAACTGTCGTATGCATGAATGTTTTGAATATGAATGCTAGTTATCAGTTTCCCGTCTCGAAAACTATGAAGATGGTTTGACATCTAACAACATGTTCACCCAAAACTAACTACATACACGCTCTCCAGCAACTAAGTCGTAAGTGTATTTAAAACAAGGCAACGACCTAATGCAAAATAATACAATGATTTGATTCAATTTAACTGATTCAATAATTGTTAGTCATGATTAAAAAATCAGATGGTAGTCTACTGTATTATAAATATAAAGTTAAACCTACCCTCATGCCTTCCCATCTTGATACTGCTCGAAGTGGTCGCAAAGCTCTCAATGTTCTTAAAGCTCTTATAGCACTTACATTTCCAAGATTTAAACTTTCAGCGGCTAACATTACAATTGATAACTAGAAAATAACACAAAATTTTATTAGTTCGAAAATACCAAATATTACTGTAATAATTTATTGTTTTATCTATTTCTAGAAACTATAATCAGTGTGTGATATTTGTCTCCTAAGTTTATATTTAATACAACAAACTTGTGTGTCGATATCTGCTTTGTACCAGGTAACATAATATCTTAACAGTCTTATGTAGATAATTTAAACTATGATACACCCCTTGTCTAATTGACAGAAAAAGTTTTCACTTGAACACCTCAGCGAGATAAATTTTTCTTTTGCAAGTGGAACAAAATATAGCCACAGACTGTGCTCTTTCATAAGTGAGTAAGACGCTGGCTTGGTAGACTTGAAGCCATGTATTCGGTCCCAGTGTTGGCTGAGACAGTTCCTCGAAACTTTCTGGCGTGGCTTCCCCTTATCTGTAATGCAGGAAGGGGGACCTGACTCGGTATCCCCAGTGTCCTCATCCCGTTCTACTTCACTATAACCTTGGTTAATCCACAGGGTTTCCACAATTTCAAATTATCTGCCAAGAAACCAATATACAAAAACAGTTTACAAACCACTCGTTTCATCCTAGTTTTATACGGTAGATAACCATATTCATTTCCATTTACTGATGTAAATATTTCTAATTCATTTATATTTAATTGTATTATCAAATTATGTAGTATGTTTCGCTGATTTCAAATATGTATAACATGTATACGTTTGACATTTGTTATCATTATAACTATCCCTTTCTTTGTCTGAAATGTTTCACTCTGTTATGTTATTATTAATATACATGTACTTGGCCATTTGATTCTCAATAACTTGTTTACGATATCACGTGGACGTAAAACTCCGGGAACGAACTAAAGATTCTCAATAAAACTCTTGACCCTACATAGATATAAACGACATGTCTTCATTTATATAATATTAAATAAATACGCATTTAGAATAATTCAGACTTCTCTCATTTAGGCTAACTCCTAACCATGTCCGATGCTTGTAACTTCCCTTTGCCAACTTCCTTTGCAGTTAACGACATATGGGATTGGTCGATAATAGCACAACCAAGAAGGGCTGATAATTTAAAAAACGTGTCTCTCCTTAGATTAACCCAGGGGTTTAGTAAAGAATACTGAGGATGGACCTGACATAATAATAATAAATAATATGTCCATTTATAAAGCGCTATATCCACAAACGTGCTCATAGCGCATAACACACACGTCTCAATAGTGTAGTTTAAACAGATATGTTTTCAAGTCAGATTTGAATTTATTCAGTGTAGGGCTTCTGTGAAGGTCTGATGGTGGTTTGTTCCATTTTGTTGACGCGGCGACTTGGAAAGAGCGACCACCGAATGACTTTAACTTCCACTCAGGAACACAGAGTTTTTTCTGATTAAGTGACCGCAACTGTCTAGATGGGATATAAAATTTTAAGAGATCGCACAGGTACTTCGGAGCACTTCCATCCAGACACTGATAGGCAAGAGACAATATCTTGAAATCGACCCTGGCTTGAACAGGCAACCAATGTAGATTTTTCAGTACAGGGGTGATATGAGAGCGTAGATTTGACCTAGTCACATGAAATGAAATGATGTTTAACGTCCTACTGTGTGCTATGATGGAAATTTTGCCCAGGCAGCGGCGCTACGATCTACTCTTATATCGAATTCCAACTGCCGGAGGATATTTTACGTGCACGCCAATGTGTACACGGGACCTCGTTTCGTTCGTTTCCGTCCTGCATCACTGACAAGTGGAAACCACACAGGAAAATTTGGATGAAATTTCTTGGTCAATGCAGGGATCGAACACCCGACCTCCAGGATAGCGGGTCAGCGTCTTACCCACTTAGCCACGTGGTCCCCACGACTATGACAGGCGTCTGGTCGTTCGGATGGAATGCAAAACAGACGTCCCATGGACTCATTGGAGTGGACGTAAAAGATCACTTGGCAGTTGGAATTCTACATAAGAGCAGGCGATGGAGCCGCTGTCCGGGCAACTTTTTTTTCTAATAGCACACCAGCCGGAGCCGAAAAGTAGGACGTTGAACCCCACATCATTTTATTTAATTTTCAACAAAAGATAACAATTACGCCCAATACAGTCAATAATGTTATATAGTTCAAGATTCAATTCATTGCCTATGGATTGTTTTTTTTATATCAGCCATATGAATGAAATATGAACGAATTGTAGGTTTCAACAACATTGCCGGGAGGGTTAATGTAATTATTACTTACTGCTACTATGACAAAATCCAACCAACACCATGCATCGGTAAAATAAACTTTAAAACCAAAGGCTACCCATTTTATAAGCATTTCAGCGATAAAAATTGCGGTAAAGCATTTATCCAAATAAAATAAAATGTCTTTTAAAATTGGTCTGTCATCTAAATAAACGTCCTCTAAAGCCTGAAAAAACAAAAGGCATAGATTTACTGAACACAATGGTTATACCCACCGTCTAATATTCATATACTGCAAATCTCGTTGTTCTTTAGACAAAGTTTATATTCTATAAAGCTAGTATCATTTTTTTAATTATTATTGGAGAAAGGGAACAATACAGATCAAAACAAAGAAATATTTATAACTTACTAAAGCAATACTACTGGAAAGGATCATAGTAATGATAAATGTTTCAAAATATCTATGTTCAGTGACTTGGAACATGAAACAACGAAACTTCCACCATATTTTACCGCAATTGTTTTTATCAACAGCCGCAAAACAGGAGAACTTCCGGTAGCAGATAGAACAAAGACATGGGTCGGGTTCTTTTACATAGACGATTTCTACTTCATTTATCTGCGGTTCAGTCTCGTCTTCTAGATTAACACGTTTATTAGTTGATCCTACGAGAGAACTGGTACTGGAACTAGAATTAGATGTTGTATCACCATCATCTTTCTTTAAAGATCCTTTACTTTCACTTTTTTCGGTTATCTACAAAACATATACACACACACACATACATAAGTTGTTTTAAACAAATTATACTTATGTTGGGTTTTACACTGACGTCGTTCTGTCATTAAATCATTACGATTTTAAATTTGTCTAATGTGATAAATAAATTCTATCTTAATCTTAAGAAAAAAAATTGGGAACATCTTTACAATTTACTGACAAAACACCGACAGTACAAAATCCAGCGTTCGACACTTATTTATTCTACAATAAAGCTAAGCAACTGTTGTACTTGAAGTATGTGGTGCCCCAAAACAAAAAACTTTTTTTGTTTAAGTTTTTATTTCTTAAATTATTCTATTGTATATGCTCGAAATAGAAGTAACAATTTTGGAATCTTTATTTGCAATAGGGAATTGAGGGTTTAATTATGGTCATATGTTGTTTTAGCATGGATTTGTACATTTTCACCCCCTTTAAGGGATTCTCATTGATCAATAATAATTTACTTAGGTATGTATTTGAATGGCTTCGGCTTTACTTTGTCAATTAGTTCATTATTATCTGATGTATATAACCTTCTGTAACACGTTGATTGTATCATTGCTTGATAACGATGAGAGTGCCCTTATTGAAACGTTGCAGTTAATAAACCCATAAAGCTGTTTGTTTTTATAATTTAAAGCTGAATTAGTAAATTGGAACAGACTGGTGTTACCAATCTAAGCTGATAAATAGGTTGATAACAATATGGTCGAGAGACGTCGGTAGCGATATTACTCAATGTCTTAGCTAATTACATAAAATTACCCCTTTACAACTAGCATCTACAAAGTACATCTCCGATCCATTATTGAAACAATGGAAAACATACGTCCGGATCGTTCACTTTCGATCAAAATTTATTGATTATTTCATTTTTTTCTGACTTCTTATACAGGCGTGCAATAGAAAAATTTTCATCAATTTATAAGGTCCATTGTAACAAAAATAGTAGCATCATATCATATCAAAATAACAATAATATACTAAAATAACCATAACATACTAGTTTTACTTCAAAATAGCTATACTACACTAGTTTTACTTCAAAATAAACCATAATATATACTAGTTTTACTTCAAAATAACTTAATATACGAGCATTACTTCAAAATAAACCATAATATACTAGTTTTACTTCAGAATAACTATAATACACTAGGTTTACTTGTTTTACTTCAAAATAACTTAATATGCTAGCATTACTTCAAAATAAATCATAATATACAAGTTTTACTAAAAAAAAAAAATAACTATAATACATTAGGTTAAGTTCAAAATAAACCATATACTTGTTTTACTTCAAAAAAACTTAATATACTAACATCACTTCTAAATAAACTATAATATACTAGTTTTACTTCAAAATAACTTAATATGTACTATTCAAAAAAAGTAGGGGATATTTGATTTTGGGGGCATAATACTAAAATATGCAAATGACTACGAAAAAAGTCACTATAGACCCTAACAGAAGAAACATTTCTAGTTACATGTGACGCCCAAACGCACCAATAGCTACCGCATGGAATGCAGGTGATGCTTGGGATCGTCACGGGGGTCCAACCCAAGATTTGGACGACTCTGACTTTGAATGTTACAGTCATTGTGGCATTGAATTCCAGGGTGGAAACATCAGTGTAATTGTTTTAGTGACCAGAAAACAAATTTTGATATGCGTCGGCTTACCCAAAATGAAAGATTGCGTGCCCTTGGTATGCAACAGATCGGCACAACACAGGAGGTTGTGGGGTGGACGATGAATGTTTCTCAGTCTGTCATAAGCAGGCTATGGTCCAGATACCGTGATACACAATCTGTACAGGACAGACCACACTCAGGTCGACCAAGGGCGACAACCCAAGCCCAGGATCGATTTTTCCGTACCTTTGACTTGAGAAATCGTGTCATCCAGCAAATCAGATCAGCGCTCGTCTTGAAACAGACACTGGTGTGAGAGTGAGTGGCCAGACCATTCGGAATCGACTGCATCGGGGTCACCTTCGCGCCCGACCTCCTCGCGTGATCCCTTGTTTGAGAGATCATCACATTCAGGCAAGACGTCGTTGGTGTAGGGATCGTCAACACTGGGATAATCGACGCTGGAGCAATGTGATGTTTTCAGATGAGTCAAGGTTAACTGTTGATTTTTTGGACAGACTTAGGAGGGTGTGGCGTCGTCGAAACGATCGCTTCCAAGACGTTAAAGACATGATCGATTTGGGGGTGGTTATGTTATGGTGTGGGGAGGCATCACTGTTGCTGTCCATGTTGTGCCGTTCGCACGATGTCATGGTCGCCGTTTCATCTTCCAGGATGACAACGCAAGATGTCACAGGGCCAGGACCGTTACAGATTACCTTTAACAACAGAACATCACCACATTACCTTGGCCAGCATTGAGTCCCGACCTCTCCCCCATCGAGAATATCTGGGACATGCTTGGACAGAGGTTACGTCAACGTAAACAACGTCCTGCCAATGTCCAAGAACTTGCTGCTGCTTTGCAACAGGAATGGACGATCTGGACCAAAATGACTTTAGACGTCTCATTAGGAGTATGCCACGTCGGATCAATGCTTGTTTGGCAAACAGAGGAGGATTTACCCGTTACTGACTTTGTTGTGATGCTGTGGTAACTTTGCTGTTTGACCCCGGGTATAATTTTACCCTTATAATGGTCAGTCTGTACCTTACTTAGTCTAACGATCATTTTGAATAAATCGATGAATGTGAACTTCATTTCATTTTGTCATTTGTTTCTTCGTCAGTTTCATTAGGTGACTTTAATAACACTTAAAAACCAAATATCCCCTACTTTTTTTGAATAGTATACTAGTATTAATTCAAAATAACTATAATTTACTGAACTGAAATGGGCTTTAACGTCCTACTGTCTATAATTTACTAGTATTAATTCAAAATAACACACCTGTAAAGTCTCTCCAGGTTCATACGGACTTTTTTCTTTAGCTGTAAATATATCTGACACATAATCGATGTATTAAAGAGAAATCTATCTCCAATATCAACATATTTAATCAAATCAAATCAGCAAGCTACTTATTTAAATATTAAATAAAATATCGTGTATAGTAATCTAACACATATACTCACACGCTTAAGAAACGCAAGTTTTTATTTATCCAAATAGGCAACAAACTCAAAAATTGATACGAATTTTAGCATGTAGAGCAGTCTAATGGTGTTGGGAACATTTCTGATTAAACAATGTGAGCATCATGTACACATTTCTCATGAATTCAAATTCAAATATGCACGAGGTGTCACGAACATTAGCGTGTATTAAACTTTGGCCAATATCAATCAACAATGTCGGATGTTTGGAAGCTGGAGAGTCTGTGGAAAAAGTTAGTGGAGACGTGGCATTTTCTCTGACGAGAGTCGCACTTGTGTCTCCTGTACAGATGGAAAAGTCTGAATTTTGCGGTGTCGAGGTGATCGTTTCGCCGTCAGAAATGTTTTGGAAAAGGATCCATATGGAGGACTTAGCGTCGTGATATGGACATGGATTGGACTCGGTCGAAGTCGGGGACACGGTGTCACTGCTCAGCGTTACATCAACCACAACACATTGTCCAACAGGACAGCGCTCGCCTCTATGTTGCCAGAGCTACCATGGCCCTTTTCCAACAGCAAAACATCCGTGATTTACCCTGGTCAGCCCTCAGTCTTGATCTGAGCACCATCCAACACGTGTCGGATAAGGTTCAAAGGCGTTTGCTCAATGGGAGACAAGATTTTACAACTACGCACAGCTGCTCTGGATGTTGTGAGCAGGAGGTTCCCTAGGACCTTCACAAATCGTCCGATCCCCTCAATGTACCGGAGATATGTGGCAGGGATCAATGCTAATGGTTGCCACACTAGCTACTGTGTGAGTGACACCTTAACCCTTACGAAAAATAATTACATCATCCGTCTTTCCATCTATTACATGTACAATGTCTTACCCTATTGGTAATTCCTGTCTTTACTGTTGAAAATAAATAACATTTTTACTTGATACTCGATTCGCGTTTCTTTTGCATGTGAGTATATAAGCAGAAGACAAATTTAAAAAGAGACATATTATCCTTTTTTATACTTTTTAATTATATTATCGAGAATCAGCATTTGAAGGGTGACCACCACGGCCAGACTTACCTAAGACGGCTTTCCCATCTGTTAACGGCTCCTTTCCATTCATTTCAGGTCTAGAAGAGCTTGGAGATAAAACTGCCGCTGGTCGTTTTGTCTTTCGTCGCAGTTTAATCTTTAAGCAGACGATAAGTTTCACTTTTATCCAGTTAAAGAACCTATCAAAACGATCAAACGCTTCTGCTAATTTATTAGGCTCATCGTCTGTTTGAGATCTTTGAAGACTCTCCGTACCAAAGGAACTCAAAAGCAAGGCAAGAAAAAGATTCAATACCTGAAAGAAGCAGAATTTCAGATATCATTGAATTGCGATTTGGATGTACTATAAAAGATATAAAAGTTCATTTCTATGTTAGATTATTTCATGTCCATATCAAGGGTTTCATTTATCCCGGATTATTCTCGTTCTTGGCAATTTCTAGAAAGAGGCATCTTGAAATTCCATATGTATGACCATACTTGATCAACAATGTGGTGATTAATTAGACAAATACTGTACTTCTATTTAGGAGATCTCAGGGCATGTCTATTGGACAATAACACCCCTATAAATGTCAAACAGGGAGTGTTTATCGACATTGCAACATGCTATTTACGATTTTAAAAGAAATCACTAAAACAGACGCGTGTTATTGTCCAGTAGACAGTGTCTAATTGACCAATCAAATCGCGAGGTTCACTCTTAAGCATGTTACAATTTATAATTATTGAATTACTTTCTGGTAAGTAACCATGAATATAAATATAATCAGATACTTACCACTAAATTACCTATAACCATTGTCAAAAGGAAAAATGGAACACAAATATTTCCCGAAACTCGCATACAGCCCCACATAGATTCTATCCATTCACCACACAAAACTCTGAACACAATCATAAAGGAATGGAGAAAATTGTTGAAGTTCCATCGCGGCATACCTTCCTCTTCGAACGCTTCTTCTGTGCTATATAATTTGTAATACTCGGAAAACAGTTGCTGTCCCATCACAGCGAATATAAACACAACAATACCAAGCACTATTGTCAAATTACCCAAAGCTCCCATAGTTCGCCCAACTATACTTATCAACATATTTAAAGTCGGCCAGGATTTAGCCAGTTTAAACACACGCAGCTGCAAATAAACAAAAAAAAGTTACAACACACACAATAAAAGTATGTTTCAAGTAAGGGGATAATTGATTAGTCTCAGTGGTTTTATGCGCATGTGTGGGTTGAACATTTATTCACTCTTGACTGGAACTGCGTCGACGACAGATGTGTTTGATTCCGCTGATATCTGGTATGCTTTTGTTTGGTTTTCCATTAAAATTAAATAGCTGTTGGGAACTAGGCCGAGGTAGCCTGGTTATAGTTGAGATAGCCGTGGGAAGCTTTATTTCGCTGTGCTTTGAGAGCTAGAGGCTTTGAACTTGGCTAGGAGTTTGGCTAGGAGAGCCACAGATAAAATCGCGTGCGTGATAGGCGCCATTTTCAGTTTTCCATTAAGACAGCGACAGAGGCGGATCCAGGGGGGGGGGGCTAGGGGCCCGGCTCCCCTAAATAACAGTATAAAAAAATATGCGCCACAATTCACCACTGACACCACAATTTTTCAAAACATTTCTCGGGGGACCCCCCTAACAGGATTTCCTGGGTCCGCCTCTGGACAGCGAGGTAGACAGACGTGTTCTTGTTTCATTGAACGGCAATAGATTTGATTTTTTCTTGAAAATACCTTGTTGGTATATTGATTTTGGCTTAGGTAACCAATAGCCTTATGTACAGATTTGAACTACATTCACATTATGGTTTGATAAGTGAATGCAAAATAGAAGATACATAATTAAGAACAAATTCAAATTCGGGAGGGCGTTCCTTCTTGTATGATAGCATTTACACAAGAATAAATATGCTGATTATTTAAATATGTATTTACTATAACTTTATACAGACTGAAAGCGATCGATAACATTATCAAAGATAGGCTGGCACTGCCAGGCAGCTAGGATACGCCCACATTTTCGAGAGAAATGGATAGAGAACAAGCAATACCGAAAGTGATTTTTCCTACAATCAAAGGCCATAATACATTAAGTTACAATTTGATATGCGCAAATATCGAAAGGAATCAAGATCTTTGGGTTATAAACATACATTTTGTGTTTCATCAAAATCGAATTAAATTTGTGACCTCTACAGGGTCCATAACTTTGATATACCATATTTTTACACTATAAGAGTACAAACGGCGGCCGTTTTGTCTTGCAATTATGGCCCGGTTTTCTCAAAATTCTAACTAAACCTTCCGTATTGTGTAACGATTATAGTCAAACGTTTTGTGACCTCCAGAGGGACCATAGGCGATTTTTGGGACAATCAGGGACCATAATTCAGGAAGTTACGATACGATTGGCGCAAATATCAAAATGAACCAAGATCTTTGGGTTATAAATATGCATGTCAAGTTTAATCAAAAAAGGTTCAAAATTGTGCCCTCTATAGGGTCTACAACCTTGATATACAATATTTTTTTTACACTATTCCCGTACAAACGGCGGCCATTTTGTCCGTCAATTTTGGTCCAATTTTTATGAAATTTAAACTCAACCTTCCTTAGTGTGTAACAGTGATATAATCAAACGGGGTTGTTTTAAATCGGATAATTGTGACCTCCAGAGAGAGGAGCCACAAGCATTTTTTCGGACAATCAGGGGGCATAATTCAAGAAATTACGATCTGATATCGAAAGGAACTAAGATCTTTGGGTTATAAATATGCATGCCAAGTTTCATCAAAATCGGTTCAAAATTGTGACCTCTATAGGGTCTACGACCTTGATATACAATACCATATTATTACACTATTCGCGTACAAACGGCGGCCATTTTGTCCGACAATTTTGGTCCGATTTTCATGAAAATTGAACTCAATTTCGTACAATCAGGGGCCATAATCCATGAAGTTTCGATCCAATACATGCCAATATCGAAAGCAGCCGAGATCTTTTGGGTATAAACCTATATTTAACGTTTCGTCAAAATCGGACAAGAATTGTGACTTGTAATAAGTCCACAAACAATTGTGGACGGGCAGTGGCGACGACAATATACGTCCACATGAAAATGTAGGCGTATAAAAACACATCTCATCGTGACCAACGCCCTCTGAATCAACATGCCTGTATGTTAGATCTTCTTTCGTAACTGCATGTCGTCTATTACAACACCCTTAAATCCAATACATTTATATTTTGTACAGTAGAACATCTGTCTTGGCAGATATTTTTCTTATAAAACAGTCAATACAGGTTTTCTCTAAGATAAAGAGGTCAAAAATTAGGGTAATCGGCGCAGGTGTATTCACTTTATCAAACATAGCATAACTCAAATCATACCCCAAAACACGATCTGTTACGACAATTCACTAATCGATTGATAATAAATAATACATTAATTACCAAACACAGATATTATGTAATTTAGAACTAATCTGTAATAGACATATATTCCAAATCTTTCCCCTTGAAGTATCCGAAAGGCGACTTCAAAGCAGATCTACAGTAGTAGGCGTATTTTGTAAAATAATTTACTATCCGAAAATAGTTTTAGAAACGAAGAATGAAGAATTTTTTTTTTAATATAACCGCTAAAAAGGGGCATTGCAAGTTTCTTTCGGATAGGTTAGATAGGATCAGCCAGCTCAATTAATTTTTGTAAATTTTCTTTTAAAACTAGTATCCAGTGTTCCTTACCGGCGACAGAAATTAAAAAATAGACTTACTAGAAACTTGCTGATTTAAATCATACCCATGGGACCGAAGCAGTGCCTTCAGTGCCTCTTTCATTTCCTATCTGTAAGTTCTAAAAGCTCATTTTCCACACCCTCTTTTTATTCCAAAGACCCACCCCGAAAATTTCTGTTGTTAGGCGCTCTTTTTTCCTAATCTCACGTTTCCCCTTTTGCATTAATTCATTCTTTTTCGTCAAAAGAACTGCAAGCTTTTTTTTATCTCTTCCCGTCTTTGCCTAAATTTATAAAGTTTATTTTTATATCTTCCCGTCTTTGCCTTAGTTATCGTTTGAGCATCCATTAAGACCGTATTACGTTTATCAGGTGAAAGATGTTTTAGCCATTCGTCAGATTTATTCATTTAAAAAAAATAGACGCCTCGTTGCCAAAAATATTAGACGATGGTGCGATCCTCATTAATATATCGAGATGACTGAACAAGGTTTCCGGTAATTTGTTGTGAGGCATAGCATAACTCGAACACGAAGGATTGAAGTCATCTCGATACTCAACTAACATTTTTCAGTGTACTTTCTAGATTAGCAAGGATCGAATCATTTTAATTTTGATAAGAGATTCAAATGGGTGTGATTTACATTCAAAAAAGTTTTAAATATTCGGGTTTTCCAAAAATCATGTAATTTCTTATAAATAGTTTTCATGTCAAATGTATTAATGCCGCTTTTTAGTATGCGCCACCGTGAAGCTGTAATTAATTTATCTATCAAGCCCAAAGCCTGGCACCCAATACAAAATAACGGAATTTCAATATCTAAAAATATGCTTTGGGTCAATCTATTTTCTGTTCCAAAATCATCAAGAAAGTTTGTTACATTACTTTACAATTGCGGCATTGTGGAAAATAATATTAAAACGGTTACCATGAAAAGGCAAAAAACAACCCGACTTTTCGTAAAGGCTTTACAGATGGTCCGAACCTGGTCCGAACCAATCGAACACCCCAGGTTCGTTTAGCAAAAATGAAGAAGCGGTTTTGAACGCTTGGGCCGAATACGTTTTAAAATAGATTTTCTCAAATTTCTTCAGTTAATAGACAAAGACCACAAAACAAATAATTTTTTTAGGTGAATATTTCGCTCTGAATCTGATAAATCTGGCCAGTTTTCTACTAATTTAGAACAAACATTGTCGTGTAAAGAAAGTGTTAAAAAAGTTTTTCGTTGCTGGCTGTCTGACGCTGTATTTCTAATATCGAAAATTACGGATTTACTAATGGGCCCAGCTATATCATCAAGATCTGCCAAAATTTCATTTAAAGTTGCAAAAGTAGTTTGCGCAGACTTATCAGCCATATTCCGAAGACAAATAGTAATTTGCGTACGAGTTGAGTCAGCGGTTAGTGCATTTATAACGAATTTGGAGCCAAATTGTGTAGTTTCGCCCGTATATAAATCCCTTTAATACCCAGCGTATCAGATATGCACACCTACATGATATGCATATTATTATAATCCCTATGGAGTATTTTAATTATTTAATGTAATAAGATGAATTATTATTTATTCCCCGTTAAATAAAAATCGGTCACCGGGTGCAACTGTACAACTTCAAGGACCCTGGCCTCAAGTGCCTGGGACCAACTCTACACTTTCGGAAATGTCAATAAAAGCTATGTAATGATTCCAATTTAAAAAAATACACCGTAAGTAAATCTATTTTTACTTATATGCTATTTGTTGCCAGAAAATATATATTTTTACCAGTCTAATTCAAATTTAATGAAAAACAATATATTTTCTGAAAATCAATGTCGAAAGTGAGTGTATCATATATGATACAATGGGTCTGAGGCATACTTTATTGATATATAGAAATGAAGGCATTGTTCTTATCATGTGTTAAAAGACTGCCAGAAATGTCTTGAAATTCAGCCATTTGTGTATTTATATCAATTATACGTGTGTACTAACCTGTTTTAGACCACAACCAATTAAATGAATTTTTTGTCAAAATTTGACTTTTTGGTGTGATTTTTTGTGATTGCGATTTTTCTTTTTATGTTATGCATTTGTTTTAAAATTATCAAATATTGTAATGAAATGACAAACAATATGATAAATTCTTTGTTAATTCAAATAAACAATGTTTTGATACGAAATTTTATGTTTGTTTAGAATTTGTTTTGTTAATCAAGGTCAAGGTCACCCGATTCTAAATTTTACCCTGGGATATTTTTTACTACAGGTAAACCTTCAATAATCCAAAGTATCATAATTTTTCAAAACCCGGTTCATGGTGTGGGCATTACAGGGATAAAGTGGTGTTTTTTGCTGACTTTAGGGTTTCCGAAACATGCTTTAAAGATACACCGACCAGATCACATGATATTATTTGAAATTTAGTTATTTTTGGAGTGTAATTAGATTTGAGTCCCGCGACAGCCAAACATGCAGTTATAACCGCGTTGACATTCATATTGGAAACGTTGACGTTTTGCAGTTGCATGACCAGATTATGACATTCTGAAATGTATCTTTGATTTTCGACATCATACAAAATTACCTTTTCCCAATGAGTTTGGGACTTACAACCAGTTTTTTTATTTGCCAAAACTTTATTATTATTAGCCTTCGCGCGAATCAATTCTTTTGAGGTCTTCCTTAGTCGATTTTTTAAACGAAAAATTGTTTTCAGCGATTTTCGCCAGGGGCAGTTTAGCCAATTTAGCGAGGGGACTTCCGCTACGGCAGTTCCGCCAGTGACAACAACGTAATTTTAATGATTGATAGCGTTGATCCGCCTTTGTTCATAGGAGTTCGTGAAATGTTTTATTGGTACCGCACATGGGTTTTCCGCGTCGCCAAGGTCCGCGTCTTTTTTTTTTTGTCGTCACACTGACCCAAAGGCCCGTCCTAAAGTCCCTTTCCAGTCCATTGTATAATGAAAATGTGTTTGTTCATTTAGTTTCGTTATTTCCTCATTTAGTTGATTATTTTAATTAATTATTCATAATTATCTAAAAAAAATTATTAATTAATTTTTTTATTAATTTTTTTTTTTATTATTTTTTTTTCATTAATTATTATTTTCTCAATATTTTGTTCTTATTTGCTTTTTTAAAAAAAAAAAAAATTGATTCATTTCAATTTAGTGAAATTATTTACCGATCTGGTGGCAGATTTCAAGTTGAGTTTTGACTTTCACGACCGAAATAGGGTTTATAATAAAATAATTGAAACGAGGTTTAACTATTCTGCCCATACTGGCTAATATAGACTAAATTAATATTGTGAACTTGATTATTCTCAGATTTAACCAATCAAATAATTGTAGTCATTTGTAATATTAATTAATATGTTGATTAGTATATTAAATGTTTCATATTAATCTAAGTTAGTTAAAACCCTAATCTACTGGAATGTTTTTATCCTAGCATTTGAAATAAATATATTTTCGAAAAATAAAAGTGGTTATCTCTTTAAATAAAAAGGTTAATATTACATTATGTATTCAACAGATGTTTTAACAGATGTTTTTCGGGGGTAGTAGGTGAACCTTGGACCGATATTCTAAAATGCTATGCACCTTTTTAAAATATGCCAATAACCTCTATATTCCTTCTATACCAGGGTGTTTTTTTTGTTTTGTTTTTTTGCTGCGTTGTTAAAAAGATTACAAGGAAAATGCTGTTGACGCACATGTTGACGCACAAGAAAATGGTTTTAAAAAACAAAAAATGACAAGATAACTGTAGTAATTAAGTAATATGCGAATAAGCGTATTAATTAAGGTCAGTCAAAACCCACGTACTTGTTAAAAGAGTACATGCTGTATGTCGTTGACAGATAAGAAAATGGTTTTAAAAGTAAAAAAAAATAAAACTAAAAGTGGTTAGGTCTTTAAAAACAAGGTTAATAGTACATTATGTATTTAACAGCTGTTTTAACAGATGTTTTTCGCTGTAGGAGGTGAACTTTTGACCGATATACTAAAATATATCATTAACCTCTATAATCCTCCTATACCAGGTTTATTTTTTGTTTTGTTTTTTGCTGAGTTGTTTAAAAAAGATTAAAGGTATATGATACTGAAACGTAAGAAAATGGTTTTAAAAAACCAAAATGACCAACTAATTATAGTAATTAACGTATTAATTAATATACGAATTAGCGTATTAATTTATATTATTGAGGTTAATCAAACTCAGTACTTGTTAAAATAATAAAAGCTTCGTTGAGGTATAAAAATGTTTTAAAAGTAAAAATGACATTATCGTATTAATTAATATGTTAATTTGCATTTTAATTGTTTTATATCAATTGAGATTAGTTAAACCCCAGCGTACTTAAATATTTTATTCTTTTAAATATATTTATCAAAAAAATAAGTGGTCACCTCTTTTTAAAACAAACTAAAATTAGATAAGGTACTTCACAGATGGTGACTATATATATATAATTTAATGGAAAATTTGCTTCTGTATTCAATTTGTTTTTAATTCGAACAATATTTTATCTGATGATAGTTCATTATTTAACGAAATGTTTTAATAAAATGTTGTGGTATGATGAATCTGTTCGAATATTTGAACTATGAAAATAGTATGACCAAGTTTTAATGACCCAAATATGTTCTTTATATAAATGGTTTTTATTTTCGTTACACAGTATTTTAGATATTATTTATATATTATAGCGGTGGTAAACTGTTATCTTGTATTAGTCCGGACGTCAGGGCCGAGAACCCACTTTTGTTTGATATAGAATGTTTCTAGGTGGATTATTGTTGGGTAGGGTCTCCTTGTGGTCGTGTCACTCTTGGGGAAAATTAAATATTCAAGATGGCGGCCAAAAATGACGGGGAAAATAATAAAAATCATTTTTAACCATCCTAAGTCATGTAATATATCATTATATAAGTTTTCGTGGTTACAGAATTCGGGCATATTTTTAATACCCGACCTATTCCGACAAAGATATTCAAAATCGCGGCACAAAATGGCGTCGGAAGTACAAGAATTTTATATTTCTTCTTATTGGTCGTGTAATATATTGTTTTATATGTTTTGGGGATCGCTTAACGCGAATTCGGAGATCATTTTAACACAAGACTCATCCGTGAAGGCTGAAACAAGAAAAAAACAAAGTTCACACAGCTAGATTTTATGATAAATCATTCTAGAATTTTTTAATTTTAGCTAAAACTGTAAGTAAGAAAAAGGAAATTAACCAAAGCAATATTAATATCAAAGTATCATATTGTGTCATCTTCTTCGTCTTCATCGTCACTGTCCTCTGTTCCGATCTCAAAACCATACTTTTAATTGAAGGTAGGGTCGTTTCAGCTTCATCTCTACAGCTTCGTCTGTTGGAGGTAATGTCTCAACTTTAGGAGCCACTGCTTTGTCTCTACCTATTCTCGATTTCCAGCTCGATTGTCGCGCTTCGTTAAAACTAGAGAATATTCCTAATCCATAGCAGGATAGAATGAATACTTTTGATTTACTAAGAAACGTTTTTACGGGACATTTCTCATCAGAAGGAAACCCGGATTCGCTAGTTTTTACAGTTCTATCATCACTACCAATTCAGAAAGTGCCTGTACCGAGTCATAATAATGTGTTGTAATGCCACCGTCAGACCGAGTGGCGTCCTTACTGCGCTGCTGTGACTAGAAAATTTACAAGGTCGCTGGTAAACGTAAAAACAACGCGAGAAAATGTCCAACAAATTTTACAAACTTGAAAGAAGTCTCGTTCTTTACGCCGTCAGACCGGAGTGGCGCCTTTACTGAACTGCTACAGCGTCTGAATATGGTCCCAGAGCCCGCCCAGATAACCATATGCGTGATAAAGCGTGATAAGGTGTGGTAGAAACGCTAGATATCGCGCTGTGGTCTCGATGGTCGCAAATGATCGCCGAGTCACGGCGTTTGTTTTGAGCGTGTTCAAAACAAACGCCAAGGTTCGGCGATCTGCCCTGGAAAGATGTGAGAACACAATTTTTTTTTCAAGTTTGTGATATTTTAGGATATTTCGTACGTTGTGTTCACGTTTGTGCATTTCCTGGTCGCCGTACGGTCGCTGCAGCGCAGGAAGGACGCCACCCGATCCGACGGTGACTAAGCGTTCATTGACGACCATGGAGACCACAACACGGTATCTGGCGTTTCCCCCACAATTTTACCGCGCTTATGGCGATCATGATGGGCTCTGCGACCATTTCCCGTCGCTTCGCAGTAAGGACGCCATCACAGTATGAAGAGGGTATTAGATCGCAGAACCTTGGCGTTTGTTTTGAACATGCTCAAAATAAACGCCGTGACTCGGCGACCATTGTCGACAACCATAGTGACCACAGCACGATAGCTGGCGTTTTCACCACGCTTATGGCGATCTTAATGCGCTTTAAACTCATTTCCCATCGCCGTAGCAGCGAAGTAAGGTCGCCACCCCGGCCTAACGGCGGTATAACACAAGCCATTCAAAATCATCGCATCTCAAGCATTCTTTGTAGAGCATATTCACGATTTACATCGAAAGTTATACCGATTCTTGGGACTTAACCGTCAACATTCAAAAAACTAAAATTATGATTTTCAGAAATGGTGGTAAAACAAGAGAAAATGAAATTTGACACTATAAAAATAATGTTTTAGAAACTGTCAATGAGTTTAATTACTTAGGTATACTTTTAAATTATAATGGTAAATTTAATAACACGCAGAAACGATTAGCGGACCAAGGTCGTAAAGCCCTTTTTAGCTTATCAAATACCTGTAATAAAAATGATAGAACTGTAAAAACTAGCGAATCCGGGTTTCCTTCTGATGAGAAATGTCCCGTAAAAACGTTTCTTAGTAAATCAAAAGTATTCATTCTATCCTGCTATGGATTAGGAATATTCTCTAGTTTTAACGAAGCGCGACAATCGAGCTGGAAATCGAGAATAGGTAGAGACAAAGCAGTGGCTCCTAAAGTTGAGACATTACCTCCAACAGACGAAGCTGTAGAGATGAAGCTGAAACGACCCTACCTTCAATTAAAAGTATGGTTTTGAGATCGGAACAGAGGACAGTGACGATGAAGACGAAGAAGATGACACAATATGATACTTTGATATTAATATTGCTTTGGTTAATTTCCTTTTTCTTACTTACAGTTTTAGCTAAAATTAAAAAATTCTAGAATGATTTATCATAAAATCTAGCTGTGTGAACTTTGTTTTTTTCTTGTTTCAGCCTTCACGGATGAGTCTTGTGTTAAAATGATCTCCGAATTCGCGTTAAGCGATCCCCAAAACATATAAAACAATATATTACACGACCAATAAGAAGAAATATAAAATTCTTGTACTTCCGACGCCATTTTGTGCCGCCATTTTGAATATCTTTGTCGGAATAGGTCGGGTATTAAAAATATGCCCGAATTCTGTAACCACGAAAACTTATATAATGATATATTACATGACTTAGGATGGTTAAAAATGATTTTTATTATTTTCCCCGTCATTTTTGGCCGCCGTCTTGAATATTTAATTTTCCCCAAGAGTGACACGACCACAAGGAGACCCTACCCAACAATAATCCACCTAGAAACATTCTATATCAAACAAAAGTGGGTTCTCGGCCCTGACGTCCGGACTAATACAAGATAACAGTTTACCACCGCTATAATATATAAATAATATCTAAAATACTGTGTAACGAAAATAAAAACCATTTATATAAAGAACATATTTCGGTCATTAAAACTTGGTCATACTATTTTCATAGTTCAAATATTCGAACAGATTCATCATACCACAACATTTTATTAAAACATTTCGTTAAATAATGAACTATCATCAGATAAAATATTGTTCGAATTAAAAACAAATTGAATACAGAAGCAAATTTTCCATTCAATTATATATATAGTCACCATCTGTGAAGTACCTTATCTAATTTTAGTTTGTTTTAAAAAGAGGTGACCACTTATTTTTTTGATAAATATATTTAAAAGAATAAAATATTTAAGTACGCTGGGGTTTAACTAATCTCAATTGATATAAAACAATTAAAATGCAAATTAACATATTAATTAATACGATAATGTCATTTTTACTTTTAAAACATTTTTATACCTCAACGAAGCTTTTATTATTTTAACAAGTACTGAGTTTGATTAACCTCAATAATATAAATTAATACGCTAATTCGTATATTAATTAATACGTTAATTACTATAATTAGTTGGTCATTTTGGTTTTTTAAAACCATTTTCTTACGTTTCAGTATCATATACCTTTAATCTTTTTTAAACAACTCAGCAAAAAACAAAACAAAAAATAAACCTGGTATAGGAGGATTATAGAGGTTAATGATATATTTTAGTATATCGGTCAAAAGTTCACCTCCTACAGCGAAAAACATCTGTTAAAACAGCTGTTAAATACATAATGTACTATTAACCTTGTTTTTAAAGACCTAACCACTTTTAGTTTTATTTTTTTTTACTTTTAAAACCATTTTCTTATCTGTCAACGACATACAGCATGTACTCTTTTAACAAGTACGTGGGTTTTGACTGACCTTAATTAATACGCTTATTCGCATATTACTTAATTACTACAGTTATCTTGTCATTTTTTGTTTTTTAAAACCATTTTCTTGTGCGTCAACATGTGCGTCAACAGCATTTTCCTTGTAATCTTTTTAACAACGCAGCAAAAAAACAAAACAAAAAAAACACCCTGGTATAGAAGGAATATAGAGGTTATTGGCATATTTTAAAAAGGTGCATAGCATTTTAGAATATCGGTCCAAGGTTCACCTACTACCCCCGAAAAACATCTGTTAAAACATCTGTTGAATACATAATGTAATATTAACCTTTTTATTTAAAGAGATAACCACTTTTATTTTTCGAAAATATATTTATTTCAAATGCTAGGATAAAAACATTCCAGTAGATTAGGGTTTTAACTAACTTAGATTAATATGAAACATTTAATATACTAATCAACATATTAATTAATATTACAAATGACTACAATTATTTGATTGGTTAAATCTGAGAATAATCAAGTTCACAATATTAATTTAGTCTATATTAGCCAGTATGGGCAGAATAGTTAAACCTCGTTTCAATTATTTTATTATAAACCCTATTTCGGTCGTGAAAGTCAAAACTCAACTTGAAATCTGCCACCAGATCGGTAAATAATTTCACTAAATTGAAATGAATCAAAATTTTTTTTTTTTTTTAAAAAGCAAATAAGAACAAAATATTGAGAAAATAATAATTAATGAAAAAAAAATAATAAAAAAAAAAAATTAATAAAAAAATTAATTAATAAATTTTTTTAGATAATTATGAATAATTAATTAAAATAATCAACTAAATGAGGAAATAACGAAACTAAATGGGATACTTCATGTAATATTAACCTTGTTTTTAAAGAACTATTCACTATTCGTAAATATATTTCAAATTCTAGGATGCAAAACATTCAAGTACGTTAGGCTTTTAACTAACTTAAATTAATATGAAACAATTAATATACTAATTAACATATTAATTAATACCACAAATGGCTACAATTATTTGAGTCGTTAAATCTGTGAATATTCAATTTCAAAACATTATTCTAGTCTCTATTAGAGTTAAACCTCATTTCATTGTTCTTATTATAAACCCTATAAAAGCAAATAAAAAACAAAATATTGAGGAAAAAAAAATTATTGAAAAAAAAAAATTATTGAAAAAAAAAATAATTATTGAAAATTGAAAAAAAAGTTAATTGGTGAACAAAAAAGTTAATTATTGAAAAAAAAAATTATTGAAAAAAAAATATTTGAAAAAAAAAATATTAAGGAAAAAATTATGGAAAAAAAAATTAATTATCAAAGAAAATAAATAATTATGAATAATTAATTATAAGTAATCAACTAAATAACAAAACCAAATGAACAAATACATATAACTATACACTTGACTACTGGAAGGGACTTTCAGACTGGTCTTTGGGGCGTGCAACGACCAAAAAAAGAGAGCAGGCGGCTTGGCGACCCATTATGAATAATTAATTATAAGTAATCAACTGAAAAACAAACCTAAAAAAACAAAAACATTTAACTATACAATTGACTGGAAGGGACTTCAGGACTTGTCTTTGGGGCATGCAACGACCAAAAAAAATACGTAGGCGGCTTGGCGACCCATTATGAATAATTAATTATAAGTAATCAACTAAATAACAAAACTAAATGAACAAATACATTTAACTTTACAATTGACTGGAAGGGACTTTAGGACTGGTCTTTGGGACATGCAACGACCAAAAAAGAAAAAAAAAACGCAGGCAGCTTGGCGACGCGGGAAACTCATGCGCGGTACAAATAAAACATTTCGCAAACTCCTATGAACAAAGGCGGATCAACGCTATCAATCATTCAAATTACGTTGTTGTCACTGGCGGAAACGCCCCTCGCGAAATTGGCGGAACTGCCCCTGGCGAAATTGGCTGAACTGCCATGGCGAAATTTGCTGAACTGCCCTAACCCCCTCAGCGTGCCTACACACTACTATCGTTGGACGTCATGCCCGCTAATTGAATGGATTGACAACAAATAAAAAGAAGTCCGTCAGTCAATTCCTAAACAAATTAAAAAGATTTGTTTCACTTCAACTCTAAAAGCCAATAGTCTCGAACAGTAAATATAGACAACCGAGATTGTGCGTTTCGATTAATTCCCGATAGCAAATTTAAGATACGAAACAATTTGTTTATTTTCTAACTTGGCAGTACTCCTCTGAGCAATTAAAAGATAAATACGACTTTTATTATCTCGACTAAACAAGTGCCATAGATCAGAGGGAGAAGTGAGGTATATTCCGAAAGGTGGGCAAAAAGAGGGAGTTGACTTTTCTAGAATCATTTTTCCTCCGGAATCCGCATATTTCTTGTTGAAACGCAGCTGATTCATTGAATAAGTGACGAAGGATACGGGCTTATCTCAAACAATGCAATCCGTTCCCCACCAAATACCATACGTATTATTTGATCGTTAGGCATGTAGCTTCGCCACGTCCGCTATTTTGCCCCCAAAACTCATAAGGCGAAAACTGCATGCTTGGGGATTAATCACTGTAGCGAAACTGGTGAGATGATATATGACGTAATACTGATTTAACTTGGCAGTACTCCTCTGAGCAATTAAAAGATAAATACGACTTTTATTATCTCGACTAAACAAGTGCCATAGATCAGAGGGAGAAGTGAGGTATATTCCGAAAGGTGGGCAAAAAGAGGGAGTTGACTTTTATAGAATCATTTTTCCTCAGGAATCCGCATATTTCTTGTTGAAACGCAGCTGATTCATTGAATAAGTGACGAAGGATAATTTGTGAAATCACTTAAACAAATTATGACGTAATTCAAAAGGTCGCCGATGTCAAATAAGCCAGGAATAATGATGCACTGGGATTAGGGGCTAACAAATGTTATTTTCAAGGTGGTCAAAAAGCGGGAGTTGATTTTTCTAGAAGAATTCTCCTCGGGAATCCGAAAATGGTGGATGATCAGTCAGGTAAGGGAGCGTTCAGGATTTATCGAGGTCAAAGTGTCACCAAAAGTTAAATGGGCTAGCCACTTCTGATGCTGTGTGTCGCAGATTTATTATTGGAACGCAGCTGAATCATTGCATAAGTGGCGAAGGATAACTTGTGAAACCATTTAATCAAATTATGACGTAATTGTAAAGGTCAAAGGTCACCGATGTCAAATAAGTGGCTAACTTCATAACCCAGCCCATTTAACTTCTGGCGACCTTTGGACCTCGATAACTCCTGAACGCTTCCTCACCTGACTGATCACCCACCATTATCGGATTCCTGAGCAAAAATGCTTCTAGAAATGTCAACTCCCGCTTTTTGCCCACCTTGAAAATAACATTAGTTTTGCCCCTAATCCCAGTGCATCCTAATTTCTTGCTTTTTTGACATCGGTGACCTTTTGACCTTTTCAATTACATCATAATTTGATTAAGAGATTTCACAAATTATTCTTCGTCACTTATTCAATGATTCAGCTGCGTTCCAACAAGAATTCTGCGACAGACAGCATCAGAAGTGGCTTAATGCATAAGCCAGCCCCTTTAACCTCTGGTGACCTTTGGACCTCGATAACCACTGAACGCTCCCTCACCTGACTGATCACCCAACATTTTTGGATTCCTGGGTAAAAATGATTCTAGAAAAGTCAACTCCCGCTTTTTGCCCCTTTGGGATAATACCAACCAGCCCATTCACTTCTGGTTAACTTTCGACCTCAATAGCTTCTGAACGCTCCCTCACCTAACTGATCGCCCACCATTTTCGGATTCCTGAGGAAACATGCTTCTAGAAAAGTCAACTTCCACTTTTTCCCCCTTTAACTTCTGGCAAGCCCATTTAACTTCTGGTTCCCTTTTTACCACAATAACGCCTGAACGCTTCCTCACCTAACTGATCACCCACCATTTTCGGATTCTAGAAAAGTTAACTCCCGCTTTTTGTCCACCTTTCGGATAAACTCCCTGCCCCCCCCCCCTTCGGTCTACTACGGGGATGTGAAATCGTCGAAATTAAATGACAATACTCTGTAGATAAATAGCGAATTGAAAAAAAAAACCGACAATATTTTTTTGAATTTTGATGGTAGTTTGCGATAAAATAATATCTAAAGACAAACGCGTGGCGAGAATATATTTTTTTACTTGTCTTTATTTACCATTTGATGCTGTGACAATACCACGTGCATGGCCATACATAGTGAATATTATTATAATATTTGCTACGATGAATTACTCGCACGTGTCTGGCGCTGAGCGTCATCACTGATAAATTCGTCTTTGGACAGTCAACAACTCTCTAGGTAATACCAAATTTTTTAGCGGATAAATTATTGCTTCATGGGTCACCCTAGGCCTTGGTGGCTCAGGGTTATACCTTGGTGGTCTTCAACTTTAAAAAGTTCTGATGCTTGGGCATAGAACAGTGCATCTTCAATAGAAGGCTTGATCTCGCCTTAACTACATACAGCTTATCAAGCCCTTCACTCAACACTCTACATTTTTCGGCACTAAATTTGATTTGGTACTGCCCCCAACCGTGATCCAATCAAATTCCTTCGTTAAATGAGTTACTAAAAATAAGACTTCTTTCAATTTATTTTATTTATCCTTCCTTAAAATAATCGTCACGATTATCAAGTCTCGCGCTTCTAAATAAAACGTCTATGTGACAATCGAGATGCAAAGGTCAAGGTTCGATTAATGTCAAGGTCCTAAAACTGCTTCAATTCCCTTTATTGGTTTTCTGTGAGTTTCTCAATTGAAAAAAAAAAATTTCAACGGCTGTAAAATTGTCTCGTTCTTTTTCTGTGGGGGCTGCCATATTTGTTTACTACAGTCACGTGCTACAATGTAAGTGTGTTATGTGCCACGACCTCTGATTGGACAATGATTTGAATGCTAATTAGTCACGTGTAAACACAACCAGTGTAAAATGTTAGGAATAGCTAAGTGTTGAAGCAAGGGTTAGATGTTGTTAAACTCGCGGCCGTTGCTTCAGGAAGATGAGAACAGTGCGGATATCTTTATAGTCTAAGTGGTTTTATGCGCATGCGTGGGTTGGGCATTAATTCAATCTTGACAGGCGGACCCAGGAAATCCTGTTAGGGGGGCCCCGCGGGGGCCCCTGAGAATTTTTTTTTAAAAAATCGGAGTGTCAGTGGTGATTTGTGGCGCATATCTATTTTTTATACTGTTATTTAGGGGGGGGGGCTAGGGCCCCCTGGATCCGCCACTGAATCTTGCCTTAAATGGGTAAGTCGTGGCGACATTGATTCCCGCCATGTTTTGGAGATACGGGCTTATCTCAAACAATGCAATCCGTCCCCCACCAAATACCATACGTATTATTTGATCGTTAGGCATGTAGCTTCGCCACGTCCGCTATTTTGCCCCCAAAACTCATAAGGCGAAAACTGCATGCTTGGGGATTAATCACTGTAGCGAAACTGGTGAGATGATATATGACGTAATACTGATTTAACTATCTGGAAGCTAATTATTATCTATTTCGGTGGACTCGTTACAACAACCCTTTTTGTATTTGATACAAAGTCAAATCATTCAATTATTTGAATTTTATCTTAATTATTATAATAAACTTACCAATCTAAAAGCTCTTAATACTGAGACACCAGGTAAATCTTTCAAGCCTAAATCTAGTAAACTTAACACTACAATAATAGCATCAAAAGCATTCCAACCATCTCGAAAGTACACGGCTGGACTTAATGCAATAATTTTCAAAAAGGCTTCAATAGCAAAAATAGCAGTAAACACCTGAAAAAATGAAATGAAATGAAATTAACAGATGCATATATGAACTCTTTTTCTATGTTATATGCTACTGAGTAATATATCTGGTTAAATTTACACATTCATAACATTCCATATATAGAGCAAACTCTTGTGTACACATTTATATGCCTGATACCTATTATTGACCAAAGAAAGTAGTTAATAAAGTTAACCAGTGTGAAAGAAAATCCTATGTAAATATTAAAATTATGTGCAAACAATTACTAAATACCATTAAAGCAAGTTTATAATAAAATATCGTGTTTTTAGTACTCTAAAATACTGTTATAATAACAAGAAAGAGTTTTCGATCAGGTGGAAACTATTCGATTGGACATTGGAGTCTGTAATTTATTAATAAACTAATGTTTAATAGTTCCATACAGGGCAATCAAGCCAATAAATACAAAATTAGGAAATTGTGTACTAATATGTGGATGTTAGGAAAAGAAACATTCAAAAGGAAATGGTGGTGACATGGCAATGTATTATCATATATGTCTAGCAAGAGCAAGCGACACTGCGACTATATTAAAATAACACGTATAATATTAATAGTTAGATCCAGACACACCAGTTTTGTTGATCAGATGAACACGAGTTAAAGGTATGGAAAGATCAGTGTAAATAAGGCGTCTCATAAATGAGCCACTGAGTTTAATAATTAACACCCCTTACCTCGTTCGCTGTGTTCCCAGTAGCTTTTAAGTGGTCCGGCATTTCCCAGTGTTCAAGTGCCATAAAAAATGTATTAATTACAATACAAACAGTTATAAACAAATCTACAAAGGCATCCATAATGAATAGTCCCACAAATTTCTGAAATTTGTTACAATAAGGACAACCCTGCCAAGAACAGAAAATCCTCCATAGTTTATCTCTTGCCGATTCTTCTTGCTTGCTGACCACACTCATAAAACCTGCAAGTAAAACATACATAATACACTAATGGGCCTGTCACACTATAACGTTTTAGACAACTTATTCCGACGTATGAAATAATAGTTCCAACACGCTGGCATACGCTAAAGTCATATTTAAAAATCAAGAGGACGCTCTTTTTGGACACATATATAACGTACTTCTAAAGCGCTGGACGAATATATAACCTATGTTTAACGTATGTGTAATTATTCATAACTTATTCCTAACCTAAACATAACTTATACAAGTAGATGACAGCGTGTGCCTAACGAATTTTTATCGTTCTCGACTTATGCAGAACTCATGGACAACGTTAGTCAAACTTATGCCTAACTTATGCATAACGTGTTGGAGCGTATTTCGACGACCACGTGAATTCAGATATAAAAACTGAGGCTCGCTAAAACTACAAGTAATGATGGGGCTGTCACACATTGACGTATAGCATCAGCGTATATGCCGACATATGAGAAATTGAGCGAATACGCTGGTGTGCGTTGAATACGTTATGGGTACGTTTTAACAAGTTACGAGTCTGCTAAAGTACGATGATATAAGTTAATCTTAATCTTTTAGTGGCATTTAGCGATCGGGAAACACATTAACAGAACACAGTTTTTATGGGATACAATCACTAGTTTATTCTAAAGCACGACGTTTCGACAAGTATCCTCTCATCGTTATCGAGCACAGTGACATTTAGTAAACTTGAGATCAATATATATGAAATTTATAATGGAACCATTTACGTGGATTGACATAACAATAACAACAAGAGTAAAGATAAAGAATATTTAACAACAAGCAACAACCAGGTAATTAGCATACTAAATAAACACTAATACATGATTAGGGGTTTATTAAATAGTATGAAGCCCTTCAAGGGGTACTATAAATAAGCAAAGTGAAACCGATCATACACCGATAGTGAGACCATATGCATGTAATTAATGAGATATGCAATTTATAAATACAAATTTGACAAACCACAATATATACTAACTAAGAGCGAAAACCTAACATTGGGGGGGGGGGGGGGGGGAAGAGAGGAGGGGGATTATAATTTGCCAAAGGTGCTAAGTAGTCAAAGTTAAATTGTATTATGCATTTTTTATCACATCATCGTATGCCCTAGGGAATGTAAAGCCCTAAATCCCTATTAAGTTGTTGTACGCCAAACGCGTCCCATAATTTTGTGCATGCATAAAAATTTTAGCGTATGCGGGAGTATAGTCTGAAGTAAGAAGTACGCGACGGGTAAGTTATGCACGCGTTCAAACACGTTACATGTAAGTTACTCATAATGTGACATACACGTCGGCTACCAGTTGGGTATCTAACCTATAGGCAACGTACTTCTGACGTCCTTAAAACTTACTGAACGTGTTTGAAGCATGTGTAGAGATGAGCATGCGCAGAAGTCTACAATCATGGAGGACCCTGGGCCCTGTTTCACGAAAACTTAAACTAAAATCCTTAAAATCGATTTTAACTAAAATCAAAATGAGATTTTAAATTTAAAGCGTTTCACGAAGATCGATTGTAACTTAAAATGCAATTATAACAGATTTTAGTTAAAATCGCTTGCGCCCGCGCAGTGCAGGTTTCCGCTGCGGGTACTTACGGTGAAAGCAAATACGCTTCGAAACTAAAAACTGTTGACAGACTGAATTAACGGTTACATTATCAAAAGGGGGAGTTTCATACGTTGTAGAAATGTTTGCACATTGTCAGAAAGTCGTAGAGAGATGAAATAAATGAGTTTATTGCGTATTATTAGTTTCGAAATGTATTGGTGGGTTGACCTTGAACTTGGCATTTGATTTCCTCGCAGTCTTCAAAGGAAATAATGTGTATCGATAAACTAAAACGCTTGAGTTTTGTAGTTTTAAAGTGTTTTGGACAAGAGAAACTATTGAGAATTTTCACAAACATATTTTGATATGTGTCACTCAGACAACTAATCTAGGCTGCAAATTTTATGTCTTAGTTTAAAAGTATTTATCAACTTTGAAATTAATACGCCAAATAGCCAATGTTCCGATGCCTAGATTTGAACTGTCATTCTCATACTAGTCATAGACCCGTTCGATGATACTTTGAAAATGCAAAAGAGTCTATCTATCTTACTCAATTAAATGATTTTTTCCCAAAATAAAATAGTTTTGGCGCCCAATTTTTTTTTATTTATGTTGTTTTATTAACGTAACTTCATTAAGGAATAATAATAACTTTATGATTATAAAATTTAAATTCAATTAGGCCTATAACATATTTGAATAAACACATTTGGGATTATTGATTTATCTTTTTACAAATCATCATAACCCGAGAAACATGAGTAAATACTACATATATGGCATGTCTAGTATTATAGACCTTTAGGCCTTCTAATACCAAGAAAATGGCCATATTAAACGCAAAGATATTTCTTTATAGATAAGAGTGCTCTTCCTTCCATGACATTGGATATAAATTTTCTTTTAGTGTGTAGTTTACCGGCGTTTTGGGTGGGTTTTTTCTTCGAGTTCTAATATGGGGCGCCATCCAATGATTAAATTGCCTTACAATAAAATAAACGGGTGGACCTTAGCTGTATATCCCATGCTATGAAAAGAAATTAAATGAATTTTTTTTTTTGTGAATGATTGTATGTTAAATTATGTGCCAATTATATCTGTATGTCGCAATAGATCAAACAATGTAGCTCTAATCAATGTTTGTCAATGTCGTGAATTTGGGTTAGGAGAGGGTGACAGCTATCCTAAGTTACAATCGATTTTAGTTAAAATTGTCCTTAAAATAGTTTTGTGAAACGCCACTATTTTAAGTTAGGATACAATTGTAACTTACAATATTATTTTAGTGGATTTTAGGTACAATGCTTAAAAGCGTTTCGTGAAACGCTTCTATTTTAAGTTAGGATACAATTGTAACTTACAATATTATTTTAGTGGATTTTAGGTACAATGCTTAAAAGCGTTTCGTGAAACGCTTCTATCCTAAGTTAGGATGAAATTTTAGTTTACAATGATTTTAAGGAGATTTAAGTTTTTATGAAACAGGGCCCTGGTCACGTGGTCGTCGAAGTACGCTCCAACGCGTTTTGCTTAAAGCTGAACTCCGGTTACAAAACTACCGAAATAATTAAATAAAAAAAAGTTAACGCCCCCAGCCGCCATACTTGTTTCAAAGTTATGAAATAAACATGGCGGAAATGGGGGCTTATGACGTGGAAAGGTAAGTCGCTCTCACTTCCCGTGTGTTTGTTGTCCGAAAGCTGTAGACATCCGGTTTTATTCTCACACACATTCACTGATTGCTCTATTTTTCCCCAACAGTATACGAAATTATTGAAGATTGAAAAATGTCTGATGAGGAAAGGTAAGTCGCTCTCTCTTCCTGTGTGTTTGTTGTCCGCAAGCTTTAGACTTCCGGTTTTATTCTCACACACATTCACTGATTGCTCTATTTTTCCCAAACAGTATACGAAATTATTGAATATTGAAAATGTCTGATGGGGTAAGCCTGTAAATGATTATATGAACCACGTCTACTACAATATAGCCTAATCTTTACTCTAAAACAAAAGATTTAAAAACATGAACTTACATCCACCTAAAATTTTCGACCATAACAATACAATGATAACAAATCGCCTAGACTAGAGTACACAAACTATTGTCCTCTTCATACTATTTTGCCAAGTATCCTTGTAAATATCTTACACATATAATATGTAAATAACCTCAATAGTTTATCACGGTGTTATTATAACAAATACTATGCAATAAACAGATTAGATTAGATTTTCACATGTCAGCATGATGTCACCATGCTCGATGTAGTTATGTCCCTTGCCTTGGTTTGTAAGCACATATCGAACATGGCTTCTCGTGAAAATCTAATCTAAACTACAAGGAAATCTAATCTAAACTACAAGAAAATCTAATCTAAACTATCTGTTTATTGCATAGTATTAGTTATAATAACACTGCGATAACTTTTGAGGTGATTTATATATATATACATATATATGTGTAAGATATTTACAAGAAGACGTGGAAATAATAGTATGAAGGGGGCAATAGTCTATAGAGTGACCCACGGCCTACAATATTTGTCCTTATAAAAACTGACCAACTTATCTGTCGTACCGCCTCTTCGGGTGTATTTTCTCGACGCAGCAAAATGTAGTATCGCGCACATGAATTTGGAGGTCGCAGCAAATATACGTCACAAATAGCTTTACAAGTGGATATTATACAAACATGTATTGGCATATAAAGCCAAGTAAAAATTAACTCGTAACGCGCTTCGACTTTCGTGTTTATTTAATCGAGAACGTGAATAAAAATTTCGATTGCAATTCTTGATTTAATTTTTGACAATGGTAGCCGGTTAGATTTTGAACCAATTATAAAATATTTCCAAATGGTAATAATCCTTAACAATTGAATGTGATCAGACTCTCACTGTTGATGAATGGAGCTTTTATGGTAAGCCTTATCATATTATGTATAGGATATTAACCTACCTGAGGTTGCTATATTATATAACCCGCGGGCGCAGCCCAAGGGTGATATAAATATAGCAACTGAAGTATGATTGGTTAATATCTGACATATACAACGCCCACCCTTAAATTTAAATGGACTTTCCCATTAATATTCAACAATGATTGGATAACGCCTCGGTAGTTTCCGTCAAATAACGAAGATTACCGAATTAATCACGTGCAATTACGAGATGGTATTTTTGTAAACACAGCGCCATTTTGAAGAATTGAATTTCATACACAAAAAAAATGGAAAGTAATACGAAGTCAGACGAATAATCAATCCCTTTTAGCCAACATACTGACGATGGAATTGGCGTGAATGCAACTATCGATGAGGATCTATCCAAAGTCTAAAGAAAATTTGGATCAAAAGTCATTCTTTCCCGATAATTCTGACAGTGAACTACGATTGAAGGCTTTTTCTATGTTTTATAGACAGAAGGATTTGGCCGACTGTTTTATTTAAGTGCATGGACTGTACCCAAAAATAGTTTATAATGGAAATCTTGGGCGATAAATACTTTCAAGTCTAGGAGTGTGTGGACGGAAAGAAGATTCTGAAAGATATGGATAACCGATTTAAATATGCTGATAAGTACGTCGTCTATTTCTGTCTTGAATGATTCAAACTGTTCCATAATAATTTTTAATTGTCAAAATAATAAAAAATTATTTCTGTGTTATTTTGTATTATTTTGACCATCAGCGGTTGATATGAGTCGAATACGTCGACCTGACATGACGTCATTAGCGGTTGATATGAAATATCAACCTGTCGTGACGTCATCAGCGGTTGATATGAAGAAAATATCAACCTATTATGACGTCATGACAGGTTGTTATGAGATATAACTGCTATTCACATCAAAGAAAAAAACTACCACCAGTTGTATATGTTAAAATAAACCCCAAATATTGTCTGTAGGATGAAATTTCTTGTTGCCGTGGGTCACCCTAACTCAGTTTGTGTACTCTGGGCGATTTGTTATCATTGTTATGGTTTAAAATTCCAGGTTGCGGTAAGTTCATGTTTTTGAATCTTTTGTTTTAGATTATGCTTTATTGTAGTAGACGTGGTTCATATAATTATTTACAGGCTTACCTCATCCGACATTTTTCAATCTTCAATAATTTCGTATATTGTTGGGGAAAAATAGTGCAATCAGTGAATGTGTGTGAGCACAGGAATCTGACCTTCTATCGGTATATATATATATGCAAACACCATGTCGTACCAGGCAATATATAATAAAAAAGAACAGGAATGCAATGCCTTTTGAAGACTCGATTTTAACTGTTCTCGCTTAGGCCGTTTTCTTTCCACAATTCGTTATGTCAGGCAATCAAACCTCTGCTGATCCACTCAGATATGTTTTTTTCTTCAATCCAGTCGTTTTGATTTGCATAAACACTCCCACAAAGCGATATCTTAGCCAATTGTTTCCAATATTTACATTATTTTCAAACATTTTCATACTGTCCTTCACTCCATGACGGTCTGACGTCACACAAATGTGAGATAGACGCATTCGGCAGACCTCGTTAGTTTTTTGTTAAGGAGTTGCCGAATATGTCAATAGTAGGCCTATACAGAATTTAAATATTTGTACATATTCGGCCTACTATTTAAGAAAAAAAAACAATTATAATAAATAAATAGTCCATTCCATTTTTAAGGGCCTCAACAACACCATTTGTAGTTTGTTGGATTTACCCAACAGCATTTTTAAAAAAGAAAAAAACTTTATAAATTATATATAGGATAGGCCTATATAAAAAAAATCCAGCACATTGTACTGTAGTTTGTTGGATTAACCCAACAGCATTTTAAAAAAAAAGGAAAAAAAAACCTTTAAATATATAAAAAAAATCCTGCACATATTCGAGTATTGATACATTGTAGTTTGTTGGATTTACCGAACAGCATTTTTTAAAAAAAGAAAAAAAACCTTTATATATAGGTCTATATTAACTATATAAAAAAATCCTGCACATATTCGGCAACCCCTAGACAAAAAACTAACAAGGTCTGCCGAATGCGTCTATTTGTGTGTCGTCAGACCGTCATTGAGTCGAGGACAGTATGAAAATGTTTGAAAATAATTTAAATATTGGAAACAATTGGCTATGATATCGCTTTGTGGGAGTATTTATGCAAATCAAAACGACTGGATTGAAGAAAAACATATCTGAGTGAATCGGCAGAGGTTTGATTGCCTGACATTACGAATTGTGAAGAAAAAAACATCCGAAGCGAGAACAGGTAAAATCGAGTCTTCAAAAGGCATGGTGTATGGTGTATGCATATATAAACGGATAGAAGGGCAGATTCCTGTGGTGTAAGAATAAAACCGGATGTCTACAGCTCGCGGACAACAAACACACAGGAAGTGAAAGCGACTTACCTTTCCACGTCATAAGGATCCATTTCCGCCATGTTTATTTCATAACTTTGAAACAAGTATGGCGGCTGAGGGCGTTAACTTTTTTTTATTTAATTATTTCGGTATTTTTGTAACCGGAGTTCAGCTTTAAGCGTATGCCAGCGTGTTAGATAATTATTTCATACATCAGAATAAGTCATAGTGTGACAGGCTGGTTTATAATATGTAATTTAAAGGGTTTCTAGTGTCACTGAACTGAAAATTGATCTAAATATAAAGAGTTTCCACGAATTCAAGATGACGGAAAATCAAAATGGTGGCCAAAATATACCTAAAATGGTCGATTTGTAAGATAAAAGTCATTTCACTCTTTGATATGGTTTATAATATGTAATTTAAAGGTTTTCAGTGTCACTGAAATCTAAATCTAAATATAAAGAGTTTCCAAAATCCAAGATGGCGGAAATTCAAAATGGCGGCCTAAATTTCCCTTAAATGTTAAATTTATCAGATAATCGTCATTTTTTTAAGTTTGATATGGCTAGTGTGTGCGATTTAAAGGTTTTTCTGTGTCACTGAACTTAAATAAAACCTCAAAAGAAGACTTTCCGAAATCCAAGATCGACTTAAGTCCAAGATGGCGACCAGAATTCCCCTAAAATGATCAATTTTTTTAGATAAGTCATTTTTCTGTTTCTATGGCTTGTAATAATGTCCTTTATTATGTATTCAAGGTCAAAGAACTGGAAAATAGCCTCAAAATAAATTTTGAAAATAAATATTACCTCAAAATTGAATTTTGAAAATGAATATTACCACAAAAATGAATTTTGAAAATCGTAAAAAGTAAAACGGGACAATCATCATTGTTTCTCTTTTATTGGCTTTATATAGCAAAGTGTAGTAGTTGGGGGGGGGGGGGTGCAACTGGAATTATTATACTGGATCTCACATAAACAAGATTTAATATCATTCCAGCAAAACAATATATATCTAGTTGTTAAGGATTTATCTATTGTATATTCAGAAATGGTTCGAAGCAGTGGTTCAGTAGGTATAACTCGCTAAGAACGCGGTCTGGGGACTGGATTCCTATGTTTGCTCAGAAAGTACCTCAGGATCTTCTAGTGTGGTTTCTCATCGCTAGGATGCAGCACGGGGGGGGGGGCTTCAAAAAACAAGTTTATATGTTCACGTTGATGAGCGAATAGAAGAACCCTAGACAGTTGGAATTCAAAATAAGAATAGACCGTAGCACCAGTCTCTGGGTCAATTTTCCTCATAGCACACTGCTCGACGAATAGCAATATTCATTAACTTTGTTAGTACAGTAGGACATTAAACCCCGTTGCATCATTTCTGCTGGAAATGACTATACCACAAAAGTTACTGGACACAAGCAGATCACATTACCATTTCTGAACGAATAGGAGAACTTAAAATCTCACTCAGGTAAAATGATACACAGACAAAGGAGATGAAATGCCTCAGGCAGTTTGCCCTGTTGTATTGTTATGGGGAAGGGTCGGATTAACCAGATATTTTTTTTAAAGAATGTGTCAAGTTTTAACATTATCATTAGCATCACACGTTTTTATGCATAAAACAATTACGGTAAAATACATTTATTGTGTCTTAAGGGTTTTTTTTTGAAATTCTAATTAGCTTACTGGTAAGTTCTGTATCTGGTTAATTGACTGCCAGGTAAATTCCTGAGTCAGGTCAATTTCAGTTGCCCTCGAAAAACTTTGCTATTATAAACCAATCCAAGAGAAAGATTGATAATTGTCCCTTTTTTCATCTACGATTATCAAATTCCGTGACCCTTAATAGAGAATATATCCAACAGAAAATTGAAGATTATTTTTAAAATTTATCATTTTATGTAAATTCTGGCCGCCACTTTGGATTTCCGCCATTTTGGATATTGGAAACAATTATTTTTTAGATTCCTTTTAAGAGCCATTCCACGAGAAAACCATGCAGAAGGTGAGAAGGTGGGGGTCGGCCGATTGAGTTCATATTCACAGGGTTTGGTCGACCCATCGAGCCTACTCCTCAGCCAAAATCGCCGATTTTAGAAATCAACGGTTTTCTTAGATACAGCCCGATTCGTGTTTCGGATGATTTTCGTCATTTTCAGGTCAAATTTTGACCATTTTTGTCGCATTGCTGCAACCGTTAATCGACCATTGGCGAACTCGGTTTTAGTTGGTGAGTATAGTCTGGGTATCACCCTGGGATATTATAATGATCACCCAGTTCAACCTCTATTTCCGTAGGTGTCACGAGACTACACAAAATACGTATCTGGGGGTACATGAATTGTACCCTTTCTTCAAATTGCGATAACTCTACTGGAGCAGGGTTTGGGATAAAAATGAAAATCAATTTATTTGCAGCTTGAACAGTTCTAACAACATAAAAAATAAATTCTTTGTCAGCGAACTTGCAACGGCATGAAAATTTGTGTCGAAAGTTACCAAATACGTAGCCCCCCCCCCCCCATTTTTCGCATCGTTTTGCAACTTCTTAACTCATTATGTTTTCAATATTTTCGAATGCGATATGGTTTCGGCGATAGAGCAACGTACAAACTACAAATTGTATACTGGCTGACTTTTCGATTGAAGGTCAAATAGGTAATATTCATGGAAATTAGTGTGTGTGTGTGTGTGTGGGGGGGGGGGGGCATAATAACATGATTTTCGACTTTTATCTGCTCTATCTCATCTATGTATTAAAGTTTTGGATTGCAATTTTGAATGTGCCATGTACAAAAAATTGTAAAAATAATGATTGTGACATTGTTATTGATTTTTATATGCCCACATTTTCATGTGTACGTATTATGCCGTCGTCCCTGTCCGTCCGTCCGTCCATCCATCCACAATTCTTTATGGACTCTTTACAGGTCACAATACTTATCCGATTTTGACGACACTTGAAACATAGGTTTATCCCCAACAAATCTCAGCTTCTTTTGATATTGGCATGTATCTGATCGAAACTTCATTGATTATGGCCCCTGATAGTCCGAAAAATCATGTTTTTAGCTTGTGGACCCTATAGAGGTCACCATTTTGAAACCGATTTTGATGAAACTTGACATGCATGATCTTGGTTCCTTTCGATATTTGCGCATATCGGATCGTAATTTCCTTAATTTTGGCCCCTGATTATACGAAAAATCGCCCATTTTAGCGTGTGGTCCCGCTGAAGGCCCTAGTTATTATCCGATTTTAAAAACCATTTGAATATATCACTGTTACACCGTAGTAAAGGTTGATTTCGAAATTAGTGAAAATTGGACCAAAACAAATTAGACACCGCGTGTACGCGAAAGTTACCAAAAACTCCCCCCCCCCCTCAAATATTGGCATCGTTTTGCAACTTCTTAACTCCTCTAACTCATTTGGTTAAAAATATTTTCGAATGCAATATGGTTTCCCCAGAGCAACGTGCGAACTGCAAATTGTATATCAGATGACTTTGCTATTGCAGGTCACATAGGATATATGTATGGAAATTAGGGGTGGGGGCATAATTTTCGACTTGTGTCTGCTCTAACTCATCTATATTATAAAGTTTTGGATTGAAATTTCCCATTTTGCCGGATAACTTTACGCTTGAAAGTCACATAGGGAATTAGTGTGTAGGGTGGGGGTCATAATTTTTGACTTTTGTCTGCTCTAACTTATCTATATTTTAAAGTTTTGGATAAAAATGAAAATCATTTTATTTGCAGCTTGACCAGTTCTAACACCATAAAATATCAAAAAAATCGTTGTCAGCTAGCTTGCAATAGTATGAAAATGTGTGTCCAAAGATACCCAAAACTACAGTTCAACATCACCCCCCCCCCCCCAAGCTAGTTATATATTTTGATGTATAAACTCCGTTTCTGTGTATTTGTCAAAGTGAGCCATGTTAAATATTTATTCAATTTGAAATTCCGATTACAATTATATAAGGAGGATTATTTCATAAACAAATTTTGATATAGAATATTACATGTACATTACTAAATCAAAGATGGTGGCGCCCATTGAATGTGGATTTTCGCACATTCTCGGTCTAAAATTATCCAGATTATCCACACGACACAGAGTTCATTAGGTTAAAAGAATGTAGGAAAGACATCGACGCCTTTCTTGCATCCATTTCTGTCGCTACAAATGATGTTAAAACAGAATGGAAATTGATTGCACTGATAAGCGGAATTTTCGACTTGAAATCACCTCTCTTAGATAGAAAGTGAGTTATCCATCTCAACGTTATCACTTAAGACTGAGGTGTAGACATCCTTTACATGGAAAATCCACATGCAGAGCATTCCATGGTGTGTCGACAAAACTAAGTAAAGATCTAAGTATTCGAAACTTGGTTTACGTTACTCACAGTTGGATCAAGTAATTTTGTTTGATGGCGCCTTATATCTCTTTTTTTTTTGCACCTTTCAATGTTCCATTTCCTCTCAGTCCATACAAAAAGGTCTTGAAAAGAACACCTCAACTATGCACCCGTCTATCATATGCAGGAACCTGTAAGTTGCATAGCTCAGAAACCGGATTAGAACCAGAAAATTACCCCCCCCCCCCCACCCAACCTCGATCATTGAGTTGTTTAGTTTAAATCATTCTTCATCATGGTATTTCCAACAACCGGAAAAATATTTCGGAATATTACGCTTTTGAAACATTACACACTAGTAACAAATATCTGAAATATAGGCCAGCGGCTGCCAGACTCGATACGCCCACATTTTTTTCGAGAGTGGATAGAGAACAAGCAAAACAGAAAGTCAATTTTCCTACAATCAAAGGCTATAATTCATTAAGTTACAATTTGATTAGCGCAAATATCAAAAGGAATCCAGATCTTTGAGTTATATACATGCATTTCAAGTTTCAATAAAATTGGATTAAAATTGTGACCTCTGCAGGGTCCACAACCTTGATGTACCATATTTTTTACACTATTCGCGTACAAGCGGCGTCCAATTTGTTCTGGTCAAATTTTCACTAAATTCAAAATCAACCTTTACTAGGGTGTTACGGTGATATTTCTAAGGGTTTTTAAAATCGGATATACAACTGGCGGTAGTTTTCTCTTTGATGTGCATAGCAGTTATATCTCATAACAACCTGTCATGACGTCATCATAGGTTGATATTCTGTTCATATCAACCGCTGATGACGTCGTGACAGGTTGATATGAAATATCAACCGCTAATGACGTCATCTCAGGTCGATGTATTCGACTCCTATCAACCGCTGATGATAATACAAAAAACACAGAAATAAATTTTTATTCTTGTAACAATTAAAAAGTATTATGGTACTGTTTGTAACATTCAATACAGAAATAAACGGCGTACGGCGTACTTATCGGCATATTTAAATCGGTTATCCATACTCGACCATGTCTAAGATATCTTTCAGAATCACCTTTCCGTCCACACACTACGCCTTTTGATCCAAATTTTCTTTAGGTTTGAATAGATCATCATTAATAGTTGCATCTACATCAATTCCATCGTCAATTTGTTTGCTAAAGGGGTTGATTATTCGTCTGATTTCGTATTCCTATCCATTTTTTTTTTGGTTCTTTTGCTATTCAATTCTTCAAAATGGCGAATTGTAAACAAAAACAACCACGTAATTGCACGGGATTATTCGGTAATATTCGTTATTTGACGGAAAGTACCGAGAAGGTAGCCCAATCGTCGTTGGCCTGTAATGGAAGAGTCCTTTTAATTTAAGGGTGGGCGTTGTATATGTCAGATATTAACCAATCATACCTCAGTTGCTATATTTATATCACCCTTGGGCTGCGCCCGCGGGTTATATAATATAGCAACCTCAGGTATGTTAATATCCTATACATAATAACTAGGGCCTTCAGCGGGACCACACGCTAAAATTGCCGTTTTTCGTATAATCAGGGGCCATAATTAAGGAAATTACGATCCGATATGCGCAAATATCGAAAGGAACCAAGCTCGTTTGGTAATAAACTAAAAATGCATGTCAAGTTTAATCAAAATCTGTTCAAAATTGTGACTTCTATAGTGTCCACAAGCTAAAAACATGATTTTTCGGACAATCAGGTGTCATAATCCATGAAGTTTCGATCCGATACATGCCAATATCAAAAGCAGCTGAGACCTGTTGGGGATAAACCTATTTCAATTGCCGTCAAAATCGGATAAGTATTGTGACCTGTAAAGAGTCCACAAAGAATTGTGGATGGATGGACGGACGGACAGGGGCGACCGCATAATACGTAACATGAGAATGTGGGCATATAAAAACCAATTACAATGTCACAATCATTATTATTTTAATAATTTTTTGTACATGGCACATGCAAAATTGCAATCCAAAACTATAAAATATAGATGAGATAGAGCAGATAAAAGTCGAAAAATATGTTATTATGCCCCCCCCCCCCCACACACACACACACAGACACTAATTTCCATGAATATTCCCTATTTGACCTTCAATCGAAAAGTCATCCAGTATACGATTTGCAGTTTGCACGTTGCTCTATCGTGGAAATCATATCGCATTCGAAAATATTGAAACCAAATGAGTTAGAGGAGGTAAGAAGTTGGAAAACGATGCGAAAAAGGGGGGGGTAACTTTCGACACAAATTTTCAGGCTGTGTCAAGTTAGCTGACAAAGATTTTATTTTTTATGATGTTAGAACTGGTCAAGCTGCAAATAAAATGATTTTCATTTTTATCCCAAACCCTGCTCCAGTCGAGTTATTACAATTTTGAGAAAGGGTACAATTCAGGTACGCCCAGATACGTATTTTGTGTAGTCTCGTGACACCTTCGGAAAGAGAGGTTGAACTGGGTGATCATTATAATATGGTAGAGCGATACCCAGACTATAATCACCAACTAAAAAACCGAGTTCGCCAATGGTCGATTAACGGTTGTAGCAACGCGACAAAAATGGTCAAAATATGGCCTGAAAATGACGAAAATCATCCGAAAAACGTAATCGCGCTGTATTTCAGAAACGGTTGATTTTTAAAATCGGCGACTTTGGCTGAGGAGTAGGCTCGATGGGTCGACCAAACCCTGTGAATATGAACTCAATCGGCCGACCCCCACCTTCTCACCCTCTGCATGATATTGCACGGTTTTCTCGTGGAATGGCTCTTAAGTTCAATGACATTGAAACCCCTTTAAATTACATATAACAAACCACACCAAAGAGTAAAATGACTTAAGATTAATTTTGGTCACCAATTTGAATTACCGCCATCTTTGATTTTGGAAACTCTCTATATTTAGATTAATTTTAAGTTCAGTGACACTGAAGCACGTTTAAATTCATATTATAAACTATATGAAGGAGTGAAATGACTTTTATCTGACAAATCGTTTATTTTAGGTAAATTGTGGCAGCCATTTTGAATTTCCGCCATATTGGATTTGGGGACACAAGAAACCCTATAAATTACATATTATAAACCATATCAAATAGTAAAATGACTTTTATCAGACAAATCGACCATTTTAGGTAAATTTTGGCCATAAACTGATTTACATTCAATCGTTTCCGGTTTTACTCCAGTTTAAAATCAGTTATGTTTGGCGAAATTAGCCAGCAATCTCAATCGAGTGCACATTTATAGCGCCCGGTTATTCCACTCACATACGACCGTTTCATTTGATACAATTGTCTAGCCTCGTCCCTCGAGTCTCTCATCCAAACTGGGACTGAAGCGCATTATGGTACATAATGTTAAAAATCTTAAATATCGGATATCAGAAGCTCATCTTTTCCCCGGAAGTTTATATCATCAATGTTGATTTAAATTGACCAATAATTCGTGTTTCCGATGTTGAAGATTTTGGAGGATTTTGAGTTACGAACTTAGGTCCTTTAAATCAGTATTAATGTTGTGATCATACGGGGAAAAGGTGGGATTCTCAATCGTGTAAAATAATGAGAGGTTAGACATATTCCACAAATCATGTCAAACGGTGATATATTCTTATCTGTAGAGCATGCGCAATGAATAATTATAATGTAGACTGGAATAACCAGGCGCTACACATTGCCATTCGATTGAGACTTCTGGCGTATTTCACCGAACATAACTGATTTGAAATTAGTGTAAAAACGAAAACGCTGGAATGTAAATCAGTTGATTTACATTCATATTACATTATTATATGCGTTGCAACTCATAGTTTGTGACAATTTCTAGGTCCCAAATATTAGCGATTCAGCCCCTTTAAGACATTGCGTAATAAATTGAAACAACACAGCATGCAATATCAATATACCACACTTATGTATACTTTATTTGTAACCGAGATAGGGGTTTTATATGGGCTTTGTCCGTTTCCCGATCCCCTCAATTTCTGAATAAATATTGTTTATAACAAATTACAAAAAGTAAAGCAAATACTTGACCACCCTTATTTGGTTTATGGGACTGTCACACATCGACGTTTAGCTTCAGCGTATGCCGACGTATGAGAAATTTAGCAAACACGATGGTGGACGATGAAAACGTTATGTGCACGCTTTTAACAAGTTGTGAGAGCGCGGTATAAGGCCGAACGCGGCCCAAAATTTTTTCATGCATAACATTTACATCGTATGTCGACGTGTTGCTTACACTAGGGGTGTCACATTAAGACATTTTTTTTTACAAATCATTTCAGGCCAACAATTTCCAGAGGCGAAATCCATAGCTGAACACGATTATTGAATTTTTTTTATCTATGACGTCATTTTCGGTTGGGGTTTGTCCGATTTCCAAAATGGCCGCCAAAATTGGACGAAAAATGGATTTCCAGATAGGATAGCTGATTATCAAGCATTGTATGGCATGTTATATTGTAATATACCATATTTAAGGTTTATGTTGTAATTGAACTGAAAAAAACCCTCTAAAACTAGTTTCCCCAAATCCAAGATGTCGGAAATTCAAAATTGCGGCCAAAATTTACCTAAAATGGTCGATTTGTCAGATAAAAGTCATTTTACTCTTAAGGGTTTCTAGTGTCACTGAACTTAAAATAGATCTAAATATAAAGAGTTTCCCAGAATCCAAGATGGCGAAAAATGAAAATTACATTATTATATGCGTAAACAAATTTGAAATTGTGTTTTTATGGGGTTGAAGGAAACCAGTCTTTTTTCTTTTGGACTTTCTGACGGCTATTTTATCAACAAACAGTTTAATATTTGATTGAATAGATATTAATCAAAAATAGAAGTGGTCCGAGAACGGAGCCTCATGGGTCACCAGCAGTGACAAATGATGACCAGTTATATAACTCTTAAACCAGCTGTACGATTCGCCTCGGACCCTGTTAGAATCGAGCTTGAGACAGGCGACGATAAGCAAATCCTGTAGAATGCTTTGGTGATCTCAAAGAACACCGTATCGATTGCATTACAATATAAAATTACTTTGAAATTTTGTAACTGTGTTGTTATTATCGAGAGTAATCATTTTCTTTACTTAAATCTCTACCTTTTATTAACCAACCTACATCTAAATAAGATCAACATATCCTAAGTGTCCAGTCTGTACTCAACATCCACACCTATATATCCCAAATGTCTCGCCTCTACTCAGCACTGATATATATTTATATATATATATATATATATAAAGAGAATCTCCTACGAGTGTTTTTTGATATCAAAAAACACGAGTTGGAGATTTTATTTATCACCCAATCCTTTCTTACATGCACAAATAAATAAATATAATTATTTCCTAAAGATTTTACTTTTACCGATTCTATTTACATTATAGCGTAGTGATACATCATTTTTTGACAGCAGTTTAGCTATTGTAAAGCCCTGTACACTGACCCATTTTTTTCCTTCAAGGTCAATTTAATAAAAGCAGTTTCTTTTTTTTGTTTAAAAAGTCACTCTTTACTTAAACTAAGTGGTTTCTTTAAAATAAAAGAAGGTAGTTCCTTTTTGATTGACCAATCAAACTTATGTAAAGTGATCTCACCACACTGTGTATATATCACTAAAGTGATATCACCACACTGTAGATATCACATTTAACACACAAGCGATATCAACTGTCAATTGTATTATTGGGTGATAAATATATATATAGCCTCTACTCAACACCCACACCTATATATCCTAAATATATAGCCTCTGCTATATGTATAGGATATTAACCTACCCGAGGGTGCTATATTATATAACCCACGGGCGCAGCCCAAGGGTGATATAAATATAGCAACTGAGGTATGATTGGTTAATATCTGACATATACAACGCCCACCCTTAAATTTAAATGGACTTTTCCATTAATATTCAACAATGATTGGATAACGGCTCGGTAGTTTCCGTCAAATAACGAAGATTACCGATTTAATCACGTGCAATTACGAGATGGTATTTTTGTAAGCACAGCGCCATTTTGAAGAATTGAATTTCATACAAAAACAAAATGGAAAGTAATACGAAGTCAGACGAATAATCAATCCCTTTTAGCCAACATACTGACGATGGAATTGGCGTGAATGCAACTATCGATGAGGATCTATCCAAAGCCTAAAGAAAATTTGGATCAGAAGACATTCTTTCCCGATAATTCTGACAGTGAACTACGATTGAAGACGTTTGCTTTGTTTTATAGACAGAAGGATTTGGCCGACTGTTTTATTTAAGTGCATGGACTGTACCCAAAAATAGTTTATAATGGAAATCTTGGGCGATAAATACTTTCAAGTCTAGGAGTGTGTGGACGGAAAGAAGATTCTGAAAGATATGGAAAACCGATTTAAATATGCTGATAAGTACGTCGTCTATTTCTGTCTTGAATGTTTCAAACTGTTCCATAATAATTTTTAATTGTCAAAATAATATAAAATTATTTCTGTGTTTTTTGTATTATTTTGATCATCAGCGGTTGATATGAGTCGAATACATCGACCTGACATGACGTCATTAGCGGTTGATATGAAATATCAACCTGTCGTGACGTCATCAGCGGTTGATATGAAGACTATATCAACCTATTGTCACGTCATGACAGGTTGTTATGAGATATAACTGCTATTCACATCAAAGAAAAAAACTACCACCAGTTGTATATCTTAAATGTACAGCCTCTACTCAACACCCATACCTATATATCCTAAATGTCTCGCCTCTACTCAACACTCCACACCTTTATATCCCAATTGTATAGATTCTACTCAACACCCACACATGTATACCCTAAAGGTCCTTCTCGGCTCCCCATCCCATCTGCACCTATATTTCCTAAATAAATGTCTCTACTCCACAACCTACACCCCCAAAAACACGGGTGCATTTTTAATATAGACCCTTCTTGTAACCAAGACAATAGTCAGAATAACATTGAAATACATAGTTACTTCTACGATGTCCTGAGGCATGGTCAATCAATTCTTTAAGCACCATGACATCTGAAATAAATAAAATGAAGACAGGATATTACAATATCATCACGATGTTTTACACTTCTCATGTAATTCAAATGTGAAATTGTACTGGGAGAAAAATGTTTTATTGCAATAAAATTAAAAATAAAAAAAACAAAACATAGATAAATTTATTAAATTTTGAAATTTCAAAGCACAATATGCATATCCATACCTTTCATTTCTATATTAGCAGCATTTGGTGATGGACAGAGAAACGTGTTACTGGCGGAAAGCTTTCGTTTATCAGGTTGACATTCAGATCCACTACTAACAGATTCCTGAAATAAATATAATAATCAAATTAATCAGATTTGTCAGATGTATCAAATGGTTATCATTGTTAATATTAAAACAAACATTAAGCGGAATATTGTGGTACACATATTTGTTAATAATCTTATAAATAACGTCATGAAATATTTATCTGCATTTGCTTCATTTACAAGATGTAAAGGCATACAGTCACTGGTTATCAAATGGATATAGTGAAACATCATTTTAAATGGATATCATACGACCAATAACTCGGGAAATGATATGGATATCATGGTATTCTTATTCAAGACATATAAGTCATATTTATTTCAGGCAAATCAATTTTGTAATACATTTGAAGGTAGAGATGATTCTTAAAAAATAAATTTTGGCTTGAATAACAGTAAAGACAACATATGGTAACTATTGACCAAATTACAATTAAAGCGGTGCTAAATAGATTATTTTGTTTGGTGATTAACACAATAAATACATGCATTTCATATCAAAGTTTGGATTGTAACACACCAATATGTGGAGTACTTATAACTTTTCACAAAGTTATAACGTTAGACCAACTGACCTTTCAATATTATAGAAAGCAGGTAGGTTTCAAAACAAACGGTTATATTTTAGTTATACTGCATATAAAAAAGATATAAGATTAAGCTTACAGTTAGAATTATCTATCTAATATGTTCTATCATCTATGACGTCTTCGACAAGTTTTGATGTTTGACAATAACATCTACAGTAGTAGAACATCCATAGGCGTAGGAGACGGGGGGCAGGGGGGGGGGTGTATATGCCCCCCCCCCCCCAAAAAAAATTATTTTCGGGCAATGAAAAATTCGACGACCTTTTTTTTCTATTAACGTTTAGAGAATAAATATAACTAACTTATTTCTATGAGATCCACACTGCCCTAAAAGTATTTTCTCGTCTTTTTCCTGTCCACTGCATGCTCGAAAAAATGCCCGAAGCTCTTTTATGATAGGTATGCCAAAAAAACTGTATTGCCCAAACATAGGTATTGCCCGAAAAACGGGTATCGAGCCGGAAAACTAGTAGTAAAACGCGCTGTTGACCGTCAAATCATCCAAAATTTTCTTAGGGGGTCATTCGCCCCTCAAAGAAAACCGTCGCCGCTGTCTATAAACCCGCAATTTTTAGGGCATTACTAGTTTTGCTTCCCTAACTGTCATCGAACACTAAAAAAACACTAATTTTACTTTTATTGTAATTGAACATAACGAATTTGTACTGAGTTGACTATGGATTAAAACATTTTGTCTGGGGCCACTCTACTTTGTGCGACATTTTTCGGGCATCGATTAATATTTGTGAATACAGATGCAACAGTCTGATTGGATGGTTGGAATTCAGAGTAGAATTTCGGTTACAAAACCATTGAATTCTTTTGGAGTTGCTAACACGGGCTAGAAAAGCAGAAAACTCATTTGCGGTGATTAAAATTTCAAATTTTTTTCCGGGAGGGCGGCAATACTATATACCGGAAGACATCGGAAAACACCGGAAAACAACCGGTAATCACCGGAAACATCATTTTATACTGTATACCGGAAAACCACTAAATACCGGAAAACACACAAAATACCGGAAAACACCATAAAATTATGTCGTGAGGTCGAGTTATCGGCCATATTCCTCCCAATACTATAATTATATACCCTGATCCTTCCGTAAATTTTGCAGTGTGGTTTCTCTCTGTCGGTAGTACAGGACAAAAGGTATGTCAAAATACAGTGTCTAGGGTAAGGTTTAAGGTTAGGGTGGTAAGAACGGGTTAGGATTAGGGTAAGGTTTAGGGTTAGGGTGGTGGAAACGGGTTAGGGTTAGGCTCTGGGTTACATATTTAGGGTGTTTTCCGGTATTTAGGGTGTTTTCCGGTATTTAGTGTTTTTTTCCGGTGTTGTCCGGTATTCAGTATAAAATGGTGTTTCCCGGTTGTTTTCCGGTGTTTTCTGTGTTTTCCGGTGTTTTCCAGTATATAGTGTTGCCCCGGGAGGGTGAGGCCTCAATACCGCGCGACTATTGATTTGTTGTTTGGAATTCGGGTCAGCCATGTAGGCTATACTGGACCAAACTGAAGTTGCTGTATTCACAGACTGGAATAGAAGGAAAACGCGTTTGCGGCAGTTACATTTTCAAAATTTTCTCCTAACGGTCCCGCCTTCGTTGACTGTAAATGATTGATTAGAATTCGAGTAGGCCACCTCGACCACTTTGGAGTTGCTTTGTTCGCCGGCTGAAAAATAGCAGGAAAACGCGTTTGCGACAGTTAAATGTTCAAAATGTTCTTCTAACGGTCCCGTCTTCGAGGACTGTAAACGATTGATTGGAATTCGAGTCAGCCACCATAATTAGGCTATATTAGACCACTTTGAAGTTACTTAGTTCACCGGCTAAAATAGCAGGGAAACGCGTTTGCTGCAGTTAACTTTTCAAAATTTTCTCCTAAAGGTCCCCTCTTCGAGGACTGTAAACGATTGATTGGAATTCGAGTCAGCCACCTTAATTAGGCTATATTAGACCACTTTGAAGTTGCTTTGTTCACCGGCTGCAATAGCAGGAAAACGTGTTTGCAGCCGTCAATTATTCTAAAATTTGCTTTGGGGGGGGGGGGGGGTGTTACACGGTCGTTGCTGTCTTTATACCTGAAAATTTTTCGGGCATTTAGTGTTCTGCCCCCCTAACTGTCATCGAGCTCCTACGCCTATGAGAACATCTATGTTTGACAAGATTATTATTTGGGTATTGTTTAAAGAACACTCACATTATCTTCAAGTTTTGATTTGTCGACATATACATCGGGCACTCTTTTTCCTCGTTTGAAATTTAATAAAGTCTCCATTTTGCTCTCTTTTCTGTTGGGGTCCAGTGGCGAATGCACTGAATGGCGACTGCTCCTGGAATTCCTGCTCACATTAGAACTAAAACTACTGCGCCTAGAAGATGATCTACCCTCAGCTAAATGTCGTCGTGTTTGGGATGCAAAACTATACCTCCTACCATTGGGCAAGTTTTTATTGAAAGGAAAATTGCATAGGTCATCAGACGAAGGGGTGACTGCAGCGGAGTCATCAGCGTATGGAAGAGGGAGGCTCTCTGGATTCTGATGAACAAGAGGTTGACGTTCAACTGACCGACCATGTTTCTTCTTCCAACTGCCTTGCCGGCTACTTTTACTTCCGCGACGAAGCACAAAGGGAGAGCCAGGCAAACTTAAACTTGCCTGAAAATAAGGAAGAAAGCTTAGTGGTATTGCAAGAGCTAGTCCAAAACACACGTCAGTTAGTAATCCTTTCAGAACAAAAGAAACAAATCAATTACAATTTAAAGAGACAATAATCAAAAGTCGCTATAGAAATTTCTTGCACATCTACTGACCAAAAAAAGTTTTAAATGTTGTCCTTTCAAATTAATTGTGAGAGAGATAACTGTTACAGCCTAATCTAGATAGTGAACATGATTAATTTGTTTAAACTTAGAAGCTACAATTTCAAAAAATGTTATTAATTTTGTATCCAGATGAAGAAAATGACACTTATTGTATTAAGCAAAAATAAATATAATTAAAGATGTTAAATGATATGCAGATAATTACATATACAAGGATGCATAACTACAGCTGCAAATTGGAATCCAAATAAAAACATAACTAACCAAGGGGCCAAAAGGACCTTTACCGCTAATGTTAATAGTATATGTGTGGATTAAAGATTTCGCTCATTCAGATTAGGAATGTCTGCAACAAGAGGCCATTTTATCATTGTACTCTCCTTTATTAATGACACAGTCAAATATTTTTAAAAACACCACAAAGAGAAAATGATTTGGAATGTTGATATATTCAAAGTTAAATATCAAAAAATATAAAAAAAATGCTTCATATATCAGCCATAAATAGAGCTGAAATCCAAACTGACACTGCTTCGTTCCTTTGGGGGAATGTAACTTTATTTGAACCAATCTGAATAAGCACCACCCAGACGAAATATCTTTCAATTACGTTGTAATCTGCTGTCTACAAAATGTAAAAACTCTTAACATCAAATTGCCTTGCACTATGTCGTCAGTTGTGGGTCAAACCAAGTTTAGAAGTAATGTGGTTTCGTGCTGCTTCATCTGAACAAATCTGATTAATCGAATCCTAAGCAACACTTATGCCGGGGTTGTTTTTTTAAAGTGTTATGCACTTTCAGAAAATAGGATTACAAAATGTATATTTGGTCCTATGCGGTACCCATGTTCGTTCCGCTCTCACTAATATGAATTTATCTTGATCTTCTAAGGATAATTCCTGCCAAATTTCAAACAAAACCATTCAGCCATTCTGGAGAAGAAGATTGACTAAGATTTTATAAATGTGACCTGTTAAGATACCCGTGCCAGTATGTACGGGGAAAACATACCGGCGTATTAAAAGAAAAGAAAACTGTCTTGTTGTTTACAACAGTCCGGGTTAGAAGTGACAACATAAGCCCTTTGGGTCGATTGACCGATCCGCTAAATATATATTGTTTTGATAAGATAAAGAGGGGCTAATGCAATAAGTTTTTTTTAATTCCTATGTCTTTTAATTTTCTATTCTACAACTATATACTTATATTTACTACTATGGTTTTATATTTAGAAATGTGATTTTCATTTCTTCAGTTGTATCGGAAGTTCCGCGACATTAGAACATTATTGGGTGTTGTACTGTAGTGCAAATAATATAACATTGTTTTATTGATAAAATTAATGGAAAGATTACAGCCCAGCCTTACCCCATAATTTGAAAAAGGAGCAATAGGATCACCGTGATAATCGGTTACGTCGGTAGTATTCACTTTTGTATTGGCTTTCAATTAAAGTCGAATACTGCAAAAGTTTGATATTTTTTGTATATTTTAGTTTTAATAGCAGGGCTCCTCGTTCCTTCTTTCGTTTGTCAAACTAGCAATCCATATCACAGTAATAATCCCTGTCAAACTAATAGTTCCTATAAATCTAATCATCCCTGTCAAACTAATAATCCCCCACACTAAAAATCCCTATCACACTAATAACCCATGTCAAACTTTTCTGAACATAATATTATTAATATACAGGATTATGTTTCCAAATATAAATACCATATTCATAGTCTTTTAAACTTAAACATACATTATGTAAGAGCAAAATCTGCTTAATGCCGGTCTTTATTTTAATATCTATATTATTAATTAGATATTTATTAAATTAACCAGATCATAATCAACTCTCGATGTCATCGCTAGCTTGCGATATTTACTGGATTACGGTCCGATATGCTGATCAATGCTCATTTATGATTAAATAAACAAATGAATAATCGAGACCACGTTTTTTTATCGTACAGAGTTTAGTATAATGATGATCGAGGTAAGGCCAAAATTCAATCGCTAAATTCTCGGTTCAGAATGGATCAATTTGACAGAAATTTTCAGCATATTCCCTTTACATTTTAACTATTATAGTGAGAACTGTCAGCTCTTTATGTAATCTCTCATAAAGTATCCTGCATGATTAACTATACCGTTTGTATACGCCAACCCACTCTCATCGGAATAGCCCCTTCTCTTTGTTCTGAACAAATTATGAATACTGACACAATTTTGGAGGAAGCAAGGCAGGTTTGTAAAGGGAATGGATCATTAAACAAACATATGAGACGAAAATAAGTAAACATACACTTACAGGTATATAAATACATGGGTTTAATACACGAGTATAATAATATATCGTCAAAACATGCATACATCTAAAGCAAACAATTCTATGTAAAAGCGACACCACATACTAAGAAGCTTTCAGAGCAAATCGAGAAAGTCATTTTAAAGTGACAATACGTTTATGGAATGATTTGTTGTCATAAATCAAACTTTCATTAAACTGAATGTTGAATATTAATCCTGAAAGAGTTTAAGCTTTTAACTCTCGATAACGTCACTTACTTTAAAGAAACATTATTTTGATGACTAACTTATTACAGTGGTCATGTTATATTTGATAATCAGTCATAACATATAATGTTTTAACTCCATACAAACATTGGACAATATTGCTACTCTAAACCTACATATTAACACACTGGGTAAGAAGCATAAAATGCCTTTTTTCAAAAAGAAAAAGTCCAAGCTGTCCTCTCCCTTCTTCACAATATCCATTTATTTAAATCTGTGTCCGTGTCGACAGGGGGTAATTTTGTACTGATAGTCATCTAGGATTAAAGTTCATTCTCATATATTCATTTTTATTCCTAGTTCATAAATTGATAAGATAACAGAAGGCAATACTTAAAAAGTGATAATGACATATTCGCTGTGAAAAGAATACAATGACAAATGTCACTATATACCTACCAATACACCAGTGTGATAGAATAAGAGGGTGGAATTACAGGTAGGGACTTAGAGATAAAAAAAAAGCAGGTGTGGTATATAGACAATTGGTATAAAGGTAGATTCCGAGGGGGGGGCGTCTACAAATACAGATTTATCGGTAAAAGTGCAACTTATTAGTACCAAACTTGAGACATTGATTGTTTTAAAGTAGAATAAAATAAAGCTGGAATTAACAATAATAATAAAGTATGAAATGGAATACTAATCTTTGCCTATAACGAATATGCGATCTCTTCAAATGCACCCTGGCTGACCATATACCCCTATTGGTTGTCACAATCTATCCGTTAACTTTTAATGGACATAAATATTTTGCTAACTATCATGCTTGTGCCACTGTCGTTCTTGTACAGATCTTAAATTTATCATGCCGCAGTCAGTTAATGTATACCGCCATTTTTATCACTGTCTAGAGGCACTGGCACGCATATCACATCATCAACAACAAGAGGGTAGTGTAATGAACTAAATATGCCATCCGTTCGCATACTGTCTTAGATTTAGAATGCTTTGTTCCTAAAACATCTTGTAGAGCAGTTTTTCTAAAGGCCTAACCATACACAAGCGATCAATAAAACAACAACATTACAACAGAAAGCATGTAAAAATTGACAAAAGTCTGAATTTTACATTTACTCAAAATATTTTTAATTAAATTCGGTATAAATGTGACTAATGATGACTATATAAAATTTTGTTCAGGTAAAAACAATATTCCATTTACAAGAAAATGAATAAAAGTCAGATAAGAAAAACAAATATATATATATATATATATATAAATAAATAAGATGTTTGAAAAGAAAACCAACTACATATTTCAAGTTAGCGCTTTCAGTTCCATCGGAACCTCCTCAGACTTTTTAATATGATAGCGTTATATAAAACATAAATAATAACAATAGAAAGACGTCACATCCGACGTTTACAATAAATGTTGAGTATACTACTGTTATTAATAATTTAAGTTGAAATTTAGTTACATACACAATGAAATATACCTTTGCAATGAAATATATTTATAATTTAAACTACACCAATTAAACTTTAACATTAAGTTCGGGGTTGTATTTCCGTATAAACATGCTTTCTTTTATTTCTAATAGCGCTTGATTTGCTACATTTAATTTGTACATAGGGAAAACAGTGTATCTACCTCCGCCACAACGATCTAGATGTTCGCTCAAAGGAATAGTTCTATTTTCTGCGTTTTTAATTTGTGTACGATGGAGGTTCTTCATGATATTCGGCTAATCTTAGTTTTCTGCAAAAATTTGACAATTCGGATTGTAAAAGTTCACCATTATAAGTTGGCGTAGGTGTGAATTTTAAACCTTTGTTCAATAAATTTATCTCACCTACATGTATTTCTAATTGATATGAACTTAAATTGAATATTACTGGTTCATAATTTACCTCTACCGGTCTCGAAATCGGTTTTGGTGTTTGTCTAAAAAATAGTTATTTCTGTTTGAATTTGAATTTGGATCTCGAAATGGAGGATCTGTTATAGTCTCTAAAATCTCTACTGTTATTTCTGCGGTCTCGAGATCTTCCAGGACTCACATACTGTCTTCGACTGTAGATCGGAGCTTGTTGAAAGCCATCTAGTGAAAATATCAATAGTAATATAAAACGTAAAATAGGGCATTTTCTAAAAGATTTCATTGGCCAATTTACTGATAAAAAATATGAATATCTAACCGAATTCGAGCCACACACGGCAAATTTTAATGGATTACCAAAAATACATAAAAGTAAAGTCATCCAAGAACTAATTAAGACTAACAAAAATACAGTTATTTGCATTGAAAATCCACCAGACCTCAAGTTTAGACCTATAGTTGGAGGACCAAACAGTGGTACACAAAGGCTCAGTAATTTCATTGATATTATTCTCAAACCATTATGTACTCACGTTAAAAGTTCTCTACGTGACGACATTGATTTTCTACACCAATTACCCAAATCCGTAGAACCAGGTAGTACACTTATAAGCTTTGATGTGATAAACTTATATAATAATATTGATCGAACGTTAGGACTTAAAGCTATTGAATACTGGATACAACATTTTCCAGAAGAGATACCAGATCGTTTCACAAAATCTTTTATACTAAACGCACTTGATCTGGTCATATCCAATAATGTATTTTATTTTGATAGCCTATACTATAGGCAAATAAAAGGGGTTGCCATGGGAACGAAAGTAGGGCCTACGTATGCTACTATGTCCTTGGGATATCTAGAGGAAATTTGGTACACCAAGCTAGATATAACTTTTGTCGCCACCTTTTGTAACTATACAAAACTTTACTGGAAAAGATTTCTAGATGATTGTTTTTTTTATATTAAAGCAAAACGAACAAACTATAACAATACTGCTTGATTTACTAAACTCGTTAGACCAAAGTATAAAGTTTACAATCGAACAGAGTAATATATCTTTAAACTTCCTGGATGTAACAGTCAAATTATCAGCAGGAGGTACAATAGAAACAGATTTATTCTTTAAAAGTACAGATACACACCAGTACCTAAATTTCAAATCTTGTCATCCACCCCATACAAAACGAAACATTCCGTTTAGTCTAGCTAGAAGAGTGTGCACAATTGTATCGAACCATCAAACTAAGCTCGTCAGATTAAACTCATTTTGGAGGGAAACAAAAAGGCCCTTTCCCTTGATCAGACAAAATTAAGGGAACCGAAAATTTACCAAAATGTTTCAACTAATAAGGAAATAGCTTTAGTTACAACTTTCAATCCATCACAAAAGAGAGGTAAATTAATATATGACAAACACCGTCATATTCTTCAAAATAGTAAAAAAATGAGCAAAATTATTAATCGAATCACAATAATTAACTGTCTTAAACAACCACATAGTTTACGAACAATGTTGATTCCATATCTTCTACACCCACAGTTTCTAAATGTAATGATAATCGGTGTTTAACATGTAATGATATTATCGAAGGGTCGTCTATCACTGTCACAAATCACCAAATATTTACAATCAAACAAAATATGAATTGTAAATCAAATAATGTAATCTATTTGATGATATGCGCAGGTTGTAAGGGCAGATACATAGGGAAAACAGAATTGCAATTAAGTAGACGAATGAACCTCCATCGTTCACAAATTAAAAACGCAGAAAAAAGAACTATTCCTTTGAGCGAACATCTGGATCGTTGTGGCGGAGGTAGATACACTGTTTTCCCTATGTACAAATTAAATGTAGCAAATCAAGCGCTATTAGAAATAAAAGAAAGCATGTTTATACGGAAATACAACCCCGAACTGAATGTTAGAGTTTAACTGGTGTAGTTTAAATTATAAATATATTTCATTGCAAATGTATATTCCATTGTGTATGTAACTAAATTTCAACTTAAATTATTAATAACAGTAGTATACTCAACATTTATTGTAAACGTCGGATGTGACGTCTTTCTATTGTTATTATTTGTGTTTATATAACGCTATCATATTAAAAAGTCTGAGGAGCTTCCGATGGAACTGAAAGTGCTAACTTGAAATATGTAGTTTGTTTTCTTTTTAAACATCTTATTTATTTATATATCACCTGAGAGTTGTTACCAGAAAAATTATATAAACGATCTAACTCTCAGTTCATCATATAAATAAAATTAAAATATTAGAGAAAAAACACGTAACGTTATTGTAACAGCATAGTAACGCATTAAAAATGGCCCGACGATTCGTTTGATAACGATGAAAGTACTAGCCAAAATTTTAATTTTTTAGTGTTTTTTCTCTAATATTTTAATCTTATTATATATATATAAATATATATATATTTAAAAGATTCTAAATGCAACTCTCAGGTTTATATACCAAAAATACTAAGATTTGGATGGAAAGACTATATTTTAATTACAATTACATATTTGCCAAGATCTTAGAATATTAGAGAAAAAGGGCCTGACGATTCGTTTGATAACGATGAAAGTACTAGCCAAAATTTTAATTTTTAGCGTTTTTTCTCTAATATTCTAATTTTATTTATATGATGAACTGAGAGTTAGATCGTTTTATATACATTTTTTCTTATATATATATATATGTATATGTATGTATAAAAGGTACCGGAAATGCAATCACTGGAAAGGAGTTAAAAAGCAAAGAGGAACCGGGCATGCGTGGACGAAACGAGAAAAGTTTATAAAAGTAGCGTGTATAAACTGGTTCACAGTGTGTGAAGTGACTAACCCGTTTCTGCTTAGAGGCAGCTTGTAGGCGACTCATCACAGATTGCTCAGAGGTGATACTGAGCCTTTCTTTATCCTCCTGTCTCTCAGAAATGCAGTTTTCGCCTAAGCTCTTCCACGAAGCCTCTGATGGACTTTTTGAGATTTGTGACAATAATTCTTTGCAGTCCTCCACTTGCTGATAAAATTGCAAAAACAGTTCTGTTTTAAGTGATTGTTTTAAGAATGGCTTATTACTGGTATTTTCATACGTTATTGTTTTTACAGTAGATATTGTTACAATATACTATTACAAAAAAATACAAATCATAAATTATCACCACCCACAATGCTTTATAATAATAGCCCAGTGTATGATTTGCTTTATATTTATAGATTTAATTCTGTTTGAGTTTTTTTCAAACACAACTCTCTGCTAACCAACCTTAGTGCCCACATTATAAATGAACAGGGAATTTGGGTAACTGTACATTATAACTTGGAGGCGTCCTGCAATATTTTCTTTTGAAAGAAATTCCATATATTCATTTTCAAATTTATTTTCATATATACTTACCAATCCCTGTACTGACCAGTTTTATCAAATTTGATTACATTTTGTTACATTTTAATAACTTATTTACTATTCATTTAAAATCTCAATTGTAGAGAAAACATATTGCTTTCCCCGCAGTGTTTCTCCCATTCCTTGATCAAGTTATTTCCCACTGAAGGTAAAATTCTCTAAAGTTTCCACAACACAGTACTAGGATTCTTAAACAAAGAAATATTACTCCTGGAGGGAACCAATAACTCGAGAAGCACCCTAATTTCATAGTCGAAAAACTGAATTGGCGAGAAGTCAGCACTAACATTCCAAAAATAAACAAAAAATTGAAACGACAAGTGGGGACATCAGGCGCGAAGCATAGATATATACTATAAACATAATGATCAAGATACGTGGAATATAATATGGTCATTATATAGATATAAATATATATATAGACTAAACCTGGACATTTAATGCAACCAAACTATTGAGTAGTACAGTTAACTAATATTGGGGAAGTTAACAACCATACCAGTATCATTCAATTAAACTAGGACTAGAAAACTACTTTCACTTTAGAACATAGTTTTATCACCAATATTTCTCTCTGTTTTTAAATCAAAATTTTGCTAAGAAATGTTACCCTTCAACCTTTGATACATTACTTCCACTAATTAGTGAATTTCTTACAATTTTTTCAATTGAAAGTTTGTAAAATTCCATTTCATGCTGTTCTTTTGCTGTTTTGTTTTTAACATAAACTTTTAATATTTCAAGCTGTCAGATAAAAAATAAAATCATTATTTTGATATTAAACATGTAAACATTGGTGATAATAATTAGCTAATTCATCTAAATAATATGAGAATAGCATGCCAATTATTCACCTTTCGTTCTGCCTCTTCCTCTTCAGCATCCTCCTTGTCTTTCTTTTGTTGTTCATCATACGACATGGCTACAATAGCCAAGATTAAGTTGACCAAATAGAAAGACCCTAACAGGATGACAAGGACAAAGTACATGGCATGAGCAGATCCTTCTGCTCGCAAGGTCTGGAAAAATAAAACATAATATATACATGACATATGTTATAAATTTAAAACGATTATTATCTTACAAGGGGTAACGGTGGCTAAGTAAGTAAGCCCTGGCTCGCTAGCCTGGAGGTCGGGTGTTCGATCCAGATTTTCCGGCGATGTAGGAGAGAGGGCCTGACAGCTGTCTAGTCGTTCGGATGGTACGAAAACGCAAGGTTGCGGTTACACACTGGCGTGCATGTACAAGATCACTTGATATAAGGGCAGGCCGTAGTGCGTTAAATTTCATTTTATTTCATGTACTTGCAGTATGTCGGTGCATAGAAAACGACACCTTTTGTTTAAAATAGTAATAAACGAACGCGGAATTCTTCCAGTTCTACGATTTTTTCACTTACTGCAAAAGATTATAGTCCAAGCCTTATGCCGAGGTCAAATTGGATGTGATGATGTAATCCAAATGTTTCTGGGAAACGCTAGATCGAATGGAAGAAACAGTTACGACTTTTAGGGGAGTTTTTTGTTGATAAGATGTTTATGTTCCCAAAATGTTTGTCACTTATCGACAAATGTATGTGTATGCTTATGCCATCACTACGGAATATGGCGCCGTAGCGAACCTCGGACTTGTCAACGACATCCACCGTTGTTTCCTTATGGGGAAATCGCGCGTAACGCCCCTGAGAAGTGTAACCGCTACACATGTTTCCAGAATATTGGTAGACGAACTAGATATCTAACAAATCTAGTGCTAAGATACTTTTTCAACGAAACGAAAGGATTATACTTATTTGTTGCGAATCGTGTGACTGTCATCCGGGAAGCATCAGAGCCCAATCAGTGGCGATATTGTCCATCCGCATTAAATTCCAGTGACGACGCGTCACGGGTTCTCTCCGCGGGTGAATTATTGAACAACCAGAGATGGACGACGGGGCTGGGGTTCATGTATAGTAATGAAGAACATTGTCCACAACAACCAAGCTTCAACGACACTCCATGTGGCCCCCGTGGCGAGAAGAAAGAAATAGTTAACGCTGTTGAAATCAACGGAAATTCGGAGCGTATAATTACGTTAATTGAACATTATTCAAGTTGGTATCGTTTAAAGCCAGCAAGTGATTCAATCTTACAAGTACGACGAAGGCTTTTAATGTGGTCAAGGGACAGAAAGAATATTAAAAACTAAATAATTGAAACTGAAGCGAAGCGTGAAAACGATGTACGGAAATGTATGGCGGAAATCAAGGCATTTGAAAGTCGCAAGCTGTTAGTCACTGTTGGCGATCTCAACGCTGCTGAAAATAGTATCTTAAGATTCGTATCTAAATATAGATCCCCAGTTATGGAACAAAAGATGTCGGATTTACCAAGAGATCGTGTAACACCTGCACCATCCTTTCCATAAGTATGTTGTTAATGACTAACAGATGCAACCAGTCCCAGATCAACGACGAATTACTGAATTGTAACATTAGATGGATGCTTAATCAACCTGCTTGCTGTCACCATGGAGGCGTTTGTGCATGTTAACGTCTTTGCTATATGACGGTGTGTCTTCAACGTTAAATGAAGAATCATTTAGGGCACTGATATGCGAGATTGAAGCTATCGTAAACAGTCGACATATTACTTTTGTGTTGGACAATCCCGATGATATGTGTCTTTTAACGCCCAATCAGTTACCGACAATATAGTCAAAATGCCCCCCATTCTCCCCTTCGTAAGAGAAGATTTGTATGCTAGTATACAAGCGTGTTTAGTATTTAGCAGACGCCTTTTGGACTAGATGGCGCAAGGAATACTTGCTCACCCTTCAATAAAGGGGTAAATGGACAAAACATAGGCGAAACCTTCCTATTAACGATGTGGTTCTAATTGTAGATGAAAACGTGCAAAGAAACCAATTCAAAATTGGTTTGGTGGTCGACGTTACAACCGACGTTAAAGGCCTAGTGCGCAATGCAACCGTAAAAACATAGTCGTCTCGTCTGTTGTGTTTCGCCCAGTTGACAAACTAGTGCTACTGCTGCCTCCAGATTAGTTGTGTCTAAACTGAATAGTCAGTTTACAGGGACCGGTATGTTACAACAGCAATAGGAATTACCTCGCTGAATCCAAACTTAAGTGCAAGTAAATAAAAAAGGGATGAGAATCAAAAATAATGACTTTGGAGTTTGTAACTTTGGAAAATATGAAGCAATTATACAATTCAGCACTGCACAGCTACAGGGTAAACAGCTCAAAATGGGAAATCACAAAGTCAACCGTCAAGACTTCAAATTTTGAAAACTATCTTTGTTTTAGCACACCACGACCATATAATTAAAACAAAATTTCAAATATCCTCCATTTTTTTCAAGGGACTACTTTCAGACTTTTTGTATGGAGTACCATCATCATTTGGATTAAATGTTTCGGGTCTGTATGGAAAGTTGTAAAAACTGCATCACAATTTCCTTGAAACTACTTTTGGATTTCAGTCATTTATTTACAATATTTGTATTACTTTTTAAATTCACCCCCTGAAACTTTGTGCCAGCATAGATAATACCATACTGACAATTAAACATTGAACATTTTTAATAAGTTTTACAGTAAAACAATGTATTATAAATTTCATTCAATATTTATTCACACCCAACACATTTTTTAATCTTATATTGTACACTAATAGTCCAATATTGAACGTGGAAAGGTCCAGCTGGATGATTAAATGGAAAATATGATGTGTTTCAAGTAGTACTACATAGAAATGAATTTGCCCCACAAATTTATATCTAGGTTACAAATTCTATATCAGGCCCTCTAAATGACTATTATTCTGGCATAAATGAATATTAATATATCCAAAATTTAGAAACAAGCCTTTTTGCTAACATTTACCAACACTTGACAACAGCAGTCATGACAGCTTATATTTTGACAGTTCTGTTTTCATCAATTTACAGAAGGTCCATATGAATAATGTTGATATTAAAAAATGTGACAGTTCTTTCAAATGAAGTGCACTAGTCTATAATATTACGATTAACCACCTGATGTAATGTTAATTGTGATAGTATAAGTCAAAAAGTATTTACTATATATTTATTTACCTTTGTGTGTCGAATTACCGCTCAGGCATGACTTTCTTTTAATATTATCAAATCCGGTAAATGACACCTCATTTGAACTTTGATATGAATTAATCGTATTCCGCAGTTGTTTAAATTTTAAAAAAATAAAAATTTGTAACTAAAATTAACAATTTGCTCATTGATATTAGCATAAGCTCAAGGACATACCAGATATTCGGAAACGAAAGCTACCTACGAAACATTGTTTACATTTATACAACGGCGAATTGTGTTATTACTAAAGATAGAGAGATAGAGAGAGGGAGAGAGAGAGAGAGAAATCGGGTTTAACGTCCACTAGACACAAACTAAGTCATTTCGGGACTAACATACGGTTTAATTTTTATTTCAATAATTCGCTTTCGCGTAAGGGTCTTTAGCAGTGGGAGGAAACCGGAGGACCCGGAGAAAACCGACGAGGTTGGACAGGCGACCTACTACTTGCCACCTACAACCGGAGACTCGAAACCACGCCAGTTAACTCAATGACAGGCTTCATGATACAGGGATACGACATAATTGCATGTTAGTGATGTAAATGGAACTTTTGCATATCGATACATATGATTTACGTATAATTTTGTTTGGCCATTTTATGTGCACTTTAACCGCTAATTCTCAATAAAAGAAGATTTCAGAAAAAAAGAATACTTACCAAATGATACAAGCTTTCCCAATAGTCTTGTGTCATAAGGCGAAAGGCACAAAGGAGGGCCCAGGCGAAGTTGTCAAAGCTTGTATATCCAAAGTTGGGATTTTCGCCCAAATCGGATAAACAGGTATAATTGGCGCCAATGACAGGCTTTATGATACAGGGATACGACATAATTGCATGTTGTTAGTGATGTAAATGAAACTTTTGCATATCAATACATATGATTTACGTATAATTTTGTTTGGCCATTTTATGTGCACTTTAACCGCTAATTCTCAATAAAAGAAGATTTCAGAAAAAAAGAAAACTTACCAAATGATACAAGCTTTCCCAGTAGTCTTGTGTCATAAGGCGAAAGGCACAAAGGAGGGCCCAGGCGAAGTTGTCAAAGCTTGTATATCCAAAGTTGGGATTTTCGCCCAAATCGGATAAACAGGTATAATTGGCGCCACAATTTCTGAAAATATATAATTCAATGATTATCTCATATTCCCTGAAATCATCGTCTAAAAATAAAAATCTATACTTCCATTCATATAAGGCACATCTCAAATATACATTTAAATTGTAGAAGTATTAGTTAGAAATTGTTTAATCCTTCTTAAAAAGTCCCAACATGCCAAAAGATAAAAGGTTAAAAAGGTACCTTTAGTCACAAAAAATATTCCGATCAATCAATTTAAAGTTTACATTGTACTTGTTTCTATTCATTTCAACTGCCGTTTTATATGTATTACATAAATAAAGTAATAATGACCATGCTCTCATTTTGGTACAGGCCTTCGCGTCCATTTAAGAAATTGTGAAATTACGACGATATTAAACTTATATAAAATAATCTTACCCAGCACCAGTTCCATTGCCACAAACAATGTACTCCCCATTTAAGACTTCCCAATTACCTACAATTTTTAAATCAGCTTGGATAAATGGGCAAGATGTTTTTCAATTGGGTAAAAATAAAAGCGTTTTTTTTTTAAATCATAACCCTTTCTTCGTTGAAATAGTAGATGTCATAGATAAAACCAATATTGATATATGACCGATTGAGTCGACCAAAAGACCTAAGCCATCCTGTATTTTTTTATTCGATTAGACTCTACATGTAAACGCAATAGTTCATGATGCAATAAATTAATGCAACGGTAGATTGGATACAGCCAACAACACACTATGACACGAATATAAAGCGAAATCCACGACAAAATTCTAATTTCTAACCTTGTAATGTCAATCGCTATGCTAATATGCTTATTATAAATAATTACATTTAGTAAATTGACTATTTACACATGTAAAAATGGTAATTTGCATAACGTATTTTTTAAATATTGCAGTTCAAATTGCATTTTGTTCTATTTCCACTATAACTTTTAACTTATTGTCATAATCTTTTAAAACATTTTGACATTTCCCACATTTTCATCGTTTTAATCGTGTCGTGTAACAATGTAAAAATGAAAAATGTTTACGATATTAAAATAGCTAGACTACAATCTTCTTCAAACAATCTAATTAAAATACAGATCTATATTTCGTTTCGTTTTTATGCTTTTGAGGGCCTACACTACATGTAGATCTAACAAGTTATAGTGTGAGTTCACGTTCTATGACGTTAGGTACCAAGCAAGCGACATTTGACCCGATAACGTCAGTCATAAGATTAACCAATTAGCGACCACCTAAGGTTTTTTTTATCTACTTTTGCTTTTCTTTGATTTCTATCGCTGCTAATGTCTACCCACAATTCCGCGCAGAAAAGGTCAAACACTCGACTCGATTGACCATTTGATTTGCTGACAACTCATTTCAGAACACGAGTTAAATAACAACTCTTACAGATCCACGTGTAGTAAAGACCTCTAAAAACGAAATTTTGAACTATAAAAACGATAGAAACAGAACAAAGTACAAACCCTAACTGTAATATGTAGGATATAAGTCATAAATAGCTAATCTACTATCATACTCCTCGCAGGGTTCCGTTTGATTAAAGCTAACCCCACTTAAAACTGCTGGATTGAGGGAACATTCTTGTCCTAAATTATGATTGGTAAATATTTGCAATTATAAATGGTAACCCACTAGAAACTGCTAATTCAATCAATAGTGATCTGAAGCTAATATTATCAACGTAGGCAAATAAATGGCAAATAAAATTTAACCCAAAATAAAACTAAAAACGTAATATTCACACGTAAAAAAGCTAATCATCCTAATCTTATGTTTGAAAATAAAGTTATTGATAAAGTGTCATCACACTGCCACCTGGGACTAACATTTCATCTAAATGGAACATGGACAGAACCTATTTCTAAAATTCACACAAAAGCTTGCAATAGACTCAACATAATTATTACGTCAATTAAAATTCAAATTAAATAGATTTACGTTATATACCATATTTACGTCATTCATATTACTGGTGCTCCTTATAAAGAACATATAACCCCAATCCTTTATAATTTACACTGGCCACCGGTTCAATATAGAATAACCTATAAAATTGTATTGTTAACTTTTAAATGTTTAAATGGTCTTGCTCCATCTCACTTATCCAATCTTTTAACTTTATATTCACCAACCCGCACATTACGTTCTTCTCAAGATTATTTTATTTTAAAGGAGTCAAAATCGAACCTTTCCACCTGTGGCAATCGTGCTTTTTCTTTTTGTGCACCAAAATTATGAAATAAAATATCAACTTCATTAAACAGAATTCAAATAGATAATAATGAAATTACTTGTCCAAAGGAAATATCAAGGGAAATTTATAACTATTACTCGAATCTTTACTCAGAGGCGACTCATAACAAAGCAAGCCTCGAGGATGCAATATTCCTCAGAAAACAGTACTTCGAAAAATTAAATGAAAATCAAAGTCAGATGCTGGAACATACAATTGACAACAGTGAATTTTTGGAAGCATTAAAGTTATTTAAAAATAATAAAACCCCAGGCAATGATGGACTAAATATAGAATTTTACCGTGAATACTGGCCTCTTATTAATACATTAGTACTAAATTCATTTAACTATAGCTTTGAACACAAGCAATTATCAGAATCACAAAGAAAATCGATTATTAAACTGATACCAAAACCTGGCAAAGATAAATCACTTCTAATTAATTGACGGCCCATCAATCTTATAAATGTAGACGTAAAATTAGCAAGTAAGACTTTATTATTAAGATTAAAGCCCTTTCTTCAATTTTTAATACATCCAAATTAAACTCCTTTTATTTCTGGACGTCATATACAGGAAAACACTCGTATTATTGATGATTGTTTTTATCTTGCAAAAATTAAGAAAATAACTGGTTTCCTGTTAGCCATTGATTTTAAAAAAGCTTTTGATAGCGTTAGCCATAAATATCTGTTTTCTGTTTTAGACGCTTTTGGATTTAAACGCAATTATTTAAGATGGATACAAACATTATATAACGACATTAACTGTGCAGTTATGAATAATGGATATACTACCCCTTACTTTAAAGTGGCGAGGGGAGTACGTCAAGGTGATCCTAGTAGCACAAATCTTTTTAACCTCGTTATCGAAAGATTATGTATATATATTAGAAACGATATAAATATAGGGGGAATTATCTTTGGGGACCAATCGTTAAAACTAATAGCCTTTGCAGACGACATGGCAGTTTTATTGAAAGATTTTAAATCAGCTAGGCACCTTTTTGAAGTTTTAAAAAAATTTAGTAAGGTTTCTGGGTTAGAATTAAACGCTACTAAAACTGAAGCGATCGATCTTAACAGTGCCAACGCACAACTACCTGATAATATTAAAGGTTTAGGCTGTATTTACCGCGAGCATTATATAAAAATATTAGGCATTACCTATTCACTAGATGAAAAAACCTCGGAAAATATGAACTATGAAAAATGCATAGACCAAATTGAAGAAACTTTGAAAACCTGGAAAAGACGAAACTTAAGTTTAATAGGAAAAATCCATATAATAAAAACATTCTGCTTATCTAAAATATTATACCCTGCATCAGTTAAAACTATCCCCGAAAAAGTAATTAAAAGCATTAATAAATTATTTTATAACTACCTATGGAACGGGCCTGATAAACTTAAGAGAACAGTATTAAATCAAGATATAAATAATGAATGAATGAATGAAATGGGGTTTAACGTCCTACGCTTAAGCACCGTACCTGGGCTAATTGAAGACGGGCATACGCCACAGTGTGCAATGAGGGAAATTTTGCCCGGGCAGCGGCGCTACGGCCTACTCTTATATCGAATTCCAACTGCCAAGGGATCTTTTACGTGCACTCCAATTTGTACACGGGACCTCGGTTTTTCGTCCCATCCGAACGACTAGGCAGCTGTCCTTGTCAGGCCCTCCTTCTGCCTCACTGACAAGGGGAAATCACGCCGGAAAATAGATATAAATAAAGGGGGGGCTAAATATGATTGACTTAAAAGACATGATGATATGCCGTAGTGTATTCTGGATTAAAAAAAGATACTATCACACGACGTTCAATCGTAGAAAAATCCGTACGCTTATATATTAAACGATTATGACGGACAAATATTACCCGCATGTAATTATGCAACAGGTTTTTTTAAAATTATCTCCCTTCTATCAAGAACTTTTCAATAATTGGTTCCATATCTATACATCAAAAATCGATAAGTTAATAAGCCCTCAAAATCAAATCATCTGGAACAATAAACATGTAAAGATCAACAAAAAACTTATAATAGATAAAGATTTGATGAATGATAATATTTTATTTTTGATTGACTGTAGAAAAAACATTTTAATCAATATGATAATGAATAGTAATAAAATATTAAGAATGAAAAGCGTTTGCTTAGAAGTTAAAGAGTTTTTGGATACAATCGACAATGGACCTACGCCTATAGTAAGAAATCAAAACGTGTTTGACAATATTAATAACAACTGTTTACAAATATATAAAAAATCGCTAGATAAGATTTAAGCGAAAGACATTTACTCAATACGAGTAGAGTCTAAATATAGTAAACCATTATCATTAAGTAAATGGGAAGAAGAGAATAGTTTTGTATTTGAAGAAAGTGAAATCTCAAGTATCTTCAATTTGGTCTATAAAACTAGCACTAATACTAGATTACAGAACTTTCAATTTAAATACCTCCAAAAAATTATATATACAAATGACCTTTTATTTAAAATCAAATTAAAGGAATCTTCATTGTGCGATTTTTGCTATTCAAATATAGAAACCCCAGAACACCTTTATATTTACTGCAATTAAGCACAGGTAATTTGGAATGATTTACATGAAATCTTTTTAACTAATGACATTCCATTACAATTACAAGTTGCAAATATTCATTTCGGTTTTTTGAAAGAAACAGTTTTTAAATCATATCATGAATTCTTATTTGTAAATCATTAAATATTTTTAACAAAATACTACCTTTACAAATCGAAAATCGAAAATATTAGACCGACAATTGTTAATTATCGAAGCTACTTAAAAAGTAAACAACAAATAGAAAACGAACTAGATCTGCTACTGTCCCATGTAGATATGAAAGCTTTCATATTCATCGTCACGTGTCATGAAATATGTCAATTATCTTAAAGAAGGTAACAAGAAAAAAGTATTAAAATTGGTCAAAAACTCGCAAAGTTACAGGTTTAAATATAGTTAGAAACATTGCACCCGGGCAAAAAAAATGATCTGAAAACATTGGTTACATCGTGGGGCATGCGCGAAATTAAAAGAAATTATGGTCGATTTGAGAATTTGGGGTATATTTTGGAGTTGTTTGGTAAATGACGGCGGATCTAAGGTGGCGGCCATAATACAATATAAAACGCGTTGAAGAATGAACAAATTTTCGTTACAGGTTTCATTCGCACCGCCCGGGCAACGTTCCGAAGGTCCGATTACCCTCAAATTTGCACCGATTGTACCTCACATATTAAAAATAGAAGAGTGTGAGATTCAAAGAACGTTGAAAATAAATTTAAAACCCACCCCATCCATCAAAGTTGTTTTAATTAAAAATAGTCGTATTTTATAAATTTATAAACTTTTTATATCTGAGCAATGAATCTAAGTACTCATACGTATCAAACATGGAAGCATGTTCGTGAAGCAACGGACGCAAGTTTTACAACATTTAACCGTTGCTTCAACACTTGGCTATTCCAAAACTTTTACACTGGTCGTGTTACACGTGCCTAATTAGCATTCAAAGCATTGTCCAATCAGAGGTCGTGGCACGTAACACACTCACAATGTAGCACGTGACTGTAGTAAACAAATATGGCATCCCCCACAGAAAAAGAACTAGACAAGTTTACAGCCGTTGAATGGTTTTTTTTCCGCTAACTCACTGACAACTCAAAACGCCGGTGTAAATGTTAAACGTCGATGAATCGAACCTTGACCTTTGCATCTCGATTGTCACATAGACATTTTAGCTAGAAGCGCGAGACTTGATAATCGTGACGATTTAATAAAATTAATTGAAAGTAGTCTATTTTTAGTAACCCATTTAACGAAGGAATCTGATTGGATCACGGTTGGGGGCCTATACCCAATCAAATTTATTGCCGAAAAATGCAGAGTGTTGAGTGAAGGGCTTGATAAGCTGTATGTAGTTAAGGCGAGATCAAGCCTTCTAATGAAGATGATATGGAAGAGGCGATAAAATCACTTTGCATTTGCAATTTCACAATTAATTAAAACCAATTTTAAATTCCGAAAATCGATATTTTTCCGTAAATTGACATAGAAAAAACGACTAACGGCAGGTGCCATGAACAAACGGCTTGAACAAATGCAGGTATCACCTTGAAAAATTCAGGGTACCTAGGTATCTACGTGAAATGTTCCTCGCCAGAATTTGGTACCCATGGTACCTTAGGTTCTAGCGTAGCGCATGCGCAAAGTCATGACGCACGGTAGGTGCCACGAACAAACGACTTGAACAAATGCAGATATCGCCTTGAAAATTTCAGGGTACCTAGGTACTAACGTGAAAAGTTCCTCGTCGGAATTTGGTACTCATGGTACCCTTGGTTCCAGCGTAACGCATGCGCGAAGTCAAAACAAGCTAACTCGAAAACAACCTTGTCGGCACGGAAAACATCATAGGGGTAATTCGAATTTTTGAAATATTCAAAAACTAATCATTCGACCATGAGCCAGGTTATCCTTAAATGTATTAATTATGTACATAAGAGACAAATTCTCTAAGCCACGACCAATTGTGTATGTTTTCAAGCCCATGAATGTGGATTTTTCACTATTGCTCATTTTCAATTCAAAATGGCGTCCATCATTTGCCAAAAATGAAAATTCTATTTCCGACAGTTTTTAAGCTTTTCTCAAAGGATTCGGAAAATATAATTGCCTTGTATGTAAGTAAAATATCACCAAAGGAATATCGATTTTCACATTTCAAGATGGTGGCACTTCCGGTTTGTGCTACAATTTCCATTTTTTGTGTACGAATCAGTGGTGCCGTAGATAGTAAAAAAAATTCAAGGCAATCTGACTTATATTTCTTCGATTTTTTGAAATTTTTGATCCTTAATTTCTCCAAAAATTTCTAATGACATTTTAAAAGTCACATAAGCAGAATCTACTGACATACTAAATTTCATAAAAATCGTACAATTATTAAAAAAGTTGTCATTTTGATTTTAACTTCCGGTTCGAAATCGTCCATCATTTACCAAAAATCAAAATTCTATTCCCGACAGTTTTTTTGCTTTTCTAAAAGGATTCGGAAAATATAATTGCCTTTTGTCTGTAAGTAAAATGTCAACAAAGGAATATCGATTTTGACGTTTCAAGATGGTTGCACTTCCGGTTTGGGCTACAATTTCAATTTTTTGTGTACGAATCAGTAGTGTCGTAGCTAGTAAAAAAAATAATTTCAAGGCAATCTGACCTATATTTCGTCGATTTTTATAAAAAAATATGATCTTTTATATTGCCAAGGGGAGATAATTTAGAAAATTTCTAATGATATTTTTAAAGTCCCATGAGCGAGATCTACTTACATACTAAATTTCATCAAAATCGTGCAACTATTTAAGAAGTTGTCATTTTGATTTAACTTCCGGTTCGAAATCACAGCGACGAATTTTCGAAATTCGAAAATCTGAAATTGCAGATTTGAAGTAAATGTTACAAGGTATTCAAAGAAAAAGGAATTAGTAAAATAGGTCAAATAGACACAAAGTTACAGCAAAGTAGGTCAAATGCATTTGATCGTAAAATTAGGTGATTTCGGATTCGAAAAACGTTTTGAAAATATATTTGCCGAACAGCCACCACCCATTTTTTTTTTTGGGGGGGGGGGGACGTAAAAATTTCAAAAAGATCCTATTGGTAGATTCTGAGAAAACCAAATTGTTGTTAAAACACACGAAAAAATAATAACTAGATCTGCTACTGTCCCATGCAGATATGAAAGCTTTCATATTCATCGTCACGTGTCGTGAAATATGTCAAGTATCTTAAAGAAGGTAACAAGAAAAAAGTATTAAAATTGGTCAAAAACTCGCAAAGTTACAGGTTTAAATATCGTTAGAAACATTGCACCCGGGCAAAAACAAAATGATCTGACACATTGGTTACATCGTGGGGCATGCGCGAAATAAAAAGAAATATGGTCGATTTGAGAATTTGGGGTATATTTTGGAGTTGTTTGGTAAATGACGGCGGATCTAAGGTGGCGGCCATAATACAATATAAAACGCGTTAAAGAATGAACTAATTTTCGTTACGGGTTTCATTCGCACCGCCCGGGCAACGTACCGAAAGTCCGATTACCTTCAAATTTGCACTGATTGTACCTCACATATTAAAAATAGAAGAATGTGAGATTCAAAGAACGTTGAAAATAAATTCAAAAAACACCCAATCCATCAAAGTTGTTTTGATTAAAAATAGTCGTATATTATCAATTTTTATAGCTTTTTATATCTAAGCAATGGATCTAAGTACTAATACCTATAAAACATGGAAGCATGTTCCTGAAGCAACGGACGCTAGTTTTTCAACATTTAACCGTTGCTTCAACACTTGGATATTCCTAAACTTTTACACTGGTTGTGTTTACACGTGACTAATTTGCATTCAAAGCATTGTCCAATCAGAGGTCGTGGCACATAACACACTCACAATGAAGCACGTGACTGTAGGAAAGAAATATTGCAGCCCCCACAGAAAAAGAACTACAGCCGTTGAATGTTTTTTTTCCCGCTTAGATCCGCTGTATGTAGTTAAGGCGAGATCAAGCCTTCTAATGAAGATGACATGGAAGAGGCGATAAAATCACTTTGCATTTGCATTTGCAATTTCACAATTAATTAAAACCAATTTTAAATTCCGAAAATCGATATTTTTGCCGTAAATTGACTTATACATGTACATGTATAGAAAAAAACGACTAACGGCAGGTGCCAAGAACACACGACTTGAACAAATGCAGGTATCAACTTGAAAATTTCAGAGTACCCAGGTACCAACGTGAAAAGTTCCTCGCCAGAATTTGGTACTCATGGTACCTTTGGTTCCAGCGTAACGCATGCGCGAAGTCAAAACAAGCTAACTCAAAAACAACCTTGTCCGCACGGAAAACATCATAGGGGTAATTCGAATTTTTGAAATATTGATAAACCAATCATTCGACCATGAGCCAGATTATCCTTAAATGTATTAATTATGTACATAAAAGACAAATTCTCTAAGCCACGACCAATTGTGTATGTTTTTAAGCCCATGAATGTGGATTTTTCACTATTGCTCATTTTCAACTCAAAATGGCGTCCATCATTTTCCAAAAATCAAAATTCTATTCCCGACAGTTTTTTGGCTTTTCTAATAGGATTCGGAAAATATAATTGCCTTGACTGTAAGTAAAAAATTAACAAAGGAATATCGGTTTTGACGTTTCAAAATGGTTGCACTTCCGGTTTGGGCTACAAACTCAATTTTTTGTGTACGAATCAGTAGTGTTGTAGCTAGTAAAAAAAAAATAATTTCAAGGCAATCTGACCGATATTTCGTCGATATTTTTGAAAACTTTGATCCTTAATATCGCCATGGGGAGATAATACAGAAAATTTATAATGACAATTTTAAAGTCCCATGAGCGAGATCTACACTATTAAAGAAGTTGTCTTTTTGATTTAACTTCCGGTTCGAAATCACAGCGACGAATTTTCGAAATTCGAAAATCCGAAAGTGCAGATTTGAAGTAAATGTTACAAGGTATTCAAAGAAAAAGGAATTAGTAAAATAGGTCAAATAGTCACAAAGTTACAGCAAAGTAGGTCAAATGCATCTGTTCGTAAAATTCGGTGATTTCGGATGCGAAAAACGTTTTGAAAATATATTCACCCAACAGCCACCACCCATTTTTGGGGGTGTAGGTAAAAATTTCAGAAAGATCCTATGGGTAGATTCTGAGAAAACACAAAAGTGGATAAAACACACAAAAAAAAATAATAATAGCAATAATAATCTTAACAAAAGCAATAAGCTTTCATATTAAAATATGAAAGCTTAATAATAATCTTAACAAAAACAAAAAGCTTTCATATTAAAATATGAAAGCTTAATAATAATCTTAACAAAAACAATAAGCTTTTATATTGAAATATGAAAGCTTAATAATAATCTTAACAAAAACAATAAGCTTTCGTATTAAAATATGATAGCTTAATAAAAAATAATCTTAACAGAAACAATAAGCTTTCATATGTAAATACATATGAAAGCTTAACTAGATCTGCTACTGGGTAGATTCTGAGAAAACCGAAAAGTGGATAAAACACAAAAAAAAAAATAATAATAGAAATAATAATCTTAACAAAAACAATAAGCTTTTATATTAAAATATGAAAGCTTAATAATAATCTTAACAAAAACAATAAGCTTTTATATTAAAATATGAAAGCTTAATAATAATCTTAACAAAAACAATAAGCTTTCATATTAAAATATGAAAGCTTAATAAAAATAATCTTAACAGAAACTATGAAAGCTTAACTAGATCTGCTACTGTCTCATGCAGATATGAAAGCTTTCATATTCATCGTCACGTGTCATGAAATATGTCAAGTATCTTAAAGAAGGTAACAAGAAAAAAGTTTTGAAATTGGTCAAAAACTCGCAAAGTTACAGGTTTAAATATAGTTAGAAACAGTGCACCCGGGCAAAAACAAAATGATCCGAAAACATTGGTTACATCGTGGGGCATGCGCGAAATTAAAAGAAATTATGGTCGATTTGAGAATTTGGGGTATATTTTGGAGTTGTTTGGTAAATGACGGCGGATCTAAGGTGGCGGCCATAATACAATATAAAACGCGTTGAAGAATGAACAAATTTTCGTTACGGGTTTCATTCGCACCGCCCGGGCAACGTTCCGATTGTACCTCACATATTAAAAATAGAAGAGTGTGAGATTCAAAGAACGTTGAAAATAAATTCAAAACCCACCCCATCAATCAAAGTTGTTTTGATTAAATATAGTCGTTTTTTTATCAATTTTTATAACTTTTTATATCTGAGCAATGGATCTAAGTACTCATATCTATCAAACATGGAAGCATGTTTCTGAAGCAACGGGCGCAAGTTTTACAACAGTTAACCGTTGCTTCAACACTTGGCTATTCCTAAACTTTTACACTGGTTGTGTTTACACGTGACTAATTAGCATTCAAAGCATTGTCCAATCAGAGGTCGTGGCACGTAACACACTCACAATGTAGCACGTGACTGTAGTAAACCAATATGGCAGCCCACACAGAAAAAGAACTAGACAAGTTTACAGCCGTTGACAACTAAAAACGCCGGTGTAAATGTTAAACGTCGATGAATCGAACCTTGACCTTTGCATCTCGATTGTCACATAGACATTTTAGCTAGAAGCGCGAGACTTGATAATCGTGACGATTTTTTTAACGAAGGATAAATAAAATGAATTGAAAGAAGTCTATTTTTAGTAACCCATTTAACAAAGGAATCTGATTGGATCAGGGTTGGGGGCCTATACCCAATCAAATTTTTATGTTGAGAGAAGGGCTTGATAAGCTGTATGTAGTTAAGGCGAGATCAAGCCTTCTAATGAAGATGATATGGAAGAGGCGATAAAATCACTGTGCATTTGCAATTTCACAATAATTTAAAACCAATTTTAAATTCCAAAAATCGATATTTTTTTTCCGTAAATTGACCTATACATGTATAGAAAAAAACGACTAACGGTAGGTGCCACGAACAAACGACTTGAACAAATGCAGGTATCACCTTGAAAATTTCAGGGTACCTAGGTACCAACGTGAAAAGTTCCTGGCCAGAATTTTGTACTCATGGTACCTTAGGTTCTAGCGTAGCGCATGCGCAAAGTCATGACGCACGGTGTGTGCCACGAACAAACGACTTGAAACAATGCAGGTATCGCCTTGAAAATTTCAGGGTACCTAGGTACTAACGTGAAAAGTTCCTCGCCTTTGGTTCCAGCGTAACGCATGCGCGAAGTTAAAACAAGCTAACTCGAAAACAACCTTGTCGACACGGAAAACATCATTGGGGTAATTCGAATTTTTGAAATATTCAAAAACCAATCATTCGACCATGAGCCAGGTTATCCTTCAATGTATTAATTATGTACATCAGAGACAAATTCTCTAAGCCACGACCAATTGTGTATGTTTTCAAGCCCATGAATGTGGATTTTTCTCAATTCAAAATGGCGTCCATCATTTGCCGAAAATGAAAATTCTATTCCCGACAGTTTTTAGGCTTTTCTAAAAGGATTCGGAAAATATAATTGCCTTGTCTGTAAGTAAAATATCACCAAAGGAATATCTATTTTAACATTTCAAGATGGTGGCACGTCCGGTTTGTGCTACAATTTCCATTTTTTGTGTACGAATCAGTAGTGCCGTAGCTAGTAAAAAATAAAAAATTCAAGGCGATCTGACCTATATTTCTTCGATTTTTTGAGAATTTTGATCCTTAATTTCTCAAAGGGGAGATAATTTAGAAAATTTCTAATGACATTTTTAAAGTCACATGAGCAAAATCTACTGACTTACTAAATTTCATAAAAATCGTGCAATTATTAAAGAAGTTGTCATTTTGATTTTAACTTCCGGTTCAAAATCGTCCATCATTTTCCAAAATTCAAAATTCTATTCCCGACAGTTTTTTTGGCTTTTCTAAAAGGATTCGGAAAATATAATTGCCTTGTCTGTAAGTCAAATATCAACAAAGGAATATCGATTTTGACGTTTAAAGATGGTTGCACTTCCGGTTTTGGCTACAAACTCAATTTTTTGTGTACGAATCAGTAGTGTTGTAGCTGTTAAAAAAAAATAATTTCACGGCAATCTGACCTATATTTCGTCGATTTTTATGAAAACTTTGATCCTTAATATCGCCAAGGGGAGGTAATTTAGAAAATTTCTAATGACATTTTTAAAGTCCCATGCGCGAGATCTACTTACATACCAAGTTTCATGAAAATCGTGCAACTATTTAAGAAGTTGTCATTTTGATTTAACTTCCGGTTCCAAATCACAGCGACGAATTTTCGAAATTCGAAAATCCGAAATTGCAGATTTGAAGTAAATGTTATAAGGTATTCAACGAAAAAGGAATAAGTAAAATAGATCAAATAGTCACAAAGTTACAACAAATTAGGTCAAATGCATTTGTTCGTAAAATTCGGTGATTTCGGATTCGAAAAACGTTTTGAAAATATATTTACCCCACAGCCACCACCCATTTTTGGGGGGGTAGGTAAAATTTTCAGAAAGATCCCATGGGTAGATTCTGAGAAAACCGAAAAGTGGATAAAACACAAAAAAGAAATTAATAATAATAGGAACTAGATCTGCTACTGTCACATGTAGATATGAAAGCTTTCATATTCATCGTCACGTGTAATGAAATATGTCAAGTATCTTAAAGAAGGTAACAAGAAAAAAGTATTAAAATTGGTCAAAAAATCGCAAAGTTACAGGTTTAAATATAGTTAGAAACATTGCACCCGGGCAAAAACAAAATGATCTGAATTTAAAAGAAATTATGGTCGATTTGAGAATTTGGGGTATATTTTGGAGTTGTTTGGTAAATGACGGCGGATCTAAGGTGGCGGCCATAATACAATATAAAACGCGTTGAAGAATGAACAAATTTTCGGTACGGGTTTCATTCGCACCGCCCGGGCAACGTTCCGATTGTACCTCACATATTAAAAATAGAAGAGTGTGAGATTCAAAGAACGTTGAAAATAAATTCAAAACCCACCCCATCAATCAAAGTTGTTTTGATTAAATATAGTCGTTTTTTATCAATTTTTATAACTTTTTATATCTGAGCAATGGATCTAAGTACTCATACCTATCAAACATGGAAGCATGTTCCTGAAGCAACGGGCGCAAGTTTTACAACAGTAAACCGTTGCTTCAACACTTGGCTATTCCTAAACTTTTACACTGGTTGTGTTTGCACGTGACTAATTAGCATTCAAAGCATTGTCCAATCAATGTAGCGCGTGACTGTAGTAAACCAATATGGCAGCCCACATAGAAAAAGAACTAGACAAGTTTACAGCCGTTGACAACTAAAAACGCCGGTGTAAATGTTAAACGTCGATGAATCGAACCTTGACCTTTGCATCTCGATTGTCACATAGACATTTTAGCTAGAAGCGCGAGACTTGATAATCGTGACGATTTTTTTAACGAAGGATAAATAAAATGAATTGAAAGAAGTCTATTTTTAGTAACCCATTTAACGAAGGAATCTGATTGGATCACGGTTGGGGGCCTATACCCAATCAAATTTAGTGCTGAAAAATGCAGAGTGTTAAGAGAAGGGCTTGATAAGCTGTATGTAGTTAAGGCGAGATCAAGCCTTCTAATGAAGATGATATGGAAGAGGCGATAAAATCACTGTGCATTTGCAATTTCACAATAATTTAAAACCAATTTTAAATTCCGAAAATCGATATTTTTACGTAAATTGACTTATACATGTATAGAAAAAAACGACTAACGGTAGGTGCCACGAACAAACGACTTGAACAAATGCAGGTATCACCTTGAAAATTTCAGGGTACCTAGGTACCAACGTGAAAAGTTCCTCGCCAGAATTTTGTACTCATGGTACCTTAGGTTCTAGCGTAGCGCATGCGCAAAGTCATGACGCACGGTGTGTGCCACGAACAAACGACTTGAAACAATGCAGGTATCGCCTTGAAAATTTCAGGGTACCTAGGTACTAACGTGAAAAGTTCCTCGCCTTTGGTTCCAGCGTAACGCATGCGCGAAGTCAAAACAAGCTAACTCGAAAACAACCTTGTCGACACGGAAAACATCATTGGGGTAATTCGAATTTTTGAAATATTCAAAAACCAATCATTCGACCATGAGCCAGGTTATCCTTCAATGTATTAATTATGTACATCAGAGACAAATTCTCTAAGCCACGACCAATTGTGTATGTTTTCAAGCCCATGAATGTGGATTTTTCTCAATTCAAAATGGCGTCCATCATTTGCCGAAAATGAAAATTCTATTCCCGACAGTTTTTAGGCTTTTCTAAAAGGATTCGGAAAATATAATTGCCTTGTCTGTAAGTAAAATATCACCAAAGGAATATCTATTTTAACATTTCAAGATGGTGGCACTTCCGGTTTGTGCTACAATTTCCATTTTTTTGTGTACGAATCAGTAGTGCCGTAGCTAGTAAAAAATAAAAAATTCAAGGCGATCTGACCTATATTTCTTCGATTTTTTGAGAATTTTGATCCTTAATTTCTCAAAGGGGAGATCATTTAGAAAATTTCTAATGACATTTTTAAAGTCACATGAGCAAAATCTACTGACTTACTAAATTTCATAAAAATCGTGCAATTGTTAAAGAAGTTGTCATTTTGATTTTAACTTCCGGTTCGAAATCGTCCATCATTTTCCAAAAATCAAAATTATATTCCCGACAGTTTTTTTGGCTTTTCTAAAAGGATTCGGAAAATATAATTGCCTTGTCTGTAAGTCAAATATCAACAAAGAAATATCGATTTTGACGTTTCAAGATGGTTGCACTTCCGGTTTGGGCTACAAACTCAATTTTTTGTGTACGAATCAGTAGTGTTGTAGCTGGTAAAAAAAATAATTTCACGGCAATCTGACCTATATTTCGTCGATTTTTATGAAAACTTTAATCCTTAATATCGCCAAGGGGAGGTAATTTAGAAAATTTCTAATGACATTTTTAAAGTCCCATGAGCGAGATCTACTTACATACCAAATTTCATGAAAATCGTGCAACTATTTAAGAAGTTGTCATTTTTATTTAACTTCCGGTTCCAAATCACAGCGACGAATTTTCGAAATTCGAAAATCCAAAATTGCAGATTTGAAGTAAATGTTACAAGGTACCTAGAGAAAAAAGAATTAGTGAAATAGGTCAAATAGCCATGAGGTTACAGCAATGTAGGTCAAATGCACTTGTTCGTCAAATTCGGTGATTTCGGATGCGAAAAACATTTTGAAAATATATTCACGCAACAGCCACCACCCATTTTTTGGGGGGAGGGGTAGGTAAAAATTTCAGAAAGATCCCATGGGTAGATTCTGAGAAAACCGAAAAGTGGATAAAACACACAAAAAAAATAAATAATAATAGGAATAATAATCTTAACAAAAACAATAAGCTTTCATATTAAAATATGAAAGCTTAATAATAATCTTAACAAAAACAATAAGCTTTCATATTAAAATATGAAAGCTTAATAATCTTAACAGAAACAATATCTTTCATATGTAAATACATATGAAAGCTTAACTAGATGTGCTACTGTCCCATGCAGATATGAAAGCTTTCATATTCATCGTCACGTGTCATGAAATATGTCGAGGTTCTTAAAGAAGGTAACAAGAAAAAGTATTAAAATTGGTCAAAAACTCGCAAAGTTACATGTTTAAATATAGTTAGAAACATTGCACCCGGGCAAAAACAAAATGATCTGAAAACATTGGTTACATCGTGGGGCATGCGCGACATTAAAAGAAATTATGGTCGATTTGAGAATTTGGGGTATATATTGGAGTTGTTTGGTAAATGACGGCGGATCTAAGGTGGCGGCCATAATACAATATAAAACGCGTTGAAGAATGAAAAAATTTTCGTTACGGGTTTCATTAGCACCACCCGGCCAACGTACCGAAGGTCCGATTACCTTCAAATTTGCACCGATTGTACCTCACATATTAAAAATAGAAGAGTGTGAGATTCAAAGAACGTTGAAAATAAATTCAAAACCCTGCCCATCCATCAAAGTTGTTTTGATTAAAAATAGTCGTATTTTATCAATTTTTATAACTTTTTATATCTGATCAGTGGATCTAAGTACTCATACCTATCAAACATGGAAGCATGTTCCTGAAGCAACGGATGCAAGTTTTACAACAGTTAAACGTTGCTTCAACACTTGGCTTTCCTTAACTTTTACACTGGTTGTGTTTACACGTGACTAATTAGCATTCAAAGCATTGTCCAATCAGAGGTCGTGGCACGTAACACACTCACAATGTAGCACGTGACTGTAGTAAACAAATATGGCAGCCCCCACAGAAAAAGAACTAGACAAGTTTACAGCAGTTGAATGTTTTTTTCCCGCTAACTCACTGACAACTAAAAACGCCGGTGTAAATGTTAAACGTCGATGAATCGAACCTTGACCTTTGCATCTCGATTGTCACATAGACATTTTAGCTACAAGTGCGAAACGCTTCCCCTGCTCTAGGTACACCTTAGACTTAAGAACAAAAGTAAAGAATTATTTTGGAATTTACACATATTTTCTTATGCAAATACTACCGACTTCTCTAAATATGTTATGTATGTAATTGTCAAGGGCTAAATTGTAGTAATAAGTACACATTGCATTAGATCCTTTGCTACGGTACATAAAACACTTAAGTAGAGCCTACCTAGTAGAAGGCATTCAAATAATTAGATGTTATGAGTGCATTATTCTGAAACACTCCCTGTGTTGTTGTACATACCTTAGAACTCTTATGCACTTGATAACAAAAGTATTATTCTGAAATTTACCCTTTCATTATTTCGAAACATTCCCTGTTCTGTGTACACCTTAGTCATAGAGTTATATATAGACACTAGAGTCCGCACTGATCACGTGACAGCGTGCCGACATGGGGTCTTGTCCGCCATGTTAGTTCCGGGGAATATGAACGTAAATACCCGGATGTTTACTATGTTATCGCATCAACCAATCTGTGTCTAACTGTTTTAAAACGTGCACAAAGCCACAAATATTAAATTTCCTCACCCAAACATTTATTGTTTAATAAAAATAGTAATAAAATTCCACGGACCGACTTATTTCCGGGCTCCTCTTTCCAAGTAAAGGTTATAGAACAATTTAATTTGACATGTCAGCGAACGACCGCAGTGTCTCTACGTCTAGGCCTACTTACTTTACCTTCGGCTTCGCTTTCTCTTTTAGCTTTTATTAAAATATTGATCTTTTAAATTAGTAGGACTACAATATCCACAATATGTATTCATATACAGTAAATTTGTTAAATTATTTTAGAAATTTACGGAAGTAATTAATAAAGAATGTAGAGAAATGAAAGTTTGGGTTTTTTTAACAATAAAAGTGAACAGAAATCAATAGCCCGCAGAATTATCTGTACCGGTATTTATCTAATTGTTAATAATTTTTAGAAATTTATTGAGCTGAAAAGGGAAGAAAAACTAAAAACAGTTTACAGAAAATGATGTATTTTTTTCATTTATTTATTTATTTATTTGCTAATGTGCTTTAGAAATTATGGAATGGCATTTCATTGTCAGCGATCTCGTACTCTAGGCCTACTGCCAACTACTGGGTATTCTACAGTAAATATGACTAATAAATTGATAAGAAAACTTCTGCTAGAACGGTTTATTTATTTATTTATTTATCTATTTATATATTGATTAAGAAGCTATATTTAAACGTAAAATGTTATTTATTTATTTATTTTGGAAAATTATGGAACTAAAAGGGAAGAGAAGTTAATGGTCTGTAGAGAAATGAATATTTATAGAACAACAGTAAAGGAAATATGTTTCCAGAATGAAAACAATATTTATGAAATGAAATGGGGTTTAACGTCTAATTGTTTGAGGTGGAGTAATGAGCGTGTTTGTTTTCGGGGAGCCTTGCAGAGACAGCGTCTCGTTCGGATGGGACAAACAACCGAGGTCCCTTGTACAGCTGACGATTTCAATTTGTAAATTTATTAGTCATATTTACCGTAGAATAGGCTATACACATTCGCGACATAATTTAAAATATCATATATTATACTGGGGCCGGTTGCTCAAAGCTGCGTTATCTTTTAACGATCCGTTAACTTTAACGGAGAGAAAGATTGTTGCTGGAAATAAAGGCCTCGAACATTCTGTGGTGCAAATTTATCCTATAGATTTATGCTTATATAAAAAAAAGTATTCTATAGTGTTTTCTGTAGTAAATTTAATGGAAACTTAACAAACAACACGTTACCAAGATATGTCCGTATTAGAGTTTAACGGGTCGTTAAAATAACTTAGTTTTGAGCAACCGACCCCTGGAAATTAAATTGAAAGTTAAAGTAAAAAACGATATCGCTGACAATGACATGTCACTTTTCATTCCATAATTTTCTAAAACAAATTAGCAAATAAATGAATAGTTAAAGAAAAATACAGCATTTTCTGTAGGCTATTTTTGTTTTTAGTTTCTCTTCCCTTTTCAGTTCAATAAATTTCTAAAAATAATTAACAAATAAATAAATACCGGTAAATATAAATACAACATTTTATGTACGCTATTACTATTAATCTTTCTTCACTTTTCATTCCCTAATTTCTTAATAAAATAATTAACAAATAAATAAAAATACTGGTAGGCCTACTTCTGCAAGCTATTGATTTTTGTTTACTTTTATTGTTAAAAAACCCAAACTTTCATTTCTCTACATTCTTTATTAATTAGTTCCGTAAATTTCTAAAACAATTTAACAAATTTACTGTATTGGAATACATATTTACTAATTTAAAAGATCAATATTTTAATAAAAGAGAAAGCGAAGGTAAGTAAAGGTAATAAAGTAGGCCTCGAGACACTGAAGTCTAGATTTCGACATATCAAATTAAATTGTTCTATAACCTTTACGTGGAAAGAGGGGCCCGGAGATAAGTCGATCCATTGAACTTTATTATTCTTTTTTATTAAACAATAAATATTTGGGTGAGAAAATTTAAAAATGTAATATTTGTGCACGTTTTAAAACAGTTTGACACAGATGGATTGATGCGATAACATAGTGAACATCCGGGTATTTACGATCATATTCCCCGGAACTAACATGGCGGCCGTCGCTCCATTCCGGCACAAACCTTTAACGTTGTAGTCATGGGAGTCACGTGATGAGTGCGGACTCTAGTTTCTATATATAACTCTATGACCTTAGTACACTACACTGTGAACCAATTGTAAAAATCTAATTTGGAATTTACCTTTAATGATAATAAGGTAATTTTATCTTCTCAGCTTATAATATAACATGTAATTTCTTAGGAAAATACCACAATCTTCTCCAAATCTGATAGCTATGTACCGGTATGTATTGGTTAAGTGCTAAATTAGAGTAATATGTTCAATTCGCATACTGTGAAATAAATCAGTCTACGGAGCCTAGACTACCAAATAAATTAGCATGACAAAATTCAGATAATTGCAGCTATGATATATGTCAGAGTGGTCAATAACTCCATGCAAATCAGGTGGTGTAGATACCAGTTACTCTTTATGAGTTTTAATCAGTCCCTAGAATTGAAGGCCTTATGTCAAGTAGGGAAGTGAAAATAAAACAGGGAAATACTCAAAACTCTTTATTGTTTATAATGAGACTATAAGAGAAAATTAACCGAAAACCACTGTTTTTTTGTAGATTATTTGAAGATGTCTATTATGGAGTCTAGGTGTAGAAAAACAGGGGTGATAATTACCCCATATAATGTAAAAGGTAGGAGGAACTGTAAATATTTTCAGTGAACGGTATAAAACAAAATATATTATATTTTTTCCAAAAAGATGGCAGTATTACAAGACTTTGTGATTTCTTCGAAATATTTGGATTAAGGCTCGCCCGGAAGGAAGTTTACATCGTATCCAAACCTTTTTGTTTTCGAACTCAAAAAGGTTTATGACGATTCTTTTGATATATAAAATGTTGAAAATATTTACAGAATTATTGTGCAATGTTCATGTTTCATCATATATGCTTAACTTATATACTAGACAAATCAAACCGGAAAGAATAATAGAAATTAATAATTTGGTCCTTTGATAATGGATAGCAATCTAAAAATACTCTCAATGAACTGTAGGGGCCTTGGCGATAAGCAAAAAAGACGTCTTCCAATACTTAAAACAGAAACAAACAAATATTATCTGCTAACAAGATGTACACTTTGATGACAAGAAAGAACCAATTATAGAAGCAGAATGGGGATTCCAAACTCTTATATGTGGTTACACAACCGCAGCAAGAGGGGTGGCTATATTATTCAATAATAATTTTGAGTACAAACTAAATACGATATGTAAAGACATAGTATCGGGAAATTTTAGAATAATTGATATAGAAGTTAGCCAAAAACGCTTTATTCTTGCTAATATTTATGGTCCAAACGAAGATAATCAAAAATATTATCAAGTTTTTAAACCAAATTACAAAATTTTCAATGTGAAAACCTGATCATATGTGGTGACTGGAACTTAACATTAAATCCAGAAAAGGACACATTTAATTATAAACATGTAAACAATCCTAAAGCAAGACTACAAGTCTTGAAACTGTGTGATGAATTAGACCTAGTTGATGTCTGGAGATGTTCGAATGAAAAAAAAACGAACTAATACATGGGCAAAACCCAATCCAATAAAAAGAGCAAGACTGGATTTTTTTTCTCGTATCAGAAAATTTTATGAGTGCCATTTCTGATCCAAAGATAGTTTCAGGTTATCGCACTGATCATTTCGTCTAACAAACGTGGAAGGGGGTACTGGAAGTTTAACTCATCATTGTTGTATGATTTCAAATTTGTTAACATGATAAAAGCGGAGATATATGAAATAAAAGAAAAATATGCAGCGTTAGTGTATGATAGAGAATACGTTAAAAATTGTCAGGATGAAATAGAATTAACTATTGATGACCAAATGTTTTTTGAGATGCTACTTCTACATTTAAGAGCAAAAATAATTTCATACGCAGCTTATAAGAAAAAAGACAGAAATAAAAAAGAAAAGAAATTGAAGAAAAAATAAATTTAACAGGAAGTCTAATAGAGGAAAATCCAAACAGCCAGAAACTAATCGAAGAATTTGAGGTACTGAATGCAAAATTAGTTAACATCAGGAAAGAGAAAATGACAGGTGTTATGATAAGATCACGTGCAAAATGGTATGAAGAAGGGGAAAAATCATCAAACTATTTTGCGAATTTTTAAAAACCAAACTTTACAAACAATAGTATTTAAGAATTAGAAACAAAGGATGGAAAAACAATCAAAGATCAAACTAAAACCTTAAAGTAAGTAACAAATTTCTATCAAAATTTGTATGCAAAAAAAAATATGACTAAAGATAATAAAAATCTATCAGAGCTATTAAATGACTGCTCATTCAGAAAACTAACAGACTCAGAAAAAGAATGTCTTGAAGGTCAAATTACACTGACGAAATCCTTGCGGCGCTAAAGCAAACAAAAAATAACATAAGTCCAGGCTATTGTATTGAATTTTTTAAAAAAAAATTGGAAAGATATTGGAAAATTTCTGTTAAGAGCAGGGAACTATGCCCTCCAAAGTTGCAGTCTCTCTATAACACAGAAAAGTGGAGTAATTACATGTCTACCGAAACCCGGTAAAGCGAGAAATCATGTCAAAAATTGGAGACCCATTTCTTTACTTAGTGTACCTTATAAGCTTTTCTCAGAATGTATAGCAAACAGAATACAATCAGTTCTAGATTAAATTATTCATGAGGACCAAAAGGGCTTTATCTCAGGGCGATTTATAGGCGAAAACACAAGATTGATATTTGATACTATGTAGGAGGCTCAAATCCAAAAATAACCCAACAGGAATGCTCCTAATGATTAATTTTGAAAAGGTATTTGACTCTATATCATGGAAATTTGTCCAAGAAACCCTCAAACTGTTCAATTTTGGCGAGTCAATAAAGCAATGGATAAATGTTTTCTATAGTGATATCCAATCATGTGTAACACAAGATGGAAGTATATCAGCCTGCTTTAATCTTGGAAGAGGCTGTCGACAGGGCGATCCCCTATCCCCATATCTCTTTCTGCTCTGCGCAGAGGTACTAGGTATTCTCGTAAGGAATGAAAACTCAATCAAGGGTATAACTTTATTTGAGACAGAATTAAAAATTTCGCAATACGCTGACGATACCGCTCTTCTTTTAGATGGCTCAGAAAGATCTTTAAGAACAGCACTAAGAATCCTAGATACTTTTTTTCAGTCTATCAGGACTAAAAACGAATATTGAAAAAACAAAAGCAGTGTGGATAGGTTCGAAAGCAAAATCCTCTGAAAAAATATGTATGGATATTGAATTAGATTGAACCGATACATTTACTTACTTTATTTACAATATTTCTTGAGAATATCCAATAAGAAGCAGGGAGAATCATAACTGGTCTGCGCCGAAATTCCAACAGAAATTATGTTTATGACGAATTAGGGTGGGAACCACTGTTCAAACGCCGTCAAATGCATAAACTCGTCTATTTTTATAAAATACAACCTGAATCAAATTATTACAGCCTTAGAAACCCCAAACTGAAAATACCACACAATGTAAAACGTCTTCTTATATAAAAAGTTTTTTCCCAAACACAATAAAACTATGGAATAGTCTTCCTGCGCATTTGCAGTTTTCGCTATCTCTCAATACTTTTAAGACCGGTCTCCTAAATCATTATCCTATACATAAAAAACAACATGTAGTTACTTTCATTATGGAAATCGTAAGGAAAATATCATTCCCTGTCAACTTAGAAATAAATCTATTAATCTCAATAATCACCCTTTTCATCATTACCTATCTGAATCAAAAATATATCCAAAATGTAAATCTTTAAATGAAGATAACTTCCACTTCTTCTTTTCTTGTCCATCTTATTCAGCTATCCGAATCGAACTATTAAATTCATAAAAGGTATTCACTGAAACTATTAATCTAGATCTTATTTCGAATGGCTCTAAAGATCTTTGGAATACCTCTAATATTGTTATTTTTGAAGCTGACCATAATTTTATTAATAATACCAAAACGTTTTGATTTGTTTTTACATATTGTTGAATAATACTAAATAATTGCATCAGTCAATTTTTGCATATACCATTTCCACATGTAACTGTATATATGTTCGGTTTTACAATGAATTATACGTAATCTTATTTTTATGTATATGTTTATATTTATCATTTATTATATTCTGTATCCATGGGAAAGAACTAATATAGGCTTTGTCTATTCTTCAATCCTTTTCTTACGAATAAAATATTGTTTAAACTAAACTAAACTAACATTGACATAAGATAAACAATGCTGTATGGAGACTTACAGACTTACGCCGTTTTTAGTACCTTAAATCACTGTTCAGAGTTTCAGGGAAGACCCCAGATTAAACGAAGGACTGTCATGTTGTTGTATTTAAGTTATAGGTTTGATTGAACGGGAAGAAAAGGTACACTCCCTCAAAAGTTCAGGCATCAGGAGACAAACCAGCAATGACCAGAGACCGATTTCCCGGGCCATTGCTTCAGGAATATGATCTACTATATGCAACTAAGAAGTTTATATTCATTGAAGAAAGCATTACTAAGTTGAGAGTTAGAATTATGTAGTGAATTCCGTTCCATACACGAATAACCAAGGCATATACTTGAAATGGGGTTTAACGTCCTACTTTCCTTCTCCTATACTGGGCTAATGAAGACGGGCATACGCCGAACAGTGTGCTATGAGGAAAATTTGGCGCGGGCAGCGGCGCTACGGCCTACTCTTATATCAAATTCCAGCTGCCAGGGGATCTTTTACGTGCATGAGGGGTTGGATGGCCGAATGGTTAAAACGTGCGTGTTGTATCATAAAGCCTGTCATTGAGTCGACCGGCGTGGTTTCGAATCCCCGGTTTACGTGACATGGAGTAGGGGCATGTTAGTCCCGCATCGGCCTAATTTGTGTCGAGTGGACGTTAAACCCCATTTCCCCCTCATTCTTTTACGTGCATGCCAATGTGTATACGGGGCCTCCGAACGACTAGACAGCTGTACTTGTCAGACCTTCCGTCCTGCATCAGTGACAAGGGGAAACCACACCGGAAAATTTGGATATACTTTCTCGGCAAATTCAGGGATCGAAAACTCGACCTTCAGGTGGCCCCTGCCAAGGCGTATATCTATCCAGTTTCTCCATGATACAGAGTCTGCGTAAACGAATATACTAAATATACTACTGCAAATTGGCATAGAAAGTATACTCACTCGATTGATTCACAAAGGATTCATACTCTTCGTGTGTTACATTTTCTCCTAGAAATTCCATATAGTCTCTTACACATTTCTGCCTTAAAGCGCCCACATAAAGTTGCATACCAACAAGAGCAAATATCGACAACACAAATATACTAAGAATCATGACGTCACGCAAACGCCTGACGGCTTCCAATAAGGCACTGACTATAGTTTTCAATCCTAGAAGAAAAAAAAACGACAGAAATTAATTGGTGAAATCTGATTCAACATGTAATGCTAATTTTTAGATTGAGAATAGTAGTCTGGTACTTTTGCTGGCATTGTAGTGGTTAAAAACGAAACACAAAAAATATAAATAGTTTATGTCATTAATTTGATCAAAGTTAAGATTCAGAAAATACCCCCCCCCCACCCAGGCGTTCTTGCCTGCAGAACTACCCCTACTAGCCATAAAATACTAATACTAAGGATGAAGTCAAGTATAAAGAAATAAGAAAATTGCTTTAATAAGGGTATATATTATCCATTCTTATGATCGTTTGTCCATATATAAAATTAATATTATGTCTACCTGGTATTACAGCTACTGTTTTTAGAGCTCTTAGTACTCTAAAGGTTCTTAAAGCTGACAGGTTTCCTAATTCCTCCACTACCAATGTCAAGTATCTAGTAAATAGAAAGGTATATTCAATAACATTCATTTTACGTTAAATTATATTTTTCGCTGTATAAATTTATAGATTTTAAAGATGGGTTATGTAAGAGCTAAATCTGCCTATCGCATGTCTTTATTTTGACTTTAAATGTTGTATAAACTTTTGTTTAGACATTTATTCACACAAGCCTCTAATCAATTCTCTAGGGCATCGGATGTCCCATGTTTAAATGGATAATCAAGACGTAGTAGTCAGGTACCGTTGCTACGATAATAAATAAGCTACGCTACACAACTTCAAACAGTGATAATTTGTCTAAGAATAATTTAATTTAAATAGAATTTTCATTTTTCCTTATAACAACAATGGTCAGGGGCCGGTTGCTCAAAGCTAAGTTATCTTTCAACGTTCTGTTAACATGGAGATAGCGGATCGTTAACTTTAACGAAGAGAAAGATTGTTGCTCGAAGCCCCGTTAACTTGTGTTATATTTAATAGGGGTGTTGGGCTCCGTTATCTGTTTAATGATGGCATTAGTTGACTGTAGCAAAAAGTCACAGAATACCAATGTAATTTTCTATAAAACACTCTAGAGGGTTGGGGGATGCAGGGCTATTCCATTTTCTATAAGATGGAATTCTATAGTATTTTACAGAATTTTGGTGGCCTGTGGGAAATAAAGGCACCAAACATTCTGTGGTGCAAATTTTTACTACAGATTTATGCTAATATTTCTGAAGGAAAAAATAAAGTATTCTATAGTTTTTTCTGTAGTAAATTCTACGGTTATCTTTGTGTCTTTAATCAAGTTTTGTGAACAGACTGCACAGTTGTCTCTCTGTCTCCAGTTTTTTGTTAATATTAACGTCTATGAAGTTGTTATACTTATACATGTACATCAAATTTAAAATTTTGAAATTCAGCCAATTAGCAAACATTCTTCTCTTGGATTAACTTTAATGAATCCGTTAGCTAGCTTCCATCAACAGAAATTTAACGGACGGTTTATAAACGACACGTTACCAAGATAACGATCCGTTATAGTTTAACGGGTGGTTAAAATAACATAGTTTTGAGCATCCGGCCCCAGCTGCTCTTTATCTTTATTCATCAACGTTCTTAACACTTTCCCAATTTTTATGCTCCTGATTAAGATGTGGTTCGTCTTGAAATGAAATAAAATGTGGTTTAACATCCTACTGTTCAGGTTAGTCTTGAGAGAAATAGAATACTGAATTATAAAACTATTTAATTATCCCCAGTCACAGGTGTGCCCCATATCAGTATTTGTATCAGTATTAAGTTAATTATATGAAACAATGTTTTACATACGCTATAGAAATTACAAAAAAATCAAGCCAATTCCAAGGGTCTCGAAGGTAAGTAAATGGCTTTAATATAAATCCCCGAGAAAGAATCTTCACAACAGCCTCTACGGTGTATATTCCTGTGAATATTTGCCTGAAATTAAAAGGATGAAATTAATGCAATTCATTTATACACTATCAAGAACGCGAGAAAATAATGTAACGTTCATTTTGAATGGGAAAACAACTCTTAGATTGTAGTTATTTTAGAATCGCCTTGTTATAAATTGATTTGATTCATTAATCTACCGATAATTCAAACATCAAAATATTTTTGAAACGTCGGTAGTAAAATTTGATTTTTATAAAACATAGATTTACTCTGAAAGGTCAAATCGTTCCTAATCAAAGGGGGGTAATTTACATGGTTAAGCTCGTTGTAGCCCATTGGATGACCTTGTAAATGCTGCATATATTGTAAATACCTAATACATATTTAACAGATTTATCATTTAATGATAGATTTTACTTACTCGACATAAGCCTCTGGGGATTCTGTCTGAGTCATAAATACACAGTTTACTAAAATTGTCAGCATGACTAAAACACTAAATAATGTATAAACCGTAAAGGACAACAAATTATGTAGATTATATTATATGTTTCGAACGACATGACAGGGAATTGAGACAGAAAGATATGTTTCCAATCGACACAATCCAGGTCATTTCGAGACTAACATTGTTAAATTTGGGTGAGAAAACCAACGAGGTATGACAGGCGATCCACTCCTTGCCACATACAAGTGGATAATCGAAACCACGCCAGTTGACTCAATGACAGCCCTTATGATATAACACACACGCGTTAACCATTGACCCCCCTCCCCCACAGGGATGAAGTAGCGACAATTTAATGAGACGCCAATATCAACCTTATATTTTCTGTAAATTTAATTCTAAAACAGTTTTAAAATATTATTTAGAAAATAAATAACTGAATTGCAAGTATACTGAGATGAAATTATATCACATTTAGTATATATCAGTACAAAATGTGGTAATTCTAATTTCTTGTTCTGTTCTGACCTCTATCCCTCTCTAATTACTGTCAAAATTCGGCGCACATTGATTCCCACCCCACACCACCCCCTACAATCCTGTATTATTTCTCCTGGATCACACCAAGGGTATTCTGTTGAATCAAATATTATGTTTAATATAAAAAGGATATGGATGCACTAATACGTAGAGGGCACAACGCCGTAATATATTAAACGGACTAAGCACAAACATTGCATCAGTAGCTGAAAACCTGTATAATGTTTTATCTTTCCCCACCACAACAAACGTCTGAAAAAAAAATATGCAGATAAATATTAAACCAGCCTTCTACCAAATGTATATACCTTGAACATACTTTAAATTCTACAACCTTTCAACCACTCAAATTATAGAAGCCGCGGTGAGTAAGACGTTAGCTCGCTAACTTGGATGTGTCCTGTTCGATAAATTCATCAAGATTTTCCGGCATGTCCCCCCCCCCTTATCAGTATTGCAGAACAGAGAGTTTGACATGGAACAACCATCACAAGCTAGGTCATTTCGTGACTAACATATTGTTTAATCTTTTTTCAATAATTCGGTTTGGCGATGGGGTGTTTTGCAGTGGGAGGACATCGGACAGGCGATCCTACTCCTTATCACGTGCAGCCGGGGAATCGCAACCACGCCAGTTGACTCAATGATCGACCTGATGATATAGCTAGCAATGCTAACCATTCGGCCTTCCATCCGCCAGAAAAACCGAGTTCAAGTATACACATTGGCATGCACGTTGAATAATGCTGGACAGTGAGATTCGATATGCCGTCCTCTATAGTTCACTGTGTTGCGTATGCCCGTCTTCAATAGCCGAGTCGGGTTAGAAATCAGTTAAAGCATAGTTGATAGAAATAATGTTTACTGTCTGTTCCAGGTGATACACTGACTCGAAATTTGCTTGCCATTTCTTCATTTTTTAATTAAAATGGTTACAACTTTGTGACATACCTGGAATTGTCATTCCTTTGATTTCTTTCCTTAGAAAATTGACTATACGTCCCATAAAATCCAGTAATCTCTTGAAAACTTCACATATTTAGACATTGTCACTTTCTCAAAACATTCTCAAAACATAAACATTAAGACTACGCATGCGTTAAATGGAACACTTGCATTTGGGTAGACAGGTACTTTTCAAATCTGGTGCATTCGATTAGAAATTTCTAGTGGAGGAGAATTCGCCCGTTTGTTTCGCGACAATAATACTTATTAGGGTTTCACACTTTGATGCGTGTATTAAACAATATCGTTTTTGTTGGGATTGATTTTTTTCTCCATCTTGCTTATTTCGTAAAAAAAATGCTCATTGGATAATTTGGAATGGATTAACCATGGCAACTTTCCGAAAGAGGTAATTTGGTGTAAAATTCTTTAAATTCGAATAAATGTATCGGGTAAAATGATTTAGAGTTTTGTTTTCTTAGACTTTATAGCTCTTTCTGAGAGCAAATTTTTGGAATGTGGGATTTTTAGAAAACGTTTTAATTTTCAACATTTTGTACTGATCAGCTGAAAATACACATCAAACATGAATTTACTTAAAGTATCTTCCGCCCTAGATCTAACTTGTAAGAGTTATTCGACTGACCCAGAATTAACCTTCCGGAACGCTTCTGGGTGTTAAAATTTAGCTGCCGTTGTAAATAAGCAGAGCAAGACGGAAGTCAATTTTCGTTGTTCCTGCAATTTGGATCTTAAGGCTTAAACAGAACTATTTTCAAAGGCATATAAAAGTCATATATCAGAGCAGAAGGAAATCCATAATTCATTTTAAATTTTTGACATGTCCGGGAAATAGGCAAAATTGTGGTAATCAATTTTCAACTATTTATGCCCATAAGAGAAAAAATGGCCTACGATTTTCATATAAATCTGCAGCATTGTATGAATATTCCTTAGATGTAACCAATTGGTCTCTATAAATGACGCCATATACACCAAAAGATAGTTTTTAACTTGAGTCATCGCCATACATATATTTGTATGGAATTAAGTTTGACATTAGAGTAGGCTATGCTCTGCAGCCAAGTGCTACCCGCCCGCACTTCCGTTTCCGCCTGGTTTCCGTGCTCAGTGTTTTCCCTTCTATTGACACTTTGTATTTGTATGCTGTAGCCTTTCCACTAAACATGTTATCTGCTCTAAGGGGGGTAACTCTTGAAACAGGAAATTGAAATATTAAAATGTCTGCCCAATGTTATGATAAAGAAGAGTCTGTCACAAGTTGTTTTAGATGATTTTTATGATAAATCCAGCCAATACTTCGAAGATAAAAAGTCCTGTGCAAAGTATATGTTACAACATCTTATATTTAACCATTTATTTAAATTGTCAGCGACGTTTAGATCTAAAAAAAAATAATTAAGGTTTAACTGGCAAAGGGGTGGTGTCTAAAATATTTATTTTCTAATGTCATTTATACTGTTTTCATGAAATATCCATTATGAACATGATTATCAGTATCAAATCTATTTTTGGAGAAATATTATAATTTTTAAACCTCTCCTTTGATGCAGTAGTATTTTTTCTGAAATATATTAATTTTTGGTAACAGAGTTGTCTTCCTTAGATTATAATTCATTTCAATATATATGTATGTGCTACATATATGGCCATGTATTTACCATAATGCATGTATGTGCACATTTAAAATGATTACTACTTAATATCTAAATGATATTGTCAGATAAAGTTAACATTGAAACTATATTTTAGGATTATTCAAATACTATCTCTCACAATCTTTTTGCAGCTACTTATTTTGAAACAGACTATAGCTTGAAATCTATGAAAAAAAACCAAGAGTTGTTTCCCTTTTTTGTTTTCACCCAAATATTTTGCTAACATTATCTCCCTTTAATACATAAGCTCAAAAATTTATTATTTTTTGATTATGAAAAATAAACATGACAGCCACCGGACGTGATTTTAAATTGTTTTTCACAATAATACATGCACTTCTGGATCATATTAACTCATTTTTAGATTTTTAAAACATTTTTGTTAATTTAGGTGAAAAAGATATATGCTGCTATGTTGTGTTCTATATAAAGTTTGCCTAACCTGAAGTTGTTGTTGTTATTATTGTTGGATAGGGCTTTATCTTATTACTGACGTTGTGGCAGAGTTTTCAACCTTACAAATTTCGCCCAGTTTTTAGTTGCTGGGAGATCATGGGGAAAGAAGTCAAGAAATTCAGATGGTGAACGCGTCCCCGAAGAAAAGACGTACAGCAGAACAAAAAGTAACCGTTTTAGAACTTTTGCTTGGTCAAATAGCGAATTACTATCCGGTCATTGCTCGCAGATCTATCGTGAAGAATTCAACATCTATAGACAGCATCTACCAACTCATTCACCTTTATTATGGGTTTCAGTCTACATGGGGCTGATTTATCGACTTCAGTGATCGCTTAGAAGCAGATGAGAAGACGGAAGACCTTTATCAACGTCCCAGCGCATTTGTAGAGGACAATATTTTAAAACACGGTGGCAGCATTACTCACAACAATTCTGTAGTGGAGGAAGATGAAGAGATTCCCCATCTCTGGAAAATTTTGTTGTATTAACTTGGCTCTGTCTTATTCATATAGACCTTCCGAAACTTGTCAAGCAACGGTATGGAACTGAGGTACGGACCAGGACCCTAGCATCTATTAAACCAGAAATATCTCAGGCTTTAGAGTCACTTTTATCGGAAATTCATTCGGCTGAAGAGTCACGGGCGATGCGGACCAGTATAACAACCAAACAAAGGTTCCCGGCTTCTAGTAGTAATGTCAGTACAACCGGATTTAAGTCTGTGTCGCGTCGTCCAAGCAAGTTGTGTCCCATTTGTCACCAGTTCAATCGACCAGACTTTAGACACTACTTGAGTTAATGCAAGTATTTACCCACTCAAGATCGTAAATATTTGGTGAGAGCTAGACAAATTTCTAACATTTTTGATGATGACGACGTCTACTTTGCAAATAAATAGTCAATTGTTTAACCTTTTACGTTATTTTGCCCACAACACATCTATTGATAGCCTAATAGACATTCTACCATTTGATACCTTATACAAACCGCCATTAAATCCAAAATTCCCAGTATTTTATATCATAAATTAATTTTTAACTCTGTCCTTTGCCGAGAAATAAACGAATTGTATGGAAATATACGACCACAAAATAATCACCAACTTGATCGAGACATGACCGATTTATCATTCGCCACTTTGTAAGGTTTTCACACTTCAATATGTGTTGATAAAATTTTTTAACATGCATGGGAATATGTTTAGCTGTATCATTAGTGCGGTATGTGACATCTGCTAAACGATACGGCCACCGGTGAAACTCGTCATTACATTTCTAATTTTCGATTTGTTTCCGAGCTGGTTCTAAATGCAAAATAAGTATATGTATGTTTACAACATTATATTTTGGTTAACAGTATTTTAATATTCCTCACTGTTCATTTCATCATCGATATTCATAATATTGCTACCAAAATATTTCTCATAGAACACTTATTGTCACCAGATGGAGTGATAACCTTTGGGATAAAGTTTAAAGGTTTTTGCAAGATATCTTATAAATTGTTGGATTTACCATAGTTTCGCATACTAGTATTCCTTTTAAACAGATCACGATATTTCAACTGATATATATCTTGGTCTGGACTTAGTTCTCACAAAACAGATAGCAATGTGGTGACTAATTAATCCAAGACCTTGATATACCACTTTTTTTACACTTTCTCGTTTAAATGGCGGCCGTTTTGTCTGGCAATTTTGGTCCGATTTTCTCGAAATTTAAACTCAACTTTTCCTAGGTTGTAACGTTGATATAATCAAACGATTTTATTAATCGGGTAATAATTCTGACCTTCAAAGAGACCACAAGCTAAATAAGGGTACTTGAGTAGGTGACATTTCGGACTTGGGTAGGTAGCGCTTCGGGCTCGGAAATAAGTTAAAAGGGAAGGTTGAACACAACTGTCAAATAAATTTATAGCAGTCTTTTAATTATTTATCAGAGTCCGAAACGTCGGCAGACTGTATCCTAAAAGTCGTCCCACTCAGTCCGAAACGTCGTCTGTGTTGAGTCTGAAATGACGGAGGACCAAAATGTCCTACTACCAAATATAGCTGCCCCCGTGGAGATTTCTGTGGAGAGTGTATTATATCAACAAACGTCACGTTTGGCATTCGGTTTAGAGAATTACCTGTGAACTTATTAAACCAGCAGTCTTGAAACAATATCTCTACTCATTTAGGTATATACACTCTGCAAAAGACGCAATTTTGGACTTGTTTGTAAAAGCGGTACGCTTTCATGTTCAAGTAAACCGGTAGCCGCATCGCAAATGTATGGTCGCAGGTACATATCACTTACTGCCATACACCCTTGGTAAGATGCAGGGTAGCGGAATCTGCTGAGATTTGCCCAGTGATTCTACTGAGTCGAAACAATTATTTAAACATGCGTAAAAAAATAGGACGAAACGACACCAAACCAAATGATCACCCCGTTCGATTTGGTATATTCCAAATAACTAGGTCAAGCATGGCTGTCTTCAATACCGCGAAGTGAATATAGCATGATTTTTCACGAGAGAAATAATATATAGCTTGATCTGAAATTAGTTAACGTGGGGTAGAAAGTAAAGGGATAGCAATTTCAGGTAAGTCGTTAAGTTTTAACCATTTTAATTAAAAATTGAAGAAATAGCAAGCACTTTTTGAGTCGTAGTGTCGCCTGGAACAGACAGTAGGTAAGTTATACGTACAAGTTGATTATGATAATATTCATCTAGATCTTCTACAGGTCGGCCTGTCAAATGTGCGGGAAAATCTTCAAGCGATGGCGGCAATTTCCGACCGGCTTCCAGCTTCGGGTTTGGTTTAAGTTCGGGTTCATGGTGACTGGGTTCGTCACCTTCGTCGTCAGATGAATCGGTTTCAGCTGGAGCTTTCACTGTTTGCTTGACGGCCTTTTCTTCTGCAATCCGCCGTTCGATATTAAACAGTGACTCACGGGTGAAACGCCGGAAGGGGCAATAGTCTACCTCTTCATCCAGATCCATCTTCCAAAAAAACTAGTTGGATACATGCACACTACCTTTGTCAAAGCTGACCCGAAGCCACCTGAAATGATTAACAACAAAATAAATATAATCTCACGTTTTTGCGCTTTAATTACTTACATTGTCACAGATAAGACTCAGCGCAAACATTTAATCTGAAAATGCGTCACTATCTTCTATTGAGCTTATATTATTATACGATGACCACTGTCGTCTACATTTTCGTTAAATGCGGGCTACATGGAATGTTTTGAAGTGAAAGAAAATCACAGTTTATTGAATTTGCCATTTTAAACAATATTGTTATTCATTTGTTTCGCAATATAAAATGTGGTCGTGCAAGAAATGTGGTTTCTTTGAAAGGGCGTTTAAAGGGACAATTCCGATAAGAACAGAGTCTCAAAAATTAAAGACCGAGTATTTGTGAAATTTATGGCCCAAAATATAAAAGCATTGTGTATTAACATTGTCTGAAAATTTCAGCTGAAAATATTGAATCGTTTGGACGTGAACGTCAACACTGCTTATCCGGACACGTAACCCTTTTAAGATTTCGGGTCATTTTTTTCATTGGGTGACCTGATAATCGATTTACGTTTCTTGAGAGGTCTATACAGTGAATGGCCCATGTACTGTACTTGATAACAAAAGGTAAATTTCACCTACATATTATTTTTATAGAAAAATGTCAGGTTTTATCTAGATACTGTATGATACAAAGGTCTCCATTTCCAGATGCAGACTGTCAGGTTTAAGTTATTTACAAGCGTATAACAAATATCGGGTTAATTGATCGGCCTTAGATAATGGGTTTTAAATGATTAAGCGGTTTTATTCCCCAAAAAGTTATCGGGATTGGCCCTTTAAAGGGAAAAGACATTTAAAAGTTAAATGTAACAAAACAGACAATTGAAAATGTCAAAGTTCATAAAAAGGCGTTATAACATTGAAATATAACCAAAAATGAACCCAAAGGTTAAGATAAAAAATAAGTCTGCCAAATGGACTGAATAACAAGCCATGACGGGTTTCCAAAAAGAATTAAAACCCCAGTAGGATATTAAAGGAGTTATTTCCTTTGTACTGAAATATTGTAATCACTCTATCGGTCAACTTGACTGACGAATTGAAACCCTTTAACATTCACGCGTCCACATTATTAACGTACGTATTGCGTTTGTCATCAAAATCGTTAAAATCCCCGACAGGTAGAAGTTTTGTGGTAATTTTAAACTTTCTGGGATTGTTTGATTAGTGATGATGCTGACCTCAATCCCTTTAATAGAAACCTTGTAATCACTTCATGTTTAATAACTTGAGGCAGTCCGGATCGCTTGACTAAACGTGTGGGGGGATGGTTAGCACGTGCGTTATGTATCATAAAGACAGAAAGAGAGAAAGAGTGAGAAATAGGGTTTAACGTCCACTCGACACAAACTAGGTCATTTCGAGACTAACAAATGGTTTTTAATTTATTTCAATAATTCGCTTGACAGGCGACCATACTCCTTGTCACGTACAACCGGGGATTCGGGACCACGCCCGTTTACTCAATGTCTAGCACGTGCGTGCTATATCATAAAGTCTGTCATTGAGTCAACTGGCGTGGTTTCTATTTTGTTATTGTTTTGTGTGTGCGTGTCGGGTGTAGGTGTGGGTGTGGGTGCGTGTGTGTGTGTGATTGTGTGGGTGTATGTGTGTGTGTGTGGGGGGGGGGGGTTAGATTTAATGATTTGTGTGTATCTGGACGCATAATATAATGTGACCAAGCTGATATTTCTAGAGATTTATTTGAATTGTTAAATGAAAGGGGGCTGGTAAGTATGAGAAATTTCTGTAATTAGGATGATTGGCGACTTTCTTTATGTGCCTGTATCTAATAATATTAAACTTCTCGTCTCACATAACCCAGAATGGTTCCAATCGACTTCACTTTGTATCCAACAGTACGAAACTAGTGTAAGTATGAAATTTAAACGTCAAAATATAGAGAAGAAATTGTGTATTTACATTGGCACAAAAGGTAAATCTTTCGGGGAAATATGTTAGGAGTTTTATCTTGTTCAATTCATTATGGTAACCCTCGAAAGTGTCAAAGAGAGCGAACAGTTACAGATTCTGCAAAGAAAAGATGAAAGTTAAGAGTTTTATCTTGTTCAATTCATTATGGTAACCCTCGAAAGTGTCAATAAAAGATGAAAGAACGATTATATTCGAGGTTTCAGAGCCCAGAGAAAAAGACGAATGTGTGTATTTATGACGAGAAGTAGGAAGCTGGAATGATTTCAAAGCCAATTTTGATTTGAAGGATGACGAAGACGTTGCCAAAATGTTATTTGATTTTCTTGACAGGTAAGCACATTTTTTGTATTTGTCTTGGTTAATTTAAAAAAAAATACTTTATAAAACCAATCAGTGATGTAGGGCCTACTGGCAGACAACATCGCCTTTAAATCTGAAGTTTAAAATTTTATTTGAGGAATCGTCTGTAAATAGTGTAAACTAGTAGTATAATATAACAAAAAATACTTTGTATTACCTTTAGGATTCTTCCATTTTTGTCAGATTTGGTTCCATTCAGTTAGTTTTGTCTTAGAGAAAAACATGAAGGAGCCAAGGAAACTTCCCTTTTGCGTTCAGATTTGTAAAATTTCATCCCCGGTTACCCAGTGTACTCATTCCGTTCAACTCCACTATACTTTGGGGGAGACACGTTTTCAAGTTATTCGCCCTTAATGATTGTGCTTTTTTTATCGACGAATCCCATAAATTGTTATTTGGAAATGAAGTTGGCAAAGGGAAAATGTTAGGAGTTGGTCTATGCATTCACTTGATATTCTCCATCCGTTCGTTTGACACCTCCCTCTTTTTTCGGATTATGCTGGTGATTTGGCGACGAACAGTATCTGGTCAGCTCTATTTATCTCGAAGACCAGTATCTGAAATACTGCCAGACTGCATTTCCGGCAGTTTATTTAGTAAAATATTGTGGCGAAAATATTCATTCAATTTAATTCACTCACTCCGTCGATTTGCCAGTTTCCTCTCTGGTCGGATAAACTAGTGATTTCGAGACAGGCGGTATCTGGTAAGCTTGTTTTATCTCGACGATCAGTGCCTGAAATACTGCCAGATACTGTATTTCGGGCAGTCTACTTTTCAAGTTTTCGGGGGCTTTGTTGAGGTTCACAAGTCCGTTCATTTGACACTTTCCTCTCTTGGGTCGGATAGACTAGTGATCAGGCGACCGACGGTATCTGATCAGCTCTATATATCTCTACAATCGGTGCCTGAATACTCCCAGGCAGCATTTCCGACAGTCTATTTTTCAAACATTCCTTGGGGAGGTCCCAATATCCCCCACAAGACAGGCCCGTAGCCAGCTTGCTGGGGGAGGGGGGGGGGACAGCCCGGCTGATAGGGGGGCCGGGTCGGTTTTTTCCCCCCGGCCATATGGTCGACAACTTTTAGTCAGAAGGGGAAGATTATTTCGCTACGGGTCTGCCACAAGGACTCCCTACTCTGGCACTCGTGAGTAGATTTCGTCAAGGCTCGAAAGTCCGTTCGTTTGACACTTTATCTCAACGACCAGTGCCTGAAATACTGTCAGGCTGCATTTACGGCAGCCTGTTTTTCAAAAAATTTCTGGGGAGACCCCCCTACCCCTAGTTGAAGCTCGTGCCTTTTCCCCCTTAACCTTGGACTTTGCCCCAGCCTTGTCCCTCGAACCACCGGCGGCTAGCGCCGCCACTGTCAACACATTCAACTAAATATAAATAAATTATGAATATATACATAAATCATTCAGTAAATGGACATGAAAATGGTTATCTACCTTTATGAAAACGATGGCGAAACGATTGATTTGTAAACTGTTTTCTGATTGGTTCGTAGACTGTAGTTACATTCTAGGCTAGGGCAGATAATTTGAAATTGTGCAAACCGTATGGATTAACCCAGGATATAGTGGAGTAGAACGGAATGGGTAACCGAGAATGATAAAATCTGCGTTCTTGTACTTAGTGGGTACTAGTAGTAGTGTTGCTATACATAGTGTGAGTTTATTTTAATTTAATGATATCTTTGTTATAAAAATATCAATTTTTCACATGAAAATCTCATGACCGAAATATCTAATTATACTCGAGGAATTACACCTGAAAACGTCATGTTTTAAGGCTATTTGGAGAAGACATTTACAACATGTTGTTAAAAAACATCAGTGGGTGAGTGTGGGTAGTTTTATTGAACCATGACTGGTGTACACGACGCTATTTGGTTAAATGGACAATGACACTCTTGCTGGCTTGACAGATCCAGGAAAAAATAGCCTTATTAGAATCTAGGATTTTGATCAGAAAGTACTTATGTAAATGGTTCCTTCCAGCTTACTTTACTTGCATCTTTATGAATGTAACGGCTTGAATTTAATAAATGTATTTCCGCTACATTATGAGTGTGTAATTACATGCAATGTTTTTAACTGTACGTAACTTATTTTACAAGCCCAGGTACGGTGCTTAAGCGTAGGACGTTAAACCCCATTTCATTCATTCATTCACTTATTTTACATTTTATATTTGTACATATAGCCTAATCAACAACTAAAAATAGCTAAAAAGAGTGGTTTTAATATTGTAAGATATTTAAGCCTGGATATACTGGTTTCTGTCTTAGACAATACCACTATACATGTATATGGAATGTATTGAAATTGTGTAAAATACACTGTTAATATGTAATGTATATGCCTAGTATGCTATGAATAAACATTTTACAAGAAAAAAAAAGGATATTACTCCTGTCTAACAAATCATTAAGCTGTGGTGTTACGATGGCCAGGCGCGGATCCAGGTTTTTTTGCACGGGGGGGGGGGGGCTAAGTTTGATAATTGCTTAACTAATTGCGGTGGTCCAGCGCCGAAGGCGCTCAACCAATGGGGCCCTCCCCCATAATAATTTGGCAAATTAGATCAATTTGGTGCATTCTGACGTAATTCGTAAGGTGAATTCCAAACTTACGGGACTTGAAAAACGAGGCTAGACAGTGACGTATTTTCTGATTTTCTGATCTGGAGACATAGAAAATGTAGACTGGAATAACCAGACGCTTAATATAAACTTTCAATTGAGACATCGGGCGTAATTCGCCGAACATAACTAGATTGCAATGAGATTAAAGACGGAAATGATTTAATGTAATGTCATTTTTTGCCGTGGAATATTTCATAGGTATAATGTGATATTGAAATAAATCAACTTTCTGGTTAAAGCTACTGAACTCTTCTTTCAATTTATGAAATATAAGGACAATATGAGTTGGTAATGTTTTGCTATAGGTCTTGAAAAATAATGGGTGATGTCTCATATTTACCCACTTGGATGGGGTAATATGGGCTGACATCATTTTACAGATTTCTGACACTGATTCCAGACCAAAATAAAACATTTGGACTAATTTGGAGTGTAATTTTAATTGAAAAATATACTCCAGTTCATCGAATCATTATACCTATAAAATATTCCACAGTAAAAAATTATGTCTCATATTACCCCCCCCCCCTTCCCAATATAGTCATTATAATGCTTCTAAAACAAATAAAATAAAATTGCTGAAAATTATTTTAGCTTATATGATTTATTCTACAAATCATTCACAAGAAATTTGTCAAGATTCTGTAGACAATTTTTTTCAATGGCTAGGTCGGTTTTTGAACCATGGCTCATATTACCCCAATTTGCATGTTCCATATTACCCCAAGTGACAAGATTTATTTTAGTCAAAATTTTATAAAGATAGACCAGGAGTTCTCTCCCTGTAACTACAGGCTAGAGCCTAACAATAGAAAGCTATTCTAATGCTCAGAGGAGGTAAATGTTTCATGAAATGGACTGATAGTCTTGAACTCCCAAAAAACTTTTAACGTTATTTTTTTTAAAAATACTGAGCCTTTTTGTGTAATGTATCTGTGAACTTGTAATGGTGTGCAACACATGTTTAGAGGATGTAGAGGTCTTGGCAAATAACATTTTAAAGGAATGTCATATGACAAGCTTGTCAGGGCTGTGGCCAATATTACCCTCATGTCCATATTACCCCCTCCCCCTACATGTACATTCATATTACATTATTATATCCGTTGTAACCCACTTCTATCAATTTTCTAGGTCCCAAATATTAGCGATTTAACACTCTTGTTGTAACTAAATAATATGTCCCAATCATTATTCTGGTCAACAAGTTTATTGTTAATCTCTTATTACCCGATTTTAAACACACGTGGTGTTACGTCTCACTCAGCATTTTTTTTAAAATGCAGTATAAGTAAAGTCTTACGAATAACGACCTGTCGGAAGTATTTTACTTGCACTCCATCGCTGTAGTGTAGGCATACCTTCCATTTTTTCGCCTAATAAGACATTCTCTTCAGGTATAATAATAATACATAAGCTGTGATTATGTTATGTAGCAATTCTTTTTAAAAATAGGATAAATTCTGCTAGCATATTTTTTTTATTTTTTAAAGAATCTGATAAAATAAATGACCAGGTTTTTTTTCTTATCAACGCTGCCGATAAAATTTCAAAGCAAACACAACAATATTCAACGTCAGCAGGCGAACAGCCATCAGCGTTAATAAAACTTATATTTTTATACAGTACGGTATTAAAAAATAACCGTCGTCAATAGGCGATTTGCCGTGGGGTTAATTAGTCCCGACGGCGATTTATACTGTCGACGTTTTTGGCTAATTGCCAGAGCTGTTTGTGACTATTTGGGGGTTTTTTGCCCACAATGGAATGGAAGTCATGACTAATAATAACTGTATAGCCTGGTCGAGCTATCCTCAAATCTCGAACAAGTAGGGTGAGTAGCCTTCCAGAAATATTTTCCCCGTTGATCGGCCTTGGGGAAAAATTTTTAGGGGGCTTTTTTGTTTGGACCCCCGAAATCGTCCTAAAATCCATTAATGGCTATGATAACTCGCTTAATATTCATATTTTGGGTTAATAATGTCCTAGGAGCCTATGAAAATCGATACCAAGGAATTCAAAAATGGGGTCAAAATTTACCTATGACGTCACTGTGACGTCATAAGCCAAAATGGCGCCCAAAATTTGAAAATTTGGAAAATTTACCTCATTCTTGAAGTTACCTCTGTCAAAATGGCGCCCAAAATTTGAACATTTTGAAAATTTACCTCATTCTTGAATTTTATCATAATTCACAATAAATGAATTAATATTTACAAATAAAATAAACTGATATATAAACAAACATTGAGTTTATAGGTAAATGAAAATATAGTCAGATTTCAAAGAATGATCATTGATCGTCATATTCTAGGTCAACGCCCTCGGAATTCCTGCAAGATTCACCATGACAGCCCCCACACGTGCTGACGCATTTCAGACCATTCTTCCTGCAGCTGCATATCATGGTACCGCACTCACATCTCACAAAGTTTAAAAAGCTTTCAGGGGCCACAGGAAGGTCTGTCATAATGAGTTTGTGGCCTTCTGGTGTCCTTTTCCAGCCCCACTCGCTCGCATTCAGCTCGCTTTCATTTAATTTTAACCAAACGCCGACCTGCAGATGAACTCTGAGCGCATGGTAATAAGCCACCCGAACCGTGGGTTGTATTGAGACAGGGTAATGGATTTTTTCTCCGCCATCATGGAGTCAAATCTCTGGTGTCGTAGTTTAGTTAGGCTCACATTTGATTCTCCGTACATTAAAGAGAATATCTTACATCCGGCATCTCCAACAGTGTGTTGATTGGATGATGTCACAATGAGTTTACTAAGCTTTTGGACCTTTTAGCATCAAGTAAATGTTCACAATCAAATCTAAAGGTATCTAATAAAATAAAAACCAAGTACGAACAATCCAAACCATAAGACAGAATTCAACGTCCTAAAAAACAAACGTTATAGACAAAATAGTGTATTCAAGCAAAATAGTGTAATCAGCAAATGGACTGCTCCTCGTGTACAAAATACACGACAAACAGTGGTAACATGTGTCCGGAAGAGTAAGCTTACCCTGCCTGGCGCCACATCCGGCATAGCTGCCTCGAATCTATTAGGCGAAATGTCGGTAAAATAGCGTGATTGATTAGTTTAAACTTATTTTATTGCATCGACATTGACATTGTACAATACAAAAAGATTAAACAAAAGTTCTAACAACTTATAAACGTTTTCTCCTTAAAATATTAATTGATGAGAGTATTTTAAATGATTGATTGGGCAATGAACTATCGGTATGCAAAATGCAGGCGATGAACTGTGTTAACGATGTAGTATACATTATCAGGGAGATAGTAATAGTATACGTGTCAATTAAATATATCTAGAATAATAGCCGAGAGACACGTTATATTTCCCAATCAAATCAATATGACGACCATAAAACTTTTTAAAGGTTTTAATAAGTTCAGTGCGCAAGTATCCTTGTAGTTAAAGCTTAGATGACAAATGCCTCGATCTACTTGAAAAATCAGAATAAAGGGAACAAACTCTCGCGTAACTAATTAGACATAAAGTTCTCTTATCGTGACATAAAACAATTTATCATTCTTTGGTAGCATTCTAGTCTCTTTGAGAATGGTCTTTAGGGATACCTCTGAAGACTGTTTCAAGTTCTGATTCAGCTTGGTAGTCATAAGGAGTTTTAATTACTATAGCTACACAGAACTTTCCCTTACCCTGTAGTTCCCTTAATTCTTCAGAAGCTGCCAAAGGTTAACTTTGTACCATTTCAGGCGCATCGCCCTGCTTTGTTTCTAGGATATCAAGAAGACTGACTTTTTCAGTTGGAGAAGAAGAACTTGGATCACACCAATGCCTTTTTGGATTGAAAATTTCAAGATAAACATACCGTGCCGTTGCCGGCTTATCATCTCCGAGCAGTAAATCAACGTTCACGGATCCACTTGTCAGAAAATCTTCAACAACCTGATTTGATTCTCGTCTTTATTTTAATGTCATTTCGTATGTCGGCTATGTTAGCCATATTGATTAAAGATATATTGCCAATTCCAACGTTATGTGGCCTAGTTTTGCTGGTCCCAGATCTCGAACTATGTTTGCTACAGCAACGCATAAACTGGATATAGTGTTAATTCATGCCTTAACGACAGTTTCTTCAATGAAGGTTATGTGACGCCGGATCTGATTCTGTATCTACTTATGATAATTTCCTGTCAAAATGGAGCGACGCTGTGATATTATTGTCCTTGATCTGTTCCAAGGGTTTATTTTGTGTGATAATGGCGTGACAGTTGGTGCCAGTCAAGCCAAAGGAGCTTATTCCAGCTGTACGGGACCGATTCACATTAGATGGCCAGTTGTCTTCGCTGGATCTTTCAATAACGAATTAACAAGTTCAGGATGCTGATTTTTAAAATGTGCATTTGGTGGTATCTTCTTAAACATCATTGAAGCTAGAACTTTTAAGACCCCAATTATCCCAGCAGCAGAATCAAAATGTCCAAATATGCTCTTTGCAGCACCAATCGGTACGTCCCGGAACCCGCCTTTGGGGAGCAAACCGACGACAATGCGGATAACTCTATATTTTACACAAGTTCAGTTCCAGTCCCGTGGATCTCAATAAATGAAATGTCCGATGGCGTCATTTTACTTATTTTAATGCCAATTCGATTACTTGTTTCTGTGAGGTTATACCATTTCCGTTTCAAACACTGAAGCAACGCCTTTCAATACTCCATAAATAATAGATGCACATCACTTTGTCGCCCACTGCAGTAGCAGTAGCATCTCGGTTAAAAGCTCTACAATGAAAGTCTGGCGAAAGTATACCAGTTTCCCGGAATACTCCTGTTCTTGCTAGATAAAGTACAAGATTGGCACCACCGATCAGGGCATCATCACTTTCACCCTTTTGTATTGATTCACATGCTAATTTGAGAGCCATCAGTGAGGAGGAACATTACCATGCGCCCAGAGTTTATCTGCAGGTCGTCTTTTGGTTAAAATTGAATGAAAGCGAGCTGAATGCGAGCGAGTGGGCGGGAAAATATTAATTGATTTATTGTGAATTATGATAAAAATTCAAGAATGAGATTAATTTTCAAAACTTTCAAATTTTGGGCGCCATTTTGACTGAGGTGACTTCAAGAATGAGGTAAATTTTCAAATTTTGGGCGCCATTTTGACTTATGACTTCACAGTGACGTCATAGGTCATTTTTTACACTATTTTTGAATTCCTTGGTATCGATTTCCTACAGGCTCCTAGTACATTATTAACCCCAAATATGAATATTAAGCGAGTTATCATAGACATTAACGGATTTTTGGGCGATTTTGGGGGTCCAAACAAAAAAGACCCCTAAAAAAAAAATTCCCCAAGGCAGATCAACGGGGAAAATTTTTCTGGAAGGCTACTCACCCTACTGGTTCATATGAAATAATAATCGCTTGGGTAGGAATTTTTTCCCACTAAATATGTACCTCGACCAGGCTATTAATTAGGAAGGGTAAAGGATAAGGTTGTAGAAGCCTTTCTACCATCCTGCTCAACTCAATGTATACAAGCTCGCAATTTGTGGGCTTTTAGATTTAAGTTTAATATTTTCAAGTCTACCCCCCCCCCTCTGGATCCGCGCCTGGTGGTGGCATAGTATTTCACCGTAACACCACAGCCATTCTAACCATTCATAATACATCTAACTATCCCTTTACAGCACTTCACTCCCTACACATTTCCCCTAGCCCTACTTTCCCAAACGTCAACAACACATCTCATGTTTAAGCGCCCTACCTGTTGTGTAAATTATCCATTTTACTTGTCCAGAGGGTTCAAAAATATGTTTAAATGCAAGTTGCATTTGAAAGTGTTTACGTAAAGCTTTTCAAACCATGTAGTTGAATTTTTGCAATTTTTAAAATTAGGTTTGTTAAGATGAAATTTGTATCATTTAATAATTCTCATATTGTAAAACAGTACAATTTGTTAACCAGAAAAAAAATTGAAACATATTATTGAGTTACATCAAGAGTGTTATTGGGGCTTTAGAACCTCCTCAAAATCCTGAGAGAATTGTACTAGATACCAGATTAATCAAGTCGTTACCATACTTTATGATAAATAAAAATAAATCATCTGTTGTGATCAAAATTTACTAGTGAGTCTATATCTTATATTCACCGAAATACATGTACAGTCATATATGATGTTAAAATAGAAAAACATAGTTTCGTCAATGTAGTTTTGAATTAATGTATGACTTCACAGTAAAATACAGAACATACAGGCAATTACAACCAATACGTATTAGTCATATGTAGTTCAAACTAGTAGTTTTGATGATTTTGTTAGATTGGGTAACCGAATGGTTAAAGTATGTGTGTTGCATCAGACGATCTGTCATTGAGTCCAATAGCCTTGTTTCAATTACGCACTTGTACATGACGAGGAGTAGGGTCGCCTGTCCAACCTAGTGGGTTTCCCCCAGGTCCTCATAATGCAAAGGTGTCCCGTGCACTCTTCAGTAAATTTGTCTCGACATAGATAATTTTGTACGATTGAGTTGCGTGTGTTTAACTAATATATGGCAACTCCGCACTCTCTTTGACTCACGTTGAGTCTATAATAGCCATAACCCGTGCAATTCTTTACAAATATATCAATTTTTACAGTCGTAAAATATCTATTGTTGACAAATTTGAATAGCAGTGAAATTTAACGTCTTGGTTATTACAGCAGCTTTAGAAATTACGTTTGTTTTATTTTTTAAATTGCTTTATTATTAACTGTACCGTTTGGAGTGCTATTGTATGGTTTAGTAGAAATAATATCTCTGGCACACTTGGGTAAGGCCAAAACATGATACTAGCAGCAGTTTCATTTTACTTTTACAAGTTTCTTAAAACCGGCGTTGAGTTGACAAACGTGCTAATTTCTAAATTCAATTTCTTGTTCCAGCTTTTTGTAATGTTTCGTAATAATGTAGCCTTGATTAACCCGACCTGTCAATCAGACGTAGAATGGTCGATAGACTGGTTAATAGAAAATAATTTCAAAACAAGAGCACGTAACCAATCATTTACTCAAAGTGTCTGGATGTTACGGACGACATATGGAACCAGTTTTCAGTGTATTATTTATAGATGATTAAATGGTAGATTAAAAAAATTGTTTAGTTTTGACATCGGTCGTCTACTGTACGACCGTTCAGTTTCTCGGGATGTTTTTTTTTTTAAAGAACACTACCATTTAGATTTGAGAGGAGTTTAGTTTTTAGACAAGGCATTTATTTTCTGGGACGTTGTCCAGAAATGAACAGAGTGTTTTATAAAACAAGGGGTTTAGGTTTTACTCCAAATTACAACTTTACCGAGAGCTGTCTATGTGGTTACGATTTATGTGGTTACAATTAAAAGAAAATATATTTAAAAAATATTTACTGATTCAACTTGATCATCGTTTTATTCTTTCTGTTATTCATATTCTATTACTACGTGCACCAAACAGCGATAAAATTTCATTGGTTAGGATCGTCTAAACGCGGGAAAATTCACAGTAGCCATTGGCTACAGCACGCTTCAACAACCTGATTTGCATGCATATATACTATTTATAGTATTATTAGCTGAATTTATGTTCACATTGAATGTGTGTGTTTTTTGTTTGTATAAATATTGTCGTACAGTAAGCTTCTTTTACATAAAATGTAACAGAACGCACCTTTTTATGTAAAGTTTACAGACCGATGCCAGAAATCTATACGGTATTTACAAAAACTTCGATATAGGAAAGATACGGCAGGTTTCCCAGACCCGTATGCAATTGAGGAAAAAAAGTGGATGAATGATCCGTGCTTATTCGCCGAACGAGAATTTTGGTCAAGTTTATTACGCATTTTACAACCAAACAGATGTTATATATTCATTACTTATGACCCCGTTTTTTGCCAATCCAGTCTTAATGATGACCTTTCTAAGATATCTAACTGGTCAATTGATTCGAAAGTCAACTTTAACCCAAATAAAACAGAAAGCATGAATTTTCACGCCCCACCCCTCTTCGTTTCATATGAATTTTAACAATACCGATATAATAGATACAGCTGATCACAAACACCTTGGGTTAATATTCCATTCCTTAGGACAGTGGACCGTTCATATTAACTCCATAATTTCTAAAGTAGGAAAATTTGTGGATGTTCTGAGAAGTTTCAAATATAAATTGTCAAGGAAATCATTAGAGATTATAGACGAATCCTTCATTCTTCCTATTTTCGATAACGCTGATATAATTTATGATAATTGTAGTAAAACTGACAGTGACAAACTTGAGAATATCCATCTTGATGCCCTAAGAACTATAACGGGCCTGGTTAAAGGTACATCTCAAAAATTCTATACACTGACTCAAGACTCACTTCTCTGAAACAACGTAGATATAGGCATAGGTTAATCATATTTTACAAACTAGTAAACAAACTGGCCCCCAAAACTTATGCCTTCTGGTCCCGCCTAAAATATCTGACACTAATCCATATTTTCTGCGCGACACCAACTCCCTAAAATCTGTCCATTGTTAGACGGAAACCTATAAATCTTCCTTTGTCCCAGTAACAGTTCGCGATTGGAATGATCTACCTGCCAATGTTAAAGATTCCTCTTCACGTAAAATTTTTAAAAACATCTTTCCAAAACATGATAAAGAAGTTCCCTCATATTCCTACTTTGGCAATCGCCCAGTAAATGTCATCCATACACAACTTAGACATGGTAATAGCACACTAAATTATCATAAATTTCTAATGCATGTCTCAGAAAATCCCTCATGTAAGTGTGGCTACTACATGGAAGATACAGAACACCTTTTCTTCCTCTGCCCATTGTATACGAAAGAACGAATCCGTACCATCAATAATCTTACCTACCATTTCCACAATATTTCAGCAATACTTGACAGCAAGTACTGATCAATTGACTTAAACGCTTAAACTGCCACCCCTCGCTCCCCCGCGAAAGTTGACATGAATTTCAATCATTTTCTGTTTGTACTGTTCGATACCACATTTTTCGTGCTCACATCACCAACTCGTTGCAGCATTTGAAAAGTTTCTTTCATTTGGGTAACATAAAGACTTTATCAGTGATTGTGATGGTTTTGTTAAATTTGTCCTGCATACATCCTTCATTCTGGACGCTGTAATTCACCCTTCTCTAAATATAAACCAAAGTTTTGATTTATACTGTAATTTTGTTGCATCAAACACATTATGTGCCCATGTTTCACTTACAGATATTTTAATATTTTCACATTTCGCTTTTAATTCTTCAAAATTCAAGGTAAGCGTATTAGTGTTGTACAAGTCTGTTAATACGCTAGGTCAGTTTGAATGGTGTTTAACACTGTAATTAATCTATGTACGTAGGCTACATATCCTTTACAAACCCTATGCAGTGAAACGTAACTTCACCGAAAGCCTGCTTTCACAAATGATTGAATGGGGTTTGAGTATTATTAATGTTATAATTTTCTGAACCAGCCAGGCAAATGAAATGAGGTTTAACGTCCTACTGTTATGCACCTAGCCTGGGCTAATGGAAGATGGGCATACGCCATACAGTGTGCTATGAGGGGAAATTTTGCCCTGGCAGCGGCGCAACGACCTTCTCTTTTATATCGAATTACAACTGCCAGGGATGTTTTACTTGCAAGCCAATGTGTACACGGGACCTCGGTTTTTCGTCCAATTCGAATGACAAGAGAGCGGTCCTTGTCAGGCCCTCCGATCTGCATCACTGAAGACAGAGGCATACATCTTACAATTTGCTATGAATGAGGGAAATTATGCCTGGATCCATCTGTCAAGGGCTCTTTTACATACACAGTAACGTAGGCCTATAAGTATACAAAGGAGGACCAGAGGAAAACCCACGATGTTGGATTGTGATTTTGGGTACAGACTAGGCCTAAAAAGTAAAATTAATTTTGTGTCTGTCTGTGATAAACTATCATAATGTTAATTTTAATTGGCCAATATAATTTGAAATGTCCCTTACCTTTGCACTTATAATTTTCAGGTTGTTTATTTCTGTTGATACAACTCCACTAACCCATCCACACTCCATCTAATTGTATGCATCAAGGCCTTTATACGATTTTAGGTCATCTAATGTATACGAGATAATTAACTATGTCAGGGTATGCCACGTTAGGAAAGAATTCGTGATCACTGCTCCATTTATCTTTGTGTAAACTATACGGATCAGTTTTATCTATTACGATATTTTGCATAAGTATCTGTGTTTGGAAATAGTGTCTAGCGTGTCATAATACGACAACTTACGCTGTGAACTGTCAAAACATACAGGGCTAGCTTTCGCCATTGTTGTAATTGGGCGTAACCAACACTCGCGTGATGTCAACGAGAACTCTCTATATGAGCTTAATTTATTTCCATTCACTTTATTCTTGTCATTCCACAAATTCGAGTTCCACGTGTCCTTAGCTCTATCCCAGATTGAACACCATAGATTAGTTATATTACAAATATCTTCTTTATCTTGTAGAATGCCAAGTTTATTACCTAGACTAAATGTGCGATAATCCCATGATGATTTCCGCTTTATTGGCAATTTATGGATAGCTTTACACAAAGCATTGCTGTAATTAGACTCGATTCTATTCCACAATCTAAAGAGTTCTATTTTAATTATGTCGTCCCCTTGGAGCCAGCCCATATCGCCTCTTGCGGCTATATTACTACTCTAATTCAATAACAATTTTACATGCATTGATATGTAAGTTATTGATACACTTATGTACATTAATGCCCCAAATTCCTGATGCATATGTAAATATAGGCCTTACAAGAGAGTCATATAAATGTGTATATACCTTATAACTAAATCCTCCACATTTTATAAACTTTGTTTTAATTACCTCAAGAGCTCGATTAACAGACTTGGCGAATTCTTTTGCACTGAAAGCATCATCACAATGTTCATTTAACCACACCCCAAAATATTGGTAATGACAACAGTAATCCAACTTAATATTATCGCATGTAAAGATAGCATTACTCATGCTGATGCCAGGGTTCCTAATTGGAATAACCTTTGTTTTAGCTTGATAGATTAGTATATACTTTACTACACCAAACATTGAGAATATCTAAAAGTTTTGGTAGCTCAATTTCATCTGGAGCTAATAGAACAATGTCATCGGCGTAGAGTAATGCTGATATCATAGTATCGTCAATTTTAATACCACAATTTGCATCATTTAGAACATTTACCGAATCATTGACATATATTGAGAACAAAGTAGGTGAAAGAACACAGCCTTGTTTGACACCTTGTGAAACCGACAACCATTCAGTCATGTATTTATTCACTCTGGCTGAGCACGTGATTTCTTCGTATAATGAAGATATACTTTTCAGAAATTTACCGGAGACCCCTACTAACGATAATTTATACATGAGACATTCTCTGTTAATAGAATCAAAAGCGCGTCTAGCATCAACAAAACAAGCAAAGGCTGCCTTTTTGGCACTATTACGGTTCTTAATGATATTGTTTAATACATTTTCCTCCGGGCACTCCGGTTTCCTCCCACTGCCAAAGACCCCTACGCGCAAGCGAATTATTGAAATAAAATTAAAAACCATGTGTTAGTCCCGAAATGACCTAGCTGTGTAGAGTGGACGTTAAACCCAATTTCTCTATCTATCTCGGTTTAATACATATATATGATCCACACAATTTCGCCCTTTCCAAAATCCATTTTGTTCGGCTAAAATGTCATTATTTTCTAACCAAGAAGAAAGCCTGTTATTCAGTACCTCAGCATATTTTACAAGGAATTGCTATCCGTGTTATGTCCTTGTAAGACAATGGGTCCCACCAGCTCACCCCGCCTGACTTTGGAATGGGTTTAAAAATCCCTTTTAACCATGGGCCCGGGACAACTGAGTTATTAAAGCAGCACTGTGTGATTTGATATAAAAGCTTAACACAAGTATCTTTTCTTAAGAACTCACTTCATATTAAGTCTGCATCAGGTGATTTACCTAATTTAGTCTTTAAAACTGCATTACGCACTTCCTGAAATGTTATGTCACAATTTAAAGAATCACAGTTTAGGTTCGAAAATGCTACCCCGTCACGTCTTATTTTATCCAAATGATAGTCATCAGACATTTCACAATTTAACAGAGTTTCATAGTCATCTTTCCATTCGTCAAGAACATTCTTCACGTCTGTAGCGAACCCACCTTTAGTTTCATCTTTCATAGGAATCATTGTTTTACGTTCATTTGCTATTCCTTAATTTACCGATTAGTTCCCAAAAGTTACGTTTGTATTGTCTTTTTTGTTCAAATTCTTCATGTTTGCGTTTATATTTTCCATTTGTCCTATCAAACAGATTCCCTGCTTCACAAAATTCATGTCGCAGCTTACGTTTGGATACTGTAGAATATCTCTTAAGCCACAGTTCTTCTCTAAAACAGACGTTATTCCACATAGTTATTAGTTCTTCATTCCAATAAGGTTTATATAATATTTTCTTTCGTTTTTTTTGGGCCTGGTCCTGTGTACGGTTTCAATATTGGCACCTTCTTCTTTAATTCATCTTTGATCAGGTCTAAGAATTTAGCGTAAGGTACATTTACATCACCGGTGGTAATAATATCATTTTCCAGGTCTTTTATCTTTTCGACGATTTCTCCAGATTAGTGCATAAAATCTTGAGTAATTTTGCGAGTATTATATCTGACTGTGTGTATGGAGTCCGTGATAGGAACATAGTTTTCGGTAATATTTTCAATGCTCGTCTTCCAAACTATAGGTCCATGATCTGGTATAAAATTTTCAACTTGTAATCCAATTGAGTTTATTAAATCGGATATTAAATATATACCCCACATGATGTAGAGTTCGGCAGCTGATCATGGGTTGTAACTACATAATCTACTACTGATTTACCACGTTTTAAAATACAAGTAAAGTATTTGGAACCTCCATCACCATACACTCTTCCATTTAGCATACATAGGTTGCAACAGGTTAGGAAATCTATCAGTTTTTCGCAATGATTATTGGAGATGGGGTCTAGTGTGTCCCTGACTGGAATATCATCCACTCCTGCAATGAAGTCCTGCTCGTCACCACACCTAACGTTGAAGTCTCCGGAAATAAATAAAGTTCCCTCATTTTGATAGTAGTACACCTGCTGAAGTAGATCATTGAAGAATCCATCAGCATCTCTACATCTAGACGAATCTTCTGGCGGCAAATAGAAAACACATAAACACAAGTTATTTTCTATTGAAGATTTATGAACTAACTTTAACCACAAAATATCCTCTTTTGTGTTATCCAAAATATCCACATTATATGTACCAAAAGGTTTATCTTTAATTAGAAACCCAACTCCACCAGAGCCTCTCTTAGCATATCTATGGACGTAAAACCCGGGACATCAACAGATTCATCGTACTTTAATAAAAAAAAGTTTCACAAACCGACAATATATCAACATCTTATAATTTTCAGATGACTTGTCACGTGACAAACCATTAACGCTCCATGTGCCAAGCCCAAGCCTGACGTATTCCTATCTCCTATCTGCCACATTTCTCTGGATTCTGCCTCCAGCAACTCTGAAGTGTCGTTCTTTGCCAACTATTTTTTCAAAACGTTTCTCAGATTGAAGTCGTTATTTCTTTCGGTTCTAGAAACATCATTCTCCACATACACTCGATAATAATGTTCACTTCTCTTGAGACACGATTTCACATTTATAATTCTTTTTTTCTGCTCACTGTTTAACACCTTCGCAATTATTGGAGATATTTTATTGTCACAACGACTGGTTAAGCGTTTCGCTTCAGTAACTTCAATGTCCAAGGCCATTAATTAACAAATCCTCAACTGTATTCACTGTTAACTCTTTTAATTCAGCGAAACTGGGTAGTAGATTTTTAATCACAATGCTCAACTTGCGCTTATCACTGTCGTTCTGCTCTATTTGTTCTATATTTCGGTTAATATACTGAATTTCTTTTCTAAAATCATATTTTAAGACTGTTACTTCCTTCCTTATTTCTTCCTTCACAACTTTTTTGAATTTTATCATCTAAGGACCAGAAAAACTGTTGGAAAATGTCTCTGGTGACTCAGGGTAGCCATTTTCCCGAAAGTGACGAATCACGTGACATGTATTTATTTTACGTGCCTGGATGGCCGAATCACTTAAAAATATACCCACGCGTAGTTATTTTACGAGCCTGGATGACCTAATCACTTAGAAATATACCCACGCGTAGAAAAATAGATCTTTACAAAAACTTGAATGTGTACGTTGAGGATTCAATTGTTTATGTCAACCAGTTGTCTTTGACTCAAGGATCATTTTACAACAAACGAAACGACGATCCGACCTCTAGTTTTCGAGAAATCGAACCAAAAATGATCGAACAATCAGAGGTCAGAATGGGCGGGGCTTAGATGTGGAAACATTTGCAGAAAATGGACGGTTTATGGCCACGCGGCTGACTCTGGGAACGAGATTGAGGACTTAGTAAACTTTTCCACTAATTTCTTCTCTAAACTATCCTACAAAGCATCAATTCGTTTGTTCAGTTTATTAAATGAGTCTATCATACTATCCATAACTGTTTTAAAATCAGCACTAGAAATTCCACACTTATCACTACTATCTTCCTCTACGCTTCTGCTTTTCTTTCTATTTCTCAATTTCACAACATCATCAACGTCAGTACTATAAAAATCTTTTTTATTATTATCTGACCTTTCACGTTTTCTTTCTTGAGAAACAGACACCTTTTCAAGGGCGCCATTTTGGTTAATCATTACTTACTTGTGTGATTTGATCTGGTTTAGTTCTGGTATTTTCATATGTTTTGTAGCATAAAATGTATTATCACTTCAGGGAAAGAATTTGCAGTATCGTGTTTTTGTGCACCGGAATTGGAGAGAATATGTACTAACGATCTTACTTTGATTTCAGTCTTAACTGAACCGGAGTTGATTACACTGGAGACAGTGCGCCCTCATCACCCGACAGCTGAACACGTGAGACTAAACACAGATTATATAGTTAGGCTTCTGAAAGACTATTGTTTTTACTAAAATTAATATTATTATTAGGTGAAAGACTATTGTTTTTACTAAAATTATTATTATTAGGGTTTCACATTGCGAAGCTTGTGTGAAACACTATTGTTTTTGTTAACATTATTATTAGGCTTTCAGACTTTCGTCTGAAAGCCTTTTGTGATTACTAAAATTATTATTTAGGCTTTCAGACTTTCGTCTGAAAGATATTGTTTTTACTAAAATTATTATAATAATTTAGGCTTTCAGACTTTCGTATGAAAGCCTATTGTGATTACTAAAATTATTATTATTATTTATAAGGCTTTCAGACTTTCGTCTGAAAGACTATTGTTTTTACTAAAATTATTATTATTATTTAGGGTTTCAGACTTTCGTATGAAAGCCTATTGTGATTACTAAATAAATTATTATTATTATTTATTAGGCTTTCAGACTTTTGTCTGAAAGACTATTGTTTTTACTAAAAGCCTATTGGGATTACTAAAATTATTATTATTATTATTTTATTTTTTGGGGGAGCCTATTTCTCAGGGCCTGTACCAGATAGCGACCTGGGACGTATTTTCTATAACGAAACCATGTGGTGGCCACTCCTTAGACCATTTAATTGATTTAACGTCCTCTTCAACAATCGGGATAATAAAGACGGGGTTACACCATATAGTGTGCTATGAGAGATTTTGCGCGGACAGCAATTAAGTTTAAACCATCCCATTGTCTTTCCTTCCATTCTTCACCTCACTGGAAATTCCCGGGAAAAATTCTCGGCCAACGCCGGAATCGAACCTCTTTAGTGAGCCAACGCCAGTCGAGTATTGTTCACTGAGAATACCACCCATCTCGTTTCATCTCACTCCTATTGTGGATTTTATTTCATAAGAATATAATCCAAACCAAAGCACTCCAGACATTCAGTAAATAGCCACAATAGACGCGTTTTATTCTGAATACCAGACCGACTAAACCGAGACTTTTAAACTGTATTGTTAGAGATTTAATTGAATTAAAGCCATTATTTAAGATAATTTGTAAGGAAATCTTTGACAGAGTGTGGTTTTACAACGTGAAACTTTACTAACGATTTTTAGATCAGAATTATGAATAAAACGTTAAAATCAATGCTACTTTTACTCAAGATAAATGTTTAAAGGCTCAATACCACTCTTGTTGTAACTGAATAATATGCCCCAATCTTTTTTCTGGTCAACAAATTATACTATTTTACAATATTACAATTAATTGGTAATACAAATTTCATCTTAACACACCTAATTTTAAAAATTGGAAAAATCCAACAAAATGATTTAAAAAGCCTAAAGCAAAACTTTTCAAATGTGACTTTGATTTTAAAAACAAAATCGGATTAACCCCTGGACGAGTAAAATAGGATGTAATGGACAATTTACACAACAGGTAGGACACTTTAACGTTTAGTTCTTAGGATAAGGCTATTATTTATTTTCTGGAGCTGTCAAGCCAGCAAGAGTGTTATTGTCCCTTTAAACGAGCTAAATCGCTAATATTAAGGACCTAGAAATTGACACAAATAGATCGCAACGCATATAATAATGTAATATGAATATACATGTAACCTGATTTACATCCAATCGTTTATGTTTTTACTCTAATTTCAAATAATATCTTTCGGCGAAATACGCCAGAAGTTTCCATCGAATAGAAATCTCGAGCGCTTGGTTATTCCAGTCTACTGTGCATGCTCTCATCGTTTGGTATAACTTGCGGAATATCTAGCCTCGCTCTTTGAGTCCCTTGTTTCAAATGGTGCTGAAACGCATTATGGTACACGATTCGTGTACCAATGGTAAAATGTTGGTTTTGTCTTAAATATTTGATATCGGAAACCCATCTTTTTCCTGTAAGACCACAACATCAATGTTGATTTAAATTGACTAATGATCCATGTTTTCAATGTCGAAGACTTTGCATGACATTGAGTTAAGAGACCTAAAAGTGAGATTTAAAAAAAAAATCCACATTCAACCCGTAACGAAACGAAATAAAACGGTGGTTTAATATAACCCGTGACTTATAGAGCCTATTCCATATATAAAAACAATATGTTTTGGTTGTTATTTTATGTAGGACATGTAGGACATGATACAAATATTTTTACGAGCTAATTATGACTACCATAGCGATATTTGCAGAAACACAGTATAATTTTCGTTCTATCTTAATTCATCAATTGAACCTTTCTACGATTTCAAAATTAGCTACAAATTTAGATCTTGTTCACATTTACGGTAACAGTTATAAGTACAGTAGCTGCCATCTGTGAACTATTGTAATAGTAATTTGATCGGAGAGTATATAATGATATGAATCTATTGTCTAAAACCGATATACACACTTTACTCATTGGCGTACGGGTGTGACGTAATATGTTTATATTTATGAATACTTATATGTACAAATATGAAGAAAAGCCATCTGTACACAGAACAGAAACATGTTGAATCTATACCGTTACTATATAACTGCATTTGGAGGTTCCATATACAATATTACATGTAGATAAACTTATAAATGCAATGACATGCTTCTGGTACTATTTCCATTGCTGCACCTCGAAGAAACCTTTACTGGGATAAAGTGGGGTTAGAAGAAGAGAACTGGTACTTTATTATTATTATTATTATTATTAACATTTATAACTATTTCCATTGCTGCACCTCAAAGAAACCTTTACTGGGATAAAGTGGGGTTAGAAGAAGAGAACTGATACTTTATTGGCCTGCGGGAAAGAAATTCATATAGGGTGCGGCCTACAAGCTTAGCGAGAAACAGATACGTGTGTATCCGCAAATTATTGGCAAGAGTAACACTGAATAGCCCCGGTTAAGTTTCCGGTTCCGACGAGCCTGGATTATCGATTCTGGTCCAGATTTATAACAAAAATTCTAACAGCATTGCAGTGATAGCTGTGTGTCCGTTTACTAAACCCGCGGTGTTATGTTGCAAATCATAAACCTTAGGCGATATTTAGACGATGGACCGAAACTTTTATCACCTCAATTGTTTCTCATATTAAAAATGACTTCTTAATGTACTTGCAGAATATTCTAGATTCATTTTTAGTTCTTGTTACGTGTACATGAATGAAATTCAACTTGAAATAGTATGAATTCAATTGAATTGTTTTTTTCTGGGGCTACTGGCCAATCAATAATATTAATAGCACAAATGGCATATTGACAGAAATATTAAGCACTAATACACACAGTGTTAATATTAGGATAACGATCAGACATTACTAATTTACAATACCAAAACCATTAGATAGTCCTCAATAAATATTCCAACAAATGAAATCAAACAGCATTTCTATCGTGCCAAACATACACTTTCTTATCATATTAATTTTATTAAGCGTTTTTAGTATGGCTCTACAACACCCCCTTCTGTAAGATATTATATAAAATGTTCAATTTATTTGATAGCCTCATATTTTTCCTCATATAATTGAAGCTTCCAGCAGCAAAGATATTTTGTGCATGGAACGAAAACTGCCATCTTAAAGATAGATTCCCTCGAGGTTAATTCCGTCAGTTATGCGAATCCAGAAATTATTTCTTTTTGAATAAATGAAATCGTAACAGTAAATGGTTGACACACACGTGTGTAGTAAACATCACAGAATGTGGAATGAAACTTTAACCATAATTAGTATCCATGTATTCTATTTTACCTATGAATTAAAACAAACCCAGACCTTTACAATGGACGACCTTGTATTTGTGAAGATGGGTGAATGAGAAAAAGGTGTAGAACCAAAGTAGTGTTATGTTTATGTTTCACCTATTTACATCTATATAATTCACATAAATATTTTATACTCCAGATCTTGATGGCCGACACGAGCTGACATGATCACGCCATAAATAGCTGACAGCCGTAGTTTCGTATGAATAATTTATGGAATCAATATTATACTAGAGAATTATGTATCAGTGGTAAAAACAATATTTGATTAAACTAACCTTTCTTCTCATCAATATTTTCATGACTTATGAATGAACAGTATGGGCTTCAAATTCCATTGAAAATAATAGTTCTGGTTAGATTTGCATATAGTCGTTTGTGGGGCAGAGTGTGCTTTCTCCCCCTAGAGCGTATCTACACATGGCTAACATGGGAGAAGGTTCATAATTTTTATAAATTGTCCTAATCCCTTTGTAAATTATTTGCAATAAAATTTGCAATCATTTTTAATGGAGTTTGAAGCCCGTACTGTTTAAAAAATAATTCTTTTTGTTTTACATAATACTAAAACTATTTCAAACCAAGATCAGAAACTTCAAGCAGGGCGTTATTCCGACATTCTTTAAAGATACTTGCTGGTACATTAAACAATAGGGCACGAGCCCCCACCCCCGGACAGAAACATGTCCGCATGGAATGGTTGAAGCTTATCACAAGTTATATAATATGCCTCATTGCTGAAAACTATAATAGCCATAGCCTCGTTGCTTAAAGGGACTATCCCGATTTAAACAGGGTCTAAAATATAAAAGTACGAGTATGTATGAAATTTTAACGCCAAAATATAGAGGAGCGGTGTATTTACTGTGGCTCAAAATTTCAGCTCAGAATATTGGGTCGTTTGGACGTGAACGTCAAAACTGCTTATCTCGACACGTAACCCTTTTAAGATTTCTGTTCAATTTGTGGGTTGGGTGAGCTTATGATCCACTCCCGTCCCTTTAGAAGTCTATGCAGTGAATGACCCGTGTGTTGTACTTGATAACAAAAGGAAAATTTCACCTTCACATTATTTTTATAAAATAAAGTCCCGTTTTATCCAGGCACCGCATAATATAGCTCAGGACACCGGTTTCCACTTCAAGATACAGATTTTCAGGGTTCAGTTGTTTGAAAACGTATCACATATATTGAGTTACTTGCTCGGACCTGAGGTCGATGATTTTAAGGGATTTTTACACAAAATTAAGCAGTTTTATTCCCAAAAATATTATCGGGATTGGCCCTTTAAGCCTAAAACAAGCCATAGTTAAAGTGACCCACGGCCTCAAATATTTGTACTGTATAAACTGACCTGTTATAACAGCATGTTCAAAACACCCTTTATGAGAAAAGTTCAGTCGTGGGGTTCGTTCACTTATATATCAACGAAGCCATGAAAAATTTGTCTTCTTTGCGCGTTAGACTTTTAAAAACACGTAGTTATGAACGTAATTAAAGCTTTGACTAAAAATCGTCGGTTTCATTTCTAATTTAGTTGAGCGTAACCAATGACGTATATAATCTAACGGGTTTCGGTTCAGAGTCACCCCGTGTTGTTTCGGGGTTTTTTTCCTGTTTTTTTTAACTAAAGAGTGGTGTCGACTAGGCGACATCGCAAGACTGTGAAACTTCTTCTTTTTTAAACCGTAAAACACTATGGTTTGTGTGCGCCTTAGTTACTTAAGAAGTTACGATGTCGCTAGCTCTAAATACGCACAAAACAATTGAGACCGGAAATTATCCGAACGAATGTAATTCCATAGTCTTGATTAGCCAGACTTATCTGTATAAAAAAAATCACAATGCCGATTAGAGCACTCGAATTCTAATCTATTAGGGCGTGTTATGTGTGCTCTGTTTTGTAGATGTATTTTTTTTATATTTAATTTTATCGCTGATAATTTTTAAAACATAATAGGATACAGACGCTCGTAAAACAAACAAACGATCATCAAACTTTTAATTTCACTTATCAATATATCGATGACGTTTTATTACTTAATAATCCTAAATTTAGTGATTATGTAGAATTCATATGTCCTGATGAGCTCGAAATTAAAAACACCACTGACAGTGCCAATTACGCTTCCTACTTGGATCTGCGTCTCGATTTTGACAATTGCCATAAACTGAGTGTCAAATTGTACGGGATGACTTTGACTTTCCGGTTGTTGACTTTCAATTTATTGGTAGTAACAGCCCAATATCACCAGCTTATAGAGTGTTTGTTTTTCAGCTAATTTGTTACGCGAGAGCTTGTTCCTTTTATTCTGAAATTTTAAGCAGATCGAGGCATTTGTCATCTAAGCTTAAATGGCCGTCATATTTATTTGATTGGTAAATATAACGTGTCTCTCTCGGCTATTATTCTAGATATATTTAATTGACAAGTATAACGTCTACAATATGAGTACGGTAAGAACTTTATGCATATTGCGTTTATATGGCCAACTGCCAACTTCCCCGTTATTAAAATGTTTTGGCTATGGTCTAGTGCATTTATAAAAATCAGACGAAAATGTAACTGATACCTGGAGTTATTTAGTTTCATTTCTCTCTTTTTGTCTTTGTGTTCAAAAACTAAGGTTTGTGTATGCGTAGAAGCGTTAAATTCAATCGTTATTTAAACGTATTTTAAATATTTTACCAATAACTATAACTCGTTTTGTCTCTAAGAGTTATCTCCTTTGAGAAATGACAGGTAAAAGTACAGGTCTAGATGATAATATCGTCAAATTTCAAACATGGCCAGACTTTCATTGTTGATGAGTGAAGTTTGTGTGCTAATCCTTATCATATTATGTTAAAATAAACCCCAAATATTGTCTGTAGGGGTTAAACCCAGCTGAAAAGTGTACCAATTTACTCCTATATGGTATCAAAACGTAAGTCTGCCGGGTTTCTGGTGGTGGGTGTGGCATTCTACACTCAAAATGCCATGCCCCCAACTAGTCTAGATTATCCCAAAAGTGTATCACATAACATTTGCACAGCAGTGTACAATACATCTTCAGGTATCACTTAAACACCCTAGTGGTGGGGTACCCCTGACCGAACTATGTAATTACCAGAAATGTGTAGTGGTTGAGTATCTTTGACAAGAGTTACCTAATTTCCAGTCAACAGCTAAGCTAGATTTGCTGAAATCTGTACCACCTAAAACAGCTTTTGAGTTGTTCAGTACCACCACGGTAATCAGGAATGACCACTGCCAGACAGTTTGTGCGGTGGGTTACCCCTAACAGACACGCCCTAAATTTGTCACAGACCCTAACTAAAATAGATTAGCCGAAACTGTTAACCCCTTGGGCCTCCGCTCTATACCATAGGCCCTTTGCAGAAAACTATAATAAGTTATAGCTGAAAATTATAACACGACATAGTCCCATTTTTGTAAACCATGAGAATCCTTCGCCTCATTTCTGAAAACTATTGCAGGCAATAGACTCGTTGCTGAAAACTATTACAAGCAATAGCCTTATAGCTGGCTGAAACCTAAAATATATCATGAGGCCGAACCGAAAAATATCGTGTCTAATGGCTAGAGTCATGGTATTTATCAGGACTGAAACCTAGAACAAGTCATGTCGCATGTTAAATGAAACGCACAACAGCGTAGTTCATAATCTCAAACAGGTATAATCGCGTTCCTGGTCGTTTCGGCCTTTCCAAATTAGAGGCAAAACACCAGCAGTTAAACCATCTTCAATAGAAAGATTGATCTCGCCTTAACTACATACATCTTATCAAGCCCTTCATGTAACACTCTGCATTTTTCGGCACTAAGTTTGATTGGGTATAGGACGAACTGTGATCCAATCAGATTCCTTCGTTAAATGGGTTACTAAAAATAGACTACTTTCAATTCATTTTATTTATCGAAGGCTTGGATTAGCGCATACCGAGCACGTGATTTCACTGAAGTCATGGTCACCCAGCGAATTCCTTATTGCATGCTAAGTTAAGTAACCCTTATTATGTGCTGAGTGGTCTTATTGCGAGGTAGCTATTGCGTACCAGCTTGATCTCAGCGACAGTACAGTGTGGGTGTGTTATGTGCCACGACCTCTGACTGGACAATGTTAAACGTGTAAACACAACAAGCGTAAAAGTTCCAGAATCGCCCAGTGTTGAAGCAACGGTTAGATGTTGTAAAACTCGTAGGAACATGCAGTTACACATGCATTATGCAAGAGCTAAATCTGCCTATTACAGGCCTTTCTTTAGGCCTGAAGTTTTATCTAAATAATTAATTAGACATTAGTAAACTCATTCAGACCATAATGAACTCTCGATGTCAACGCTAGCCTTCGATATTGACTGAATTAGAATTATATATGCTGCTTAACGCTCATTGATAATTAAATAAAAAAAATGATAATCGAGTCTATACTTTTTATCGTACTGACTTTAGTGATGAAGATCGAGACTAGGCGGAAATTTCATAGTGGATTAATTTAACTGAAACTTTCAGCAAATTCCTTTTACATTATCTAGTTGTTAACTATTATAGTGAGAACTGCCAACTCTCCATTTTGTCTAATGGTTTGGATTGTTCTTACTTGGTTTTGTTTTATTTTATCTTTAAACTACGTCGGTTATAGGAATTCAAAAATACATCGAATGTTGTTTCTAAGATTTCACTCAATCAGGGGCGGTTCGAGGAATTTTTGCAGGAGGGCGTTTGCCAAGTTCCTGAGACAATGTATCTTTTAAAGCCGGGGAGGGGTGTCTTTTCCCCCTAGCCTTGGAAATGTTTGAGAAATGCATGGTGATTTGGCGTATATCTGGGTAATCAGAGGTCACTTTGACAAAACTTAGAAACTGGGATTCGACATAACCACATGCTAAATACATATACCTAATATAATGAGAATAATAAGCAGCGTGAATGTTTTTTGATGAATACAAATCAATTATTGTAATATCACATTTATCTTTATCATTATCTCGCGAATTAAATCCCCATCCCTTCCCACCTTCTGATAAAAAATGTTGTTTTACAAAACAAATTATGTAGCTGAGCAGGGGGGGGGGGAGCCCTCTCGCTCCGCCCTGCCTCCGTCCATTTTTCATTTTTATCTTAGAATGTCAATCAATGAAGACCAACATTAGTATTAGTAAGTACATGTTCTATGTATTCAGTCGGTGAAACGAACATTAACACGAGACTAGGGTATAGCCACAGATACATCAATCAAATTGGGATATGTATGACCTTACAGAAACATTCTTATTTTTTTCAATCTATTATTATGTCTACATGTTGCTGTCGTCTGTCAATTATCGGTAGCGTGAAATGAATGTTTTCTTAACACTTATTATCGCCAAAATATTTAAATTAAAGGTTTACTTTTAAACCAAAGACTTCAAAGACCTTAAACACAAATGGCATAATGTCTGAAACGTGTTTGATACTTCAACTTGCAATCTAATTATTAGTAAGTGCTGGAGCACAGAATAACACACAAATAAACCGAAAAAATAAGATAAACCCGTTGACATGGCACACAACACAGGCAATAAACAAATACTACCAGAATTGATTCAATGTGCGGTACAGTCCCGGGTCGGTAGTGGTACTTTGCAGGCTTCATTCAAATTGAAACGTAACTTACAAGAGAAACAACCAACGACAAAAGGGATCCGTTACAAAATCGTGCTTAGTGAACAACTCTACTGAAACATATATCTAGCCGTTGGTTTACAACTTTTATAACATTTCGTGCAAAGGTGCAAATAGCATCTCTAAATAATTGATAAGAATTGGAGCTTAACGCAGGTCTTAACAAGTTTTCTGGTATGGTACAGATGAAGTTTTTTTTATGGAGACACAATGTTGACTATTAAACATGCATTATGCAAGAGCTAAATATGCGTATTGTAGGTATTTCTTTAGGCCTGAAATGTTATCCAAATTATTGATTAAATATTAATTAACTTATCCAGACCATAATCAACTCTTGATGACATCGTTAGACTGCGATATTTAATGGAATAAGTTTTTGGATGGATAATTAAAAGGAAAATGGATAATCGAGACTTGGTTTATTATCACACCAAAGCTAGTAATAACGTTCGAGGCTAGCCTAAAAATTCATCAGAGTGAACCAATTTGACTAAAATTTTCAGCACATTCTGTTTTTATTATTCATTTTTTTAAATTATTTTAGCGAGAAATGCCAACTCTTTATCTAATCTCACATAACGCCCCTTTAAGCAGAAACAATTGTGGGTTAACGAATTAAACGATTTAATTTTTCAAACCATAGAGGTTTTATATGTAACCTAAATAATTTTGGTCTGTCGAAAAACGAATGATACTCCCAACTCGAGAAAGACACGCAGAAATAAAGATAACTCCATAAAGAACATGCAAAAATTACAAACCACACATTACAGATGAATGGGGATTTTTAGTCCAGTCAATCTGACTTAAATATTTGGTCAACCTGGACCAATAGAATTTATTTCACTGTTTTAGCATCCCCAGACATTCACAAATGACATGCTAAAAATTTACTTCAATAGTACAAGGCAATTTTTCAAAAATTGGCTCGTTAGATGTATACTAGAGTAGCTCATGGTAGTTTTGTATGCACTTGTATGTCAAGAGCTAAACTCTTCAAAAATCATCTATTTGAAGGTCATTGAACATTTTTTGATTGGTGACACATTTGTCACCGGGGCCGAAAATATCACGCCCCTTTTTAAGCGCAGCACCACCCCCTGCCATTACTGTATCTCTAGAATCGATGGACCCAGAAGGTTGTGTGACCACTCTAAATCCTCGGAATGGCCACATTATAGGGGGTCTGTAATACATTTATATGTTTAAAAGTCAATAGCTTTTAAGATATTTGCCAAAAACTGACGATGCAGGTAATAGAGTTTATGACCACTCAAATTTGACAGTTCTGTAAAGAAAATAAATATGAATATGTCAGAATGTTTTTTACATATTTGAAAACAGCAATGAACATGCTTTTCAGTGATATGTTACATCAAATCTGAAATTTGGTTTTAAGACAAGTATTTTGACACTGAATACCCCCACCCCCTCCATAATCATAGTAATAGAGTTTAGTACCTCTCAACTTCGATCGTTTTTAATTAAATATGAATGTGCCAGAAAATTATTTACATATTTGAAAAGAGCAATGTACCATCATATCTGGAATTTGGTATTAAGACACGTATTTTTACATTGAATACCCTACCCGGTCCATAAAGTTTATGAGCCCCCAACTTTGGTCGTTCTGTAAACTAAGTAAATTTGAATGTGCCAGAAAATCATTTACATATTTGAAAACAGCAATAAATGTGCTTTTCGGTGACATGTAACATCATATCTGGAATTTGGTATTAATACACGTATTTGTACACGGTAATAAAGTTTAGTACGACACAGCTTAGATCGTTTTGTAAGTTAAGTAAATCCAGGAAATTATTTACATATTGGCAAGAATTCCGGATAAAATCTATCATACAGCACAGTTACATGGCAATTCTGTTAAATTAGTAGGCCTATTGGCTTAGTTTATAAAAATGCCTGATAGATGGAATTACACCCGTTATACTGCCAGTACCATGCAGACATAATTACCTACCGCCTCAATTCCAATGCCCAACATCATGCATGTATGGGTACCAAGACGTTCACTTACAAACATAAACTGTGTTATGTTTTGTGGATGTAATAATAAATAAAAGTGTAGATATTCACATAATTAATATGGACAATATGTAAAATTACAACAGGAAATATAACAAAGGGTCAATAGTATAATAATAATTAAGTTTTTGAAACTATTTTAACAACCATTGACTTTTTAACATATAGATGTATTACAGAACCCCTATAATGTCAGTTTTTGGCAAATATTTTAAAAGCCATTTCGACCTTGCATTTCTAGTCACTTGGCAGCCATTTCAAATGAATGGTAGTCACAATGGATTTAAATAAGAACCTTATCTACATTAAATATATTCAAGACCATTTTTCTGGTGAGAAAAAATGTTTCTTTTGATGAATAAATAATATGATTGAAGTGTTTATTCATGGTTCAACAGAAAGCCAATACTCCTAAATTAACAAAAATGCATGGCTTTACCCCCTGAAAGGAACAATAAAATTCTGGGAATTTGCCAAGGCCTATGATGGTAAACTTTTGGTAGGTCATTAAGGATGAAATAAGGGTGCAAAAACAGTTGAAAACATTTCTGTGATAAAAATATAGGGCTTTACCCCCTGAAAGGAACGATGGAATTCTGGGAATTTGGCAAGGCCTATGGTGTTAAACTTTTGGTAGGTCATTAAGGATGAGATAAGGGTGCAAAAACAGTTGAAAATATTTCTGTTGCAATTTATTCCACGTCGAACATCAGATTGACTGGACTATTAATGAATTCTAGAGATACTACACCGACCAGTGCGTTTTATCAAAATGTATTCCCTGTATTGTGAGAGATGCGTATACAGAGACCATATAATGATGTATTTTCGCCATTTCGTTACATAAACAATATAAGCACATGACACCTACAACACAGCACCATGATTAAAACCGAGGTACCGCATCGCCGCACTTATTGTCAAATAAACATTGGAAATGGGTCTTGTTACCAGGCAACCGACTGTTCCTGACGATATATAGTAGAGACGTCAAAGCTCTATGTAATTACATTTCTATCACTATTCAGCTATGAAGGGCTGCAAAATGACAAAACACAGCCGCATTGTGTAAAGGCAGTGCAAGATAACGTTTTATCACGCAAACTCCCAATTCCATTAACGCGATTTTTATAACTTTAGAAATACCAATTTTCATTGGGTCTGTGAAATATGGAAATTAAGTTAAAGTCACTCTAGCTGTACGATCCAAAGATATTTTATTTCCATAAACTTTGAGCAAGCGATTACAGACATAGTGGACAGACAGAGATGTCGTCGATAATATAGAACCTTAACATTTAAGTACTTGTAAAATAAATAAGGAGCTAGTATTTATAAATTAAAACCCGAATAAATAGAATGACTACGGTAAAATGGTGCTTCTAATGCGTCCCTTTGCGACTTCTTTAGCAACCGACCACAATGCTTGTTACGGTTGCCTACCTCGAGATTTTAACTATTCAACTAGTAATTTTGTGTTAATGCACCATGATGGAAATGAACTATTCATTTTCCGAAAATCTTAATTAATTTCAATCGCCGACAATTGCTATCAAGTATGGATATGGTAATTGAGCTTATAATCCGTATTACCATAGCTTGGAAAAATCGCCTTACTGTTGCTTGGGAAATTTCGATGTTTATAGGTATGATATATATATACAGTAGCGTGCGATTTCTATGTTGATAATTCATTAAAATATCGGTTGTTTCGACTTTACACAGTCTAGACTATCTTAATCTTACATAGAAGATCAAATTAAAAGCTTACATCTAGAGTTGTCGCAAGGGCATTTAAAGTCCGCTTCCGACTTTTTGACAACCTTAAATCTTCAAATTGAGACATGGTTATAAAACTATAGAATATAGATTATCTTCTTATAATCACAAAATATAAACTCAAATCATTTGGATACAGATCATTTGTTCACATATCGCCTGTTCTGTGGAATTCATTACCCCTCAGCAAGTGTGTACGTCTCGGTCCAATTATCACGTGAATGGCATAATCATAATCACCGAATTATCGTCTTGCGTTGTTATAGATTAGTCATTTGTTATTGGAATATTTTAGAGTGAAATTTCAAATGCCGTATCATACCGTAGATCTATTTAAAGTGCCATAATTTAAATAGGCCCCGTGACATATGAAGAAGACCCAAGCAATTAGCGCATTTACCGTTAATTTTGATAACCCCGTAACAGGGCCTATTTTAACGTGCCTACAGGCACGGACGTGCCTCGGGATGACAAATCTGTGCTTTGAAAATCTAAAATCCGTGCTCTGAAAAAAGGTGTGTATATCTTTGTTAATCTGAGTGTGTACTTGTAAAATGTGCGATCATGCCATGGAGCAAGTGCGACATCAGCAGTCATTGTGATCATCGATCAAGTCCCTTGACTTTGTCAGTCTCATTAATTTTCTTCACTTTCGCTTTCTGTTTCAGAAGCATGGTTCACTGGTTGTTTCTTTCGCGGCGGTTCTTCGCATTGACTTGAGTTTTTGAAAACCGCCTCGAAAATACAGACCCAACGCTGATTCTTTGAATACCCTAAGACGGACAGTAACAAAGAGATTAATGCCCGTATTTTTGAAGCGATTTCAAAAACTCAAGTCGTCATAACGCTTTTTCTGATAGTGATTAAGACATTGTGTTTTTATCCAATAGTGAAGTTACAGACCCTTCTTTTCTCGAAAATCGCATCAAAAATACGGGCCCAAGGCTGATTCTTTGAATCGACTTTGGACTTTTCTTTGAACATCCGATGCCCTGACAAGCGGTCGGATATTACATACATCTGTCAGTCAATTCTTTGGTATTAAAAGTGTAATAGTGTGATAATAATTCTGGAAGTTATTAGTTTACTTCTGGTGAGTTTCATCGGATTGTTTTGTTCATAGTTCATGATCCGTTTGGTCACAATTTCTGAAAGCTAAGGAGCTACATTGGACTGATCACTTTCTACTCGGAAATGGTGGTTCCGGCGTTCTCTGGAGGTCGAAATTTGGAAATTTTCTCGGAGCCGGGGGGAGCGACCCCCCCCCCCCAAATACGCATTGACACGGAGACTGTGCTTCGTCAAATAATTCCTACAATAGGCCCTGCCCCGTAATGCTTGATATCCTAAACTATTCTCTATAAGTACAGAAATACAATTGGTGCCAGTCATTTGTCGATATATCCATTATTAGCTATATACAATAATTATAACCATTTGTATACACAAAGAACAACTTTTATTGTAACTCCATTTGAAATTGACAGCGAATATTGAATTTTCCGATTACGCTGTGAACCTTTTTACCATGTACGGTTCCGTGCAGTAACTACGGGCGTAGTTAATCACTGTCGATGCAATTGTAAAATATTTTTATTATAACGAAGATAAACGATGTTAGATAACCTAATTGTATCACAATGGTTTATCAATGGAATAATTTATATTCAGAATTCTTATCAAGACAATTAAATGTTGTTTAAACTGCCAATGCAATTGTAAAATACATTTATTATAAAGAAGATAAACGATGTTAGACATTGTAACCTAATCGTATCACAAAAGTTTATCTCTCATATAAATTATATTCAGATTTCATATCAAGTCAATTAAATTGCTTAAACGGAAATCAACAATAAAAATACGAGACTATTTGATTACAAAAACACTGCTGAGCAATAATTATTGGGTAAATAATAATTATAAACGATTGATGAGTAAAAATTAAATATTTTATACAAATAATGTGTGTGTGTACGAATCTAGACACACGTTCCACCGGTTTACCCCCATTTCGACTACGTCCCATTTCGACTACACCCCATTTCGACTACACCCCATTTCGACTACAAATTTTATTACCCTCAAAACCCTGAGCCCCTAACTAATCAGCAATGAACTGTTCCACTGATTAAGAGATCGGATTTAGGTAATGATTATTGTTAAAATAGCTTATTCATTATATATTTTAGCTTGTTTTTTAACATCAAAGCAAAAATATCAACCCAGAGTACATTTTTATTTTGACAAATATTTGTAATATTTAGAGATTACATTGAGTTTAATACTTGCTTATCTATATAAGATCTTTCATTTCAAATTTTATACATTTATTCTTCAAGTTCACTATCATTCACTATTGTTTCATGTATATATGGGTGTAATTATAATTTTGTTAATAAATTATTTTTAAAATTTTTTTTTAAAAAATTCAGTCACAATTAGTTTGTGTATTTTCGAAGTAGAAATATTAGTTTATTTATTAAAAATAACATTGTTTCATGTGTAGCCAGTAACATCTACAGATTTATTGATGTAATTCGAATTACTGAGAAGTGCGAACGGTCCAAATATGCTCAATTGACCTTAGGGGCGGCACCACCAAAAAGGAGACGAATATATAAAGAAATAGATAATAGACTGACCAGAATAAAGACCCAACTCATAAATGATTAAAAGACACCAATGCAATATTTGGATGCTATAGGACACCTTTTAAAATTGAATCAAATCAGTGCTTTGTAAAATAATATATCTTTTTTTGTTATATAAATTTTTCAATCTTTTTTCCTGTTTGTTTTGATATAATCTGTTATATGCTGTAGTCTAAATGGGGTATGGAATAATCTATTCTATCTATAAAGAGGGTATATAAGTATGGATTATAAAACCACCAGACCGTATAATCTGTGGTTATAAGCTGTAGTCGAAATGGGACGTAGTCAAAATGGGAGTACACCGTTCCACCTAGAGTGATGTCTTTGACCTGGCCGGCGTAAAAAAGAAAAATTCTTAATCCCACTAACAATCACTGTTAACACCGAGGTGTAAATTAATTTATTGAGCCCAAGTCGGTATAACTACTCGGATTGATTAATTAATGACCCATTTCAATCTGTTTAGATGGTTACCAACAAAATTTATTTGTACCATTAATTCTCATGTATGTTGAGATGTTTTTTCGTATTTCATTTTACGGTCTATATCCGCATGCAGAAAGAGAAGCGCCTTACGACGATAACGATTTGTCATTTACAAATCGCTTTTCAGTCATATTTGACTTGTATGATATATTTTGCATGACCAAATCTTTTTACTCTTGTACTCTTTTACTCGGGGAAATTAGAACCACAATACTTTTTGTGACGAAAATGTATCTCGAATCGTTTAGACTGTACCCGATGGTAGAGGGTATTACAACTAAAAGCAGTAGGGTTAATCTCACAATTACCTATAACAATGGATAAGTTAGAATGTACATGTCTATTTAATTGATATTTAGATCCCAAAAGAAGAAATTCTTTTTTATCGTCGTTTAATTTAAGAGAATTCTTAATCATCCATAGTCTTAATTCACTAACACAAGTCTTCAAGTTGTTGTTTTGATAGGTTAAATGAAGATGGATATTTGGGGTTAAAAGAAATATATAACTGAGTATCATCAGCATATAAGTGAAATTTAAGGTTATATTTATCTTCATTTGCTAATAGGTGATGAGTATAATATAAAACGTATCGGGCCTAAAACTGATCCTTGTGGAACACCAAAAGATAAACCAGCACTATCTAGGGAAAGGAAAGCTTTAAGTTTCGTTTTTTTAAAATATATAGTTTTTATATTAATCATAAGGTTGAACCCTGTCGAAATCGTCCATCGATGTTTCCCTGAATTATTGCCCCCTGTCAGCGTATTCTTTCAAAATTTATTGTGATTGTTTGGCCAGTCAATAGAAAGAATCATTTAGTAATTTCACACGGGTTTATTGCCCCCGACTAAAAGAAATCCTGTAAACTCTCGAAAGGTCGGATCATAAGATCAAAATCCTGAATCTACTATCGTCTACTTTTGTTGAGATACTGTCCATGACAGTGTTTTAGATGTTTACATCACAACATACTATGATGACGCACTTGTCCGTTTTGAAATGCGAATGGTCAATGTATAGTCACTGCCTGGCAACGCTATTATTTTCTCTTTAAATTCCAATGATCTTAATCTTTATAACCACAAAGGGCTCAACATGTCATTACAATATGATAAAAATTTGGAAAGGGGGTGACCATTTCGATGCTTTGCTGGGCCTGTCAACGGAATCTATACGCAGCGAGGTCATTTTAGTAGGCGATAACAGAAAGTGGAAATGTAAAGACTTTTAATGGAGTCTAGGCTAAAGCGTCAACAAAAATTGTTATACAAAAGAGGTATGGTTGGGGTGATAATTATAAATATAGTAGACACTATATCCGTTCACCATGAGATCAGGGGACGCAATTACTAGTCTCTGTCCATAAACCAACCGGGAAGTTTAAAACTAACATTGGTTTTTAAAAGATGGAACGATTAGTTCTACCAGCTCAAGTCTCGTTAATCCAGTATGTTATCTTCCTGTGGGGAAGTTTGAAAGTAACCTTGGTTTTTAAAAGATTTTGAATTACAGCGAGTCAAATAAAGCAATTACAACGTGTATTGACAACAACTATTACAACATACTGTTGAGTAGTCAATGGCCTACAATCAGGTTAGGTCCTGTAAGTAAGAAATCATATTGCATGGCATTTTCTTCCAGTTTATGGCTAGCAGAGCTAGGGGTTACATTATCGGCACTTACCCATGGTTGTATCGTCAATGCCGAACCATCGTTCAGATTTCCGATTGGTAATGATACGTTTATTGCTTCAACGACGAGTCAGTATCTGCCCAGGTAGCTGATGCTTATAATAGATATATATATATATATATATATATTCTAAGATAGATGATACTAAAAGTCCATTAATATAATTAGCTTCTCAGATATTCAAACTCCATTCAAACAATTGATCTATCTTCTTAGATAGCTAAGATACTGAATGTCACAATTCAATAAAGCTGATTGAAGCAGACTATATTTAGAGCAATTGAATCAGGTTTAACCAGGAAACATGTAATCATTTATAAAATCTATATCGACCTTCCTTGAGTAATAACACAAACCTGATCAAACTGCAACTTGTTAGAGAGGCAACAATCTTATTGATTTCTACCTTCATTTTTTAAAAAAAGTGAATAAAGTGGATTGTATGTACGGATCACTGTAGATAGTTTGAACTAATAATCTATAGTAACAAGGTATTCCATAGCCTTAACACTGCACCATCATATTGAGCGATGTGGCAAATAAAATCAATTTTTGGTCACGGAGTTAACTGTGTACATGCATAAGGCTTACAACATTTATTGAATATCAAACAAGAAGCAGAGCATCCATTTATTGACAGGCCAATGTACATAAAATCAATTTCATCTGGTGTCTTACGGTTTTGTCCAGTTGCTTTTGCTACAAATTATATACGAGTCTTACATCTGGTTTATTACAAAACAGCGACAATGATATGATTAGAAAACTAGTATGTCTTCTTATGAGTAAACTAGCGTCAAGCAACAAGGTTTGGGTTATATAAAAGAGGAATTGACGTAGAATTTACAACGAGTAAAAAGGATGTTTGCATGCCAGATGGGCTACAAGTTTTTAACATTTTTAAACTTATCACCATGGTCAACTCGGTCATAGTTCAAACTTATAAGGGGTCAATTTCAAGCATGGTTTCTAAAAATTAACCGTGAAAAAAAAGATAGATCCATAAATTATATACCGTGTTATTGTAATAACAACAGCCCATGCAACGTTCGTCATTTTCAGTTGGAAATGGCGCTAAATGTTTTTGTTATTCATGTTTAGAAAAAAATGGTTTTATATAATGTATGGTACCCACTGTCAATTTGATCCGGGTGTCGTTTGGAACATTTGGATTTCAAGACTTCAGTTTATCCAATTTGATCGTGTATTCTCTCCTCGCGTTGTTTGGAATATTTGAATAGGTGGGTAGAGGATTAGTAGCTGCGGACATATAACTACGTGATGCTATCATTCTCACTGAAAGTATCCTAGCACGATTAAGCCAATGCAGGTTAAGGGAGAATTATGACTAATATGTGATTGATTCGCATGACAGTAATTTAGATCTAGTCGAGAATTCTCTTATTTAGTAAAATTACCAGGATGACATATTGTTTCAAGTCTATTGCCTTAATTTGAAAAGCATTATAATATGACCGATACAAACAAATCAGTCGGAACTGGATTTGCTATAGATTTCCAATAACATAACCTTAATGTACAATTATGTGTGCGCTCAGTTCACCGATAATGAATGCACTAAGCGCATGGAAGATATAACCTAATTAGCCCAGTCAATCTACGTTAAAATAAGGGCAACATGTTTATTGATACCGTTGTGTTCGTGGGTTGATCCACTACGTCATATACAAAGTTATATGATTTTCGGGGCGGAGAAGGGCCCAATATACATACATTCAAAATGCCCATTAAATGTACTCTTTGGGGCATCATAACACATTTAATATTGAGTACTCACCTTATAAATGTATTACAGATAGAAACATGACCCCTGTGAATCAGAATATCTAGTCAGAAGAAATTATCATATATCCAGTCAGCATACACGTTTCAAAGAAATGAATGACCTCTAGAAGAAGTTAACTGAGAGAAAATTTAATGTAAATGATGAGCATTAAATTACAGTTCAGACCTGAATTGTTCCATTTCTTGTGAAGTATTAGCAGTCTATTGTGCTCTGATACAACACGTGAAACCTTTACATTCGCTGCCTGGGTTAGTACACTCTACAAAGTGTCGCTCACTGGTGAACTTTGCTGTGTCAAATTCTACTTTATAGCCACAATTGATGCTTTTCTGTTCTCAATTCACAGCACCTCCCCATTTATAACTGCACTTGGTAGTGTACACGAGAACATAATCCAAACAGCGTAAAATTACCATATCATCCGATGGAAACCTCTTTAACTATTATAAAACGGTAACGTGTACTAGTGTTTTGGGATTTGTATCTCAATCAAACACTTGCTGCAATACGATCCGTTGTTGATCCGTCTGATTCTAATTTATCGTTAGAGGACAAAGGGAAATGACCCTGATCATGAAGTACCTTTCGCAACACTTGCTAAGCGTTTTAGGCGCGAGCGTTAAAGTTCATCCAGCGAAGATGATATTCAGTTAATGGAACTCGCCAACCGTATACAAGCCCAAGATAGGGATGAATCGGCCATGTCCGATGATGGCGACTCGTTGGGTACGGATAGGGAATCAAATGATTCCACAATAACAGAAGGGGAGGGCAATCACGACGACCGCGGAAATGTCACGGGTATTAGTGACACGGTCATTAGAGACTTTTGGCAAGCTTGATTTTTACCGTCAGTATCACGTATCCTTATCGTATACGTGATACGTTGCGTCAGTGCAGTTTTAGAGGTTTTTTTGCAGATTTTTGCGTCGCGTACGTATGCGTCGATGCGCCGAGCTTAGTTCTATTAAAGTAATGGCAGATATCTACCAAGATCACCATCAGTACTAGTCAAGTGCCTATTATAGTCTACAATTTCCCGGGGGGGGGGGGGGTGAAGTCGCTCGACAGTCGCTGAGATATTAAAAAAAATAATTATCGAATTAAATTAAAAAATCTTCGACCTCGACTCGACAGTAATTTCTGGTTTCACTAATTTTACCACAGAATAAAATCATTTTCAGATTTGCAATGTAGACCAACCATCTAAAAGTAGCAAAAAGACGGTAAAAGGACGTATAAAAGCTGTTCGATGCGTGCTGCCGTATCCTTGTGTCGTATCACGTATGACAAATACCCACACATTATTGACGTCACACGCAAAATCCATACGGATACGCGATACGGAGCATACATTTACGCTTGCCAAAAGTCTCTATTGATATAAGTGAAGCGTACGTTACTAAAGTGAAAACTGATAATGATCAGCTGAAAAAAAATAATAGTGGTAACCAGAAAAAAAACAACATATAACACTACAGAGACGATAGATTTCAAAGAAACGTTTCTTAAGTTGAGAATTGTTGCGTCGAACTTACAAACGGATATTAATGAGGGGCGAATTGTGACACTATGCAGGCTACGCTTGCATGATTCCTTTATCTTTCTTAGACCTGACTCGCGGTTCTTGCTACCAGTTATTTCTGGAAGAGGGCTACTGCTATTACGTTAACGATCAGACATCAGGTCAGAGGTCGCCGCAACGTCGGTACAGTACAAATTAGCCCAATTTCATAAAATTTGGGTTGACGTAACGGCGTGCTCCAATGCCGCACCTGCCCTAATATGGTCATGGATCCGCCCTGATAGTTGACGCCCCTTAAACTGGATTCATCTCTCAAGTTCACAATGGAAAGCAGCAAATCCAAATTGAGCTTCTTGGATGTTAAAGTACATTTATGGAAAATGAAAACAGATACTCACCAATACCTTAACTTCAAATCGAGTCATCCCGCACACACGAAACGAAATATCCGGTTCAATCTTGCAAGACGGGTCTGTCTGTACAATTGTGTCGAATGAAATGTGGAAGAATCAAAGAATTGGTTTGCTAAAACAATTTCTTATAAAACAAGCTGATCGACAATGCCATAAAGACAGCGTTAACACTAGACCAAGATACCCTACGGGTCCCAAAGCAGAAGGAGAACAAAAACATAACCCACTCCACAATAGACCGATGTACCTCATCTACATGAATAAACAGATGCTGTAAAGATGCCCCAAAATGAAGAAGATTGTTTCTAATACTGAATTCATAAACAGCTTTACACAACCAGTAAATCTAAGGAAACTGTTGACATCGTCCCGTTTGATATGGCTGAAAATACGGAAAGAACATGCGTTTCAAAATGCGGCGATGAGCGGTGTGGAATGTGTAAAGAAGAGGGACGCTAGATCGAAGACGGTCCTTAGTACTTTATGACGTCAGATGAGGATTGTGGGGTAGGATAAGGGTAATGGGTAGGACCTGCAGATTTCGTCAGATTCTCGAGATGTAGACAAGGCTAGCCCAAACCCTATCCCCGTGCCAAGCCTAACCCATACCCTAACCCCCATATGACGTCATAAAATGCTAAGCACCGTCTTCGATCTAGCGTTATCCGTAAAGAAGACATAATGGAAGGCTCAAAATTACCTATGTAAAATAACCAAGTAGGCTATACGAAGTCAGACAAAACATGAACTGTAAAACCAAACATGTTGTTTACTTGTTAGCTTGCTCTAGATGTAAGAATATTACATTGGCAAAGGCGACCAACAGCTGCATCTACGAATGAACTTCCCAGGTCTCAAATACTACATCCGGAAAATATAACAATTCTGCTTAGTAGTCATCTAGAAACCTGTGGAAAGGGCAAATTCAAAGAAGCACCATTATATAAATTAAATTTCATCAATGCGCAGTTGCTGGAAGCCAAAGAAAACATACTAATAGAATTATTCTCTCCGAAGCTTAATTTCGTGTTTCTAGATTTGGAGATAAACTCCGCCCCCTTAGATACTGTTACTATGTCTCACAAGTTTGACTACATTAACCTGTTTAATTTAGCGACCCAGCAATCTGTACCGTAATGTCAACCCTCATACAAATGTCTTTAAGTCCTATATTATGACAAACGCTCACTAGTGTCAAAAAACAAGCAGTCCTGCGAAGATATTTTCTTAATGCCAGTTCTCCCTTTCTCATGGTTCAGAGAAAATCCTGATGGAACTAACAATTATTCCTGCAATTCTGTTATCCATATCCACGTCAATTCCACCAAAGAAGTATCATAGTACCAGACTTGCGTTTTAAATGAGTACTTCGCTGTTGAGGTGTTGAATTCCGATTTTAAAATATCCTTAATACCGTCAATTGATTATCAAAATACAACTTCACACCTGCGCATGTACCTCGTGTGGCGGACATGTAACACCCCCTGAAATTTCATTCTCACATCTCGATCATATTTACGCTAAAAAATATATCGTATGAAGTATTTCCCCCACCTAATTACTTGATTGGGTCATATTTTCCAGTAAACTATTCATATAAAAAACTTTATTTCTGGAAATTGTTTTGAACTTCTTGAATGATTAAATACACTGGACAACGAGACGTGTACATTTCCATTTTAGCTAACCATCAGCATGCGATTTTACGGTAGAATTAGGTCAGGTGACTTTGGGGATACGTGTTTTATTTATTTAGATATAAATACTTCATGTTGTTAAAGACTAGTGTCAAACAGATGAAAATCCGGGTAGATGATAAAAATTCTACACCGTTAGATCTATTTTTAGTTGTCGGTCGAGATCTAACCTCAATAGAAAATTGCAGTCACAAGAGCTCGGGGAAAAAAACAAAATAATGAATTCTTACTTTCTACTATGCCATGGACAATGGCAATTTGCGTCGTGGTATTTTTCAATTAAAATACCACGGCTAAAGAAGCGTAGTTATTATTGGTTTTCTACGGCAATTTCGTTCAAGGCCGCTTTGTTGCGTTCTATATGGAGGGAATCTTGTTAATCAAAATTCTACTACAATACGTTGGGGGTGGTTGTTTACTCGTTCCCAATTATCCTAAAAGTAAAATAATCTCTAAATCAGATGAGATTGTTTAACATGTATCTTTATTTCCAGAGTATACATGTTGGTAACCAGGTCTGATTTAGAGCGTCCTAAGATTAACCCATTAAACAATTGGCACAATATTTTTAATTATAAGAATACAGATTATAAGAATACAGTTTGATTGAGCTCAAGTTATATCTCTCTAGACGCTTTGGAAATTAAAACAATTAGATTCATTTACAACTAATCTATCAAGATTAGGGGTTGCTTAACGTCTATAAGAAATGTGTAATAATAAAAAAATCTTTAATGGCGAAATGAACATGTTTAATAATAATAAAATATATATAAAACTTTAAATAAATACATAATATTTCATAATTAATAATGTATGTACATGTAGAGTTATATTTTACTCTATCACATACCCCCATTCTATCACAATATTTTAAAATACTACGGGTGCCGTCGTGAATTTTGACCCCTGTAATTGTCTCTTTGGTTTCGGAAAAAGCATAAATTTTGCACCATGAAGGCGGTCTGGGTGACGTTCGTCCATGTTACAAGTCTCCCGTGTGCAGCGTAATACCATTTTGACGATAAATGTAGAAATAACTAACTTCCCAAAAAGAACAGCCTTGTTTGTGGGACACAAATGGCAGCCAATTTTGACCTACGCGGGCCAAATATAATCGGGCTCTCTGATTGGTCAATATCTTTATGGTGATTGACAGGTCGGAACCATGAATGGTCAAAGATGAACATTCATTTTTATTAATAATTAATTCCCCTTTGACATACTGGAGTTATGTCCCTGTTTGGACGTCGCGCTAATGTCTTTTGTATGAGCCCTGAAGACGCCGTAAGGCCGAAAGATCTTGGTACATGTACTTATGTAACAGTTATTTATATTTCAACGTTATTTTATCTAGATTATCGCCCTTTTATCGGGAAATTGCACCTTCTAAATCACGACGTCATAACAACTATTACGGCAGATTCACGTCACGCCACTCAGTCAGCAGACGGCTCGGCTGTCTCCCTAGATAGTCTATATTCCTTTGCTTCTTGTAATCAGTTTTGTTTTTGTTTCTGTGACGGTTGTAATGTGTGTCCTAAATGCATTTAATATACTTCAATCCTTTTATTGATTTGATTTAGTTTGAACTAGGCCTACTTCTGATACATTTAACTATATGGTTACTTTCTAGCGGAATTTATACAACAATATACTTACATTCGTAATTCTTACAACATATAATAGATCATGACTCATGCTGACACTATATAATTATTTCTTTGGGTTGCATTCCCAGTTGTTTTCAAATATGAGTGAAGTCTGTGTCACCACAGGCCCGGGACTGTACAGCGCAGTGGACGCTTACGGCTAGCCCCCGGATCCATTCGCTTTTTTTTTTAATTGTTTGTTTGTTGTTTTTTGAGTATGGTGTCTTGTCGCTATGTTTGTCTTTTGTGTAAATCATATGTGGTGCAGTCCCCCTGCACTTACTATTAGAGTAGAGTCTTAACCCTTCGTACTGTAGAATGTTCTCGTTGTCGGGTTTTGCTCCTGTTCGCTCACCACATTTCTCATCCTCATTTCATCATCATTATTCATTTTACTTAAATCCGATTTATTAATTAATTTTTACTATAGTATAGTTATTACAATAATGAATTCAATCTCCAGTGGGCAGCCCCCACCTGGAGTAGCCTGCCATGGGGCTTACACCCCTATGAGAAATTCCACCCCTCTACACGGACCACCTCACGTGACTCCGCATGTTAATCTTACCAATAAGAATCTAGCAGGTATTTCTGGTGAATTGGCTGAGGGGGGAGGAATTTCGACTAACGTGACAACAAAATTAACCCATAAGGGTAACCTACCAAATCCTAATAATTTAGATATAAACTGTGAATTTTGTCAACTGACTATCATTGGTGCTTGTAACTATAGGCAATGTAAATTGTGTACTGATTACAATGAAGCCCACACGTTTAGAAGCTCGATTACTGGTAGGTGCTACCATGTTTCTACCGATATCAATATTAATTGTAATACGCAAAACATAGTATATTTATTAACCTGCAATTACTGCAGATTACAGTATGTTGGGGAAACAAGTAGATGTAAAACGAGGTTTAATGGTCATAGATCTGCAGGAAATTCTGAAAACGCACATAAATTATTATATCAACATTTTAAAAATAGTCCCTGTAAAGATTTTGGGTACAGTGTGCAAATCATTGAAAAACTTCCCGGTTCCGGACACCTCACCAATGGTAAACTTGACCCTGGTGTTACACAAATAAGAACGCACGCTGAAGAAACTTGGATTATCAAGCTACAGACCATTTTTCCTTATGGTCTTAATGATAGATTCAAAAATATTGATTATAGCAACCGGAATGAAAACACTTTGATCACCAGAAATTGTTACAAAAAACTTGACCATAATTTACAAAATAAAAAACGTTCCATAAAACAATCGAAATTTCAAAAAGATCCGGAAAGTATTTTGAACGAATTGTATTCTGCGTGTCAATGCCATACTTCTGACAAATTGGCTTGTGCAGCTTGTGTACTTAATCTAGCTCGACAAATTGTACATACTTTGAAAAAATCAACAGCTAAGAAACTTGGTGTCCTCATACAGGATATTATCTATTCTAATCAACTTAATGAAAGCTTTCTTCCTCAATATTACGATGTTATTACCGATTTGATAAATTTATAGTAAATTTTCACCTAAACATTCAGCACAGCCAAATAAAATACATAAGAAAAAACCCGATATTTTATGTAAAATACTTTTTACAGATAAACATATACAATATATTGGACTAAATAGAATTTTCCGAGATAGATTTGTAATTAAATCTATACCAGATACTATTCCTAAAATTTCACCTACAGTCGTATATAAATTTTTACATCCAATTCGTAATAAAATATTTAACTACCATGAAACTATAGCAACCTTAACGTTCAAGAATTTATTAACAGCTACGATAATACCACATGTTAATGTCATAACTCTCCTTTTAAAGATAAGTTTCATCACCATGTACTGACAGGAAACTTCGATATTGTTGAAGACAATAATCTTAAAAAACTATTTCGCTTTGGACCACAATTTCGAGAACAACCAAATAAAACTAACTTCAAAAAATTACATAATAATCTAAAATCAGAAATCCGGAAATGCATAGTAGCTTGGTCAGATAAATTTCGTGCACCAATAGAATCTTTTGGAGAATGGATAAACACTGTTTTTGACCTCTTATCAAAGAGAATCAAACATATTAAAAACAACCCAAGACATCCACCACCCGAAGTCCTAAAAAATGCATCTGCAGCTGAGTGTCTTTCTGCTCTTCAAGAGAAATTTGTTCTAACACCTGTCGATAAGGCCAGCAATAACATTGCCTTTATCTGTACTATATTAAAAATATCCTTAACGAAGTTGGACTTTGGCCCAACACCAATAATAACACTTATAAATGTATTACGGAATTATCTAAACTAGATATTTTACAAAATCAATATTCGTTTAACAGGAGTAATGATATAAAAGACAATGTAAAAGTAGATGCCCTTCCATATATTTATTCTATACCGAAATTTGATAAAAATCCAGTAAAATTCAGATACATAATTTCCTCCAGCATCTGCCAGACAAAACCTCTAGCAGTGACTATAACGAAAGGACTTAAATTATGCCAGGCCCAACATGCCATTTGGTGCAAAACACTTCGCAATTATACTGGAATTAATAGCTTTTTCATAATTGATAAAAATAAACCAATAGTAGACACTTTAGATAAAATCAATCAAAAAGGCAATGCAAAATCAATAGAAACTTTCGACTTTTCTACCTTATAATATATACTATGCTACAACATGCAGACCTTAAAAAGAATTTGGATTGGTTCGTGGATAAGGCCTTTAATGGTGCTTTCGGAAAAGGCAGAAATCTGATGGCCATCTACTCACAAGATGCAAGATGGATTATAAAACGGCACAATGCCAATACTGTAGTTTTCGATAAAGAAAAATTTCAAAATATTATACATTTTCTCATTGACAATGCCATATTTGAGGTTGGGGATCAGATAATACAACAAACTATTGGTTTACCAATGGGAACTGACCCCGCCCCATTTATGGCAAATGCACATTTATATAAATACGAATTCGACTTTCAAGACCATAAAAGAAAAACAGATTACAAGGTAGCAAAAAGTCTAAATTATACCTTCCGTTACATTGATGACATAACACCAATCAATGATAATGGTAATTTCAATAAATACAAAGATGAAATATATCCTCCTGAACTTATATTAAATAAAGAAAATTCGGGCACTATAAATGCATCTGTCCTTGACTTGGACATCAATATAATTAATAACAAATTTAATGTCGGTATATTCGATAAAACGGACAAATTTGGTTTTGAAGTAGTAAAATACCCGTCAGCTCATAGTAACATACCAGATACGACACTATACAATGTTTTCTATTCACAGGCATTACGATTTTTTAAAATATGCAACAATAAAGAACTATTTCTTTCCCGAATAAAAACTTAATTTTAAGTGCACGGCCAAAGGTGGTACACAAATTATTTCAAAACTTCCATTTCTTCAACATAATAAGTTTGACATTTCTTATAACGATATTACTGACTACATATTGGATAATGATTCTATATAAATTGCTTCTAGATGTCTAGTCCTATCTGGATTATTGCCCTTATTTTTATGCCTTTAGGATTACACTAATAACTTACGATTTCTTTAGCATTCCTGTTTTGCATTTCTTACGTGGGACATTATATGATAATTATACTATGGTTTGTACAATTGCATGGTCTTAAAAACTAATAGTTGTTATATTTCAACGTTATTTTATCTAGATTATCGCCCTTTTATCGGGAAATTGCACCTTCTAAATCACGACGTCATAACAACTATTACGGCAGATTCACGTCACGCCACTCAGATAGTCTATATTCCTTTGCTTCTTGTAATCAGTTTTGTTTTTGTTTCTGTGACGGTTGTAATGTGTGTCCTAAATAAATTTAATATACTTCAATCCTTTTATTGATTTGATTTAGTTTGAACTAGGCCTACTTCTGATACATTTAACTATGTGGTTACTTGTGTAGCGGAATTTATACAACAATATAATTTCATTCGTAATTCTTACAACATATAATAGATCATGACTCATGCTGACACTATATAATTATTTCTTTGGGTTGCATTCCCAGTTGTTTTCAAATATGAGTGAAGTCTGTGTCACCACAGGCCCGGGACTGTACAGCGCAGTGGACGCTTACGGCTAGCCCCCGGATCCATTCGCTTTTTTTTTAATTGTTTGTTTGTTGTTGTTTTTTGAGTATGGTGTCTTGTCGCTATGTTTGTCTTTTGTGTAAATCATATGTGGTGCAGTCCCCCTGCACTTACTATTAAATATAGATTATTCCATCATAATATTAGTATATTTTGGTATATAAATCTAAGAGTTCGTTCTTTTAAATCGTTTAATAATATATATATATAAATAAAATTACGTCGAAGAAAAAATAAACACATATTTATTAACCATAAACATGTGTTTATTTTTTCTTCGACGTAATTTTATTTATATATATATATTATTAAACGATTTAAAAGAACGAACTCTATATATAATATATATATATGCTATAAATTCTTTGAAATCTGACGACACGATCGTTATCAAGGAAAGCGATAAAGGGGGTGCCACAGTTATCATGGATAAGGAATATTATCACAGAAACGTCCTTAAAATACTTGAGGACAAACTGGTATATACAACTATAGATTTCAACCATGATAAAAGAACAATGGCATTATTAAACGGTTTAATCCAAGATCATGAAAACGAATTGACGGGCAATGAACATGATTATCTCCGGAAATTCGAATATAAAGTAAGTCAGTTTTATGGACTCCCAAAGATACACAAATCGAAGATGATCAAGGAATCCATTCAATATCAAAATGTCGAATTCATCAGTATTTGTCAGCCAAACGATCTCCCTTTCAGACCCATAATTGCCGGTCCATGCTGTCCCACTAACAGGCTATCAAATCTCATTGATATATTACTTAAGCCGTACGTGCCAAATGTGAAATCTGTTATTCGGGATGATATAGACTTTGTTAATACATTACCCCAAAATCTAAATGATGGCGACTTTTTCGTAACATGTATGGCAATATTTCCCATGACCTATGCGCTTAGGCCGTAGAATATTGGCTGGATAAACATCCTGAATGCAGTCATGAGATAATTTAAAAAACTTAATCCTCAAAGCCATTCGTATCATCCTGACTAACAACACTTTCACATTTGGCGAAACAGATTACAAACAAATTCTTGGTAAAGCGATGGGTACCAAGGCGGCACCACAATTAAGTAATTTAACGATGGGATTTCTTGAGGAGAAATTATACTCAATTGTAGAAATTAACCATGGCGTGGAATACCGATTATATTTAGAAAATCAGTTGAAACGATTCCTAGACGATGTATTCTGTATTTGGAATAAACGAATTGGCAACATTGCAGATTTGCAACATATAATGAATGATTTAGACATAAATATCAAATTCACAATTGAAACGAACGATCTGCAAATCGCATTCTTGGAGGTTCTGGTGAAACGAAGGGGAGAGCTCCTCATAAGGGATATGTATTCTAAGGAAACAGATACCAAAAATTATCTCTCTTATAAATCATGTCATCCACGACACACAAAAAATAACATACCCTTCTCCTAAGCTAGAAAAATATGCCCAATTGTAATAGATGAAGACCTGCGGATTATCAGATTAGGTGAGCTAAAAAGAAATTTATTGAAGCAGCATTACCCCCTTGAGGTAATAGAAGTTGTGATAAATAAGGCGTTGGCAATTGATATCCAAATGTTGAGGACTACTAAAGTGAAAGACAGTTCGAATAATATTATTACTTTTGTCTCTACTCATAACCCTCAATATCCCAACTGCTTTAAAAGAGTATACGAGAGCAGAGCAATCCTGGCATCAAACGACAACCTCAAAATGAAATTTGACAATGTACAATTCATTAAATCACAAAGACAGCCACCAAATCTGAAACTTCAATTCGTCTATCACAAGGACCGGCTTTTATGTATCTAAATGCTCGGATCTTCGATGCAAATGTTGTGACCATATAACACCAAATAACAAATATAATTTTCATAACTTTACCTTTAGCGTCAATGACAATATGAATTGTGACACAACAAATCTCATATATGTCTTGACTTGCATGGGATGTGAAAATTTCTATATTGGAGAGACATCCACTCATCTACGGGATGCTAACTTAAAAAAGATGCTTACAAGAGCAAAATAGGATAGTGTTGAAACAGAGTACACGGTAACAAAATGTGGACGAGGAAACTGTGGAACGTGCGAATACTTGATTGAAGGCAATTCTTTTAACTTTAATAGTTTTTTCATTTAAAATAAATAATAATATGACATGCTCTGTCACATATGCAGTATATGTAATTACATGCCTTGGACGTAATGAATTGTACATTGGATTCACAAATGAATCACGGAAGCGTGTGACAGAACATAAACAGCATGTAAAAAGGGACCAGCCCGAATTTCAAAGAATCTTAAAATTACACGTTCATGAACGTATGAAATTTAAACGCCAAAATATAGAGGAATAGTGTATTTACCTTGTCTGAAAATTTCAGTTCAAAATATTGAGTAGTTTGGACGTGAATGCAAAAAAAGATTAACTGGACACTAGCTCTTTTAAGTTTTTCTTTTAAATTGATATGATACCAATTTTAACTTAATCAAAGGAGAGCTTTAAAAGTGAGTCAATAGGGTTAGATTGAAAGCTGCACATAATATAGCCTCGTTTTATCCAGACACTTCTGTGTAATGCAAACAGAATACAAGTCTTCGGCCACCGAGCGGTACCGGCGATTGGAAGTTGTTTGAAAACGTATCACATAGCTTGAAGAAGTTGCTCGGATCTAAGTTAGAGGCTATTAAGGGCTTTTCATACAAAATTAAGCAGTTTTAACCCCCAAAATGTTATCGGGATGGCCCCTTTAAGTGGGCATATCGCGGAGTGTGCTAAAAATAAATCGCCACATTTTCCCCTTTTATAAACTGTCTGATAATAATATCACAAAATTAAGAGTTAAAGAAGAGTATTTTATAAACAAATTTAAACCCAAACTCAACCAGTGATAAATATATATATACATATAGAAGTAGTAAATAGTTGTTCTAATTTACAGTATTAAATATTATAGTAGTATAAAATATAAAAATAACACCGATAAGCTTCTACATGTTATTCAATATAAAATCATCAGGAAGCCAATTCTTGCTCTACGTCGTCCTTCATTTACCAACCAGCTGGACATGTGGTCACTGATGATTTGAAAAATAGTCCAAAATAATAAGTTACGTGAGATTTTGTCCAAAGGGCCCAAATACCGGGAACCGCAACCATTTTCATGGGATCAAAAATTCAAACTTATTATGTATGCCGTAGAGGACTACGCTAGATTATGGGCAAAGAGGGAAGATGTTATCTCTGATACACTCTCAGATTGGACTAAGTCTATCAGTCGTTTACTTAAACGCAGAATTTATATGCAACGTTTGTTAGTTGACACTAGGCCTAAATCTAATTTCAATGATGTTAGCATCGTTGAAAATCTCAACGCCTTACATGACAAGTATGTCATTGTATCAGCTGACAAAGCGTTCAATAGCCAAGTGTTTTTATGTAAACGGTAATAATATGACTGTCTGTTCAAAGAACTTAATTTCGGGAAACCAATTGACAGTGCTACGTATAAGCGCTCTACTCTAAGTGAGGATGAAATTTTATCCAATCACAGATCTGTACTCACTTCATTTGGTACGCCATGTGGTGATACCTATACAGATCAGCCGCTGTTAATTTGGATACTTAAACTACATAAAAATCCCTACAAGCAACGTTTTATAGCAGGTTCATCCCGTTGTTCCACAAAACCACTTTCAAAAGTATTGACATCTATACTAACGGCAATGAAAGAGGGTATTCAAGACTACTGCGACAAAATATACTCTCGTAGTGGTATTAATCTCATGTGGATATTTAAAAAATCCAAAGAATTACTTGATGGTTTGCAATCTAGATCACTTGCTTCAGTCTCATCTATACAAACGTTTGACTTTTCTACCTTGTACACGAAAATTCCCCATAGTAAATTAAAAGCTCGGTTAAAAGACATTATTCACAAGGTCTTCTCATCTAAATCGGAACATGCAAGATATCAATATTTAGTCGTTAATTACAATTCCACATATTTTGTTAAGAACCATAGTGATTCCAAAATAAATTAACGGCCATCAAGATAATTCAGATGTTGGATTTTTTAATTGATAATATCTTTGTTGAATTTGGAGGGGAAATTTATCAGCAAGTGGTAGGTATCCCAATGGGTACCAACCGTGCACCTTTGCTTGCTGATTTGTTTCTCTATTCATACGATGCCGAGTACATGCAGGCACTCGTAAAATCAAATAAACGATAAGTTAGACATTTTAATTTCACTTATCGATATATCGATGATGTTTTATCACTGAATAATTCAAAATTCTGTGATTATATAGAATCCATATATCCTGATGAGCTCGAAATTAAAAACACTACTGACAGTGACAATTACGCTTCCTACTTGGATCTGCGTCTCGATTTCGACAATTGCCATGAACTAAGTGTTAAATTGTACGATGAACGTGGTGACTTTGACTTTCCGATTGTTAACTTTCCATTTATTGATAGTAATATTCCAATATCAACAGCTTATGGAGTGTTTGTGTCTCATCTAATTCGTTACGCGAGAGCTTGTTTATTCTATTCTGATTCTTTTAAGTTGATCGAGGCATTTGTCATCTAAGCTTCAACTACAGGGATACTTGCAAACTAAACTTATTAAAACCTTTAAAAAGATTTATGGCTGTCATATTGACTTGATTGGTAAATATAACATGTCTCTCTCGACTATTATTATTTAAAACATAGATATGACGTCACCCTTTGATGTTTCTAACCAGTATATAGGAGAATGTACTGTTTTCTTAAACAATCGTCTATTATTTTTCAAAACTGTCCATTATTTTCAATAAATAATGAAAGTTTTATAAATAATAGACGATTGTTAAGAAAATACCAATAATAGACACGTATCTGAAAAATGAACATGGATTTTGGAATAATTTATTCTCTGAACAAATTAAATTACAGAACATGAAATTACTTTAAAACCTCATAGTTACCGAAATGTCACATGGCCAAATGTTGATTTCACGTGTTTGTCTACTCACAGAATCCGTCCATTATATGCCACTTGACCATTTAATAGTACGTTCGGCACTAGATCGATGATACGTTTTTATACGCCCACATTTTCACACTTTCTTTGTGGACACTCTACAGATCACAACTTGAAATATAGGTATATATCCCAAAGATCTCGGTATTGGCCATAACTTCATGAATAATGGCCCTTGACGGTACACACTAAAGGTCACAATTATAAGCCCATTTTGATGAAACTGAACATTTGTGTTTATAATATAACCCAAAGATCTCGATTCCTTGGGATATTGGCGCTATCGGGTCGTAACGTCCTGGATAATGAACCCTGGTCGAACAAAAAAACGTGTTTTAAGCCTGTGGAACCTATACATGTCACAATTTTTATCCGATTTAAAATCAACGTTAAAATATATCACTGTTACACCATAATGAAAGTTGAGTTTGAATTTCGTGAATTGGTTTGTGCCTTTGATCCTGTGTCCTGACACTTATGTCAGAGTATATATTACATTTTTAATCAAAATTTGGACGGCTCGTATCGTTCATATTAACCACAGTACTAAGAATATTATCAATATCTAAATCATCCTCATTAGCAGCCTTTCCATCACAACTTTAACTGCTATTATTTCCCCATATCAAGAACATCACAGTTTTTACGGCTATTATCTTCCATATCTTGTAAATTACCAAATGTAATCAGTATCCAAATGCTTATCAAATATATTCTCATTGTCAATATTTGTTTTCGACTGTGTTATAAACATGTCGTCTTCATGTCAAATATTTTGGACTGTCCGTGTATGCTTGCATTGTATGACTGGAGTGTTTTGTGACATGCATTCATGGGCATGTGCATGTTGTTTTAAGAATATATCCATTATCTTGTGGCTTGTTGTTTTAGAAAACTATCCATTATTTGTATCTCTATGGTGCTATGTTTTAAGTTTGATAATAGCCTCAGACTGTCCATTATGTAAATAGAAAGAAAAACTTCGGGGCTAACGCCCCTCAGTCGTTCTTTCTATTTACATAATGGACAGTCTTCGGCCATTATCCATCACAGACATATTTAATTGACGGGTACACTATATCCCTGATAATATTGCGTTGTTAACACTGTTCATCACGTGCATTTTGCATACCGATAGTTCATTGGCCAATCACGCTATTTTACCGAGATTTCGCCCAATAGATTGGATGCAGCCATGACGGGTGTGGCATGCCAGCAGGGTAAGCTTACTCTTCCGGACACCTGTTACCACTGTTTGTCGTGTATTTTATACACGGTGAACAGTCCATATACTGTTTACACTATTTTGCCAGATTACACTATCTTGCCTATACCGTTTTTTAGGACTTCGAATTTTGTTTAATGGTTTGGATTGTTCGTACTTGGTTTTATTTCATGATCAGGAAGCCATTGATAATATAACTTATAACGTTGCAAGGTTATCCTTGTTACGTCACAATAGAGGTACATTACATTATCAATAATAATAAATAATATGTCCATTTATATAGCGCCAAATCCACAAAGCGTGCTAATAGCGCGACACAATTTACTATCCCGGTCTCTAGGTTACAGGTAAGCCTGATTACCTCCCTTTACAACTCTTAGAATAAGCTCCAACATATGCAGCTACAACTTGAAGTTTCAAGGAGCGCAACAGTTGTTTGTGTAATACATACACCCATTTACAGCTGGGTAGACTGGAATGCAGGGATGAAGTAACTTATTCAAGGACACAATAACTCGGCAAACAATTCGGGTCTAGAACCTGCAACCGTTAGGTCACAAATCCTACTCTCTAACCGTTGCATGAACGGATGAATGAATAGTGATGATTTTAATAATATAAAATGCACATACACACTATTCAGTTAGCTACTTGTCAAAAAAAGAGATCAATTAGGCTATTTTATTTGTTTAGCAGAGGTCTAAATTTGTTTATGAAATATTCCTCTTTAACTGTTTTCCCTGTTTTGCGCAATCATTTGAGAGCTGGTAGAACTGCCCGGGCTGTACGGAGCTTTATATCGGCCAAACAGAGTATTTGAGATCACGAGTTGCTGTACACAAATGACAGATAAAAATCCAGAATATCGCATGATATCTCTGAGTGAGCATCTGGACATATGTGCACACAACTTTCATACCAAATTTCAAATATTCCCGTTTTACTTTGATGGAGCCTACTACAGCCAAATCAAAGGCGTTGCGTTGGGTACAAAGGTGAGTATTTAGAGACGCTACTCTACAAATCAATTGGTGATCGATTTGGACCATCTACCAAGGAATACTTTGAAGAATTCTGGAAACGTTTTTTAGATGACTGTTTCACCATATATAATGGAGAAGAAAGCGATCTAGAAGATCTTCATTCTATTCTTAATTACCTAGATCCGTCATTAAAATTCACCATGGAAAAAAAAGCAAGAATAATTTAAGCTTTTTAGATGATACCGTCCACCTACATCCATCCGAGGAAATCGAAACGGACCTATACTATAAAGGTACAGACACCCACCAATACTTGAATTTCAAGTCGTGTCATTCATCTCACACAAAAAGGGATATACCATAAAACCTTGCGAGAAGAGTTTGCTCCATAGTTTCCAATCCGGAATGGAAAAAAACAAAGACTAGAGGAACTGAAGATATATCTCAAAAAGCAGGCGTAACCATCAAAACCAATACATGATGCAGTAACCAAAGCATTATCTCTAGATCAAACCACATTGAGAACTCCAAAACAAAAAGATTTGGAGAAAAATATTGTGACATTTGTATCGACTTACAATCCAAATTATATCCGACCGATGAATGTTATAGAACATTCGAAGTTATTTCTAGAAAAATGTTCTAAAATGCGAATATATCTCAAAAAGACAACAATGATAAGTAGTTATAAACAGCCGCCAATTTACGAAGGATTTTAACATCATCACGCTTCGATGAGCGGCAGACTACTTATATTCCGAAAGTCGCCAAATGTGGAGATAAAAGGTGTCGTTTGTGTGAGGACATGATAGAAGGATCGGGAATTCGAATTTCTAGCGAAAAAACATTTTATATTCGCCAGAATATGAACTGCAAGTCTGAACATATTGTGTACATGATGACTTGTGGGGGCTGCAATGAGCGGTATATAATTCTTTGAGCACCTTGTTACAATTTATGCTGAAAGGCATTATGGTAAAGGATACATGTACCAATGGTAAGATATGTTTATTTTGTCTTAAATATTCGATATCAGAAGCCCATATTTTCCAGGTAAGATCACAACACCAATGCTGATTTAAAATTGCAATAAAATCGTGTTTTGAATGTCGAAGATTTTGGATGATATTGAGTTACGGACTTAGCTACTTTAATGATATCAATATTGAAAATAAATATTACTCCTACAAGACGACCTGCTCACCTGTACGCCATGAACTTTGGTAAATTAATTATTTCAAGTCTAACACGATGTGCATGGCATAAACTCAACAACGACGCCCACGCTGAAGAGATGCACTTAACATTTATGATTAATGATTCATTGACCTATCAAGTTTTCCGGAACGAAGTAACAAAAAGACGCCAATCCATCTTACAATAAACCATAAACAACTATTATTATGGATGGGATAAATTGAAATAAAACGATTCGACAAATAAAATATATCGTATAAACACGCCAATGGTGCTTTTAATAAACAAGTGTTGTAATTGTATTATAAATATAAATTTTTCAAACAATTCATATAAAATTAATAAAAAAAAACATAAACTATTTTATGGTGGAATAATCTTCTAGAAAGATGGTGCAATTTCAACAATAAGCTTTTATTTACCGTCAACCATAAGCCTTTTTTACTGTCAATAATAAGCCTATTTTACCGTCTACCATATACCTATTTTACCGTCAACAATAAGCCTATTTTACTGTCTACACGTGATGGGCTATTTGACCAATTAAATTATTAAGAGCGTAAACCTAGGGGTATACAAGTAACTGGGTTTGCGCGTTTCGTGAGACATCCGTTTGGTTCTATAAGCGAGAACATGTAATTCTCTATCGACAAACAGCCGAGTCTGGCTGGATCAGAGAATGACTTTATCATAATGCTTGTAACCATGTAACCTAAATGTAGCAGTGCTCGTTATATAAAACTGTAGAACCGAAATATGGTATTTGTTGTTCCTGTATTGAAAAGCAATGTGAAGTCCTATAATTATAAGAAGAGGGACACGCCAGTAGCAGCCAGTCTAGAACCAACCAACCCCAACATTAGACGATCGGGATAATAACAAAGATGTGTAGTCGGGTAGTACTACAATTTTCATATGAAGAAATATTGTTACCTTTACAAATTAGTGGTTCTAAATTCGTAACCGAATATATTATGGCCTTATTACTTGTTTAATTACATGTGTGTGCATAGCTATATATACTCGAAATAACACGGGAGGTCTGTTCTGAAATGATTCATAAATTGAACTAAGGGGTAATTATAACACATTTATCATATGCCATATTAATGAAATGTTGTTCCAGACCAAATTTGGTATTGGTATGCAAGGACTGTTAAACGTCTAGGGTCCAACAACACGTGATGGGCTATTTTACCAATTAAATAATTAAGAGCGTAAACCTAGGGGTATACAAGTAACAGGGTTTGCGCGTTTCGTGAGGCATCCATTTGGTTCTTGAAGCGAGAACATGTAGTTCTCCATCGGTAAACAGCCGAGTCTGGCTGGATCAGAGAATGACTTTATCATAATGCTTGTAACCATGTAACCTAAATGTAGCAGTGCTCGTTATATAAAACTGTAGAACCGAAATGTGGTATTTGTTGTTCCTGTATTGAAAAGCAATGTGAAGTCCTATAATTATAAGAAGAGAGACACGCCAATAGCAGCCAGTCTAGAACCAACCAACCCCAACAATAGACGATCGGGCCAATAACAAAGATGTGTAGTCGGGTAGTACTACAATTTACATATGAAGAAATATTGTTACCTTTACAAATTAGTGATTCTAAATTCATAACCGAATATATTATGGCCTTATTACTTGTTTAATTACATGTGTGTGCATAGCTATATATACTCGAAATAACACGGGAGGTCTGTTCTGAAATGATTCATAAATTGAACTAAGGGGTAATTATAACACATTTATCATATGCCATATTAATGAAATGTTGTTCCAGACCAAATTTGGTATTGGTATGCAAGGACTGTTAAACGTCTAGGGTCCAACAACACGTGATGGGCTATTTTACCAATTAAATAATTAAGAGCGTAAACCTAGGGGTATACAAGTAACAGGGTTTGCGCGTTTCGTGAGGCATCCATTTGGTTCTTGAAGCGAGAACATGTAGTTCTCCATCGGTAAACAGCCGAGTCTGGCTGGATCAGAGAATGACTTTATCATAATGCTTGTAACCATGTAACCTAAATGTAGCAGTGCTCGTTATATAAAACTGTAGAACCGAAATGTGGTATTTGTTGTTCCTGTATTGAAAAGCAATGTGAAGTCCTATAATTATAAGAAGAGAGACACGCCAATAGCAGCCAGTCTAGAACCAACCAACCCCAACATTAGACGATCGGGCCAATAACAAAGATGTGTAGTCGGGTAGTACTACAATCGTACCGTCAAGAATAAGCCTATTTTACCGTCAACCATAAGCCTATTTTACCGTCAACCATTAGCCTATTAAACAATAAGCCTATTTTACTGTCAATAATAAGCTTATTTTACTGTCAATGATAAGCCTATTTTACCGTAAACAATAAGCCTATTTTACTGTCAATAATAAGCCTGTTTTGCAGTCAACCATAAAATTTCTTACATGTTTTGGTATCGGTTTCATTTCGTAATCCACACAGGGATGCGTACTTCAAATACCATTTTTAAATTTATCGTAATGTCCACTCGCGACTAACTAGGAACTAACATATGGTTTATTATTCCTATTTCGGTTATTCGTTTGAGCACAGTGTCTTTAAGGAGTGCAAGGAAACCAGGGTACCCACAGAAATTACGGAAGTTAGGCAGGTACACATATATCAACCCAAGTCAATGCTTTATTCTGACCTAAATCAAATTTATCAACAGAAACATTCTAGCATATCCTCCAGTAGTAATAAATGTTGGTTTTTTTAAAATCCATGACAGCCTTTTAGAACATAGTTACTGATGAAAACTTACATTTGGCACGGAAGGATTGTATGAAACGGTAAACGACTTCAGCTCCTCGTTTAAAACCAAAAACAGAAATAATAATTTGATTTTCTTGGCTATATTTGTTAAACAAGGATCTACAGCATCTTAAAATCATATTGCTCGTTCCTGATAAACCCCAAACCTAGCGGGCACGCAACGTTGTGACAACGTTGTGACAACGTCAATATTGGTCGCGACGTTGTACAACGTGTTTTCGACCAACATACAACGTTGTATTTACGTCATATACAAGTTGTAGTCACAACGTTGTGACAACGTCAACACAACGTTATCAAAACTTCATATACAAGTTGTGGTCACAACGTTGTCAAAACGTCATATACAAGTTGTTGTCACAACGTTGTCTAAACTGGTTTAAGTGATCAAGGGCTATAACGTTGGCAAAAATTAAGTGGAAATTACTGAAAATCAATAGTATTCTTCGTCGCATGACCTTATACACTGTGTGTAAATTTAAAGTCAATCAGATATTAACTTTAGCCTCTAGAGCTTCCACAAGATTTTTCAAAGTGATCAAGAGGCTTCTTCGTCACATGACCTTAAACACCGTGTATAAATTTAAAGTCAATCGCGTATTAACTTTTGCCTCTAGAGCGTTCACAAGAAACTGTGGACGACGGATGGAACGAATGGACGGACGGGGCGACGACAATATACGACCACCTTTCCAAAGGGCCCGAAATTCGATGACTTTTAAGTATAATAAAACATTCTCACTTAATTTATTCTTGTTATCAAAACGTCAGGTTATCTACCCGTCATATACAGCAGTTCGAACCTTGACCCCTGGTTTTAAGTGATCAAGGGCCATAACTCTGGCAGTTATTACTGAAAATCAATAGGATTCTTCCTCGCATGACCTTAAACACTGTGTCTAAATTTAAAGTCAATCAGATATTAACTGTAGCCTCTAGAGCTTCCACAAAGTGATCAAGGGCCATTACTCCGGCAGTCATTATCAAATGTCGCTGACAGTCAATAGGTTTCTTCGTACCGTGACCTTAAACACCTAGTATAAATTTAAAGTCAATCGGATATTAACTTTAGCCTCTAGAGCGCTCACAAGAAACTATGGACGACGGATGGACCGGACGGACGGATGGGGCGACGACAATATACGACCACCTTTCCATGTGGGCGTAAAAAAATAAAGGACCCGAAATTCGATGACTTTTAAGTATAATAAAACATTTTCACTTTCTTGTCATTGAACACGGCGAATTTGTACTGCATTAATTGATTGTGGATTAAAACATTTCGTCGGATCCTATTCGGCGGTGTGCGACATCGATCATTTATTTGTTTTATATTTTTTCGGAAATCATAATTACCTTGAATGCATTAAAGTTATTGGTGTAATAAATAGCTGAACACACGAGTTGGGAAAGCCTTTTTCAAAGCTGATAATGGTCAGAATGATCTTCTCTCAAATCTTCAAAACATTTCGGATTGTGAAGATTACAACAAGGCACATTATCGGAACTTTTATATAAACATGCCATATCGTGGAAAAGAAAATTACAATTAGGCCATATCGAAAGTGGTTTACAGATGAAGTAAGAAACAGTAAAATTGAACGTAGAAATTTTGGTAACTCGAAATTCACAGACAGCTATTGTAAGTCTAAGAACGCTCCTAATAGATTAATAAAACGCACTAAACAAAATAACTTTATCATTGAAATTTCAAACCATAAGTCGAATCCGAAGTCCAAAATATAATAAATGGTTTATTGAAAGTAGTGATGTTATCCATTTAGAAATACGGTAATTATGATATAAAATAATTAATTGTTTCGGTAATTATTGTAGATTATTTTCTCCTGCGGTTCCATTTCCACGTAGTCGAACTTCTATTGTCATTTCATTATTGAACCCTCCTTGCAAAGTAAATTGTGTGGGCGGTTTTAAATATGTTTTATTACCCTTTAATTTCTGTTCTGAAACTGTAGTAGTGTTTTTATAATAATAAATGTAATGATTTTTTGGATTTTTTTTGTAGAACTATGGTACACTATCAGGTTTTATAGGTTACTACTCTAGAAGGCGTAAAAGTTCAACATTAGGTATGTTATGATTAATTAATATTTTTGTATTCATTTAGAAATACGGTAATTATGATATAAAATAATTAATTGTTTCGGTGATTATTGTAGATTATTTTCTCCTGCGGTTCCATTTCCACGTAGTCGAACTTCTATTTGTCATTTCATTATTGAACCCTCCTTGCAAAGTAAATTTAGCAGTGGGAGGAAACCGGAGTGCCCGGAGGAGACCCATGAGGTTGAGAAGGCGCCCCTATCTCCATGCCACATACGCTCACACCAGGGTCGAAACCACAGCCGCAAGCCAGAGGTGGCCGGCCAGCTAGAGGTCGAAGCACGGCACTCTAGACTACTAGGCCATCCCAACCCCCTTTATAGCCCATATGGAACACAAATGATAGTCAGAAGAATTTAAAGTAACTTACATACAGTATTATTTTACATAAGAGAGAAAAAAAGCTACACAATCAAAATCTTCAAAAACCTGTTTTTGGCAAACAAGGGCCAACACCTCTGGCAAAACCAGTGAAATTACTCTCAATAAACGAATGGAAAATTATGTTTCATTGGGGGATCATTACAAATGTATCTGGTTTCCATCTGAAATGTTCATCTAGTAGGTTATACTACTATTATTATGTTAACATATCAAAATTTTGTTAGTATTAAACATTGCGTAGATCAGTTATTTTCGTGACAGACATGACCCTCAAAACCTCAAAACCAAAAGAGAATCAAATTAAGCTAACGCATACTGACTATACTTTGAGCTTGAGGGGGGGGGGTCTACTCTAGTTCAGGTCTAGACATGACTTGATTTCGAAAATAAATTAGGGTTGGGGATTGGTACACAAAACAGTATTAATACGCCTTCGTTCTCTGTACAATTTATACACAATTTAAAATCAAAACATGTCGCCGAACAATCTTATTCTAATTTATTTAACGTGAAAAAAGACATATGCCATAAAACTGGAATTGAAAAGAAGATTGCTGGCATATAATGGATTTCTTTCTGGCTTATCATCTTTTATTCCAGCCTGGAATAAAAAATAAATATTACCATGATCAACACAAATCTTTCGATTATTAGCTTTTTAAATAGATTGTCTTTACGGTAATTAATTCTTTATTTAAGATTCGTCAAAATCATTAAGAGACCGGTTATCGACCCCTTTCTACTTTTAGTATGCATGTAATTGTGGTCTCATAATGGTAATTGAAATTTCGTAAACGCGACTTTGGGGTTTATCAGGAACGAGCAATATGATTTTAAGATGCTGTAGATCATTGTTTAATAAATATAGCCAAGAAAATCAAATTATTATTTCCATTTTTGGTTTTAAACGAGGAGCTGAAGTCGTTTACCGTTTCATACAATCCTTCCCTGCCAAATGTAAGTTTTCATCCGTAACTATGTTCTAAAATGCTGTCATGGATTTTAAAAAAAACATTTATTACTACTGGAGGATATGCTAGAATGTGTCTGTTGATAAATTTGATTTAGGTCAGAATAAAGCATTGACTTGGGTTGATCTATGTGTGACATCCGATTAAAATCGATCGAATAAGCGCATGCGCCTGTCTAACTTCCGTTATTTCTGCGGGTACTCTGGTTTCCATACACTTCTTAAAGACACTGTGCTCAAAGGAATAACCGAAATTGGAATAATATACCATATGTTAGTTCCTAGTTAGTCGCGAGTTTTCATTACGCTTAATTTAAAAATAGTGTTTGAAGTACGCATCTCTGTGTGGATTACGAAATGAAACCTATACCAAAACATATAAGAAATTAGGCTGATTGTTGACTGCAAAACAGGCTTATTATTGGCAGTAAAATAGGCTTATTGTTTACGGTAAAATAGGCTTATAGTTGACTGTAAAATAGGTTTATTATTGGCAGTAAAATAGGCTTATTATTGACAGTAAAATAGGCTTATTATTGACAGTAAAATAGGCTTTTTGTTGAATAGGCTTATGGTTGACGGTAAAATAGGCTTATGGTTGACAGTAAAATAGGCTTATTGTTGACGGTACAATAGGCTAATTGAAATTGCACCATCTTTCTATATGATTATTCCACAATAAAATAGGCATATGGTTGACGGTAAAATAGGCTTATTATTGACAGTAACAGAGGCTTATGGTTGACGGTTAATAAAAGCCTATTGTTGATGGGAAAATAGGCTAATTGAAATTGCACCACATTCTATAAGATTATTCCACCATAAAATAGTTTATGTATTTTTTATTAATTTTATATGAATTGTTGGAAAATTTATATTTATAATACAATTACATTGCTTGTTTATTAAAAGCACCATTGGCGTGTTTATACGATATATTTTTTTTTGTCGAATCGTTTTAATTCAATTTATCCCATCCATATTCATAGTTGTTTATGGTTTATTGTAAGATGGATTGGCGTCTATTTGTTACTTCGTTCCGGAACACTTGATAGGTCAATGAATCATTAAACATAAATGTTCAGTGCATCTCTTCAGCATGGGCGTCGTTGTTGAGTTTATGCCATGCACATCGTGTTAGACTTGAAATAATTAATGTACCAAAGTTCATGGCGTACAGGTGAGCAGGTCGTCTTGTAAGAGTAATATTTATTTTTAATATTGTTATCATTAGAGTAGCTAAGTCCGTAACTCAATATTATCCAAAATCTTCGACATTCAAAACACGATTTATTTGCAATTTTAAATCAGCACTAGTAGTGTTGTGATCTTACCTGGAAAATATGGGCTTCTGATATCCAATATTTAAGACAAAATAAACATATTTTACCATTGGTACATGAATCCTGTACCATAATGCCTTTCAGCGTCAATGGTAACAAGGTGCTCAAAGAATGAGGCTAGACATATTCCACAAGTCATGTCAAACGGTGATGCCATTTTCTTATTTGGAAAGCATGCGCATTAAATTCTATCGCTGTTGACTGGAATAACCAGACATTAGAAACTGTCTTTCGGTTGAGACTTCGCTACCCATAACCCCCAACATCCCAACTTCTTTAAAGCAATGTACAAGGGAAGGGCAATCCTGGCATCAAACGATAATGTTCAATTCATTAAATCACAAAGACAGCCACCTAATCTGAAACACCTCCTAACCAGAGCAAAATTCAATAATTCATCTATCGCAAGGACCGGTTTATATGTATCCAAATGCCTGGATCTTCGATGTAAATGTTGCGACCATATAACGCCAAATAACCAATATAATTTTCACAACTTTACGTTTAGCGTCAACGACAATATGAATTGTGACACAAAAATCTCATATATGTTTTGACGTGTCGGGCTTGTGCATTATTTTACATAGGGGAAATATCTGCTCATCTACGGGATAGAGTTCGCAACCATCGACGGGATTGTAATATTGAAAATGCGCCCTTATTTGTAAATAGACATATCTTTAAATGTGCGAAACACCTACAAATAAAATTTCAAACTTTCCCTTTTTATAAAATGAAAGTCGATGACACCACGAAAAGGAAATTAATGGCAAATCATTTTATTAAAAAATACGTTCCTCGACTTAATAGCCAATAAGTAACAATTGGCTATTAGTTTCATTAATTTTTCTTAAATCTATATATGATTATCTTCCACTCATTGTTCCTAAATTGAACCCATATACTACAGATTAACATACGTGTGTACGTGTTTTCTATTAGTTAACGATATACTATGTAACCATATACAATGGTAACTATAGCCAATTAAACAACAGTGTTACTATGTAGATATGTATAAATATACTATATTGTCCATCTTTATAAAATAACATTATTTATGAATAGTCCCAAGCAAACGAAAAGTACTTTACCAGTGTTGAAATCAGTTTGTGTCGGCATACCTTTTTATCTATTCATCATTTACCGTGGAACAAAGTAGTACAGCTTTGCGGTTGTGCTAATAATTTTGAATATATATATATATATAAATAAAATTAAAATATTAGAGAAAACACGCTAAAAATTAAGATTTTGGCTAGTACTTTCATCGTTATCAAACGAATCGTTAGGCCATTTTTATGCGTTACTATGCTGTTACAATAACGTTACGTCATAGCAGAGGAAAATGACTATGTAAGATATAAAAACTAAAATGAAATAACATTAATTAATCATCAAACATATACTATTCAAAAAAAGTAGGGGATATTTTATTTTTAAGTGTTATTAAAGTCACCTAATGAAACTGACGAAGAAACAAATGACAAAATGAAATGAAGTTCACGTTCATCGATTTATTCCAAATCATCGTTAGACTAAGTAAGGCAAAGACTGACCATTATAAGGGTAAAATGATACCCGGGGTCAAACAGCAAAGTTACCACAGCATCACAACAAAGTCAGTAACGGGTAAATCCTCCCTTGTTTGCCAAACAAGCATTGGTCCGACGTGGCATACTCCTAATGAGACGTCTAAGGTCATTTTGGTCCGGATTGTCCCATTCCTGTTGCAACGCAGCAGCAAGTTCTTGGACATTGGCAGGACGTTGTTGACGTTGACGTAACCTCTGACCAAGCATGTTCCAGACAAGCTCGATGGGGGAGAGGTCGGGACTCAGTGCTGGCCAAGGTAATGTGGTGATGTTGGAGGTAACCTGTAACGATCCTGGCCCTGTGACATCTTGCGTTGTCATCCTGGAAGATGAAACGGCGGCCATGACGTCGTGCGAACGGCACAACATGGACTGTTAAGATGTTGTTCCGGTAGTACTGGCCTCTTACACGCCCTGCAACAACATGTGAAGCCGTTCTTCCAGCAACAGTGATGCCTCCCCACACCATAACAGAACCACCCCCAAATCGATAATGTCTGATGACGTTAACGTCTTGGAAGCGCTCGTTTCGATGACGCCACACCCTCCTACGTCTGTCCGAAAAATCAACAGGAACCTTGACTCATCTGAAAACATCACATTGCTCCAGCGTCGATTATCCCAGTGTTGACGATCCCTACACCAACGACGTCTTGCCTGAATGTGATGATCTCTCAAACAAGGGATCACGCGAGGACGTCGGGCGCGAAGGTGACCCATATGCAGTCGATTCCGAATCGTCTGGCCACTCACTCTCACACCAGTGTCTGTTTGAAGATGAGCGCTGATCTGATTTGCTGTGATGACACGATTTCTCAAGGCCAAGGTACGGATAAATCAATCCTGGGATTCAGTTGTCGCCCTTGGTCGACCTGAGCGTGGTCTGTCCTGTACAGATTGTGTATCGGGGTATCTGGACCATAGCCTGCTTATGACAGACTAAGAAACATTCATCGTCCGCTCCACAACCGCCTGTGTTTTGCCGATCTGTAGCATGTAACCTTTCATTTTGGGTAAGCCGGCGCATATCAAAATTTGTTTTCTGGTCACTAAAACAATTAAACTGATGTTTCCACCCTGGAATTCAATGCCATAATGAATGTAACATTCAAAGTCTAGAGTCGTGCAAATCTTGGGTTCGACCCCTATGATGATCCCAAGCATCAACTGTATTCCATGCGGTAGCTATTGGTGCGTTTGGGCGTCACATGTAACTGGACATGTTTCTTCTGTTAGGTTCTATGGTGACTTTTTTCGTAGTCATTTGCATATTTTAGTATTATGCCCCCAAAATCAAATATCCCCTACTTTTTTTGAATGGTATAATTACATTTTTTTTTCACCCCTTAGCATTCAAAACTTGGTTATATTTAGCGATAAAGTTGCTTTCTTTGATTCCAAGAGATCATTATCACTAATATTGAGCTTGTACAGTGGGAAAATCTTGAATTGTCCTTTACCACAAATAACCAAATGTTCGCTCACCGGCAAGACTCTATTTCTTGCGAGTTGTATATTAGAGCGATGTTGGTTAATTCGTAAATTCAGCTGATCAGTATTTTTTCCAATGTACGTGCCATTACAACCATTACATATTAATAAGTAAATTACATATTTAGATTTACAATTCATATTTTGTTTAACATAGAATTTAACATCTTTAATAATTTGGACAAATGTTCCTTCTAATATATCGGAACATGTCATACATCGTAGGTCCCCACACTTGGATACACGGGTTACCGAAATATCAAAATTAAACTTTGACGATGTTAACATTCTTCTAAGATTTTGAGGTTGTTTTAGACTATTTACAATTTTTGAATTATTTAGGTTGTATTTTAATTTACTACTACTCTTTAAACCATCTAACCGCCCCCTTACAATGAACAGCCCTCTTTCTTGCGTAGGATTAAATGTTGTGACAAGAGTTATATATATTTGAATCGTTCTCTATTATTTTTGGTTTTCTGAGATCACCAATGTTGAGTTTAGCGGCGTTTTCTATACCAATATTTATCAACTGTAAAGGATAATGTTGTTTTGTAAGGAATTCCCTTAGCTCTTTGAGACGTTTGGATTTATCTTCTTCCGAAGATACTATTGTACATATGTTAATAGTGTTAAATAGATTAAAAGATCGAGACACTATTTTACGAAGTTGTAGACTACATCTCAAATCATCTGACTCTAACTTGAGAGTCGGAGAAGATTTCAGTGAACGAGTTAGGAAAATCAGAAAAGCGCTCATACCTAAGTTGAATGAAGTTAAGAAGAATGATCAAAATGTGAGAGCGTATTTGAAATTCGACAAGTTAATAGTTAATCAAGATGTGTATACGTACGACCTTGAAGACGAAAAGATAGTAGTTTTAAGTGAAAACAACAAATAGCAAATTACATCACAGCCGGAAGTATCTGAATTTTATTCGAGTGTTAAAAAACTAAAATGTGTTTGTTGGAACGTAAATGGACTAAAGAGTAAATGTAGATTTGGTGATTTTAAACGCTATTTGAGCCAATTTGATGTTATATGTTTAATAGAGACATGGTGTGGAGATGACTTTAAATATGATGAAGTTCTTACAGATTATAAATATGAAGTATGTATTCGAGGAAATGGTAAAGAAAGGGGTGGGTTAGTCGTGTACTTCCGAGAAACTATATCAGCTGGTATTGTTAGAATAAAGAGATGTTATACAGAAACTATACTTTTGAAATTTACTGCTGCCTACTTTGGTTGGGAAAAGGATGCAGTGTTCTGTTTTGTTTATATTGCACCTGAAGGGAGTAAAGTACACACAAATGGCTGCATGTTTGAACAATTTGAAGAAAACCTAGTTGAAGTTGAAAGTGAATATCCTGATGTAAATTTCATATTGGCCGGGGACTTCAATTCCAGATGTGGCCAGATAAAAGATTATATGTTAGATGATAATATAGAATACTTACCGGGTCTCGAAGATGCTGAATACAATACGGACGGTTTTGACATTCCAAGAAATTCGCAGGATAATGAAGTTAACAAATTTGGACTTAAACTAATACGCATGTGCGCTGTATTCAATGTGCATATGCTTAATGGGAAGAGTGATCGAGATAAGTTTGGTGCAATGACTTGTATAAAACATAATGGTTCTAGTGTTGTAGACTATGTTATTACTTCTACTGAAATGTTTAATCTTATTGACTATTTTTATGTTCAATGTAAAGATGAATCAGACCATATGCCCTTAGAATTCCATATTCAATGACATGTAGAAGGTTTCTTAACCGAAAGCTCAAATATACAGACAACCCCCTACAACAAATATGTATGGAAGCCCAGTAAAGAGGAGGAATTCGCTATGGAGATAAATAAGAACTTTGATCATTTAAATTTTGAATTCAAACATTTACTACCAACAGAGGTAGACCTGGCTATAGAATGTTTTACGAACTTTATTAAATCTTGTGCAAAATCGATGAACAGCGGGAAAAGGTCATATCATTTTAAAACAGAGGAGCAACCGCCATGGTTTGACTCCGACTGTGTAAATAGTAAGAATAGTAAGTACTGCGCACTAGATAAATTTAGACTTAGTAATTCGGTTATTGATTTGAAACTATTTAATACATGCAAAAATAAATTCAAAGAATTGTGTAGTTTTAAAAAAACAGAATATAATCGACATGTCTGTAATCAGTTACTTCAAAATTTAAATGACCCAAGTAAGTTGTGGCAGACTGTAAAAGGTTTTCGTCAAAAGGTTACGGTATCTGACAAAATAACCCCAAGTCAATGGGTGAACTACTTTGAAACACTGCTAAATCCAATAACTGATTCACAGAGTGTAGATGATATTAATATTACAATTAATGAGTCTAGTAATATTTTAAACGAACCTATAACGTATTATGAAATTAAGAAATGTATAGACAATATGAAATCAGGCACTTCACCTGGTCCAGACGGGCTAGGAATTGATTTCTATAAGGCATGTGTAGAACTAATAGGCCCAGTTCTCACAACTTTGTATAATACCCTATTTGATGAAGGCAGATTTCCAAACTCGTGGTCAATGGCTCTAATCACACCTCTGCACAAGAAAGGATCAAAACATGACCCATCAAACTACAGAGGCATATCTCTGACTGATTGTATTAGTAAAATATACTGTGCTGTGCTCAATAATAGATTACAAAACTGGTGTTGTGTCGAAAAAAAGTATTGCGAAGCACAAGCAGGTTTTAGGAAAGGGTACTCTACTGTCGATAATATTTTTACTTTACATGGTCTTATTCAAAAATATCTCACAAAATCAAAGGGGAGATTGTATTCTTTATTTGTAGACTTTTCTCGAGCTTTTGACTCATTGAATCGAAAGAAACTATTAGCATTAATGCTAACAGAAGGTGTGAACGGTAAAATGTATTTAGCATTAAAAAGCATGTACTCCAATGTATTATCAAGTGTTAAATTATCATGCAACATAACCCCATATTTTGATTGTTTATCAGGAGTTAAACAAGGTTGCACATTAAGTCCTCTTCTATTTTGTTTTTATGTAAATCAACTCGTAGAAATGATGGAAGCTAGTGATGTAAGAGGTTTGTTCACTACGCAAGAAGCAAACGATATAATTATGTTATTATATGCAGATGATCTCAGCATATTATCAGACTCGGTTGGTGATCTACAAAGAAAAATAAACATTTTGTATAAGTTTTGTACTAATTTTAATTTAAATGTAAACCTTTCAAAGACAAAGATTGTAATTTTTAGAAATGGTGGTATTACTAAGAATATTGAAGTGTTTTATTATAATAATGTAAAATTAGAAGTTGTTTCTTATTACAATTATTTAGGTATATTATTTTCGTCGCGATTATGTTGGAGTAAACCGTTGTATAGTTTAAGTGTCAAAGCTGATAAAGCTCTTATACCCATAAAATGTCTTCTTAGAAGTGTCGATTGTATATCCCTAGATCAAGCTTTTAAAATATTTGATGTTATTATCAAGCCGGTATTGTTGTATGGGTCACAAGTATGGGGCTTCGAATACAGAGAAGATATTGAGAAAGTTCATAGTGCATATTGTAAATACATTTTAGGCGTACACAAATCTAGTACAACCGTAGGATCACTCGGAGAATGTTGCCGCTATGATTTATCGGTATCTTATATTTCAAATTGTATTAAATATTGGATAAAATTATTAAATATGAACGTGGATAGATACCCTAAGTAAGTATATAAAATGTTGTGTAATTTAGATAGAGCTGGAAGGGGAACATGGGCGACCAAAGTAAAACATGTGCTTTGTTCTTTAGGGTTCGGCTATGTATGGTTTAACCAAAATGTTGGAGACAAACGAATATTTATGACATTATTAAAATAACGATTAACTGATATTAACGCCCAGGAATGGTCATCGAAACTAAATGAGAGCAGTAGTCTATCGGAGTATAAATGTTTCAAGCTTAATTTATTTCCAGAACAATACTTGTCTGTAAATATTCCAAAAGTAGCCAAAAGAAATATCACTCGGTTACGTTTAAATTTATTGCCATTATATGTAAATATGTTTAGAAGAAAATTAAGTAAAACAAATTTGTGTCCATTATGTGAATTAGAACCAGAAGATGCTTTTCATTTCATATGTAAATGTAAATTATTACAAGACATCCGTGTTAAATATTTAGATTTTGTAGACTCTTACGATATTAATTATTTTTATAAGTTGTGTACATATAAAGATAGAGAATTTTTATTATCTTTGTCAAATTTTATAAATGCAGCCATAAAGATTAGAAATCATCAAATTAAGAATTAAACTGTTTATTGTAAATAAATTAACACTTTTTAAAATGTTCATAATAGTACCAATTTATTTATTTAATGACCTGTTCTATATTTGTATACATGTATTATTTATTTATATATTCATAACCTTGTAACTTTGGGTCGATGACCTATTTACTGAATAAAACATTATTATTATTATTATTATATTGTACATATCCGTCTTGCAAGATTATAAGGAATATTCCTTTTGGTATGCGCAGGATGATTTTTTCGATCGTGAAATTTAACGTTTTGTTCATCGAATTAAGCAGGGAATGGAGTTGTATAATGAGTTTTGGATTATTTGTTAATATTATAAAACAATCCTCCAGAAGTCTCCTCCATGCCGCTTCAATGAATAATTGTATTTCACGACCAAAATTCTGCACGATTTCCGAATACCACAGCTCTTCCAAATAACCAAGGGTAAGCGTTGTATATGTTGGGCCGACTTTGGTGCCCATAGCTTCCCCTTTAATTTGATCATAAAATTGACCAGCGAAATAAAAAATATTATTTGCCAGAACAATTTTAAGTGCTTCTACAACAAATGACTTAGGAAATCGTATAGGGCATTCTGTTTCAAGCTTATCTAACCAGTTATCTACTGCCTTTATTCCAAGATCTTGTTCGATGTTACTGTACAAATTTTCAACATCAAAACTGACTAAAATGCTGTTAGCGTCTACAGATTCTGGTAATTTGCACAAAAAGTCTATGTCATCTCGCTTAAAGCTTTTCACATGTCTACAAAAAGGTTTGAGGATAATGTACTACTATTAGGCCCCCTACTACGGGTCTAAACTTTAAATCAGCTGAATATCATAATAAGAAGGTACCAAGTGATCATGCTTTAAGAGTTTTTGTTTAAACATGAATAACGTATCTGAAAGATCTAGATTGTTCCAAAGTCGTGTAGTTGAGGGAAAGAAGGAATTATAAAATGGATTAGTTTTACGAAAATAGTATGGTAGGTTTTTGTCATTTCTTAGTGAGTAATTACTTTGTTTTTTGTTTAGATTGTCATAAAGGTAGTCAGGGGTTAAATGGTTTATTATTTTATATAAAAATATCAAGTTATGTCGTTCACGGCGTTGTTTTAAAGGCAGAATACCGACTTCTTTATATAAAAAAACATGGCTAGTTCCCTTCACAGCGCCACATATTGTGCGTAAAGCATCTTATTGTAATTGTTCTAACTGGTTAGCTAAGTAATCCGTGCACCCATCCCAAATAATGTCAGCATAGTCAAAATGTGGTAAAATATATGAAGTATATATTGTTTTAAGTAATTTCCTTTCTAGTCGGTTCTTGAGTGACCTTAAGCAGTTGATAAATTTTGACACTTTATTACAAAGATTTTTTATAGGTATGTTCCATTTAAGATTGTTTTGAATAAAAAGCCCCAAATGTTTCTGATGAGATACTTCATCTTTTTTAACCGTGTTCATACAAAGAGGAATAGAGTTGTGCTTAGGCGTGGTTGATATTGTTAATGTTTCAGTTTTATCGGGATTAAAGGAAACTAGCCATGTTTTAGCCCATGTGTATATTCTCTTAATATCTGAATTTAAAAATTGGGCACCTTCTGTAGGATCTTTAATCAACATATATATAGATGTATCATCCGCGAAAAATTTATTATTTGACTGTAATTTTTCGACAATATCATTTATGTAGATTAGAAAAAGTAAAGGACTGAGAATCGAGCCCTGCGGAACACCAGCCGTGACAACTGAGGTAGCAGAGGAGGCATTTTCGACGACAACACACTGTGTTCTATTAGTTAAATAACATTTAAGCCACTCCAATATGCCTCCTCTAATACCAACAATGTCCAGCTTTCGACAAAGACCGGCATGCCAGACCCTGTCGAAAGCCTTGCTGATGTCACAGAATACAATCCACACATAGTGACCGTAATCTATCGCCTTTAAAAAGAAGTGATTAATGTCTGTAAGTTGATTTATAGTGGAATCTCCTTTCATGAAACCGCTTTGGAACTTTGTTAGTAGTGAGTTGTCGCGCAGGAAGTTAAATATATGCTTGTGTATGCATTTTTCAAAATTTTAGAGACTAAACTTAACAATGATACCGGTCTATAGTTAGAACAATCTGATTTACTGGGTTTTTTGTTGAGAGCCAAAACGTTTGCATGTTTCCAAGTTTGGGAAAAAGATCGAGTATTGAGAGAGGAACTAAAAAGAGAACATAGTGGAATAGAAATTTCTCCAGCAACTGATTTAAGTAATTTACCACTAATATTATCGGGACCAGAAGACTTTGATATGTCAATACAACTAAGCATATCTCAACTTCCTTTTGGTGTAATGTCAGTTCGGTAATCGAGTTCTCTTTCTGACTCGGACAAGAAAGAGGGTGATTAGTATCGTTCAGTTCAGTCTGATTTATAAAAAAATGTGTTACGCCCCTGCTTTATCGCGTGGTGTAAATGCTGTGTTGTTGTTGTTAGTATTGAGTGGTGGGACAGAGTGATGTGATGACCCATTTTCTTTAGCAAACAAGTAAGTTGATTAGTTTCCACCATGATTTAGAGTCAAAATTTAAATCGTTATTTATGGTTTGATCTATTTTTTCGTAATAGTTACGTTTACAATTTCTTATTAAATAAATGTAATCATTTCTTATTTTTCGAAATGCATTCCAATGCTCTGTTATTTCCGAAATTTTTGCTTTTCTATGAATTTTGTTCTTCAGTTTACTCATTTTTCTAATTTCATTATTCATCCAGGGTTTATCTCGAGGTCTAATAGTCACATTATTTTTGCAATACTAATCAACTTGTTTGTAAATTTAAAGCATGCTTCGTCAATAGTGCCGCATGCAGGGATTACGGTCATATCGGTATTTGTTACGTCATGTCTCAGTCCTTCTATATTCATTTTTGCAAGTAATGAATTTCTACCGCGTTCTTTATATCTGGTTGGTAACGCAAATAATTTTTTTAAGTTGAAATATTGATAACTTTATGAATAAAAGAATCTTTTACCTGGCAAAAATAGATATTAAAATCACCCATGATAAAACATTTCGTTATGTTATCTAATAAAGCCAAATTAATAGAATTTAAAATAGAATAATTTACCTGAGAAGAACTACTGGGAGACCTATAAAATGTACCTAATACAAATTTATTGTTTAGAGTGTGAATTTCTATCTAAATACACCCTGTATTGTCAACTTCCAAGTCACAGCGTCTCTTATATTTCAAAGTATTTCTAGCTGCTACACCACCACCCTTGTTAGTTGTGCGGTCTTTCCTTATTGGTGCTTGGTAAGATGGAAAGGAGACTAAACTAAACGAATATCTGGTTTTAACCAAGTTTCAGATATTGAGAGAATATCATAACTATCTAACTCTGAAGAGATCAAGTCAATTTTACCCCGGATACTCCTTACATTCAGATGCACAATAGATAAATAATTATTTTTTTAGATTAGGGCCGGGATTCTGTTCAATATCACCACAGAGTAATAAGATAACGAATATACATATACTACATAAATTACCAAGCCTTATGAGTTTAAAGATATAATTAAAAACAGAGTGGTTACATATTTTTTTTGTTTAGTCTTTAGTAATAAAATATTACTTTCTGGAGAACCATCATTATAAACATCACATAAGAAAACAGTTATATAAAAATTACTAATAAGCATACAATGACTAAATAATATAATATCATAATACATTTGAACAACACAATGAGGTAAATAAAATGAATAGTTGAACACAGAAACGTATATACATTCTATGTACAGTATGATGTTGTTACTGTACAAATTATCTGACACCCTGGGCAACCTTCGGGTTCGCTTTTATGGTCACGACTATACGGCAAGGTATAGTTCACTACAACCGAACGGAAGCTAGTTCAACAATAGTCGTAAAAATGGAAGCCGCACTCTTATATGAACTGCTACAAAACATTTTACAGTATTTCCTCGAATACAACCCCGGCCTCGATTACAACCCGGGCCGTGAATAGAACCCGGGGTTAAGGGGGTGTTAAGATAAATACAACCCGGGTCTCCAATAGAACCCGGGTCTCTATTATAACCCGGGTCTAACGTAAAAACTGAATACTCCCTGTCAAAATATAAATTCATTGATGATCCATGCACAGGAAGTAGAATTGTCTCATGTCACGCACAGACAGTTGAGCCTTCGTATTTGCAAGACCGATCATGTCTGCTTGTTTTACTTGTCCAAAATGTCACTCATATAGAAGATTTTGAAGCATTAATTCGGGTCTGAAAAAATACAACCCGGCCTCGATTATAGCCCGGGCCTCGAATACAACCCGGGGGTCGGGGGGTGCTGAACGAAATAGAACCCCGGGGTTGTATTCGAGGAAATATGGTACTTCACGAAATAGCAAGTTGGCTTAATGAAAACTTTGATATGAACATTTCATACTTTGGAGACAAATTACCGGAACATTTGCCAAAGTTTCTGACTATGCTGAAAAAGCTGTACTGGAGGTAGAATATCATAACGACGAATTAAGAAAGTGCCCACAGTTGAGTTAGTGACCATGTTATCTCCAGACAAAAAAATACACAAACCAACAAAATATCCAAAGTTTATTTACAGTACATAATTCATATTTACAATGTATATCAAACTTATGTATTAAATGAACAAAATTGTTTGTTTGTGTTACTGTTTTTCTAAATAAAATTCACATTTGGATGAAATATTTTTACTATAAATACTGTCTGGCATCAGCCTTGGTCGAGGATTGATAAAACATGATTATCCACACTATATAATATAAACTACTTAAATGTTTTATACGAATTTAAATAACTCTCAGGTTCTGGAGGAGCATTGGTAGTATACGTTCTATCTTCAAATAACAATTCCAACTCACCACAACACAATTCAACACATGTTTTATCGCGAGCCGCCATTTTTAATCTGACTAGACCTGACTCAACCGTCCTCGAAAGGTTGGTTAAGCATGGTCGCGACTATAGTCTAACCATTTCAAGTTCGGGTACCGGTGGCCGAGACCAAGTTGAACCATGGATGGACATTTGGACGAGCCGAAGGCGGCCTTAGTCTATGTGTAGAGTGGGTCAGTCACGTGATAACTTACCGTTACCGATGCAATGTGTAACGAGCACGTGCTTATTGCCAGGACGACCTTCGGTTGCGCTTGTATGGTCACGACTATACGGCAGAGTATAGTTCACTACACCCGAACGGAAACTAGTTCGACCATAGTCATCAAAATGGGCGCAGTTCTCTTCAATGAACTGCTACAAAACCTGTTACTTTACGAAAACACAAATTTGCTTAATAAAAACTTTGATATGACCACATCATTCTTTGGAGACTAATTCCCGGAACGTTTGCCAACAGTTTCTGACTATGCTGGAAAAAGCTGTCCTGGAGGTAGAATATGATAACTATAATTTCAAGAAATCTAGTTCTACTCAGAGTTGAGTTAGTGACCGAGTTATCCCAAGACAATAAAATAAACAAAATAATCAAATACCCAGAGTTTATTTACAGCTCCATAATTATATTTACAATGTAGGCCTACATGTATATCAAACTGATATTATTTAATGAAGAAAATTGTTTGTTTGTGTTAGAATATGACAACGTCGATTTCAAGAAATCTATTTACAGTTAAGTTAGTTATACCCATACAATAAAAAAAACCAAACCAACCAAATATCCAAAGTTTATTTACTGTATCAAATGAACAAAATCGTTTGTTTGTGTAACTGTTTTTCCAAATAAAATTCACAAATGGATGAAATATTTTTACTATAATACTGTCACTTTCACAATTTCAGTCTAACATTAGCCTTGGTGGAACTGGTTGACATAACATGATTTTACATCCCACTTCTACCTCGTTGCCATTGGCAACCTTTGATAAAACTGGCCTGTTTATTTCCAATACAGACTCAAAAGTATCCGTGTATCAGAAATGAACAGTACACTGTTTAAAAAGAGTACTGTTCATTCCCGACACGAATACTTCTACACTGTTTAAGATACCATTCAAGCAAAAATAGCGGACGTTTAGTCCGGCCCAAACCGCAATGATAGCTATGGCTCTATACAATGCAGCCGCACAAATTACATGAAACAACTAGTAAAAATCACAGTAACAAAACAAACCGGGTGGAACAAACTGGCAGTTCAAAAATATATACAATGACATTAAATTAACAAAACATCATATTAAACAAATTAATTATTATACATGTCAATTGGCACCTATTCCATAATTTGGTTTGATTTATATTAATGTGCAAAACATATTAATGAGAACACTGAATAATTATTGTAATTGTGATGATAAAAGGCGCAGTTCTCTTGCTGGACACTTCACAGACATTTAAAATAAGCAGGATAAAAACAAAAACGCCTAGAAAGACATCCATTTTATAACAAATAATTCGTTGATGCATACTTTCACCAGGAATGACCCACGTTTCGCATTTCCTTCACACTACATTTAATAATAATATTATTAATATTGCAGTCGTCTACGATGTGGTCTAAACAAACACGTGATTGTTTTACGCCCAGGGTATAGCTAGACGCACGTGTAAATACTACTCAGCTCGTCTCTCCACTGCGAAATTATTCTACCATGAAATGTAACGTGAGGCTCAGAAAGGGATAAATGAAAAAACATTTGTCACTTTTCGGTTGAAACGACTCGATAATAAATACTATTTTTTACATATCGCTTCAAAATACTCGATAGAAATGTGATGTAAGTGGCTTATTAGCACCTTTCCTCGGTGTATCGGTGAATATCAGGACAGTTTTGGCCCGACCAAAACTGTCCTGATATTCACCGAGGAAAGGGTGCTAATAACTACTACATACACTCTATATTACATAATCTGGAAACTACTTAAATATGTTATATTGGTAGTTTAACTTCTATCTTCAAATAAAAATTCCAACACAACATATGTTTTGTCGCGGACCGCCATTTTGAAACGACTCGATAATAAATACTATTTTTTACATATCGCTTCAAAATACTCGATAGAAATGTGACTTATTAGCACCTTTCCTCGGTGTATCGGTGAATATCAGGGCAGTTTTGGACCGACCAAAACTGTCCTGATATTCACCGATACACCGAGGAAAGGGTGCTAATAACTACTACATACACTCTATATTACATAATCTGGAAACTACTTAAATATGTTATATTGGTAGTTTAACTTCTATCTTCAAATAAAAATTCCAACACAACATATGTTTTGTCGCGGACCGCCATTTTGAATCTAACTTGACCAGCCTCAACCGACTCGAGGGTTGGTAAGCGGGTAATCATTATAGTGGTTGCTTGATTTGGTATAATCGAGTCATTATTTCCAGAAAATGAGAAATAAAATTAACTGAAATGTGGTTTAACGTTCTATACTGGGCTAATCAAGAATGTGAGTGCGCGAGATGTATGAGTTGACTAATAATTAGGATACGGGGGTCTTCGCTACAAAGTGTCGTTATGTCCTAAGTAGATCGACAAAAATAGTGTTTAATGGTAAAAATAAATGATAAAATTCTGACATAAAAATAAATAAACTACATATATATATATTCTTAAAAGAGACATTATATGTGAGCAGTAAAAAGCGAATATAACAAAATATAAATATTCAATAATCTCACATAAAATTTCACAATGACTGCAACATCTTTTAATCAAACTTCTGGATCAGTGTCAATTTCATAACTGTTAGATGCTGCTGTGGGGTTGATTGCGTTTTGCAATGTTGAAGTCAGTATTCCAACATCGAATAGGGATTGTTGACGGAGTTCGGTGTAAATTAACGACCCGAGATTACCGGTATCATTTGGCGGTGTAGCATTTGGTCTGGTATGTTCGGTCTATGGTTTATGAATTAATTGATGTTCATCAGATTGAATTAATTGACTCAAATCTCCTTCCGAGTTCATGACTTGACTTCTATCATAAGTGGCTTTACATAAATTCGGCCAGCAATTTTTAATTTTTTTCAACTTGAATAACTCCCTTGTTCTTTTATAGAGTAGTGATCGTGTTTTTGTCAAAGCTTCATTCACATCATATTCCTGAAGCAACGGCCCGAGAAATCCCTCTCTGGCCATTGCTGGATTGGCTTCGGTTTCTTGAACTTTTAAGTAAGTGTGTCTATTCTTCTCGTTCAATCAAATCTCCCACTTACGTACAGTAACATGACAATCCGTCGTTTAATCTTGGGTAATATTTTGGACAAAGATTTAAGGTATTAAAAACGTTGAAAGTCTGTTCGTTACCATACAGTAGTGTTTACTTTACGTCAATACCGATAGCCTCGTTTGTCATGCAATTGGTTTTGCTGCAATATCCTGCTATGCGCTGGTTAATATAGCATAAAAAAATGTGCAGCCATGACGTAACGTTATGTAAACACAGTTGCCCTAATTAAACGTCCTGTTTTAAAGGTAATACCTTTGTAACGAAGTCAGTGATTGGTCAGTAATAGGATCATCACTGACCAGTCATAATTAGTGACAATAATACCCACTCAGTCCAGCAATGAGTAGTAGGATTAGCTCTAATCAAACGGAACACTGCGAGGAGGATGCATTCACATATACTTTGGAATTGTTGGTTAGGTTGTCTGGTTTGAGATTACGTTTGTTGCCATATACTGATGCGCGATCTCTATAACTTATAAAACGTACTATATACAATGTCACGTACATTACCAGTGCCTTTGGTCCTACCCGTTGTGTGCGCCCTATTTGTTCCTTGAATATTGGCCGAGTGTTTTTATCTACCAAGAAGTGACTTTATTAAATTTAATATAATATCGTCTGTATTTTCACGGGGATTTCCTTTGATACCTGTGATCTTCAAACATGTTCGTCTCGAATATTGTTCTAAGTCATAAATCCGATTTTCTAGGACCTTAATTTGACTGCTAAAATGATTTGATACCTCACACTGATGTTGATTGGCATTATAGTTTCACTAATTTTGCTAATTATTGACTCACGTTTTTGCAGCTCTGCAGCCTAATATTTCAAAGAATCCTCATCCCTCATAATGCTGTCTAAAAACTCATTTATGCAAATTGTGTGATTCCAGGTGCGACTTTTACTGACGCGAACAAACTCAAGCGGAAACCAGTTTATAGAAGCCAGTGTGGAAAATCCTGCCTTTTCCGTTTTTTCCTCTTATTTTCTTTTCCACCCATTATCAAAGATTGAAAGTTAGTCGAAAATGGGCTGTACTTACTGTCTGTGTGCTAAATATCACAAAAGGTTTACACACTGGCTTCTATAAACTGGTTTCCGCTTGAGTTTGTTCGCGTCAGTAAAAGTCGCACCTGGAATCACACAACTTGTATTTTTTTGTTCAATATTTAATAATCTATATCACATTCGGTGTAGAATTGTGTCAAATAACGACCATGGTCTATATATCCACCAACACAAGGATTATTGGAGATCTATAACATTAATTTCAATCATAAAATAACAAAAACTCTCTCTGGCTATCTACGTGTCCACCTCAGTCGGCCATCTTGTTTTTGTTATTATCTTTTGAAACTCAAGAAATAAAAGATAGCTTAAATAATATTCTTCATGGACTGGTTTTTCTATTGATTCTCAGTTTCTTATCGGATAAATAATACATAGGAATAAATCGAACATAAATAATGAACTGTTTGGTAAACCATTAAAGAAATATATCGACCACTGATGATTGTTCAATATCATCTGTTGCAGAATATTATGGGCCTTTGACAATTTTAATTCTATATTTTCACAATTTTTTAAAAAACGGATTATCGGGAAAGCGGAACTCTGCACATTTCCGAGACTTTGTCGATGGACATTAAAAGCATACTGTCTGTAGTGTCTGTAATACATTGATACGGAGATAATCCTCGTTTCTATTTAAGAACACAGATTCGGTCGCGTTTATCCTTCATATCGTCCCAAATTTCTTTGAAGAATTTTCTAATTTTTTAAGCCAGTTATCAATAACCAAAAGCGAGATAGTGATACTCGGCGACTTTAATTTTCACATTGATCAGAACTCCAACGCATCGACTCGTCGATTTACAGACTTATTAAACAGTCATTCCCTTTTACAACATATTACTACATCAACCCATAGAAAAGGCCATATATTGGATTTGGTTATCACAAGGGATGATAGTTCCATACAATTGGATAATATCAAAGTTAAAGATTATTTAATATCTGATCATTTTCCTGTTCACTTCCAGTTATCTATTCCAAAACCAAAATATGCAACAAAATCTGTAACATATCGAAAATTGAACAGTTTACAAGAAGACAGTTTCTGTCAGGAATTAGAACGAAACGGTTTTTCTGATATTAATTACTTATATAATGTTAATTTGAAAGCTTAGCAATATTTCTCTATTTTAAACACAACCTTAAATACACTTGCACCCGAAAAGACAAAGGTATTTAAACTAAGATCGAACTCTGCATGGTTTAATAATGAGATCCTGGAAGCCAAACGAGTAAGAAAGACATCTGAACGTTTCTGGAGAAAATCAAACTAACAGTGCACAAACAAATATATCAATGCAACAAAACTACAGTGAATAAAATCATCTGTAAAGCCAAAAAAACATATTATTCAAATAAAATAGAAGAGAGTCAAAATAAACAAAAGGAATTATTTCAAATTACAAAACATTGTTAAATCCTGACCATGACCAAAATAAGTTCCCAGCCACATCTTCTCCTGAGCAGCTTCCAGATCTTTTCTCGCAATACTTTACACATAAAATTGATAAGATTAGAAATGGATTGTTAGCTGAAAGCGATAACCTAAACTCTTGTTTAACTTATGACCACCTTATTTTGTCAACACCAGTAATTCTAACTAAATTTTCGTTTGTTTCTGAATCAGAACTATCCAAAATTGTGAACCAATCAACTTCTAAATCGTGTAGTTTGGATCCAATTCCAAACACTTTTCTTAAGAAATGTTTAAAGACGATTCTACCAGCTATGACAAACATAATTAACAGTGCCATTGAGGAAAATACAGTCCCAAACACATTTAAATCTGCAATTGTATTTCCCCTTCTTAAAAAATCAAATTTAGATCCCAACCTTGAAAAAGACTATCGTCCAGTATCCAATCTAAGTTTCCTGTCCAAAACCTTGGAGAGAGTAATTGCCACTCAACTCACAGATCATATCTATGATAATAACACCATGGAAAAATTTCAGAGTGCCTACAGAAAGTTCCACAGTACAGAAACTGCTTTGGTTCGCGTGCACAACGATATTCAACTGTGTCTGGACAACCGAGAATGTGCCTTGCTAATTTTGTTGGATTTATCAGCAGCATTTGACACTGTTGACCATAATATTCTTTTAAACCGTTTAGAATCTGTATTTGGAATCTCTGGTGACGCTTTAGCACTCCTGAAATCTTACATCACCGACAGATCACAGAAAGTGAATGTAAATGGAGTGTATTCGTCTCTACAGAACATATCATCTGGGGTACCCCAAGGCTCAGTCCTTGGTCCCATTCTGTTTAGCCTTTGTACCAAACCACTTGGTGATATTGTTAGACATCATGGGCTTTGTTTTCATCTGTATGCTGATGACACGCAATTGTATATTTCTTTTAAGCCAACAGATGGCCATTTCGATCAATCTAAACAACATATTGAATCTTGTATATTAGAACTGGATGAGTAAAAACTTTTTAAAGCTTAATGACGATAAAACGGAATACTTGTTGCTTGGATCAAATATTAACATAAACAAATTAAATGATGCGTCTGTTCAAGTTGGTAATTCTAACATTAATCCATCTAGATCTGCTAGAAATATTGGTGTTATTTTTGATTGTCAATTATCTATGGAATCTCAAATTAATAATATATGTAAAACTGGTTATTTTAATTTACGTAATATATCTAAAATTAAGAAATATATGTCTCCTGATGCTACCAAAACCTTAATTAATTCTCTTGTTCCATCTCGCATTGATTGTTTTAACTCCTTACTGTACGGTACTCCTGCCAAACATCTTGACAAGCTTCAAAAACTTCAGAACTCAGCTTCTAGACTAATATCAGGCACTTCCTATCGAGACCACATTACACCTGTCCTCTACAACTTACATTGGTTACCGGTTGTATATAGAATAGAATATAAGATTTTACTTTTAACTTTTAAATGTTTAAATAATATAGGCCCTTCTTATTTGTCAGATATTTTACAATTTTATGAACCAAGTCGGTGTTTACGTTCTGCTTCTGATGATATCTACTTGTTGAAAAAAGGGCTAATTTGGAGTCTCACGGTGAGAAAGCCTTTTCAGTCGCCTCTCCGAAACTCTGGAATAAACTATCATACACTATGCGCAGTTGTCAGTCCCTATCCCAGTTTAAATATCTGCTTAAGACCCATCTTTTTAAAAGAGCTTTTAGTTAGATATATAAGCCTGTGATATATTTACATTTCCATTGTATTTTATTTGTCTTTATATTTTATCTGTCTTTTTATATTATTTGTCTTTATATTTTATATGTCTTTACATTCTATTTATCTTTATATTTTATTTGTCAGTCAATTTATATTTCACTTATATTCCATATTATCATTTTATGTCTTATTTGACTTGTTGCAATTATTGTAAAGCGCTACTGAACACTTCTAGTGAAAGCAGCGCTATATAAATTCATGTATAATAATAATAATAATAAAAATAATAAAAAAAATAATAATAAATGGACACGAAATTAAACAAAAATAGTACAAAATAGAAAGGAAACAAACCCAATCGGTCTCGGGTATGCGTCTAAAAAAATGGGTATCAATCATTTAGATAGTATACGAGCCCAAAAGCACAAACGTGTTGTCGAACTTTTATTCATAATGTTTTCAATATATATAAATGAAAAACTAGCACTATCCTAAGAGTCGATAAGTCACCTAGGCTTAATAATGAAGGCTAACGGTACCTGACAAACACGAAGGGAATTCTCGTTTGGAATTTAGTGAGTTCAATTTCTCTCAATCCCACAAACAGTGAAAAGCGGAAACCCACACCACGAATTGGTGGAATAGAAATCGAGTGATACTGGATATATCCAATTTTGGAACGCTCCGTCCTCACAGTCGAATGACATGGACTTGAGTCCTTTCACATGTCTGCCAGTTCCGAAACATACATGGTGTGAGCAGAATCGTGGCGTGGGTTAAACTAGTTTGAATGTTCCGAAATAGTGAATAGTGAATATACCATTCCAACCAACAATGCACTTAAAACTGCCTGATAAAACTGTGGCAGGACCGACTGCTATGTCACTCTGTTGTAATTCTGTCAAGGCGGAATGTCCCGATTTAACAATTGGGATAGTGTAATATTCAGTTGGTAATTCTCATGTATACTTGAATGGCATTTTTCATGGGATCGTATAATAAGTCTGATTTAATGGTCGAGAGCGAGCCATTAGACATTAAGTAATATATTGTAACAACAAGAGGACCGTGAGTTGTTTGTGGACACTCTACAGGTAACAAGTTTTATCCGGTCGTGATGAAACTTGAAATATGAGTTTATCTCCAAAGGATGTAGATTCCTTTCGATATTGGCATACATTGGACCTTAACTTCGTGGATTATTGCCCCTAATTGCACGAAAAATCACGTTTTAAGCTTATGGACAATTTAGATGTCACAATTTTTTATCCGATTGTGATGAAAATTGAAATGTATGTTTATAACCCAAAGACCTCGTTTCCTGTCTATATTCGCGCATATCGGACAGTAAAGTGAAGCAACATGATAATCATTTTTATACGCCCACATTTTCATGTGGACGTATTATGTCGTCGCCCCTGTCTGTCTGTCCGTCCGTCCGTCCGTCCGTCCGTCCGTCCGTCCGTCCACAATTGTTTGTGGACTCTCTACAGGTCACAATTCTTGTCGGATTTTGACGAAACTTGAAATATAGGTTTATCGCCAAAAGATCTCGGCTGCTTTCGATATTGGCATGTATCGGATCAAAACTTCATGGATTATGGCCCCTGATTGTACGATTTTGATGAAACTTGACATGCATGTTTATAACCCAAAGATCTTGGTTCCTTTCGATATTTGCGCCTATCGGAACGTAATTTCCTGAATTATGGCCCCTGATTGTCCGAAAAATCACCTATTTTAGCTCGTGGTACCTCTTGAGGTCACAATTATTATCCGATTTGAAAAACCGTTCGATTATATCACCGTTACACCCTAAGGAAGGTCGAGTTCAAATTTCGGAAAAATCGGACCACAATTACCATACAAAATGGCCGCCGTTCGTACGCGAATACTGTTAAAAAATGGTATATCAAGGTTGTGGACCCCGTAGAGATCACAATTTTAATTCGATTTAAGATGAAACTTGAAATGCATGGTTATAACCCAAAGATCTTGGTTCCTTTCGATATTTGCGCATATCGGATCGTAACTTTCTGAATTATGGCCCCTGATCATACGCAAAATCGCCTTTGTTTAGCTTGTGGTCCCACTGGAGGTCACAATTATTATCTGATTAAAAAAATCGTTTGATTATATCACCGTTACGCCCTAAGGAAGGTTGAGTTCGAATTTCGGAAAAATTGGACCAAAATTGCCATACAAAATGGCCGCCATTCGTACGGAATACTGTTTAAAAATGGTATATCAAGGTTGTGGACCCAGTAGAGGTCACAGTTTTAATTTTCGATTTTGATGAAACTTGAAATGCATGGTTATAACCCAAATATCTTTGTTCCTTTCGATATTTGCGCATATCGGATTGTAACTTTCTGAATTATGGCCCCTGATTATACGCAAAATCGTCTTTGTTTAGCTTGTGGTCCCTCTGGAGGTCACAATTATTATCCGATTTAAACAGTCGTTTGATTATATCACCGTTACATCCTAAGGAAGGTTGACTTCGAACTTCGGTCAAATTCGGAACAAAATTGCCATACAAAATGGCCGCCGTGTGTACGCGAATACTGTTATAAAATGGTATATCAAGGTTGTGGACCCAGTATAGGTCACAATTTTGATTCAATTTTGATGAAACTTGAAATGCATGGTTATAACCCAAAGATCTTGGTTCCTTTCGTTATTTGCATATATCAGATCATAACTTCCTGAATTATAGCCCCTGATTGTCCGAAAAATCGCCTATGGTCCCTCTGGAGGTCACGATTATTATCCGATTTAAAAAAACGCTTGACTCTATCACCATTACACCATACGGAAGGTTGAGTTTGAATTTCAAGGAAATCGGACCATAATTGCCAGACAAAATTGCTGCCGTTTGTACGCTAATAGTGTTAAAATATGGTATATCAAGGTTGTGGACCCAGTATAGGTCACAATTTTAATTCGATTTTGTTGAAAGTTGAAATGCATGTTTATAACCTAAAGATCTTGATTCTTTTCGATATTTGCGCATATCAAATTGTAATTTAATGAATTATAGCCTTTGATCGTAGGAAATATCACTTTCGGTTTTGCTTGTTTTCTATCCATGTCTCGAAAATGTGGGCGTATCCTGCCTGGCAGTGCCAGCTTACTATCTTTGAAGATAGTGATGATCCATGTATTCTGAAGCTTCTGGAGACAGTGTGTGTTTTCAGCTGAGATACGTGTCAAGAGACTCTTGCAGTATTCTAATCTTGAGATTACAAGAATAAGTGAATACGGTTATGGTCGGGCTGCGGAGTGCCGACTGCGTCTACCAGTGACGGATATTTCAAATATTTCGCTAGTGGAAATAGCACTTTCTCAGTATTTCCGAGACTTGAATTGAAAGTCCATGTATATGAAAGCATTTAAAATGCGGAAGCAAAAAAACGACAGAAGACAACGAGAAGTTTTAATTAAACTATACATCATTTTGCAATATGACTACAGAACGCGTACACTCTTGGTGCATGTTAGTTACTCAAATTTTTGGTAACACAATACGGTTTCCATTACAAAATGTAAGTCACAACTTTGAGAAGGATGATTCACAAAACACACTTACTAATGTGATTGGATCTTTAATGTGCTATTACGACACAATGAGATAAATTTACTGTTAATACCTTTTTGAGTTTATGTCCGTGCAGAACAATATTATACTACAAATAAAACCCAAACAATGTCAATAACAGTTTAATACACACACACAAAGAAATAGATTTGAATTGCAAGCCTGTACGTGTAATGAGAAGTTAAATGTGTACTAGATTAAATATGGTCTTGGAAGCTACTGTTGTTATCAGTATGGTCTTAAACGTCACTAATTCGAATTCTACCTCGCTTTAATTACTCTTTACAGAACATCCGGTACCACTATTTTTATTATCTGGAAGTCCACTTAGATAATTATTGTTGAATTGCAACTGGTGCCATACCAGTAAAATCATTGAAAAACTCGTTGTTATCCTTTTGAAATGTCAAACTGATTGAAAGTGGGATAAGTTATCAAGTTATAAGTTGAGTGCAATATCGTGTCCAGACCTATAACATTACACTTTATAATTTCAAAGTGTGTTTGCAATGATCGTGTATGTTTCATTTTTTCTCATTAAATAGTCGTATATTTATCACTAGTACTGCATATTGCCCGGCTGAAGGTGTTACTAGTCGGCCATATAGTTGGGGCGTACGAGCTGGGGGTGGCCACCCCCCTCCATTTCGGGCACCAAATGCTGGGAAAATTTGGGCACACGGTTGTACTTTGAAAAGTTGTATACAAAAATATTGTGTTTTTGAATGTGTCCAATTTAACAACGAAATTCAAATGCAGAGTGTCTTTAGAAATAGAAATCTTAAGACTCGACCATAGGCGTACGAGCAGGGGGGGGCAGTTGACTTTTCGGGCAGACAGGTAAAGTGAAAACAAATTTTTATTTAATCTACTTGGCAAAAAAAAGTGCCCGAAATCCAATAGCAGTAAAACGTGTTTGCGGCCGTCAAGTATGCCAAAATTTACTGGGGAGGGGGGGGGGGCCATACAAGGTCACTTTCGCTTCTTCGCCCCTCGAAAAAAACCGGTGCCGCTCTCTGTAAACCTGAATTTTTCTGGCATTTCTAGTTTTGCTTCCCTAACTGTCATCGAGCCTTAATAAAACACTTATATCCCTTTTCTTTTAATTAAATACCACGAATTTATACTGAGCATTGATTACTATTTGTGAATGCATCTGATTGGTTGGTTGGAATTTAGAGTGGTGAACAGTCCATTGGCTAATTAAACTATTTTGCCTGATTACACTATTTTGCCTGATCACACTATTTTTCCTTTACAGTTTTTTTAAGACTTAGAATTTTGTCTAATGGTTTGGATTGTTCGTTCACTGTTTTATTGTATTTCGGTTACATAACCATTTGATACGTTTGGAGTTGCTTCCACGGGCGTTTGCGGTGGTTAAATTTTCAAAATTTTCTCTGGGAGGGTGAGGCCCCAATACCCCGCGACAATTGGTTGTTTGGAATTCGGGTCAGCCAGGTAGGCTACATTGGACCAAATTGAAGTTGCTGTATTCATAGCCTGGAATAGCGGGAAAACACGTTTGCGCCAGTTAAATTTTCAAAATTTTCTCCGAACGGTCCCATCTTCGTGAACTGTAAACGATTTATTGTAATTCGAGTCATCCGCCTCAATTAGACTATATTAGACCACTTAGAAGTTGCTTTGTTCACTGGCTGAAATAACAGGAAAACGTGTTTGCAGCCGACAAATATTCCAAAATTTTCGGGCATTTCGGGTTCTGCCCCCGAACTGTCATCGAGCTCGCACACCTATGGACCGGAATCGTCTATTTTTTGGAGTACAGTAAGCCACGAGTTACAGTTACATAAACAACTGTTTTTACTATTTACTATTAGTTGTGTATATTACAAGTAAATAGAATTAAGTTCTCTTTTATTGATAATGTAGAAATTTTAATTTCTAAATCATCAAAAGAAGAGAGATATTGTAGAACCTGTCATAAGCCTTCAAATTAAAAATTGAACTTTTTCGGCACCAACCACCACCGCCCCCCCCCCCCAGTCAACATTTTTCCCGTACGCCTATGGTTGGAATTCGATGAAGAGCCATAGGCGAAAAAAGCTGCTGATCGGGGATAATTCTCTCTCTTACTTTGCACACCAAACCATAGAAATAACAATCACAATATGTTAGTCTCAAAATGAGACTAAATGTTAGACGAAATGTTAAACCACATTCCTTTTCTTGAACTATTTAGTTAAGTATTTAATCCATTATTGTTATTTATGTTAATGTCTCTAGTGATAATCCTGTATAGTATCATGTTTTGATGTCAACACTTGAGCTGTAGTTAATTCTATATAATGAACAAAATATACACAACAAAATACTGGTTTTTCTTATTTTAATTTTGTCGACTTGGAAATCAATTGCAAAGCAAAACAAACTGATTAATCTGAATAGCAATCTAAAATCTATTTATCGGTAATAAAGGTAGGTAACATTTCATATATTTTTCTGCAAATTAACGAATATTCGTTGCAGTAATTAACCTAATGTGCCACTATTTGACAATATTAGGTTGTAAACTGATTATATTGATAGTATGTGATAAGAATTTGGTAGTATTAAGGCGGCTACAGATCGACCTTACGACGCGACTCAACTGGTCGCCGACTGGTTTTCCGGCGACTGCCGCCGATTGTCGCACGATTTCAGTCGCCGATTCTAGTCGATCTGAGTCTAGCTACGACCGTCGTGCGACAGTTTTTCACGATCGGCGACTGAGTCGCAGGAGTTGAACATGTTCTACTTCTACGACGCGACGGAACCAGTCGCCGACTCGTCATCGTCGATGCGTGCGTTTCTACGATCGGTTGCCGACTGCGCTATAAATTTTAGCCAATCAGAGCGGCGAATGAAAAATCAAAATGGCGACCTCGTGGACGACCGAAGAAGAAGAAAGCCTGATTGCCAATCCTTCTTCCAAATTCGTTTTTTTTTTTTTTGCTTCTCTTCTAAGCCTGGATAAACGACTAAAGCGACTGCTGTAGCTGCCTGTCTACGACGTTTTTGTAATATGTTGACATAAAGCCTTTGTTGATAAATCTAAAATTTAGGAATATAAATCATATCAAATAGAATCATAAACAAAAATTTGAATCCCTCGAGTTAATTTAAATTACTTTCTCAAAATAGTTTCGCTAATTAGATGGAGAGATTTTGGAATAATTAGGCATATTTTGTGTGGCGCCATTTTGAACGAGTCACATGATCTATTCGTGAGGACGCCACAAGTCAGTGTATCGGTGTCGATGTGAGCGCGCTCGCGTTCAATCGTACGACCGAAAGCAGCCGGTCGGCGATCATTGCTGAATTCGATCTGAGTGCAATCTACGATAGTCGCCGACAGTTGAGTCGCGTCGCAAGGTCGATCTGTAGCCGCCTTAAGGTTAGTATTTGTTTGTTTTGGTTTATGTAGGGAGGCAAATGGAACAGCCAGACAGCGGTGTAACATTTGAAAATTTTGAATCATTATGTTGTAGCACTAGGTAGTATGTGGTGAAAAAGGTGGTATTGGGGTGGTATTGGGTAGTATTGGGTAGTATTGGGTAAATCGTCCCACCCAGCTTATCCATTAATTAATAGTTACGTGTAGAATTTAAAAAAAGGCGACTCTCTTGTCTACAATATCACCCATTGGTGGAAGCGGGCGTTAAACTGCATGATCGAACGAAATCAATAGACAAGTGTTGGTGCGGGGCGGGCGGATAGCCTAGTGGTCTAGAGTATCGCGCTTCGAGCTCTAGCTGGCCGGCGACCTCTGACTTTCATCGTTGTTTCGATTCCTGGTTATCCTCGGTGGAAGCGGACGTTAAAAACAATAATAATAATAATAATAATAATAATAATCACGTCATTTTACAAGGGTAGCAAACTAGGCCTGAGGCCTTTTTCAAATTTGGCCCTTGGCACAGATCGTGCGAATGATTTCGATCATTACTGCAGGAAGAAACCGAAGAACTCGGGGGAAACCTGCCTGATCGGACGGGAGACCGAATATCCCTCTCACTTACAACGATAAAGTTCATGCCCTGAGCTGGGATTGAACCCTCGTTGCATTGGTGAGAAGCCGCCTCTCTATCGCCACGGCTATCCGACCAATAACGATAGACAAGTCATTAAGTCAACCGACTTAGTAGCAGCTACGTAGGTCATCCACTGTGCTGTAGGTGTGATGTGCATTGTATGTATTGAACTATTGTCATTTGGAATGCATGAAAAACATAGCTTCCAGTAATTAAAAGATAGAAGAACTATTCGGGACTTATTAGTTGTTAAAAAGCAGACGGCGGTTATAATACAATGAAAGCATGCTACGTTCTGCTATCCATGCAATGAAACCAGAATAATCTTCATTCGCAATCAATATGGCCGATTTAGTACTACGCTAACGACCACGCTATGACGTATATACTACAATTAATCCATTCAAACAAAGCGTCTATAGTCACGTTCATTAAGTTTATGGCCATGACCTTCCTAAATTGAATGAGTTATTGTTTTATCCAGGAATAATATCAAAAATGAACCATATGCAATTAGTAACTGTAAACAGTGTAGTCGCAGACACCAGTCGTCTACACACAAACCTAGCCGAAAAGACAAATCAAGTGAATGGGTCCGGATATTCAATGATACTTTTTTCACTCAAAATGAAAACAGAACAATGAATGGTTTACAAGAAGACGCAATAGAAATAATGCAGACTATTAAATATAGTGACATGTACAGAAAAGTCAGAAATTCTAAATGTAAACGCAAAAGCTAGCAGGTACCAGTTGTAAATATCGAGTAAAGCTAGCTTACGTCTGATTAGTACATTAAATATAAATTCTTTGTTTTGTACTCGTGTCTATTGATTTAACTGTCACTTGATGCGTGAAAATTAGCAGAAAATACCTCAACGACAGATCAAAGATGGTCAGAATATCTTATTCCAGAGTGTAAAGTAGACACTTGGTTTATTGATGATTATCTATAATATTTGGCTTTACGTCTACTTGATATTCCTTTGTATAAATACACATATAAAAAAGTCTTAATGCTGAAAAGAACTTGAAGAAAGGATCTGAAACAATCCCTTGCCAATCACTAGAACATCATTACAGGTTACATATTGTATTCTATTATAGTAATATTCATCCGCTTTAAAAGAAACTCATCTAGGCTCGGTACTTGGATACACTTCTGTCAATTGATCCTCCCACCAGTCATGTGTAACACTTGATTCTATAGATCCCATTTTAAAATAGCTTTATCCGAACAGCACTGTGGACGATGCTGCTTTCCAGACAATAGTACTATTTCAGACTCGAGGTCATTGTTGTTTACTGTATACAAATAGTTTTGCGATGAAAAAGACCCCTGATGTATTTGGCATTCGATACTGAGCTGATTAATAATGTAAACACGTGTATAATAGTCTGGTTCTGGTTGGTGAGTTAGAATGTATGACACAACGGTATAAGCATTATTTCTAGCCAGTAGAGAAACCTACTACACTGTTTTAACGACAAATTCAATAGGAATCTTGGTATAGAACAGTCAACTTGATGCATGGAAAGTCAAGCAACTAATACTAATACGTATTCATTTAATATAATACATGTATACCTATATTTCTGTGAATATTTGGCGAGTGAAAATAACTTATGTTATACAGGCCATGCAGTACAGATAATTAGAATGATTGTGAAATACCATCCTTGTGATTGGCCAGATTTACCCTGAAAAGTTTGATTGTGACACAGTATACGCCCGTACAATCTATGTTTGGTAATAATACCAGTCGGCAGACCTCTTTTGTCTATCTATACACACTAGAGCCCACAGAACAAAGATTTGACACAATTCATTTTAAGTATAATGTAACACATTTCGAACTACAACATCGTGATATAGAAGGTTGTGTAAATCTTTAAAAGAAAGACCATTGTAATATTCAGCAAAACTATTTGCCATAATGTGTAAAATATTTATTTTTTTCAGAATATTAAATCCCGACAGCAACCTAATCCAAAGTCATTAATTGTATAATATGTTGCCCCACAGGCCACTGTCAATCTCGTCGGCCCGTCTCCTAATTTCCATTTTAAATATGATAATCGTGATAAAAGGCGGTATTCTTGGTGGAATTAGCGTAGTTGCCCCATGAGCCACGACATTTAAATATTTCTATACATTTTATAGGTATAGTCCGTCTTCATTGGTGCAGAAATGTAGGACGTTAAACCTCAGTTAAATCATGATTTGATGCTGGTGGGTGTATAATCAATATCAACCTGTGAACAAGTTTGTGTTTGCGACGGTCTTTTGCTTTGTTTATCTAGACAAGCATGTTACACATACCACACTATCAGTAGTCAACATCGATTTTGCCTTAGAATTAATCAGTGCGTGTTTTTCAAATTTAAATGCATACATGCATGCATACATATTGTATATAAACAGACATATAAACTGAGGGGGGGGGGTGACTCTACCTTGACTCTATGCATCGTATACTGTAACTGCTGGTAGTCAAGGACATTCCCTGCAAACAGTTTTTACAGACATGGATTTTCTCAAAATGTTTTAAAATCAATACAATTGTATTATTTGATGGTTAAAGACAGCGAGAAAAGTTCCTTTCCCGGAAATTATTCCCCGACTTTAAAGGGGCAATAACACTCTTGCTGGCTTGACAGGTCCAGAAAAAATAGCCTTATTCTAACTACTAGATGTTTGAGTGTCCATCCGGTTGTGTAATTATCAATTACATCCTATTTTACTTGTCCAGAGGGTTCGAAAATATGTTTAAATCAGAAAACTGATATGGGCATATTATTCAGTTACAACAAGGGTGTGTCATTGGGGCTTTAACTATTCCAACTTAGCGTGGTTTACAAATGTTCTGAAATGTCATAGAGACCTTTTGGGAATATTCTTCCAGTTTACCATGCAGTTCTATTCCACCCTATTTCTGAACCACAAACACTTCATTCATTAATTCGAATACATGGCAATATAACCGTACATAAATTCCACTACGCTAAATGCGGTCACCATTTCCTCTCAAAAGACTGGACAGATTTGAACCATTTACTACTCCGATTTTTGAATGAAAGTGGTGACTGTATGTATTAGGCTAACGAATTAAGCGCATATTTTTTCCGATACCCCTACCTATGGTAGAACAAATGTTTGTTGGTATGGTTGGAAAGGTATTTTTTTTCGACTTTACGAAATCGGTTCTTGGGCGACTTTCAAAACGGGCTATAATAGTTATTTCTCCTGGTTTCAAAAGCAACTGTAAAAAAGGTCATAGATATCAACTGTGTGCGTAAAATCCAACTATTTAACAATTAAAAAGCATCAGATAACCCCTATTTTGTGTTTTTCTCCAACATACTCTGTGATATTCCGGTCCGTAGCAAAGATTTCAAGAATTGGTAAGTAACGCGAAACATGAGTTATCCTTACTCGACTGACGTAGAGAGTGATTATACACCTTCGATTTTCAAATGAAGAAGAAGTATTGTTATACGACACTATGGGCTGATATCTGTTTAAAAAGAACTACTAGTATTCTTAAAGGAATTAACTGTCGTGAGATAAGATAAAGCGATAAAAATAGAAACTGTTTTTATTAATTATCTACTTAATCGTGTTAATGTTATTGTTTCCTGGTGTAGTTTAGATCCTGTTTTTATTTATGTTCCTGTCCCTTTGAATGCTAGACGTAAATCGACTGCCTGTGCTAGACACTTTTTCGGGGGGAAAATGTGGGTTTGAAACTAAATGCCAAACAGTACTTGTGGAAGTTTTTATGATAATTATTATCAACATCAGAATTAACGTCAGAATCTTCTGAATACATAGGCTACTACATAGGGCTATCCTGTTCACATTGGGCTTGTCATCATGCACGTGCTACATAGCCATATGCGGAAGGTTGCGCAACAAATCACGCACTTCATACTACTAATTAATATCCTGGCTACTATTATTATCAACTAACTGGAATTGAATTATGTGTATCATCTTTACCCGCCTCGGAATTATCCACACTGTTTTGGTGACACTGTGATATGACATGTCATCCCGTGGGATTTGTATGCTAAAATTGTTTTTGTTTTGGGTTGATGTTGGACAAAGCCATCCAAAACTGTTGTGATTCAAATGTTCCGACCCCTTGGCTCCTCTGGGGTGGGGGGAACTTTTGAAATCGTTATGTTCTGCTTTTTCGGCAATAATGGTTGGATTTTCATCATCTGGAGTTCATTCTCGTGATTTTTCATCATGCCAACCCCATCTGTGATATGTTTCAAACGAATTGAAGTAGTTTTCATTGACTTCCGGTGGGGAATTTTCGAAATCGAGACACCTCTTAACGAGGACATGGCTTTCTCCGCCAATAATCTTTAGATTTTCGAGATCAGAAGTTCATTGTCATGTTTTGTCACCATGCCGACCCAATCTATGATGCAATTGACGCGATTGGAAGTAGATTTTATTGACTTCCAGTGGAGAATACCAATGTCCGGTGTCAAACTCGGATTGACTTAAGCCAATAATCTTTGGATTTTCGTGATCCGAAGTTCATTCTTTTTTTATCATGCCGGCCCTATCTATGCTACACTTAAAGCGAATGGAAGTAGTTTCCTTCGACTCCCGGTTGGAAATGCCAATTTCGGGTGTCTTACTCGGATTGAATTTTGCCGATAATCTTTGGATTTTCATGATCTGAAGTTCACTCTAGGGTTTGATCATCATGCCGACTCCATCTTCATACATTAAAAGCGATTGGAAGTAGTTTCCATTGACTTCAGGTGGGGCATTCTAGGGTTCCAGTTTAACGACCCTTGACCCCCCTAAGAGGGCCCTTTTTGTAATTCGGACCTCTCTGTCCAAGTCCATGGCTACCTCTGCCAACAATGGTTGGATTTTTTTTATACTGTAAAACATGAAATTATTGCGAGCATGAAATTATTGCGACAATTGCGAGCGAGGCCCTCTCGCAATAATTTCATGTTCGCAATATTTTCGTGAAAATTTGTTAAAATGTCGGCCATATTGAATTATCCCCCCTTCATTACTCTTCACAAGAAAGAGTCCCAATAAGTTAAAATTTGTTAAAATGTCGGCCATATTGAATCATCCCATGTGTTTTATAGTCGTTCGCCAGCTTGGAGTTAATAATCAACGGATCAAATTTAACGATAATTATCTGAAGTTCATTCTGGGGTTTTGTCATCATGCCGATCCAATCTTAAGACTATGATACACTTAAAGCAAGATGGAGTTTTTATCATCAAATTGCAGTGGAGAATCATAAGATTCCAGACACTTTGACATTTGTAACAAGTAAACAAGTTTAATATCAAAAACAAAAAGAAGTCGCCAGAAATGAAACAAACAAAAAGATCCTATCTTGGAAATGAATACATCAGTTATTCAACATCCTCGTCCTCATATTGGTACGGTCAGAGATGTATAAGGCAGACTATTTTGCGGCAACTACATTTTGTGAGTTCAATTACAGCACAATGGGTAGGCAGATCAAGATTTGGTACAGGAACCTAAATGCTCCTGTCCAACTGCCAGCCACTGTCGTCCAATGCTCCTGTGTATGGGCAAACAATGCAGCACAAGTCAGTGGAAGTATCTGTCCATCTAAAGTTTTCTGAGCTGAACAATTGTCATCTGAGTGCTGGTCGGTTTAATGGACAGAGGAAGAGTAGACTTGGCGGGAAGATGTCTCCAATCCCTTGAACTGCGTGGGCAAGTCATCATTAACCAGCTCAGTTGAGATAATGCATTCTCCTAGCCCCTTGAAACAAATTTTCAGGGTCACCGCCATCAAGTTTCATGTATGTACTATCCCTTGTTTCCAGTCAGCACCAGAGAAGCTGCGAAGTCCAATCAGACCTTAAGACTTATGACTTCCAATGACACACACTCGCTTGATCACACCTTTCTCAATATATTTGTATTTTGTGACCTTCTCAGTTACAGACCTGGAATGACCGCGAATACCGAAAGGAGGTCCATGAGAATTGTGAGGGCATCGGTGTAACGTGACCAAACACGTGCTTCCCGCCAGTAACTCTAAGCTAAAGATTCAACATCTAAGAGTTTATCAGATGTAGCCTTTGCTGTATCAAACAGGCTAGCATATGCTGTCGAAGGAGCAAAGGCTCAACCAGTGTCATATGCTAGGTTGGTTGATACAGCACAGGCTACACCGCCCAAAGTTCTCATCATTTATGCTATGGTTGTACGTCAGTATATGAAGAAAATAAATATCAAACATGCAGATACTCACTAACCTACAAGAGACAATCACCATGATCGTTGAATACCGTTGAGGACGCATAGTATTTGGTCACACAGGAATAAGATGGCACACTCATACCTCAACAAGTCCTTGCATCTGTAGCTCCTAACCCTTGTATCTCGAGGTCACCTCAATGTTTTAACTGCGGAGGCCGCAAAATACAGAGCGGTGATTAAGCAACTATGTGTAACGTCACAATTGTCAAGGCCTGATTAGACTTCACAACCTCCCAGGGTGTGTCCTCACTGTGCCCACTTTTGATTAATCCAATTAAGGTCTAATTAGGATTAGTGTATTAAGCGGATTAGGATTAGGTGTTATAGGTAATTAGATGGGAAAAAAACCCCAAATATTTTATGTAATTTCTTTTTTTTGATGTTTTATATATATTTAATAAAAATATAAAATACATGGATATATCATACATCACATTAGCACTTTATAATCTAATGAAAATATAACAATTTTCGATGTTTTATATATAAAATATTTAATAAAAATATAACATACATGGATATATATCATACATCACATTAACACTTTATAATTTAAGGAAAATATGACAATTTTCGAATTTTTATATATAAAATATGTAATAAAAGTATAACATACATGGATATATCATACATCACACAAAAACAAGATAAACAATGAAAATTTACAATGTAGTTAAACGGGCTACGCCATCGGCATACTCGAATACAGTCTTGGAGTCGGGTTTCTAGTTGCCTGTACTTTATTCTCTTAGGCCGTAATTTTCCGTTGGCACCTAACTGGAGAATGGTTACTTCGGAGTAAGTTTGTTCCTTTTTTAAAAAAGCCACCAACTTAAAAATATTTGGGTGAGGGGTGGCAATAATGGATGTTATCTTGGAATGCCATCCTTCAACATGGTTCGTTGTGCGTGGACCTTCAGTGTGGAAATCGTTCCACATCATTCTGCCATGCTGCCCCTCCACCCAGAACTCAGTTATGTAATCTGCAAATTACAACACTCTGGCATCTTGGAGTGGTGCATCATCAAGGGCACGCAGCCATACATCTTCAACCTGCTGTATTGGAATTAATGGTAATGCTGCTTATTGATTTCTGGCACCCGAGAAAAATCTACCTGTAGTCCACATTTCTGCGCATTGCACCAAATACACTGACCAAAGTGAAAAAAAACAACCTTTTAGTTCTATTATATTCAAGTGTCATTTTTTGAATAAAATTCATCACTTTAACGATTACAGTGAGTTCATCTCACCAATTATAAGACTGAATATTTAGTCACTTTCAATATTTTTTTCCATCTAATTACCTATAACACCTAATCCTAATCCGCTTAATACACTAATCCTAATTAGACCTTAATTGGATTAATCAAAAGTGGGCACAGTGAGATGTAACCCCTCCCAGTGCTGACTAGGGATGTAAGTTTGAGGGCACCACAAACAATATGGGTTTGTGCAAAAATTAAGCTTTATGGTGACGACCCTGTAATCAACGGTTTTAAAAACTTTCCGGCATGATGGAAAAACACGAGAATGAACTTCAGATCATAAATATCCAACCATGGATATAGCCATGTCCTCGTTCAGAGGGGTCCCGATTTCAAAAATGCCCCTCCCAGAGGGGTCAAGGGGTCGTAAAATTTGAACCCCAACATTTTTGGATAGCCTGGCCCCTAATCAAATAAAATAAAACCAATTTTAGCATACAAATCCTACGTTTTGATGACATGCCATGCTACACTTGCCGCTACGGTGCATTTTAACGACATTTTATATTACCCGGTACTATGGTTTGTTGGCATTATGGGATTTTGGAAGTTTATAGTGTAACGTATTAGGTAATAAATGAAAAAATCGAGTTAGATTATTATTATTTTGTTTTATATTTTTAAAAATGAAAATTTAGAATCAAGTCAGTACAAGCTAACACTGTAGATTCAAATTTTACGTTACAAACAGTATAATATATGTCAAGCAGTGCGATTCGCTATATATTTTATTGAATGCTGTAGATTAGAATTTTCATCAAGTATTATAGTGTATAATAAGGAGTTTTAAATCAACTAATGCACTACATTTAACTTCTTGACAATGCTACAAATATCACTGCACGTCAAAATCTAGACATACTTAAATAGACATTTTTTGCAAGAACCGTCGTCACCATACAGATGAACCTAAAGGCAAGTGAATGATATCAGGTTATCAAGAATGAGAGGAAGAATGATGCCCGTCAAATTTTATTCCCTTGGATCCATGATGACCAGAGTTTTATCGAAGCACCAATGCTAGTATAAATAGTTTACATAAAAAAAACAAATGGTTACAAACCCTGTCAACTGTCAAGGTGGGTTTTATCGACCTATCTCCATTACTTGTAACCTCTGTAAAATCCTAGAACGAATTATCTTAAAACATCTTCTAAATTTTGTAAAAAATAATAATCTACTTCCAAAATATCAAGCTGGTTTCCAAAAAAATAAATCTCCAATAAATCAACTATAGAAATCTATAATATTATAATAAGTAACTTAGATCAGGGTAAAGAAGTTAGCTTTATTTTCTGTGAAGTGTCTGAGGCGTTCGATCGTGTCTCCTTCAAAGGTATCCTTATAAAGTTATATAACTTGGGTATCAGTGAACGGTTGGGTAGCTGGATTGAGAGCTATCTAAGTAGTTTGTGGTGGTTTTACTTCAAACTTTTTACAAACTCTTGCTGGCGTTCCACAAGGGTCTGTTCTAGGCCCTTTCGTATTTCTAATTTATATAAATGATATCTCTGATGGTCTTTATAATTCAGTACGATTATTTGCCGATGACACGTCTTTATATGCTATCATCAATAACAATCCTGATGAATGTGCAAACTCACTCACACATGATATCATTTGAGATAATTGTAATCAGAAAGACTCTGATTTATTAGAAAGTGTCCAGATAGAAGCAGGGCGAATAATAACAGGGCTACGACGAAATTCTCAAAGAAAATTGATTTATACTGAACTTGGTTGGGAGCTGCTGTCTCAACGCAGAGAAAAACAAAAACTAATCATGCTCTATAAAATCTACTATGGTTGTGCACCGACATATCTGCAAGATATTTTAATTGATTGTTTTTATTTTATGAGTTACAACATGCGTTCTTCAAATCTAAACCTCCAAATTCCTTTATGTAAAAAAAATGTCTTATTATAACAGTTTCTTTCCTAGTATAATACGAATATGGAACAATTTGCCCACTCACGTCAGAAATTCGAATAATCTTAATCAGTTTAAAACTAATATTTCTACTTTTGCTGGCTTGACAGGTCTAGAAAAAAATTACCCGTATTTTAACAACTAGATGTTCAAGTGTCTCACCTGTTGTGTAAATGATCCATTACAACCTATCATACTGGTCCAGAGGGTTCGAAAATATGTTTAAACCCAAGTTGCATTTGAAAGTGTTTACGTAAAGCTTTTCAAAACATAGTTGAATTTTTCCAATTTTTAAAATTAAGTGTGTTAAGATGAAAATTGTATCATTTATTAATTAAAATATTGTAAAATAGTACAATTTGTAGACCAGAATAAATATTGGGACATATTATTCAGTTACAACAAGAGTGGTATTGGGGCTTTAATAGCTTTCATTGGCTCATTGGTTAACGAGTTCGCAATTGATCATAAGGAATGTCACTGAATCAACTGGCGCGGTATCGATTTGCCGTGACAAGGGGTAGATAGTCTGTCCATTCCCATGGGTCCTTCAGTTTCCTCCAACTGTGAAAGAACCTTTAGGTGTGTTTTGATTTAGCGTGGTGGTACCTCTGGTTACTGAAACCACGAACTTCACGCTTCGTGGCCATGAGAACTTCGCTGTGATATCTATGTATGTATGTTTGTATGTATTTGTACCCACCATGAATGTTTTAGGCCAGTGAATTCGGTCCTATGGCGAATAACGCTTCGTCGCCGTGCCCCATCCCCACAAAAGTCGTATCAAATTTTAAAAAAAAAGACAGGTTGCCAGGCATCAAAACATACGCCCACAGTAGCTAAATCGTCAGGCCGGTCGACAAGGGTTGTCGCATATTTATTTTTTTTGTGGGTAATTAGGGACATTTAATAGACAATTTCATATAGGTTACATGGGCCGTAGCTCTAAAAGTAATCTACAGCAATAGTTGAAATTCGAGAAGCTTTTTCATTTTACCTATTCAAATAATGCATATAAATATCGGATGATAACTTTTGTCGTTAGAGCATCCACAAGGTGCAACAAAGTAAAGTGAAACAATGGCCTTGGGCCTGAATTCACTGGCCTAAAACATTCATGGTGAGTGTATATTGACTTGATTGGTAAATATCACATGTCTCTCTCGACTATTATTCTAGACATTTTTAATTGACGGGTATACTATATCCCTGATAGGTCTACTACATCGTTAACACTGTTCATCACGTACATTTTGCATACCGATAGTGCATTGGCAAATCACGCTATATTCCACCATACATAACTGAATGATATCAATCATACCCTGTAAAAGCCAATTTATTGATTTATTTACGCAACTCTGAACCAATGTAGAAACAGCCTTTCAATGACAATGTAACGTTAATGTCGAATGACTCGGTAAGTTCATCTATCATATACGATCTCTTAGTTATGTACATTAAGTTACCGACAATACAATTTCTACCAAATTGATTGGGTGTTGTTTCACCCGACCACGCTAAACAATGAATTTAGTCTAGGAGGCTTTTCCAAAGGCGATACAGATATAACCAAATGCAATCTACATGTATTAAAATCATAGGCAACCATCAAAGCATCCGTTGGTATGTCATTGGCATAAATAAATCTATTAATTTCATTTGATTAACTACTACAGAAAGTACTTTATGTATCAAGAGGCTGCAATACCTCATTACCATCTAAGTTTTTGGTGGGGGAATAATTTTTTTTTTCGGATATTATTGTCTCTTTTTTAGAAAATATTCGTCAATGTACAGAACTGCATTGTCATCTGCTTTATTATATATTAGAACCGCCATTTCACACACAATCTCTAGAATATGCAGGGTTTGGACAGAATTATGGTCATTCTGTTAGAAAGTCACAATATACATACTGATGCAGGTCAGGTTAAATATACAAATTGAACGCCAAAACGTTCAAGCAATTTCCATGTTGCGAAAGTTTAGTTATCAGTATATAACTTATATTTATAAATTGTTTTGCGGCTTTGTGTATTTTGGTGGTAAAGCGTGACCTAGCAACCGCATAATTACACAAAAAAAACATATAATATAGAGACAGTTTAATGTGACACATGAGATACTACTTATTTAGCACATTGCCAAAGAATTTCTCAAGTCTAGGTTTAATTTATTCCAATCTTGGGTGCTTGACAGAATGAAAGATGATGAGAAGAGAGTTCATACTAGTAGTAGGAGGTGGCGAGAGATTGTTTCTAATTCTGTACATAAAGTTTAATTAATAGCGTTAGCGTCTGTCTGAGAGTGAAACAAACCCAGTCGCTTTATAGAATACGGCAAGCGCATGGCTAGTACCACTGACAGCACCACATATAGTGCAAAGTGCTTCTAATTGTTGGGATCGTACTTTGTTAGTTTATTAATCGCAGCAACCATCCAAAATAGTATCGACGTAATCAAAGTGTCGAAGAATAAAAGAGCAGTATATGGCGTTTAAAGATTCTTTATGCAATCCATATTTTCAAGAAAGAAGACAAATAACCAATTTTGATGCATGTGCTAAGTATAATTGATCAGGTCCTTTATGCGATGTAGGTTATCGCTGATGATACTCGCACTTGCCTTTGGGGTTTCGATTTTGAACTACAGAAATGTGTACTACATCGTTAAAACACTTCATCGCATGCATTTTGCATGCCGATAGGTCATTGGCCAATCACGCTATTTTACTGACATTTCGCCCAATAGTTTGGATGCAGCTATGGTGGGTGTTGCACTAGGCAGGGTAAGCTTACTCTTCCGGCCAGCTGTTACCACTGCTTGTCGTGTATTTTTGTACACGAGGAGCAGTCCATTTGCTGATTACAATATTTTGCTTGAATACACTATTTTGCCTATAACGTTTTTATGAATTCGAATTATGTCTTATGGTTTGGATTGTTCGTACTTGGGTTTTTTTATTAGCAAATAATCTTTCCTTTGAACTTATATTGGTCACTATGTCATTTATGTATATTAAAAATAGGAGTTGGCCATATACATATTACTGGGGGAGCTTATGGGATTGGGGATGGTATCATGTTCTCATCGAACCCAAGCAACACCCTGCTTATGATAAAAAGTCCGACCTGACAGGCCTTGTCAAAAAGCGTTGCTGGTGTCATAGAAAAATATTCTGGTGCAGAGTGATGGCTCAAAAGAAGAAGTGTGTTATTTTGGAATAAAGAGAAACCACCATAAATAAAGTAACTCGACACTGCTGTTGGTGTGGAATATTATCTAGGGATTTTGCTTTTGTTTCGCATATTTTATTAAAGGAACTCTTTTTTTTGCTTGTTCCGATTAAGTCTATGTGGTCGTTTCTAATTTTATTGAGGTTATGCCTATCAGAGTCTAGATTTCTATTCACTGTGTTTAGTGTAATCAATTTTTGTTCTTATTCTTGCGTCTAAACTCTCTATTCATCAAGGCTTAATCGTGCAGCTTAACTGAAACTATTTTGCTTACCATATTCTTTTGGTTTTTGCTATATTAATTGGTCTTTCTTTGTGTGTGGCTTAAATGGGTATTATATTAAGACACAGACACATTTCTCCTAAGAAGTATCACAGAAGAATGTTTCTGAGAATCCTCATTCGCAAAGTTCTCTTAAAAAATAATGCAGATTCGGATTGTGTATCTTTATATGCAGGCATGGTTTCTTTAATTTCAGTAGAACTTTAGTAAATGTATAAAAAGTTTAAGAGATTTTCTGTGACGGATAGTTGTTAATGGAATTTGAGTATGTAATTGTATACTCTGTGTTTATATTGATCATATCAGTATCGTCTACTATTGATAATATTATTGTAAGTAGTTTACTGTAATGTATTATTATTCTATATACAGGCTCTATCATTGTTACTACAAACTATAGCATGTCTCATAATATATCGACATAACTAAGATAAATTGACACCGATTACTGCCAGTTAGTATTAATCAGACAGATTATTCTGAAATATGGCCATTAATCCTTTTGGCATACGGGGTCATTTAAATTACTTGCAAACACATGTGCTTAGTAATTATGAAACAAATGAGAGAATCATTGTTTATGATCATGTTAAAGGTATATAATCTGTATTATATTAATCAATTATATAATGTGTAAGAAATGTAAAAATATTACCATAATGCTCGTTCAAAAATCGTTCAATATTCTACAGTTTTTAGGCTTTCAGAATTTCTGAAAGCCTATTGTGATTACTAAAATTATTATTACCATTATTAGGCTTTCACCATTGAAAATGGTGAAAGGATATTGTTATTACTAAGATTAATATTATTATTAGGCTTTCACCATTGAAAATGGTGAAAGGCTATTGTTATTACTAGGTATTATTAAGCTTTCACCATTAAAAATGGTGAATGGCTATTGTTATTACTAAGATTATTAAGCTTTCATATATTCATATATGAAAGCTTATTGTTTCTGTTAAGATTATTATTCTTCCTATTATTATTTTTTATTTCTCAGAATCTACTCATAGGATCTTTCTGAAACTTTTACCTACCCCCCCAAAAAAAATGGGTGATGGCTGTTGGGTAAATATATTTTCAAAACGTTTTTCTCATCCGAAATCACCGAATTTTACAAACAAATGCATTTGACCTACTTTGCTGTAACTTTGTGACTATTTCACCTATTTTACTAATTCTTTTTTCTTTGAATAGCTTGACTCCTTTACTTTAAATCTGCAATTTCGGATTTTCGAATTTCGAAAATTCGTCGCTGTGATTTCGAGCCGGAAGTAAAAATCAAATGACAACTTCTTTAATAGTTGCACGATTTTCATGAAATTTGGTATGTGAGAAGATCTTGCACATGCGACTTTAACAATGTTGTTAGAAATTTTCTAAATTATCTCCCCTTGGTGATATTAAGGTGAAAATTTTTCGAAAAAAACGACGAAATATAGGCCAGATTGCCTTTAAAAAAAAAAAATTACTAGCTAGGACACTACTGATTCGTACCCCAAAAATTGAGTTTGTAGCTCAAACCGGAAGTGCAACCATCTTGAAATGTGAAAATCGATACTCCTTTGTTGATATTTTACTTACAGACAAGGCAATTATATTTTCCGAATCCTTTTAGAAAAGCCGAAAAACTGTCGGGAATAGAAATTTGATTTAGGTCAAGTGATGGACGCCATTTTGAATTGAAAATAAGAACAAGTCGAATGCATTTGACCAACATTGCTGTAACTTTGTGACTTTTTGACCTATTTTATTAATTATTTTTTCTTTGAATACCTTGAAACATTTACTTAAAATCTGCAATTTCGGATTTTCGAATTTCGAAAATTCGTCGATGTTATTTAGAAACCAAAAGTTGAGACCAACTTGACAACTTCTTTAATAGTTGCACGATTTTCACGAAATTAAGTATGTGAGTAGATCTTATCGATACGATTTGAAAAATATCATTAGAAATTTTCTAAAATATCTCCCCTTAGAGAAATTAGGGATCAAAATTTTCAAAAAAATCGACGAAATATAGGTGAAATTGCCTTGAAATTGTTTTTTGTAATAGCTAAGACACTACTGATTTGTAGCCCAAACCGGAAGTGCAACCATCGCGAAATGTGCAAACCGATAAGGCTTTGTTGATATTTTACTTACAGACAAGGCAAGTATATTTTCCGAATCCTTTTAGGAAAGCCAAAAAACTTTCAGGAATCGAATTTTGATTTAGGTCAACTGCTGGACGCCATTTTGAATTGAAAATGAACAATGGTGAAAAAAGGGTTCTATTTCAGTAACGGAAATCACAGAGATTTGAAATTTTCAGGGTGATAGGAGATGGGCTAGCAATGACCTCACACCAAATTTAAGCTAAAACGACCAATAAATATTCATTTTACCGACCTTAAGCTTCCCACGAGAGATAAAACTTTGTCGCTCGGCGCCATTTGCAATTGTTGACTCTAGACACTCAAACGAACTCCAACACTCGGCGCTTCGTGCCTAACGCTGCAGTTCATAATAATAATAATGATTTTCGTATATTTTAATTATACGCCCACATGGAAATGTGGTCGTATATTGCCGTCGCCCCCGACCGGCCGTCCGTCAGTCCCTCCGTTCGTCGTCCACAATTTCTTGTGAACGCTCTAGAGGTTCAAGTTAAGACCCGATTTACTTTAAATTTATGCACAGTGTTTAAGGTCATGAGACGAAGAAGCATATGGAAATGTGGTCGTATATTGCCGTCGCCCCCGACCAACCGGCCGTCGGTCCGCCAGTTCGTCGTCCACAATTTCTTGTGAACGCTCTAGAGGCTAAAGTAAATACCCGAATGACTTTAAATTTATGCACAGTGTTTAAGGTCATGAAAAAAAGAAGCATATGGATTTTCAAGGATATCCGATAGTTACTGTCAGAGTTATTACCCTTGATCTCTTCAAAAAACCTTTTGAACGCTCTAGAGGCTAAAGTTAATATCCGATTGACTTTAAATTTAAACACAGTGTTTAAGGTCACGAGACGAAGAAGCCCATTGATTTTCAGAAATTACTGCCAGAGTTATGGCCCTTGATCACCTCAAAAAATATTGTGAACGCTCTTGTGGCTAAAGTTAATATCCTATTGACTTTAAATTTATAAACAGTGTTTAAGGCCAAGAGACGAAGAGGCCTAGGTACTTTGAAATTTTCAAGGTGATACTTGTTCAAGTCGTTTGTTCTTGGCACCTGCCGTTGTTTGTTTTTTTAAAGCTAATTTACGGTTTCAACCTATATTTAAATCCGTAACTTCGCGAGTTTTCGACTAATTTTAATATTTTTTTTCTTGTTATTTTCATTAAGATACTTGGTATAATCGATGGCACGTGATGATGAATATGAAAGCTTTCATATCTGCTTGGGACAGTAGCAGATCTAGTTATTAGGCTTTCACCATTGAAAATGGTGAAAGACTATTGTTATTACTAGGTATTATTATTAGGCTTTCACCATTGAAAATGATGAAAGGCTATTGTTATTACTAGGTATTATTAGGCTTTCAGACTTTCGTCTGAAAGACTATTGTTTTTACTAAAATTATTATTAGGCTTTCAGACTTTCGTCTGAAAGACTATTGTTTTTACTAAAATTATTATTATTTATTTTATTTTTCGGGGGAGCCTATTTCTCAGTGCCTGTACCAGATACCGACCTGGGACGTATTTTCTATCATGTAACCATGTGGTTGCCACTCCTTAGACCATACTTGAAACTTCTGCGCGGACCGGAAGTGGCCGAATTTCGTACGATGTCAAAAAATCAAAAAACAGCCGTAGATTCGTTAATTCTGTACCTATTTTTATACAAATGACATTTTTGTAAACCCTAAATCTTTCCCAAGAAAATGGCTATCTCACATTTTTCAATTTCTAAAATTTCTATGGGACAATTGTCGTTCGAAAATTGAAAAAACAAAATTTAAGAGACAATTTTTGTCATTTATCAAAATTTTCAAATTTGACCTACTTTTTTGGATACCTGAAGACCATCCGATTCCAGAAATATAAGTTTCATTCCGAGTTATCACCCTTTATTTTTCGATTTTTTCGAATTTTCTGCCCATTTTGTGAGCTCGAGTTTCGTTTTTTCGACCGAATTGACATTTCTGAAACTTATGGAACATGGAGTTATAGTTCAAAACTAACGTATAAAGCTATTTCGACAAACTTCTTTAAACCGGTCGTCGAAGAAATGGCAGATATTTTGAAAAAAACGCAAAAAAATGAATGCTTTTGGGAAAAACATGAATTCTCAGTCCGATATCAACGGATTAGAACGATTAAGATATTGTTTGGTTGCCTGAGAATTGCAGTATCATATGATATCCAATTCTTACAGATACCATGAACAGCAAATAAAATATGGCACGCTGAAAATCAAGTATTTTCTGATTTGGAGCGTTTTTGAACGCCTGTATCTCGAAAACTGCTCCAGCGATATTGTTTGGATGCCCGAGAATTGCAGTATCATATGAAATCCAATTCTTACAGATACCATGAATAGCAAGTAAAATATGGCACGCTGAAAATCAAGTATATCCAGCGATTTTTCTTAAACTTTATCTATTGATGGTCCTTCCGCTAGTCTTTAGCAGGGATCCATCCATTAGGACTTTTATATAATTGGAATAAGACAAAAAAGGGACTAAAAAGTCGAAAAATCGTGAAATTTGGGAAAATGCTCTACTATTTTTGTAATTTTAAGAGATTTTCAAAAAAAAGATATATAGTTAAAAAGCTGACCTAATTATGATTCTAATGATGTATAATATGTATGCAGTTATTGAAATTATTTTTTCAATATTTTGACATTTTTAACACTTTTGAACATAGGATTTCTCAGAAGTATTTTATTTGATCGTATAGCGTCGTATATCATTAGAGAGCCCTGTTCCCATGCAAACTCCAAAACTGGATGCGAAAACTACTCGACAATGATTCGTATACCGGAAGTAGTTCAAAAAACGACGAAAAATGTAAAAAAAAGATGAAAAAAAAATTGGAGCTCTTGCCAAAAGTTCGAATTCTCCGTCACATATTAGCGGACCAAAACAATTAAAGTGTCGATGGATAGTTCCATTAATAGACGATCGTATAACATCTAAATAACACGAATTTGATTCTTAGGAAATAAATTATTGTACGCCGAAAACTAAGTATTTTCCGTTTTGGAGCATTCTGAGACGCCTTTTTCTCGAAAACGACGCCTACGATTTTTCTTAAATATTCTTTACTCAGAGTCCTATCGGTGGCCTAGCGTGTGCATTTAATAATAAAAGCGTTGCAATATTATAGGTGGTCCAAAAATGACCTCAATCTTTGAAAAAAGTTGAAAAATCATTTAATTATTGAAAATGCTCTTTTATTTATCTTTTTTTCGAAAATTACTCAATGAATGTTTCTGACATTTCTGGTACAGGAAGTTATGTATCTAATCAACTTGTTAAAGCTATTCCGACAATGATCGTAAAACCGGAAGTAGTCGAAAAAATCTCCGATATTTTGAATTTTTTTTACATTGTTCTATTTTAAACTACAGTTATAATATTGGTGTAAGGGAGATAACTAGTGCTAAGTGGGATGGAATCAGGCCACTAATTATTTACTAACCTTCCTTTTGATTTATATTACCATGGACCGTATAATGTGTTATAAGGTCCATGATATTACCGAATGGATGTTTCTGAAACTTCTAGTACTTGAAGTTAAGTATCCAGACAACTTGTTAAAATTATCTCGACAATGATCTGAAAACCGGGAATAGTTGAAAAATGATCCGATATTTTGAAGAAACCCATAAATAAGTAAAATAAATGTAGACATTGCAAAAAAACGTGAATTCTACGACAGATTTCACCGAATCGAAACAAATAGAGTGTCGTTACATAGCGCGGATACAAATTCAATGGTAGGCAATAGATTATGAGATGCCTAAAATGTAGTAGTTTCCTCTTTTTTTTGGAGCCTATTCAGGCTCGTTTATCTCTAAAACTACTTCTATTTCTCTTCTTAAACTTATGTTACCGCGAGTGCTATCGGTCGTTTAGAGTATAAATGTACATTTAAAAGCATTACAATGATATAAAGGACCCGTAAAGCGGAAATGCTTCAAATCTTTAACGTGCACGCAAATTGAAAATCGACAATGATTCTTTTAATGCTTAACCGATTTTTCAGATATTTACATTTTTGGATACCTGAAATAATTTCTGAGCAGATAGCAGTTCAAAATCGTCGATTTTAGAAACTTTGTCGCTCTCATTTTTTCGGTGAAAATTGGAAATTTTTAAAAAAATTCTAAAATTGTTATTCTTTGGAATTTTGAAATTTCACTTATATTTTTGGATAGCTGACATCAATCCGATTCAAACAATTTCAGTTTTGTTCTGAAATAATAACTTTGATTTTTCACTTTTTTTCGCATTTTGGTCAAATCGTAGAGTTCTTTTTTTTTTAAAACGGCTCCAACGATTTTTCTGAAACTTCAGGAATATGACGTTGAAGGATCAGACCAGTCCATGAACTATAAATGAAAATCCTCTAATCACCGGAAGTGGTCAAGAAAGGTATCCAAACTTTGACAAAATTCCGAAAAATGGGTGTCTGTGCGTAAAAAGCGATGTTTCGATTGGTTATTTATGGAGTAGTTTAAATAATATGTCGTTTGATAGCCACGTGAATTATCTACAAGATGGTACTATAGCGACAAGTTTCTATCAAAAATTTAAAAAGGTATAGGACTTTGAAAAGTAAGTTTTTTTTACGATTTCGAGCAATTTTAAACGCATGTTATACGATATTTCAAATTGGGGGAGCCTAAATCTCAGAAACTATTTGAACGAATGTTTTGAAACTCTGGAATCAAATTGACTGTTTCATGTATTAGTGCTTAAATATAAAACGAAATTACCAGAATGTCAGGCTTTTGTAAAATCTTTAACGTGCACGGAAATTGAAAATCTGCCATAATCCTATTTTTTCTCAACCGATATTTCAGATATTTGCATTTTTGGATAGCTGGAGACATTTCCGAACAGATAGCAATTCAAAAACTCCAAGTTTAGAAACTTTGTTGCTCTCATTTTTTGAGTGAAAATTGAATTTTCAAAAATTGTTATTTTTTGGAATTTTGAAATTTGACTTATATTTTTGATTTTTCACTTTTTTTCGCATTTTGGTCAAATCGTAGAGTTCTTTTTTTTCTCAAACGGCGCCTATGATTTTTCTGAATCTTCAGAAATATGAAGTTGAAGGACCAGACCAGTCAATGAATTATAAATAAAAATCCTCTAATCACCGGAAGTAGTCAAGAAAGGTGTCCAAATTTGGACAAAATTCCAAAAATGGGTGTCTGTGCGGAAATTGCGATATATTCATTAGTTGTTTACCCAGTAGTTAAATTGTTATGTTGTTTGATAGCCAATTAAATTGAATACCAGATTATACTATAGCGACAAGTTTCTATCAAAAATTGAAAAAGTTATAGGACTTTGAAATGTGACGTTTTTTACGATTTCGGGCAACTTTGGGCCCTGTATTCTCGGAAACGCCGCCAACGATTTTTTTAAAACTTTCTCAATTGACAGTCTAATAGATGGTGTATTGTGTGAAATCATTGCACAATTTCTCTAAATGTCATGAGTAGTAGAAAAACGAGATTGAAAATCCAAAACGTCGTATTTTTACGATTTGGACCATTTTAAGAGGTATTTTTCTCGAAAAGTCATCGTAATATTTATGTTAAAACTTGTTCAACAGAAAGTCTAATCTGTAGTCTGATATATGAAACCATTGCGCCACAGTCCTAAATATCAGGAGTGGGAAAACAAAGGGATCGAAAATAGAAAACGGCATCTTTCATTGCAGTAAGAGTGGATAAAATCAGTACGTATAACCATCGTATAACCAGCGTATAGAGCATACAGGGAGTTATTTTTTAAAATTGCATTTTTTGAAATAAGGGTGTTTTACCAATATTTGTTTCTGATGTGTCTTTGGTGAAAATAAGTCATATAAGTAACTAACAGTTACTCCTGGACTTGATTTGATAATTGTTTAGTTTTTGCAATGTCTATTTTCTGTCTTGTCTGCAGGTTTATCTTGTAGATTTTTTGTTTTGCGTGTAGTGCAGTCCTCCTGCATTTACTATTAGAGTAGAGTTTTAGCCCTTCGTACTGCAGAATGTTCTCGTTGTCGGGCTTTGCTCCTGTTAGCTCACTACATTTATTTTTTTAGCGTTTTCCGAGTTTCTGTCCGGATTGTCGCCCTTGTTGTTAAAATTATTTGGCCGACTATCGCCATTGAAGAGACGACCACTTACAAGATCGGTCGCATTTTTTTGTTACGTCTTTTATGTAAATCATTTTAGTGAAGCCTGTACCAAGACAGGCCCGGGACTGTACAGCGCAGCGGACGCTTACGACTGGCCCCCGGATCCATTCACTTGATTTGATAATTGTTTAGTTTTTGCAATGTCTATTTTCTGTCTTGTCCGCAGGTTTATCTTGTAGATTTTTTGTTTTGCGTGTAGTGCAGTCCTCCTGCATTTACTATTATGTCTATATGACGTCATCCCTTTTAACCAGTTAAAATAAAGCTCCACGCTGTAGCTTTTTTATATAGAAGTCGCCTACCTTTATGAATAATTCAAATTTCATGCTGATCATTCGTTGGGATTTTTGGTTGTTATCTGAGACTAAAAAATTTTTTGTCCCATTCGGAAAACAGGGTTTATTTTATTCAATTTACAATACGTGTATATCTCCGAAACTATAGCAGATAGAGTTCTGTTTACTGTTTTTTCCGAAGAGACGGGAAGTGGTGTAAATCTTAAACGTGCACGAAAATTGAAAACAGGCCCTAATTATGTCAATTTCCAACGAATTTTTGAAAAGGTTATATTTTTGTACAGCTGGGGATATTTCGGATGCGATAACGACCAAATTGAGACCGGAAGTGATGTAAATCTTTAACGTACACGAAAATTGAAAACAGGCTCTAATTATGTAAATTCCCAACCGATTTTGTAAAAAGTTACATTCTTGTACAGCTGGGGATATTGCGAATGCGTTAACTGTCAACTCGTCAATCTTGTGGTAAAGGTGAAAGCCGTTCAGTCTTGCGCGCAAGTCTAGTTCTTCTTATTGGGGGAAGCTAGATCTCAGCAACTATAAGAGATAGAGGTTTGAAATTTGATTTTCTATCGTAAAAGTGGTGTGCAGCTACTGCTTAAAGCTATTTCGAAACTTGTGCGTAAAGCGGAAATGCTTCAAATCTTTAACGTGCACGCAAATTGAAAATCGGCAATAATTCTGTTAATTCTTAACCGATTGTTCAGATATTTACATTTTTAGATACCTGGAGACATTTCTGAGCAGATAGCAGTTCAAAATTGTCGACTTTAGAAACTTTGTCGCTCTAATTTTTTCGGTTAAAATTGGAAAAGTTTCAATATTTTTCTAAAATTGTTAATTTTTGGAATTTTGAAATTTAACTTACATTTTTGGATAGCTGACATCAATCCGATTCCAACAATATCAGTTTTGTTCTAAAATTTTAATTTTGATTTTTCACTTTTTTTCGCATTTTGGTCAAATCGTAGAGTTCTTATATTTTTAAAACGGCTCAAACGATTTTTCTGAAACTTCAGAAATATATAGTCGAAAGCCCAAAAAAGTCCATGAACTATAAATGAAAATCCTCTAATCACCGGAAGTAGTCAAGAAAGGTATCCAAAGTTGGACAAAATTGTGAAAAATGGGTGTCTGTGCGTAAAATGCGATGTTTCGATTTGTTCTTTACCGAGTAGTTAAATTATTATGTCGTTTGATAACCAATTAAATTGTCTATCAGATGATACTACAGTGACAAGTTTCTATCAATAATTGAAAAAGTTATAGGACTTTAAAATGTAACGTATTATACGATTTCGGGCAACTTTGGACGCATGTTTCTCGGAAACGCCGCCAACGATTTTTTTTTTAAACTTCCTAAGTCGAGAGTCTAACGGATGATGTATTGTGTTAAACCATTGTACAATTTCTCTAAATGTCATAAGTTGTCGAAAAAAGTGGGAAAACACAGGGATCGAAAATTGAAAACGGCATCTGTCATTGCAATAAGAGTTGATTCAATCTGTACGTATAACCAACGTATAACAAGCGTATAGAGCACACAGAGATGGCAATTTTTGAAATAAAGGTGTTTTACTGTGAACCAATATCTGTTACTGGTGTGTCGTTGGTGAAAATAATTCATATAAGTTAGCAACAGTTACTCCTGGAATTAATAACCTATGCTTTATGTCTATATGACGTCATCCCTTTAACCAGTTAAAATAAAGCTCCCCGCTGATCCTTTTTATATAGAAGTCGCCTGTCTTTATGAATAATTCAAATTTCATGCTGATCATTTGTTGGGGTCTTTGGTTGTTATCTGAGACTAAAAAGTCTGGGATTTTTTGTCCCATTCGGAAAACTGGGGGAGGGGGCGTTATTCCATTTACAATTCGTGTATATCTCCAAAACTATAACAGATAGAGTGCTGTTTACTATTTTTTTCTTGTTTTAAACAGTAAGTCATTATTACAATTGCGAAAGTTGCGAAGAGACGTGAAGTTGTGTAAATCTTTAACGTTCACTAAAATTGAAAACAGGCCCTAATTATGTCAATTTCCAACGGATTTTTGTACAGCTGGGGATATTGCGGATGTCACAACGACTGAATTGATGCCGGAAGTTAAGTTGTGTAAATCTTTAACGTGCACGAAAATTGAAAACAGGCCATAATTATGTCAATTCCTAACCGATTTTTGAGAAGGTTATATTTTGGTACAGCTAGGGATATTGCAGATGCCATAACGACCGAATTGAAAAGGGAAGTGGTGTAAATCTTTAACGTGCACGAAAATTGAAAACCGGCCTTAAGTATGTCAATTCCCAAGCGATTTTGTACAAAGTTATATTTTTGTACAGCTGGGGATATTGCGAATGCCATAACGATAAAATCCCAACCGATTTTCAAAAAAGTTATATTTTTGTACAGCTTGGGATATTACGGATGCGATAACTGTGAACTCGTCAATCTTGTGGTCAAGGTGAAAGCCGTTCAGTCTTGCACGCAAGTCTAGTTTATTATTATTTTATTTTTTGGGGGAGCCTATTTCTCAGTGCCTGTACCAGATACCGACCTGGGACGTATTATCTATCAGGTAACCATGTGGTTGCCACTCCTTAGACCATATTTGAAACTTCTGCGCAGACCGGAAGTGGCCGAATTTCGTGCTTAGCTAAAAAATTATAAAACGGCCGTAGATTCGTCAATTCTGTACCTATTGTCGTACAAATGACATTTTCGGAAACACCAAATCTTTTCCCGGATGATAGCAGTTGAAAATTTTGAAATTTCGAAACTTCGTCGCTGACTTCTATCGTTCGAAAAATGAAATAAAATATTTAAGGGACAATTTTTGTCATTTTTTTAACTTTTCAAATTTGACCAACATATTATGGTTACCTGACGACAATTCGATTCAGGAAATATAAGTTTTATTCCGAGTTATCGCCCTTTATTTTTCTAATTTTCTGCCAATTTTTTAACCCTTATATGTTTTTGAAAGCCTCAATCGATGTTTCTGAAACCTTGGGGAAAACATGATTTCTCAGGTATCTTTGGGTTCCTTTAGAATTGCAGTATCGTATGATGAGCAGGAAGCAAAATATGGCACGCTGAAAATCAAGTATTTTCTGATTTTTAGCGTTTTTCGACGCCTGTATCTCGAAAACTTAACCTACAATTTTTTTTTAACTTTTTCTATTGAGAGACCATTCAATAGTCTTGTGAATTATGCCATTCAATAAGACTTTGGAATGTCTGGAATACGATAAAAGAGGAACTGAAAATCGAAAAAAGTCGAAAAATCGTCAAATTTTGGAAAATGCTCAATTATTTGTTTATTTTAACAGATTCTCAAAAATTTGTTACTCATTCAGATAGCTGACCTAAATCCGATTATAACGATGTATAATATGTATTAAAATACTGAAATTTAATTTCCGATATTTTTTGCATTTTTCGCACTTTTGAACATAGGATTTCTCAGGTGTATTTTATCTGATTAGATAATGTAACATATCCTTACAGAGCCCTGTGGCTATTTAATTGTCCAAACCGGTTATTAGAACTATCTCGAAAATAATCACCATACCGGAAGTATTCAAAAAATGAAAAAAAAAGTTTTAAAAAATGCGCTCTTGCAAAAAGCTGAATTGCTCGGTCAGATATTACCGGACCAAAAGAACTAAAATGTCTTTGGATAGCCCTATTTATAGACTATTATAGGATTGTTAGGAAATAAATTATGGTACGCCGAAAATCTAATATTTTCCGTTTTCGGAGCCTTTTTAGAAGCCTTTTTCTCGAAAAGGCATGAATCCAAAAGAAAAAGGTTTGAAATAATATAAGGGGTCGAAAAATGGCCTCAATCTTTGAAAAAATTTGAAAAATCGTTAAATTATTGAAAATATTCTTTTATTTATCATTTTTACAAACAACTACTGAATAGATGTTTCTGACACTTCTGGTACAGAAAGATATCTATCCAAACAACTTGTTAAAACTATCCCGGCAAAGATCCAAAATCCAGAAGTAGTCGAAAAAATATCAGACATTTGGGAAAAAAACACAAAAAAAGAAAATACAGTAAAAAATTGGTACTCTTGCAAACATCGCTATTTCTCAGCCGGGTGTCACTGATTCAAAACAATTAAAGTATCGTTTTCTAGCCCGATGAATTAGCTATTTTATGACATACTTCCTGTCTGATTCCTGAAAGCCGATTCAGTGCTGCTTGCAGGTCGAGTTATAATTGTATTTATTATATTCTAGTTTTGGCTATTTCAACAATTTTTACCTGGAATGGGTCTTGCTGTAAGAGTGTAATTCCATATTCAATTAATTTCTGTTCTTATTATCCGTACATTGTAATATTTAACACTTGTAATACATATAGTCAGAGTTAAAATTGAGGGAGGTGCCACCTGTAGAGGTAGAAATTCTCATATGGTTTTTCTAGACCAGTTGTTTATTCTGAACAAGAATATATGAGATAAACAGGCCAAATCCTGAGCCCTTTTCCGTTAGGGCACCTTTTCAAAATGGCCGCCAAAATCTCATATACATAGTGACTATATGGGTTTAGTAAGTAACAATGACGCATGTATAACCACTTTTTGCATTAGTTACTAGTAGTATTAGAGTTATTAAAACAAATTGCGATTGGAGTCCAGGCTCTTGAAAGTGATGAAAAGTGAGGGCGCTCTTTACATGGCCGCCAAAAAACGTAGATGAACTGTCTATATCTTTTAATAAGCATTTATTAGGCCACGCAGGGACTATTCAGAATGCAGTGATTTGAACGACTTTGAAAATTAATGCTATAACATTGTGAGTGATTTGTCATACCAGGATACATTGTAAGGACAATTCAGTATCAGCCCTTACCCTTTAACCTCCCTCAAGAATGAGATGTCAAAACAGTGATCATATAAGAAACAGCTTACCAAATTTTAACTAACTATCTCGACATATAAACATACATGTACATGTATTACGCTTTGTAATGCTTATTTAAAGCTTAATGACCTTTGCATGGCCTAATAAATGTTTATCTACGTTTTTGGCGGCCATGTAAAATGCCTCACTTTTCATCTGGACTACAATAGCAACTTGTTGGAAAACTTTAATACTAACCAATGCAAAAAGTGGTTAAACATGCATCATTGTTACATACTTAACCCACACAGTCACTGTCACTATGTATATGAGATTCTGGCGGCCATTTTAAAAAGTTCCCTAATGGAAAAGGGCTCAGGATTTGGCCTGTTTCTTGTTCAGAATAAAAAAACTGGTCAAGAAAAACCACAGGAGAATTTCTACCTCTCCAGGTGGCACCTCCCTTAATTTTAACCCGAACTATAACACTAATAGAATATGTGTAGCAAATAATTGGTAACCACAATTTGATGCGTTTCAAAGTTATAATATTCCAATGGACTGAAAACAAAACACAACATCTGGACACAGAATGTAACTAAAATAGCTGACGGATAATATGACAGGTCCTCTTGAAAAAAAGGTTGTAATTAAGAAGATTATTTAAAAATGTAAGGCTGATAGAGATAATCAGGTGCCGTCAAACTGGATGTATAGGTTCATACAAAATGTATAAAATAAATATAGAGTGGTCATATTACAATCTGATTGAAATAGAGATCTACATGTATATTTCGTTTCGTCTTTTGTACTACACTACAAGAAGATCTGACAAGTTGTACTGGGGTCGTGTCAGGGGTCACAGCGAGTGTCTTTTGGCCCTAGCGTCAGATTAATAAATCAACATTGACGTTTCTAGTGGTCGACATAACAGACCCTTTCAACCAAAACGCCGTCAATATACCAACTTTTCTAGACCCCAGTGTATATCTATTAAATCGATTTATCTTCCGACAGCTAGCTTATATAATTTATTCTATGGAAACTAAACATAGCTAACAGGTTTTCTGGAATTTGGACATCAAAATGGTAACCATACTTTCTACCACAATAACTCTAAAACTTTCTTTCATTCTTGTGAAACTCGCAAGTCTGTATTTTAATTTTCCCTGTGACTAATTCTCCATTTTGAACATTCTTGGCACATACTATTTGAATAGTCTATTTTATTACTATGTGTGAGTCATCCATCTCAGACCTTCATGATCAATTCAACTACATTGAGGTACGTGTATATTATATTATTTCTGTCACATGGAATAAGCAGCAGAATAGTCGAGAACCGTGCCAAGAACGCGCACTCTCAATGGACCTCAGACCACGTGTCCTGTACAACGTGCCAGAATATATTTCGGCATATATTCATGAATCGATATAAAGAGCTAATAATATTGTTATCGGCGCCAATGGCCTATAATTGTTAAAATTTACGTACATAATTTCTTGATATAATTATTTTCAATTATATACTTACATAACTTTGCAAAATGACCTTAGAATAATGAAAAATGCTCTAGTAAGTCTGTTGAGGCACGCAACACAAAAAACATCACTACGTAATATGTTTGACCTACATGTATACGTTGCCAGTAGGCGTACAATTAGTTACTAGATTCGATCATTTAGTCTATAAATATTTCCGAAGGCTTGTATGTCATCGTGGAAAGTTACGAATTAAACCATGTATTGGAATAGTCTTAGAGTCATGGGCCATTTGTAGATTTTATTTTCTCATACTATAGCCTTTTATATTTAGGATACTGTAACTGATCCAATATTGGTAGCGCCAGGGGCGTAATTGTGTGTGTGTGTGGGGGGGGGGGGGATCAGTGCAGTCGGTCGCAAATAAAGAGCAGTCAGTATCACAGTAAGCGCTCACTGCATACGTCACGCTACTCACACAAAACTGTACTATAAAATAACCTTGTCAACTTATCACGTTTCAAAAAATGTTGTGTTTCACTCTTATTCTGTTGTGAGTATGCCGGTCTTAGAACAGTATTTAAAAATAGCCGGTCTCAAAATAAATGCAGTCACTGCAGTAGGTCTCAAAATTATGCATCGGCGACTTAATGAATTAATGAAGTAAACAAACAATGCCAGAAAAGATCCCAAATACTATAATACAGTCACTGCAGTCGGTCTCAAAATTATGCATCGGGGACTTAAATGAATTAATGAGGTAAACAAACAATGCCAGAATAGATCCCAAATTCTATTATTTGCGTGAAGCCATGAGTCTAAATTGCATACGTCACACAAAACTATAGTATAAAATAACCATATCTGCTTCTCATTTTCGAAAAAAATGTTTGTCACTCTTCATCTGTTGTGAGTATGTTGTTCTATCAAATGTTTTCCCCCATGGCAAAAAAAAGTCGGTGTCACCGCAGTTGATCTCAGACTAAATGAATTAATGAGGTAAACAAACAAACAGGCGAAATTGGCAGATAGGCCACAAGATTCTGTCACATTTCTTATCCCCTCGTTAACGAGAATTTTAAAGCTCGGTTAGATATCTGAATTTTTTTCGCGCCTGCGGCGCTCGATTCCATTATAACATCATTCGTATCCCCTCTATTGTCTTATACTTTCTCGTTACTATTATATTCACAGTTATATTGAACTGACCAGTTATACTGATGTGTGGGGCGTGGGGTGTCAGACTCTACAAATGTTACGTCAAATCTTGCAAACAGGCGGAATTGACAGGGGGAGATCTCGAGATTCTGTCCCGTTTCTGATCCTCTGGTCTACAAGACTTTCTCCCATCAATGACCTTCAAATGTGAGGGTATTGACTCAATTTTTCATAATTTTCTTAGGTTGCTCAGTGTTATAGGCACAATTATCATATATGACATAAACTGTATCTAAACTTAAATAAAACTGCTTTCCGGCGAGCAGCGATCGGCGAACAACTATAATCATACAATACTATCGATGTTCCACTGGGGCGTTTAATGTTATAGTCAGTATTTTGTTGACATTCATTGTGGAATGGGATTGTGGGTGGCGCTCTAGATTTGGAACCGTCCCCTCCCCGAATTCCCAGCTTCTAGATCCGCTACTGCACAAAGCCCCTAGAAAACTCGCACCTGTGGTGCTCGGATCCTTACTGCGTCACTCGTACTGGGAATATGTGCATCAGTCGGTCGCATTTTGGCTCTCCCTCTTATCAAAATCGGTATGTACGCCCCTGGGTAGCTCCCCGACCATATCTAAGAACCGAATGGTCGGGCACTTATTAACCTTATGGGGTCGTTATGCTATTTCGTCGCAAAGAAAACATTTGGGACTATTGGGAGAGATTTGTTTTATATTTTGTTGATCTGGTGGTAGGGAAACTGATTGTAAAAAAATATCTTTATTTAATCCGTTCAAAAATTTGATCAATCGCCAAATAAAGTAATAAATCATGGTATCTGGAAACACTTCAGAACACATCCTTAATAAATTGTATCATACAATACAACCAAAACTGTTGTACTTGTAGGGTTTTTTTTTTTTTTTTGGGGGGGGGGGGGGGGGGATTTAAACAACGCCATTTTACTCAGTATAGTGGTTAAAACGACCGATTCGGTCAATATTATGTCTGCGCTACAACTTATTTGCATCGTTTGAAGCACGACAATGTATGCACGGTCCATTGAGCTATATAACAAAACATGGTTTGATTTTCTACATCTCTATGACTACATTTAGGAAGTGTTGAAGGTAATAGTTCATTCTAACTACACTTTTTCCCGAAATAAACTTGTGAGTTTTAATTCATCCTTAACTGAAGAGTTACACTAAAGGGAGATAATAAGCTAGTGGGTCATAATTTATACTGGGATTCAGAAGCCGAAGCTAACTATTTTAACTTCCCTAAATAGTAAAGTTAATCTGTGATGAATTTATATAGTTGAAGAGTAAGGAAGATAGAAGATAGAAGACAAATAGTTCAATAGTAATGTAGAGAAATAGTTCATTAGTGACGAAGAGAAAGAGTTCAATAGCGATGAAAAGATAGAGATGATAGTGAATAAATAAATGATGCACGTGAACTTATTTGATAACAGACGTAGAATAAGCTTGTTAAATACATGTGTATGGTTATTAATGATTAAATAAATGTATCATATTATAAAACTTACAAAAGAGTTATTAATTATATAACAAGCGCAGTTTTGTAAGCGCAGTTTTGTTTTACGTGAACTATCTATTTTGTGTATAAATAAATGTAATGTTGTCAACTGTACAATTACATTGTAAATAATTATTTAAGATATTGCAATGTGTGTGTAGTTGATTAGTATAACCTATATCTACTGTAGTAAAACAAGTATATTAAACATTTATATGTATATTGCCATATAAACATCTATTGTGTAGCACGTAACTGATAGATAGTCATTATATATTCTATACTATTCTATTAACCTTTTATATATTGTATACAGGCGACAGCTGACAGGAGATCACAAACAACTATATCCTATTCCTATTCTATTATATGCAATTAGTGTTTATGCTTATATAATTTATATACATAAGAAATACGTCTTACTGATGTGTGTAATTCGTCAAATTGACTATAAAATTGGGTTGATATAAAAATAAATAATAGTACATTACATACACAATTTGGAGGCGAAGTTATGTGGTCGCATACATGAGCTTGATAAAGACTATTTAGATAAAATGAGATATTACCATACCAGGTAGCTGTTTTAACTGTCATCTGTTTTGCACACTACAAGCTACTGTAGATATTTTGTTGGGTACATTGCATGGAAATATCTCTTTTTAGTCGGTATTCATTTATAACGTTAATCGAAGTGGGGGACTAATAATTTTGGCCTTTATTAAGTTCACTAATGAAATCCAAAATTAGCAAGAAATTTGATAAGCTTAAAGAATAAACAACAATTAAAACAAAAAATAAACATAAGTGAGATATAGCAAAATGAATGTATTGAAGGTAGAATTGTTGTCATATTCTGACAAATATAAATAAATGTTAAATTGATAAGCATTGCATCCACAGTCCAATACATAAACACCAATGTAAATTATTATTTATTCATTGAAATCATTATAAATTAGTATTTCATTTATTGAAATCGGTTAGTTTGTGTTCCTTGTCAAATAGCGTATTTAACATTAATTCATTTTATAGATGTTTTGAAGAGAGAAATTCGGCCCTACCGTCATATAACTTACTCAACCGCTTCGCTCCGTTATCGTTTCGCAGTTCTCTGTAATATAATAATAAGTTGGTGCGTCAAGGTGAGAACCCTGCAGTCGTAAACATACATAAATCAAATATTTTCAAGAAGCTTACCTTGTTGTAAAAGCATGTTCTGGACACTGTAACAGAACTGAAATCATTCAATATCTTGTACAGAATAGACAGGAAAAACAGGCCGCCATATTGATTTCCAGACTTTCCACCATTGCAACATGTAAAGGGTCTAATCTGGCGCAATGACGGGCTTTCTTGTACAATTCCACTTGATGTTACCACGTATTAGTCGTAATGTAAGTGTGCCCTAATTAACAGTTGACCGCTGGCCAAATCTAGGTTCAACCAACCGTGTCGAAATCGCACAGAATCGTCATCAGCATAAAGCATGAAGGTAGCTAACGTTCTTTTCGCCCAGCATATAAAATGAGAATAATATTGATTTTTCCAGCACGACACTACCAGCTTGTATGAGGGAAACCGAGCTTTGTGTAAATTAAGCTAACTACAGGAATAAAAACACCAATATATATATGTATCACTGTTGCACATGAAGAATATCTAGTTAAAACAGAGTTTTAATCTTTATAATTCTACTGAAAGTCACATGACATGTTAATCCTGAAACATCTCAAAGACATTCCTGTTTTTAAATGCCATGTACAAATATATTCACGTCTCTGATAGAGGAATCAAAAATTCATACGGTTAACCACACAGTATTTCCAAATGGTATAAGGAGAATTCAGTCCACTCTTTGTTAAGATTTGTGAATATTCGACCGTTTACGACATGTCAGTTTATTGCTGGAAGAAGCCGCATGGGTTGCGGTAACGACTCGAACCAACTATACAAGGTAAAAATTCGCCAAGATTAAGCGCCCGGATGTCAACCGGAATCGAGGCTCTCTGATGTATTCAGGTTACTCGAGATCTGTTCGGAATCAATTGCTTGCAAAAAAAAGCATATTTATAACTGTCAGTAAGTACCCATGGCGACATGTATACGTTTTGGCTATGGAGTAATATACCCCTTTCTATATATAAACATATTGTCCATTATTTGAACATTTCCATACATGAAATCATACAATCGTACAAACTACTTCATGTCGATATATAATACGACCTTGACAGACTGGGCTTGAAATATTAAACAGGATGCCTTATAACGGGAATGAAATGAAATTAACTAATTCCATTGGGTATATAAACCTCCATCTTCTATTTAAACCATGTACAAATTGCTACTAAAAAATTAAACATGGTGGTTAAAAACGGGGTGCGAGGATGTAATACATGTATAGATGATTGCGTGTCATTTCAACGACGTTCGAGTTTCAATATGTGAAATTGGAATAAATTTGACTGCAGTGGTATTTAAGTACTATTAAAACAATATCTGATTATTATAATAACGACTGAGTTTACACAACAAATGAGATTTATTGGTTTGTTTGATTTCTACAAATGTCAAACTTTGATGAGCATTCACCTTCGGAATAAATATAAGTTACGTGGTTTTGTCAGTACTATTATATTGTTTTTTTCCGACGTTGTTACATGTGGGATTTAATGATGTTTGAATTTCATTTTGTTAAGCGATCGTTTGAGTCGTTATATTGTATTGCGTTATACATAATTCAACTGTAAAATTGTGATAAAGAGTTAACCGACATAACGCACCATAAAACCATTATTTCTATTTAGATGTTTCTTGAAAATACAATTTATATTCGAATTTAGTGTAGAATGGGGAATATAAATATTTAATGTTTTCTTGGTAATATAATAAAACGTATCACCGATAGCCAATGTATTTGTGGTAGGTATTGTTTAATTTGAGATATTTAATAATGTTCGACAACAAATGTGACAATTTTAATTTCCAGATGAATGTATATTTCTCATCCCACATGTCATGCTAGATCACGCACATTTTATGCAAAGTCCTGCATTTAATGCGAAATGTGAAATTTTTTATTCAAGAATACAATGACTGTCACCAAGCCATCGTTGCTGGATGTGGTATGTTTTTGGAAAATAGTTATTGTGTCGCCAACCAGCACCATATGCCCAACGGAACAGAATATTGAATCCAGAATTAAATATGATTTAAGACAATAGTCGCCATATGTTACATTACCCCCTAATCACAGATTCAGGCGACAAAATATACACCGAAATATAATATCTACTATAAACTTGTAAACTCATTTGTTGAGTGTGTAAAATTACAAATAAACTGATTTCATCTGGGTTGAATAATATGATGAATAAAAATAGACAGGGAATAATAAACGCACTACTAATTAAATAGTAGTAATAAGTAACACGCAGATTAAATATTATACTAAAATGATCCCGAGACATTTGACCTTCAAATTCATCGAGGCTGAAGTCGGCAAGCGGTTATAAGGAAGCTACGCAAAGACACTTCTTTTCAATAGTCTTGTATTACGCAGCTATTCCATCAATAATGTCCACTTGAATTGAGATAATATTTTTAGAGTCATATTGACATTTGGGGTATTTCCTTATTTGTAAAAAAATATACTTCTTCTTTTTGCCCCTCCCCCCTACTAATTATCATGTGGAATGTTCACACAGCTTGTCAGTCGGTTTATTGTGGTACTTTTTTTCTAACAATATTTATTCAGTTAATATTTACATAATATAAATATAATATATATAAATCTGGGATTCGAAAACAAGCCGGGGCTTATATAAATTCATCTCCCTATTTGCAACGATTTAAATACGGTGTTTGAAATTATAATCATAAATTATATAACGATTTAAATTATAATCGTAAATTGTATAATGGTTTAAATTACAAAGAAAAATGTATACTATCAACGTTGCAATATTATATCGGACGTATCGTAGTTTAAGTACAGAGGTGGTTAATATACAGATAGTAATGTAGTGTAATGTAATGTGGTGTGGTTAGCGAAGCAATTATTTGATGGTGTTGATAGTAGGGGGGTGCGAACCCAAAATTGTGGGGTTTAGGGAGAGAGAGAACATTTATGAAGTCCAATATCGGTGTTCGTACTTTTGTTATATTCAGTAGAGTGTATGCTACGCTGGCTGTTACTGGGCCCGAGTTCACAAAGCATACTTAAGTACAAATCTATGCTCAATTTTGAGAATTTTCTCAAATCAAACGTTCTCAAAATAAATGGAGTTCACAAAACAATTTGAGAACATTTTTGTTCTCAAAGTTGAGAAAGTTCTCAAATATTTGAGAAAGCTGCTAAGCGTACTTAAGTCTAAAATTTTTACAGATATTTTATTAATAGTAGGTCTTTGCTAATACTAATAGTACAATTATTTATAAATAAAAGTATTTATGATTTTTAAATCTGCATTAATTTCATAACATTGAAGCTTTGTTTTTTTTATATAGATTTAAAAATTAGTTTTTTAACTGTCAGTTCCTTATTTAAATCTTACACACAATGTTATTATACTTAGTTAGACATAGGGCCTACTTCTTTGTTTAATGTTATAGTTATGATACTTCTTTTTTACCTTTTTGTTATAAATTGTCTGAAATAGTTAACAATATTTAAATGGTAGATTTAGTTAGAATTTGTTATTTAATTTATAGGCCTACTTATAGGCCAATTTTGACCGTGATTCGTGTGAATGTGATATTTATCTTATATCACTATATTATTAGTATTTTATATTACTAAGTATCACTATTAATAAAGATTAAACTTGTTGAACTTTTAATATTAATTTGATTTGTGTAAATAAGATAGTAGGCCTACCTGTAGGCTATAGATTAAGGGACAAGTCTATTAGAAAATAGGCCTAAGCTAAACTTACGACACCTATTTTCTTTCATTTTGGAAATTTTCCCCAAGGCACCACGCCCCTTTATTTTACCAAATAAAGTAGCTTCCCTATATATTCTTCTATTAGAATCATCTCCTCTGCGTTTGATTAATTAGCCGCCCTCTTCCTGCCACCGCCTTCCATTTTTAGTTTGTGACAAGCATAACAGACGACGTTGGAATGGGTTTGTTTACATTTTTCGTTACAGCGAATGTCATAATAATAATAACTCTATTTAAGAAGGGTAAAGGATAAGACTGTAGAAGCATTTCTACCATCCTGCCCTTCGTGAAAAAAAATAATTATATTATAATAATACAAAAGATGATAGCTTGTTCATTTGACCCAATTATAAGTAGCATCTTCAGTCGAGTTTTTATTGAATAAAAACAATAATTCAATCGGTTTGTTCATACATATTTGTTCAGTTACAAGTGGAAATAAAGTAAAAATAATAATAATATTGTTATTACTACAATTCCATTCATTTCTTATTGAACCCGCTAATTCTACGTGTAAAACACTGGTATCTAAAAATAGATTTTATTCCTAGCGATTTCATTGGCTAATAGATAGAGCTGACCCCAGTCGCTTGTAGCATTGAAAACAAATAACATGACGTAATCGATGATTCCGTTAAATAGAATACTCAAGCTGAGAATTTGCTCAACTGCTTTTGTGAACACCAAAATTGAGAATGTTCTCAACTTGAGAATATTCTCAACTTTGAGCAGAAATATTGACTGAGATTTTTTTTTCTTTGTGAACTCGGGGCCTGTTTTAAAGCGTTTGTTGCAGTTTCGTCTAAACCAGTAGGAAGAATATGTTGAGTCTTTCGTTTAATGCGAATTTCAATGAAATGAATAGGCACATTAAAAGCACGTTTTATTATTAAATTCAATCAATTAAATTAAAAAGTCTTAAATTAAATTATTATACACACTTTCAACTAATTAATTCAAAATTCCCCACGTGTTATTAAAACACCTGTCCTGCGACTAATTAATTCATAATTACCCACGTGTCCCTCAAACCTATCCTGATCACTTTTTACAATTGATGGTGCCCAACCAGTTTCATTGTCGTTAAACTAAATAAATTTGCTGTACTTTGTTTTAAAAAAATGTCAGTCAATCAGCGCTAAATCTTAGGTTAAAATTTACCTGTTATTGGATAAATAAAATAATATTATTAGATAGCATTTTGGCAAAAAAAGTAGGTCTAGTCGTTTGGAAGGGAACGGAAACCCGAGGAATGCATCGTATCCTTAGAAATGATTACAAGATTTTGATGACAAGAGGAATAACTCTGCAAATGAAGTGAAAATAGGGTTAATGCCCTAGTGTTCTGTCCCGACGGGGATAATGAAGACGGGCATACGCATACATTGTGCTATCAGGGAAATTTTGTCCAGACATTGGCAATAATATCCAAACCTGTTAACAGGTTTCCATAGCTATAACTTCATTTTAACGCATTTTGTCTGTCAGGCATTTTCGGCCAACCGAACACACAAATGCCGGTGAAATATTGAAAGGCCTAAATAAACAAAGTTATGTCTACTTCAAGGTAATTAGTGGCATTTCCCTTATTGGTCATCATTAACATTCTAACTCAATTAGAAGCAGGCTTATTGTCTTCCAAAAGGTGTGATAGGCAGGCGGACGAACCTATTTTAATAACCACTTGCTTTGTAATAAAATACAATAGGTACAAAAGTACAGGCTCTATATATATACCAATCAAACGTTTCATTTTCTGTGTTGTAAAAGGCTTTGGTCAATAATTTATAAGTAATTCTCGTTCATAAAAATAACTGTACTTTATATTGATTGACATCACATGATTGGTATGACACAGAAGCATTATATAGAAAACAATTGTTATTTATAATTAAGTTAATTACTAGAATTGGCTCATCGTCATCTCATCTAGTTTATATTAAACTAATTATTTATCAAAAACGACGATCATTAAAACATCTATCTAAACAAATAAATCCTGTGTTGGAAGATACTTTGCTCTCGTCTTACTACAGGTCAGTATCTTCATAAAGTCAAGGTATATTATATCTGAAACAGTAACCACACTACTCATTAGCAGCCCACTTAGGTCCTTCCGTGTGTCCGTAACCCAAAAGGAAAAGGTTTTGAATAATATAAGGGGTCTAAAAATGGACTCAATCTTTGAAAAAAGTTGAAAAATCGTTTAATTATTAAAAATGTTCTTTAATTTATCTTTTTTACAAACAACTACTGAATAGATGTTTCTGACACTTCTGGTACAGAAAGATATCTATCCAAACTCAGACAACAGACCCGAGGGATGCATTCGAAATTCCGTTCAAGGGGCTATCGGATGATACTTTAGGTCTTTTGATCTGGTAGTATCTAACGGAGAAATCACGCTTTTGGCAGAATCTTCATTTTTTAGTATTTTCCTCAAAATATCGGATAGTTTTTCGACAACTTCCGCTTTTTAGATCATTGTCGGGATATCTTTAACAAGTTGTTTGTATACTTGTCTTCCTATCCCAGAATTGCCAGAAACATCTATTGGGCAGTTATCGAAAAAAAGATAAATAAAAGAGCACTTTCAATAATTTGAGGATTTTTCAACTTTTTTCAAAGATTGAGGCCACTTTTTGGAACCTTTATATTATTTCAAACCTTTTCCTTTTGGATTTTCGCCACAGACTACCGATACGACTCTGAGTAAAAAAAGTTATGTAATGATATATTACAATATATGATCAGATAAAATGCCCCTGAGAAATCCTATGTTTAAAAAAGCCAAAAATGCAAAAATGTCAAAATATCAAAAATAAAATTTCAATAACTGAATACATATTATACATTATTGGAATCGACATTAGATCAGATATCTAAATATAACAAAGTTTTTTGAAAATAAAAAAAAAATAGAGGATTTTCCAAATTTTCACGATTTTTTGATTTTTTCGATTTTCAGTTCGTTATTTGACCAATTAAAGATATACTATTCAAAAAAAGTAGGGGATATTTGATTTTGGGGGCATAATACTAAAATATGCAAATGACTACGAAAAAAATCACTATAGAACCTAACAGAAGAAACATTTCCAGTTACATGTGCAGTAGCGGCGCTAGCCTCCGGCGGTTGGAGGAGCAAGGCTGGGGCAAAGTCCAAGGTTAAGGGGGCAAAGGCACGAGCTTCAAATAGGGGTAGGGGGGGTCTCCCCCAGAAATTTTTTGAAATACAGGCTGCCGTAAATGCAGCCTGGCAGTATTTCAAACACTGATCGTTGAGATAAAGTGTCAAACTAACGTACTTGCGAACCTCGACGAAATCCACTCACAAGTACCAGAGTAGGGAGTTCTTGGGGGGGATATTGGGACCTCCCCAAGAAATTTTTGAAAATAGACTGTCGGAAATGATGTCTGGGAGTATTCAGGCACCGACTGTAGAGATATATAGAGCTGATCAGATACCGTCTGTCGCCTGATCACTAGTCTATCCGACTCCAGAGAGGAAAGTGTCAAATGAACGGACTTTCGAACCTCAACAAAGCACCCGAAAAGTAGACTGATCGAAATGCAGTATCTGGCAGTATTTCAGGCACTGATCGTCGAGATAAAACAAGCTTACCAGATACCGCCTGTCGCCAAATCACTAGTTTATCCGACCAGAGAGGAAACTGGCAAACCGACGGAGTGAGTGAATTAAATTGAATGAATATTTTCGCCACAATATTTTATTAAATAAACTGCCGGAAATGCAGTCTGGCAGTATTTCAGATACTGGTCTTCGAGATAAATAGAGCTGACCAGATACTGTTCGTCGCCAAATCACCAGCATATCCGAAAAAAGAGGGAGGTGTCAAACGAACGGATTGAGTGTATCAAGTGAATGCATATTCACGCCGCGTTATACCTATACCCAAAAAACTTTGAGGATCGTAAAAATCACTTTTTAAGTGATTCACATGTTATTGTTTAGAGTTTGTGTTACGTTTCGGTAATCAATACCTTCTACGGTGATTAATTCTCACCCAAGATTTGCACGACTCTGACTTTGAATGTTACAGTCATTGTGGCATTGAATTCCAGGGTGGAAACATCAGTTAAATTGTTTTCGTGACCAGAAAACAAATTTTTATGTTTCGGCTTACCCAAAATGAAAGGTTACGTGCCCTTGGCATGATACAGATCGGCACAACACAGGCGGTTGTGGCGCGGGCGATGAATGCTTCTCAATCTGTCATAAGCAGGCTACGGTCCACATACCGTGATACACAATCTGTACAGGACAGACCACGCTCAGGTCGACCAAGGGCGACAACTCAAGCCCAGGATCGATTTATCCGTACCTTGGCCTTAAGAAACCGTGTCATCACAGCAAATCAGATCAGCGCTCGTCTTCAAACAGACACTGGTGTGAGAGTGAGTGGCCAGACGATTCGGAATCGACTGCATAGGGGTCACCTTCGCGCCCGACGTCCTCGCGTGATCCCTTGTTTGAGAGATCATCACATTCAGGCAAGACGTCGTTGGTGTAGGGATCGTCAACACTGGAATAGCGACGCCAAGGTCAAGGTTCACTGTTGATTTTTGGACAGACGTAGGAGGGTGTGGCGTCGTCGAGACGAGCGCTTCCAAGACGTTAACGTCATCAGACAAAATCGATTTGGGGGTGATTCTGTTATGGTGAGGGGAGGCATCACTGTTGCTGGAAGAACGGCTTTACATGTTGTTGCAGGGCGTGTTACAGGCCAGTACTACCGGGACAACATATTGGCAGTCCATGCTGTGCCGTTCGCACGACGTTTCATCTTCCAGGATGACAACGCAAGATGTCACAGGGCCAGGATCGTTACAGGTTACCTCCAACAACAGACAATCACCACATTACCTTGCCCAGCTCTGAGTCCCGACCTCTCCCCCATCGAGCATGTCTGGGACATGCTTGGTCAGAGGTTACGTCAACGTCAACAACGTCCTGCCAATGTCCAAGAACTTGCTGATGCGTCGCAACAGGAATGGGACAATCTGGACCAAAATGACCATAGACGTCTCATTAGGAGTATGCCACGTCGGATCAATGCTTGTTTAACAAACAGAGGAGGACTTACCCGTCACTGACTTTGTTGTGATGCTGTGGTAACTTTGCTGTTTGACCCCGGGTATCATTTAACCCTTATAATGGTCAGTCTGTGCCTTACTTATTCTAACGATCGTTTGGAATAAATCGATGAATGTTAACTTCGTTTCATTTTGTCATTTGTTTCTTCGTTAGTTTCATTAGGTGACTTGAATAACACTTAAAAATAAAATATCCCCTACTTTTTTTGAATAGTCTAAACGGACTCTTTTATTCATACACAAGACTACCGAAAGGTCTCTTGATAGAGAAAGTTGAAAAAAAACGCAGAAGCAGTTTTCGAGTTACAGGCGTTCAAAAACGCTCCAAATATTAGAAAATACTTGATTTTCAGCGTGCCATATTTTACTTGCTGTTCATGGTATCTGTAATCATTGGAGATCATATGATACTGCAATTCTCGGGCAACCCAACGATATCTTAATCGTTTTAATCCGTTGATATCGGACTGAGAAATCATGTTTTTCCCAAAAGCATTCATTTTTTGCGTTTTTTTCAAAATATCGGCCATTTTTTTAACCTACTTACGGTTTAAAGATGTTTGTCGAAAAAGCTTTATACGTTAGTTTTGAACTATAACTTCGTGTTCCAGAAGTTTCAGAAACGTCGATTCGGCCGTAAAACGAAACTCGAGCTCACAAAATGGGCAGACAATTCGAAAAAAATCGAAAAATAAAGGGTGATAACTCGGAATGAAACTTATATTTCTGGAATCGGATCGTCTTCAGGTATCAAAAATTGTAGGTCAAGTTTGAAAATTTTGAAAAAATGACAAAAAATGTCTCTTAAATTATTTTTTTCATTTTTCGAACGCTAAAAGTCAGCGAGTAAGTTTCGAAATTTCGAAATTTTCAACTGCTTTCATCCGAGAAAAGACTAAGGGTTTCCAAAAATATAATTTTTATAAAAATAGGTACAGAATTGACGAATCTACGGCCGTTTTTTGATTTTTGACACCATACGAAATTCGGCCACTTCCGGTCCGCGCAGATGTTTCAAATATAGCCCATATGTTGCAACCACATGGTTTACTGATAGAAAATGAGGTCCAGGATCGGTATCTGTTACAGGCACTGAGAAATAGGTTCCCCCGAAAAAAAACAAATAATAATAACTAGACCTGCAAGCAGCACTGAATCGGCTTTCAGGAATCAGACAGGAGGTATGTCATAAAATAGCCCATTCATCGAGCTAGACAACGATACTTTAATTGTTTTGATTCAGTGACACCTGGCTGAGAAATGTCGATTTTTGCAACAGTACCAATTTTTTTACCGTATTTTCTTTTTTTTTTAATTTTTTTTGTGTTTTTTTCCCAAATATCTGAAACTTTTTAGACTACTTCTGGATTTTGGATCATTGTCGGGATAGTTTTAACAAGTTGTTTGGATAGATATCTTTCTGTACCAGAAGTGTCAGAAACATCTATTCAGCATTTGTTTGTAAAAAAGATAAATAAAAGAACATTTTCAATAATTTCCCGATTTTTCAACTGTTTTTTCAAAGATTGAGGCCATTTTATGACACCTTTAATTATTTCAAACCTTTTCCTTTTGGATTCACGCCACAGACCACCGGTAGGACTCTGAGTAGAGTCTAAAAATCAAAATTCTATTCCCGACAGTTTTTTGGCTTTTCTAAAAGGATTCGGAAAATATAATTGCCTTGTCTGTAAGTAAAATATCAACAAAGGAATATCGATTTTGACGTTTCAAGATGGTTGCATATCCGGTTTGGGCTACAAACTCAATTTTTTGTTTACGAATCAGTAGTGTCGTAGCTACTAAAAAAAGTAATTTCAAGGCAATCTGACCTATATTTCGTCGATTTTTATGAAAACTTTGATCGTTTATATCACTAAGAGGGGATAATTTAGAAAATTTCTAATGACATTTTTAAAGTCCCATGAGCGAGATCTACTTACATACCAAATTTCATGAAAATCGTGCAACTATTTAAGAAGTTGTCATTTTGATTTAACTTTCGGTTCGAAATCACAGTGACGAATTTTCGAAATTCGAAAATCCGAAATTGCAGATTTGAAGTAAATGTTACAAGGTATTCAAAGAAAAGGGAATAAGTAAAATAGGTGTAATACTCACAAAGTTACAGCAAAGTAGGTCAAATCCATTTGTTCGTAAAATTCGGTGATTTCGGATTCGAAAAACGTTTTGAAAATATATTTACCCATTTATTTTTTTGGGAGGGGGGGGTAGGTAAAAATGTCAGAAAGATCCTATGGGTAGATTCTGAGAAAACCGAATTGTGAATAAAACACAAAAAATAAAATAATAAGAACTAGATCTGCTACTGTCCCATGCAGATATGAAAGTTTCATATTCATCGTCACGTGTCATCAAAATTTGTCAAGTATCTTAAAGAAGGTAACAAGAAAAAAGTATTAAAATTGGTCAAAAACTCGCAAAGTTACAGGTTTAAATATAGTTAGAAACATTGAACCCGGGCAAAAACAAGATGATCTGAAAACATTGGTTACATCGTGGGGCATGCGCGAAATTAAAAGAAATTATGGTCGATTTGAGAATTTTGGGTATATTTGGTAAATGACGGCGGGTCTAAGGTGGCGGCCATAATACAATATAAAACGCGTTGAAGAATGAACAAATTTTCGTTACGGCTTTCATTCGCACCACCCGAGCAACGTTCCGAAGGTCCGATTACCTTCAAATTTGCACCGGTTGTACCTCACATATTAAAAATGGAAGAGTGTGAGATTCAAAGAACATCGAAAATAAATTCAAAACCCACCCCATCCATCAAAGTTGTTTTGATTATAAACAGTCGTATTTTATCAATTTTTATACCTTTTTATATATGAGCAATAGATCTAAGTACTCATACCTATCAAACAAGGAAGCATGTTCCTGAAGCAACGGACGCAAGTTTTACAACAGTTAACCGTTCCTTAACTTTTACACTGGTTGTGTTTACACGTGACTAATTATTAGCATTCAAAGCATTGCCCAATCAGAGGTCGTGGCACGTAACACACTCACAATGTAGCACGTGACTGTAGTAAAAAAATATGGCAGCCCCCACAGAAAAAGAACTAGACAAGTTACAGCCGTTGAATGGTTTTTTTCCGCTAACTCACTGGCAACTAAAAACGCCGGTGTAAATGTTAAACGTCGATGAATCGAACCTTGACCTTTGCATCGCGATTGTCACAGAGACATTTTAGCTTGAAGCGCGAGACTTGATAATCGTGACGATTTTTTTAACGAAGGATAAATAAAATGACTTGAAAGTAGTCTATTTTTAGTAACCCATTTAACGAAGGAATCTGATTGGATCACGGTTGGGGACCTATACCCAATCAAATTTAGTGCCGAAAAATGCAGAGTGTTAAATTTAGTGAGTGTTGAGTGAAGGGCTTGATAAGCTGTATGTAGTTAAGGCGAGATCAAACCTTCTAATGAAGATGACATGAAAGAGGCGATAAAATCACTTTGCATTTGCAATTTCACAAGTAATTAAAACCTATTTTAAATTCCGAAAATCGATATTTTTCCGTAAATTGTCTTGTATAGAAAAAAACGACCAACGGCAGGTGCCAAGAACAAACGACTTGAACAAATGCAGGTATCACCTTGAAAATTTCAGGGTACCTAGGTACCAATGTGAAAAGTTCCTCGCCGGAATTTGGTACTCATGGTGAATTAAGTTCTAGCGTAGCGCATGCGCAAAGTCATGACGCACGGTAGGTGCCACGAACAAACGACTTGAACAAATGAAGATATCGCCTTGAAAATTTCAGGGTACCTAGGTACTAACGTGAAAAGTTCCTCGCTGGAATTTGGTACTCATGGTACCTTTGGTTCCAGCGTAACGCATGCGCGAAGTCAAAACAAGCTAACTCGAAAACAGCCTTGTCGGCACGGAAAAAATCATAGGGGTAATTCGAATTTTTGAAATATTCAAAAACCAATCATTCGACCATGAGCCGGGTTATCCGTAAATGTATTAATTATGTACATAAGAGACAAATTCTCTAAGCCACGGCCAATTGTGTATGTTTTCAAGCCCATGAATGTGTTTTTTTTCACTATTGCTCATTTTCAATTCAAAATGGCGACCATCATTTGCCAAAAATGAAAATTCTATTCCCGACAGTTTTTAGGCTTTTCTAAAAGGATTCGGAAAATATAATTGCCTTGTCTGTAAGTAATATATCACCAAAGGAATATCGATTTTCACATTTCAAGATGGTGGCACTTCCGGTTTGTGCTATAATTTCCACTTTTTGTGTACGAATCAGTAGTGCCGTAGCTAGTAAAAAATCAAAAAATCATGGCAATCTGACCTATATTTCTTCGATTTTTTGAAAATTTGATCCTTAATTTCTCCAAGGAAAGATAATTTAGAAAATTTCTAATAATATTTTTAAAGTCACATGAGCAAAATCTACCGACATACTAAATTTCATAAAAATCGTGCAACTATTAAAGAAGTTGTCATTTCGATTTTAACTCCCGGTTCGAAATCGTCCATCATTTTCCAAAAATCAAAATTCTATTCCCGACAGCTTTTTGGCTTTTTAAAAACGATTCGGAAAATATAATTGCCTTGTCTGTAAGTAAAATATCAACAAAGCAATATCGATTTTCACCTTTCAAGATGGTTGCACTTCCGGTTTGGGCTACAAACTAAATTTTTTGGGTACTAATCAGTAGTGTCGTATCAAGTAAAAAATAGTAATTTTAGGGTAATCTGACCTATATTTCGTCGATTTTTATAAAAAAAAAACTTTGATCCCTAATATCACCAAGGGGAGATAATTTAGAAAATTTCTAATGACATTTTTAAAGTCCCATGAGCGAGATCTACTTACATACCAAATTTCATAAAAATCGTGCAACTATTAAAGAAGTTGTCATTTTGATTTAACTTCCGGTTCGAAATCACAGCAACGAATTTTCGAAATTCGAAAATCCGAAATCAACGATTTGTAGTCAAGGTTACAAGGTACCCACAGAAACAAAATTAGTAAAATAGGTCAAATAGTCACGAAGTTACAGCAATGTAGGTCAAATACACCGGTTTGTCAAATTCGGTGATTTCAGATTAGAAAAACGTTTTGAAAATATATTTACCCAACAGCCACCACCCATTTTTGGGGGGGTAGGTGAAAGTTTCAGAAAGATCCTATGGGTAGATTCTGAGAAGTCCGATTTGTGGATAAAACACAAAAAAAAACTAGATCTGCTACTGTCCCATGCAGATATGAAAGCTTTCATATTTATCGTCACGTGTCATTGATTGTATCAAGTATCCTAAATAAAAGGATAAGAAGAAACTCGCGAAGTTACAAGTCTAAATATAGTATGAATCATTGCACCCAGGCATAACAATAATCTGAAAACTAAAAGGAAATAACTGAAACTTGTATTACTGTAATGAGACGGATGAGAAAATGAAATGAAAATGGCGGGGGAAAAAAATTAAAAATGGCAGGTTGGACAGGCGACCTTACTCCTTGTCACGTACAACCGAGCATTCGAAAACACGCTAGTTAACTCAATGACAGGCGCGCGTGCTAACCATTCGGCCACCCAACCCCCCTTTGAAATCAGACACGTGCAATATGTCATATAGGAAGAATAAGAAGTCGCTCACAACAAAATGGTAAATTAATGAGTTTAGGTCAAAAGGTTGAGCTACTGTTTTAGAGTATTTAATAGTTTTAAAGAGACACGTTAAGGGTTGTTCATAGTTAAATGAAAGTTTAATTTTAAATAAGACCAATAAAATTAGGATTTAATAATGCAAGACTAATATTTCCAATATGTTTGGTTATAAGTAGGAAATCGTGACGACTTCTTAAGCATGTTTTAAACAAAGGGTCATAGACTGCAATATACAAGAATGGCACTCTGCAATAAAAAAAAACTGGCCAAAGCAAGATTTCTATGCAGAAATTAAATAATTGCTAGAACCAGAAAAATATTTATCCACTATAATAAATAAGCAACATAGAGAAAATAAAATGAAATTAAATGGGGTTTAACGTCCTACTGTGCTGCTCCTAAAATGGGCTACTGAAGACGGGCATACGCCATAAAGTGTGCAATGAGGGAAATTTTACCCGGGCAGCGGCGTTACGACCTACGAGGTTGGACATGCGACCATACTCCTTGTCACGTACAACCAAGAAGTCGAAACAACGCCAGTTGACTCAGTGACAGACGTACAACCAAGAAGTCGAAACAACGCCAGTTGACTCAGTGACAGACGTTATGATACAGAGCGCACGTGACGATTTTGTAAGTTGTATTTGTAAATATGATATTATACTCCTGTATGAGTGTTGGATCCAGGATGATGACGATGTAAAATTAGACGGCTATCACGTATATAGTTTTCCTAGGCAGACAAGTAAAGGTGGGGGTATTGTTATCTGTGTACGTAACGAAATATCCAAAATATGTAAAATAGATGAATCAATTAATGATTGTATAATTGTTCTCAATGTCCATTTAAACATTTTAACTTATTCTAATTTGGTAATATTTGCATGTTATATCCCCCCATACAATAGTGTCTTCTATCAACATAATGACGTCAATTTATTTGAAGCCCTTGAACAGTCACTTAGTAAGCATATGATAGATAGTAACTTGGTTGTGGTTACAGGTGATTTTAACAGCAGGACAGGCACTTTAAATGACTATATTGAACATGACAAATTAAGCCACAGCATAGAACAAATTTTAGCTGATATTGAAGACTATATCCCAGACTCAAATAAAATACTAAGTGTTCGAAATAATATGGATAGTACCATAAATCAGTTTGGAAGACAAATGTTAACATTATGTAAAGATACGGGACTTAGAATTGTAAATGGTAGATTTAAAGATGATATTCAAGGCAATTTTACAGATAGTAATTCAAGGGGATCTAGTCTTATTGACTATATGTTAATTTGTAATGAATATTCTGATATAATTAAATCTTTTGTGACTGGTTGTTTTAACGAGTTTTCGGATCACGCTCCACTGAGTTTTGAGTTAATTACCAGTAGAACTAGTGCCCATATTTATTCAACACCAGTTGACACTCCTAACGAAAACTCAGTGAGGTGTATCCGAAAATGGTCAGACTGTGATATTGACATTATCAAGCAGGCTCTGAACACTTCTCAAAGTGAGCTTCTTAATTCATGAAAAGTTGTTAAGCTTGACCAATCCTCGATCGATTCCAGTGTTGATAACTTTTCTTCTCTTTTAATTGACCTGATATATCCTCACCCGAATACAATACGTGTGAAATCTTCAGGACTAAAAAAGAAAATCAAACTAGACAAGCCATGGTTTAATGAACTCTGTAAACATAAATATAGCGAGTACAAATCAGCTCTACATACATTTAACCTGAATAAATCTTCAGTAAATCGAACAAATTTATCTATTAAGAAATCTACATATAAGAAATTTGAATTAAAACTTAAATATTTGTATAAATCACAACAGGGTAACATGCTACATCATATGCGAAAACATAATCCAAAGTGTTTTCATAAATTATTTAAGAAGAATAAATCGAAGATTGGTCATAATATAGAACTAAACGCATTTTATACGCATTTTAAGAATCTCGCCTCTACTTCTGTAGTTAATGATGACGATAATACTTTTGTTAAAGATATTTTGTTTGACCATGACAACGCTAATATTAATATTAATGAGTCTCTTGATGGACCAATTACCGGTAATGAAATTATGATTGCGATTAAAAATCTAAGATATAATAAAGCCTGTAGTACTGATAATATGCTTAATGAATATTTTATACATTTTAGTTTTAATCTTGTTCCTTGTTTAACTGAATTATTTAACAATATTTTAAACCCTGGGTGTTTTCCATCTAATTGGTGTATTGGCAGAATCACTCCAGTTTTTAAGAAAGGTATTAAGGATGACCCAAATAATTATAGAGGCATAACCATAGTGAGTTGTCTTGGTAAACTGTTCACTTCTGTACTTAATAATAGGCTTTTAGAATTTGACAAACGAAATGAATGTATTACCCCGACACAATTTGGATTCCGCAAGAATCTGTCGACTACTGATGCCATATTTGTATTACAATCTCTCATAAATCGTTACCTCAGAGACAAGAAAAAAACTGTACTGTTGCTTCGTCGATTACACAAAGGCTTTTGATCTGGTCAACAGGTGCAACTTATGGTATAAATTGATAAAAAATGGTATTGATGGTAAAATACTAACTGTTATCCGATCTCTCTATGATAAAGTTCAATGTTGTGTAAAACTAAATAATGATGTATCTGATATTTTTGAATGTGCAACTGGTCTTTTTCAAGGTGAAATTTTATCACCTCTTCTATTCTCTATTTATATTAATGATGTTGAAACACATTTTAAAGATTCAAATTGTCCATCAATTCCGTTAATGTGGCTAAATTTATTCTCTTTAATGTATGCCGATGACAAAATCCTTATCTCTGAAACAGCTATTGGTTTACAAACGTTATTAGACTCCTTACACACATATGCAAACAAATGGAATTTAACGGTAAACACTGCCAAAACGAAAGTTGTTGTCTTCAGAAACGGGGGTAAGATACCCATGAATCAGGTTTGGCGATATCTTAATTTTAATCTCGAAATTGTAAATGTATTCAATTATTTAGGACTTTTATTACACTATAATGGTAATTTTTTAAAAACACAAAAAACATCTGTCTGAACAGGGTAGGAAAGCATCATTTTCTGTCTTCAAAGTTTGTGATGAAAATTATTTTAATGTTGAAACCAAATTATCTGTATTTGATACCTATGTAAATAGCATTTTATGCTATGGTTCTGAAATCTGGGGATTCCACAAAGGACAAGATATAGAAAAAATCCATTTATATTTTTGTAAACGGATTTTACAAGTTCGGCAAACTACAAACAGTTCCATGGTGTATCATGAGCTAGGGAGATACCCTTTATCAATAACACGAAAACTTCGAATATTCAAATATTTTATAAAATTATGTTCTACCAATAATGTTGTTTTAAAGTGTTGTTTATTTGATATAATTAACAACTCAGGTCTATGGATTTTAAATTTTAAAAATGAATTATGTTCTTTGGGATTGGGTTATATGTGGGATAATTATCAAAACTTAACTAAATTGGATTGTATTATTTTTAAAAATAGAATATTTGATGTCTTTAAACAACAATGCTATGAATCTATATGTACATCTCCTAAAGGTATATTATATCAGCATCTCATATCTACCTTCGAACTTCAATATTATCTTTCGAAACCTTTAAATTGTAATTATATCACATATATCTCTAGAATAAGACTATCCGCACATTATGTACACATCGAATCTGGTCGTTTGAAAAATACACCCCGTCAACCCAGAATCTGCAACCTTTGTAAATCAAATGATATTGAAGACGAATACCACTTTATTGAAATTTGTCCTGTATTCTCCGATCTTCGTAAAAAATATATAAAGAATTATTATATTCGAAATCCTAGTGTTCATAAATTGACTCAACTGCTAAGTGTTCATAATATTAAAGAATTAAATAATCTTGCATTATTTTTATATTACTGTAATAAAAGATGGAATAATTTATTGAATGTTGTACATTAAAAGTTTTCAAGTCGCCTGCTCTCCATACTATACATATGTAAAATTTTGTACATAACCTGATTTGTTTACTTGTTGTGTAAAATATTTATGTATGTATATTGTATATTATGTCTATCTGATGAGTCGTATGACTCAAAGAAATAAAGAACTTGAAATTGAACCATTCAGCCACGCAACCTCCCTAAAATCGGCAAATTGCTGACCTACAGCGAGAAATATTTCAACCGGGCCAAATTTTCTATTTTAACAGTTTAATTTGCACGGTACCTTTAGTTATCAACCGAATATTACAAAACTTTTAAAAATAAGCTCCCCCTGACCAGCTTAATCGTTCGCAATAAACGCTTGCCCCTTAATATCGGCAAATTGCTGAATTTAAATTGAGAAACATTACAACCGGACGAAATTTTCTGTTTTATCACTTTTACAGTACCTTTGATTACCAACCGATTATTACAAAACTTTAAAAATAAAAAAGAAAGAGAGAAATGCGGCCTAATGTCCATTCGACACAAACTAGGTCATTTCGGGACTAACATATGTTTTTTAATTTTATTTAAAAACTCCCCTTGCGCTTACTGGTCTTTAGCCGTTGGGAGGAAACCGGAGAACACGGAGAAAACCCACGAGATTGGACATCATACACCATGTCACGTGCAACCTGGAGATCGAAACGACGCCCGTTGACTCAATGACAAACGTTACGATACAGCGAGCACATGCTAACCATTCAGCCATCCAGCCTCCCTGAATATGGAAAATTGCTGACTTATAGCAAGAAACATTTCAACCGGGCGAAATTTTCTGTTTTAACAGTTTAATGTGCACGGTACTTTAATAATTACCAACCGATTATTACAAAACTTTTGAAAATAAGCTCCAACTTAATCGTATGCAATAAACGTTTGGCCTGAATTGAAAGTTCTGCACGGAAAAAGTTCATCTCGATTTCCCGGCGTGGTTCCCCTGGTCAGTGAGGCAGAACGCAGGGCCTGACAAGCACAGCTGTCTAGTCCTTCGGATGGGACGAAAAACCAAGGTCCCGTGTACACATTGGAGTGCACGTAAAATATCCCTAAGCAGTTGGAATTCGATACTGTTGAATATACTCTATACGATGACTAAATGCGTAGATTGTAGTCACCCACACTGCATGTTTCGCTTAACAATGAAAGGGTGCCGTTTTCAATGTTCGATCCTTTTGTTCTTCTACTCCTGATATGTTGGACTGTTGATCGATGGTTTCATATAAAAGACTACCAATAAGACTCTTTGTAGAAGAAGTTCCCAAAACATAGTATGTTGACTTTACGAGAAAGACCTCTAAACATGCTCCAAATTGTAAAAATACGACTTTTTGGATTTTCAATCTCTTTTTTTCGGCTATCCCTGATATTTAAAAAAAATGATACAATGATTTCACACAACAGGCTAGCTATTAGACTCTCTATTGACAAAAGTTTCACCGCCCTCCCTTCATTATAACCGAAGTTATCGTGCCCTAAAGAATCAACAAATCAGCATGCTTATCTCTGCTTACCCTAGACAGAAAATGCTCATCTTTGAACTCAATCATAACATTGACCTAGTGAACGTCTACAACAAGTTTGAATATTCTAGCTTAATCAGAATGAGAGTTATAGTGCTCCAAAGTCTCGGCCCTTCAAATTGCTTCTATTTTTCATTTTCAATTCAACATGGTGACTCCCGGTTGACCTAAATCAGAATTCTATTGCGACATTTTTTAGGCCTTCCTACAAGGATTCAGAAAATATAACTCCCGAGTCTGTAAGTAAAATAGCAAAAAAGCCTTATTGATTTTTCACGTTTTAAGATGGTGGCACTTCCGGTTCGATTGACAAACTCCATATTTTGTGTACGAATCAGTAATTCCTTGTCTAGTATAGAAAAAAAAACTAGGTCATTCTGACCTATATTTCGAAGATTTTTTTGAAAACTTTGATCCTTAATTTCACCAAGGGGAGATAAGTTAGAAAATTTCTAAAGTCATTTTTCGAGTCGCATCATTAAGGTGTACTTACATATTAAATTTCATGAAAATCGTACAACTACTAAAGAAGTTGTCGAGTTGGTGTAAACTTCCGGTTCGAAATCACAGCGACGAATTTTCGAAATTCGAAAAAGAATTAGTAAAATAGGTGAAATAGTCACAAAGTTACAGCAAAGTAGGTCAAATGCATTTGTTCGTAAAATTCGGTGATTTCGAATGCGAAAAACGTTTTGAAAATATATTTATCCAACAGCCACCACCCATTTTTGGGGGGGTAGGTAAAAGTTTCAAAAAGATCCTATGAGTAGATTCTGAGAAATCCGATTTGTGAATAAAACACACAAAAAAAAAATAATAAGAAGAACTAGATCTGCTACTGTCCCATGCAGATATGAAAGCTTTCATATTTATCGTCACGTGTCATTGATTGTATCAAGTATCCTAAATAAAACGATAAGAAGAAACTCGCGAAGTTACAAGTCTAAATATAGTATGAATCATTGCACCCAGGCATAACAATAATCTGAAAACTAAAGGGAAATAACTGAAACTTGTAATACTGTAATGAGACGGATGAGAAAATGAAATGAAAATGGCGGGGGAAAAAATTAAAAATGGCAGGTTGGACAGGCGACCTTACTCCTTGTCACGTACAACCGAGCATTCAAAAACACGCTAGTTAACTCAATGGCGCGCGTGCTAACCATTCAGCCACCCAAACCCCCTTTGAAATCAGACACGTGCAATATGTCATATAGGAAGAATAAGAAGTCGCTCACAACAAAATGGTAAATTAATGAGTTTAGGTCAAAAGGTTGAGCTACTGTTTTAGAGTATTTAATAGTTTTAAATAGACACGTTAAGAGTTGTTCATAGTTAAATGAAAGTTTAATTTTAAATAAGACCAATAAAATTAGGATTTAATAATGCCAGACTAATATTTCCAATATGTTTGGTTATAAGTAGGAAATCGTGACGACTTCTTAAGCATGTTTTAAACAAAGGGTAATAGACTGCAATATACAAGAATGGCACTCTGCAATAAAAAAAAAACTAAATAATTGCTAGAACCAGAAAAATATTTATCCACTATAATAAATAAGCAACATAGAGAAAATGAAATGAAATTGAATGGGGTTTAACGTCCTACTGTGCTGCTCCTAAAATAGGCTACTGAAGACGGGCATACGCCATAAAGTGTGCAATGAGGGAAATTTTACCCGAGCAGCGGCGTTACGACCTATGAGGTTGGACATGCGACCATACTCCTTGTCACGTACAACCAAGAAATCGAAACAACGCCAGTTGACTCAGTGACAGACGTTATGATACAGAGCACACGTGCTAACCATTCAGCCACGCAACCTCCCTAAAATCGGCAAATTGCTGATCTACAGCGAGAAATATTTCAACCGGGCCAAATTTTCTATTTTAACAGTTTAATTTGCACGGTACCTTTAGTTATCAACCGAATATTACAAAACTTTTAAAAATAAGCTCCCCCTGACCAGCTTAATCGTTCGCAATAAACGTTTGCCCCTTAAAATCGGCAAATTGCTGACTTTAAATTGAGAAACATTACAACCGGACGAAATTTTCTGTTTTATCACTTTTACAGTACCTTTGATTACCAACCGATTATAACAAAACTTTAAAAATAAAAGAGAAAGAGAGAAATGCGGCCTAATGTCCATTCGACACAAACTAGGTCATTTCGGGACTAACATATGTTTTTTAATTTTATTTAAAAACTCCCCTTGCGCTTACTGGTCTTTAGCCGTTGGGAGGAAACCGAAGAACACGGAGAAAACCCACGAGATTGGACATCATACACCATGTCACGTGCAACCTGGAGATCGAAACGACGCCCGTTGACTCAATGACAAACGTTACGATACAGCGAGCACATGCTAACCATTCAGCCATCCAGCCTCCCTGAATTCGGAAAATTGCTGACTTATAGCAAGAAACATTTCAACCGGGCAAAATTTTCTGTTTTAACAGTTTAATGTGCACGGTACTTTAATTATAACCAACCGATTATTACAAAACTTTTGAAAATAAGCTCCAACTGACCAGCTTAATCGTATGCAATAAACGTTTGGCCTGAATTAAAAAATTCTGCACGGAAAAAGTTCATCTCGATTTCCCGGCGTGGTTCCCCTTGTCAGTGAGGCAGAACGCAGGGCCTGACAAGCACAGCTGTCTAGTCCTTCGGATGGGTCGAAAAACCAAGGTCCCGTGTACACATTGGAGTGCACGTAAAATATCCCTAAGCAGTTGGAATTCGATACTGTTGAATAAACTCTATACGATGACTAAATGCGTAGATTGTAGTCACCCACACTGCATGTTTCGCTTAACAATGAAAGGGTGCCGTTTTCAATGTTCGATCCTTTTGTTCTTCTACTCCTGATATGTTGGACTGTTGATCGATGGTTTCATATAAAAGACTACCAATAATACTCTTTGTAGAAGAAGTTCCCAAAAAATAGTATGTTGACTTTACGAGAAAGACCTCTAAACAAGCTCCAAATTGTAAAAATACGACTTTTTGGATTTTCAATCTCTTTTTTTCGATAGAGAAAATGAAATGAAATTGAATGGGGTTTAACGTCCTACTGTGCTGCTCCTAAAATGGGCTACTGAAGACGGGCATACGCCATAAAGTATGCAATGAGGGAAATTGTTACGACCTACGAGGTTGGACATGCGACCATACTCCTTGTCACGTACAACCAAGAAATCGAAACAACGCCAGTTGACTCAGTGACAGACGTTATGATACAGAGCGCACGTGCTAACCATTCAGCCACGCAACCTCCCTAAAATCGGCAAATTGCTGACCTACAGCGAGAAATATTTCAACCGGGCGAAATTTTCTATTTTAACAGTTTAATTTGCACGGTACCTTTAGTTATCAACCGAATATTACAAAACTTTTAAAAAAATAAGCTCCCTCTGACCAGCTTAATCGTTCGCAATAAACGTTTGCCCCTTAAAATCGGCAAATTGCTGACTTTAAATTGAGAAACATTACAACCGGACGAAATTTTCTGTTTTATCACTTTTACAGTACCTTTGATTACCAACCGATTATTACAAAACTTTAAAAATAAAAGAGAAAGAGAGAAATGCGGCCTAATGTACATTCGACTCAAACTAGGTCATTTCGGGACTAACATATGGTTTTTTTAATTTTATTTAAAAACTTTCCTTGCGCTTACTGGTCTTTAGCCGTTGGGAGGAAACCGAAGAACACGGAGAAAACCCACGAGATTGGACATCATACACCATGTCACGTGCAACCTGGAGATCGAAACGACGCCCGTTGACTCAATGACAAACGTTACGATACAGCGAGCACATGCTAACCATTCAGCCATCCAGCCTCCCTGAATTCGGAAAATTGCTGACTTTTTCAATCTCTTTTTTTCGGCTATCCCTGATATTAAAAAAAATATGATACAATGATTTCACACAACAGGCTAGCTATTAGACTCTCTATTAACAAAAGTTTCACCGCCCTCCCTTCATTATAACCGAAGTTATCGTGCCCTAAAGAATCAACAAATCAGCATGCTTATCTCTGCTTACCCTAAGCAGAAAATACTCATCTTTGAACTCAATCATAACATTGACCTAGTGAACGTCTACAACAAATTTGAACATTCTAGCTTAATTAGAATGAGAGTTATTGTGCTCCAAAGTCTCGGCCTTTCAAATTGCTTCTATTTTTCATTTTCAATTCAAAATGGTGACTCCCGGTTGACCTAAATCAGAATTCTATTGCGACATTTTTTAGGCCTGCCTACAAGGATTCAGAAAATATAACTCCCGAGTCTGTAAGTAAAATAGCAAAAAAGCCTTATTGATTTTTCACGTTTAAAGATGGTGGCACTTCCGGTTCGATCGACAAACTCCATATTTTGTGTACGAATCAGTAATTCCTTGTCTAGTATAGAAAAAAAAACTAGGTCATCCTGACCTATATTTCGACGATTTTTTGGAAAACTTTGATCCTTGATTTCACCAAGGGGAGATAAGTTAGAAAATTTCTAAAGTCATTTTTCAAGTCGCGTCATTAAGGTCTACTTACATATTAAATGTCATGAAAATCGTACAACTACTAAAGAGGTTGTCGAGTTGGTGTAAACTTCCGGTTCGAAATCACAGCGACGAATTTTCGAAATTCGAAAATCCGAAATTGCAGATTTGAAGTAAAGGAGTCAAGGTATTCAAAGAAAAAAGAATTAGTAAAATAGGTGAAATAGTCACAAAGTTACAGCAAAGTAGGTCAAATGCATTTGTTCGTAAAATTCGGTGATTTCGAATGCGAAAAACGTTTTGAAAATATATTTATCCAACAGCCACCACCCATTTTTGGGGGGGTAGGTAAAAGTTTCAGAAAGATCCTATGAGTAGATTCTGAGAAATCCGATTTGTGAATAAAACACAAAAAAAAAAAATAACTAGATCTGCTACTGTCCCATGCAGATATGAAAGCTTTCATATTTATCGTCACGTGTCATTGATTGTATCAAGTATCCTAAATAAAAGGATAAGAAGAAACTCGCGAAGTTACAAGTCTAAATATAGTATGAATCATTGCACCCAGGCATAACAATAATCTGAAAACTAAAGGAAAATAACTGAAAGTTGTATTACTGTAATGAGACGGATGAGAAAATGAAATGAAAATGGCGGGGGAAAAAAATAAAAATGGCAGGTTGGACAGGCGACCTTACTCCTTGTCACGTACAACCGAGCATTCGAAAACACGCTAGTTAACTCAATGACAGGCGCGCGTGCTAACCATTCAGCCACCCAACCCCCCTTTGAAATCAGACACGTGCAATATGTCATATAGGAAGAATAAGAAGTCGCTCACAACAAAATGGTAAATTAATGAGTTTAGGTCAAAAGGTTGAGCTACTGTTTTAGAGTATTTAATAGTTTTAAAGAGACACGTTAAGAGTTGTTCATAGTTAAATGAAAGTTTAATTTTAAATAAGACTAATAAAATTAGGATTTAATAATGCCAGACTAATATTTCCAATATGTTTGGTTATAAGTAGGAAATCGTGACGACTTCTTAAGCATGTTTTAAACAAAGGGTCATAGACTGCAATATACAAGAATGGCACTCTGCAATAAAAAAAAACTGGCCAAAGCAAGATTTCTATGCAGAAATTAAATAATTGCTAGAACCAGAAAAATATTTATCCACTATAATAAATAAGCAACATAGAGAAAATGAAATGAAATTGAATGGGGTTTAACGTCCTACTGTGCTGCTCCTAAAATGGGCTACTGAAGACGGGCATATGCCATAAAGTGTGCAATGAGGGACATTTTACCCGGGCAGCGGCGTTACGACCTACGAGGTTGGACATGCGACCATACTCCTTGTCACGTACAACCAAGAAATCGAAACAACACCAGTTGACTCAGTGACATACGTTATGATACAGAGCGCACGTGCTAACCATTCAGCCACGCAACCTCCCTAAATTGGCAAATTGCTGACCTACAGCGAGAAATATTTCAACCGGGCCAAATTTTCTATTTTAACAGTTTAATTTGCACGGTACCTTTAGTTATCAACCGGATATTACAAAACTTTTAAAAATAAGCTCCCCCTGACCAGCTTAATCGTTCGCAATAAACGTTTGCCCCTTAAAATCGGCAAACTGCTGACTTTAAATTGAGAAACATTACAACCGGACGAAATTTTCTGTTTTATCACTTTTACAGTACCTTTGATTACCAACCGATTATTACAAAACTTTAAAAATAAAAGAGAAAGAGAGAAATGCGGCCTAATGTCCATTCGACACAAACTAGGTCATTTCGGGACTAACATATGTTTTTTAATTTTATTTAAAAACTCCCATTGCGCTTACTGGTCTTTAGCCGTTGGGAGGAAACCGAAGAACACGGAGAAAACCCACGAGATTGGACATCATACACCATGTCACGTGCAACCTGGAGATCGAAACGACGCCCGTTGACTCAATGACAAACGTTACGATACAGCGAGCACATGCTAACCATTCAGCCATCCAGCCTCCCTGAATTCGGAAAATTGCTGACTTATAGCAAGAAACATTTCAACCGGGCGAAATTTTCTGTTTTAACAGTTTAATGTGTACGGTACTTTAATAATTACCAACCGATTATTACAAAACTTTTGAAAATAAGCTCCAACTGGCCAGCTTAATCGTATGCAATAAACGTTTGGCCTGAATTGAAAGTTCTGCACGGAAAAAGTTCATCTCGATTTCCCGGCGTGGTTCCCCCTGTCAGTGAGGCAGAACGCAGGGCCTGACAAGCACAGCTGTCTAGTCCTTCGGATGGGACAAAAACCAAGGTCCCGTGTACACATTGGAATGCGCGTAAAATATCCCTAAGCAGTTGGAATTCGATACTGTTGAATAAACTCTATACGATGACTAAATGCGTAGATTGTAGTCACCCACACTGCATGTTTCGCTTAACAATGAAAGGGTGCCGTTTTCAATGTTCGATCCTTTTGTTCTTCTACTCCTGATATGTTGGACTGTTGATCGATGGTTTCATATAAAAGACTACCAATAAGACTCTTTGTAGAAGAAGCTCCCTAAAAATAGTATGTTGACTTTACGAGAAAGACCTCTAAACATGCTCCAAATTGTAAAAATACGACTTTTTGGATTTTCAATCTCTTTTTTTCGATAGAGAAAATGAAATGAACTTGAATGGGGTTTAACGTCCTACTGTGCTGCTCCTAAAATGGGCTACTGAAGACGGGCATACGCCATAAAGTGTGCAATGAGGGAAATTTTACCCGGGCAGCGGCGTTACGACCTACGAGGTTGGACATGCGACCATATTACTTGTCACGTACAATCAAGAAATCGAACCAACGCCAGTTGACTCAGTGACAGACGTTATGATACAGAGCGCACGTGCTAACCATTCAGCCAAGCAACGTCCCTAAAATCGGCAAATTGCTGACCTACAGCGAGAAATATTTCAACCGGGCCAAATTTTCTATTTTAACAGTTTAATTTGCACGGTACCTTTAGTTATCAACCGAATATTACAAAACTTTTAAAAATAAGCTCCCCCTGACCAGCTTAATCGTTCGCAATAAACGTTTGCCCCTTAAAATCGGCAAATTGCTGGCTTTAAATTGAGAAACATTACAACCGGACGAAATTTTCGGTTTTATCACTTTACAGTACCTTTGATTACCAACCGATTATTACAAAACTTTAAAAATAAAAGAGAAAGAGAGAAATGCGGCCTAATGTCCATTCGACACAAACTAGGTCATTTCGGGACTAACATATGTTTTTTAATTTTATTTAAAAACTCCCCTTGCGCTTACTGGTCTTTAGCCGTTGGGAGGAAACCGAAGAACACGGAGAAAACCCACGAGATTGGACATCATACACCATGTCACGTGCAACCTGGAGATCGAAACGACGCCCGTTGACTCAATGACAAACGTTACGATACAGCGAGCACATGCTAACCATTCAGCCATCCAGCCTCCCTGAATTCGGAAAATTGCTGACTTATAGCAAGAAACATTTCAACCGGGCGAAATTTTCTGTTTTAACAGTTTAATGTGTACGGTACTTTAATAATTACCAACCGATTATTACAAAACTTTTGAAAATAAGCTCCAACTGACCAGCTTAATCGTATGCAATAAACGTTTGGCCTGAATTGAAAGTTCTGCACGGAAAAAGTTCATCTCGATTTCCCGGCGTGGTTCCCCTTGTCAGTGAGGCAGAACGCAGGGCCTGACAAGCACAGCTGTCTAGTCCTTCGGATGGGACAAAAACCAAGGTCCCGTGTACACATTGGAATGCGCGTAAAATATCCCTAAGCAGTTGGAATTCGATACTGTTGAATAAACTCTATACGATGACTAAATGCGTAGATTGTAGTCACCCACACTGCATGTTTCGCTTAACAATGAAAGGGTGCCGTTTTCAATGTTCGATCCTTTTGTTCTTCTACTCCTGATATGTTGGACTGTTGATCGATGGTTTCATATAAAAGACTACCAATAAGACTCTTTGTAGAAGAAGCTCCCTAAAAATAGTATGTTGACTTTACGAGAAAGACCTCTAAACATGCTCCAAATTGTAAAAATACGACTTTTTGGATTTTCAATCTCTTTTTTTCGATAGAGAAAATGAAATGAACTTGAATGGGGTTTAACGTCCTACTGTGCTGCTCCTAAAATGGGCTACTGAAGACGGGCATACGCCATAAAGTGTGCAATGAGGGAAATTTTACCCGGGCAGCGGCGTTACGACCTACGAGGTTGGACGGACATGCGACCATATTCCTTGTCACGTACAATCAAGAAATCGAACCAACGCCAGTTGACTCAGTGACAGACGTTATGATACAGAGCGCACGTGCTAACCATTCAGCCAAGCAACGTCCCTAAAATCGGCAAATTGCTGACCTACAGCGAGAAATATTTCAACCGGGCCAAATTTTCTATTTTAACAGTTTAATTTCCACGGTACCTTTAGTTATCAACCGAATATTACAAAACTTTTAAAAATAAGCTCCCCCTGACCAGCTTAATCGTTCGCAATAAACGTTTGCCCCTTAAAATCGGCAAATTGCTGGCTTTAAATTGAGAAACATTACAACCGGACGAAATTTTCGGTTTTATCACTTTACAGTACCTTTGATTACCAACCGATTATTACAAAACTTTAAAAATAAAAGAGAAAGAGAGAAATGCGGCCTAATGTCCATTCGACACAAACTAGGTCATTTCGGGACTAACATATGTTTTTTAATTTTATTTAAAAACTCCCCTTGCGCTTACTGGTCTTTAGCCGTTGGGAGGAAACCGAAGAACACGGAGAAAACCCAAGAGATTGGACATCATACACCATGTCACGTGCAACCTGGAGATCGAAACGACGCCCGTTGACTCAATGACAAACGTTACGATACAGCGAGCACATGCTAACCATTCAGCCATCCAGCCTCCCTGAATTCGGAAAATTGCTGACTTATAGCAAGAAACATTTCAACCGGGCGAAAATTTCTGTTTTAACAGTTTAATGTGCACGGTACTTTAATAATTACCAACCGATTATTACAAAACTTTTGAAAATAAGCTCCAACTGACCAGCTTAATCGTATGCAATAAACGTTTGGCCTGAATTGAAAGTTCTGCACGGAAAAAGTTCATCTCGATTTCCCGGCGTGGTTCCTCTTGTCAGTGAGGCAGAACGCAGGGCCTGACAAGCACAGCTGTCTAGTCCTTCGGATGGGACGAAAAACCAAGGTCCCGTGTACACATTGGAGTGCACGTAAAATATCCCTAAGCAGTTGGAATTCGATACTGTTGAATAAACTCTATACGATGACTAAATGCGTAGATTGTAGTCACCCACACTGCATGTTTCGCTTAACAATGAAAGGGTACCGTTTTCAATGTTCGATCCTTTTGTTCTTCTACTCCTGATATGTTGGACTGTTGATCGATGGTTTCATATAAAAGACTACCAATAAGACTCTTTGTAGAAGAAGTTCCCAAAAAATAGTATGTTGACTTTACGAGAAAGACCTCTAAACATGCTCCAAATTGTAAAAATACGACTTTTTGGATTTTCAATCTCTTTTTTTCGGCTATCCCTGATATTTAAAAAAAATGATACAATGATTTCACACAACAGGCTAGCTATTAGACTCTCTATTAACAAAAGTTTCACCGCCCTCCCTTCATTATAACCGAAGTTATCGTGCCCTAAAGAATCAACAAATCAGCATGCTTATCTCTGCTTACTCTAAGCAGAAAATGCTCATCTTTGAACTCAATCATAACATTGACCTAGTGAACGTCTACAACAAGTTTGAACATTCTAGCTTAATTAGAATGAGAGTTATTGTGCTCCAAAGTCTCGGCCCTTCAAATTGCTTCTATTTTTCATTTTCAATTCAACATGGTGACTCCCGGTTGACCTAAATCAGAATTCTATTGCGACATTTTTTAGGCCTGCCTACAAGGATTCAGAAAATATAACTCCCGAGTCTGTAAGTAAAATAGCAAAAAAGCCTTATTGATTTTTCACGTTTAAAGATGGTGGCACTTCCGGTTCGATCGACAAACTCCATATTTTGTGTACAAATTAGTAATTCCTTGTCTAGTATAGAAAAAAAAAACTAGGTCATTCTGACCTATATTTCGACGATTTTTTGGAAAACTTTGATCCTTGATTTCACCAAGGGGAGATAAGTTAGAAAATTTCTAAAGTCATTTTTCAAGTCGCGTCATTAAGGTCTACTTCCATATTAAATTTCATGAAAATCGTACAACTACTAAAGAGGTTGTCGAGTTGGTGTAAACTTCCGGTTCGAAATCACAGCGACGAATTTTCGAAATTCGAAAATCCGAAATTGCAGATTTGAAGTAAAGGAGTCAAGGTATTCAAAGAAAACAGAATTAGTAAAATAGGTGAAATAGTCACAAAGTTACAGCAAAGTAGGTCAAATGCATTTGTTTGTAAAATTCGGTGATTTCGAATGCGAAAAACGTTTTGAAAATATATTTATCCAACAGCCACCACCCATTTTTTGGGGGGTAGGTAAAAGTTTCAGAAAGATCCTATGAGTAGATTCTGAGAAATCCGATTTGTGAATAAAACACAAAAAAAAAAATAATAAGAACTAGATCTGCTACTGTCCCATGCAGATATGAAAGCTTTCATATTTATCGTCACGTGTCATTGATTGTATCAAGTATCCTAAATAAAAGGATAAGAAGAAACTCGCGAAGTTACGAGTCTAAATATAGTATGAATCATTGCACCCAGGCATAACAATAATCTGAAAACTAAAGGGAAATAACTGAAACTTGTATTACTGTAATGAGACGGATGAGAAAATGAAATGAAAATGGCGGGGAAAAAAATTAAAAATGGCAGGTTGGACAGGCGACCTTACTTCTTGTCACGTACAACCGAGCATTCGAAAACACGCTAGTTAACTCAATGACAGGCGCGCGTGCTAACCATTCAGCCACCCAACCCACCTTTGAAATCAGACACGTGCAATATGTCATATAGGAAGAATAAGAAGTCGCTCACAACAAAATGGTAAATTAATGAGTTTAGGTCAAAAGGTTGAGCTACTGTTTTAGAGTATTTAATAGTTTTAAAGAGACACGCTAAGAGTTGTTCATAGTTAAATTAAAGTTTAATTTTAAATTAGACCAATAAAATTTGAATTTAATAATGCCAGACTAATATTTCCAATATGTTTGGTTATAAGTAGGAAATCGTGATCTTAAGCATGTTTTAAACAAAGGGTCATAGACTGCAATATACAAGAATGGCACTCTGCAATAAAAAAACTGGCCAAAGCAAGATTTCTATGCAGAAATTAAATAATTGCTAGAACCAGAAAAATATTTATCCACTATAATAAATAAGCAACATAGAGAAAATGAAATGAAATTGAATGGGTTTAACGTCCTACTGTGCTGCTCCTAAAATGGGCTACTGAAGACGGGCATACGCCATAAAGTGTGCAATGAGGGAAATTTTACCCGGGCAGCGGCGTTACGACCTACAAGGTTGGACATGCGACCATACTCCTTGTCACGTACAACCAAGAAATCGAAACAACGCCAGTTGACTCAGTGACAGACGTTATGATACAGAGCGCACGTGCTAACCATTCAGCCACGCAACCTCCCTAAAATCGGCAAATTGCTGACCTACAGCGAGAAATATTTCAACCGGGCCAACTTTTCTATTTTAACAGTTTAATTTGCACGGTACCTTTAGTTATCAAACGAATATTACAAAACTTTTAAAAATAAGCTCCCCCTGACCAGCTTAATCGTTCGCAATAAACGTTTGCCCCTTAAAATCGGCAAATTGCTGACTTTAAATTGAGACACATTACAACCGGACGAAATTTTCTGTTTTATCACTTTTACAGTACCTTTGATTACCAACCGATTATTACAAAACTTTAAAAATAAAAGAGAAAGAGAGAAATGCGGCCTAATGTCCATTCGACACAAACTAGGTCATTTCGGGACTAACGTATGTTTTTTAATTTTATTTAAAAACTCCCCTTGCGCTTACTGGTCTTTAGCCGTTGGGAGGAAACCGAAGAACACGGAGAAAACCCACGAGATTGGACATCATACACCATGTCACGTGCAACCTGGAGATCGAAACGACGCCCTTTGACTCAGTGACAAACGTTACGATACAGCGAGCACATGCTAACCATTCAGCCATCCAGCCTCCCTGAATTCGGAAAATTGCTGACTTATAGCAAGAAACATTTCAACCGGGCGAAATTTTCTGTTTTAACAGTTTAATGTGCACGGTACTTTAATAATTACCAACCGGTTATTACAAAACTTTTGAAAATAAGCTCCAACTGACCAGCTTAATCGTATGCAATAAACGTTTGGCCTGAATTGAAAGTTCTGCACGGAAAAAGTTCATCTCGATTTCCCGGCGTGGTTCCCCTTGTCAGTGAGGCAGAACGCAGGGCCTGACAAGCACAGCTGTCTAGTCCTTCGGATGGGACGAAAAACCAAGGTCCCGTGTACACATTGGAGTGCACGTAAAATATCCCTAAGCAGTTGGAATTCGATACTGTTGAATAAACTCTATACGATGACTAAATGCGTAGATTGTAGTCACCCACACTGCATGTTTCGCTTAACAATGAAAGGGTGCCGTTTTCAATGTTCGATCCTTTTGTTCTTCTACTCCTGATATGTTGGACTGTTGATCGATGGTTTCATATAAAAGACTACCAATAAGACTCTTTGTAGAAGAAATTCCCCAAAAATAGTATGTTGACTTTACGAAAAAGACCTCTAAACATGGTCCAAATTGTAAAAATACGACTTTTTGGATTTTCAATCTCTTTTTTTCGGCTATCCCTGATATTTAAAAAAAATGATACAATGATTTCACACAACAGGCTAGCTATTAGACTCTCTATTAACAAAAGTTTCACCGCCCTCCCTTCATTATAACCGAAGTTATCGTGCCCTAAAGAATCAACAAATCAGCATTCTTATCTCTGCTTACCCTAAGCAGAAAATGCTCATCTTTGAACTCAATCATAACATTGACCTAGTGAACGTCTACAACAAGTTTGAACATTCTAGCTTAATCAGAATGAGAGTTATAGTGCTCCAAAGTCTCGGCCCTTCAAATTGCTTCTATTTTTCATTTTCAATTCAACATGGTGACTCCCGGTTGACCTAAATCAGAATTCTATTGCGACATTTTTTAGGCCTTCCTACAAGGATTCAGAAAATATAACTCCCGAGTCTGTAAGTAAAATAGCAAAAAAGCCTTATTGATTTTTCACGTTTTAAGATGGTGGCACTTCCGGTTCGATTGACAAACTCCATATTTTGTGTACGAATCAGTAATTCCTTGTCTAGTATAGAATAAAAAAACTAGGTCATTCTGACCTATATTTCGAAGATTTTTTTGAAAACTTTGATCCTTAAATTCACCAAGGGGAGATAAGTTAGAAAATTTCTAAAGTCATTTTTCGAGTCGCATCATTAAGGTGTACTTACATATTAAATTTCATGAAAATCGTACGACTACTAAAGAAGTTGTCGAGTTGGTGTAAACTTCCGGTTCGAAATCACAGCGACGAATTTTCGAAATTCGAAAATCCGAAATTGCAGATTTGAAGTAAAGGAGTCAATGTTTTCAAAGAAAAAAGAATTAGTAAAATAGGTGAAATAGTCACAAAGTTACAGCAAAGTAGGTCAAATGCATTTGTTCGTAAAATTCGGTGATTTCGAATGCGAAAAACGTTTTGAAAATATATTTATCCAACAGCCACCACCCATTTTTGGGGGGGTAGGTAAAAGTTTCAAAAAGATCCTATGAGTAGATTCTGAGAAATCCGATTTGTGAATAAAACACAAAAAAAAAAATAATAATAAGAAGAATAATAATCTTAACAGAAACAATAAGCTTTCATATATGAATATATGAAAGCTTAATAATAATCTTAACAGAAACAATAAGCTTTCATATGTAAATACATATGAAAGCTTAATAAGAACTAGATCTGCTACTGTCCCATGCAGATATGAAAGCTTTCATATTTATCGTCACGTGTCATTGATTGTATCAAGTATCCTAAATAAAAGGATAAGAAGAAACTCGCGAAGTTACAAGTCTAAATATAGTATGAATCATTGCACCCAGGCATAACAATAATCTGAAAACTAAAGGGAAATAACTGAAACTTGTATTACTGTAATGAGACGGATGAGAAAATGAAATGAAAATGGCGGGGAAAAAAAATTAAAAATGGCAGGTTGGACAGACGACCTTACTCCTTGTCACGTACAACCGAGCATTCGAAAACACGCTAGTTAACTCAATGACAGGCGCGCGTGCTAACCATTCAGCAATCCAACCCCCCTTTGAAATCAGACACGTGCAATATGTCATATAGGAAGAATAAGAAGTCGCTCACAACAAAATGGTAAATTAATGAGTTTAGGTCAAAAGGTTGAGCTACTGTTTTAGAGTATTTAATAATTTTAAAGAGACACGTTAAGAGTTGTTCATAGTTAAATGAAAGTTTAATTTTAAATAAGACCAATAAAATTAGGATTTAATAATGCCAGACTAATATTTCCAATATGTTTGGTTATAAGTAGGAAATCTTGACGACTTATTAAGCATGTTTTAAACAAAGGGTCATAGACTGCAATATACAAGAATGGCACTCTGCAATAAAAAAAAACTGGCCAAAGCAAGATTTCTATGCAGAAATTAAATAATTGCTAGAACCAGAAAAATATTTATCCACTATAATAAATAAGCAACATAGAGAAAATGGAATGTAATTGAATGGGGTTTAACGTCCTACTGTGCTGCTCCTAAAATGGGCTACTGAAGACGGGCATACGCCATAAAGTGTGCAATGAGGTTGGACATGCGACCATACTCCTTGTTTCGTACAACCAAGAAATCGAAACAACGCAAGTTGACTCAGTGACAGACGTTATGATACAGAGCGCACGTGCTAACCATTCAGCCACGCAACCTCCCTAAAATCGGCAAATTGCTGACCTACAGCGAGAAATATTTCAACCGGGCCAAATTTTCTATTTTAACAGTTTAATTTGCACGGTACCTTTAGTTATCAACCGAATATTACAAAACTTTAAAAATAAGCTCCCCCTGACCAGCTTAATCGTTCGCAATAAACGTTTGCCCCTTAAGATCGGCAAATTGCTGACTTTAAATTGAGAAACATTACAACCGGACGAAATTTTCTGTTTTATCACTTTTACAGTACCTTTTATTACCAACCGATTATTACAAAACTTTAAAAATAAAGAGAAAGAGAGAAATGCGGCCTAATGTTCATTCGACACAAACTAGGTCATTTCGGGACTAACATATGTTTTTTAATTTTATTTAAAAACTCCCCTTGCGCTTACTGGTCTTTAGCCGTTGGGAGGAAACCGAAGAACACGGAGAAAACCCACGAGATTAGACATCATACACCATGTCACGTGCAACCTGGAGATCGAAACGACGCCCGTTGACTCAATGACAAACGTTACGATACAGCGAGCACATTCTAACCATTCAGCCATCCAGCCTCCCTGAATTCGGAAAATTGCTGACTTATAGCAAGAAACATTTCAACCGGGCGAAATTTTCTGTTTTAACAGTTTAATGTGCACGGTACTTTAATAATTACCAACCGATTATTACAAAACTTTTGAAAATAAGCTCCAACTGACCAGCTTAATCGTATGCAATAAACGTTTGGCCTAAATTGAAAGTTCTGCACGGAAAAGTTCATCTCGATTTCTCGGCGTGGTTCCCCTTGTCAGTGAGGCAGAACACAGGGCCTGACAAGCACAGCTGTCTAGTCCTTCGGATGGGACGAAAAACCAAGGTCCCGTGTACACATTGGAGTGCACGTAAAATATCCCTAAGCAGTTGGAATTCGATACTGTTGAATAAACTCTATACGATGACTAAATGCGTAGATTGTAGTCACCCACACTGCATGTTTCGCTTAACAATGAAAGGGTGCCGTTTTCAATGTTCGATCCTTTTGTTCTTCTACATCTGATATGTTGGACTGTTGATCGATGGTTTCATATAAAAGACTACCAATAAGACTCTTTGTAGAAGAAGTTCCCCAAAAATAGTATGTTGACTTTACGAGAAAGACCTCTAAACATGCTCCAAATTGTAAAAATACGACTTTTTGGATTTTCAATCTCTTTTTTTCGATAGAGAAAATGAAATGAAATTGAATGGGGTTTAACGTCCTACTGTGCTGCTCCTAAAATGGGCTACTGAAGACGGGCATACGCCATAAAGTGTGCAATGAGGGAAATTTTACCCGGGCAGCGGCGTTACGACCTACGAGGTTGGACATGCGACCATACTCCTTGTCACGTACAATCAAGAAATCGAAACAACGCAAGTTGACTCAGTGACAGACGTTATGATACAGAGCGCACGTGCTAACCATTCAGCCACGCAGCCTCCCTAAAATCGGCAAATTGCTGACCTACAGCGAGAAATATTTCAACCGGGCCAAATTTTCTATTTTAACAGTTTAATTTGCACGGTACCTTTATTTATCAACCGAATATTACAAAACTTTTAAAAATAAGCTCCCCCTGACCAGCTTAATCGTTCGCAATAAACGTTTGCCCCTTAAAATCGGCAAATTGCTGACTTTAAATTGAGAAACATTACAGCCGGACGAAATTTTCTGTTTTATCACTTTTACAGTACCTTTGATTATCAACCGAATATTACAAAACTTTAAAAATAAAAGAGAAAGAGAGAAATGCGGCCTAATGTCCATTCGACACAAACTAGGTCATTTCGGGACTAACATATGTTTTTTAATTTTATTTAAAAACTTTCCTTGCGCTTACTGGTCTTTAGCCGTTGGGAGGAAACCGAAGAACACGGAGAAAACCCACGAGATTGGACATCATACACCATGTCACGTGCAACATGGAGATCGAAACGACGCCCGTTGACTCAATGACAAACGTTACGATACAGCGAGCACATGCTAACCATTCAGCCATCCAGCCTCCCTGAATTCGGAAAATTGCTGACTTATAGCAAGAAACATTTCAACCGGGCAAAATTTTCTGTTTTAACAGTTTAATGTGCACGGTACTTTAATTATAACCAACCGATTATTACAAAACTTTTGAAAATAAGCTCCAACTGACCAGCTTAATCGTATGCAATAAACGTTTGGCCTGAATTAAAAAATTCTGCACGGAAAAAGTTCATCTCGATTTCCCGGCGTGGTTCCCCTTGTCAGTGAGGCAGAACGCAGGGCCTGACAAGCACAGCTGTCTAGTCCTTCGGATGGGACGAAAAACCAAGGTCCCGTGTACACATTGGAGTGCACGTAAAATATCCCTAAGCAGTTGGAATTCGATACTGTTGAATAAACTCTATACGATGACTAAATGCGTAGATTGTAGTCACCCACACTGCATGTTTCGCTTAACAATGAAAGGGTGCCGTTTTCAATGTTCGATCCTTTTGTTCTTCTACTCCTGATATGTTGGACTGTTGATCGATGGTTTCATATAAAAGACTACCAATAATACTCTTTGTAGAAGAAGTTCCCAAAAAATAGTATGTTGACTTTACGAGAAAGACCTCTAAACATGCTCCAAATTGTAAAAATACGACTTTTTGGATTTTCAATCTCTTTTTTTCGATAGAGAAAATGAAATGAAATTGAATGGGGTTTAACGTCCTACTGTGCTGCTCCTAAAATGGGCTACTGAAGACGGGCATACGCCATAAAGTGTGCAATGAGGGAAATTTTACCCGGGCAGCGGCGTTACGACCTACGAGGTTGGACATGCGACCATACTCCTTGTCACGTACAACCAAGAAATCGAAACAACGCCAGTTGACTCAGTGACAGACGTTATGATACAGAGCGCACGTGCTAACCATTCAGCCACGCAGCCTCCCTAAAATCGGCAAATTGCTGACCTACAGCGAGAAATATTTCAACCGGGCCAAATTTTCTATTTTAACAGTTTAATTTGCACGGTACCTTTAGTTATCAACCGAATATTACAAAACTTTTAAAAAATAAGCTCCCTCTGACCAGCTTAATCGTTCGCAATAAACGTTTGCCCCTTAAAATCGGCAAATTGCTGACTTTAAATTGAGAAACATTACAACCGGACGAAATTTTCTGTTTTATCACTTTACAGTACCTTTGATTACCAACCGATTATTACAAAACTTTAAAAATAAAAGAGAAAGAGAGAAATGCGGCCTAATGTCAATTCGACACAAACTAGGTCATTTCGGGACTAACATATGTTTTTTAATTTTATTTAAAAACTCCCCTTGCGCTTACTGGTCTTTAGCCGTTGGGAGGAAACCGAAGAACACGGAGAAAACCCACGAGATTGGACATCATACACTATGTCACGTGCAACCTGGAGATCGAAACGACGCCCGTTGACTCAATGACAAACGTTACGATACAGCGAGCACATGCTAACCATTCAGCCATCCAGCCTCCCTGAATTCGGAAAATTGCTGACTTATAGCAAGAAACATTTCAACCGGGCGAAAATTTCTGTTTTAACAGTTTAATGTGCACGGTACTTTAATAATTACCAACCGATTATTACAAAACTTTTGAAAATAAGCTCCAACTGACCAGCTTAATCGTATGCAATAAACGTTTGGCCTGAATTGAAAGTTCTGCACGGAAAAAGTTCATCTCGATTTCCCGGCGTGGTTCCCCTTGTCAGTGAGGCAGAACGCAGGGCCTGACAAGCACAGCTGTCTAGTCCTTCGGATGGGACGAAAAACCAAGGTCCCGTGTACACATTGGAGTGCACGTAAAATATCCCTAAGCAGTTGGAATTCGATACTGTTGAATAAACTCTATACGATGACTAAATGCGTAGATTGTAGTCACCCACACTGCATGTTTCGCTTAACAATGAAAGGGTGCCGTTTTCAATGTTCGATCCTTTTGTTCTTCTACTCCTGATATGTTGGACTGTTGATCGATGGTTTCATATAAAAGACTACCAATAAGACTCTTTGTAGAAGAAGTTCCCAAAAAATAGTATGTTGACTTTACGAGAAAGACCTCTAAACATGCTCCAAATTGTAAAAATACGACTTTTTGGATTTTCAATCTCTTTTTTTCGGCTATCCCTGATATTTAAAAAAAATGATACAATGATTTCACACAACAGGCTAGCTATTAGACTCTCTATTTACAAAAGTTTCACCGCCCTCCCTTCATTATAACCGAAGTTATCGTGCCCTAAAGAATCAACAAATCAGCATGCTTATCTCTGCTTACCCTAAGCAGAAAATGCTCATCTTTGAACTCAATCATAACATTGACCTAGTGAACGTCTACAACAAGTTTGAACATTCTAGCTTAATTAGAATGAGAGTTATTGTGCTCCAAAGTCTCGGTCCTTCAAATTGCTTCTATTTTTCATTTTCAATTCAACATGGTGACTCCCGGTTGACCTACATCAGAATTCTATTGCGACATTTTTTAGGCCTGCCTACAAGGATTCAGAAAATATAACTCCCGATTCTGTAAGTAAAATAGCAAAAAAGCCTTATTGATTTTTCACGTTTAAAGATGGTGGCACTTCCGGTTCGATCGACAAACTCCATATTTTGTGTACGAATTAGTAATTCCTTGTCTAGTATAGAAAAAAAAAACTAGGTCATTCTGACCTATATTTTGACGATTTTTTGGAAAACTTTGATCCTTGATTTCACCAAGGGGAGATAAGTTAGAAAATTTCTAAAGTCATTTTTCAAGTCGCGTCATTAAGGTCTACTTACATATTAAATTTCATGAAAATCGTACAACTACTAAAGAGGTTGTCGAGTTGGTGTAAACTTCCGGTTCGAAATCACAGCGACGAATTTTCGAAATTCGAAAATCCGAAATTGCAGATTTGAAGTAAAGGAGTCAAGGTATTCAAAGAAAAAAGAATTAGTAAAATAGGTGAAATAGTCACAAAGTTACAGCAAAGTAGGTCAAATGCATTTGTTTGTAAAATTCGGTGATTTCGAATGCGAAAAACGTTTTGAAAATATATTTATCCAACAGCCACCACCCATTTTTGGGGGGGTAGGTAAAAGTTTCAGAAAGATCCTATGAGTAGATTCTGAGAAATCCGATTTGTGAATAAAACACAAAAAAAAAAAATAATAAGAACTAGATCTGCTACTGTCCCATGCAGATATGAAAGCTTTCATATTTATCGTCACGTGTCATTGATTGTATCAAGTATCCTAAATAAAAGGATAAGAAGAAACTCGCGAAGTTACAAGTCTAAATATAGTATGAATCATTGCACCCAGGCATAACAATAATCTGAAAACTAAAGGAAAATAACTGAAAGTTGTATTACTGTAATGAGACGGATGAGAAAATGAAATGAAAATGGCGGGGGAAAAAATTAAAAATGGCAGGTTGGACAGGCGACCTTACTCCTTGTCACGTACAACCGAGCATTCGAAAACACGCTAGTTAACTCAATGACAGGCGCGCGTGCTAACCATTCAGCCACCCAACCCCCCTTTGAAATCAGACACGTGCAATATGTCATATAGGAAGAATAAGAAGTCGCTCACAACAAAATGGTAAATTAATGAGTTTAGGTCAAAAGGTTGAGCTACTGTTTTAGAGTATTTAATAGTTTTAAAGAGACACGTTAAGAGTTGTTCATAGTTAAATGAAAGTTTAATTTTAAATAAGACTAATAAAATTAGGATTTAATAATGCCAGACTAATATTTCCAATATGTTTGGTTATAAGTAGGAAATCGTGACGACTTCTTAAGCATGTTTTAAACAAAGGGTCATAGACTGAAATATACAAGAATGGCACTCTGCAATAAAAAAAAACTGGCCAAAGCAAGATTTCTATGCAGAAATTAAATAATTGCTAGAACCAGAAAAATATTTATCCACTATAATAAATAAGCAACATAGAGAAAATGAAATAAAATTGAATGGGGTTTAACGTCCTACTGTGCTGCTCCTAAAATGGGCTACTGATGACGGGCATATGCCATAAAGTGTGCAATGAGGGAAATTTTACCCGGGCAGCGGCGTTACGACCTACGAGGTTGGACATGCGACCATACTCCTTGTCACGTACAACCAAGAAATCGAAACAACACCAGTTGACTCAGTGACATACGTTATGATACAGAGCGCACGTGCTAACCATTCAGCCACGCAACCTCCCTAAATTGGCAAATTGCTGACCTACAGCGAGAAATATTTCAACCGGGCCAAATTTTCTATTTTAACAGTTTAATTTGCACGGTACCTTTAGTTATCAACCGGATATTACAAAACTTTTAAAAATAAGCTCCCCCTGACCAGCTTAATCGTTCGCAATAAACGTTTGCCCCTTAAAATCGGCAAACTGCTGACTTTAAATTGAGAAACATTACAACCGGACGAAATTTTCTGTTTTATCACTTTTACAGTACCTTTGATTACCAACCGATTATTACAAAACTTTAAAAATAAAAGAGAAAGAGAGAAATGCGGCCTAATGTCCATTCGACACAAACTAGGTCATTTCGGGACTAACATATGTTTTTTAATTTTATTTAAAAACTCCCCTTGCGCTTACTGGTCTTTAGCCGTTGGGAGAAAACCGAAGAACACGGAGAAAACCCACGAGATTGGACATCATACACCATGTCACGTGCAACCTGGAGATCGAAACGACGCCCGTTGACTCAATGACAAACGTTACGATACAGCGAGCACATGCTAACCATTCAGCCATCCAGCCTCCCTGAATTCGGAAAATTGCTGACTTATAGCAAGAAACATTTCAACCGGGCGAAATTTTCTGTTTTAACAGTTTAATGTGTACGGTACTTTAATAATTACCAACCGATTATTACAAAGCTTTTGAAAATAAGCTCCAACTGACCAGCTTAATCGTATGCAATAAACGTTTGGCCTGAATTGAAAGTTCTGCACGGAAAAAGTTCATCTCGATTTCCCGGCGTGGTTCCCCTTGTCAGTGAGGCAGAACGCAGGGCCTGACAAGCACAGCTGTCTAGTCCTTCGGATGGGACAAAAACCAAGGTCCCGTGTACACATTGGAATGCGCGTAAAATATCCCTAAGCAGTTGGAATTCGATACTGTTGAATAAACTCTATACGATGACGAAATGCGTAGATTGTAGTCACCCACACTGCATGTTTCGCTTAACAATGAAAGGGTGCCGTTTTCAATGTTCGATCCTTTTGTTCTTCTACTCCTGATATGTTGGACTGTTGATCGATGGTTTCATATAAAAGACTACCAATAAGACTCTTTGTAGAAGAAGCTCCCAAAAAATAGTATGTTGACTTTACGAGAAAGACCTCTAAACATGCTCCAAATTGTAAAAATACGACTTTTTGGATTTTCAATCTCTTTTTTTCGGCTATCCCTGATATTTAAAAAAAATGATACAATGATTTCACACAACAGGCTAGCTATTAGACTCTCTATTAACAAAAGTTTCACCGCCCTCCCTTCATTATAACCGAAGTTATCGGGCCATAAAGAATCAACAAATCAGCATGCTTATCTCTGCTTACCCTAAGCAGAAAATGCTCATCTTTGAACTCAATCATAACATTGACCTAGTGAACGTCTACAACAAGTTTGAACATTCTAGCTTAATTAGAATGAGAGTTATTGTGCTCCAAACTCTCGGCCCTTCAAATTGCTTCTATTTTTCATTTTCAATTCAACATGGTGACTCCCGGTTGACCTAAATCAGAATTCTATTGCGACATTTTTTAGGCCTGCCTACAAGGATTCAGAAAATATAACTCCCGAGTCTGTAAGTAAAATAGCAAAAAAGCCTTATTGATTTTTCACGTTTAAAGATGGTGGCACTTCCGGTTCGATCGACAAACTCCATATTTTGTGTACGAATTAGTAATTCCTTGTCTAGTATAGAAAAAAAAACTAGGTCATTCTGACCTATATTTCGACGATTTTTTGGAAAACTTTGATCCTTGATTTCACCAAGGGGAGATAAGTTAGAAAATTTCTAAAGTCATTTTTCAAGTCGCGTCATTAAGGTCTACTTACATATTAAATTTCATGAAAATCGTACAACTACTAAAGAGGTTGTCGAGTTGGTGTAAACTTCCGGTTCGAAATCACAGCGACGAATTTTCGAAATTCGAAAATCCGAAATTGCAGATTTGAAGTAAAGGAGTCAAGGTATTCAAAGAAAAAAGAATTAGTAAAATAGGTGAAATAGTCACAAAGTTACAGCAAAGTAGGTCAAATGCATTTGTTCGTAAAATTCGGTGATTTCGAATGCGAAAAACGTTTTGAAAATATATTTATCCAACAGCCACCACCCATTTTTGGGGGGGTAGGTAAAAGTTTCAGAAAGATCCTATGAGTAGATTCTGAGAAATCCGATTTGTGAATAAAACACAAAAAAAAAAAATAAGAACTAGATCTGCTACTGTCCCATGCAGATATGAAAGCTTTCATATTTATCGTCACGTGTCATTGATTGTATCAAGTATCCTAAATAAAAGGATAAGAAAAAACTCGCGAAGTTACAAGTCTAAATATAGTATGAATCATTGCACCCAGGCATAACAATAATCTGAAAACTAAAGGGAAATAACTGAAACTTGTATTACTGTAATGAGACGGATGAGAAAATGAAATGAAAATGGCGGGGGAAAAAAAATGGCAGGTTGGACAGGCGACCTTACTCCTTGTCACGTACAACCGAGCATTCGAAAACACGCTAGTTAACTCAATGACAGGCGCGCGTGCTAACCATTCAGCCACCAAACCCCCCTTTGAAATCAGACACGTGCAATATGTCATATAGGAAGAATAAGAAGTCGCTCACAACAAAATGGTAAATTAATGAGTTTAGGTCAAAAGGTTGAGCTACTGTTTTAGAGTATTTAATAGTTTTATAGAGACACGTTAAGAGTTGTTCATAGTTAAATGAAAGTTTAATTTTAAATAAGACCAATAAAATTAGGATTTAATAATGCCAGACTAATATTTCCAATATGTTTGGTTATAAGTAGGAAATAGTGACGACTTCTTAAGCATGTTTTAAACAAAGGGTCATAGACTGCAATATACAAGAATGGCACTCTGCAATAAAAAAAAACTGGCCAAAGCAAGATTTCTATGCAGAAATTAAATAATTGCTAGAACCAGAAAAATATTTATCCACTATAATAAATAAGCAACATAGAGAAAATGAAATGAAATTGAATGGGGTTTAACGTCCTACTGTGCTGCTCCTAAAATGGGCTACTGAAGACGGGCATACGCCATAAAGTGTGCAATGAGGGAAATTTTACCCGGGCAGCGGCGTTACGACCTACGAGTTTGGACATGCGACCATACTCCTTGTCACGTACAACCAAGAAATCGAAACAACACCAGTTGACTCAGTGACATACGTTATGATACAGAGCGCACGTGCTAACCATTCAGCCACGCAACCTCCCTAAATTGGCAAATTGCTGACCTACAGCGAGAAATATTTCAACCGGGCCAAATTTTCTATTTTAACAGTTTAATTTGCACGGTACCTTTAGTTATCAACCGGATATTACAAAACTTTTAAAAATAAGCTCCCCCTGACCAGCTTAATCGTTCGCAATAAACGTTTGCCCCTTAAAATCGGCAAACTGCTGACTTTAAATTGAGAAACATTACAACCGGACGAAATATTCTGTTTTATCACTTTTACAGTACCTTTGATTACCAACCGATTATTACAAAACTTTAAAAATAAAAGAGAAAGAGAGAAATGCGGCCTAATGTCCATTCGACACAAACTAGGTCATTTCGGGACTAACATATGTTTTTTAATTTTATTTAAAAACTCCCATTGCGCTTACTGGTCTTTAGCCGTTGGGAGAAAACCGAAGAACACGGAGAAAACCCACGAGATTGGACATCATACACCATGTCACGTGCAACCTGGAGATCGAAACGACGCCCGTTGACTCAATGACAAACGTTACGATACAGCGAGCACATGCTAACCATTCAGCCATCCAGCCTCCCTGAATTCGGAAAATTGCTGACTTATAGCAAGAAACATTTCAACCGGGCGAAATTTTCTGTTTTAACAGTTTAATGTGTACGGTACTTTAATAATTACCAACCGATTATTACAAAACTTTTGAAAATAAGCTCCAACTGACCAGCTTAATCGTATGCAATAAACGTTTGGCCTGAATTGAAAGTTCTGCACGGAAAAAGTTCATCTCGATTTCCCGGCGTGGTTCCCCTTGTCAGTGAGGCAGAACGCAGGGCCTGACAAGCACAGCTGTCTAGTCCTTCGGATGGGACAAAAACCAAGGTCCCGTGTACACATTGGAATGCGCGTAAAATATCCCTAAGCAGTTGGAATTCGATACTGTTGAATAAACTCTATACGATGACTAAATGCGTAGATTGTAGTCACCCACACTGCATGTTTCGCTTAACAATGAAAGGGTGCCGTTTTCAATGTTCGATCCTTTTGTTCTTCTACTCCTGATATGTTGGACTGTTGATCGATGGTTTCATATAAAAGACTACCAATAAGACTCTTTGTAGAAGAAGCTCCCAAAAAATAGTATGTTGACTTTACGAGAAAGACCTCTAAACATGCTCCAAATTGTAAAAATACGACTTTTTGGATTTTCAATCCCATTTTTTCGATAGAGAAAATGAAATGAACTTGAATGGGGTTTAACGTCCTACTGTGCTGCTCCTAAAATGGGCTACTGAAGACGGGCATACGCCATAAAGTGTGCAATGAGGGAAATTTTACCCGGGCAGCGGCGTTACGACCTACGAGGTTGGACATGCGACCATATTCCTTGTCACGTACAATCAAGAAATCGAACCAACGCCAGTTGACTCAGTGACAGACGTTATGATACAGAGCGCACGTGCTAACCATTCAGCCAAGCAACCTCCCTAAAATCGGCAAATTGCTAACCTACAGCGAGAAATATTTCAACCGGGCCAAATTTTCTATTTTAACAGTTTAATTTGCACGGTACCTTTAGTTATCAACCGAATATTACAAAACTGTTAAAAATAAGCTCCCCCTGACCAGCTTAATCGTTCGCAATAAACGTTTGCCCCTTAAAATCGGCAAATTGCTGGCTTTAAATTGAGAAACATTACAACCGGACGAAATTTTCGGTTTTATCACTTTACAGTACCTTTGATTACCAACCGATTATTACAAAACTTTAAAAATAAAAGAGAAAGAGAGAAATGCGGCCTAATGTCCATTCGACACAAACTAGGTCATTTCGGGACTAACATATGTTTTTTGATTTTATTTAAAAACTCCCCTTGCGCTTACTGGTCTTTAGCCGTTGGGAGGAAACCGAAGAACACGGAGAAAACCCACGAGATTGGACATCATACACCATGTCACGTGCAACCTGGAGATCGAAACGACGCCCGTTGACTCAATGACAAACGTTACGATACAGCGAGCACATGCTAACCATTCAGCCATCCAGCCTCCCTGAATTCGGAAAATTGCTGACTTATAGCAAGAAACATTTCAACCGGGCGAAAATTTCTGTTTTAACAATTTAATGTGCACGGTACTTTAATAATTACCAACCGATTATTACAAAACTTTTGAAAATAAGCTCCAACTGACCAGCTTAATCGTATGCAATAAACGTTTGGCCTGAATTGAAAGTTCTGCACGGAAAAAGTTCATCTCGATTTCCGGGCGTGGTTCCCCTTGTCAGCGAGGCAGAACGCAGGGCCTGACAAGCACAGCTGTTTAGTCCTTCGGATGGGACGAAAAACCAAGGTCCCGTGTACACATTGGAGTGCACGTAAAATATCCCTAAGCAGTTGGAATTCGATACTGTTGAATAAACTCTATACGATGACTAAATGCGTAGATTGTAGTCACCCACACTGCATGTTTCGCTTAACAATGAAAGGGTGCCGTTTTCAATGTTCGATCCTTTTGTTCTTCTACTCCTGATATGTTGGACTGTTGATCGATGGTTTCATATAAAAGACTACCAATAAGACTCTTTGTAGAAGAAGTTCCCAAAAAATAGTATGTTGACTTTACGAGAAAGACCTCTAAACATGCTCCAAATTGTAAAAATACGACTTTTTGGATTTTCAATCTCTTTTTATCGGCTATCCCTGATATTTAAAAAAAAATGATACAATGATTTCACACAACAGGCTAGCTATTAGACTCTCTATTAACAAAAGTTTCACCGCCCTCCCTTCATTATAACCGAAGTTATCGGGCCCTAAAGAATCAACAAATCAGCATGCTTATCTCTGCTTACCCTAAGCAGAAAATGCTCATCTTTGAACTCAATCATAACATTGACCTAGTGAACGTCTACAACAAGTTTGAACATTCTAGCTTAATTAGAATGAGAGTTATTGTGCTCCAAAGTCTCGGCCCTTCAAATTGCTTCTATTTTTCATTTTCAATTCAACATGGTGACTCCCGGTTGACCTAAATCAGAATTCTATTGCGACATTTTTTAGGCCTGCCTACAAGGATTCAGAAAATATAACTCCCGAGTCTGTAAGTAAAATAGCAAAAAAGCCTTATTGATTTTTCACGTTTAAAGATGGTGGCACTTCCGGTTCGATCGACAAACTCCATATTTTGTGTACGAATTAGTAATTCCTTGTCTAGTATAGAAAAAAAAACTAGGTCATTCTGACCTATATTTCGACGATTTTTTGGAAAACTTTGATCCTTGATTTCACCAAGGGGAGATAAGTTAGAAAATTTCTAAAGTCATTTTTCAAGTCGCGTCATTAAGGTCTACTTACATATTAAATTTCATGAAAATCGTACAACTACTAAAGAGGTTGTCGAGTTGGTGTAAACTTCCGGTTCGAAATCACAGCGACGAATTTTCGAAATTCGAAAATCCGAAATTGCAGATTTGAAGTAAAGGAGTCAAGGTATTCAAAGAATTTTTTTTTAGTAAAATAGGTGAAATAGTCACAAAGTTACAGCAAAGTAGGTCAAATGCATTTGTTCGTAAAATTCGGTGATTTCGAATGCGAAAAACGTTTTGAAAATATATTTATCCAACAGCCACCACCCATTTTTGGGGGGGTAGGTAAAAGTTTCAGAAAGATCCTATGAGTAGATTCTGAGAAATCCGATTTGTGAATAAAACACAAAAAAAAAAAATAAGAATAATAATCTTAACAGAAACAATAAGCTTTCATATGTAAATACATATGAAAGCTTAATAATAATCTTAACAGAAACAATAAGCTTTCATATGTAAATACATATGAAAGCTTAATAATAATCTTAACAGAAACAATAAGCTTTCATATGTAAATACATATGAAAGCTTAATAATAATCTTAACAGAAACAATAAGCTTTCATATGTAAATACATATGAAAGCTTAATAATTTTAGCAAAAACAATAGTCTTTCAGACGAAACGAAAGTCTGAAAGCCTAATAACTAGACCTGCAAGCAGCACTGAATCGGCTTTCAGGAATCAGACAGGAAGTAAGTCATACAATAGCCCATTCATCGAGCTAGAAACTTTACTTTAATTGTTTTGATTCAGTGACACCTGGCTGTGAAATGTCGATTTTTGCAAGAGTACCAATTTTTTTAACTGTATTTTCTTTTTTTTATTTCTTTTTTTCCATAATATCTGATATTTTTACGATTTCTTCTAGATTTTGGATCATTGTCGGGATAGTTTTAACAAGTTGTTTGAATAGATATCTTTCTGTACCAGAAGTGTCAGAAACATATATTCAAAAAAGATAAATAAAAGAACATTTTCAATAATTTAACGATTTTTCAATTTTTTTCAAAGTCTGAGGCCATTTTTCGACCACTTATATTATTTCAATGCTTTGAATTTTGGATTCCCTATATAGACAACCGATAGGACTTTGAGTAAGAAAAGTTTAAGAAAAATCGTAGGCGTCGTTTTCGAGAAAAGCGCGTCTCAGAATGTTAAAAAATTGGAAAATACTAGATATTTGGCATACAATAATTTATTTCCTTACCATCGAAATCGTATTATTTAGATACCATATGATGGTCCATTGTTAGGGCTATCCAGCGACACTTTAGTTCTTTTGGTCCGCTATTACCTAAGAGAGAAATCAAGTTTTTCCCAATTGCGACAGTGTTTTTACTCTTTTTTTTCATTTTTTGAATACTTCCGGTATGGTTATTATTGTCGAAATAGTTTTAATAGCCAGTCTGGGCACTAAAATAACCACAGGGCTCTGTAATGATATATTACATTATCTGATCAGATATGATGCCCCTTAGAAATCCTATATTCAAAAGTGCCAAAAATGCAAAAAATTTAAAATATCTTAAATTCAATTTTAATAATTACATACATATTATACATTGTTAGAATCGTAATTAGGTCAGCTATCTGAATATACAACCTGTTTTTAAAAATCTCTTAAAATAAAAAAATAGTAGAGGATTTTCCAAAATTTCACGATTTTTCGTTTTTTTTCGATTTTCAGTCCCTTTTTTTATCCTATTCCAGACATTTCAAAGTCTTATTGGATGACTTCATGCAAAAAAACTCCAAAAGGACTCTCGATAGAAAAAATTTAAAAAAATTTGCAGATTAAGTTTTCGAGATACAGGCGTCCAAAAACGCTCCAAATCAGAAAATACTTGATTTTCGGCGTGTCATATTTTTCTGTCGGTTCATAGTATTCGTATGAATAGGGTATCATATGATAGTCCAGCAATCGTGCCATCAAACGATACCTTCATTCGTTTAATCCATTGATATCGGACAGAGAAATAGCGTTTTCCCCAAAAATATCCATTTTTTGCATTTTTTTCAAAATATTGCACATTATTTCGACCACTTCCGGTTTAAGGATTCGTGTCGAAATTGCTTTATCAGTTGGTATTGGACTGTAACTTCATGTTCCAGAAGTTTCAGAAACGTCAATTCTGCCATAAAACGAGACCCGAGCTCACAAAATGGAAAGGAAATTCGAAAAATAAAGGGCGATAACTCTGAATGAAACTTATATTACTGGAATCGGATGGACTTCATGTATCCAAAAATGTAGGTCAAATTTGAAAATTTAGAAAAATAACAAAAATTGTCTCGTAAACAACATGTTTTCAATTTTCGAACGATAAAAATCATAGACGAATGTTCGAAATTGAAAAATGTGAGATAGCCATTGTCTTAGAAAAGATTCAGGGATTCCAAAAATGTAATTTGTTTGAAAATAGATAAAGAATTGACTAAATTATGGCCGATTTTCAGTTTTTAGAGAAAGTACAAAGCTCGGTCACTTCCGGTATGCGCAGAAATTTCAAAAATATTTTATCAAGTAGCCACCACATGGTTTCCCGATAGAAAAGCTAATTCCAGATCGATATCTGTTATCGAACATAGATCTGCTACTGTCCCATGCAGATATGAAAGCTTTCATATTTATCGTCACGTGTCATTGATTGTAGCAAGTATCCTAAATAAAAGGATAAGAAGAAACTCGCGAAGTTACAAGTCTAAATATAGTATGAATCATTGCACCCAGGCATAACAATAATCTGAAAACTAAAGGGAAATAACTGAAACTTGTATTACTGTAATGAGACGGATGAGAAAATGAAATGTAACTGGCGGGGGAAAAAAAATTAAAAATGGCAGGTTGGACAGGCGACCTTACTCCTTGTCACGTACAACCGAGCATTCGAAAACACGCTAGTTAACTCAATGACAGGCGCGCGTGCTAACCATTCAGCCACCCAACCCCCCTTCGAAATCAGACACGTGCAATATGTCATATAGGAAGAATAAGAAGTCGCTCACAACAAAATAAGTAGGAAATCGTGATCTTAAGCATGTTTTAAACAAAGGGTAATAGACTGCAATATACAAGAATGGCACTCTGCAATAAAAAAAACTGGCCAAAGCAAGATTTCTATGCAGAAATTAAATAATTGCTAGAACCAGAAAAATATTTATCCACTATAATAAATAAGCAACATAGAGAAAATGAAATGAAATTGAATGGGGTTTAACGTCCTACTGTGCTGCTCCTAAAATGGGCTACTGAAGACGGGCATACGCCATAAAGTGTGCAATGAGGGAAATTTTACCCGGGCAGCGGCGTTACGACCTACGAGGTTGGACATGCGACCATACTCCTTGTCAAGTACAACCAAGAAATCGAAACAACGCCAATTGACTCAGTGACAGACGTTATGATACAGAGCGCACGTGCTAACCATTCAGCCACACATCCTCCCTAAAATCGGCAAATTGCTGACCTACAGCGAGAAATATTTCAACCGGGCCAAATTTTCTATTTTAACAGTTTAATTTGCACGGTACCTTTAGTTATCAACCGAATATTACAAAACTTTTAAAAATAAGCTCCCCCTGACCAGCTTAATCGTTCGCAATAAACGATTGCCCCTTAAAATCGGCAAATTGCTGACTTTAAATTGAGAAACATTACAACCGGACGAAATTTTCTGTTTTATCACTTTTACAGTACCTTTGATTACCAACCGATTATTACAAAACTTTAAAAATAAAAGAGAAAGAGAGAAATGCGGCCTAATGTCCATTCGACACAAACTAGGCCATTTCGGGACTAACATATGTTTTTTAATTTTATTTAAAAACTCCCCTTGCGCTTACTGGTCTTTAGCCGTTGGGAGGAAACCGAAGAACACGGAGAAAACCCACGAGATTGGACATCATACACCATGTCACGTGCAACCTGGAGATCGAAACGACGCCCGTTGACTCAATGACAAACGTTACGATACAGCGAGCACATGCTAACCATTCAGCCATCCAGCCTCCCTGAATTCGGAAAATTGCTGACTTATAGCAAGAAACATTTCAACCGGGCAAAATTTTCTGTTTTAACAGTTTAATGTGCACGGTACTTTAATTATTACCAACCGATTATTACAGAACTTTTGAAAATAAGCTCCAACTGACCAGCTTAATCGTATGCAATAAACGTTTGGCCTGAATTAAAAAATTCTGCACGGAAAAAGTTCATCTCGATTTCCCGGCGTGGTTCCCCTTGTCAGTGAGGCAGAACGCAGGGCCTGACAAGCACAGCTGTCTAGTCCTTCGGATGGGACGAAAAACCAAGGTCCCGTGTACACATTGGAGTGCACGTAAAATATCCCTAAGCAGTTGGAACTCGATACTGTTGAATAAACTCTATACGATGACTAAATGCGTAGATTGTAGTCACCCACACTGCATGTTTCGCTTAACAATGAAAGGGTGCCGTTTTCAATGTTCGATTCTTTTGTTCTTCTACTCCCGATATGTTGGACTGTTGATCGATGGTTTCATATAAAAGACTACCAATAAGACTCTTTGTAGAAGAAGTTCCCAAAAAATAGTATGTTGTTTACGAGAAAGACCTCTAAACATGCTCCAAATTGTAAAAATACGACTTTTTGGATTTTCAATCTCTTTTTTTCGGCTATCCCTGATATTTAAAAAAAATGATACAATGATTTCACACAACAGGCTAGCTATTAGACTCTCTATTAACAAAAGTTTCACCGCCCTCCCTTCATTATAACCGAAGTTATCGTGCCCTAAAGAATCAACAAATCAGCATGCTTATCTCTGCTTACCCTAAGCAGAAAATGCTCATCTTTGAACTCAATCATAACATTGACCTAGTGAACGTCTACAACAAGTTTGAACATTCTAGCTTAATCAGAATGAGAGTTATAGTGCTCCAAAGTCTCGGCCCTTCAAATTGCTTCTATTTTTCATTTTCAATTCAACATGGTGACTCCCGGTTGACCTAAATCAGAATTCTATTGCGACATTTTTTAGGCCTTCCTACAAGGATTCAGAAAATATAACTCCCGAGTCTGTAAGTAAAATAGCAAAAAAGCCTTATTGATTTTTCACGTTTTAAGATGGTGGCACTTCCGGTTCGATTGACAAACTCCATATTTTGTGTACGAATCAGTAATTCCTTGTCTAGTATAGAAAAAAAAACTAGGTCATTCTGACCTATATTTCGAAGATTTTTTTGAAAACTTTGATCCTTAATTTCACCAAGGGGAGATAAGTTAGAAAATTTCTAAAGTCATTTTTCGAGTCGCATCATTAAGGTGTACTTACATATTAAATTTCATGAAAATCGTACAACTACTAAAGAAGTTGTCGAGTTGGTGTAAACTTCCGGTTCGAAATCACAGCGACGAATTTTCGAAATTCGAAAATCCGAAACTGCAGATCTGAAGTAAAGGAGTCAATGTTTTCAAAGAAAAAAGAATTAGTAAAATAGGTGAAATAGTCACAAAGTTACAGCAAAGTAGGTCAAATGCATTTGTTCGTAAAATTCGGTGATTTCGAATGCGAAAAACGTTTTGAAAATATATTTATCCAACAGCCACCACCCATTTTTGGGGGGGTAGGTAAAAGTTTCAAAAAGATCCTATGAGTAGATTCTGAGAAATCCGATTTGTGAATAAAACACAAAAAAAAAAAAATAATAAGAAGAATAACTAGATCTGCTACTGTCCCATGCAGATATGAAAGCTTTCATATTTATCGTCACGTGTCATTGATTGTATCAAGTATCCTAAATAAAAGGATAAGAAGAAACTCGCGAAGTTACGAGTCTAAATATAGTATGAATCATTGCACCCAGGAATAACAATAATCTGAAAACTAAAGGGAAATAACTGAAACTTGTATTACTGTAATGAGACGGATGAGAAAATGAAATGAAAATGGCGGGGAAAAAAATTAAAAATGGCAGGTTGGACAGGCGACCTTACTTCTTGTCACGTACAACCGAGCATTCGAAAACACGCTAGTTAACTCAATGACAGGCGCGCGTGCTAACCATTCAGCCACCCAACCCCCCTTTGAAATCAGACACGTGCAATATGTCATATAGGAAGAATAAGAAGTCGCTCACAACAAAATGGTAAATTAATGAGTTAAGGTCAAAAGGTTGAGCTACTGTTTTAGAGTATTTAATAGTTTTAAAGAGACACGCTAAGAGTTGTTCATAGTTAAATTAAAGTTTAATTTTAAATTAGACCAATAAAATTAGAATTTAATAATGCCAGACTAATATTTCCAATATGTTTGGTTATAAGTAGGAAATCGTGATCTTAAGCATGTTTTAAACAAAGGGTCATAGACTGCAATATACAAGAATGGCACTCTGCAATAAAAAAACTGGCCAAAGCAAGATTTCTATGCAGAAATTAAATAATTGCTAGAACCAGAAAAATATTTATCCACTATAATAAATAAGCAACATAGAGAAAATGAAATGAAATTGAATGGGTTTAACGTCCTACTGTGCTGCTCCTAAAATGGGCTACTGAAGACGGGCATACGCCATAAAGTGTGCAATGAGGGAAATTTTACCCGGGCAGCGGCGTTACGACCTACAAGGTTGGACATGCGACCATACTCCTTGTCACGTACAACCAAGAAATCGAAACAACGCCAGTTGATACAGAGCGCACGTGCTAACCATTCAGCCACGCAACCTCCCTAAAATCGGCAAATTGCTGATCTACAGCGAGAAATATTTCAACCGGGCCAACTTTTCTATTTTAACAGTTTAATTTGCACGGTACCTTTAGTTATCAAACGAATATTACAAAACTTTTAAAAATAAGCTCCCCCTGACCAGCTTAATCGTTCGCAATAAACGTTTGCCCCTTATAATCGGCAAATTGCTGACTTTAAATTGAGACACATTACAACCGGACGAAATTTTCTGTTTTATCACTTTTACAGTACCTTTGATTACCAACCGATTATTACAAAACTTTAAAAATAAAAGAGAAAGAGAGAAATGCGGCCTAATGTCCATTCGACACAAACTTAGTCATTTCGGGACTAACGTATGTTTTTTAATTTTATTTAAAAACTCCCCTTGCGCTTACTGGTCTTTAGCCGTTGGGAGGAAACCGAAGAACACGGAGAAAACCCACGAGATTGGACATCATACACCATGTCACGTGCAACCTGGAGATCGAAACGACGCCCTTTGACTCAGTGACAAACGTTACGATACAGCGAGCACATGCTAACCATTCAGCCATCCAGCCTCCCTGAATTCGGAAAATTGCTGACTTATAGCAAGAAACATTTCAACCGGGCGAAATTTTCTGTTTTAACAGTTTAATGTGCACGGTACTTTAATAATTACCAACCGATTATTACAAAACTTTTGAAAATAAGCTCCAACTGACCAGCTTAATCGTATGCAATAAACGTTTGGCCTGAATTGAAAGTTCTGCACGGAAAAATTTCATCTCGATTTCCCGGCGTGGTTCCCCTTGTCAGTGAGGCAGAACGCAGGGCCTGACAAGCACAGCTGTCTAGTCCTTCGGATGGGACGAAAAACCAAGGTCCCGTGTACACATTGGAGTGCACGTAAAATATCCCTAAGCAGTTGGAATTCGATACTGTTGAATAAACTCTATACGATGACTTAATGCGTAGATTGTAGTCACCCACACTGCATGTTTCGCTTAACAATGAAAGGGTGCCGTTTTCAATGTTCGATCCTTTTGTTCTTCTACTCCTGATATGTTGGACTGTTGATCGATGGTTTCATATAAAAGACTACCAATAAGACTCTTTGTAGAAGAAGTTCCCAAAAAATAGTATGTTGACTTTACGAGAAAGACCTCTAAACATGGTCCAAATTGTAAAAATACGACTTTTTGGATTTTCAATCTCTTTTTTTCGGCTATCCCTGATATTTAAAAAAAATGATACAATGATTTCACACAACAGGCTAGCTATTAGACTCTCTATTTACAAAAGTTTCACCGCCCTCCCTTCATTATAACCGAAGTTATCGTGCCCTAAAGAATCAACAAATCAGCATGCTTATCTCTGCTTACCCTAAGCAGAAAATGCTCATCTTTGAACTCAATCATAACATTGACCTAGTGAACGTCTACAACAAGTTTGAACATTCTAGCTTAATCAGAATGAGAGTTATAGTGCTCCAAAGTCTCGGCCCTTCAAATTGCTTCTATTTTTCATTTTCAATTCAACATGGTGACTCCCGGTTGACCTAAATCAGAATTCTATTGCGACATTTTTTAGGCCTTCCTACAAGGATTCAGTAAATATAACTCCCGAGTCTGTAAGTAAAATAGCAAAAAAGCCTTATTGATTTTTCACGTTTTAAGATGGTGGCACTTCCGGTTCGATTGACAAACTCCATATTTTGTGTACGAATCAGTAATTCCTTGTCTAGTATAGAAAAAAAACCTAGGTCATTCTGACCTATATTTCGAAGATTTTTTTGAAAACTTTGATCCTTAATTTCACCAAGGGGAGATAAGTTAGAAAATTTCTAAAGTCATTTTTCGAGTCGCATCATTAAGGTGTACTTACATATTAAATTTCATGAAAATCGTACAACTACTAAAGAAGTTGTCGAGTTGGTGTAAACTTCCGGTTCGAAATCACAGCGACGAATTTTCGAAATTCGAAAATCCGAAATTGCAGATTTGAAGTAAAGGAGTCAATGTTTTCAAAGAAAAAAGAATTAGTAAAATAGGTGAAATAGTCACAAAGTTACAGCAAAGTAGGTCAAATGCATTTGTTCGTAAAATTCGGTGATTTCGAATGCGAAAAACGTTTTGAAAATATATTTATCCAACAGCCACCACCCATTTTTGGGGGGGTAGGTAAAAGTTTCAAAAAGATCCTATGAGTAGATTCTGAGAAATCCGATTTGTGAATAAAACACAAAAAAAAAAATAGTAAGAAGAATAACTAGATCTGCTACTGTCCCATGCAGATATGAAAGCTTTCATATTTATCGTCACGTGTCATTGATTGTATCAAGTATCCTAAATAAAAGGATAAGAAGAAACTCGCGAAGTTACAAGTCTAAATATAGTATGAATCATTGCACCCAGGCATAACAATAATCTGAAATCTAAAGGAAAATAACTGAAAGTTGTATTACTGTAATGAGACGGATGAGAAAATGAAATGAAAATGGCGGGGGAAAAAATTAAAAATGGCAGGTTGGACAGGCGCCCTTACTCCTTGTCACGTACAACCGAGCATTCGAAAACACGCTAGTTAACTCAATGACAGGCGCGCGTGCTAACCATTCAGCCACCCAACCCCCCTTTGAAATCAGACACGTGCAATATGTCATATAGGAAGAATAAGAAGTCGCTCACAACAAAATGGTAAATTAATGAGTTTAGGTCAAAAGGTTGAGCTACTGTTTTAGAGTATTTAATAGTTTTAAAGAGACACGTTAAGAGTTGTTCATAGTTAAATGAAAGTTTAATTTTAAATAAGACTAATAAAATTAGGATTTAATAATGCCAGACTAATATTTCCAATATGTTTGGTTATAAGTAGGAAATCGTGATGACTTCTTAAGCATGTTTTAAACAAAGGTCATAGACTGCAATATACAAGAATGGCACTCTGCAATAAAAAAAACTGGCCAAAGCAAGATTTCTATGCAGAAATTAAATAATTGCTAGAACCAGAAAAATATTTATCCACTATAATAAATAAGCAACATAGAGAAAATGAAATGAAATTGAATGGGGTTTAACGTCCTACTGTGCTGCTCCTAAAATGGGCTACTGAAGACGGGCATATGCCATAAAGTGTGCAATGAGGGAAATTTTACCCGGGCAGCGGCGTTACGACCTACGAGGTTGGACATGCGACCATACTCCTTGTCACGTACAACCAAGAAATCGAAACAACACCAGTTGACTCAGTGACATACGTTATGATACAGAGCGCACGTGCTAACCATTCAGCCACGCAACCTCCCTAAATTGGCAAATTGCTGACCTACAGCGAGAAATATTTCAACCGGGCCAAATTTTCTATTTTAACAGTTTAATTTGCACGGTACCTTTAGTTATCAACCGGATATTACAAAACTTTTAAAAATAAGCTCCCCCTGACCAGCTTAATCGTTCGCAATAAACGTTTGCCCCTTAAAATCGGCAAACTGCTGACTTTAAATTGAGAAACATTACAACCGGACGAAATTTTCTGTTTTATCACTTTTACAGTACCTTTGATTACCAACCGATTATTACAAAACTTTAAAAATAAAAGAGAAAGAGAGAAATGCGGCCTAATGTCCATTCGACACAAACTAGGTCATTTCGGGACTAACATATGTTTTTTAATTTTATTTAAAAACTCCCATTGCGCTTACTGGTCTTTAGCCGTTGGGAGGAAACCGAAGAACACGGAGAAAACCCACGAGATTGGACATCATACACCATGTCACGTGCAACCTGGAGATCGAAACGACGCCCGTTGACTCAATGACAAACGTTACGATACAGCGAGCACATGCTAACCATTCAGCCATCCAGCCTCCCTGAATTCGGAAAATTGCTGACTTATAGCAAGAAACATTTCAACCGGGCGAAATTTTCTGTTTTAACAGTTTAATGTGTACGGTACTTTAATAATTACCAACCGATTATTACAAAACTTTTGAAAATAAGCTCCAACTGACCAGCTTAATCGTATGCAATAAACGTTTGGCCTGAATTGAAAGTTCTGCACGGAAAAAGTTCATCTCGATTTCCCGGCGTGGTTCCCCTTGTCAGTGAGGCAGAACGCAGGGCCTGACAAGCACAGCTGTCTAGTCCTTCGGATGGGACAAAAACCAAGGTCCCGTGTACACATTGGAATGCGCGTAAAATATCCCTAAGCAGTTGGAATTCGATACTGTTGAATAAACTCTATACGATGACTAAATGCGTAGATTGTAGTCACCCACACTGCATGTTTCGCTTAACAATGAAAGGGTGCCGTTTTCAATGTTCGATCCTTTTGTTCTTCTACTCCTGATATGTTGGACTGTTGATCGATGGTTTCATATAAAAGACTACCAATAAGACTCTTTGTAGAAGAAGCTCCCAAAAAATAGTATGTTGACTTTACGAGAAAGACCTCTAAACATGCTCCAAATTGTAAAAATACGACTTTTTGGATTTTCAATCTCTTTTTTTCGGCTATCCCTGATATTTAAAAAAAATGATACAATGATTTCACACAACAGGCTAGCTATTAGACTCTCTATTAACAAAAGTTTCACCGCCCTCCCTTCATTATAACCGAAGTTATCGTGCCCTAAAGAATCAACAAATCAGCATGCTTATCTCTGCTTACCCTAAGCAGAAAATGCTCATCTTTAAACTCAATCATAACATTGACCTAGTGAACGTCTACAACAAGTTTGAACATTCTAGCTTAATTAGAATGAGAGTTATTGTGCTCCAAAGTCTCGGCCCTTCAAATTGCTTCTATTTTTCATTTTCAATTCAACATGGTGACTCCCGGTTGACCTAAATCAGAATTCTATTGCGACATTTTTTAGGCCTGCCTACAAGGATTCAGAAAATATAACTCCCGAGTCTGTAAGTAAAATAGCAAAAAAGCCTTATTGATTTTTCACGTTTAAAGATGGTGGCACTTCCGGTTCGATCGACAAACTCCATATTTTGTGTACGAATTAGTAATTCCTTGTCTAGTATAGAAAAAAAAACTAGGTCATTCAGACCTATATTTCGACGATTTTTTGGAAAACTTTGATCCTTGATTTCACCAAGGGGAGATAAGTTAGAAAATTTCTAAAGTCATTTTTCAAGTCGCGTCATTAAGGTCTACTTACATATTAAATTTCATGAAAATCGTACAACTACTAAAGAGGTTGTAGAGTTGGTGTAAACTTCCGGTTCGAAATCACAGCGACGAATTTTCGAAATTCGAAAATCCGAAATTGCAGATTTGAAGTAAAGGAGTCAAGGTATTCAAAGAAAAAAGAATTAGTAAAATAGGTGAAATAGTCACAAAGTTACAGCAAAGTAGGTCAAATGCATTTGTTCGTAAAATTCGGTGATTTCGAATGCGAAAAACGTTTTGAAAATATATTTATCCAACAGCCACCACCCATTTTTGGGGGGGTAGGTAAAAGTTTCAGAAAGATCCTATGAGTAGATTCTGAGAAATCCGATTTGTGGATAAAACACAAAAAAAAAAATAATAATAAGAAGAATAATAATCTTAACAAAAACAATAAGCTTTCATATGTAAATACATATGAAAGCTTAATAATCTTAACAGAAACAATAAGCTTTCATATATGAATATATGAAAGCTTAATAATCTTAACAGAAACAATAAGCTTTCATATATGAATATATGAAAGCTTAATAATAACTAGACCTGCAAGCAGCACTGAATCGGCTTTCAGGAATCAGACAGGAAGTAAGTCGTAAAATAGCCCATTCATCGAGCTACAAAACGATACTTTAATTCTTTTGATTCAGTGACACCCGGCTGAGAAATGTCGATTTTTGCATGAGTACCAATTTTTTACTGTATTTTCTTTTTTTTTTAAATTTTTTTGGTGTTTTTTTCCATAATATCTGATATTTTTACGAATACTTCTAGATTTTGGATCATTGTCGGGATAGTTTTAACAAGTTGTTTGAATAGATATCTTTCTGTACCAGAAGTGTCAGAAACATCCATTGAGTAGTTTTGGAAAAAAAAAGGTAAATTAAAGAGCGTTTCCAAAAATTTAACGATTTTTCAGTTTTTTTCAAAATCTGGGGCCATTTTTCGACCACTTATATTATTTCAATGCTTTTCATTTTGGATTCCCTATATAGACAACCGATAGGACTTTGAGTAAGAAAAGTTTCCGAAAAATCGTAGGCGTCGTTTTCGAGAAAAGGGCGTCTCAGAATGTTAAAAAATTGGAAAATACTAGATTTTTGGCATACAATAATTTATTTCCCTACTATCGAAATCGTATTATTTAGATACCATATGATGGTCCATTAATAGGGCTATCCAGCGACACTTTAATTCTTTTGGTCCGCTATTACCTAAGAGAGAAATCAAGTTTTTCTCAAGTGCGACAATGTTTTTACTCTTTTTTTTTCATTTTTTGAATACTTCCGGTATGGTTATTATTGTCGAAATAGTTTTAATAGCCGGTTTGGGCACTAAAATAGCCACTGGGCTCTGTAATGATATATTACATTATCTGATCAGATATAATGCCCCTGAGAAATCCTATGTTCAAAAGTGCCAAAAATGCAAAAAATTTAAAATGTCTTAAATTAAATTTTTATAATTACACACATATTATACATTGTCAGAATCGTAATTAGGTCAGCTATCTGAATATACAATCTTTTTTTAAAAATCTCCAAAAATAAAAAAATAGTAGAGCATTTTCCAAAATTTCACGATTTTTCGACTTTTTTCGATTTTCAGTCCCTTTTTTATCCTATTCCAGACATTTCAAAGTCTTATTGGATGACTTCATGCAAAATACCTCCAAAAGGACTCTCGATAGAAACAATTTAAAAAGAATTTGCAGGTTAAGTTTTCGAGATACAGGCGTCCAAAAACGCTCCAAATCAGAAAATACTTGATTTTCAGCGTGCCATATTTTGCTGTCTGTTCATAGTATCCGTATGAATGGGATATCATATGATAGTCCAGCAATCGTGCCATCAAACGATACCTTCATTCGTTTAATCCATTGATATCGGACGGAGAAATAGCGTTTTCCCCAAAAATATCCATTTTTTGCATTTTTTTCAAAATATTGCACATTATTTCGACCATTTCCGGTTTAAGGATTCCTGTCGAAATTGCTTTATCAGGTGGTATTGGACTATAGCTTCATGTTCCAGAAGTTTCAGAAACGTCAATTCTGCCATGAAACGAGACCCGAGCTCACAAAATGGGAAGGAAATTCGAAAAAAATCGAAAAATAAAGGGCGATAACTCCGAATGAAACTTATATTGCTGGAATCGGATGGACTTCAGGTATCGAAAAATGTAGGTCAAATTTGAAAATTTTGAAAAATAACAAAAATTGTCTCGTAAACAACATGTTTTCAATTTTCGAACGATAAAAATCATAGACGAATGTTCGAAATTGAAAAATATGAGATTGCCATTGTCTCAGATAAGATTCAGGGATTCCAAAAATGTAATTTGTTTGAAAATGGATAAAGAATTGACGAAACTATGGCCGATTTTCAATATTCAGAGAAAGTACAAAGTTCGGTCACTTCCGGTATGCGCAGAAATTTCAAAAATATTTTATCAAGTAGCCACCACATGGTTTCCCGATAGAAAAGCTAATTCCAGATCGATATCTGTTTTCGAACATGGAGATCTAGGCCCTCGCGGTAAATAATAATAATAATAACTAGACCTGCAAGCAGCACTGAATCGGCTTTCAGGAATCAGACAGGAAGTATGTGATAAAATAGCCCATTCATCGAGCTACAAAACGATACTTTAATTGTTTTGATTCAGTGACACCTGGCTGAGAAAATATGTCGATTTTTGCAAGAGTACCAATTTTTTAACTGTATTTTCTTTTTTTTTAAATTTTTTTGTGTTTTTTTCCCAAATATCTGATATTTTTTCGATTACTTCTGGATTTTGGATTATTGTCGGGATTATTTTTGGCATACAATAATTTATTTCCTTACCATCGAAATCGTATTATTTAGATACCATATGATGGTCCATTAATAGGGCTATACAGCCACATTTTAGTTCTTTTGGTCCGCTATTACCTAAGAGAGAAATCAAGTTTTTCCCAAGTGCGACAATGTTTTTACTCTTTTTTTTCATTTTTTGAATACTTCCGGTATGGTTATTATTGTCGAACTAGTTTTAATAGCCGGTTTGGGCACTAAAATAGCAACAGGGCTCTGTAATGATATATTACATTATCTGATCAGATATAATGCCCCTGAGAAATCCTATGTTCAAAAGTGCCAAAAATGCAAAAAATTTAAAATATCTTAAATTAAATTTCAATAATTACATACATATTATACATTGTTAGAATCGTAATTAGGTCAGCTATCTGAATATACAACCTTTTTTAAAAAATGTCTTAAAATAAAAAAATAGTAGAGGATTTTCCAAAATTTCTCGATTTTTCGACTTTTTTCGATTTTAAGTCCCTTTTTTATCCTATTCCAGACATTTCAAAGTCTTATTGAATGACTTCATGCAAAATACCTTCAAAAGGACTCTTCATAGAAAAAATTTAAAAAAATTTGTAGGTTAAGTTTTCGAGATACAGGCGTCCAAAAACGCTCCAAATCAGAAAATACTTGATTTTCAGCGTGCCATATTTTGCTGTCTGTTCATAGTATCCGTATGAATTGGGTATCATATGATAGTCCAGCAATCGTGCCATCAAACGATACCTTCATTCGTTTAATCCATTGATATCGGACGGAGAAATAGCGTTTTCCCCAAAAATATCCATTTTTTGCATTTTTTTCAAAATATTGCACATTATTTCGACCACTTCCGGTTTAAGGATTCGTGTCGAAATTGCTTTATCAGTTGGTATTGGACTTTAACTTTATGTTCCAGAAGTTTCAGAAACGTCAATTCTGCCATAAAACGAGACCCGAGCTCACAAAATGGGAAGGAAATTCGAAAAAAATCGAAAAATAAAGGGCGATAACTCTGAATGAAACTTATATTACTGGAATCGGATGGGATTCAGGTATCCAAAAATGTAGGTCAAATTTTAAAATTTTGTAAAATAACAAAAATTGTCACTTAAATTTTTTTTTCATTTTTCAAACGCTAGAAGTCAGCGACGAAGTTTCGAAATTTCGAAATTTTTAACTGCTATCATCCGAGAAAAGATTTGGTGTTGCCGAAAATGTCATTTGTATGAAAATAAGTACAGAATTGACGAATCTACGGCCGTTTTTTGAATTTTTGACACCGTACGAAATTCAGCCACTTCCGGTCAGCGCAGAAGTTTCAAAAATATTTTATCAAGTAGCCACATCATGGTTTCCCAATAGAAAAGCTAATTCCAGATCGATATCTGTTTCGAACATGGAGATCTAGGCCCTCGCGGTAAATAATAATAATAATAACTAGACCTGCAAGCAGCACTGAATCGGCTTTCAGGAATCAGACAGGAAATAAGTCATAAAATAGCCCATTCATCGAGCTAGAAAACTATACTTTAATTGTTTTGATTCAGTGACACCTGGCTGAGAAATGTCGATTTTTGCAATAGTACCAATTTTTTTACTGTATTTTCTTTTTTTAAATTTTTTGGGGTGTTTTTTTCCATAATATTTGATATTTTTACGAATACTTCTAGATTTTGGATCATTGTCGGGATAGTTTTAACAAGTTGTTTGAATAGATATCTTTCTGTACCAGAAGTGTCAGAAACCTCCATTGAGTAGTTTTGGAAAAAAAAGATAAATTAAAGAGCGTTTCCCAAAATTTAACGATTTTTCAATTTTTTTCAAAGTCTGAGGCCATTTTCCGACCACTTATATTATTTCAATGCTTTTCATTTTGTATTCCCTATATAGACAACCGATAGGACTTTGAGTAAGAAAAGTTTAAGAAAAATCGTAGGCGTCGTTTTCGAGAAAAGGGCGTCTCAGAATGTTAAAAAATTGGAAAATACTAGAATTTTGGCATACAATAATTTATTTTCTTACCATCGAAATCGTATTATTTAGATACCATATGATGGTCCATTAATAGGGCTATCCAGCGACACTTTAATTCTTTTGGTCCGCTATTACCTAAGAGAGAAATCAAGTTTTTCCCAAGTGCGACAATGTTTTTACTCTTTTTTTTCATTTTTTGAATACTTCCGGTATGGTTATTATTGTCGAAATAGTTTTAATAGCCGGTTTGGGCACTAAAATAGCCACAGGGCTCTGTAATGATATATTACATTATCTGATCAGATATAATGCCCCTGAGAAATCCTATGTTCAAAAGTGCCAAAAATGCAAAAAAAATAAAATATTTTAAATTAAATTTTAATAATTACATACATATTATACATTGTCAGAATCGTAATTAGGTCAGCTATCTGAATATACAACCTTTTTAAAAAATCTCCAAAAATAAAAAAAAAAGTAGAGCATTTTCCCAAATTTCACGATTTTTCGACTTTTTTCGATTTTCAGTCCCTTTTTTATCCTATTCCAGACATTTCAAAGTCTTATTGGATGACTTCATGCAAAACACCTCCAAAAGGACTCTCGATAGAAAAAATTAAAAAAAATTTGCAGGTTAAGTTTTCGAGATACAGGCGTCCAAAAACGCTCCAAATCAGAAAATACTTGATTTTCAGCGTGCCATATTTTGCTGTCTGATCATAGTATCCGTATGAATGGGGTATCATATGATAGTCCAGCAATCGTGCCATCAAACTATACCTTCATTCGTTTAATCCATTGATATCGGACGGAGAAATAGCGTTTTCCCCAAAAATACCAATTTTTTGCATTTTTTTCAAAATATTGCACATTATTTCGACCACTTCCGGTTTAAGGATTCGTGTCAAAATTGCTTTATCAGTTGGTATTGGACTATAACTTCATGTTCCAGAAGTTTCATAAACGTCAATTATGTCATAAAACGAGACCCGAGCTCACAAAATGGGAAGGAAATTCGAAAAAAATCGAAAAATAAAGGGCGATAACTCTGAATGAAACTTATATTACTGGAATCGGATGGACTTCAGGTATCCAAAAATGTAGGTCAAATTTGAAAATTTTGAAAAATAACAAAAATTGTCTCGTAAACAACATGTTTTCAATTTTCGAACGATAAAAATCATATACGAATGTTCGAAATTGAAAAATGTGAGATAGCCATTGTCTCAGAAAAGATTCAGGGATTCCAAAAATGTAATTTGTTTGAAAATGGATAAAGATTGACGAAACTATTGCCGATTTTCAATTTTTAGAGAAAGTACAAAGTTCGGTCACTTCCGGTATGCGCAGAAACTTCAAAAGTATTTTATCAAGTAGCCACCACATGGTTTCCCAATAGAAAAGCTAATTCCAGATCGATATCTGTTTTCGAACATGGAGATCTAGGCCCTCGCGGTAAATAATAATAATAATAATAATAACTAGACCTGCAAGCAGCACTGAATCGGCTTTCAGGAATCAGACAGGAAGTCAGTAAAAAAGCCCATTCATCGAGCTAGAAAACTATAATTTAATTGTTTTGATTCAGTAACACCTGGCTGAGAAATGTAGATTTTTGCAAGAGTGCCAATTTTTTACTGTATTTTTTTATTTTTTTTTATTTTTTGTGTGGTTTTTTTCCATAATATCGGACATTTTTTCGACTACTTCAGGTTTTACGATCGTTGTTGTGATAGCTTTATGAAGTTTTTTGGATACTTAACTTTCTGTACCAGAAGTGTCAGAAACATCGAGTGAGTAGTTTTGGAAAAAAAGATAAATTAAAGAGCGTTTCCAAATATTTAACGATTTTTAATTTTTTTTCAAAGTCTGAGGCCATTTTTTGACCACTTATATTATTTCAATGCTTTTCATTTTGGATTCCCTATATAGACAACCGATAGGACTTTGAGTAAGGAAAGTTTAAGAAAAATCGTAGTCGTCGTTTTCGAAAAAAGGGCGTCTCAGAATGTTAAAAAATTGGAAAATACTAGATTTTTGGCATACAATAATTTATTTCCTTGCCATCGAAATCGTATTATTTAGATACCATATGATGGTCCTTTAATAGGGCTATCCAGCGACACTTTAGTTCTTTTGGTCCGCTATTACCTAAGAGAGAAATCAAGTTTTTCCCAAGTGCGACAATGTTTTTACTCTTTTTTTTCATTTTTTGAATACTTCCGGTATGGTTATTATTGTCGAAATAGTTTAAATAGCCGGTTTGGGCACTAAAATAACCACAGGGCTCTGTAATGATATATTACATTATCTGATCAGATATAATGCCCCTGAGAAATCCTATGTTCAAAAGTGCCAAAAATGCAAAAAATTTAAAATATCTTAAATTAAATTTTGATAATTACATAAATATTATACATTGTTAGAATCGTTATTAGGTCAGCTATCTGAATATACAACCTTTTTAAAAAAAATCTCTTAAAATCACGATTTTTCGACTTTTTTCGATTTTCAGTCCCTTTTTTATCCTATTCCAGACATTTCAAAGTCTTATTGGATGACTTCATGCAAAATACCTCCGAAAGGACTCTCGATAGAAAAAAATTAAAAAAATTTGCAGGTTAAGTTTTCGAGATACAGGCGTCCAAAAACGCTCCAAATCAGAAAATACTTGATTTTCAGCGTGTCATATTTTGCTGTATGTTCATAGTATCCGTATGAATGGGGTATTATATAATAGTCCAGCAATCGTGCCATCAAACGATACCTTCATTCGTTTAATCCATTGATATCGGACGGAGAAATAGCGTTTTCCCAAAAAATATCCATTTTTTGCATTTTTTTCAAAATATTGCACATTTTTTCGACCACTTCCGGTTTAAGGATTCGTGTCGAAATTGCTTTATCAGTTGGTATTGGACTATCACTCCACGTTCCAGAAGTTTCAGAAACGTCAATTCTGCCATAAATCGAGACCCGAGCTCACAATATGGGAAGGAAATTCGAAAAAAATCGAAAAATAAAGGGCGATAACTCTGAATGAAACTTATATTACTGGAATCGAATGGACTTCAGGTATCCAAAAATGTAGGTCAAATTTGAAAATTTTGAAAAATAACAAAAATTGTCTCGTAAACAACATGTTTTCAATTTTCGAACGATAAAAATCATAGACGAATGTTCGAAATTGAAAAATGTGAGATGGCCATTGTCTCAGAAAAGATTTAGGGATTCCAAAAATGTAATTTGTTTGAAAATGGATGAAGAATTGACGAAACTATGGCCGATTTTCAATTTTTAGAGAAAGTACAAAGTTCGGTCACTTCCGGTATGCGCAGAAATTTCAAAATTATTTTATCAAGTAGCCACCACATGGTTTCCAGATAGAAAAGCTAATTCCAGATCGATATCTGTTTTCGAACATGGAGATCTAGGCCCTCGCGGTAAATAATAATAATAATAATAACTAGATCTGCTACTGTCCCAAGCAGATATGAAAGCTTTCATATTCTTCATCACGTGCCATCGATTATACCAAGTATCTTAAAGAAAGTAACAAGAATAAAAATATTAAAATTGGTCGAAAACTCGCGAAGTTACCAAGTTGGAAATTTTTCGACCCCAAGGTCAAAGGTCAGGTCAAAGGTCAAGCTCTCTCATGAAAGGACATTGATGACTCCATCTAGGCTCATGACCCTTTCCATGCTACGGGGCCCTCGAAGGTCAAGGTAGGGTCAAACTTCACTTTATGGACCCGTTTCGCCCACTTCCGGTCCCCGGGCGGGCGTTTTGACGTGACGCAGCGACTCGGCGGGGTGGATATACCTTTTGAATACCAAGCCTCGAGACCCGCCCGGGCACCCTTCGGGACGTTTACAGGTGGGGGTGCGGGTACATCGGTGAAACGTGCTTCTCCAGTGAGTCTCAGATGTAAACGACTAGAAGGAATGCAGTTATCAAGCTGAAAGTTAAAGGACACCTAGGCACCAGCAAGAGCTGGTTGGGACCAGAGTTTGGTACCGCTGGTGGTATTGGTTCTAGCTGTGCGCATGCGCGAATGTCGAAAAACGCCTTAGTTTTAAATATCGTGCCGCGTGCATGGCACTCGGGTGAGAGCTGCGAACTTTTTATACAATGGAGAGAATTGTCAAGGCTATTATTCCCAGCCAACACATTTTGATTCGAACCCATAGGGGCCGAGCTATAAGGCAGCAAACATGGCCCTTCGTTTTGAGAAACCATGTTTGACACCCTGCACGTGACCGTAGTTAGGGTCAGGGGTCCCAACTTTTGATACTATGGAGGGAAGTGTCCAAGCTATCGATCCTGACTAAAACATCTTGATTCGAACCCATAGCGGCCGAGATATAGGGCATCAAACGTAGCGCACAAAAAAGTGACTTGTTAGTCTAAAAAAAATCGGAAAATAGGCAAAAAATAGGCCTATTTGCGCGAGCGTGTTTTAGCAGAGTTAGTTATGTCGGAATTTCTTGAATTTTTTCAGAGATTGTGCCTTGGGATGTTAGCTAGCACAAATACAAAATTCAAGTGATTTCTAATACGGGCACATGGCCTAAAAAATTCGAACCCAAGCCGACCCAGCAACTTTTGTTTTTCGTGAAAAATGGCCATATTTTTTCCAATTTTTATTCGACCATGTTCTCCTTTTGATATGTTACTAACCTCATTTCGGCGCATCCGACCAGTATAAATTTTTAAAAAAATACCCCCCAATGATGCCTCGACAGTCTCAGAACATCAAAACTTTGACAGTCTCAAAAATATAGTCCGCCAGTCCCCGGTGCAGAAGACTCATACCCATCACATGAGACTAACAAAATGACTTTATCTTGTCGTTTGCAATTTCAAAATTCTAAAAAACATTTTTAGTCTCAAAATCGGCGAAAAAAGCCGTAAAATCGGTTTTTTGGCCATAACTTTTGTCTTTTCATCGGAATCAGATTAGACCAGTACTCAAAATTCGAGCTAGTAAATGGGCACGTCGTGCCAAAAAACCAGGTTAATCGAAGAATTTGTGGCGCTTCTAGGGCAAAAAAGCCCTTTTTTTTCTCCTTGTGGAGTACGGTTAAATCGAGATGAACTTTCTCGGCCAAGGCAGGGATCGAACACCCGACCTCTAGGCTATGGCCCATTGTATCATATATAATACACTAAATCTCGACATTGATTTTCAGAAAAAATATTGTTTATTTTTAAACTTAAATTAGACTAGTAAAACAAATATTTTCTGGCAGTCTCAAAAATATAGTCCGCCATTTTGAAAAAATCAAACCCAATCCGCATCGGTGCAGAAGACTCATACCCATCACATGAGACTAAGTTGTACAGCACCCGGTGACCTATTTTTATTTAACCGGGGAATAAGTGATATTTCATATTATAGCAGTAAATGATTTAAATATTTCATAAGGATTTTAATACTATGTATATCATGTATGTGTCAAGGTCATAAAACGTCCGGTCATAGTATCATCCATCGAGGTTTCCCGAATGCAGATTTTTGCGACCGGGATAGATTTGCACTGCCCAGGCAACGTTCCAGTGGTCCGTTTGCCTTCAAAGTGTCCAAGCTATCGATCCCGATCAATACATATGGATTCAAACCCATAGCGGCCGAGATATGGGGCCTCAAACGTAGCGCACGAAAAAGTGACTTGTTAGTCTAAAAACATTCGAAAAATAGGCAAAAAATAGGCCTAATTGCGCGAGCGTGTTTTAGCAGGCGTTACGGTTGTCGGAATTTCTTGAAATTTTCAGGGATTGTGCCTTAGGATGTTAGCTAGCACATATAAAAAATTTAAGTGATTTCTAATACGGGAACATGGCCTAAATAAAACGAACCCAAGCCGACCCAGCAACTTTTTTTTATTGTAAAACATGGCCATATTTTTTCGAATTTCTAATTCGATCATGTTCTCCTTTTAATATGTTACTAACCTCATCGTGGCGCATCCGACCAGTATAAATTTTTTTAAAAATACCTCCTAATGATGCCTCGGCAGTCTCAGAACATCAAAACTTTGACAGTCTCAAAAATATAGTCCGCCATTTTGAAAAAATCAAACCCAATACGCATCGGTGCAGAAGACTTATACCCATCACTAAGACTAACAAAATGACTTCATCTTGTCGTTTGCAATTTCAAAATTCTAAAAAAACTTTTTAGTCTCAAAATCGGCGAAAAAAGCCGTTAAATCGTTTTTTTAACCATAACTTTTGTTTTTTTTCATCGGAATCAGATGGGACAATTACTCAAATTCGGGCTAGTAAATTGGCACATCGTGCCAAAAAAACAGCTTAGTCGAAGAATTTTTGGCGGTGCTAGGAAACACTTCTTTCCCCTTACGGAGTGCGGGAATTTACTTAGAATAAAAACGGCAAAAAAATCCGCCGTCTCACATGTAAACGACTTGAAGGAATGCAGGACCTGACAAGCACAGCTGTCTAGTCCTTCGGATGGGACGAAAAACCAAGGTCCCGTGTACACATTGGAGTGCACGTAAAATATCCCTAAGCAGTTGGAATTCGATACTGTTGAATAAACTCTATACGATGACTAAATGCGTAGATTGTAGTCACCCACACTGCATGTTTCGCTTAACAATGAAAGGATGCCGTTTTCAATGTTCGACCCTTTTGTTCTTCTAGTCCTGATATGTTGGACTGTTGATCGATGGTTTCATATAAAAGACTACCAATAAGACTCTTTGTAGAAGAAGTTCCCAAAAAATAGTATGTTGACTTTACGAGAAAGACCTCTAAACATGCTCCAAATTGTAAAAATACGACTTTTTTGATTTTCAATCTCTTTTTTTCGGCTATCCCTGATATTTAAAAAAAATGATACAATGATTTCACACAACAGGCTAGCTATTAGACTCTCTATTAACAAAAGTTTCACCGCCCTCCCTTTATTATAACCGAAGTTATCGTGCCCTAAAGAATCAACAAATCAGCATGATTATCTCTGCTTACCCTAAGCAGAAAATGCTCATCTTTGAACTCAATCATAACATTGACCTAGTGAACGTCTACAACAAGTTTGAACATTCTAGCTTAATTAGAATGAGAGTTATTGTGCTCCAAAGTCTCGGACCTTCAAATTGCTTCTATTTTTCATTTTAAATTCAAAATGGTGACTCCCGGTTGACCTTAATTAGAATTCTATTGCGACATTTTTTAGGCCTTCCTACAGGGATTCAGAAAATATAACTCCCGAGTCTGTAAGTAAAATAGCAAAAAAGCCTTATTGATTTTTCACGTTTAAAGATGGTGGCACTTCCGGTTCGATCGACAAACTCCATTTTTTGTGTACGAATCAGTAATTCCTTGTCTAGTAAAGGAAAAAAAAACTAGGTCATTCTGACCTATATTTCGACGATTTTTTTGAAAAATTTGATCCTTAATTTCATCAAGGGGAGATAAGTTAGAAAATTTCTAAAGTCATTTTTCAAGTCGCACTATTAAGGTCTACTTACATATTAAATTTCATGAAAATCGTACAACTACTAAAGAAGTTGTCGAGTTGGTGTAAACTTCCGGTTCGAAATCACAGCGACGAATTTTCGAAATTCGAAAATCCTAAATTGCAGATTTGAAGTAAAGGAGTCAAGGTATTCAAAGAAAAAAGAATTAGTAAAATAGGTGAAATAGTCACAAAGTTACATCAAAGTAGGTCAAATGCATTTGTTCGTTATATTCGGTGATTTCGGATGCGAAAAACGTTTTGAAAATATATTTATCCAACAGCCACCACCCATTTTTGGGGTGGTAGGTAAAAGTTTCAGAAAGATCCTATGAGTAGATTCTGAGAAATCCGATTTGTGGATAAAACACAAAAAAAAAAATAATAACTAGATCTGCTACTGTCCCATGCAGATATGAAAGCTTTCATATTTATCGTCACGTGTCATTGATTGTATCAAGTATCCTAAATAAAAGGATAAGAAGAAACTCGCGAAGTTACAAGTCTAAATATAGTATGAATCATTGCACCCAGGCATAACAATAATCTGAAAACTAAAGGAAAATAACTGAAAGTTGTATTACTGTAATGAGACGGATGAGAAAATGAAATGAAAATGGCGGGGGAAAAAATTAAAAATGGCAGGTTGGACAGGCGACCTTACTCCTTGTCACGTACAACCGAGCATTCGAAAACACGCTAGTTAACTCAATGACAGGCGCGCGTGCTAACCATTCAGCCACCCAACCCCCCTTTGAAATCAGAAACGTGCAATATGTCATATAGGAAGAATAAGAAGTCGCTCACAACAAAATGGTAAATTAATGAGTTTAGGTCAAAAGGTTGAGCTACTGTTTTAGAGTATTTAATAGTTTTATAGAGACACGTTAAGAGTTGTTCATAGTTAAATGAAAGTTTAATTTTAAATAAGACTAATAAAATTAGGATTTAATAATGCCAGACTAATATTTCCAATATGTTTGGTTATAAGTAGGAAATCGTGACGACTTCTTAAGCATGTTTTAAACAAAGGGTCATAGACTGCAATATACAAGAATGGCACTCTGCAATAAAAAAAAACTGGCCAAAGCAAGATTTCTATGCAGAAATTAAATAATTGCTAGAACCAGAAAAATATTTATCCACTATAATAAATAAGCAACACAGAGAAAATGAAATGAAATTGAATGGGGTTTAACGTCCTACTGTGCTGCTCCTAAAATGGGCTACTGAAGACGGGCATATGCAATAAAGTGTGCAATGAGGGAAATTTTACCCGGGCAGCGGCGTTACGACCTACGAGGTTGGACATGCGACCATACTCCTTGTCACATACAACCAAGAAATCGAAACAACACCAGTTGACTCAGTGACATACGTTATGATACAGAGCGCACGTGCTAACCATTCAGCCACGCAACCTCCCTAAATTGGCAAATTGCTGACCTACAGCGAGAAATATTTCAACCGGGCCAAATTTTCTATTTTAACAGTTTAATTTGCACGGTACCTTTAGTTATCAACCGGATATTACAAAACTTTTAAAAATAAGCTCCCCCTGACCAGCTTAATCGTTCGCAATAAACGTTTGCCCCTTAAAATCGGCAAACTGCTGACTTTAAATTGAGAAACATTACAACCGGACGAAATTTTCTGTTTTATCACTTTTACAGTACCTTTGATTACCAACCGATTATTACAAAACTTTAAAAATAAAAGAGAAAGAGAGAAATGCGGCCTAATGTCCATTCGACGCAAACTAGGTCATTTCGGGACTAACATATGTTTTTTAATTTTATTTAAAAACTCCCATTGCGCTTACTGGTCTTTAGCCGTTGGGAGGAAACCGAAGAACACGGAGAAAACCCACGTGATTGGACATCATACACCATGTCACGTGCAACCTGGAGATCGAAACGACGCCCGTTGACTCAATGACAAACGTTACGATACAGCGAGCACATGCTAACCATTCAGCCATCCAGCCTCCCTGAATTCGGAAAATTGCTGACTTATAGCAAGAAACATTTCAACCGGGCGAAATTTTCTGTTTTAACAGTTTAATGTGTACGGTACTTTAATAATTAACAACCGATTATTACAAAACTTTTGAAAATAAGCTCCAACTGACCAGCTTAATCGTATGCAATAAACGTTTGGCCTGAATTGAAAGTTCTGCACGGAAAAAGTTCATCTCGATTTCCCGGCGTGGTTCCCCTTGTCAGTGAGGCAGAACGCAGGGCCTGACAAGCACAGCTGTCTAGTCCTTCGGATGGGACAAAAACTAAGGTCCCGTGTACACATTGGAATGCGCGTAAAATATCCCTAAGCAGTTGAAATTCGATACTGTTGAATAAACTCTATACGATGACTAAATGCGTAGATTGTAGTCACCCACACTGCATGTTTCGCTTAACAATGAAAGGGTGCCGTTTTCAATGTTCGATCCTTTTGTTCTTCTACTCCTGATATGTTGGACTGTTGATCGATGGTTTCATATAAAAGACTACCAATAAGACTCTTTGTAGAAGAAGCTCCCAAAAAATAGTATGTTGACTTTACGAGAAAGACCTCTAAACATGCTCCAAATTGTAAAAATACGACTTTTTGGATTTTCAATCTCTTTTTTTCGATAGAGAAAATGAAATGAACTTGAATGGGGTTTAACGTCCTACTGTGCTGCTCCTAAAATGGGCTACTGAAGACGGGCATACGCCATAAAGTGTGCAATGAGGGAAATTTTACCCGGGCAGCGGCGTTACGACCTACGAGGTTGGACATGCGACCATATTCCTTGTCACGTACAATCAAGAAATCGAACCAACGCCAGTTGACTCAGTGACAGACGTTATGATACAGAGCGCACGTGCTAACCATTCAGCCAAGCAACCTCCCTAAAATCGGCAAATTGCTGACCTACAGCGAGAAATATTTCAACCGGGCCAAATTTTCTATTTTAACAGTTTAATTTGCACGGTACCTTTAGTTATCAACCGAATATTACAAAACTTTTAAAAATAAGCTCCCCCTGACCAGCTTAATCGTTCGCAATAAACGTTTGCCCCTTAAAATCGGCAAATTGCTGGCTTTAAATTGAGAAACATTACAACCGGACGAAATTTTCGGTTTTATCACTTTACAGTACCTTTGATTACCAACCGATTATTACAAAACTTTAAAAATAAAAGAGAAAGAGAGAAATGCGGCCTAATGTCCATTCGACACAAACTAGGTCATTTCGGGACTAACATATGTTTTTTAATTTTATTTAAAAACTCCCCTTGCGCTTACTGGTCTTTAGCCGTTGGGAGGAAACCGAAGAACATGGAGAAAACCCACGAGATTGGACATCATACACCATGTCACGTGCAACCTGGAGATCGAAACGACGCCCGTTGACTCAATGACAAACGTTACGATACAGCGAGCACATGCTAACCATTCAGCCATCCAGCCTCCCTGAATTCGGAAAATTGCTGACTTATAGCAAGAAACATTTCAACCGGGCGAAAATTTCTGTTTTAACAGTTTAATGTGCACGGTACTTTAATAATTACCAACCGATTATTACAAAACTTTTGAAAATAAGCTCCAACTGACCAGCTTAATCGTATGCAATAAACGTTTGGCCTGAATTGAAAGTTCTGCACGGAAAAAGTTCATCTCGATTTCCCGGCGTGGTTCCCCTTGCCAGTGAGGCAGAACGCAGGGCCTGACAAGCACAGCTGTCTAGTCCTTCGGATGGGACGAAAAACCAAGGTCCCGTGTACACATTGGAGTGCACGTAAAATATCCCTAAGCAGTTGGAATTCGATACTGTTGAATAAACTCTATACGATGACTAAATGCGTAGATTGTAGTCACCCACGCTGCATGTTTCGCTTAACAATGAAAGGGTGCCGTTTTCAATGTTCGACCCTTTTGTTCTTCTACTCCTGATATGTTGGACTGTTGATCGATGGTTTCATATAAAAGACTACCAATAAGACTCTTTGTAGAAGAAGTTCCCAAAAAATAGTATGTTGACTTTACGAGAAAGACCTCTAAACATGGTCCAAATTGTAAAAATACGACTTTTTGGATTTTCAATCTCTTTTTTTCGGCTATCCCTGATATTTAAAAAAAATGATACAATGATTTCACACAACAGGCTAGCTGTTAGACTCTCTATTAACAAAAGTTTCACCGCCCTCCCTTCATTATAACCGAAGTTATCGTGCCCTAAAGAATCAACAAATCAGCATGCTTATCTCTGCTTACCCTAAGCAGAAAATGCTCATCTTTGAACTCAATCATAACATTGACCTAGTGAACGTCTACAACAAGTTTGAACATTCTAGCTTAATTAGAATGAGAGTTATTGTGCTCCAAAGTCTCGGCCCTTCAAATTGCTTCTATTTTTCATTTTCAATTCAACATGGTGACTCCCGGTTGACCTAAATCAGAATTCTATTGCGACATTTTTTTGGGCTGCCTACAAGGATTCAGAAAATATAACTCCCGAGTCTGTAAGTAAAATAGCAAAAAAGCCTTATTGATTTTTCACGTTTAAAGATGGTGGCACTTCCGGTTCGATCGACAAACTCCATATTTTGTGTACGAATTAGTAATTCCTTGTCTAGTATAGAAAAAAAAAACTAGGTCATTCTGACCTATATTTCGACGATTTTTTGGAAAACTTTGATCCTTGATTTCACCAAGGGGAGATAAGTTAGAAAATTTCTAAAGTCATTTTTCAAGTCGCGTCATTAAGGTCTACTTACATATTAAATTTCATGAAAATCGTACAACTACTAAAGAGGTTGTCGAGTTGGTGTAAACTTCCGGTTCGAAATCACAGCGACGAATTTCGAAATTCGAAAATCCGAAATTGCAGATTTGAAGTAGAGGAGTCAAGGTATTCAAAGAATTTTTTTTTAGTAAAATAGGTGAAATAGTCACAAAGTTACAGCAAAGTAGGTCAAATGCATTTGTTCGTAAAATTCGGTGATTTCGAATGCGAAAAACGTTTTGAAAATATATTTATCCAACAGCCACCACCCATTTTTGGGGGGGTAGGTAAAAGTTTCAGAAAGATCCTATGAGTAGATTCTGAGAAATCCGATTTGTGAATAAAACACAAAAAAAAAAAATAAGAATAATAATCTTAACAGAAACAATAAGCTTTCATATGTAAATACATATGAAAGCTTAATAAGAAGAACTAGATCTGCTACTGTCCCATGCAGATATGAAAGCTTTCATATTTATCGTCACGTGTCATTGATTGTATCAAGTATCCTAAATAAAAGGATAAGAAGAAACTCGCGAAGTTACAAGTCTAAATATAGTATGAATCATTGCACCCAGGCATAACAATAATCTGAAAACTAAAGGGAAATAACTGAAACTTGTATTACTGTAATGAGACGGATGAGAAAATGAAATGAAAATGGCGGGGAAAAAAATTAAAAATGGCAGGTTGGACAGACGACCTTACTCCTTGTCACGTACAACCGAGCATTCGAAAACACGCTAGTTAACTCAATGACAGGCGCGCGTGCTAACCATTCAGCAATCCAACCCCCTTTGAAATCAGACACGTGCAATATGTCATATAGGAAGAATAAGAAGTCGCTCACAACAAAATGGTAAATTAATGAGTTTAGGTCAAAAGGTTGAGCTACTGTTTTAGAGTATTTAATAGTTTTAAAGAGACACGTTAAGAGTTGTTCATAGTTAAATAAAAGTTTAATTTTAAATAAGACCAATAAAATTAGGATTTAATAATGCCAGACTAATATTTCCAATATGTTTGGTTATAAGTAGGAAATCGTGACGACTTATTAAGCATGTTTTAAACAAAGGGTCATAGACTGCAATATACAAGAATGGCACTCTGCAATAAAAAAAAACTGGCCAAAGCAAGATTTCTATGCAGAAATTAAATAATTGCTAGAACCAGAAAAATATTTATCCACTATAATAAATAAGCAATATAGAGAAAATGAAATGTAATTGAATGGGGTTTAACGTCCTACTGTGCTGCTCCTAAAATGGGCTACTGAAGACGGGCATACGCCATAAAGTGTGCAATGAGGTTGGACATGCGACCATACTCCTTGTTTCGTACAACCAAGAAATCGAAACAACGCAAGTTGACTCAGTGACAGACGTTATGATACAGAGCGCACGTGCTAACCATTCAGCCACGCAACCTCCCTAAAATCGGCAAATTGCTGACCTACAGCGAGAAATATTTCAACCGGGCCAAATTTTCTATTTTAACAGTTTAATTTGCACGGTACCTTTAGTTATCAACTGAATATTACAAAACTTTTAAAAATAAGCTCCCCCTGACCAGCTTAATCGTTCGCAATAAACGTTTGCCCCTTAAAATCGGCAAATTGCTGACTTTAAATTGAGAAACATTACAACCGGACGAAATTTTCTGTTTTATCACTTTTACAGTACCTTTGATTATCAACCGAATATTACAAAACTTTAAAAATATAAGAGAAAGAGAGAAATGCGGCCTAATGTCCATTCGACACAAACTAGGTCATTTCGGGACTAACATATGTTTTTTAATTTTATTTAAAAACTCCCCTTGCGCTTACTGGTCTTTAGCCGTTGGGAGGAAACCGAAGAACACGGAGAAAACCCACGAGATTGGACATCATACACCATGTCACGTGCAACATGGAGATCGAAACGACGCCCGTTGACTCAATGACAAACGTTACGATACAGCGAGCACATGCTAACCATTCAGCCATCCAGCCTCCCTGAATTCCGAAAATTGCTGACTTATAGCAAGGAACATTTCAACCGGGCGAAATTTTCTGTTTTAACAGTTTAATGTGCACGGTACTTTAATAATTACCAACCGATTATTACAAAACTTTTGAAAATAAGCTCCAACTGACCAGCTTAATCGTATGCAATAAACGTTTGGCCTGAATTGAAAGTTCTGCACGGAAAAAGTTCATCTCGATTTCCCGGCGTGGTTCCCCTTGTCAGTAAGGCAGAACGCAGGGCCTGACAAGCACAGCTGTCTAGTCCCTCGGATGGTACGAAAAACCAAGGTCCCGTGTACACATTGGAGTGCACGTAAAATATCCCTAAGCAGTTGGAATTCGATACTGTTGAATAAACTCTATACGATGACTAAATGCGTAGATTGTAGTCACCCACACTGCATGTTTCGCTTAACAATGAAAGGGTGCCGTTTTCAATGTTCGATCCTTTTGTTCTTCTACTCCTGATATGTTGGACTGTTGATCGATGGTTTCATATAAAAGACTACCAATAATACTCTTTGTAGAAGAAGTTCCCAAAAAATAGTATGTTGACTTTACGAGAAAGACCTCTAAACATGCTCCAAATTGTAAAAATACGACTTTTTGGATTTTCAATCTCTTTTTTTCGATAGAGAAAATGAAATGAAATTGAATGGGGTTTAACGTCCTACTGTGCTGCTCCTAAAATGGGCTACTGAAGACGGGCATACGCCATAAAGTGTGCAATGAGGGAAATTTTACCCGGGCAGCGGCGTTACGACCTACGAGGTTGGACATGCGACCATACTCCTTGTCACGTACAACCAAGAAATCGAAACAACGCCAGTTGACTCAGTGACAGACGTTATGATACAGAGCGCACGTGCTAACCATTCAGCCACGCAGCCTCCCTAAAATCGGCAAATTGCTGACCTACAGCGAGAAATATTTCAACCGGGCCAAATTTTCTATTTTAACAGTTTAATTTGCACGGTACCTTTAGTTATCAACCGGATATTACAAAACTTTTAAAAATAAGCTCCCCCTGACCAGCTTAGTCGTTCGCAATAAACGTTTTCCCCTTAAAATCGGCAAACTGCTGACTTTAAATTGAGAAACATTACAACCGGACGAAATTTTCTGTTTTATCACTTTTACAGTACCTTTGATTACCAACCGATTATTACAAAACTTTAAAAATAAAAGAGAAAGAGAGAAATGCGGCCTAATGTCCATTCGACACAAACTAGGTCATTTCGGGACTAACATATGTTTTTTAATTTTATTTAAAAACTCCCATTGCGCTTACTGGTCTTTACCCGTTGGGAGGAAACCGAAGAACACGGAGAAAACCCACGAGATTGGACATCATACACCATGTCACGTGCAACCTGGAGATCGAAACGACGCCCGTTGACTCAATGACAAACGTTACGATACAGTGAGCACATGCTAACCATTCAGCCATCCAGCCTCCCTGAATTCGGAAAATTGCTGACTTATAGCAAGAAACATTTCAACCGGGCAAAATTTTCTGTTTTAACAGTTTAATGTGCACGGTACTTTAATTATTACCAACCGATTATTACAAAACTTTTGAAAATAAGCTCCAACTGACCAGCTTAATCGTATGCAATAAACGTTTGGCCTGAATTAAAAAATTCTGCACGGAAAAAGTTCATCTCGATTTCCCGGCGTGGTTCCCCTTGTCAGTGAGGCAGAACGCAGGGCCTGACAAGCACAGCTGTCTAGTCCTTCGGATGGGACGAAAAACCAAGGTCCCGTGTACACATTGGAGTGCACGTAAAATATCCCTAAGCAGTTGGAATTCGATACTGTTGAATAAACTCTATACGATGACTAAATGCGTAGATTGTAGTCACCCACACTGCATGTTTCGCTTAACAATGAAAGGGTGCCGTTTTCAATGTTCGATCCTTTTGTTCTTCTACTCCTGATATGTTGGACTGTTGATCGATGGTTTCATATAAAAGACTACCAATAAGACTCTTTGTAGAAGAAGTTCCCAAAAAATAGTATGTTGACTTTAAGAGAAAGACCTCTAAACATGCTCCAAATTGTAAAAATACGACTTTTTGGATTTTCAATCTCTTTTTTTCGGCTATCCCTGATATTTAAAAAAAATGATACAATGATTTCACACAACAGGCTAGCTATTAGACTCTCTATTGACAAAAGTTTCACCGCCCTCCCTTCATTATAACCGAAGTTATCGTGCCCTAAAGAATCAACAAATCAGCATGCTTATCTCTGCTTACCCTAAGCAGAAAATGCTCATCTTTGAACTCAATCATAACATTGACCTAGTGAACGTCTACAACAAGTTTAAACATTCTAGCTTAATTAGAATGAGAGTCATTGTGCTCCAAAGTCTCGGCCCTTCAAATTGCTTCTATTTCTCATTTTCAATTCAAAATGGTGACTCCCGGTTGACCTTAATCAGAATTCTATTGCGACATTTTTTAGGCCTTCCTACAAGGATTCAGAAAATATAACTCCCGAGTCTGTAAGTAAAATAGCAAAAAAGCCTTATTGATTTTTCACGTTTAAAGATGGTGGCACTTCCGGTTCGATCGACAAACTCCATATTTTGTGTACGAATCAGTAATTCCTTGTCTAGTATAGAAAAATAAACTAGGTCATTCTGACCTATATTTCGACGATTTTTTGAAAAATTTGATCCTTAATTTCACCAAGGGGAGATAAGTTAGAAAATTTCTAAAGTCATTTTTCAAGTCGCATCATTAAGGTCTACTTACATATTAAATTTTATGAAAATCGTACAACTACTAAAGAGGTTGTCGAGTTGGTGTAAACTTCCGGTTCGAAATCACAGCGACGAATTTTCGAAATTTGAAAATCCGAAATTGCAGATTTGAAGTAAAGGAGTCAAGGTATTCAAAGAAAAAAGAATTAGTAAAATAGGTGAAATAGTCTCAAAGTTACAGCAAAGTAGGTCAAATGCATTTGTTCGTAAAATTCGGTGATTTCGGATGCGAAAAACGTTTTGAAAATATATTTACCCAACAGCCACCACCCATTTTTGGGGGGGGGGGGGGGTAGGTAAAAGTTTCAGAAAGATCCTATGAGTAGATTCTGAGAAATCCGATTTGTGGATAAAACACAAAAAAAAAAATAATAAGAAGAATAATAATCTTAACAGAAACAATAAGCTTTCATATGTAAATACATATGAAAGCTTAATAATAATAATAATAATTTTAGTAATCTCAATAGGCTTTCAGACGAAAGTCTGAAAGCCTAATAATAATAATTTTAGTAATCTCAATAGGCTTTCAGACGAAAGTCTGAAAGCCTAATAATAATTTTAGTAATCTCAATAGGCTTTCAGACGAAAGTCTGAAAGCCTAATAATTTTAGTAATCTCAATAGGCTTTCAGACGAAAGTCTGAAAGCCTAATAACTAGACCTGCAAGCAGCACTGAATCGGCTTTCAGGAATCAGACTGGAAGTATGTCATAAAATATCCCATTCATCGAGCTACAAAACGATACTTTAATTGTTTTGATTCAGTGACACCTGGCTGAGAAATGCAGATTTTTGCAAGAGTACCAATTTTTTACTGTATTTTCTTTTTTTAAATTTTTTTTTGTGTTTTTTTCCCAAATATCTGATATTTTTTCGACTACTTCTGGATTTTGGATTATTGTCGGAATAGTTTTAACAAGTTGTTTGAATAGATATCTTTCTGTACCAGAAATGTCAGAAACATCTATTCAGTAGTTGTTTGTAAAAAAGATAAATAAAAGAACATTTTCGATAATTTAACGATTTTTCTACTTTTATCAAAGATTGAGGCCATTTTTTGACACCTTAAATTATTTCAAACCTTTTCCTTTTGCATTCACGCCACAGACCACAGATAGGAGTCTGAGTAAAAAAAGGTTTTAAAAAAATCGCAGTAATCGTTTTCGAGAAAAGGGTGTCTCAAAAGGCTCCAAAAACGAAAAATACTAGATTTTCGGCGTAACATCATTTATTTACTAACCACCGAAATCGTACCATTGAGATGCCATATGATAGTCCATTAATGGGGCCATCTAAAGATTTTTTATTTCTTTTGGGCCGGTAATATCTGATGGAGAAATCCAGCTTTTTGCAAGAACGACATTTTTATACCTTTTTTTTTCATTTTTTGAATACTTCCGGTATGGTGATTATTATCGAGATAGTTTTAAAAACCGGTTTAGGCAATTAAATAGCGACAGAGTTCTGTAATGATATATTACAATATATGATCAGATAAAATGCCCCTGAGAAATCCTATGTTTAAAAGTGCCAAAAATGCAAAAATGTCAAAATATCAAAAATTAAATTTCAATAACTGTATACATATTATACATTTTTGGATTTGACATTAGGTCAGATATCTAAATATCATAAAGTTTTTTGAAAATCAGTAAAAATATAAAAAAAATAGAGTATTTTCCAACATTTCACGATTTTTCGACTTTTTTGGATTTTCAGTTCGTTAATTGACCTATTACGGATATATCAAAGTCTAAACGGACTGTTTCATACACAAGACTACCAAAAGGTATCTTGATAGAGAAAGTTTAAGAAAAATCATTGGAGCAGTTTTCGAGATACAGGCGTTCAAAAACGCTCCAAATCAGAAAATACTTGATTTTCAGCGTGCCATATTTTACTTTCACGATATCTTAATCGTTTTAATCCGTTGATATCGGACTGAGAATTCATGTTTTTCCCAAAAGCATTAATTTTTTGCGTTTTTTTCAAAATATCTGCCATTTCTTCGACTACTTCCGGTTTATAGATGTTTGTCGAAATAGCTTTATACGTTAGTTTTGAACTATAACACCATGTTCCATAAGTTTCAGAAATGTCAATTCGGCCGAAAAACGAAACTCGAGCTCACAAAATGGGCAGAAAATTCGAAAAAAATCGAAAAATAAAGGGTGATAACTCGGAATGAAACTTATATTTCTGGAATCGGATGGTCTTCAGGTATCCAAAAATGTAGGTCAAATTTGAAAATTTTGAAAAATGACAAAAAATGTCTCTTAAATTTTTTTTTTCATTTTTCGAACAACAATAGTCCCATAGGAATTTTTGAAATTGAAAAATGTGAGATAGCCATTTCTTTGGGAAAGATTCGGGGTTTACAAAAATGTCATTTGTATGAAAATAAGTACAGAATTAACGAACGGCTGTTTTTGGATTTTTTAATACCGTACGAAATTCGGCCACTTCCGGTCCGCGCAGAAATTTCAAATATAGCCCATATGTTGTGAACACATGGTTTAATGATAGAAAATGAGGTTCTAGATCGGTATCTGTTACAGGCACTGAGAAATAGGCTCCCCCGAAAGAAAAAAAATAATAACTAGATCTGCTACTGTCCCAAGCAGATATGAAAGCTTTCATATTCTTCATCACGTGCCATCGATTATACCAAGTATCTTAAAGAAAGTAACAAGAAAAAAATATTAAAAGTTGGGAATTTTTCGACCCCAAGGTCAAAGGTCAGGTCAATGGTCAAGCTCTCTCATGAAAGGCCCTCGAAGGTCAAGGTAGGGTCAAACTTCACTTCATGGGCCCGTTTCGCCCACTTCCGGTCCCCGGGCGGGCGTTTTGACGTGACGCAGCGACTCGGCGGGGTGGATATACCTTTTGAATACCAAGCCTCGAGACCCGCCCGGGCACCCTTCGGGACGTTTACAGGTGGGGGTGCGGGTACATCGGTGAAACATGCTTGTCCAGTGAGTCTCAGATGTAAACGACTAGAAGGAATGCAGTTATCAAGCTGAAAGTTAAAGGACACCTAGGCACCAGCGAGAGCTGGTTGGGACCAGAGTTTGGTACCGCTGGTGGTATTGGTTCCAGCTGTGCGCATGCGCGAATGTCGAAAAACGCCTTAGTTTTAAATATCGTGCCGCGTGCATGGCATTCGTGTGAGAGCTGCGAACTTTTTATACAATGGAGAGAATTGTCAAGGCTATTATTCCCAGCCAACACATTTTGATTCGAACCCATAGGGGCCGAGCTATAAGGCAGCAAACATGACCCTTCGTTTTGAGAAACCATGTTTGACACCCTGCACGTGACCGTAGTTAGGGTCAGGGGTCCCAACTTTTGATACTATGGAGGGAAGTATCCAAGCTATTGATCCTGACTAAAACATCTCGATTCGAACCTATAGCGGCCGAGATATAGGGCATCAAACGTAGCGCACAAAAAAGTGACTTGTTAGTCTAAAAAAAATCGGAAAATAGGCAAAAAATAGGCCTATTTGCGCGAGCGTGTTTTAGCAGAGTTAGTGATGTCGGAATTTCTTGAAATTTTTCAGAGATTGTGCCTTGGGATGTAAGCTAGCACAAATACAAAATTCAAGTGATTTCTAATACGGGCACATGGCCTAAAAAATTCGAACCCAAGCCGACCCAGCAACTTTTGTTTTTCGTGAAAAATGGCCATATTTTTTCCAATTTTTATTCGATCATGTTCTCCTTTTGATATGTTACTAACCTCATCGCGGCGCATCCGACCAGTATAAATTTTTAAAAAAATACCCCCCAATGATGCCTCGACAGTCTCAGAACATCAAAACTTTGACAGTCTCAAAAATATAGTCCGCCATTTTGAAAAAATCAAACCCAATACGCATCGGTGCAGAAGACTCATACCCTTCACACGAGACTAACAAAATGACTTTATCTTGTCGTTTGCAATCTCAAAATTCTAAAAAACGTTTTTAGTCTCAAAATCGCCGAAAAAAGCCGTAAAATCGTTTTTTGGCCATAACTTTTGTTTTTTCATCGGAATCAGATTAGACCAGTACTCAAAATTCGGGCTAGTAAATGGGCACATCGTGCCAAAAAACCAGGTTAATCGAAGAATTTGTGGCGCTTCTAGGGCAAAAAAGCCCTTTTTTCCCCTTGTGGAGTACGGTTAAATCGAGATGAACTTTCTCGGCCAATGCAGGGATCGAACACCCGACCTCTAGGCTATGGCCTATTGTATCATATATAATACACTAAATCTCGACATTGATTTTCAGAAAAATATTGTTTATTTTTAAACTTGAATTAGACTAGTAAAACAAATATTTTCTGGCAATAGAAAGTGTAAAATGGTCGCAGGGTTCTTGAAGTTGTACAGCACCCGGTGACCTATTTTTATTTAACTGGGGAATAAGTGATATTTCATATTATAGCAGTAAATGATTTAAATATTTCATAAGGATTTTAATACTATGTATATCATGTATGTGTCAAGGTCATAAAACGTCCGGTCATAGTATCATCCATCAAGGTTTTCCCGAATGCAGATTTTCGCGACCGGGATAGATTTGCACTGCCCAGGCAACGTTCCAGTGGTCCGTTTGCCTTCAAATTTGCAAAGATTGTACTTTGAGATTCTAGCTATCGCATATAAAAAATGGAAATGAGTGAGATTCCGGGAACAATGAAAATAAATTATAAACCCACCCCCACCAATCAAACTTTTTTTGCTTGAAAAATTGTCGTATTTTATCGATTTTTTTTCGTTCTTGATATCTGAATATTATCTCCTTTTAATATGTGATAAATATCATCGCGGCACAGGCAACCGCTAGAAATTCCAGAGATTTAACCTTTGAATACCAAGCCTCGAGACCCGCCCGGGCACTCTTAAATATCGTAGCGCGTGCATGGCAATCGGGTGAGATCTACCAACTTTTAATACAATGGAGAGAATTGTCAAGGCTATTATTCCCAGCCAACATATTTTGATTCGAACCCATAGGGGCCGAGCTATAAGGCAGCAAACATGGCCCTTCGTTTTGGGAAGCCATGTTTGACACCCTGTCACGTGACCGTGGTTAGGGTCAGGGGTCCAAACTTTTTATATGACGGAGGGAAGTGTCCAAGCTATCGATCCCGATCAAAACATATGGATTGAAACCCATAGCGGCCGAGATATTGGGCCTCAAACGTAGCGCACGAAAAGTGACTTGTTAGTCTAAAAACATTCGAAAAATAGGCAAAAAATAGGCCTAATTACGCGAGCATGTTTTAGCAGGTTGTCGGAATTTCTTGAAATTTTCAGATATTGTGCCTTGGGATGTTAGCTAGCACATATAAAAATTTAAGTGATTTCTAATACGGGAACATGGCCTAAAAAATTCGAATCCAAGCCGACCCAGCAACTTTTTTTTATTGTAAAACATGGCCATATTTTTTCGAATTTTTAATTCGATCATCTTCTCCTTTTAATATGTTACTAACCTCATCTTGGCGCATCCGACCAGTATAAATTTATAAAAAAAATACCCCCTAATGATGCCTCGGCAGTCTCAGAACATCAAAACTTTGACAGTCTCAAAAATATAGTCCGCCATTTTGAAAAAATCAAACCCAATCCGCATCGGTGCAGAAGACTCATACCCATCACATGAGACTAACAAAATGACTTTATCTTGTCGTTTGCAATTTCAAAATTCTAAAAAACTTTTTGGGTCTCAAAATCGGCGAAAAAGCCGTAAAATCGGTTTTTTGACCATAACTTTTGTTTTTTTTATCGGAATTAGATGGGACAAGTACTCTAAATTCGGGCTAGTGAATGGGCACATCGTGCCAAAAAAACAGGTTAATCGAAGAATTTGTGGCGCTGCTAGGACAAAAAAAACACTTTTTTCCCCTTACGGAGTGCGGGAATTTACTTAGAAAAAAAAAAAATCCGCCACCTCACATGTAAACGACTTGAAGGAATGCAGGTATCGATCTGAACTTTTCAGAACTTTTAGGTACTAACGTGACAAGTGAGGGGCCGGAGTTTGGTAGTCATCATAACTTTGGTTCTAGCGTAGCGCATGCGCGAAGTCAAAACCGCTAACCTCGTAAACAACCTTGTCGGCACAGGAAATGTCAAAGGAGAAATTCGAATTTTTGAAATATTAGAATACCAAACACTCGACCATGAGCCAGGCTATCCTGAAATGTATTAATTTCGTTAATAGGAGACACACTCTCTAAGCCACAACCAATTGTGTATGTTTTCAAGCCCAATAATGAGGATTTTTTACTATATGTCATTTTCAATTCAAAATAGTGACTCCCGGTTGACCTCAATCAGAATTCTATTGCGACATTTTTTAGGCCTTCCTACAAGGATTCAGAAAATATAACTCCCGAGTCTGTAAGTAAAATAGCAAAAAAGCCTTATTGATTTTTCACGTTTAAAGATGGTGGCACTTCCGGTTCGATCGACAAACTCCATATTTTGTGTACGAATCAGTAATTCCTTGTCTAGTATAGAAAAAAAAACCTAGGTCATTCTGACCTATATTTCGACGATTTTTTTGAAAACTTTGATCCTTAATTTCACCAAGGGGAGATAAGTTAGAAAATTTCTAAAGTCATTTTTCAAGTCGCATCATTAAGGTCTAATTACATATTAAATTTCATGAAAATCGTACAACTACTAAAGAAGTTGTCGAGTTGGTGTAAACTTCCGTTTCGAAATCACAGCGACGAATTTTCGAAATTCGAAAATCCGAAATTGCAGATTTGAAGTAAAGGAGTCAAGGTATTCAAAGAAAAAAGAATTAGTAAAATAGGTGAAATAGTCACAAAGTTACAGCAAAGTAGGTCAAATGCATTTGTTCGTAAAATTCGGTGATTTCGGATGCGAAAAACGTTTTGAAAATATATTTACCCAACAGCCACCACCCATTTTTGGGGGGGTAGGTAAGGGTTTCAGAAATATCCTATGGGTAGATTCTGAGAAATCCGATTTGTGGATAAAACACACAAGAAAAAAATAATAAGAACTAGATCTGCTACTGTCCCATGCAGATATGAAAGCTTTCATATTTATCGTCACGTGTCATTGATTGTATCAAGTATCCTAAATAAAAGGATAAGAAGAAACTCGCGAAGTTACGAGTCTAAATATAGTATGAATCATTGCACCCAGGCATAACAATAATCTGAAAACTAAAGGGAAATAACTGAAACTTGTATTACTGTAATGAGACGGATGAGAAAATGAAATGAAAATGGCGGGGAAAAAAATTAAAAATGGCAGGTTGGACAGGCGACCTTACTTCTTGTCACGTACAACCGAGCATTCGAAAACACGCTAGTTAACTCAATGACAGGCGCGCGTGCTAACCATTCAGCCACCCAACCCCCCTTTGAAATCAGACACGTGCAATATGTCATATAGGAAGAATAAGAAGTCGCTCACAACAAAATGGTAAATTAATGAGTTTAGGTCAAAAGGTTGAGCTACTGTTTTAGAGTATTTAATAGTTTTAAAGAGACACGCTAAGAGTTGTTCATAGTTAAATTAAAGTTTAATTTTAAATTAGACCAATAAAATTAGAATTTAATAATGCCAGACTAATATTTCCAATATGTTTGGTTATAAGTAGGAAATCGTGATCTTAAGCATGTTTTAAACAAAGGGTCATAGACTGCAATATACAAGAATGGCACTCTGCAATAAAAAAAACTGGCCAAAGCAAGATTTCTATGCAGAAATTAAATAATTGCTAGAACCAGAAAAATATTTATCCACTATAATAAATAAGCAACATAGAGAAAATGAAATGAAATTGAATGGGTTTAACGTCCTACTGTGCTGCTCCTAAAATGGGCTACTGAAGACGGGCATACGCCATAAAGTGTGCAATGAGGGAAATTTTACCCGGGCAGCGGCGTTACGACCTACAAGGTTGGACATGCGACCATACTCCTTGTCACGTACAACCAAGAAATCGAAACAACGCCAGTTGACTCAGTGACAGACGTTATGATACAGAGCGCACGTGCTAACCATTCAGCCACGCAACCTCCCTAAAATCGGCAAATTGCTGATCTACAGCGAGAAATATTTCAACCGGGCCAACTTTTCTATTTTAACAGTTTAATTTGCACGGTACCTTTAGTTATCAAACGAATATTACAAAACTTTTTAAAATAAGCTCCCCCTGACCAGCTTAATCGTTCGCAATAAACGTTTGCCCCTTAAAATCGGCAAATTGCTGACTTTAAATTGAGACACATTACAACCGGACGAAATTTTCTGTTTTATCACTTTTACAGTACCTTTGATTACCAACCGATTATTACAAAACTTTAAAAATAAAAGAGAAAGAGAGAAATGCGGCCTAATGTCCATTCGACACAAACTAGGTCATTTCGGGACTAACGTATGTTTTTTAATTTTATTTAAAAACTCCCCTTGCGCTTACTGGTCTTTAGCCGTTGGGAGGAAACCGAAGAACACGGAGAAAACCCACGAGATTGGACATCATACACCATGTCACGTGCAACCTGGAGATCGAAACGACGCCCTTTGACTCAGTGACAAACGTTACGATACAGCGAGCACATGCTAACCATTCAGCCATCCAGCCTCCCTGAATTCGGAAAATTGCTGACTTATAGCAAGAAACATTTCAACCGGGCGAAATTTTCTGTTTTAACAGTTTAATGTGCACGGTACTTTAATAATTACCAACCGATTATTACAAAACTTTTGAAAATAAGCTCCAACTGACCAGCTTAATCGTATGCAATAAACGTTTGGCCTGAATTGAAAGTTCTGCACGGAAAAAGTTCATCTCGATTTCCCGGCGTGGTTCCCCTTGTCAGTGAGGCAGAACGCAGGGCCTGACAAGCACAGCTGTCTAGTCCTTCGGATGGGACGAAAAACCAAGGTCCCGTGTACACATTGGAGTGCACGTAAAATATCCCTAAGCAGTTGGAATTCGATACTGTTGAATAAACTCTATACGATGACTAAATGCGTAGATTGTAGTCACCCACACTGCATGTTTCGCTTAACAATGAAAGGGTGCCGTTTTCAATGTTCGATCCTTTTGTTCTTCTACTCCTGATATGCTGGACTGTTGATCGATGGTTTCATATAAAAGACTACCAATAAGACTCTTTGTAGAAGAAATTCCCAAAAAATAGTATGTTGACTTTACGAGAAAGACCTCTAAACATGGTCCAAATTGTAAAAATACGACTTTTTGGATTTTCAATCTCTTTTTTTCGGCTATCCCTGATATTTAAAAAAAATGATACAATGATTTCACACAACAGGCTAGCTATTAGACTCTCTATTAACAAAAGTTGCACCGCCCTCCCTTCATTATAACCGAAGTTATCGTGCCCTAAAGAATCAACAAATCAGCATGCTTATCTCTGCTTACCCAAAGCAGAAAATGCTCATCTTTGAACTCAATCATAACATTGACCTAGTGAACGTCTACAACAAGCTTGAACATTCTAGCTTAATCAGAATGAGAGTTATAGTGCTCCAAAGTCTCGGCCCTTCAAATTGCTTCTATTTTTCTTTTTCAATTCAACATGGTGACTCCCGGTTGACCTAAATCAGAATTCTATTGCGACATTTTTTAGGCCTTCCTACAAGGATTCAGAAAATATAACTCCCGAGTCTGTAAGTAAAATAGCAAAAAAGCCTTATTGATTTTTCACGTTTTAAGATGGTGGCACTTCCGGTTCGATTGACAAACTCCATATTTTGTGTACGAATCAGTAATTCCTTGTCTAGTATAGAAAAAAAAACTAGGTCATTCTGACCTATATTTCGAAGATTTTTTTGAAAACTTTGATCCTTAATTTCACCAAGGGGAGATAAGTTAGAAAATTTCTAAAGTCATTTTTCGAGTCGCATCATTAAGGTGTACTTACATATTAAATTTCATGAAAATCGTACAACTACTAAAGAAGTTGTCGAGTTGGTGTAAACTTCCGGTTCGAAATCACAGCGACGAATTTTCGAAATTCGAAAATCCGAAATTGCAGATTTGAAGTAAAGGAGTCAATGTTTTTAAAGAAAAAAGAATTAGTAAAATAGGTGAAATAGTCACAAAGTTACAGCAAAGTAGGTCAAATGCATTTGTTCGTAAAATTCGGTGATTTCGAATGCGAAAAACGTTTTGAAAATATATTTATCCAACAGCCACCACCCATTTTTGGGGGGGGTAGGTAAAAGTTTCAAAAAGATCCTATGAGTAGATTCTGAGAAATCCGATTTGTGAATAAAACACAAAAAAAAAAATAATAAGAAGAAGAATAATCTTAACAGAAACAATAAGCTTTCATATATGAATATATGAAAGCTTAACTAGATCTGCTACTGTCCCAAGCAGATATGAAAGCTTTCATATTCTTCATCGATTATACCAAGTATCTTAAAGAAAGGTGGGGGTGGGGGTACATCGGTGAAACATGCTTGTCCAGTGAGTCTCAGATGTAAACGACTAGAAGGAATGCAGTTATCAAGCTGAAAGTTAAAGGACACCTAGGCACCAGCGAGAGCTGGTTGGGACCAGAGTTTGGTACCGCTGGTGGTATTGGTTCCAGCTGTGCGCATGCGCGAATGTCGAAAAACGCCTTAGTTTTAAATATCGTGCCGCGTGCATGGCATTCGGGTGAGAGCTGCGAACTTTTTATACAATGGAGAGAATTGTCAAGGCTATTATTCCCAGCCAACACATTTTGATTCGAACCCATAGGGGCCGAGCTATAAGGCAGCAAACATGGACCTTCGTTTTGAGAAACCATGTTTGACACCCTGCACGTGACCGTAGTTAGGGTCAGGGGTCCCAACTTTTGATACTATGGAGGGAAGTGTCCAAGCTATCGATCCTGACTAAAACATCTCGATTCGAACCCATTTTAATACTATGTATATCATGTATGTGTCAAGGTCATAAAACGTCCGGTCATAGTATCATCCATCGAGGTTTCCCGAATGCAGATTTTCGCGACCGGGATAGATTTGCACTGCCCAGGCAACGTTCCAGTGGTCCGTTTGCCTTCAAATTTGCAAAGATTGTACTTTGAGATTCTAGCTATCGCATATAAAAAATGGAAATGAGTGAGATTCCGGGAACAATGAAAATAAATTATAAACCCACCCCCACCCATCAAACTTTTTTTGCTTGAAAAATTGTCGTATTTTATCGATTTATTTTCGTTCTTGATATCTGAATATTATCTCCTTTTAATATGTGATAAATATCATCGCGGCACAGGCAACCGCTAGAAATTCCAGAGATTTAACCTTTGAATACCAAGCCTCGAGACCCGCCCGGGCACTCTTAAATATCGTAGCGCGTGCATGGCATTCGGGTGAGATCTACCAACTTTTAATACAATGGAGAGAATTGTCAAGGCTATTATTCCCAGTCAACACATTTTGATTCGAACCCATAGGGGCCGAGCTATAAGGCAGCAAACATGGCCCTTCGTTTTGGGGTTGAAATACCTTTTGAATACCAAGCCTCGAGACCCGCCCGGGCACCCTTCGGGACGTTTCCAGGTGGGAATGCGGGTACATCGGTGAAATATGCTTATGTCCAGTAAGTCTCAGATGTAAACGACTAGAAGGAATGCAGTTATCAAGCTGAAAGTTAAAGGACACCTAGGCACTAGCGAGAGCTGGATGGGACCAGAGTTTGGTACCGCTGGTGCTATTGGTTCCAGCTGTGTGCATGCGCGAATGTCGAAAAACGCCTAAGTTTTAAATATCGTGCCGCGTGCATGGCATTCGGGTGAGAGCTGCCAACTTTTTATACAATGAATAGTATTGTCAAGGCTATTATTCCCAGCCACCACATTTTGATTCGAACTCATAGGGGCCGAGGTATAAGGCAGCAAACATGGCCCTTCGTTTTGAGTAACCATGTTTGACACCCTGCACGTGACCGTAGTTAGGGTCAGGGGTCCCAACTTTTGATACTATGGAGGGAAGTGTCCAAGCTATCGATCCCGACCAAAACATCTCGATTCGAACCCATAGCGGCCGAGATATAGGGCATCAAACGTAGCACACAACCATGTTTGACACCCTGCACGTGGCCGTAGTTAGGGTCAGGGGTCCCAACTTTTGATACTATGGAGGGAAGTGTCCAAGCTATCGATCCCGACCAAAACATAGCGGCCGAGATATAGGGCATCAAACGTAGCGCACAAAAAAGTGACTTGTTAGTCTAAAACAAAATCGGAAAATAGGAAAAAAATAGGCCTATTTGCGCGAGCGTGTTTTAGCAGAGTTAGTGTTGTCGGAATTTCTTGAAATTTTTCCGAGATTGTGCCTTGGGATGTTAGCTAGCACAAATAAAAAATTCAAGTGATTTCTAATACGGGCACATGGCCTAAAAAAATTCGAACCCAAGCCGACTCAGCAACTTTTGTTTTTCGTGAAAAATGGCCATATTTTTTCGAATTTTTTTTCCATCATGTTCTCCTTTTGATATGTTACTAACCTTATCGCGGCGCATCCGACTAGTATAAATTTTTAAAAAAATATCCCCAAATGATGCCTCGACAGTCTCAGAACATCAAAACTTTGACAGTCTCAAAAATATAGTCCGCCATTTTGAAAAAAATCAAACCCAATACGCATCGGTGCAGAAGACTCATACCCATCACATGAGACTAACAAAATGACTTCATCTTGTCGTTTGCAATTTCAAAATTCGAAAAAACCTTTTTAGTCTCAAAATCGGCGAAAAAAGCCGTAAAATCGTTTTTTTGACCATAACTTTTGTTTTTTTCATCGAAATCAGATGGGACAAGTACTCAAATTCGGGCTAGTAAATGGGCACATCGTGAAGAAAAAAACAGGTTAGTCGAAGAATTTTTGGCGCTGCTAGGGCAAAAAACACTTCTTTCCCCTTACGGAGTGCGGGAATTTACTTAGAAAAAAAACGGGAAAATATCCGCCGCCTCACATGTAAACGACTTGAAGGAATGCAGGTATCGATTTGAACATTTCAGGACTTTTAGGTACCAACGTGACAAGTGGGGGGCCGGAGTTTAGTAGTCATCATACCTTTGGTTCTAGCGTAGCGCATGCGCGAAGTCAAAACCGCTAACCTCGAAAACAACCTTGTCGGCACAGAAAACGTCAAAGGAGAAATTCGAATTTTTGAAATATTAGAATACCAAACACTCGACCATGAGCCAGGCTATCCTGAAATGTATTAATTTCGTTAATCGGAGACACATTCTCTAAGCCACGACCAATTGTCTATGTTTTCAAGCCCAATAATGAGGATTTTTTACTATATGTCATTTTCAATTCAAAATAGCGTCCATGATTTGCCAGAAATCAAAAATGTTTTCGCTACCGATTTTTGGCCTTCCTACAAGGATTCGGAAAATATAATTGCCATGTCTGTAAGAAAAATACCAAAAAAAACTTATTTATTTTTCACATTTCAAGATGGAAGCACTTCCGGTTTGGGTTACAAACTCCATTTTTTGTGTACGAATCAGTAGTGTCGTAGCTAGTACAAAAAAAAAATCAAGGCAATCTGACCTATATTTCGTCAATGTTTTTGAAAACTTTGGTCCTTAATATCACCAAGGGGAGATAATTTAGAAAATTTCTAACAACATTTTTAAAGTCGCATGAGCGAGATCTACTTACATACCAAATTCCATGAAAATCGTGCAACTATTAAAGAAGTTGTAATTTTGATTTTTACTTCCGGCTCGAAATCACAGCGACGAATTTTCGAAATTCGAAATTCCGAAATTGCAGATTTGAAGTAAAGGAGTCGTGGTATTCAAAGAAAAAAGAATTAGTAAAATAGGTGAAATAGTCACAAAGTTACAGTAAAGTAGGTCAAATGCATTTGTTCGTACAATTCGGTGATTTCGGATGCGAAAAACTTTTTGAAAATATATTTGCCCAACAGCCACCACCCATTTTTCGGGGGGTGGGTAAAAGTTTCAGAAAGATCTTATGGGTAGATTCTGAGAAATCCGATTTGTGGATAAAACACACAAAAAAAAATAATAATAACTAGATCTGCTACTGTCCCAAGCAGATATGAAAGCTTTCATATTCATCATCACGTGCCATCGATTATACCAAGTATCTTAAAGAAAATAACAAGAAAAAAAATATTAAAATTGGTCGAAAACTCGCGAAGTTACCAAGTTGGGAATTTTTCGACCCCAAGGTCAGAGGTCAGGTCAAAGGTCAAGCTCTCTCGTGAAAGGACGTTGATGACTCCATCTAGGCTCATGACCCTTTCCATGCTACGAGGCCCTCGAAGGACAAGGTAGGGTCAAACTTCACTTCATGGGCCCGTTTCGCCCACTTCCGGTCCCCGGACGGGCATTTTAACGTGACGCAGCGACTCGGCGGGGTTGATATACCTTTTGAATACCAAGCCTCGAGACCCGCCCGGGCACCCTTCGGGACGTTTCCAGGTGGGAATGCGGGTACATCGGTGAAATATGCTTATGTCCAGTAAGTCTCAGATGTAAACGACTAGAAGGAATGCAGTTATCAAGCTGAAAGTTAAAGGACACCTAGGCACTAGCGAGAGCTGGATTGGACCAGAGTTTGGTACGGCTGGTGCTATTGGTTCCAGCTGTGTGCATGCGCGAATGTCGAAAAACGCCTAAGTTTTAAATATCGTGCCGCGTGCATGGCATTCGGGTGAGAGCTGCCAACTTTTTATACAATGAATAGTATTGTCAAGGCTATTATTCCCAGCCACCACATTTTGATTCGAACTCATAGGGGCCGAGGTATAAGGCAGCAAACATGGCCCTTCGTTTTGAGTAACCATGTTTGACACCCTGCACGTGACCGTAGTTAGGGTCAGGGGTCCCAACTTTTGATACTATGGAGGGAAGTGTCCAAGCTATCGATCCCGACCAAAACATCTCGATTCGAACCCATAGCGGCCGAGATATAGGGCATCAAACGTAGCGCACAACCATGTTTGACACCCTGCACATGGCCGTAGTTAGGGTCAGGGGTCCCAACTTTTGATACTATGGAGGGAAGTGTCCAAGCTATCGATCCCGACCAAAACATAGCGGCCGAGATATAGGGCATCAAACGTAGCGCACAAAAAAGTGACTTGTTAGTCTAAAAAAAAATCGGAAAATAGGGAAAAAATAGGCCTATTTGCGCGAGCGTGTTTTAGCAGAGTTAGTGTTGTCGGAATTTCTTGAAATTTTTCCGAGATTGTGCCTTGGGATGTTAGCTAGCACAAATAAAAAATTCAAGTGATTTCTAATACGGGCACATGGCCTAAAAAAATTCGAACCCAAGCCGACTCAGCAACTTTTGTTTTTCGTGAAAAATGGCCATATTTTTTCGAATTTTTTTTCGATCATGTTCTCCTTTTGATATGTTACTAACCTTATCGCGGCGCATCCGACTAGTATAAATTTTTAAAAAAATATCCCCCAATGATGCCTCGACAGTCTCAGAACATCAAAACTTTGACAGTCTCAAAAATATAGTCCGCCATTTTGAAAAAAATCAAACCCAATACGCATCGGTGCAGAAGACTCATACCCATCACATGAGACTAACAAAATGACTTCATCTTGTCGTTTGCAATTTCAAAATTCGAAAAAACCTTTTTAGTTTCAAAATCGGCGAAAAAAGCCGTAAAATCGGTTTTTTGACCATAACTTTTGTTTTTTTCATCGAAATCAGATGGGACAAGTACTCAAATTCGGGCTAGTAAATGGGCACATCGTGAAGAAAAAAACAGGTTAGTCGAAGAATTTTTAGCGCTGCTAGGGCAAAAATCACTTCTTTCCCCTTACGGAGTGCGGGAATTTACTTAGAAAAAAAACGGGGAAATATCCGCCGCCTCACATGTAAACGACTTGAAGGAATGCAGGTATCGATTTGAACATTTCAGGACTTTTAGGTACCAACGTGACAAGTGGGGGGCCGGAGTTTAGTAGTCATCATACCTTTGGTTCTAGCGTAGCGCATGCGCGAAGTCAAAACCGCTAACCTCGAAAACAACCTTGTCGGCACAGAAAACGTCAAAGGAGAAATTCGAATTTTTGAAATATTAGAATACCAAACACTCGACCATGAGCCAGGCTATCCTGAAATGTATTAATTTCGTTAATCGGAGACACATTCTCTAAGCCACGACCAATTGTGTATGTTTTCAAGCCCAATAATGAGGATTTTTTACTATATGTCATTTTCAATTCAAAATGGCGTCCATGATTTGCAAGAAATCAAAAATGTTTTCGCTACCATTTTTTGGCCTTCCTACAAGGATTCGGAAAATATAATTGCCATGTCTGTAAGTAAAATACCAAAAAAGCCTTATTTATTTTTCACATTTCAAGATGGAAGCACTTCCGGTTTGGGTTACAAACTCCATTTTTTGTGTACGAATCAGTACGAAATATAGGTCAGATTGCCTTGAATTTTTTTTTTGTACTAGCTACGACACTACTGATTCGTACAAAAAAAAGTACAAACAAATGCACGGTAATTCGTCATTAGCAGAGTATTTTCACATTGACATATCGCCTTTTTTCTTTAATCATTCAAAAATAAAACCAGACGACTTTTAAGTGTCCAAATGTCAAACAGGGAGTAAAATAACCATTGAAAGACGTCTGTTTACAAGGTAAGCAACCCTTACTTTTTGAATTATACTAATTGTCGACTCAAACTAATTTGTATATTTTATTGATTTATTGATTTTATTCATATTTACGAGAAAAAAAAAAATTATTGGTTACGTATTTTAAAAGATAGCATATAATTCGTATAATGTGTGTAGGGTACATGCTTATCATGGGTTAAAATTCTCAAAGCAAGGACAAATGTGTAAATTTTGTGACGGGTAATTTTAAATGATATAATTCGTGCCATGTGTTGTAGAGGCATCAGTTGGTAAAGATTCTTGCTCACTTATAACATGAATCGGTAGACACCCTAGATGAGTGTTACATGTTGGATTCAGCGTACAGTGTTCCGTCCCGTAAATGTATATCTATGTATTTGATGAAATATATTCGACCTGTTAAACGTTGATAGAAACGAAGCTAAAGTAAGTACATTTTGCTCAATTAGAATACGTTCTCTATATTTCACGGTAACAAAAGAGGTGTCAGCACGTGTGCAATGGCATAGCAGTGTGTGTGGGTGTGTGTGTGTGCCTGGGAGCTGTCGAGTATTACATATTTAATTAGGTCACAGATATTCAAATGATTACTCACGACACGGTTAAAACACATGTCAAGAACATAATGTAATGTCAGCTTTGTTTTCAAATAGCTAACCACTTTTGTTTTTCTTAAATATATTTCAAATACTACAATAGAAACAACATACTTATTCAAGTACGTTGGGGTGTACTACCCTCAAGTAACAACAATTAATTTGCTAACATATTATTAAATACAAAATTGGCTATAATTATCATTCTTTTTTTTTAAATAACATTTTTTATACGTTAATGGCATACATCTTTAATTTTCTAACAGTTCTGACTCCGCAAAAATAAAGAGGAAAAGCCAAATCACATATCTTATAGAATGGTGTTATATATTTCAAAGTGCTAGGAAATGTGTAAATTTTATGACGGGTATATAATTTGTGCCAAGTATAGGTAAATACGTTTTATTACATTGATCTACATTCTTTATATTTGACAGTTACCATGATTTGTGGGTGACTGTGTGTTGGACTCTCAGCCAGTTAAGGTGCGTGTGATGGGAGGGTTGTCTGTGCGTGTGGTAGTTCATGAGTGTAGTGGGTGTATTTGTGTATATGTGTATGTTGAGCACCATGTGGATGGACTGTGTGTGTGTGGGTGTGGCAGTGCATGAGTGTGGTTGGTGTATATGTGCATGTTGAGCACCATGTGGGTGGGCTGTGTGTGTGGGTGTGGCAGTCCATGAGTGTGGTTGGTGTATCTGTGTTCCGTCCCGTAAATGTATATCTATGTATTTGATGAAATATATTCGACCTGTTAAACGTTGATAGAAACGAAGCTAAAGTAAGTACATTTTGCTCAATTAGAATACGTTCTCTATATTTCACGGTAACAAAAGAGGTTCCAGCACGTGTGCAATGGCATAGCAGTGTGTGTGGGTGTGTGTGTGCACGGGAGCTGTGGAGTATGACCTATTTAATTAGGTCACAGATATTCAAAAGATTACTCACGACACGGTTAAAACACATGTTAAGTACATAATGTAATGTCAGCTTTGTTTTCAAATAGCTAACCACTTTTGTTTTTCTTAAATATATTTCAAATACTAGAATAGAAACAACATACTTATTCAAGTACGTTGGGGTGTACTACCCTCAAGTAACAACAATTAATTTGCTAACATATTATTAAATACAAAATTGTCCGTGTGCTGGTGTCTCAGCCAATTAGGGTGCGTGTGGTGGGTGGGTTGTCTGTGGGTGTGGTAGTTCATGAGTGTAGTGGGTGTATTTGTGTATCTGTGCATGTTGTGCACCATGTAGATGGGCTTTGTGTGTGTGTGTGGCAGTCCATGAGTGTGGTTGGTGTATCTGTGCATGTCGGGGACCCGAATGTGTGATTGACCATGCGTGTGTTGGGTGGGTTGTGTGTGGGTGTGTGTGTGTGTGTGTGTGTGTGTCATCATTCATTAAGTTTGATTTACTGTAACCTAATCAAATATTCTGATGTTTAAAATCAAAAGCCATCTGTTAAGTACATCTGTTAAGTACATTATCTAATGTTAGTTTGTTTAAAAAGAGGTCACCACTTACATTTTGGATAAGTTTCCTTGTAATTTGATAGCTAAACCATCTGGAACAGCTAAACACTGGTTATAAAACACATACCAAACTTTCCTACGCCAAAGACATATTCTTTGGGTCTCAAGAATATCATTTGACTTCAAATGAGCTTGACTTTTAATTTGATGATTAACACATGTCACAATTACGAGGATGATGTTTAAAATCAAAAGCCATCTGTTAAGTACATCTGTTAAGTACATTATCTAATGTTAGTTTGTTTGAAAAGAGGTCACCACTTACATGTTGGATAATATATTTCAAAGGCTAAAATGTTCAAGTACGCTAAGGTATAATTAACCACAAATAATATAAAACAATTAAAATGCTAATTAACATATTAATTAATACCCCAAAAAAAACCCAAACATTTCTCATACCTTAACGAGATACAGCTTGTAAGTACACTATTTTAATTAACCTAAATTAATATAAAACAATTTATACGCTAATTTTGTGTCTTTTAAAAACATTTTCTTGCGTGTCATCATCATACCGGTTGTATTTGTTTTAACAACTCAACAAAAAAACGGCCTAGAAGGATTATAGGGGGGTCATTGGTAGCCAGTATGTGCGGGAGAGTTAAACCTCGTTTCATTTATCTTATTATAAACCATATTTTGGTCTTGAAATTAAAAAAAAAAAAATCTGCCATCAAATCGGTAAGCAATTTCACCAAATTGAAAATAAATCAACGTATTTCTTTAAAAAAAAAAGCAAATAAAAACAAATATTGAGAGAAAAAATGAATGATTGAGAAAAAAAACGTTTTAAAAAAAAAACATGTTTTGAAAAAAAAAAATAGTTATTGAGGAAAAAAAATTATTGAAAAAAACAATTATTGAAAAAAAAAAATATTGTAAAAAAAAATTTGTGAAAAAAAAAAAAATTTGAAAAAAAAAACTATTGAAAAAAAAAATATTGGAAAAAAAAAATTAATTATTTAAAAAAATTAAATATTGGCGACGCGGGGCGTGGCGACGCAGGACTCCCTCGCGAAAATCGCTGAAGTCCCCTCACAAAAATAAAAAATAGCTAAAGTGCCCTCACCAAAAATCACTGAAGTGCCCCCACCGCTCTAAGCCAAAAATCGCTGAACTGCCCCCAACCAAAAATCGCTGAACTGCCCCGACCGGTGTAGGGTACCATACATACTACTGATATGGAATGGGAAGCCAGTGAAGTTGTTTAAGTATGGGAGTAATATGATCATGTCTTTTCGTAAGGGTAATAAGTCGTGCAGCGGTGTTTTGAACTTTTTGAAATTTGTATATTAATCTATTGGGTAAGCCGGATAAAAGTGAGTTAAAAGTATCAAGTCTTGAAGTAATAAAAGCATGAACAAGCGTTTTAGTTGAATCCGGGGTAAGAAATTTACGAATTTTGCCAATATTACGGATATAAAAGTAGCAGGATTTACAAATATTGTTCACGTGATTAGACATGGTCATTTTACTATCAAAATAAGCTCCAATATTGCGAACAGAGTTACTAGGAGTAATTTCATTTCCATCAATCTTAATGGAATTGGAATCAGTTATGGTGTTGAGGTTATGATTAGATCCAAGCAAAATAAATTCAGTTTTATCACCATTTAAGCATAGAAAATTTACAGACATCCATAATTTAATTTCATTGATACACTGCTCAATATTAGATTTGCTCAAAGCATGCTCATTCGCATTTAAAGGATCAAAACTTAAATACAGCTGGGTATCATCAGCATAAATATGATAGTCAAGACCATGTCGTTTAACAATTTTACCAACTGGAGCAGTATAAAGAGTATATAAAATGGGTCCAAGGACCGATCCTTCTGGTACTCCATATAAATTCTTATGATAGTCTGACGTCACATTACCGATAACAACCCTCTGCTTTCTATCAGTAAGATAACTTTCAAGTAGCTGAAGTGCAGAGCCTTTGACACCAAAGTCTGTCTGAAGTCTTCGTAGCAGGACAGTAGAATCTATGGTGTCAAAGGCTGCGGGCAAATCTTAAAGTACTAAAAGAACACAGTTTCTATTGTCTATTGACCTTAATATATCATCTTGCACTTTAATAAGCGCCGTCTCAACACTGTGAAACTTACGATGCACTCTGTAGACTATCGTGAAGGTTGTGTGTGTCAATATGTTCAATCAGTTGTTTGGCTATACATTTTTCAAAAATTTTTGAGATAAAACTTAAGTTTGAAACAGGACGGTAATTTTTGGCACATTTCTATCTAAAGTTGATTTTTTGATAACTGGAACGACATTAGCAACTTTAAAACAATCGGGTACTTTTCGTTCTTGGATACAAGAATTTATGATATCAGTAATCACAGGTAAGAATAAATTAAGGTTTTCTTTTAGTAAAGATGTGGGAAGGGGGTCAAGAGGGCAGGTCTTAGGACCTGACGATTTAATAATATCTGACACAACAGATTCGCTAACTAAATCGAAATTGTCAATGCACACTTCCGTTGGCGTCTCATATTTGGGTACAGAATCACAAAAATTGTTACATTTATCAAGTTCTGTTCGTATACGTGTTATTTTATAGGAGAAGAAGTTTGCAAACTCCTCTGCTAGCAGACATTTATCAGTGCAAACAGGTAAGACAACAGTCGAGGAGGAATGATCAATCAGTTTATTAACAACACAGAATAGTTCTTTCTGTTTGTTGGCACTATTTTGAATTTTTTCATTGTAGAAGGAAACTTTTGATTGTTCAATGATATATTTGACTTTGTTTTTCTCTTCTCGGTAAAGATCTTTATGAATATGAAGGGAGGTCTCACGCCACTTTTTCTCAGCTTTTCTGCGTATTTGTTTTGCTTCAGCTATTTGATGGTTACTCCACTCATTTCCTTGATAATTGTGGTCCACAGGCTTACAGACCGATATGCGCTATATAGAAAGGATTCATGATATTTTTGATGTAAACAAAAAAGTAAAGTTTCATCAAAACCAGATAAAAATTGAGACCTCCAGTGTCGCCAACCTTAATATACCATACTTTTACACTATTTGCGTATAAGGAGTGTTATGCTTCTTCATACTTGTTAAGCTCATTAACAACTCATACAAGTTCAATGTTTATTATTGGATTGGATCAGACAAGTTTAACAATGAGATGTTGACCGAAGCGTGTCCATGCGAAGGGTGAGATAAGTAGACCCGAGTTCACATGTTAAATAAATTACCACCCGAGTAACTCATTATACTATGACTGTATGAGTAATAATATACCACCGGAGTATTTCATTATACATGTACTATGAGTAATAATATACATATTATGACAAGGAGAGGTCATTTATTTTGTTGGGCAGTTTCGGTATGATTTTTACGAAATTCGAACCCAATTATCATTATGGTTTAACAGTGATGAATGAGGATATATATAGTGAACGTTTTTTTAAATCGGATAAAAATTGTGACCTGTTCTGGGGACCAAAAGCTAAAAACATGTTTTTTCATACAATTAGAGGCCATAAAATTAAAAAATTATGATCTGATACATGCGAATATCAAAATGAACCAATATCTTTTGGAGAAAAGCATATATTACAAGTTTCGTAAAATTCGGATAAGAATTGTGACCTGTATGGAAGGGTATCGCTGCCAATATTAAATGCTGTGCTTTAATGTCTTTTCCATTGATTACGTGTGAAAAGTACAATGTACAAAGTCTTAATACCGGTAATGATAAAGAAAAAATACTTCTAAGGCCAAAGTTAAATGTAAAACAGCAAATGTAATGTGTCAAATGACAAAAGTTTTATTGCAAAATGCTGTGGGTTTTTTAGATTTCTACATATTAACATTTCTCTCATTACTCTTTACATTTGCGCTCTGCCACATTTCATTTGTCCTTTACGCTTTCAACATATCATCTTGCGTAGAGCACTTTGTCAATATGCAAATGTTGGATACCACGTGACTGATTAACATACGGAAACGACCGATCTTTCTACCGAACACAATTTGGCGACCTATTCGGCTAGCGACCTATTCAACCAATCCAGAATAAATTCAAAGGTCGCCCAAACTCATCTATTTTTATCAACCAATAAAATCCATCGTAACGTCTATTAAACGAAAGTAGAATATATTGTTATTTTAAAGTGAAAGAACTGTAATATTCCGAGTCCAAATTCGGGTCATCGTACAAAATTGTGAGCATCCAGCTATATATAATCTGAAAGCTAATTAAATAAGCTTTCCAAAAAATTTAGTATAAGTGGGCACAATCATATTAAAGGGGTGAGCTCTCGTCCTAAACATAGCCAAGTTTTCAATATTCTAAATGTAAAGAACGGTAATGTTCCGAGTAAAATTTTGGCTAGTTTGAGATATTATTAATGTTATTATAATCTGTAAGTTTCATTAAAATCGGTTGATAATTGGTGTCTGTAGCCGTGCAACGTGAAATGTGTGGTAACCTGATATCTCGGAAACCGCTAACCGGAGTGGCCGAAAATTTGGCTAGTTTGAGATAGTATTAATGTTATTATAATCTGTAAGTTTCATTGAAATCGGTTCATAATTGTGGTCTGTAGCCGTACCACATGAAATGTGTGGTAACCTTATATCTTGGGGACCGCTAACCGGAAGTGGTCGAAATTTTGGCTAGTTTAAGATATTATTAACGTTATTATAATCTGCAAGTTTAATTGAAATCTGTGGATAAATGTGGTCTGTAGCCGTGCCACATGAAATGTGTGGTAACCTTATATCTCGGGGACCGCTAACCGGAAGTGGTCGAAATTTTAGCTAGTTTGAGATATTATTAATGTTATTATAATCTGCAAGTTAAATTGAAATCGGTGGATAAATGTGGTCTGTAGCCGTGCCACATGAAATGTGTGGTAACCTTATATCTCAGAAACTGCTAACCGGAAGTGGCCAAAATTTTGGCTAGTTTAAGATATTATTAACGTTATTATAATCTGCAAGTTTAATTGAAATCGGTGGATAAATGTGGTCTGTAGCCGTGCCACATGAAATGTGTGGTAACCTTATATCTCGGGGACCGCTAACCGGAAGTGGTCGAAATTTTAGCTAGTTTGAGATATTATTAATGTTATTATAATCTGCAAGTTAAATTGAAATCGGTGGATAAATGTGGTCTGTAGCCGTGCCACATGAAATGTGTGGTAACCTTATATCTCAGAAACTGCTAACCGGAAGTGGCCGAAATTTTGGCTAGTTTGAGATATTAATAATGTTTTATAATCTGTAACTTTCATTGAAATCGGTTGATAATTGTGGTCTGTAGCCGTGCCACATAAAATGTGTGGTAACCTGATATCTCGAAAATCGCTAACCGGAAGTGGCCGAAATTTTGGCTAGTTTGAGATATTAATAATGTTTTATAATCTGTAAGTTTCATTGAAATCGGTTCATAATTGGAGGGTCTAAAGCACAAGTGATCTAACTACCAGCTAAAACGGTAGGTAGTTAGATCACGTGTGCTCTAGACCCTCCAATTGTGGTCTGTAGCCGTGCCACATGAAATGTGTGGTAAACTGATATCTCGGAAACCGCTAACCGGAAGTGGCCGATATTTCGGCTTATTTGAAATATGAATAATGTTATTATATTCTGTAAGTTTTATTGAAATCGGTAAATAAATGTGGTCTGTAGCCGTGCCACATGAAATGTGTGGTAACCTGATATCTCGGAAACCGCTAACCGGAAGTGGCCGAAATTTTGGCTAGCTTGAGATATTTTTTAATGTAATGATAATCTGTAAGTTTCATTAAAATCGGTTGATAATTGTGGTCTGTAGCCGTGCCACATGAAATGTGTGGTAATCTGATATCTCGGAAACCGCTAAGCGGAAGTGGCCGAAATTTTGGCTAGTTTTAGATATTATTAGGGCCTAATTTTATTATAATCTGTAGGTTTAATTAAAATTATAATCTGCAAGTTTAATTGAAATCGGTGGATAAATGTGGTCTGTAGCCGTGCCACATGAAATGTGTGGTAACCTTATATCTCGGGGACCGCTAACCGGAAGTGGTCGAAATTTTAGCTAGTTTGAGATATTATTAATGTTATTATAATCTGCAAGTTAAATTGAAATCGGTGGATAAATGTGGTCTCTAGCCGTGCCACATGAAATGTGTGGTAACCTTATATCTCGGAAACCGCCAACCGGAAGTGGCCGAAATTTTGGCTAGTTTGAGATATTATTTATATAATTATAAGCTGTAAGTTTAATTGAAATGGGGTGATAATTGTGGTCTGTAGCCGTGCCACATGAAATGTGTGGTAACCTGATATCTCGAAAACCGCTAACCGGGAGTGGCCGAGATTTTGGCTAGTTTGAGATATTAATAATGTTATTTCAATCTGTAAGTTTCATTGAAGTCGGGTGATAATTGTCGTCTGTAGCCGTGCCACATGAAATGTGTGGTAACCTAGATTACTAGCAACTAGAGTTCAATATAATGAAAAAAAAACAAGCTGAACAATACAACAGAAATGCTGATTGGAGAAAAAGAGTCTTTACTTGAGAAAATATTAAATTTATAGAACTGGTTGATATTGTTATAATAGTTCAATAATAGATAATGCAAAATGAATATATTGAAAATGTCAAGTAGATGCGACTTGATCCTCATGTGACATTTCGGATGAAGACAGCGAGAGCGTTAGTCAGTAGTACTGTTGGACGTAAGATATGTACACTATGTCCCTCTTTTTAGTCGATTTTCCCCACCCAATCCCACCCACGGTCTTTTAGTTGTGTTGATCCTCTTGCATTTAGATCTATCGCTTTATTGCTCCCCAATACTTAATACTTCTGGAAGCTGGAGGAATTGACATGCTGAGGATGGGTGTAGATTCAGGCTTGAGTCAAAGCCATGTCAAAGATGCATTATGTAAGCGGCCGAGATATGGGGCCTCAAACGTAACGCACGAAAAAGTGACTTGTTAGTCTAAAAACATTTGAAAAATAGGCAAAAAATAGGCCTAATTGCGAGAACGTGTTTTAGCAGGCGTTACGGTTGTCGGAATTTCTTTAAATTTTCAGAGATTGTGCCTTAGGATGTTAGCTAGCACATATAAAAAATTTAAGTGATTTCTAATACGGGAACATGGCCTAAAAAAATCAAACCCAAGCCGACCCAGCAACTTTTTTTTATTGTAAAACATGGCCATATTTTTTCGAATTTTTCATTCGATCATGTTCTCCTTTTAATATGTTACTAACCTCATCGTGGCGCATCCGACCAGTATAAATTTTTAGAAAAATACCTCCTAATGATGCCTTGGCAGTCTCAGAACATCAAAACTTTGACAGTCTCAAAAATATAGTCCGCCATTTTGAAAAAATCAAACCCAATCCGCATCGGTGCAGAAGACTCATACCCATCACATGAGACTAACAAAATAACTTCATCTTGTCGTTTGCAATTTCAAAATTCTAAAAAAAACTTTTTAGTCTCAAAATCGGCGAAAAAAGCCGTAAAATCGTTTTTTTTTACCATAACTTTTGTTTTTTTCATCGGAATCAGATGGGACAAGTACTCAAATTCGGGCTATGAAATGGGCAAAAAACACTTCTTTCCCCTTACGGAGTGCGGGAATTTACTTAGAAAAAAAACGGGAAAAAAATCCGCCGCCTCACATGTAAACGACTCGAAGGAATGCAGGTATCGATTTGAACATTTCAGGACTTTTAGGTACCAACGTGACAAGTGGGGGGCCGGAGTTTAGTAGTCATCATACCTTTGGTTCTAGCGTAGCGCATGCGCTAAGTCAAAACCGCTAACCTCGAAAACAACCTTGTCGGCACAGAAAACGTCAGAGGAGAAATTCGAATTTTTGAAATATTAGAATACCAAACACTCGACCATGAGCCAGGCTATCCTGAAATGTATTAATTTCGTTAATAGGAGACACATTCTCTAAGCCACGACCAATTGTGTATGTTTTCAAGCCCAATAATGAGGATTTTTTACTATATGGCATTTTCAATTCAAAATAGCGTCCATGATTTGCCAGAAATCAAAAATGTTTTCGCTACCGTTTTTTGGCCTTCCTACAAGGATTCGGAAAATATAATTGCCATGTCTGTAAGTAAAATACCAAAAAAGCCTTATTTATTTTTTCACATTTTAAGATGGAAGCACTTCCGGTTTGGGTTACAAACTCCATTTTTTGTGTACGAATCAGTACGAAATATAGGTCAGATTGCCTTGAATTTTTTTTTGGTACTAGCTACGACACTACTGATTCGTACAAAAAAAGTACAACAGAATGCACGGTAATCCGTCATTAGCAGAGTATTTTCACATTGACATATCGCCTTTTTTCTTTAATCATTCAAAAACAAAACCAGACGACTTTTAAGTGTCCAAATGTCAAACAGGGAGTAAATTGAAAGACGTCTGTTTACAAGGTAAGCAACCCTTACTTTTTGAATTATACTAATTGTCGACTCAAACTAATTTGTATATTTTATTGATTTATTGATTTTATTCATATTTACGAGAAAAAAAAATATCATTGGTTACGTATTTTAAAAGATAGCATATAATTCGTATAATGTGTGTAGGGTACATGCTTATCATGGGTTAAAATTCTCAAAGCAAGGACAAATGTGTAAATTTTGTGACGGGTAATTTTAAATGATATAATTCGTGCCATGTGTTGTAGAGGCATCAGTTGGTAAAGATTCTTGCTCCCTTATAACATGAATCGGTAGACACCCTAGATGAGTGTTACATGTTGGATTCAGCATACAGTGTTCCGTCCCGTAAATGTATATCTATGTATTTGATGAAATATATTCGACCTGTTAAACGTTGATAGAAAGGAAGCTAAAGTAAGTACATTTTGCTCAATTAGAATACGTTCTCTATATTTCACGGTAACAAAAGAGGTGTCAGCACGTGTGCAATGGCATAGCAGTGTGTGTGGGTGTGTGTGTGTGCCTGGGAGCTGTCGAGTATTACATATTTAATTAGGTCACAGATATTCAAATGATTACTCGCGACACGGTTAAAACACATGTCAAGTACATAATGTAATGTCAGCTTTGTTTTCAAATAGCTAACCACTTTTGTTTTTCTTAAATATATTTCAAATACTACAATAGAAACAACATACTTATTCAAGTACGTTGGGGTGTACTACCCTCAAGTAACAACAATTAATTTGCTAACATATTATTAAATACAAAATTGGCTATAATTATCGTTCTTTTTTTTTAAATAACATTTTTTATACGTTAATGGCATACATCTTTAATTTTCTAACAGTTCTGACTCCGCAAAAATAAAGAGGAAAAGCCAAATCACATATCTTATAGAATGGTGTTATATATTTCAAAGTGCTAGGAAATGTGTAAATTTTATGACGGGTATATAATTTGTGCCAAGTATAGGTAAATACGTTTTATTACATTGATCTACATTCTTTATATTTGACAGTTACCATGATTTGTGGGTGACTGTGTGTTGGAGTCTCAGCCAGTTTGGGTGCGTGTGATGGGAGGGTTGTCTGTGCGTGTGGTAGTTCATGAGTGTAGTGGGTGTATTTGTGTATATGTGTATGTTGAGCACCATGTGGATGGACTGTGTGTGTGTGTGGGTGTGGCAGTGCATGAGTGTGGTTGGTGTATATGTGCATGTTGAGCACCATGTGGGTGGGCTGTGTGTGTGGGTGTGGCAGTCCATGAGTGTGGTTGGTGTATCTGTGTTCCGTCCCGTAAATGTATATCTATGTATTTGATGAAATATATTCGACCTGTTAAACGTTGATAGAAACGAAGCTAAAGTAAGTACATTTTGCTCAATTAGAATACGTTCTCTATATTTCACGGTAACAAAAGAGGTTCCAGCACGTGTGCAATGGCATAGCAGTGTGTGTGGGTGTGTGTGTGTGCACGGGAGCTGTGGAGTATGACCTATTTAATTAGGTCACAGATATTCAAAAGATTACTCACGACACGGTTAAAACACATGTTAAGTACATAATGTAATGTCAGCTTTGTTTTCAAATAGCTAACCACTTTTGTTTTTCTTAAATATATTTCAAATACTAGAATAGAAACAACATACTTATTCAAGTACGTTGGGGTGTACTACCCTCAAGTAACAACAATTAATTTGCTAACATATTATTAAATACAAAATTGTCCGTGTGCTGGTGTCTCAGCCAATTAGGGTGCGTGTGGTGGGTGGGTTGTCTGTGGGTGTGGTAGTTCATGAGTGTAGTCAGTGTTATTCATTTATAAAATCTTTATTAGGTATCACCTCAGAAACCATATTTCCAGATTCAGATAATGACGTGAAGCTTGCTAACACGTTCTCAGAATATTTTTCGAATAAGATTGATATACTAAGGAAGCAACTTGATCAGTCCGATTCAGTAACTGAAACTCATATTTCAGTACTACCACCATGTGATAATTATCTGACTGATTTTGAGCCTTATAGTGAAGATGAAATCGTAAGGATTATAAATACATCCAAAAAGACAACTTGTCCACTAGACCCCATACCAACCAAACTTTTAACTGAACACCTAGATCTTCTTCTGCCGATCATTACAGTAATTATTAATACCAGCCTGAAAACAGGTTATTTTCCAGAATTATTTAAACAGGCTGTGGTTAGACCTCTAATCAAAAAATCTGGCCTGGATCGCAACATCCTCAAAAATTACAGACCCGTGTCCAATCTGTCCTTTCTCTCCAAATTAATAGAAAGGGCTGTTAACAATCGAGTACAGGTTTTTGTCAACAAAAATAACTTATTGAATAAATTTCAATCGGCGTACCGATCTCATCACAGTACTGAAACAACTATAGTTCGGGTGTTGAATGATCTCCTGCGGATAGTTGATGGTGGTAGGCTTGCATCCTTAATTCTCTTGGATCTGTCCGCAGCATTTGATACCGTGGACCACCAGATCCTTGTTCATAGATTACGTGAATATTTTCATATATCTGGAACGGCTTTGCGTTGGATATCATCATATCTGTCAGATAGAAGTCAAAAGATTCTCGTAAACAATTCCGAATCAAATCCTGTTAAACTTGATTGTGGTGTGCCTCAGGGGTCCGTACTCGGGCCTGTGTTGTTTGTCTTATACACAAAATGCCTTGGCGATGTAATAGACAGTTTCGGGATCAGTCACTTCTCCTACGCTGATGACACCCAATTAATTGGTGACACTTATCAAAATAAAATTGATGAGTCTCTTCATCAGGTAACACTCTGCTCTAAATCTGTAAAATCGTGGATGAACGAGAGTAAGCTCAAACTGAATGATGACAAGACGGAAGCCATGCTTGTAGGGACATCTAAACGACTTAGGTCTACTCCAAATTCAAGTGTGGTAATCTGTGAAACCAAAATTCAGTTTTCATCATGTGTGAAGAATCTTGGTGTACTACTGGATTCTTCCATAACCATGGACAAACAGGTCGATCAACTTTGCCGTACGTGCAATTACCATCTTCGATGTATTGGCAATATTCGACACCTCTTGACAGTGGAAGCCTGTAAGCTGCTTGTGCGTTCTTTGATATTCTCGAGGCTCGATTACTGCAACAGTGCTTTGATTGGAATTCCCCAAAACCTGTGTGCAAAACTCCAAAAAATTCAGAACACCGCAGCCAGAATAATAACAAGAACACAAAAGTATTCTCACATAACTCCCATCTTAAAATCATTACATTGGTTACCAATAGAAGCCCGGATAACTTTCAAGATTCTGACATTGGTTTATATGTGTCAACATGATCTTTCCCCATCTTACCTCACTGATCTCATTAAAACATATCAACCAAATCGACCACTTCGTTCACAAAATAAGCCCTCATTGGCTGTGCCGCAAGCTAAACTGAAATCATACGGGGATAAAGCTTTCAGTGTCTGTGGACCGCGTTTGTGGAACAATTTACCATTGGAGATACAGAGTTCTCAATCATTAGCCGTGTTCAAATCCAAACTCAAAACTCATTTGTTTGTGACATATTATCAGGATTAGCTATTATCCTCGCGCTTAGAGCATGCAATATGGATGGAGTTAGCGCAATTACAAATGTACATTATTATTATTATTATTAGTGGGTGTATTTGTGTATCTGTGCATGTTGTGCACCATGTAGATGGGCTTTGTGTGTGTGTGTGGCAGTCCATGAGTGTGGTTGGTGTATCTGTGCATGTCGGGGACCCGAATGTGTGATTGACCATGCGTGTGTTGGGTGGGTTGTGTGTGGGTGTGTGGGTGTGTGGGTGTGTGTGTGTGTGTCATCATTCATTGAGTTTGATTTACTGTAACCTAATCAAATATTCTTTGTTCAAAAAAAATCAAATACTTTGAACACATTTCAAACATTTGGCACAGTTAAGGCACTGGTAATACAAAAAAAAAACGTCTGGCAAACTTGCCCACACCAATGACATATTCTTTGGTTCTCAAGAATATGAGATGACCCCCCCCCCCCCCAAAAAAAAAACGGTGTTGCCTTGTAATTTGATATAAACCATCTGACACAGCTGGCACACAAGTAATGAATAAAACACATGCCAAACTTTCCCACACCAATGACATATTCTTTGGTTCTCAAAAAAATATCAAATGACACCAAAATGTTGTTTCCTTGTAATTTGATAGCTAAACCATCTGGAACAGCTAAACACTGGTTATAAAACACATACCAAACTTTCCTACGCCAAAGACATATTCTTTGGGTCTCAAGAATATCATTTGACTTCAAATGAGCTTGACTTTTAATTTGATGATTAACACATGTCACAATTACGAGGATGATGTTTAAAATCAAAAGCCATCTGTTAAGTACATCTGTTAAGTACATTATCTAATGTTAGTTTGTTTAAAAAGAGGTCACCACTTACATGTTGGATAATATATTTCAAAGGCTAAAATATTCAAGTACGCTAAGGTATAATTAACCACAAATAATATAAAACAATTAAAATGCTAATTAACATATTAATTAATACCCAAAAAACCCCCAAACATTTCTCATACCTTAACGAGATACAGCTTGTAAGTACACTATTTTAATTAACCTAAATTAATATAAAACAATTTATACGCTAATTTTGTGTCTTTTAAAAACATTTTCTTGCGTGTCATCATCATACCGCTTGTATTTGTTTTAACAACTCAACAAAAAACGGCCTAGAAGGAATATAGGGGGGTCATTGGTAGCCAGTATGTGCGGGAGAGTTAAACCTCGTTTCATTTATCTTATTATAAACCATATTTTGGTCTTGAAATTAAAAAAAAAAAAAATCTGCCATCAAATCGGTAAGCAATTTCACCAAATTGAAAATAAATCAACGTATTTCTTTTAAAAAAAGCAAATAAAAACAAATATTGAGAGAAAAAATGAATTATTGAGAAAAAAAACATGTTTGAAAAAAAAAACATATTTTGAAAAAAAAAACATGTTTTGAAAAAAAAAATAGTTATTGAGGAAAAAAAATTATTGAAAAAAAACAATTATTGAAAAAAAAATATATTGTAAAAAAAAATTTGTGAAAAAAAAAAAATTTGTGAAAAAAAAAAAAATTTGTGAAAAAAAAAAATATTGAAAAAAAAAAATTAATTATTGAAAAAAATTAAATATTGGCGACGCGGGGCGTGGCGACGCAGGACACCCTCGCGAAAATCGCTGAAGTCCCCTCACAAAAATAAAAAATAGCTAAAGTGCCCTCACCAAAAATCACTGAAGTGCCCCCACCGCTCTAAGCCAAAAATCGCTGAACTGCCCCCCACCAAAAATCGCTGAACTGCCCCGACCGGTGTAGGGTACCATACATACTACTGATATGGAATGGGAAGCCAGTGAATATGATCATGTCTTTTCGTAAGGGTAATAAGTCGTGCAGCGGTGTTTTGAACTTTAGACAGTAGAATCTATGGTGTCAAAGGCTGCGGGCAAATCTTAAAGTACTAAAAGAACACAGTTTCTATTGTCTATTGACCTTAATATATCATCTTGCACTTTAATAAGCGCCGTGTCAACACTGTGAAACTTACGATGCACTCTGTAGACTATCATGAAGGTTGTGTGTGTCAATATGTTCAATCATATTTTTCAAAAATTTTGGAGATAAAACATTTCTATCTAAAGTTGATTTTTTGATAACTGGAACGACATTAGCAACTTTAAAACAATCGGGTACTTTTCGTTCTTGGATACAAGAATTTATGATATCAGTAATCACAGGTAAGAATAAATTAAGGTTTTCTTTTAGTAAAGATGTGGGAAGGGGGTCAAGAGGGCAGGTCTTAGGACCTGACGATTTAATAATATCTGACACAACAGATTCGCTAACTAAATCGAAATTGTCAATGCACACTTCCGTTGGCGTCTCATATTTGGGTACAGAATCACAAAAATTGTTACATTTATCAAGTTCTGTTCGTATACGTGTTATTTTATAGGAGAAGAAGTTTGCAAACTCCTCTGCTAGCAGACATTTATCAGTGCAAACAGGTAAGACAACAGTCGAGGAGGAATGACCGAACACAATTTGGCGAGCTATTCGGCTAGCGAGCTATTCGATCAATCCAGCTGGCAACCTATTCGTTGGCAACCTATTCAGAATAAATTCAAAAAACGCCCAAACTCATCTATTTTTATCAACCAATAAAATCCATCGTAACGTCTATCAAACGAAAGTAGAATATATTGTTATTTTAAAAGGAAACAAAGTTAATATTCCGAGTCAAAATTCGGGTCATCGTACAAAATTCATAGCATCCAGCTATATATATACTGAAAGGTAATTGAATCAGCTTTCTGCATAGTATTAGTAAAAGTTGGCACAATCATATTAAAGGGGTGCGCTCTCATCCTAAACTACGCCGACTTTTCAATATTTTAAATATAAAGATAGGCCGGTAATGTTTTCGAAGTCGAAATTCGGACCATCTTACAAAATTCAGAGAACCCAGTTATATATATTCTGAAAGGTAATTGAATAAGCTTTCCAAATATTATTAGTAAAAGTTGGCAAAATCATATTAAAGGGGTGCGCACTCTTCCTAAACATAGCCAATTTGTTCATTTTTCTAATTGTAACTAACGACAGGCCGGTAATTTTTCCAAATTCCAAATAAGGACCATCGTACAAAATTCTGAGCATCTAGCTATAAATATTCTGAAAGGTAATTGAATAAGTTTTCCAAATCTTATAAGTAAAAGTTGGCACAATCATATTGTGTCCGGCTTATCCGAAACATGGCCAATTTTTCAATATTCGAAATGTAAAGAACGGTAATGTCCGGAGTCAAAATTCGGACCAATGTACAAAATTCAGAGCATCCGACTATATATATTCTAAAAGATGGTAAGATAAGCTTTCCAAATATTATTAGTAAAAGTTGGCACAATCATATTAAAGGGGTGCGCTCTCATTCTAAACATTGCCAATTTTTCAATATTCTAAATATAAAGATAAACCTGTACTTTTTTCAAAGTAAAAATTCCGACCATTGTACAAAATTCAGAGCATCCGGCTATATATATTCTTAAAGATGGTAAGATAAGCTTTCCAAATATTATTAGTAAAAGTTGGCACAATCATATTAAAGAGGTGCGCTCTCATCCTAAACATAGCCAATTTTTCAATATTCTAAAGGTAAAGAACGGTAATGTCCGGAGTCAAAATTCTGACCATCGTACAAAATTCAGAGCACCCAGCTATATATATTCGGAAAGGTAATTAAATAAGCTTTCTAAATATTATTAGTAAAAGTTGGCACAATCATATTAAAGGGGTGCGCTCTCATCCTAAACATTGCCAATTTTTAAATATTCGAAATGTAAAGAACGGTAATGTCCGGAGTCAAAATTCGGACCATCGTACAAAATTCAGAGCATCCGGCTATATATATTCTAAAAGGTGATAAAAAAAGCTTTCCAAATAAGTCAGAATTCGGACCATCGTACAAAATTCAGAGCACTGAGCTATATATATTATGAAAGGTAATTAAATGAGCTTTCCAAATATTATTAGTAAAAGTTGGCAAAATCATATTAAAGGGGTGCCCTCTCATCGTAAACATAGCCAATTTCTCAACATTGTAAATGTAAAGAAAAACCCTTCACTTTTTTCAAAGTCAGAATTCGGACCATCGTACAAAATTCAGAGCACCGAGCTATATATATTATGAAAGGTAATTGAATAAGCTTTTCAAATATTATTAGTAAAAGTTGGCACAATCATATTAAAGGGGTGCGCTCTCATCCTAAACATAGCCAATTTTTCAATATTCTAAAGGTAAAAAACGGTAATGTCCGGAGTCAAAATAATTCGGACCATCGTACAAAATTCAGAGCATCCGGCTATATATATTCTAAAAGGTGATAAGATAAGCTTTCTAAATATTATTAGTAAAAGTTGGCACAATCATTTTAAAGGGGTGCGCGCTTATCCTGAACATAGCCAATTTTTCAATATTCTAAATATAAAGATAAACCTGTACTTTTTTCAAAGTAAGAATTCGGACCATCGTACAAAATTCAGAGCATCCGGCTATATATATTCTAAAAGATGGTAAGAAAAGCTTTCCAAATATTATTAGTAAAAGTTGGCACAATCATATTAAAGAGGTGCGCTTTCATCCTAAACATAGCCCAGTTTTCAATATTCTAAAGGAAAAGAACGGTAATGTCCGGAGTCAAAATTCGGACCATCGTACAAAATTCAGAGCACCCAGCTATATATATTCGGAAAGGTAATTGAATAAGCTTTCTAAATATTATTAGTAAAAGTTGGCACAATCATATTAAAGGGGTGCGCTCTCATCCTAAACATTGCCAATTTTTAAATATTCGAAATGTAAAGAACGGTAATGTCCGGAGTCAAAATTCGGACCATCGTACAAAATTCAGAGCATCCGGCTATATATATTCTAAAAGGTGATAAAATAAGCTTTCCAAATATTGTTAGTAAAAGTTGGCACAATCATATTAAAGGGGTGCGCTCTCATCCTAAACATTGCCAATTTTTCAATATTCGAAATGTAAAGAAAAACCTTGCACTTTTTTCAAAGTCAGAATTCGGACCATCGTACAAAATTCAAAGCACCGAGCTATATATATTATGAAAGGTAATTGAATAAGCTTTCCAAATATTATTAGTAAAATATGGCACAATCATATTAAAGGGGTGCCCTCTCATCCTAAACGTAGCCAATTTTTCAATATTCTAACGGTAAAGAAAAACCCTGCACTTTTTTCAAAGTCAGAATTCGGACCATCGTACAAAATTCAGAGCACTGAGCTATATATATTATGAAAGGTAATTAAATGAGCTTTCCAAATATTATTAGTAAAAGTTGGCAAAATCATATTAAAGGGGTGCCCTCTCTTCCTAAACATAGCCAATTTCTCAACATTCTAAATGTAAAGAAAAACCCTTCACTTTTTTCAAAGTCAGAATTCGGACCATCGTACAAAATTCAGAGCACCGAGCTATATATATTATGAAAGGTAATTGAATAAGCTTTTCAAATATTATTAGTAAAAGTTGGCACAATCATATTAAAGGGGTGCGCTCTCATCCTAAACATAGCCAATTTTTCAATATTCTAAAGGTAAAAAACGGTAATGTCCGGAGTCAAAATAATTCGGACCATCGTACAAAATTCAGAGCATCCGGCTATATATATTCTAAAAGGTGATAAGATAAGCTTTCTAAATATTATTAGTAAAAGTTGGCACAATCATTTTAAAGGGGTGCGCGCTTATCCTGAACATAGCCAATTTTTCAATATTCTAAATATAAAGATGAACCTGTACTTTTTTCAAAGTAAGAATTCGGACCATCGTACAAAATTCAGAGCATCCGGCTATATATATTCTAAAAGATGGTAAGAGAAGCTTTCCAAATATTATTAGTAAAAGTTGGCACAATCATATTAAAGAGGTGCGCTTTCATCCTAAACATAGCCAAGTTTTCAATATTCTAAAGGTAAAGAACGGTAATGTCCGGAGTCAAAATTCGGACCATCGTACAAAATTCAGAGCATCCGGCTATATATATTCTAAAAGGTGATAAAATAAGCTTTCCAAATATTGTTAGTAAAAGTTGGCACAATCATATTAAAGGGGTGCGCTCTCATCCTAAACATTGCCAATTTGTCAATATTCGAAATGTATAGAAAAACCTTGCACTTTTTTCAAAGTCAGAATTCGGACCATCGTACAAAATTCAAAGCACCGAGCTATATATATTATGAAAGGTAATTGAATAAGCTTTCCAAATATTATTAGTAAAAGATGGCACAATCATATTAAAGGGGAGCCCTCTCATCCTAAACGTAGCCAATTTTTCAATATTCTAACGGTAAAGAAAAACCCTGCACTTTTTTCAAAGTCAGAATTCGGACCATCGTACAAAATTCAGAGCACTGAGCTATATATATTATGAAAGGTAATTAAATGAGCTTTCCAAATATTATTAGTAAAAGTTGGCAAAATCATATTAAAGGGGTGCCCTCTCATCCTAAACATAGCCAATTTCTCAACATTCTAAATGTAAAGAAAAACCCTTCACTTTTTTCAAAGTCAGAATTCGGACCATCGTACAAAATTCAGAGCACCGAGCTATATATATTATGAAAGGTAATTGAATAAGCTTTTCAAATATTATTAGTAAAAGTTGGCACAATCATATTAAAGGGGTGCGCTCTCATCCTAAACATAGCCAATTTTTCAATATTCTAAAGGTAAAAAACGGTAATGTCCGGAGTCAAAATAATTCGGACCATCGTACAAAATTCAGAGCATCCGGCTATATATATTCTAAAAGGTGATAAGATAAGCTTTCTAAATATTATTAGTAAAAGTTGGCACAATCATTTTAAAGGGGTGCGCGCTTATCCTGAACATAGCCAATTTTTCAATATTCTAAATATAAAGATAAACCTGTACTTTTTTCAAAGTAAGAATTCGGACCATCGTACAAAATTCAGAGCATCCGGCTATATATATTCTAAAAGATGGTAAGAAAAGCTTTCCAAATATTATTAGTAAAAGTTGGCACAATCATATTAAAGAGGTGCGCTTTCATCCTAAACATAGCCAAGTTTTCAATATTCTAAAGGTAAAGAACGGTAATGTCCGGAGTCAAAATTCGGACCATCGTACAAATTTCAGAGCACCCAGCTATATATATTCGGAAAGGTAATTGAATAAGCTTTCTAAATATTATTAGTAAAAGTTGGCACAATCACATTAAAGGGATGCGCTCTCATCCTAAACATTGCCAATTTTTAAATATTCGAAATGTAAAGAACGGTAATGTCCGGGGTCAAAATTCGGACCATCGTACAAAATTCAGAGCATCCGGCTATATATATTCTAAAAGGTGATAAGATAATCTTTCAAAATATTATTAGTAAAAGTTGTCACAATCATTTTAAAGGGGTGCGCTCTCATCCTAAACATTGCCAATTTTTCAATATTCTAAAGGTAAAAAACGGTAATGTCCGGAGTCAAAATTCGGACCATCGTACAAAATTCAGAGCATCCGGCTATATATATTCTAAAAGGTGATAAGATAAGCTTTCCAAATATTATTAGTAAAAGTTGGCACAATCATATTAAAGGGGTGCCCTCTCATCCTAAACATAGCCAATTTTTCAATATTCTAAAGGTAAAGAACGGTAATTTCCGGAGTGAAAATTCGGACCATCGTACAAAATTCAGAGCATCCGGCTATATATATTCTAAAAGGTGATAAGATAAGCTTTACAAATATTATTAGTAAAAGTTGGCACAATCATATTAAAGGGGTGCGCGCTCATCCTAAACATAGCCAATTTTTCAATATTCTAAATATAAAGATAACCTGTACTTTTTTCAAAGTCAAAATTCGGACCAATGTGCAAAATTCAGAGCACCGAACTATATATATTATGAAAGGTCATTGAATAAGCTTTCCAAATATTATTTGTAAAAGTTGGCACAATCATATTAAAGGGGTGCCCTCTCATCCTAAACATAGCCAATTTTTCAATATTCTAAATGTAAAGAAAAACCCTTCACTTTTTTCAAAGTCAGAATTCGGACCATCGTACAAAATTCAGAGCACCGAGCTATATAAATTATGAAAGGTAATTGAATAAGCTTTCCAAATATTATTAGTAAAAGTTGGCACAATCATATTAAAGGGGTGCGCTCTCATCCTAAACATTGCCAATTGTTAAATATTCGAAAGGCCTTGAATCTTCTTGATGAATTTTCAAAATATTCAGGTTTAAAACCAAACATAGAAAAAACTTGTTGTGTTTGGATATGATCATTGAGGGGAAATCAAGAAAGATTTCTAAATATTAAAAAAAAATTAATCTGGGAAATATCGAAATTTACAGCCTTAGGAATACAATACAGTACTGATATCGATAAGATAATAGACCTAAATTATAATGTTAAGTTTCAAGAAGTTTGTCACTTGGTGTCAAATTGGTCTAAACGAAATTTGACTGTACTCGGTCGAATAACTGTCGTAAAGTCAATATTAGTACCAAAATTAAATCATCTACTTACAAGTCTACCTTCACCGGATATATCTTTTTTAAAGAATATAGAGAAATCTTTATATAAATTCATTTGGGGTAATAAAACTGAAAGAGTGTCTCGAAAAACAATGGTTCAAAATTTTGAAAATGGTGGATGTAAAATGATTGATATAATAGCATACTCTAAGTCGTTAAAAATTACATGGTTTAGGAGATTATTAAAAAATCAAAACACTGCCTGGGCAAAATTGTTAGTTGCTTCTTTACCAGATAAACAGTTATTGGTTGGTTCTTTCGGGGATGATTATTTTTATAAATTATCAAAGCGTACAAAATTGTCTTTCTGGCAAGAGGTTTTTAATTATTTAAGTATTGCGCTAATTAAGTTAAAACCAAAAGATACCGATACATATAATATTCTACGTCAGCCACTGTGGTACAATTCAAATATAAAAATAAACAATAAAACAATATATTTTGATGTTTGGCATCAAAAAGGAATAAAGTATGTTTATGATCTTTTCGATAAAGGCGTTTTTATGACATACGACACTTTCAAATCTATTTTTAATTTCTCTCCACACTTTACAGACCTGTATGGATTAAAAAAATCACTTCTGGCTAAATGGAGCACTTTAAACAACATAAATCCTAAAACAATAGATGTTAGGTTAATACTACCCATTTACCCTCAAAATATTGAATTTATTTTTATGTTTGATACTGGGGCAAAACATTTCTACACACATTTCTTAGATAAAAAAACTCAAAAAACAAAATCCGAAAACTCGTGGGAATCAGATCTGGGAATGGACTTAACTCTTGAAGAATGGGTTCGTATTTACAAGCAAACCTTTGAATTTACCGTCGATACTAGGCTGAAATGGTTTCAATTTCGACTTAATAGTAGAATAATTGGTACAAATAAATTTTTATTTAAAATTGGAATTATTAAATCAGACTTGTGTACCTTCTGCAAAAAGGAAACAGAATCTTTAACATATCTTTATTACTGCTGTGAACATGTAAAATTATTTTGGCAAAAATTAGGATCTTGGATTAAACTAAAGGTAAACTATGTTTTTGATATCACCTTGAAAACATGTTTATTCGGCATTGATACTGATGAAAATGTAATTCCAAATTTGATATATAGCTTAGCTAGGATACACATATATAAACAAAGGCTTAGAGAAAATAAACCAATTTTGAATGTATTTAAAAAAGAGATATTATACTATTTTGAAAAAGAACAAATTATACAAGATAGATGGAAACATTTTGAAGGTCTTTTCACCTGAGCTATTCCCTGTTTTCCCTGTTAACTGTCCTCATTAAGCAAGGTTTGTGAAACTGGTATCCATGTAGTTTGTCTTATTGTTTTTTTGGTTGGTTTTTTTTTGGGGGGGGGGGAGGGGATCTTATAATGTAGTATAATTCGTAGTATATAATGTACAATGTTGCTGAAATAAACTTGTGGAAAAAAAAAAAAAAGAAAAAAAAAAAGTAAAAGTTGGCACAATCATATTAAAGGGGTGCGCTCTCATCCTAAACATTGCCAATTTTTCAATATTCTAAAGGCAAAAAACGGTAATGTCCGGAGTCAAAATTAAAGGGGTGCGCTCTCATCCTAAACATTGCCAATTTTTCAATATTCTAAATATAAAGATAAACCTGTACTTTTTTCAAAGTAAAAATTCGGACCATCGTACAAAATTCAGAGCATCCGGCTATATATCCAAAAGATGGTAAGATAAGCTTTCCAAATATTATTAGTAAAAGTTGGCACAATCATATTAAAGGGGTGCGCTCTCATCCTAGCCAATTTCTCAATATTCTAAAAAGAAAAACCCTTCACTTTTTTCAAAGTCAGAATTCGGACCATCGTACAAAATTCAGAGCACCGAGCTATATATATTATGAAAGGTAATTGAATAAGCTTTCCAAATATTATTAGTAAAAGTTTGCACAATCATATTAAAGGGGTGCCCTCTCATCCTAAACATAGCCAATTTTTCAATATTCTAAAGGTAAAGAACGGTAATGTCCGGAGTGCAGGGTTTTTCTTTACATTTAGAATATTGAAAAATTGGCAATGTTTAGGATGAGCGCGCACCCCTTTAATATGATTGTGCCAACTTTTACTAATAATATTTGTAAAGCCTATCTTATCACCTTTCAGAATATATATAGCCGGATGCTCTGAGTTTTGTACGATGGTCCGAATTTTGACTCCGGACATAATATTTAGAAAGCTTATTCAATTACCTTTCTGAATATATATAGCTGGGTGCTCTGAATTTTGTACGATGGTCCGAATTTTGACTCCGGACATTACCGTTCTTTACCTTTAGAATATTGAAAAATTGGCTATGTTTAGGATGAGAGCGCACCCCTTTAATATGATTGTGCCAACTTTTACTAATAATATTTGGAAAGCTTATCTTACCATCTTTTGGAATATATATAGCCGGATGCTCTGAATTTTGTACGATGGTCCGAATTTTTACTTTGAAAAAAGTACAGGTTTATCTTTATATTTAGAATATTGAAAAATTGGCAATGTTTAGGATGAGAGCGCACCCCTTTAATATGATTGTGCCAACTTTTACTAATAATATTTGGAAAGCTTATCTTATCACCTTTTAGAATATATATAGCCGAATGCTCTGAATTTTGTACGATGGTCCGAATTTTGACTCCGGACATTACCATTCTTTACATTTCGAATATTGAAAAATTGGTAATGTTTAGGATGAGAGCGCACCCCTTTAATATGATTGTGCCAACTTTTACTAATAATATTTAGAAAGCTTATTCAATTACCTTTCCGAATATATATAGCTGGGTGCTCTGAATTTTGTACGATGGTCCGAATTTTGACTCCAGACATTACCGTTCTTTACCTTTAGAATATTGAAAAATTGGCTATGTTTAGGATGAAAGCGCACCCCTTTAATATGATTGTGCCAACTTTTACTAATAATATTTGGAAAGCTTATCTTACCATCTTTTAGAATATATATAGCCGGATGCTCTGAATTTTGTACGATGGTCCGAATTTTTACTTTGAAAAAAGTACAGGTTATCTTTATATTTAGAATATTGAAAAATTGGCAATGTTTAGGATGAGAGCGCACCCCTTTAATATGATTGTGCCAACTTTTACTAATAATATTTGGAAATCTTATCTTATCTGCTTTTAGAATATATATAGCCGGATGCTCTGAATTTTGTACGATGGTCCGAATTTTGACTCCGGACATTACCGTTCTTTACATTTCGAATATTGAAAAAATGGCAATGTTTAGGATGAGAGCGCACCCCTTTAATATGATTGTGACAACTTTTACTAATAATATTTTGAAAGCTTATCTTATCACCTTTTAGAATATATATAGCCGGATGCTCTGAATTTTGTACGATGGTCCGACTTTTGACTTTGAAAAAAGTACAGGTTTATCTTTATATTTAGAATATTGAAAAATTGGCTATGTTTAGGGTGAGCGCGCACCCCTTTAATATGATTGTGCCAACTTTTACTAATAATATTTGGAAAGCTTATTCAATTACCTTTCATAATATATATGACCGGATGCTCTGAATTTTGTACGATGGTCCGAATTTTGACTCCGGACATTACCGTTCTTTACCTTTAGAATTTTGAAAAATTGGCTATCTTTAGGATGAGTGTGCACCCCTTTAATATGATTGTGCCAACTTTTACTAATAATATTTAGAAAGCTTTTTTTAATTACCTTTTCGAATATATATAGCTTGGTGCTCTGAATTTTGTACGATGGTCCGGATTCTGACTTTGAAAAAAGTGCAGGGTTTTTCTTTACATTTCGAATATTTAAAAATTGGCAATGTTTAGGATGAGAGCGCACCCCTTTAATATGATTGTGCCAACTTTTACTAATAATATTTGTAAAGCTTATTTTATCACCTTTTAGAATATATATAGCCGGATGCTCTGAATTTTGTACGATGGTCCGAATTTTGACTCCGGACATTACCGTTCTTTACCTTTAGAATATTGAAAAATTGGCTATCTTTAGGATGAGTGTGCACCCCTTTAATATGATTGTGCCAACTTTTACTAATAATATTTAGAAAGCTTTTTTAATTACCTTTCCGAATATATATAGCTTGGTGCTCTGAATTCTGTACGATGGTCCGGATTCTGGCTTTGAAAATAGTGCAGGGTTTTTCTCTACATTTAGAATATTGAAAAATTGGCAATGTTTAGGATGAGAGCGCACCCCTTTAATATGATTGTGCCAACTTTTACTAATAATATTTGTTAAACTTATCTTATCACCTTTTAGAATATATATAGCCGGATGCCTTGAATTTTGTACGATGGTCCGAATTTTGACTCTGGACATTACCATTCTTAACCTTTAGAATATTGAAAAATTGGCTATGTTTAGGATGAGAGCGCATCCCTTTCATATGATTGTGCCAACTTTTACTAATACTATGCAGAAAGCTGATCCAATTACCTTTCAGAATATATATAGCTGGATGCTATGAATTTTGTACGATGACCCGAATTTTGACTCGGAATTTAAACGTTCTTTCCTTTTAAAATAACAATATATTCTACTTTCGTTTGATAGACGTTACGATGGATTTTATTGGTTGATAAAAATAGATGAGTTTGGGCGTTTTTTGAATTTATTCTGAATAGGTTGCCAACGAATAGGTTGCCAGCTGGATTGATCGAATAGCTCGCTAGCCGAATAGCTCGCCAAATTGTGTTCGGTAGGAGGAATGATCAATCAGTTTATTAACAACACAGAATAGTTCTTTCTGTTTGTTGGCACTATTTTGAATTTTTTCATTGTAGAAGGAAACTTTTGATTGTTCAATGATATATTTGACTTTGTTTTTCTCTTCTTGGTAAAGATCTTTATGAATATGAAGGGAGGTCTCATGCCACTTTTTCTCAGCTTTTCTGCGTATTTGTTTTGCTTTGAAGCATAGCTGAACAGCTATTTGATGGTTACTCCACTCATTTCCTTGATAATTGTGGTCCACAGGCTTACAGACCGATATGCGCTATATAGAAAGGATTCATGATATTTTTGATGTAAACAAAAAAGTAAAGTTTCATCAAAACCAGATAAAAATTGAGACCTCCAGTGTCGCCAACCTTAATATACCATACTTTTACACTATTTGCGTATAAGGAGTGTTATGCTTCTTCATACTTGTTAAGCTCATTAACAACTCATACAAGTTCAATGTTTATTATTGGATTGGATCAGACAAGTTTAACAATGAGATGTTGACCGAAGCGTGTCCATGCGAAGGGTGAGATAAGTGGACCCGAGTTCACATGTTAAATAAATTACCACCCGAGTAACTCATTATACTATGACTGTATGAGTAATAATATACCACCGGAGTATTTCATTATACATGTACTATGAGTAATAATATACATATTATGACAAGGAGAGGTCATTTATTTTGTTGGGCAGTTTCGGTATGATTTTTACGAAATTCGAACCCAATTATCATTATGGTTTAACAGTGATGAATGAGGATATATATATAGTGAACGTTTTTTTAAATCGGATAAAAATTGTGACCTGTTCTGGGGACCAAAAGCTAAAAACATGTCTTTTCATACAATTAGAGGCCATAAAATTAAAAAATTATGATCTGATACATGCGAATATCAAAATGAACCAATATCTTTTGGAGAAAAGCATATATTACAAGTTTCGTAAATATCGGATAAGAATTGTGACCTGTATGGAAGGGTATCGCTGCCAATATTAAATGCTGTGCTTTAATGTCTTTTCCATTGATTACGTGTGAAAAGTACAATGTACAAAGTCTTAATACCGGTAATGATAAAGTAAAAATACTTCTAAGGCCAAAGTTAAATGTAAAACAGCAAATGTAATGTGTCAAATGACAAATGTTTTATTGCAAAATGCTGTGGTTTTTTTTTAGATTTCTACATATTAACATTTCTCTCATTACTCTTTACATTTGCGCTCTGCCACATTTCATTTGTCCTTTACGCTTTCAACATATCATCTTGCGTAGAGCACTTTGTCAATATGCAAATGTTGGATACCACGTGACTGATTAACATACGGAAACGACCGATCTTTCTACCGAACACAATTTGGCGACCTATTCGGCTAGCGACCTATTCAACCAATCCAGAATAAATTCAAAGGTCACCCAAACTCATCTATTTTTATCAACCAATAAAATCCATCGTAACGTCTATCAAACGAAAGTAGAATATATTGTTATTTTAAAGTGAAAGAACTGTAATATTCCGAGTCCAAATCCGGGTCATCGTACAAAATTGTGAGCATCCAGCTATATATAATCTGAAAGCTAATTAAATAAGCTTTCCTAAAAGTTTAGTATAAGTTGGCACAATCATTTTAAAGGGGTGAGCTCTCGTCCTAAACATAGCCAAGTTTTCAATATTCTAAATGTAAAGAACGGTAATGTTCCGAGTAAAATTTTGGCTAGTTTGAGATATTATTAATGTTATTATAATCTGTAAGTTTCATTAAAATCGGTTGATAATTGTGGTCTGTAGCCGTGCCACATGAAATGTGTGGGAATCTGATATCTCGGAAACCGCTAAGCGGAAGTGGCCGAAATTTGGGCTAGTATTAGATATTATTAGGGCCTAATGTTATTATAATCTGTAGGTTTAATTAAAATCGGGTGATAATTGTGGTCTCTAGCCTTGCCACATGAAATGTGTGGTAACCTATCTCGGAAACCGCCAACCGGAAGTGGCCGAAATTTTGGCTAGTTTGAGATATTATTTATATAATTATAAGCTGTAAGTTTAATTGAAATGGGGTGATAATTGTGGTCTGTAGCCGTGCCACATGAAATGTGTGGTAACCTGATATCTCGGAAACCGCTAACCGGGAGTGGCCGAGATTTTGGCTAGTTTGAGATATTAATAATGTTATTTCAATCTGTAAGTTTCATTGAAGTCGGGTGATAATTGTCGTCTGTAGCCGTGCCACATGAAATGTGTGGTAACCTAGATTACTCGCAACTAGAGTTCAATATAATGAAAAAAAAAACAAGCTGAACAATACAACAGAAATGCTGATTGGAGAGAAAGAGTCTTTACTTGAGAAAATAATAAATTTATGTCTTAAATGCAGTTAATTATTTAGATAAAGAACTGGTTGATATTGTTATAATAGTTCAATAATAGATAATGCGAAATGAATATATTGAAAATGTCAAGTAGAGTCAAGATCAAGTCATTGATGCGACTTGATCCTCATGTGACATTTCGGATGAAGACAGCGAAGGCGGTAGTCAGTAGTACTGTTGGACATGAGATATGTACACTATGTCCCTCTTTTTAGTCGATTTTCCCCACCCAATCCCACCCACGGTCTTTTAGTTGTGTTGATCCTCTTGCATTTAGATCTATCGCTTTATTGTTCCCCAATACTTAATACTTCTGGAAGCTGGAGGAATTGACATGCTGAGGATTGGTGTAGATTCAGGCTTGAGTCAAAGCCATGTCAAAGATGCATTATGTAAGGGAGAAATGGGGTTTAACGTCCACTCAACACAAACCAGGTCATTTCGGGACTAACGTGTGGTTTAGTTTTAATTCAATAAACCTGAGAAAACCCATGAGGTTGGACAGGCGACACTACTCCTTGTTAGGCACAACAAGGGAATCGCCCCCCCTCCCCTATTATGTAAGACCTAAATCTACTTTTTTCTGGCTTCAAATATGTTAATTATACATTTGTTCATAAGACCTACCAATAATCAACTCTGTAGGCCATCGGATAATTAAAATACTGAATGGATAAGACCATCTGCCGCATATAATCGCTCTTCAACAATCAGTCAATGTGTACAATAATTGGGCTAAAAAATCAGGCAATATACACAATGCCTGGAAATTTTAGGCAATGTACACAATGACTGGCCTCATTAGGCAATGTGTACAGTGACTGTTTTTTTCAGGATTTGTACACATTGCCTGATTGTAGACATTGGCTGTAACATATACAAGTCAACTATACATCTGAGATCTGGATAAAAAATGTGAAGTCTCATAAATTGAAAAATGTGGCAAAAGTAAATCGTTCGACTTGTTCTTGTTTTCGTAGTAATAGAGCTTGTATTTTAAAGATGAGTTTTTTCCAGTTTTTATGCTGCAACTGACATAATTTACTACCCACTTCGGGTTCTGCCCCTCTAACTGCCATCGAGTCCGTATGCCTATGGTTAGTATTACAAGATATCTTTTTACGTTTGACTTAAAACAATTTACAGTAACATATTAACATTAAACATTTGCAACATTGGACATGTAATAGCACTAGCAAAATAGCACTGACTTTTGACTTAAATCCCCCATCATACAGCCATAGCTAAGAATTATCTTGGCTAAAAATTTCAGCTATAGGGCCTATATAGTATATGGACATTGGTCATTGCAAAAGTCTCACAATCCATTTTGTAGACTAGACCGGGGAGGGGTGTGAATGAATGGACCGGTTTTATTTATGGACATTTAATAAATTGAGATACAAGGCCAGCGACTAATCCGCTATGGAGTCTCACCAAAATTAGGTCACATAAATCATAGAACTAGAATACTAGTTCTATGCATAAATGAAAAGGTTGATATTTATAGGACGAAAAGAGCTTTTATTTACTTTACAAAACAATTAAAAGTTAGTATTGCACATTGTTTATAAATGTTTCTGTTTCCTATTTTAACACACATAAAATATGGTCAAATATACAAATACAATGTCTAGAATAACAATAAAGTAATGTGTTGTTTATGAGAACATTAACCATTATTAAAAACAGTAAATAGTATACATAGGTTTATTATTATGGATGTTGATTGAATGATATAAGGGAAAACCTAATATGTTCTTCTTAAATTCACACAATCATAAATGGGTTGTTTGTGAGTGGTACTTACATGTAACAAATAATGGCATGAAATACCGGTATTACATTTTACATAATAATGAAACTTTCCAAACTAAAATTTAATTTGTATATTACATTTTTAGCCTTAAATAGATTGAAAACCTTAATAATCAATCTTTATCAACATGTTAGGTTTGGTGATAAATATTTTTATAGATTTAAATACGATCAGTGGGAACCCTAAACATGTCAAAAAGAGTACAACATGCAATCAAAACTACACCAAAAATATGTTCAGTTTATGTGAACTTCCTAAATAAGATATGGTATCAGATAGCTGTCTGAGAATACCTAGTTCATAAAGGCGTGTCAATTGATTTACCCAAAACAACTTCAATTACCCAAAACAACCTGTATTTGTTTATCACAGAGCTTTATCATGTACATTTTTTTCTTTCTTGGTATATTTGCGGTTATAAAGTCAATAGGGCAACAATTACTATCTGATTCCAAAATCGCTTGGGTCGAAATGAAGTGTTTCTCTTTTATTTATTTACAATTTCCTTTTTCTCAGAATTATTTTAAAAGATAGTAAGCTGACACTGCCAGACAGGATACGCCCACATTTTCGAGAGATGGATAGAGAACAAGCAATACCGAAAGTGATTTTTCCTACAATCAAAGGTGATAATTCATTAAAGTGGCCAGCCCGAATTTCAAAGAATCTGAAAATTACACGTTCATGGACGTATGAAATTTAAACGCCAAAATATAGAGGAATAGTGTATTTACCTTGTCTGAAAATTTCAGTTCAAAATATTGAGTAGTTTGGACGTGTATGCAAATAAAGCTTAACTGGACACTAGCTCTTTTAAGTTTTTCTTTTAAATTTTTATGGTTGTTTTTCTTGATAAGCGTGACTATATTAGATACCAATTTTAACTTAATCAATAGAGAGCTTTAAAAGTAAGATAATAGGGTTAGATTGAATGCTGCACATATATAGACTCGTTTTATCCAGACACTTTGTGTAATGCAAACAGAATACAAGTCTTCGGCCACCGAGCCATACCGGCGATTGGAAGTTGTTTGAAAACGTATCAAATAGCTTGAAGACTTTGCTTGGATCTAAGTTAGAGATTATTAAGGGCTTTTCATCCAAAATTAAGCAGTTTTAACCCCCAAAATGTTATCGGGATGATATACCATAATTTTACCCTATTTGTGTACAAACGGCGGCCATTTTGTCTGGCAATTATGGTCCGATTTTCGAGAAATTCAAACGCAGCCTTCCGTGGGGTGCAACGGTGATAGAGTGAAACGTTTTTTTTAAATCAGAAAATAATTGTGACCAGGGGACCATGATAGAGAATTTTCGGACAATCAGGGGCAATAATTCGAGAAGTTACCATCCGATATGCACAAATATCGAAAAGAACCAAGATCTTTGGGTTATAACCATGCATTTCAATTTTCATCAAAATCGAATTAAAATTGTGACCTCTACAGAGTCCACAACCTTGAAATACCACTTTTTTAACAGTATTCGCGTACAAACGGCGGCCATTTTATATGGCAATTTTGGTCCGATTTCCCCGAAATTTGAACTCAACCTTCATTAGGGTGTAACGGTGATAATATCAAACGTTTTTTCAAATCAGATAATAATTGTCACCCCCAAAGGTACCACAAGCTAAATAGGTGATTTTTCGGACAATCAGGGGCCATAATTCAGGAAATTACGTTCCGATAGGCGCAAATACTGAAAAGAACCAAGATCTTTGTGTTATAAACATGCATGTCAAGTTTCATCAAAATCGGTTAAAAAGTGTGACCTCAATAGGGTCCACAAGCTAAAAACATGATTTTTCGTACAATCAGGGGCCATAATCCATGAAGTTTTGATCCGATACATGCCAACATCGAAAGCAGCCGAGATCTTTTGGGGATAAACCTATATTTCAAGTTTCGTCAAAATCGGCTAGTATTGTGACCTGTAGAGGGTCCACAAACAATTGTGGATGGACGCTCGGACAGGGGCGACAACATAATACGTCCACATGAAAATGTGGGCGTATAAAAATAAGAGATTGGAGTTCAGGGAATAGTGATTATAAATTTATAAAGAAAGAATGAATGAATGAAATGTGTTTTAACGTCCTACTGTTCATAAAGAAAGAAGAATACCCCATAAAAATGTGTTGTTTTAAGCAAAATACAGGTTTTGGTGATTTTTGAACATAGAAACTACCTCAAAATTCTGTACAGCAATATAAATAAAGTTCAAAATTATGTTACCAATTTATATATCATTTATAATACAAATACATGAAATTCTAATTAATAATTTGTTCGATTTTGCTATTTATATAAAGTAAAAATTGAATAATGCTAATCAACTCTATTAAAATACAATTTTGATTTTTTTTTACATAAAAATAAACAAACAGACATGTTAATAAGGTCTTACAACATCTACAAGAAAATAAGTCTTATTACCACACCAGGGTTATTCTACTGAGCACTCAATATAAATATACAGTTATTACAGTGTATTATTATGATGTCAGTTAATATTTAACCTATACAGATATTTTGCTATTTTAAGTTGGAATGTTATGTTTTTTAATTCATTTAATATTGTTAGATGTGTCATTGATTGTCCAGTGGATATGTGCAAAAATTGTTAAGTTTGTGTTAAAACTGCTAAGGTCTGCAAAGTTTCATGTTTTTATGTGCTAAATATGACATTTTAAGATTTGTGGTCACTTCCAGAAAAACCTAATTGACATCTGAAGGATTTCACATTTAACCAAAATATTCGCTGTAGACCTACTAACTTTCAAAGCTTTCAAAGGATAAGTTTTTTATGTTTAATGTATGAAACTCCATGCTGCAAATGTGACAACAACAGGTTGAGTGGTCACCCGATACACGTATGCAATGAAATGACACATCCCACGTTTCAGCAGTGTGCCATAAGTGAAATTTTGTCCAGACAGCAGATTCTTTCATTCAGGCCACTCTGTTCATGAGACCTCAGTTTTATTTGCCCCCATTCAAACGACTTGATGCCTTTTCGTTTTCAGGCACTGCCTCATGCAACACTGGGGAAATTATGTCAGCCAAAACCATTAAAGGGACAATAACACTAGTACTCTTGCTGGCTTGACAGGTTCATAAAAAAAAATTAGCCTTATTCTAACTACAAGATGTTTAAGTGTCCTACCTGTTGTGTAAATTATCCATTACAACCTATCTTACTTGTCCAGAGGGTTCGAAAATATGTTTAAATCCAAGTTGCATTTGAAAGTGCTTACGTAAGGCTTTTCAAACCATGTTACGGCATGTAGTTGAATTTTTCCAATTTTTAAAATTAGGTGTGTTAAGATGAAATTTTTATCATTTTTCAATTGAAATATTGTAAAATAGTACAAATTGTTGACCAGAATAAAGATTGGAACATATTATTCAGTTACAACAAGAGTGGTATTGGGGCTTTAAGGCCTGCTCTCATTTTCACCGGTTATTCTTATTAAAGATTCTAACAGCTTGCCACCCCATTGGTTACTCTAATTAATAATAGATTAATCCTTAATTACACCCTGTGGAATACTGTAATTATTATAATCGTATATGACCCACTCGACAAGTTGCATCACCAAACAATCTACTTAAAGATTCCACCAACTATGAGTTTGTATGATCATTATTATTAAACACTATTATTATTATATTAAAGATTCCACCGGACTTATGTAAGTAATGAGTAAAAAGGCATAACTCTGGCAGTACTTACTGAATGCAATGGGCTTCTTCATCTCGTGACCTTAAACACTGTGTATAAATTTAAAGTCAATCAAATATTAACTTTAGCCGCTAGAGCGTTCACAAGGCTTTTAGAAGAGATCAAGGCAGTAACTATCCTTGAAAAAATCAATACGCTTCTTTGTCTCATGACCTTAAACTGTGCATAAATTTAAAGTTATTCGGGTATTTACTTTAACCTCTAGAGCGTTCACAGGAAATTGCAGACAACGAACTGGCGGACCAACGGCTGGCCGGTCGGGGGCGACGGCAATATACGACCACATTTCCATATGCTTCTTCGTCTCATGGCCTTAAACACTGTGCATAAATTTAAAGTCAATCGGGTATTAGCTTTAGCCTCTAGAGCATTCACAAGAAATTGTGGACGGCGAACAGACAGACCAACGGACGACCGGTCGGCCGCGACGGCAATATACAACAACATTTCCATGTGTCTTGTTATTTGAGTCTAGAGTCAACAAATGCAAATGGTGCCGAACAGCTAAATTTTATCTCTCATGGGAAGCTTAAGGTCGGTAAAATGAATAGTTATTGATCGATTAAGCTGAAATATGGTGTGAGGTCATTGCTAGCCAACCTCCTAACCTCCTGAAAATTTCAAGTCTCTACGACTTGCGTTACTGAAAAAGGATGATTTTTCACTATTGTTCATTTTCAATTCAAAATTGCGTCCATCAGTTGACCTAAATCAAAATTCGGCCTGGAACATTGTTTAGGCATTCTTTAATTGATTCGGAAAATATAATTCCCTTGTCTGTAAATAAAATATCAAAAAAGCCTTAGGGATTTTTCACATTTTAAGATGGTGGCACTTCAGGTTTGGGTTACAAACTCCATTTTTTGTGCACGAATTATTAGTAATGTCGTAACTAGTACAAAAAAATATTTTTCAAGACAATCTGACCTATATTTCGTAGATTTTTTTGAAAATTTTGAATCTTAATTTCTTCAAGGAGATATAATTTAGAAAATTATTAAAGTCATTTTTGAAGTCGCATAAGTAAGATCTACTTACACACTAAATTTCATGAAAATCCTGAACCTATTAAGGAAGTTGTCAATTCCGGTTCAAAATCACTGCGACAAATTTTCGAAATTCAAAAAACCTAAAGTGCCAGAAAAAGGAATTAGTAAAATAGGTTAAATAGTCACAAAGTTACAGCAATGTAGGTCAAATGCATTTGTTCATAACTTTTGGTGATTTCGGATGTGTAAAACGTTTTGAAAACATGCCTATTCCAAAGCCACCACCCATTCTTGGGAGGGTAGGTCAAAGTTTCAGAAAGATCATACCGTTAGATATAAGATTTGTAGGAAAAACACAAAAAAAAAAAAAATAATAATCTTAACATAAACAATAAGCCTTCATATATGAATATATGAAAGCTTAATAACTAGATCTGCTACTGTCCCATACAGATATGATAGCTTTCATATGCATCGCCACGTGTCATCAATTATTTCAAGTATCTTAAAGAAAATAACAAGTAAAAAAGTATTAAAATTGGTCAATAACTCCCAAAAATGCAGGTCTAAATAAAGTTACAAAAAACATTGCACCCTGGCAAAAAAAAAATAATCTGAAAACTTTGGTTCCAGCGTTGCACATGCACGAAGTAAATAGAAATTTTTGTCAATTTGAGTTTTTTGGGTATATTTCTGAGTTGTTTGGTAAATGACGGTGGATCTAAGATGGCGGCCATAATACAATATAAAACGTGTTGCAGAATGAAAAAATTTTCAGGACAGGGCTCATTTGCACCGCCCGGGCAACGTTCCGGTGGTCCGATTACCTTCAAATTTGCACAGATTGTACCTTGGGACATTAGCTATCACATATTAAAAATAAACTCTAAATATTTATGCTAAACTCTATAAATATGACAAACTTGGTTTTTTATTTCTTTGGTAAACTTTAAATTGATGCTAAACTCCAAATATATATATGACATTTAAACTGAAGACTTGATGCTAAACTCCAAATTTATACATATGATCAACTCCAAATATATGACGTTCTTCTTTTTATAGATGGCAAACTAAATATATATGCGGAACTTTCTAAATACATGCTAAGTTAGACTCTGACTTCCGGTTTTAGAAATTTACTTTGTCTACATCTTGTTAGTCGAGCCAAGGAGTCGTTACGCCATGAAACACAAACCGAAACGCTGCATGTGAGACTGATAAGTTCTAATGATTTTTCGGCATTTATAGAACTAAATGAAATGAAATGGGGTTCAACGTCCTACTGTTCTGCTCCTAAACTGGGCTAATGAAGAGGGGCATGCAGTGTGCTTTAAGGGAAATGTTATGCGGACAGCCGCACTACCTACTCTTATGTCGAAATCCAACTACCAAGGGTTCTTTTAAGTGCACGTCAATCTGTACACGTCAGGTGACCTTTGTCAGGCCACCCCTCCTGCATCACCGACAAGGAGAAACCACGCCAGGCCACGCCGGTAAATCCGGCTAACCACGTGATCCCCAACTGTTATTGGGTCCAAGTTGAGCCGGGGGATCACGGTGGCTACGTGGGTAAGACAATGGATCCCTACATTGGCCGAGAAAGTTCATCTAGAGAGAGAGAGAGAAATGGTGTTTAACGTACACTCGACACAAACTAGGTCATTTTGGGACTAATGTATTTATATCTTTCATTTTATTTCAATGATTCGCTTGCGCGTAGGCGTCTTAAGCAGTGGGAGGACAGGTGACTCTATTCCTTGTCACATACAGCCGGGGATTCGAAACCACGCCAGTTGACTCAATGACAGGCTTTATGATACAGCACGCACGTGCTAACCATTCGCCATCTAAACCCCCTAAGTTCATCTAGATTTTCCGCTATGGCTCCTCTTACTAGTCAGTGATGCTGGATGGGGTGTCTGACAAGGAAATTTGTCTAGTTGTTTGGGTTGGATGAAAAAACAAGGTCCCGTGTTCACATTGGCGTGCACTTAAAAGATCCTATGAAATTCGATATAAGAGTAGGCCGTAGCGCCGCTGCCCGGGAAAAATTTCCCTCAAAGCACACTGAATGGCATATGTCCGTCTTCATTAGACCAGTTTAGGAGCAGAACAGTAGGAAATTACACCCCATTTCATTCATTTCATTTCACCTCTCACCGTCATATCTATAATAATATGACGCCAAAGTCTATCAAATTTGGGGAGAAACGACTTCTCGACTCGAATAACAAGATGTAGAAAACGTAAACTTCTAAGACCGGTAATATGAGTCTAACTTAGCATGTATTTAAAAAGTTCCCGCATATATATTTAGTTTGTCATCTATAAAAGAAGAACGTCATATATTAAGAGTTGATCATATAAATTTGGAGTTTATAGCATCAAGTCTTAAGTTTACATGTCATATATATTTGGAGTTTAACATCAATTTAAAGTCTACCAACGAAATAAAACCAAGTTTGTCATATTTATAGAGTTTAGCATTTATATTTAGAGTTTAGCATATATATTTTGAGTTGGCAATAAAGTCGCAAGTTGTGTCCATAGTAATGGGCATATTGTGTCTAAATTTCATGTTTTTTGGACAATCAGTGCCGGTGTCACGACAAAATTCTACTTTTTTCCCCTTATTGAAGCCGTTAATTGATTTAGAAAAAAACCCAAGAACGACAGGTTCCGTCAAACAAACGACTTGAACAAATGCAAGTACCACCTTGAAAAATTTCAGGGTACCTAGGTACCAACGTGAAAAGTTCCTCGCCAGAATTTGGTGCGAACAGTAGCTTTGGTTCTAGCGAAGCGCTTGCGCAAAGTCACGACGAACGGTAGGTGCCACGAACAAACAACTCGAACAAATGCAGATATCACCTTAAAAATTTCAGGGTACCTAGGTACTAAAGTGAACAGTTTCTCACCGGAATTTGGTATTAATGGTAAATTTGGTTCCAGCGAAGCGCATGCGCGAAGTCAAAACCACCTAACTCGAAAAACATCCTTGCCGGCACGGAAAACATCAAAGGGTTAATGCGAATATTAAAAATATTCAAATGCCAAACATTTAAACATGAGCAAGGCTATCCTGTAATGTATTATTTTTGTTAATAGAAGATACATTCTCTAAGCCACGACCAATTGTGTATGTTTTCAAGCCCATTAATGTGGATTTTTCACTATTGTTCATTTTCAATTCAAAATGGCGTTCATCAGTTGACCTTAATCAAAATTCTATTCCCGGCAGTTTTTTGGCTTTCATAAAAGGATTCGGAAAATATAATTGCCTTGTCTGTAAGTAAAATATCAACAAAGCCCTATCAATTTTCACATTTCAAGATGGTTGCACTTCCGGTTTGGGCTACAAACTCAATTTTTTTGTGTAAGAATCAGTGTCGTAGCTAGTACAAAAAAAAAAGATAGCACTGCCAGGCAGGATACGCCCACATTTTCGAGAGATGGATAGAGAACAAGCAATACCGATAGACCTTTGTGTTATAACCATGCATTCCAAGTTTCATCAAAATCGAATTAAAATTGTGACCTCTACAGGGTCCACAACCTTGATATACCTTTTTTTAACAGTAATTGCGTTCAAACGGAAGCCATTTTGTATGGCAATTTTGGTACGATTTTCTCAAAATTTGAACTCAACCTTTCTTGGTGTGTAACGGTGATATAATCAAAAGATGTTTTAAATAAAATAATAATCATGACCTCCAGAGGGACCACAAGCTAACCAAAGGTGATTTTGCGTATAATCAGGGGCCATAATTCAGGAAGATCTGATATGCGCAATGATCGAAAGGAACCAAGATCTTTGGGTTATAACTATGTATTTCAAGTTTCATCAAAATCAAATTAAAATTGTGACCTCTACAGGGTCCACAACCTTGATATACCATTTTTTAACAGTATTCGCGTACAAACAGCAGCTATTTTGTATGGCAATTCTGGTCCGATTTTCCCGAAATTCAAACTCAACCTTCCTTCAAATCGGATAATAATTTTCACCTCCAGAGGGACCACAAGCTAAACAAAGGCGAGCTAAAATAGGTGATTTTTCGGACAATCACGTTCCGTATCCGCAAATATCGAAAGGAACCAAGATCTTTGGGTTATAAACATGCATGTCAAGTTTCATCAAAATCGGCTAAAAATTGTGACCTCTATAGGGTCCACAAGCTAAAAACGTGATTTTTCGTACAATCAGGGGCCATAATCCATGAAGTTTCGATCTGATACATGCCAATATCGAAAGCAGCTGAGATCTTATGGGGATATACCTATATTTCAAGTTTCGTCAAAATCGGGTAAGAATTGTGACCTGTCCAGACAGACAGGGGCGACGACATAATACGTCCACATAAAAATGTGAAATATCCGAATATAAAAAGTTGTACACAAAAACCAATCATGAAGATGTCGATGGTGATCTCAGTTCTGGAACTAGATACATATGGCAGGAACAATAGTGTTTAAAAAAATTTATAAAACGGCTGCCACTAAAACCATCATTATTTTAATCCAACGTTTCGTAGGTAAATATAACACTACATCATCAGGGTAATTCAAATACTAACTGAAAGGCAAGTAATAAACTCAATGACATCACAAAAATCCTTAGTTACGTAGATATACAAAATCAAAGATCTATGACGTCATAGTTAGCAACAAGGAAAATGAAGTTAGTTTCACAATAAAAGGCCTATTATAGATAATTATCATTAAATTTAATCAGATATTAAAAATTGTAGATTCTAAAAAAAATAAAATAAAATAAGTTAAACATGCATTATTCAAGAGCTAAATCTGCCTAGTGCAGGTCTTTATTTGGGCATGAAATGTTTTCTAAAGTATTAATTAGACATTAATTAACTGATCCAGGCCTTAATCAACTTTGGATGGCATCACATTGCTCCGATATTAAACAGATTAAAACGTTTTTAGTTATAAATCAAATATGGCGGTCCAAGACGCTTCCAGTTTTAGCTCTGATCAACCAGGTCCGTGGTTGAAATTATTGCACACATCGGCCAAATCTTTAAATGCCAATATCTTCGCTTACAATAGAGTAATTTGAATGAAATTTTCAAATTGTTCATTTTACATCACCTACTTTCGAACTATTATAGCAAGAATGGCTAGTTCTTATCTATATCTTGAATAATGTAACTTTAAGCAGGCGGTAAGAAAGGTGGGAGATTGTTATGTACAGAAGAAAGTTTCAAAAGTAGGGTTATAATTATTTGGAGAAGTTTTTTATAGTATCTGGGTTATGTTCATTCAGACCATTAGGCCACACAGTGTTCAGTCTATGCATCCATAGAGATTCCGCAATATTCAGTTGTTTCCGATCTTCATTATATACTTGCTGGAGAATGGTACATGTATAATTATGGTTGGGTATGTTAAAATGGGGGGCAACATGTGAGGCTTTACCTGCTTTTTGCAATTTGATATTGGATCTGTGACTATTCAATCTGGTGCTAAATGGGGTAATAGTTTGTCCGACATATTGGATTCGGCAAATTTTACATGTTAAACAATAAATAATAAATTTGCTTTGACAATTAGTGGAATGTCTGATTTGAAATGTTTGAGAGTCTTTGTTTTTAATCTTATCCGTCTCTTCAAGAACTGCGCAGGTTTTACACCTTGGTTTATGGCACGGCTTACATCCCTAAGATTCAATATTAGTATAAGTTTTATTCGTCCGCAATTTGTTGGCTCTCAAAATATCTCCAATTGTCTTATTTCGTCTTTCGGCTATAATTATCTTGCTGTTCTCTATTACTTTTTTCATCCTGGAGCTAGTTTGAAGGAGTGTGTGGTCGTTGGCCATTACACGTAAATTTGGTTGGCGGGGATCGTACGTTGTAGTCCATGGTATAATTTTATCCTTAGTGTCTTTCTTTTTGGTTTTGTATTGGAGGAGTTCTTCTCGAGTTTTGTTTTGAATTTTATGGAAAGCTTTGTTGATCGTTTTCTTTTTATAGCCACTGTTTTTAAGGTATTTTGAAAATTTCTTGAGGTTGATGTCTGTCCAATCTGGTTTGCTACATATTCTTTTTATTCTAATCGCTCCACTGTATGGAATAGAGTTGAAAATGTGACCTGGATGACAGCTGGATGGTGGAAGATAATGGTGACTATCCGTCTCTTTAGAAAAGTTTTAGATGTAGCAGATTTTGTACTACATAATAACGAGTTTACTTTTGATGAACGGTATTTCAGACAGATTTCCGGAACAGCGATGGGGACCCCTTTCGCAGTAACATACGCTAACATATACATGTCATTTTGGATGAGAAAATACTGGAATTCGATACCTAACAAACCGGAGGTTAGTTTAAGATATATTGATGATATATGGGCCATGTCATCTTCTACTACAGACGAGTGCTACGAATTTTTGAACAGACTCAACCAACAACATCCTAAAATCAAATTCACTATGAACATCAGCCAAAAAAGTGTCCCTTTCTTAGATGTACGAGTAATAAATGAAGGAACCAAACTTGAGACAGATCTTTTTTCTAAAGAGACGGATAGTCACCATTATCTTCCACCATCCAGCTGTCATCCAGGTCACATTTTCAACTCTATTCCATACAGTGGAGCGATTAGAATAAAAAGAATATGTAGCAAACCAGATTGGACAGACATCAACCTCAAGAAATTTTCAAAATACCTTAAAAACAGTGGCTTTAAAAAGAAAACGATCAACAAAGCTTTCCATAAAATTCAAAACAAAACTCGAGAAGAACTCCTCCAATACAAAACCAAAAAGAAAGACACTAAGGATAAAATTATACCATGGACTACAACGTACGATCCCCGCCAACCAAATTTACGTGTAATGGCCAACGACCACACACTCCTTCAAACTAGCTCCAGGATGAAAAAAGTAATAGAGAACAGCAAGATAATTATAGCCGAAAGACGAAATAAGACAATTGGAGATATTTTGAGAGCCAACAAATTGCGGACGAATAAAACTTATACTAATATTGAATCTTGGGGATGTAAGCCGTGCCATAAACCAAGGTGTAAAACCTGCGCAGTTCTTGAAGAGACGGATAAGATTAAAAACAAAGACTCTCAAACATTTCAAATCAGACATTCCACTAATTGTCAAAGCAAATTTATTATTTATTGTTTAACATGTAAAATTTGCCGAATCCAATATGTCGGACAAACTATTACCCCATTTAGCACCAGATTGAATAGTCACAGATCCAATATCAAATTGCAAAAAGCAGGTAAAGCCCCACATGTTGCCCCCCATTTTAACATACCCAACCATAATTATACATGTACCATTCTCCAGCAAGTATATAACGAAGATCGGAAACAACTGAATATTGCGGAATCTCTATGGATGCATAGACTGAACACTGTGTGGCCTAATGGTCTGAATGAACATAACCCAGATACTATAAAAAACTTCTCCAAATAATTATAACCCTACTTTTGAAACTTTCTTCTGTACATAACAATCTCCCACCTTTCTTACCGCCTGCTTAAAGTTACATTATTCAAGATATAGATAAGAACTAGCCATTCTTGCTATAATAGTTCGAAAGTAGGTGATGTAAAATGAACAATTTGAAAATTTCATTCAAATTACTCTATTGTAAGCGAAGATATTGGCATTTAAAGATTTGGCCGATGTGTGCAATAATTTCAACCACGGACCTGGTTGATCAGAGCTAAAACTGGAAGCGTCTTGGACCGCCATATTTGATTTATAACTAAAAACGTTTTAATCTGTTTAATATCGGAGCAATGTGATGCCATCCAAAGTTGATTAAGGCCTGGATCAGTTAATTAATGTCTAATTAATACTTTAGAAAACATTTCATGCCCAAATAAAGACCTGCACTAGGCAGATTTAGCTCTTGAATAATGCATGTTTAACTTATTTTATTTTATTTTTTTTAGAATCTACAATTTTTAATATCTGATTAAATTTAATGATAATTATCTATAATAGGCCTTTTATTGTGAAACTAACTTCATTTTCCTTGTTGCTAACTATGACGTCATAGATCTTTGATTTTGTATATCTACGTAACTAAGGATTTTTGTGATGTCATTGAGTTTATTACTTGCCTTTCAGTTAGTATTTGAATTACCCTGATGATGTAGTGTTATATTTACCTACGAAACGTTGGATTAAAATAATGATGGTTTTAGTGGCAGCCGTTTTATAAATTTTTTTAAACACATAAAAATGTGGGCGTATAAAAATTCAAGGCAATCTGACTTATATTTCGTCGATTTTTTGGAAAATTTTGATACTTAATTTCTCGAAGGGGAGATAATTTAGAAAATTTTTAAAGTCAGTTTTGAAGTTGCAAAAGAGTGATCTACTTACATACTAAATTTCATGAAAATCGTTAAATTATTAAAAAAGTTGTCAAGTTGGTCACAACTTCCAGTTCGAAATCACTGCGACAGATTTTCGAAATACAAAAATTCCGAAAGTGCAGATTTGAAGTAAAAGTTGAAAGGTACCCACAGAAAAAGGAATTAGTAAAATAGGTCAAATAGTCACAAAGTTACAGAAATGTAGGTCAAATACATTTCTTCGTAAAATTAGGTGATTTCGGATTCGAAAAACGTTTTGAAAATGTATTTACCCAACAGCCACCACCCATTTTTGGGGGGATAGGTAAAAGTTTCAGAATGATCCTATGGTTGGATTCTGAGAAATCAGATTTGTGGATAAAACACACAAAAAAATAAGAATATAAATAATAATATTAATCTAAACAGAAACAATAAGCTTTCATATATGAATATACGAAAGCTTAATAAACATTTATAGAGCGCCAACAACATGTGTATAAATTACTATAAATATAAGCATTTGAAAAAAAACTATATAATCTTTTCAAAGTGGTCAAGGGCAATAACTCTTTCATTAATTATAACTTTAGCCTCAATAGTATCTACAAGCAATTGTGGATGACGGACCGACAGGGATGATAATAATCTCGTGGATGACAGACCGACAGGGGTGATAATAATCTCATCATTTTACAAGGGTAGCAAATTAAGTCCCGTCAGGCTTATTTTCAATTTGGCCCTTGGCACAGATCGTGCGAATGATTTCGACCATTACTGCAGGAAGAAACGAAGAACTTGGGGGAAACCTGCCTGACGGGACGGGAGACCGAATATCCATCTCACTTACAACGATAAAGTACTTGCCCTGAGCTGGGATTGAACCCTTGTTGCATTGGTGAGAAGCCACCTCTCTATCGCCACGGCTATCCGACCAGCTGACAATCGTTAGCTATGTCAAGTAATTGGCATTGTTTAGTATATTTTGATATTTCACATATCAGATTACAATACAATTCCAAATAAGGATTTTGATATTTCACATATCAGATTACAATACAATTACAAATAAGGAAACTTTCCAAATGAACAACCCTGATTTTGACAGTAACATTTAGCTGTAATATAAATCTATAATTAAATTACAAATGACACAGTAACTGAGTAAGCTTTAGTTATAGTGATCTTAAATATAATAATGTGTTTAAGCTCTCAATTTCATCAATTTTGCCAGTCCTGATTAAATTATAATAAAAATGAGGTTAACAGAAGTTTACCTGTCAGTCATTTTACATAAACTAGGTACACAGTCTGAATCAAATATTTTTTAATTAAAGTTAATGAGGCCATAATTTATTTATTATACTTTGTAGTGTACGTATCAGTATTATGTTACTAATTTCTAGTTGAAAATAGAGTGAACAAGAATCAAAACACCATTTCAATTGTCAACAAAAGGAATATACACTTATACTATTAAGATCTATAATTATAAATGCTTTTATTAATCATCATTTTTCAGGGGCGGATCCAGAAATTTTTGCAGGAGGGGGGTTTCTTATTTTGGGGAGGAGGCGGCATGGTGGGGCTGGGACTTTGCATTTTTTGTTTGAAGGGGGTGGGGGGTGAGCCTTGTACACTTTTGAAAAATACATTGTCTCTATCATCATTTTTGCGTAGGCCTATATCTTTGGGTAACAAAACACAGAAACTGGGAATGCAATTTAAGATAAAAACATAGTAAACAAGCCAACAGTGACGCTGATGTCCCCCGCCGAAATCTCAAAATAAATAGATGACACATATTAATTAAACACACATTTATTTTTTTCAAAAGTATCGAGCAATCAAACTATACACTACATGTAAGTTTCATCACTCTCTATCAGATAGAGTCAGACAATGTTCATCATCGATCTCCGTCAAGGCATTCACCTAATGAACGCCTATACCAAGTTTGAACATTCTACCTTAATTAGAAGGAAAGATATTGTGTTCAAAAGTCAAGACCAATTAAATTGCTTACCCTCAGCAGAAAATGTTCATTATCAAACTTTATCAAGGTATTGATGTAATAAAGCTATACACTAAGTGTCCTCAATCTCACTTAATTAGAACTAAAGTTATTGTGTCCCAAAGTATCAACCAATCAAATTGCTTATCTCTGCTTACCCTAAGCAGAAAATTCTCATCTTCGAACTCCATCAAGGCATTCACCTAATAGACATCTACACCAAGTGTGAACTCAATTAGAATGAGAGTTATTGTGTTCCAAAGTCTCGGCCAATAAAATTGCTTATTGCTCTGCTTACCCTGAGCAGAAAATGCTCATTATCAAACTTAGTCAATATATTGATGAAATAATAATAACAGTGTATATTTATAATGCGCAAATTTCCATACAGGTATGCATGCTCAAAGCGCCAAAACACTATGTACACTGTGTATCATTCACTATTTACACAACAGTATATTCGGTCAAATACAACTGTATTCACAATTAAACAGGTGAGTCTTTAATCTGGATTTGAATGATTCCAATGAAGGGGCACATTTTACACTTAATGGTAATGAATTCCATAAATTTGGAGCTGTGAACCGGAAAGATTTGTATCCGAAAGTTTGAAGGTTAAATTTGGGAAATTCAAGTAAATGTTGGTCTTTGGATCGTAAATTACGTTGAGGAGTATACACACAAATGAGATCAGACAGATATGTTGGGCTAGTTCCATTCAGACATCTATACACATGGCAGAGGATTTTGTAATGTATTCTTGAATGGACAGGCAGCCAGTGAAGATCTTTTAATAGCGGTTTTGTGTGAACGTGTTTCGAAGTGCGACTGACTATCCTTGCAGCTGTATTTTGAATAGTTTGTAGTTTTACAATTAGGTTGCGATTTAGACCAGTGAGAATGCTGTTACAGTAATCCAGTCTAGAAAAGACTAATGATCTAATGAGTGAGTGTGCCGAGTCTTTTGTTAGGAGATGTCGGATATTGCCAATAGCTCTCAAATGAAAGTAACATATCTTGCACAGATGATTAACGTGTTTTTCCATTGTAAGATTGGAGTCAAGGAATACACCAAGATTTTTTACACTATCTTGTGTTTGAATATCGGCGTCTGAAATGAAACTATATACCAAGTATCATCACTCTCACTTAATTACAGCTCAAGTTATCGTGTCCAAAAGCATCAACCAATCAAATTGCTTATCTCTGCTTACCCTAAGCTGGAAATGCTCATCTTTGAACTCCATCAAGGTATTGACCCAATAAACACCTTTAACAAGTTTGAATATTCTAGCTCGATTAGAAAGAGAGTGACAGACAGACAGATGAATCCATTTTAATAGTTCCCTGCTTTCTTCAAAAGGCAGGGGACAATGAATACATGTACCTACTACGCTACGTTTTAGTTTTACTGGTATCCAAGGAAGTATGATGAAAAATAAAATTGGACCACAACCGTGTCAAACACCAAAATATTTGTCTATTCTTTTTCCAATAATTTGACAAGAGCCTAAAATAGAGTTTTTCACAATTTATGACTACAAATATAATGGGAAGAATAAGTGCCGTCGATGTTTTTTGATGAATACAAAGCAATTAAGATATCACACATTGTCTATACCATTATCTTGTGCCTTGAATGTCCACCCAATCCCACCATCTTATGATAAAGGATAAGGACACGACCGTGTCACTTTTCTCACAAAAAGTCTTTTTTACATTGTTTTTTAATGTAGCTGAGCCTATGACCCCACCAACCCCTTCTGGATCCGATCCAGATTACTACATTGACTATTCCTATTGCTCAATATGCAAATTTATTTTGGAGTAAAACTAAGGTAAATTAAATCTATAACAATTAATATATAATCATGTATAAAATAAACTTAAATATCTACCTCAATATAATTCGGGTTAGGATAAAAAAAATCTGTAGGGGTGTTTCTTAGGCCAAATTGCATGAAAAACACAAAAAATTAAGAATTTTTGGCATCTGACAATTTTTTATGTCGGAATGGGTCTAATAAATGCAATTTATTTTCATAAATATAGATCATTAATGGGATTTTCAACGATATTAATCTGGTAAGACGTCACACAAAGCATTTCACTAGCTCCTGAAATCCAATATGGCAGCCATATATTGCAGGGATACCGGATATTTACAGAATAACTGTTAAAATGTCGTTTAAAATATCATTCGATATAAGTCACTATTTTTACTTTCCAGCTGACCTTTCAATATAAAATCCAAGATGGCGGCCACATATTGCAGGGATTACCAGATGTTTGCAGTGTAACCATAAACACGTCATGTAGTATATCATTTTATAGGTTTTTAATTATGCTCTTTCTATAAACTCATTATTCTAACAACACTTAGCAAGTAACATGGTTTCAATGTCACAGACTTACCTGTATTCTTGCACAGTTAAATTTCGAAATCTGAATATCCAATTAATTGTCAGACTTGACTTGACACACCATTTTGATGGATATAAGGTGCTGTAGTTATTCTCCATTAGCCAATTTCAGATAGTAGCTGCCATTCATTTAATTTCTTTAACACTCACTATTTGCTTATTATGACAGTGGCCAAGAAATCAGTTTCCAATTTTTTCACACGGTTCACTACTACTTGCGCATTTCTATTTATTTCTGCGCTCTTCATCATTGAGTTCAGTATATTTTTCATCCGATAATAGTCCCTTAGTAGCAATTATGCATTTTCCGAAAGTGTTTCCACTTTAGTCATCCCTCCTGCAATTTTCATCTGGTTATCAAGTCTTGCGAAACTAAATTCAGAAATCGCGATTTTCGCAAAAAAACTCAAAACACCAATTGTTTTTCAAAATATCAGATATTTACTCCCTAACCGAGAAAGTTTATCAGGAAATTTCCGGCGTGATTTTTCATTGACAGTGGTGCAGGACGGAGGGTCTGACAAGGCATAACGTATAGTGTTCGGCTGGGACGAAACACTGAGGTCCCATGTTCATATTGGTGTGCACGTAAAATATCCCCTTGACAAGTGGAGTTAAATATAAATGTATTATTGCTACTAATGGACTATTTTAGCTGATGAGAAACTTACTGAACTGAAGTGATAAATGGAAATGGATAAGCCGTAGTGACAAGGTTAACATCTTGGACAGTCAAAACAAGCAAATAGTTAACGTTAAGGCAGAGAGAAAAATTGAAACAGCTAAAATTTTCTAAAATGCAAAATCTTTTGGATATCTAAAAACTACATGGAAGTCCAGTGACTATCTCTTAAATAACTTTGTTATCTGAAATTAGCTAATAAAGAATAATTACAGCACCTTATTTCCGTCAAAATGGCGTGTCAAGTCTGAAATTGGGCGGCTCCGATTCCATAAAATCTGTTGTTAATCCAGAATACAAGTAAGTCTGACATTGTAACCATGTTACTTGCTAAGCGTCGTTAGAATAATGAGTTTATAGAAAGAGCATCAGTAAAAACCTATAAAATTATATACTACATTTTGGCTGCAATATTGGATTCTAAGAGCTAGAGAAATGCTACGTGTGACGTCTGACCAGATTACATTAAAAATCCTATTAATGATCTATACTTGTGAAAATAAATAGCATTAATTAAAAGTAATAGCTTAAAAATAAGATTTTTGCATATTTTGGACCCATTTTGGTGGCCATTTTGAAAATGTGCGCCATGCCGACCGAAAAAACATGCGGATACCAAAAATTCTCCAATTTTTGTATTTTTGAGTCATTTTGGCCTACAAAACACCACTGCAGAACAGTGACATACAAAAAAGTGCATTATTGTCCCAACCCTAATATAATAATACTTCATTTATTTATTATCATAAAAATATATTAAAACCAGTTTCTTATTGAATCAAAACATTTGAATATTATTCTATAAGTAAAGTTGATACCTTTTTTTAAATATCAAAAGTTTTTGTAAAAATCCTTTGTACTTGTAGCAGTAGCAAAAAAATTTTTTTTTTTTTTAACTATCTTCAAACTTTTAAAAGTGACACTACACTGCAACTATCTACAAACTTTTAAAATGAAAAACTGCAAGTTAGTCATAGACTTAATCAAAATGTGAGTATGATATAGTTTGATAGAGGCTATATGTCTGAAGAAAAAAATAGAATATAGCTACAGACAGTAGCTTATCCAAAAGGAAAACTTTGACAGTGAACAAATTTGCTTAGGCCATGCCTTCCAAAAATATTAGTATCATGTTCACCAGCTTTTCCAGGTACATATAATTCTAAAGATAGGTTTCCAGAAAATGAAACATACGCCCACAGCAGCTTATTCGACCCAGCGGTCTACAAGAGTTGTCGCACACTTATTCTTTTGTAGATATTTGGGGGCATTTATTTACAATTTCATACAGATCCGACGATTATAAGTTTCATCGTTGAGGGTTCACAAGGTTCTACAAACTGAAACAAGAGCCTTAATTCTATTTTACTAATTTAAATAATGCATATATATTTCATACAGATCTGATTATAACTTTTGATATTTGAACATTCACAAGTTCATAAAAGTAAAACAAGAGCTTTAATTTTAGAAGTAATTGACAGAAATTGAATATGATTCTTTGCTTTACTAATTTAAATGATGCATATAAATTTCATACAGATCAGAGGAAAACTTTCATCATTCGAGCCTTAATAAGGTTCAACAAAGTGAAACAAAGACCATAACATAATTAACAGAAATTGCTGAAATTCAATTGGCTTCTGTGTTTCACTAATTTAAATGATGCCTATAAATTCCATACAGACTGTATTATAACTTGTCGTTCACAAGGTTCAACAATATGAAACAAGGGCCATAACTACCTACAGAAGAAATACACAGTAATTATAGAAATTAAATAGGCTTCTTCATCTCACTAATGTAAACAATATACATCAATTTCAAAATAATCAGATGTGAATGTAGATTGTAGAGTGTTCACGTTGTGGACGACAGACGTACGGACAAGGGCGACGGCAATTTACACCACATTTTCATGTAGCCGTATAAAAATGAACAGGATTCATCATCGCTGATCCAAATGCTTCACATCATATTTTAAAATCAATAAGATTCAGCCTCTCACAGTCCTACACTTCACACCAAATTTAAAGATGGGTTGCCAGGCAACAAAACAAACGCCCACACCAGCTAAATTGTCAGATAAATAGGGGCATTTAATTAGCAGGTAATTAGGTAAATTTCATAGACAATTTCATACAGATGACATTATAATTTTGATCGTTTGAGGGTTCACAAGGTTCTGAAAACTAAAAAGATAGTAAGCTGGCACTGCCAGGCAGGATACACCCACATTTTCAAGAGATGGATACAGAACAAGTGAAAGTGATTTTTCCTACAATCAAAGGCCATAACTCATTAAGTTACAATTTGATATGTGCAAATATCGAAAAGAATCAAGATCTTTAGGTTATAAACATGCATTTCAAGTGTCATCAAAACCAAACTAAAATTGTGACCTCTACCATGATATACCATATTTTTACACTATTCCCGGAGGGTGTAACGGTGATATAGTAAACCTTTTTTTTAAATCGGATAATTAAATTGTGACCTCCATAGGGACCACAAGCTTAATTAGGCTATTTTCGGCCAATCAGGGTCCATAATTCAGGAAGTTACGTTGCTATGGGTGCAAATATCGAAAGGTACCAAGATCTTTGGGTTATATGCATGTCAAGTTTCATCAAAATTGGTTCAAAATTGGGACTTCTATAGGGTCCACAACTTTGATATACCATATTTTTACACTATTCGCGTACAAACCACGGCCATTTTGTCTGGCAATAATGGTCCGAATTTCTAGAAATTCGAACTCAACCTTCCGTAGGGTGAAACGGTGATAGAGTCAAACGTTTTTATTAAATCGGATAATAATAGTGACCTCCAGAGGGACCACAAGCTAAACAAAGGCGATTTTCCGTATGATCAGGGGCCATAATTCAGGAAGTTACGATCCGATATGCGCAAATATCCAAAGGAACCAAGATCTTTGGGTTATAACCATGCATTTGTCTGGCAATTATGGTCCGAATTTCTAGAAATTCGAACTCGACCTTCTGTAGGGAGTAACGGTGATAGAGTCAAACGTTTTTTTAAATCGGATAATAATCATGACCTCCAGAGGGACCGTAGGGGATTTTTCAAAGAATCAGGGGCCATAATGCAGGAAGTTCTTATCCGATATGGGCAAATAACGAAAGGAACCAAGATCTTGGGGTTATAAAACATGCATGTCAAGTTTCATCAAAATCAGTTCAATGTGACCTCTATAGGGTCCACAAGCTAAAACGTGATTTTTCGTACAATCAGGGGCCATTATCCATGAAGTTTTGATCTGATACATGCCAATATCGAAAGCAGCTGAGATATCTTTTGGGGATAAAGCTATATTTCAATTTTTGTCAAAATCAGGTAAGAATTTGTGACCTGTAGAGAGTCCGCCATCTTTATTTTTGGATATTATAATTTTTGTTCATATTGGAATTCCCATGTTACAAAACATGAAAGCTATGTATACCCCGATGCAGACATAATATAGAGGAATTTTTCATTCTTTATTTGCCAATTTTGGTCGCCATCTTGGATTTCCGCCATCTTGGATTTGTTTAGTTTATTTTAGTGTCAATATATGATTCCCACGGCTCCAAAAATCCCATGTAACTTACTATGAAATCTATGTATACCACGATCCAGACATGCATGTAGTACAGAGGAATTCTCTCTCTTTTTTTCGTCAATTTTGGTCGCCATCTTGGATTTCAGCCATCTTGATTTTTTGACATTATATTTTGTGTCTACAATTGAATTCGGCGTCTCCAAAAAGCCCATGTTACACACTATGAAAGCTATGTATCCCGCGATGCAGAAATGATATACAGGAATTTTCATCAATTTTGGTTGCCATCTTGGAATTTCGAAAACAAATTCAGCGTCCATATTTAATTTTGGCGACTCTTAACGTTCCATGTTAGACACTATGAAAGCTATGTATATAGTGATTCGGACATGATTTATTGGAATTTTCATGTTTTAATTCATTTTTGGCCGCCATTTTGAAAAATGGTACGGCACCACCATAAAAATAATTATTTTTTTCAAAAATTCTTCTATATTGTTTTTTTGTAGCCCATTTCGCATTGGAAAAGCATGTGATATTTTATTCAGTTTCAAAATAAATGTTTATTGTCCCATCCCTTGTGATTGTAAAGGGATGCTTGAAAAATCTTAGTGTCATTTTTCGAGGCCATTTTCTCCTAATTTAGGAAACCAGGGATGTCCAGAACACCCAACTTCAAATCGCAATTCCTTAGAGATTAAACGTCGTAAAGCAATGGTTAATATATCATTAGAAAGTTAAAATGAATAGTAGCCGTGTCAATCAATATAAAAATCCAAAATCAAAGAAATAACACCTAATGTAGATTGACTATTTAGTTTATTTCACGATATTTCGGAGACATGTAGTCCCCTTCTTCAGGTGGGTAACATCTTGACCACCTGAAGAAGGGGACTACATGTCTCCGAAATATCGTGAAATATTGACTATTTAGTTTATTTCACGATATTTCGGAGACATGTAGTCCCCTTCTTCAGGTGGGTAACATCTTGACCACCTGAAGAAGGGGACTACATGTCTCCGAAATATCGTGAAATAAACTAAATAGTCAATCTACATTAGGTGTTATTTCTTTGATTTTGGATTATCATTAGAAAGCTGAGACCAGTCTCTCTTTGGTTATGCTAAAACCTCATTTTTAAACTATTGGTCACTGTGACTCATTTTGCTATGCCGGGTCACATATATAAAAGAATAATGAGTATTATATATATATATATATATGTAGATGAGACAGACCATTTAACATTTTTCCTTATGTTAGTTAATTAAATTGTATAAACAAATAATACTATTACTAAATACATTTTATTATGTTTCTGCTGCTAAAACTAACCTAGAAAGTCTAATGTTTTTTCGGTGGCTGAGTAACATATAAGGTGTTTACCAAAATAACTAGTGATAAATATATAAAGATACCATATTCTTGAAGCAATGATAATGAGTATCATTAGGTCAATAACCAATACATTAGAAATCAGAAATGGTCAACTTCACCAATTTTGTCCTACCTGGTATTCCAAATTCATCAAGTAGTAGTACTAATATAGACATGCAAAGTTTTATAGAAATGCTGACTTTGAAGTTTGCATGCCAACCTGGACAACCAATGAAAATATATAACAGCTATAAACACTTCCTGTTTGGCATTTAGAGAGATGTTATTGTCCAATAGACATGTCCTGAGATCATTAGGACCCAGGATGCATAGCCAAGCAGGAACTGTTTATCGACATTGTAACATGCTATTTAGGATTTTATAAGAAATTACTAAAACAGAGGGGTGTTATTGTCCAATAGACAGTGTCTAATTGACCAATTAAAACGTGAGGTTACAATAATTGTTAATGAACAATAATGCTCAGCAATAATGTGAGATGTTGACTCAACAAGATTAACTTTCAAACAATCGCTAGTTTGTCTGACAAATACCAATACATGTATAATACTCTACAAAAAGAAAGCATAAATCAGACAATTGCTGCAATATTAAGAATTCAAGGTAAAATCGGTCCGGTTGAGTATAGTAGAATATTTGGAATTAAGTTACAGTACATATAATAGATGTTATTCTAAGCCTTTTGGTCAAAGAACAGACATACAAATTAATATTTTTGTTCAAACAGATCGTTGATATCACACATGGACTGACATTCATTGATATTAATACATAAGCAGGGGCGGAATGGGGCCGTAAACCGGCCCGGGCTCCCTAATCGGAGCGGCGCCTGACCGCGGAGCTCGGAGGGGAGGCCGGTGGCTCTTCCCCGGGAAAATTTTGAAAAATGAACCCCAAATATACGATTTGGCGGCATATCTGATTTAAGGGGACGGGGATTGAGATAATGTTCTTTCTCTGGGTCAAGGCCGTATAACAGGTGGCCTTGACGGACATAGGCGTAAGGGGGGGAAATACCTGACCACTCGGACCAAAGACCACTCGGACCAATGATAGATCACTTGGACCAAAACAAAAAGACTACTATCCAGCCCGTAAAATTAGTGTTTTATTAGATTTAGGGCTCTTTTTTGCCACTGAGATGAAATAATTTTTTTGTTCGCTTTATCCGTCTTCCCAAAAATCCAGCTTGCCGAGGCCTTATAATTGATTCATTTTTGGAGTTACGAACCATCGGCAGACGTTTCTGGCATTTCCCCACAAACAGGGTGCAGGTGACTTAATAATTAGTAAATTTGAGGACGACAGTGATGAAATTTTCGGATGAAATACGGAATCCCTATAGCGGCCCACACCCAGCACACCAGGCCCAGAAAGTCTATTATACCAGCCCATTCCAGACTCCAGTGATGACTTGGTGGCCCGTTAAAGCCAACGGCCACATACAACATGATCACCATCGCCCAATGGTCCCATATTGTACAATTTTTTTTTTTTTTTATTTCCTACCGGCCTTTTTCATTTTTTGTCCAACCGGCCCTTCGGGCGAACGCCCGATCGCCCAATCCGCCCCTGTACATAAGTGAAAGAGTATTTCGTACGGGTCCAAAGGGTCTAGTTATAATATCAATGTTACTGCTTTAAAACCCTGTATACCAGCGGCTGCCAGGCAGGATACGCCCACATTTTCGAGAGATGGATAGAAAATAAGCTAAAAAGAAAGTGATATTTCCTACAATCAAGGGCCATAATTCATGAAGTTGCAATTCGATATGCGCAATTATCGAAAGGAACCAAGATCTTTGGGATTATAAACATGCATTTCAAGTTTCATCAAAATTGGATTAAAATTGTGATTCGCGAACAAACGGCGACCTTTTTGTCCGGCAATTTTGGTCCGATTTTCACAAAATTAGAATTCAACCTTCCTTATGTGGTAACGGTGATATAATCAAATGTTTTTTTTTAAATAGGATAATAATTGAGAGGGCGTTTTTCAACAATCAGGGGCAATAATTCAGGAACTTAAGGTTCGATATGCAAATATCGAAAGGAACCAAGATCTTTGGGTTATAAACATGCAAGATCTTTGGGTTATAAAAATCGTATTTCTATCGAGATGGATAGAAAATAAGCTAAAAAGAAAGTGATATTTCCTACAATCAAGGGCCATAATTCATGAAGTTGCAATTCGATATGCGCAATTATCGAAAGGAACCAAGATCTTTGGGATTATAAACATGCATTTCAAGTTTCATCAAAATTGGATTAAAATTGTGATTCACGAACAAACGGCGACCTTTTTGTCCGGCAATTTTGGTCAGATTTTAACAAAATTAGAATTCAACCTTCCTTATGTGGTAACGGTGATATAATCAAATGTTTTTTTTTAAATAGGATAATAATTGAGAGGGCGTTTTTCAACAATCAGGGGCAATAATTCAGGAACTTAAGGTTCGATATGCAAATATCGAAAGGAACCAAGATCTTTGGGTTATAAACATGCAAGATCTTTGGGTTATAAAAATCGTATTTCTATCGAGATGGATAGAAAATAAGCTAAAAAGAAAGTGATATTTCCTACAATCAAGGGCCATAATTCATGAAGTTGCAATTCGATATGCGCAATTATCGAAAGGAACCAAGATCTTTGGGATTATAAACATGCATTTCAAGTTTCATCAAAATTGGATTAAAATTGTGATTCACGAACAAACGGCGACCTTTTTGTCCGGCAATTTTGGTCAGATTTTAACAAAATTAGAATTCAACCTTCCTTATGTGGTAACGGTGATATAATCAAATGTTTTTTTTTAAATAGGATAATAATTGAGAGGGCGTTTTTCAAACAATCAGGGGCAATAATTCAGGAACTTAAGGTTCGATATGCAAATATCGAAAGGAACCAAGATCTTTGGGTTATAAACATGCAAGATCTTTGGGTTATAAAAATCGTATAACAGGGTCCACTACCTTGATATGCCATATTTTTACACTATTTCCGTACAAGCGACGGCCATTTTGTCCAGCAGTTTTAGTCTGATTTTCACGAAATTCAAACTTAACCATGGTGTAACTTAACCTTCAATATAATTAAACGTTTTTTTAAATCGGATAAATATTGTCACCTCTGGAGAGAACACAAGCCAAAAACACGATTTTTCGTACAATCAGGGGCCATAATTCAGGAAGTTGCAATCCTATATGCGCGAATATCGAAAACAACCAAGATCTTTGGGTTATTAACATGCATTTTAAGTTTCATCAAAATCAGATCAAAATTGTGACCTCTAGAGTGTCCACCAGCTAAAAACATGATTTTTCGTTCAATACATGAAGTTACGTTCCGATACATGCCAATATCGAAAGGAATCAAGATCTTAGGAAGATAAACCTATATTTAAAGTATCGTAGAAATCTGGTGAAAAGTGTGACCTGTAGAGTCCACAAACAAATTGTGAATGGACAAACAAAAACAGGGGTGACGACAATTTATGTCTACATGAAAATGTGGGCGTATAAAAATGAACACATTGATTCAATCACTACTCCCATGATTACAGATTCCAGTAAAATTACAAAACCTATCATGCTGTTTGACCCAATTATATGTGCCTGCTTGATTAAATAGTTGTCATTGTGATAAGTTATTGAATTATGCTATATTTCTAAGTAAGTAAATATTAGTATAGAAAACAATACAATAATTGGTAAGATAAAGGGGCAACAAATGAGGGACGTTTATGACAATAAAGTTAGCAAACTTAAACAAAAATCAATAACAAAAAAACACATTTGATTTGGAGAAAAACAATGAACACATAATATACATATATTTCTATATAAGTAATTAAACAGAGTAGAAATAAAATATATACCTTAAAAACCTTTATTATAAACTTATTATCACAAATATTATGTATTTCATCCACATATAATTCAATCATAGATGTAGAACACTCTCATATATATCCTTCTATTTAGGTGAGGAAGGTTCAATATGAAACACATAGTCGGACTGGTAAACACATGATGATAAGAGATTTTAACCTATATAACTGTCTATCTTTATAAGATATATATATGAGATGTAGATATAGGTACTAGACATTGTTAAAGTAGATTTCAATAGATACTGTCTATAACTATATGATGTATTAGAGTGATATCTGGTCACTTAATACATCCAGTATAAACCAATTAATATTTTACACCACTGTTTCTGGTTTGGTTGCTAATTTCGCTTCCTCTAATGCCATGTTTGCCATTTCCAACGACTGCAAAATAAAAAATAAAAAGATAGGTTGCCATGCAACGAAACATACACCCACAGCAGCTAAATCGTCCGGGCAGTCAACAAGAGTTGTCGCATATTTTACTTTTTTCGGTAATGAAATATTTATAATACACTAAAACCTGATTAAAAGTAACAACTCATAAGGTAATTATCAGAAAATCATTTGAATTTGTTTGGCTTTGATAAAGTTCTCCTCCATGCTGTTAGTTTAAAGAGCACATAAGACGACAAACTGAAACTCGGCGTAGTGATGGACAGTGGTTATTATATGCACATTACGGAAAGTTAACATAAATCTGATTAAAAATAAATCAGCTATCTTCACTCAAAGTCGCAAAAATAGACCTCCCGTAAAAACGACTTCGCCAATTATCGAAAACACTCTTAATCCCCTCAGTCGCTAGTGACTGCATATTCGGAATGTTTATTCCTTAATTACCTATATACAGTGGTGTGTGTATTCATTAACGCCTGACTGGATCCTTAATCCCCTAATGAAATAAAACAACTGACTACCGAATAATCTGTTTTTTAATTTAGAATTTGTTTTATAAAGCCGATTGCTGTAGCAATGTCTTTTTAATCAGAATAAGCCGACCGTAAACTAACAATTGGCTTCTGATTGAAACACGATTGGTGTAGAATTGTTATAGCTTGTGCTACGGACATCTATGAAGCCAATTGAAATAATTAATTGTCGGCATTTAAGAAACGAAATGGTTTCAAGTAGTAATCATATAAATAAATCATTAACACGTGTTATTGGTCATTCTATCATTGATTTCATTAAATTATATATTTACAGCTTTTATAAATAAATTGATTTCATTAAATTATCTATTTACAGCTTTTATAAATAAATGGATTGATATTACATGTACACAGCCTGCCCTATAGTAGTAATTCACACACAAACGATATTTAAACTAAAATTGCTTCAGCATTCCACAAAATTTACATCGGTTACAATCGAAAGCCGTTTTCGTGCTGTTTGGGTTTCAATAACAGAATTACCCCGTGATATAATCGTATGTGTCCATGATACAACACATCAAAGAAGACTTGCTATGTTCTATTTTTAGGGTCAAATAATCTGACCATATAAGAAAATGGCTGCAGAGCCCGTCAAGATCACCATAAGCGCGGTAAAATCGTGGTGGAAAAGCTACGATACCGTGCTGTGGTCTCCATGGTCGTGAATGATCGCCTAGTCACCGTCAGATCGGGTGGCGTCCATGATACAACACATCAAAGAAGACTTGCTATGTTCTATTTTTAGGGTCAAATAATCTGACCATATAAGAAAGCATGCATTTGCACCTTTCACAGTGATATAATCGTATATACGACCCATGAGATGCCATGATAACTGTCATCAAAGGGAAGCGTGCATGCACCAATTGGAGACTTGCTGTGTTCTATTTTTAGGCTCAAATAACCAGACCATATCAGAAAATATGCACAGTTAGTTAAATTGATTTAAGGTTTATTATGTAACGAATAATAATAAATGACTTAAGATTTTTTATATGTAACGAATAATAAATTACGTTTTGCATTTTGCAATTCTAAATTAATTCAATGTTTTAACAATCAGATTCACCAATCAATTGTCGTCAATAATCTTAACTCGCTGAGCAGAATGGGTTCGATAATCAACACCAGATTTAAAAAAAGGCAGGTTATTGTTTAGTATTTCAATTGAGAATTTAATTGGCATTTATTTAATTAGGTGATTGGCGGTTGTTGAGACCGCGATTAACACTACTAGTTCTCCTTTGTTTTGTTTTATCTGTGAGTATAAAACTTGCCAAAATGTATTGTTGAAAATTTGTGCATATGTAGTAATACTTTGTTATTTTTCTTTTATCAAATAGTTAACGAGCTTGATTGACCTACCAGTGGCTTGTTCGCACCAATTTATCGATTGGTATTGATATCTACGACAAGCATGTCGTCAAGGTGCAACTCAAAAAGATTGCATGTTGTGTAAATATTTATTTTGGTTTTGTGAAGGTCATCAGCATATTATTCGTTTTAAATAAATATTATATAATTTCATGAGAAAGGATGATTATCAAAGAACCGTAAGTGCAACTAATGTTTTATCTTTGGTTGAGCCTTTTACTAACCACGTGTTTCTTGTTAATAAATATTTTCTTTTGTGTTTTGAATAAATATATATATGACAATTAATGGTGTGTTTATTTAATAATAAACAATGAAGTACACGTTTATTTAACAATAAGTAAGTGTTTAACAGTTCATTCGACAATAAGTACAACTCAGTTAATTAACTGCTTCTATAATAACAAGTGGGATGAAACAGCCCGATAGAAAATCAGGTGTGGGATGAAACAGCCCGGGGTGTACCGGTCATTGGATGACATGACCCGCATCCGCCAATCCGGAATTAAATTGTTGACAAACGCAATCTACTCTTTCCGTAATATTTCGTCCTTGGGAAATTTATGAAACGTCGGTACATTATTCCCTTTTTCTCTGCTGGAATTTCCATAACTCTCAATAATACAACGATAATTCGGCATCTTGAAATACACTCGGAAATATTCTAGTCACAAATAAAATCTATTACAATTCAAGACGAGAAAGGTCTGCGTTTGAAAATGCTTTGAATTATATAGTGATTTGTAGCTTACATAATTACGAGCTAATGATTACTGACAATACACACTTGTTAACTGTTGGTGTGTTGATACAGACATACAGTGATATATTATACAGGCAGTGATATATTGGATAGATAATGTGTATAGTATGTGTAGTGCCTGTGACGTCATCAGCCAATCAACCTGATTAAGGTCGTTCATGAAAATTTGAAAACCGTTTTTGGCTGTCCCATACTAAAACGTAAATAGCTCAGTTAATTTTAATCAGATTGATTTGAACTTTCCGTAATATGGATTTAGTAATCATTGTTTATTATAATATGTAATAGAAAATTATGATCTTTTGTGCTCTTTAAGTTATCAAAATTCATTGAAACTATATACTTGTTCGTCTCATGACCTTTAACACTGTGTATAAATTTAAAGTCAATCGGATATTAACTTTAGCCTCAAGAGCATTCACAAAATTTATAAAGTGATCAAGGGCCATAACTTTGACAGTAATTATCAGAAATCGCTGAAAATCAATAGACTTCATCATCTTATGACCTTAAACATTGTGTATAATTGTGGACACTAGACCGACGAACAGAGGCAACAGCAATATACAACCACTTTTCAATGTGGGCGTTTAAAAATTAATAATTTCAATATTATCCAATCAAATTACTCAAATTTGGATTTTATCATAGATAAAATTTCGTAAAACAGGCCCCCCTAGTTGATTTTAACATAGAAGTGAGACTTCTAGAAGTAGAACGTAGGTCATACTCCTCACGGTGTTTCGTTTTGAGTATACATGTAGCTAATCCCACTCAATAACTGTTGTAACGTAGGCAAATTCCTGTTGCAAATTATGACTGGTCAATAGTCCGATTAACAACCAATAGCTAACTGTGTTAACAATATGATTACGCTTTAAACAAAGCTCCAAATTGTCAAGTTTAATAGTGTCCACAAGCTGAAAACAGGTAATTCGTACAATCAGGGGCCATAATCAATGAAGTTATGGTCCGATATATGCCAATATCGAAAGGGTGTTTGGGAGATAGACTTGTAGAGTGTCCACAAACTAATTGTGGACAGATGAATGGATGGACAGGGGCGACGACAACAGAAAATGTGGGCGTCAAAAAACCCTGCCAAGGTTCTACGATCTAATACCCTTGCCATACTGTGGTGACGTCCTTACTGGGAAGCTACGGCGACGGAAAATGGCCGCAGAGCCCGTCAAGATCACCATAAGCGCGGTAAAATCGTGGTGGAAATGCTAGATACCGTGCTGTGGTCTCCATGGTCGTGAATGATCGCCTAATCACTGTCAGATCGGGTGGCGTCTTTACTGCGCTGCAGCGACAGTACGGCGATCAGAAAATGCACAAACGTGAACACAACGTACGAAAATGTCCCAAAACTTGAAAACAAAATTGTGTGTTCACATCTTTTTCAGGGCAGATTGCCGAACCTTGGCGTTTGTTTTGAACATGCTCAAAACAAACGCCGTGACTCGTTGATCATTTGAGACCATCGAGACCACCGCGCGATATCTGGCGTTTCCATCACGCTTTACCACGCTTATGGCGTTTTTGATGGGCTCTGGGGCCATATTCAGACGCTTTAGCAGCGCAGTAAAGGTGCCATTCCGGTCTGGTGGGGTAAAGAACGTGACTTCTTTCAAGTTCGTACACTTTTTCAGGGATAGAACTTTATTTAAAAACACACAAGCAAAGTTTTGCTTGTTGATTTCAAATGTACAAGCAAAAATAGGATTTTGAAGAAATTCAAGGGTCAATTTTTTCTTTTGTAAAAATACTTTTCAAAATATTCATGAAACTTTATATTATATTATATTAAAAATATTTACATATGATGGAGGCACAAAAAAACAACAACATATGATTGAGTATAGCTACCCTTGAAAACTCGTTTTTTTCTCATTCAATCATTATATAATACAATATAATGTCAAAAAGTCTCCATTGATTTAGTGATTTTTGCGGATCACGGACAGATACATGTATGCATGATACGTCCGGAACTCTTAAATATATTTCTGATTTATTAAAATTTATTTCAATCTGAAAGTAAATGATTCCTTTGGGAAATCAAAGTATCGGTATAAACAATTTGATATAGAAAGTGAGCGAGAAGTCATGTGACGTAAACAAAAGCTCTGGTCGGCATTTGGCTTTGCAAACTTCTTGGAATTGAATTCTCGGGAGTTTTATAACAGTATTTATTGATCAGGCCTTTTATTTTTTATTTGTTGGTTTACGAATCCGGCGACATTGAAAACGGCAAAATAGAAATAAAAATAAATTTACTTTTCCTAGATTTTTTTATTGCCGACGATTACAATTTGGAAGAAAAAGTAAAAATACGTTATTCGGCAAACAAATATTGTCAATTTCAATATTTCACGTCAACAAAGTGCTAATAAAAACCTAAAAGTCGATGTTTGGAAGACCGATTGTTTACTAGTAGGTACGAAAGAAACGCTCGATACGAGTTCGTTCCCTTTATCACGCATATTGACAGTAATTAAAAATGGTGACATATTTAAATGTTGTCATTTTTAAGGACGGTCGCGGGCTTCATCGTCATTTTAAGAAACCTACATGTGATAAAACAGTCGGCGATATTGTTACAGAATTTCTCGATGAGAACGACATCAAAATTATTCCATAATAGCGGCAGCAGAGGGCTCGTGGACGGGTGGAACTGAAACCCCTTCCAATACACCTGTTCACGTTTCTTCAATCGCCGATTTTTAAGAATCTACACTGTCACGACAAATGACAACAACATTAAAAATTGTTCGACACTTGTGTTGTTATTTTTTCCAAAGTATATATTTCATCTGAATCAACCTATTGAAAAATTGAAAACATTTCGGCTAACTTGTATCTAAAATATAAAAACTAAATTTAAAAAATTTATTTCGCACGTACATAATAGAGTTAATTAAAAATTAGAATTTTTAATATTAGTCTAAAAAATTCAAAATATTTTATAGTAAAATGATTTTAACTAAAAGGTAGGCTCCTGACACATTTAGAACTTAAAAATAAGGCAATGTTTTCTTTCAGCCAGTAAAAGTAGGATTGTTCCTTTAAAAAAATTTTTTGCCTAGGTTGTATTTCAAGTCAATTTATTATTTTTATTTTTTTCGATGACCTACATTATATTTTAAGGGATTTTATTTTTATTTTTATTTTTATTTCGACCACCTACATGATTTTTTAAGTCCAAATTTTTTGTAAACCAACTAAAAAAAAATAAAAGGCCTCTTTAAGAAATAAACTATCATATATAACACCAAAGGGAAAACATTTTTTTCAATATTTATGTTAAATATGATCCAGAAAAATCAAAATCGCAATACACGGTACACATGATTTTAAAACCATATGTGTTGTCGCCTGAAAGCCATCCTCCAATTTGTTTGATGGAATATAACGACAATAATGAAAGGACAGATAGTCGAACACTAAAAGAGATCAATTCTGATATGTGTGTATTGTTTTTATTGAATAGGGCAAACTTCTAGTCGATAAAATATAAGATTTTTACCACAATAAAAACGATCAGTTCGGGAAAAAGACTGAAGAATTTCGAATACCTGACGCATGCGCATACGTCACAAAACGCAGATAAAGACGTAGGTTTATTTACATTTTGCAAGGAAGGAAAATAATCAATAGAATTTCGAGATTTCTGTCAGAATTACGGTCTTGATTTTGCGTGAAAAGAAGAAATAATGTTATTCATGTTATTCATTTAACAATAAGCCAAAAAAGGTTACACGCATTTTTTTTCGTGTGATATATTTTGCAGCATGCAGTCTACTAAAATCAACACGCATTTTGCGTGTTTGCGTCCGTCAAATTCGATCCCTGCACTTTTTGGACATTTTCTCGCGCTGTGTTTACGTTTACAAGCGACCTTGTAAATTTTCTAGTTGCAGCAGCACAATAAGGACACCACTCAGTCTGACGGGGCCGTTACAACACATAGTATTATGACTCGGTACAGCCACTTTCTGAATCGGTAGTGATGATAGAATTGTAAATTCTGATGAGAAATGGCCCGTAAAAACGTTTCTTAGTAAATCAAAACTATCTTGCTATGGATTAGGAATATTCTCTAGTTTTAACGAAGCGAGACAATCTAGCTGGAAATCGAGAATAGGTAAAAACCAAGCATTGGCTCCTAAAGTTGAGACATTACCTCCAACAGACGAAGCTGTAGAGAGGGACCTGAAACGACCCTACCTTCAATTAAAAGTATGGTTTTCAGCCCTGGAAACCGATCCACCAGACTTAAGTCCACTAGACTACGGCTTGAGTGAGGACTCTTCCGCCCCAAAAGATCACTAGTGCCCAGAATGGTACCAGATGGTACTAAGATGGCACCAGATGTTCTGCTTAAAGTAATAAAATGCGGGTGTCAATTTGATCCGCAATGTCAAAGCGGCCGTTGTTTCTGTAAAGTCAGATTTATCATGTTCTGATTTTTGTTCTTGTTCGAATTCAGATAAATGCTTCAATTCCGTCTCATTTGAGATCGGAACAGAGGATAGTGACGATGACGACGAAGAAGATGATTAAGATGACACAATATGACACTTTGATTTTAATATTGCTTTGGTTAATTACCTTTTTGTTATTTACAGTTTTAGCTAAACTTTAAATTTCTGGAATGATTTATCATAAAATCTAGCTGTGTGAACTTTGATTTTTCTTTTTTCAGCGTTCACGATGAGTCTTATGTTAAAATGATCTCCGAATTCGCGTTAAGCGACACCCATTTTGGGCCGCCATTTTGAATATGCCCGAATTCGTGTTCTGTGACCCCACAAACATACAAAACCAAGCATTGGCTCCTAAAGTTGAGACATTACCTCCAACAGACGAAGCTGTAGAGAGGGACCTGAAACGACCCTACCTTCAATTAAAAGTATGGTTTTCAGCCCTGGAAACCGATCCACCAGACTTAAGTCCACTAGACTACGGCTTGAGTGAGGACTCTTCCCGCCCCAAAAGATCACTAGTGCCCAGAATGGTACCAGATGGTACTAAGATGGCACCAGATGTTCTGCTTAAAGTAATAAAATGCGGGTGTCAATTTGATCCGCAATGTCAAAGCGGCCGTTGTTTCTGTAAAGTCAGATTTATCATGTTCTGATTTTTGTTCTTGTTCGAATTCAGATAAATGCTTCAATTCCGTCTCATTTGAGATCGGAACAGAGGATAGTGACGATGACGACGAAGAAGATGATTAAGATGACACAATATGACACTTTGATTTTAATATTGCTTTGGTTAATTACCTTTTTGTTATTTACAGTTTTAGCTAAACTTTAAATTTCTGGAATGATTTATCATAAAATCTAGCTGTGTGAACTTTGATTTTTCTTTTTTCAGCGTTCACGATGAGTCTTATGTTAAAATGATCTCCGAATTCGCGTTAAGCGACACCCAAAACATATAAAACAATATATTACACAACCGAAATATGAAATTCTTGTACTCCCGCCGCCATTTTGGGCCGCCATTTTGAATATGCCCGAATTCGTGTTCTGTGACCCCACAAACATACAGAACGATATATTAGTTTTTGTTACATGCCTTAGGATGGTTAAAAATTGTTTTTAATATTTTTCCCGTCATTTTTGGCCGCCATCTTCAATATTTAATTTTCCCCAAGGGTGACACGACCACACCCACCCTGGAAAAATCAAGGAGACCCTACCCAACAATAATCCACCGAGAAACATTCTATATCAAACAAAAGTGGGTTCTCGGCCCTGACGTCCGGACTACATTGTTTGATATCATAGACAATGGTCTTGATGTTCAAAACATTTTTTCACTGTCTCTCTCTCTCTTAGTAATGGCAGACCTATCTCTCTTTTTCTCTCGTCCTGGCTAGTGTAGTCCTGGCTAGTGTAACAACGGCAGATCTCTCTCTCTCAGATCTATCTCTCTCTCTTGTAGTAACGGCAGATCTATCTCTCTCTCGTCCAGCTAGTGTCCAGCTAGTGTAACAACGGCAGATCTCTCTCTCGTATAACAGATTTCTCTCTCTCGTATACAGTAGAACTTGTATTCAGCAGACACCCAAGGGAAATTTCAAAATGCCTGCTTAATGGAGGTGCTTTTTGAATAAAGGTGTACGATATTGCCCAAACCCCTACCACAAAAAAATAAAGATATAGACTGCATATATTGACCCAACCCGTACCACAAAAAAATAAAGATATAGACTGCATATATTTTTTATTCATGTAGTATTACAATAACAATACATGTATTTTTTATCTAGTTGTGAATTCAAAGGAGTCTCGTATATAGACTGCATATATTTTTTATTCATGTAGTATTACAATAACAAAACATGTACTTTTTATCTAGTTGTGAATTCAAAGGAGTCTCGTAGGCCCTGTACATGTTAGTAATACTGGAACTCATGTCCCCCAATATTTCTTTTACTTTCATCATAGCGTCTAAAAGCATTTCAAAATGCCGTGAATTTGAGTATTTCACACCCCAACTATTTTAGCTATTACGCGACCACTTAATAAAATAGGGAACGAACATCAATACTTGCATCGATAAATTTGACCGTCGCTGAATCTTGCGCCGAACGAAGATTCTTTACTAAAAAAATCTCGAACATAACTTCGGTAAACTTGTCATTCTGTACCAACCTTAGATACTACTGTCTACCATTTTGATGCATTCGACAATATTTATCTATTTTTGTGAAGAAAATCGATGAATTAATATTATTTTATCATGGACAAAAAACATTCGCGGATTTTATCCCCGATTTTACAGGGGATGTAACTATGTATGTAATATTATAGGGGGCGCTAAAACGTATGTTTAATAACTCGGTATCCTTTCATTTTATTCAATCAGTATCAATCAGTGTCATAACGCGTGAAAACTATGATCAGGTTAGTTGTTTAATAAAACAAAAGATTAATAAACAGATAATCCCGGGTTGATTGTTATTTTTACATTTCTTTTTACCTGATCAGTGGGGTTCCAGTTAATTAACTACTACCCACGGGATTAGCGGGAGTGTTACAAAGAACGAACGACAATGGCCGTTGAATAGCCGATGTTTTGTTGAGTTTATTAGTAAAATCGTGACCGTTGAAACAAGAGAATTGTGACGGGGGGAATTAATCATGATGCCCGTTGCACGCGTTATCAATTCAGACTCTTTCTTAGTGTTAATTAGTGATAGTAGTTATTTCAAGCCAAGTGAGTAAGTCATGTCAAGACAGTTCAGTATCGTTCGCTTAAGCGAGAACGCGATTGTCCGTGACAGTTCACCCTCGTTCGCTCAAGCGAGAACGTGATTCTCCGAGATGTGCTCGCTTAATGGATGAAATAGCATGATCGGGAGCTAATATAAGTGCTTGCTGCACGCGTTGAACAGGTGCGTGTTTAGTAGAGGTTAAATTACTTAAAAATCGCTCTGGGGGATTTTTTGGTGTTCGTTGAAGCGAGTGTTCGCTGATTATGAGTGCACGCCGTAGCAAGTTCTACTGTAACAGCAAATATTTCTCTCTCTCCCCTGTAACGAACGTGGAACAGATCTCTCTCTTTCCCTCTGGTAGTGTAACAACGGCAGATATCTCTCTCTCCCCCCCTCTCTCTCTCACTCCCTCATAGTAACGGCAGATCTTGGTGGAAAACAATCTAGCTTTTACGATTGCCGATGAAGCCGGTGTCGGGAATGGTTGGATCTTAAAAAATAACGGAGACCAGTAAGTGTTTTCTACTGTTTATTCTTTCCTTTTATTACGGTCCCTATGAGAGAAATGTATTACCCGTAAGTCTAAATAGCAAACCACGCGGTGTGAGAGTCCCATGTTACCCGTAGGTCTAATAATAGCAATGATTTATTCATAATATTTTAAAGGTATTTACCAAGTATTTTTAAACAGATATCGGCAACTCCAATATCTGCAAAATTGGCTTATATCGGTCGATACCGATTTTTTTAAATAGGTCAGTTATTCCAATTACCGATATTATAACCGATTATCGAACCATCACTAGTTTTAGGGGTTTTAAAACCCTTTTGTATTTGTTCAAAATGAATTCATCGGCAATTCTTTGGTCATATTTATAAACTAGAGATTCTCCGCTTTACAACAATGCCAATTAATATGCAAGAGCAATGAGTCGTCGCCCGCTGCTAGCAAAGAAACATAACAAATTTCACTGATAATTTTAAGAAATATGACAGATTTATGAATTCGGTACTCGTACAAAACATTCAAATAAAGGCGTTCAAAAATCTTGTATTGGTATTTTGACTTTTTGTATCGATAGATAGTATATTAATAGACCCATTTTTGTTAAAATTTCAATTTCGATCAAAATCAATTATTTCACTTATTTTGTCTGTAGTCCAAAATTAGATATTGCGCATTCTGACTCAAGATGCCATGGGGAAACACATTTGATTCTTAATTATATCACCACGAGAGATATAAAACACACATTAACAAATATATGGCTTCGGATAGCCGTGGCGATAGAGAGGCGGCTTCTCACCAATGCATCGAGGGTTCAATCCCAGCTCAGGGCAAGAACTTTATCGTTGTAAGTGAGAGGGATATTCGGTCTCCCGTTCGATCAGACAGGTCCCCCCCCCCCCAAGTTCTTCTTCTGAAATCATTCGTACGTTCTGTACCAAGGGCCAATATGAAAGCAGGTCTCAGGCCTAATTTGCTACCCTTGTAAAATGACGAGATTATTATTATGTGATTTAGTGTTAGAACATAACGATATCTTTCACTGGCCCTTTCTCAAAACTACCTTTTCTGACTTTGGCGACACAAACGGATATAGCTTAGTCAATTTAACCGAACTGCAGTCGCCTTGACACCAAACGTTTCCCAATATGAACCCCAAATAAGCTTGTGCACGCTTGTATATGTATAAATAGAATTGCTTCTTTCATTGCTCTGCACAGACTATTTGTGATATGGTAAGAGGCGAAGTCTGAAATGGTCGCGTTGATGTTTGAATCGTATGTTGTTTATTTTTGTTTATCAGGAATAGGGTTATATGGTTCAGTGCTCAGAATTTCAGCTTGTATATATGTATGTGTATTATCTGCTATCATATTATCTGTTTCAATAAAATTAGCGTAAACAGATTGGTGTTGATTATCCTTTTTTAATCATTAGTTGTGATTCCAAAATAATCCATACAGATCTCAAAGTGCCGCCTGCTCCAAAATATGTATCAATCCGCATATAAAATGTAACGAGAATAAATATAAATTGTAAATTAAACAACAATGGACATAACGCCGTATTTTGCATGGGAAACCCGTTGTAAGAACAGCCACAAATAGTGTGACGAATCAAACCTTGCCACTGTGCATTTAAATTCATATTTAAAGAGAAGGTATTTGAAGATCGATATATCTAGCCATCTTCGGTGTCTTTTGCCGGGGTAATCGAAATCACTGACAAATAGTCCTTTTATTCACTACCATCCATAATTGTTTAAAAGATTTCCTCCGATTCGATAATTTTAATAAATAATAATTCATTTATTCAGGATACTTAAAGGGGAAGACCAACGATTTTCAACAAGGTTTCCATAAATCTCAAATATATATTTATAAATAATCCCCTCTGTAACACACAGCAAAAAAGTTTTTGTAAGTGAGAAATTAATTTTTATTTAAACCGGAAGTGACATAGTTGGTTCAACACGCTTATTGGGCTCTATAGTAGTCATACAGATTTGGCATAAGTTTACTGCTGTATTGTGTTCACGCGTCGACCTTTGGCCGAAAATCTGATCAAATGTCCATGTTTATTTGGATATTATAAACACGAATTTATGGTTTTTTAACGTTTAGTACACAAAGCTGTCGCGTAAATTCACTCACACTGAGCAGCACGCTCAGTCTCAATTCACGCCACATGGCTAATTAGTATGCATCACGTGGTTTGATTGACAGCTTGCAAGTGACATGTATTTCTTCTGCTTAGATGTTTATGTGCTTGCTGATGGCGTTTTTCACCAGAAACAGACCACAATTATGGGCATTTGAGACATGTAATATAATGCATTTTGGCACATAATGTCGACGTGAACGTTTTTTCCATTTTTCTTCCATTTCCTATTGAGAACTGCTGTGCACTAATGTTTATACGGCATTACCCATAGACGAGATATTTTATATTTCACACGTTGGTGTCTGACGTTGACAAACTTTGAAATTTATATATTTATTTAAATATATATGTCACGAGTCCGTTGAAATAAATAAAAACACTGTCAGCAGACTCAGCACGCACACAAACATTCAAGCAGACGAAAAATCTGTCACTTGCCGGGTGTTAAACAAACCCCGTGATGCATACTAATTAGCCATGTGGTTTGAATTGAGACACAGTGTGCTGCTCAGTGTGAGTGAATTTACGCGACAGCTTTGTGTACTAAACGTTAAAAAAACATAAATTCTTGTTTATAATATACTTATAAACATAGTCATTTGATCAGATTTTCGGCCAAAGGATGCCATGTGAACACAATACAGCAGTAAACTTATGCCAAATCTGTATGATTACTATAGAGCCATATTTTTTTTTTTTTTTACGTAATGAAACATTTATTATACACTAAAATGTGATTAAAAGTAAGAACTCATTAAGTAATTATCAGAAAATCATTCTAATTTGTTTGGCTTTGATAAAGTTCTCCTCCATGCTGTTCAAGTTATCAAAATTAATTGAAACTCAATATACTTGTTCGTCTCATGACCTTCAACACTGTGTATAAATTTAAAGTCAATCGGATATTAACTTTAGCCTCTAGCGCGTCCACAAGATTTTTTGAAGTGTTCAAGGGCCATAATTCTGATAGTATTATTGAAAATTGCTGAAAATCAATAGGCATCTTCATCTCATGACCTTAAACACTGTGTATAAATTTATTCGGTTATTAACTTTAGCCTCTAGAGCGTCCACAAGATTCTTTGAAGTTATCAAGGGCCATAACTCTGACAGTAATTATCAGAAATCGCTGAAAAACAATAGGCTTCTTCATTTCATGACCTTAAACACTGTTTATACATTTAAAGTCAATCAGTCAATTGAGTTATTAACTTTAGCCTCTAGAGCATCCACAAGATTTTTTGTAGTAATCAAGGGCCATAACTCTAACAGTAATTATCGGAAGTCACTGAAAATCAATAGGCTTCTTCGTCTCATGACCTTCAACAGTGTGTATAAATTAAAAGTCAATCGGGTATTGACTTTAGCCTCTAGAGTGACTAAAGATTTTTTGAAGTAATCAAGGGCCATAACTCTGACAGTAATTATCGGAAATTGCTGAAAATCAATAGGCTTCTACGTCTCATGACCTTAAACACTGTGTATAAATTTAAAGTCAATTGGATATTAACTTTAGCCTCTAGAGCGTCCACAAGCAATTGTGGACGCCGGACCGCCGGCAATATACGACCACATTTCAATGTGGGCGTATAAAAATTAATTTCTCACTTACAAAATCTTTTTAGCTGTGTGTTACAGAGGTGATTATTTATCAATATATATTTAAGATATATGGAAACCTTGTTGAAAATCGTTGGTCTTCCCCTTTAATATATAAAAATCACGTATAGTAATAATACTCACTAGAAATTTATACAGTTAACGATTTCACGCTCATTTTGCTCTATAGTAGTCATACAGATTTGGCATAAGTTTACTGCTGTATTGTGTTCACGCGTCGACCTTTGGCCGAAAATCTGATCAAATGTCCATGTTTATTTGGATATTATAAACACGAATTTATGGTTTTTTAACGTTTAGTACACAAAGCTGTCGCGTAAATTCACTCACACTGAGCAGCACGCTCAGTCTCAATTCACGCCACATGGCTAATTAGTATGCATCACGTGGTTTGATTGACAGCTTGCAAGTGACATGTATTTCTTCTGCTTAGATGTTTATGTGCTTGCTGATGGCGTTTTTCACCAGAAACAGACCACAATTATGGGCATTTGAGACATGTAATATAATGCATTTTGGCACATAATGTCGACGTGAACGTTTTTTCCATTTTTCTTCCATTTCCTCTTGAGAACTGCTGTGCACTAATGTTTATACGGCATTACCCATATGTGGGCGTATAAAAATTAATTTCTCACTTACAAAATCTTTTTAGCTGTGTGTTACAGAGGTGATTATTTATCAATATATATTTAAGATATATGGAAACCTTGTTGAAAATCGTTGGTCTTCCCCTTTAATATATAAAAATCACGTATAGTAATAATACTCACTAGAAATTTATACAGTTAACGATTTCACGCTCATTGGGCTCTATAGTAGTCATACAGATTTGGCATAAGTTTACTGCTGTATTGTGTTCACATCACGCGTTAAATTTACCCACCCACCATGAATAAAAGACAAATTAATTTACATATTTTATATATTTTAATATCATTTGATTGTTATAATTACACAATTTAACCAAAAAACATGAAAACACAAAATAAAGCACTTGTCATAGGCCCTACTCATGTCTATATTTACTGAAAGTAGGTGTCACAGCTCTGTTGCTCGTGTTGGAAGAAAGTTTTTTTTCCCGATTTGTAACCCCTTTTAAACTCAACGTCACATACTGGCTATTTAATGTTTTATAATAATTTTAAAATATTTTGGAAGCAGATATCTGTTCTTTTGTTTGATATAAGTTTTATGTATGTGTTCATTTTATCAATTTCATAAACGTAAGTTAAAGATAGTAAGCTGACACTGCCAGGCAGGATACGCTCACATTTTTGAGAGATGAATAGAGAACAAGCAAAACCGAAAGTGATTTTTCCTACAATCAAAGGCCATAATACATTAAGTTACAATTTGATATGCGCAAATTTGGAAAGGAACCAAGATCTTTGGGTTATAACCATGCATTTCAAGTTTCATCAAAATCAAATTAAAATTGTGACCTATACAGAATCCACAACCTTGATACCATTTTTTAACAGCATTCGCGTACAAACGGCAGCCATTTTGTATGGTCATTTTAGTCTTATTTTCCCGAAATTTGAACTCAATCTTCCTTAGCTTGTAACAGCGATATATTTAAACGATTTTTTTAATCGGATAATAACTGTCACCTCCCGAGGGACCACAAGCTAACCAAAGGCGAATTTGAGTACTATCAGGAGCCATAATTCAGGAAGTTACAATCCGATATGCACAAATATTGAAATGAACCAAGATCTTTGGGTTATAACCATGCATTTCAAGTTTCATCAAAATCGATTCAAAATTGTGATACAGGGTCCACAAACTTGAAATACCATTTTTTAACAGTATTCGCGTACAAAAGGCGGCCATTTTGTATGGCAATTTTAGACGGGTTTTACCAAAATTTGACCGCAGCCTTCATTAGGAGGTAAGGCAACACAAGTCGTAAAAAAAATATCCAGCATGTACCTACATCCGCCATACATGTATATCCATTCAAATGTATTAAAACTGATTCAGATGATTATGCTGTCTTTTTTATCCGAACAATGGCGAAGTTTGGCAGATTTGCCTTTTTTATTGATATCGAAAGAACCTCCATCTTGTATCACGTGATGTTTATTACCTCCCCTGATAAACTAGAATTTGATTCGTGTTAAAAGTCATTGGCGACAATATTTCAATCATTCGAACTTAATCGGCTCATTATTGCCGGCTTCAGTCGGTCCTTGTTTGGAAAATCCTATTGATAAAATAATGAACCATAGAACAGGTTAATTAATTATAACTTGCAGCTAAGAATACGATACGATGACGATAGTCGTCATAATGCATACCTTAGTCTTAGAATCTGGGTCATTATTAGCACATTTACGGTAGTTTTGATAATCCGGAAAATAATAATTGGATTACCCATTTGATGATTTTACTGAGCAGTTGTTAATTAGATTTAAATAGTCATTCAATATAAACACTGGATAGAGCACCGAATATCCTGAGAAACACACCGAATATCCCAAGAAGCAGTATTTCCGGCAATCTCCAATAACGATGACACGGTGTGACATGCATTGGTTGGAATTCGGTAAATAATTATAAATAAACCGGCGATACTAGATTTAGTTTTAAGTACTGTTTACCATGATTATTATTTTTGATACACCTGGTGATAGAGGCTTAGTTTTTAAAAATATTGTTGTCTTTATGGAGGGCTATTAGGCTACATAGTCGTATGGAATTTTATTTTAAACCAATTTCAATGTGAATTAAATATGGATAATTATTTTCCGTGTTCAGTCTCAGTGTTTTAGCAGACTTGATTTTGGGTTTATGTTTTAAGTATGTACAATAAAGTTGAATATAACGGAAAGCAAAAACGTAAACAAGTAATGACTTTCTCATTTAAAAAAAAAAAACAAAGACCGCCCTCCCGCCCCAACAATTTTCAGCAATAGCCAAATTTTATTTTGCACCATCAATGAGTAAAAAAAAAAAGGAAACCGCCCTCCCTCCCTATAGTTTCAGCTGTCAGTTGCCCGAGAAACAAGACATTTATTTTGTGTGGCCTAACGGTGATATAATCAAATGATTATTTAAATCGCATAATAATTGTGACCTAGAGGGACCACAAGCTAAACAAAGGCGATTTTGCACAAATTCAGGAAGTTACGATCCGATATGCACAAATATTGAAAGGAACCAAGACCTTTGGGTTATAACCATGCATTTCAAGTTGCATCAAAATCAAATTAAAATTGTGACCTATACAGGGTCCACAACCATGATATCCCATTTTTTAACAGTATTCGCGTTTAAACGGCAGACATTTTTAATGGCAATTTTGGTCCGAAATTTGAACTCAACCTTCCTTAGGGGGTAACAGTGATATAATCAAACAATTTTTTAAATCGGATAATAATTGTGATCTCCAGAGGGACCACAAGACGATTTTGGGTATAATCAGGGGCCATAATCCATGAAGTTTTCATCCGATACATGCCAATTTCGAAAGCAGCCGAGATCTTTGGGGATAAACCTATATTTCAAGGTTGTCAAAATCGGGTAAGAATTGTGACCTGGACGGACAGGGGCGACGACAATATACGTCCACATGAAAATGTGGGCGTATAAAAAACGTCAATTTCCCGTGTTTTGACAATAGGCTGAAGATTTTTGTCACGTTTTTAAATGAGGGTACCCCGCTTCAAGTGCTCGGCGGGCACACTTATTTTTATCAATATTATTATTTAATTCCACATGTAATATCATAAGAAAGACAAATCATCAAATGAACGATCTTTCGATCTGTCGAGGGTGCTTTGTAATTGTTTGTTGGCATTTCGAAGTATCATGCAATTTTTGTAAGTTAAACAATTCAATTCACGAAAAAAAAAATGGGAGGCGCTTTGTCAATATAGCACCGATCAAAAGTTTTATTGTCGTTTCAATGCTATTAAAATCAACAAAATTGGAGCATGGTAAGTGTGCCAGCCCAGCACTTGAAAATGGTATACAATGGATATGGCATTAGATGACGTCATTTCAACACGAAAAGTAAAAATCAAATTACAAGTTCTTGAGACCCATATTCGCGGTTAAATACGTTGAAATGCAACTCAATGTTCATTTACACTAGGGGTTGCGGATTTGCAAGTTTTTACGAAAAAAGGTAATTAACTACCCTTATCATCTAGAATCTAATACACGTCAAGAATGTGCCAAATACCGTCAAGATTCATCAAAAACCGTCCAGTTTGTGCTACAGTGTAGATTTAGAAATTGTCTAGTTTTGACAACGATCGTCCATTTTGGAAGGGGTTTAGTTTTTATACAAGACCTTATTTTCTCGGACGTTGTCGAGAAATGAACAGTGTTTTTACACAAGACATTCAGATTTTACTACAAATTACTACTTTACCGAGAGCCGTATATATGTGTGATCGACTCTAGCGAAAACAGGCGCTTTTCGCTGGTGGCTATTTTAAGCTACGACCAATATAAGATGCAAAATCAAATTTTTGTATGAAATGTGTTTTGGCCAAAAAAAGATCGAAAATACATTAAACTTTCATCCCTGAAAAAGAGAAAATAGAATTCCACTCCAAAATTGTATTTTAGAAGAGATTTGTCAAGGTATACGTTCAGAAGTTATGTTTTTATCCAATAAAAAGTAAAAAACTCCACCAAAATCGGACATTGTTTTGAATTATTTCGCTTGGCTCGATTGCTAAATAACTTCTATCAAACTCCGCCCCCTGACGTCAACTTTCCAAATATGGTAAATTCATGCATATTCAATAAGATCTAATGGCGCAAGGGCCAGTAGTATCGAAGCTTACAATATGTCTAGAGCTGTTAAGAATGACCTTTTGTTGATAGGTCGTTGTTCTTTCAAAGACGCTGATTGGCCAATCTTCCCTTGCGCATGCGCTAAGATGTACTTGTGTTTTATGGCACGAGAGAAAAGGAAGCAGGATTTAAACCTATGCCATAACATTGCTTGCCTTACTTCGAGCGATATATGAATAAAGTGTGAAAATAATAATGTCTTCCGCAAATTCTGCCGTAAGAATAGCTTGTATGCTAAATTCCATCTGGGAATTTGACATTGGAGACGAAGAAGTTCTTGGTGTGTTTGAAGATTACTTTTCGGCTTCGTGAATCGTAGACACCTTGACAGCAAACAAACTCGGTAATACTAATAGTGTCAATGAAACGTTTATAAATATTTTAGTGTATCTCACGACTGTAATTATCAGAGTATCAAGTATATTTAAGTAATTAGAAACTTTCGCTGAAAACCACGTGGTAGACCTGATTATCCGGAACTTGTGTAGCCTACCGCCATATCTCAGTAACAGTGAACTGTACGACTTGTCCAGCCTATAATTAATCGTATAAGTGATAATTTTATAAATTCTATGGTGCCCTTCCCATGCCTGTGACCAACTTTATTTGTTTATGTTCGATCATTAATCTAGTGTCAAGTGGGCAGCCAATAAGTCGTTGTACCGTTGATTTGAAACCTTGTTAAATCAGAGTATTTTGTGATATAGAATTGATCTGTTTACATTGTTGTGTTTATGTTCGATCATTAATCTAGTGTCAAGTGGGCAGCCAATAAGTCGTTGTACCGTTGATTTGAAACCTTGTTAAATCAGAGTATTTTGTGATATAGAATTGATCTGTTTACATTGTTGTGTTGTGGAAAAAAGTAATTATTCTTTTATAAACGGTTAAAAAAAAAATACCGGCCTTCCCCCCACACAAAAATTTAATTTGACATCCAGTTTTCTTAGAGGGGTCCTAGGTGTGCAAAAACATAATAAGTGGTGTTTTAATCCTTAATTGTTTTTTTTGTTGTGGAGAAAAGTAATTATTTTTTTAAACGGTTTAAAAAAAAGACCCCCCCCCCCCCCCCCACCACCCGGCCTTCAACACACCCAAAAGTAAATCCGGGATATTTTCAAATTCAAGATGGTCGTTCGGTTCAGCTGTTGCTATGGTAACAGTCGGTGACGCTCATATTATTATGCCAAAGATGTGTTATTTTGTTTAAATAAATTTTATTTAAAACAGAAAAACGTAATTATTTTTTTATAAACGGTTAAAAAAAAAAAAAAAAAAAAAAAAACCAAACCCACCCATCCCCCCACCACCCGGCCTTCCACACACACAAAAATAAATTCGGGATGTTAAAATTTTTTTTGAATGTGTTGAATTGATTTTTGATTTGATTCAAACGTCATTACACATTAGGGCAGACTTTGGTGAAGTTGGCTTAATTTGGGACATTTTCAAATTCAAGATGGTCGTTCGTTTCAGCTGTTGCTATGGTAACAGTCGGTGACGCTCATATTATTATGCCAAAGATTTTGTTTATATAAATTTTATTAACAACGACGCTGTGTAATGTTTTTTTTTTTTTTTGAGGTGTTGGATCTGTATTTAAAACTTTAACCCATATTTGTGATTTGAGCAGGATCTGAGAAAATTGATAAAACTTGGTCATTGTTTGACTAATCATTTTTTTTTTAATAAAATATTTTTTTATGTATAGGACTATCATATGAAGAGAAATGATCAGAGCTATGACTGTGACAATTTTCAAGTCATTTGATTGATTTATAAGCTTATTTGCTATGGACTTTTGAATGAGATAATACTTTCTTCGATCTTAATATTTGGCGGCCATTTTCTCAATTTCTCAGTCTGCTGAGTTATAACCCAGAAAAGGGTATAACTTACCGAATTATTATCCGATTTCAAAAATTTATCCAATTTTAGAAAGCTCTTGATGTCCAATTCTCTCAGAATCTCAATTTTGAAATTTTGCAAGAAGAGCCTGTTTTTGCTAGAGCCCCTCACATATGTGGTTACAATTAATAGAAAAAAAGATTTTAAAAATATTCACTGATACAGCTTCGTCATCGTTTTATTCCTTCTGTCATTCAATATAATATCCATGATGGCTGTACGCGCATCAAACAACGATAATTGTTCATTGGTTAAAGACGGTCTACACGCGGAAAATTTACAGCAGCTATTGGCTAACGGCACACATTATAAATAACCTTATTTGCATATTCACTGATACAACTTCGTCATCGTTTATTCTTTCTGTCATTCATATAATATCCATGATGGCTGTACGCGCATCAAACAACGATAATTGTTCATTGGTTAAAGACGGTCTACACGCAGGAAAATTTACAACAACTATTGGCTAACAACACACATTATAAATAACCGTAGCATATTTGCATATTGCATAAGCATACTAATACTATTTATAATATTGTTACCTGGAATTATTTTTAAGCTGACAGTCCCAAGGACCAACATAATACCGTGTTTTGCGTAGTGCAGCATAAAATTATAATAATACATACAGTATGCAAGTCTAAAATAATTATATTTGTGAAAAATTGTCTTACATTAGGCGACAGTCCACACTGATTTGAAGGTGTAGTTCCAGTATTACACCAAGGTTAATCCATGTCAAGTGCACAATATTTTCACAATGATAAATATTTGCACAAATGTGACCCCCCATGGCATACTGAGTCTTAATGAGGGAATTTTGAAAATTGAGTTATTGTTATTTTCATATTCTGTGACTCAATACCTTCAATTTGATGTATAGTTTGTTTAAATCGGGAATAAATTGACTGAGTTGTGGCGGCTTTAAGCCAAAGTAAGTATTGAGAAAAATCAAGTTAAAGATTTGGTATGTTTCAAAACAAAATGCCATAGCAACCAGGCCATTTATTTGCTTTTTTGTCGTGGAATATTGTTTACTAGGGGTTTTCAGGGGTGCTAAAGACGAATGTTATAGTAAAAATTTCATCCGAGAATTTCCGCCATTTTTTTTTCAAAATGGACGCCAAAATGACAAATTTTCGAGTTTTCATAAGTAACGTGTTTATTAATGTCATTGGTCGGGTTTTGGGGGTTACTGCATTAAAAATTGCAGTATAAGAGTCAATCAGATAATATCCGCCATTTGGTTTTTCATAATGGCGGCCTAAATAATAAAATTAATCCGACAATATCGACCATTTTGTTTATCAAAATGTCGACCAAAATGAGAGTTCTGATTTTGTCACCGTATATTTGTAACCGCATGGTGCCATGTCATTTTATTTGTGTTATTAGGCACACGAATGTTGTAGTATCAAAGGGTCAACCGGACTGTATCCTCTATCTTGTTTTTCAAAATGGCCACCAAACCAACTATTGGAGATCTTATACTTGGTACTCGTGTAATATATCATTTTTGGGGTTTTCGGGGTCGCTAAAGACGACAAACATGGTTTTGGGTCGATGCAACGAGTATTTATCATTTTACATATTCGATGATTTTATGGTCACTCATCAGTTATGGTCACACCTTGCAGGGTATGGTATGCTATCAAGTATAAGAAAGGGGAACATTTTTCAAAAAACAACAGTATACTAAAAACTCTCATAAGTTTAATAGAACATAATAACAAATTATTTTATAATGCAACAGAAAATATTTGTCTGACTATTGTATACATCTTAATTAATTGGGTACTGATAGGTCTACTGTTTTGACTGCCGAGTTCTTATTAAAAGACGTGTCACTAGGTGTTATGATCATAAATGCAGTATAAACATGGTTTGACAAAACACCTTAATTGAAACTAGTTATTATGGCCATTGTATAAGAATTATACTATTGCTTTACGAGAATTTAATTTATTAATTCATAGGGCATCGGTAACTTCGAGAATGGAAAAGGCGGTCATGAAAGCTCTCGGTTAGCTGAAAATGAATTGAATTCACTGAAATCTGCAGTTTTAAGAAAATGCAAGGTAAAGGTGTCGGTATGTTCTGTGTAAGATAAAGAACGAGACTGAGGTTATGCAGGGGAAGAAAGACTGAAGAAAATAGCCCGAGAACGAGATAAACCGAGGCCGGTAGCTGTTTTTTTTTTTCTGGAGTCTTTCTTCCCCAGCATAATCGAAGTATGACTTTATCTTGCTTATAAACCGTCTATGTTTAAAAGTACTTAACATGAGAATTCTAGTAAGAATTCACGTAAGAAAAACCTTATGCCAGTATATCATGTTTTCTAATGGACAAACAAACCTACCCTGGAAGAATAAACCGATACAGGTTTAAAGAAAAACTTTATATAAATATATTTAGACAGCAGGATATACCGGGCATAGAACATACCCAAAAGATCAGAGATTTAACATTACAGGTTTATAAAAAAAACAATATCACACAGCAACCATGCCATTAAATCATTCGTTATTTTGTCGTTTAATATTAATATTTCTTCTATCTATAAGTTCTCAAGGGTGCTGAAGACGAATATTGTAGTAAAATCATATTTCCTGTTATAACGTGTAATTTAGAACAATGTATACATTAGTAGTCTAAGTTTGTATATTATAACTTTGGTGAGTTTAACTTCAGTTAACCCTTTTGCTGCGAGGCTCAAAATGGGTAAATTAATGAACTGTGCTAAGTTAAAAATAGCTGTTTTAATTAGAAATGCATCAATATGTACAGGGCCAAATAATAACAAGAATAAATGGTTTTAGATCTTTTATGTAACAGAAAAGGTTATTCCATTTGATTAATACTTTCTGTTCATCAAATTTAGAAGTTCATATCATTATGCTAAATTATGCAAATTAGCTAATTAATATGCAAAAACGACGAAAATGATCATTTTTCCTGAAATTGAGGATAAATAATAAAAAATATAAAACTTGGTATAGAATAACAATATTCTACAATGTCCTGTGTACAATTCAATGAGTGTTTTATGGTTTTCAAGGGACTAAATATCAAAATAACCCCTTAGAAGGGAAACGAACGATTCCCAGAAATCCAACGAATTTAGAACAAATGTCTGTAATTGTAACTGGAACTCAAAAATTTAACTATATTATATTATTTTACTGAATAAAACTAACTTATTTACACAACACAGTTATTTCATTTAGTCTTCTAGTTCTATATAATCCCTTTTGTACTTGCAGACTGTCTAGGCCTATTTTGCGGAGGGGGCGGGGCATCATTTTCGGAATCAGAAACATTATTTTCACTGGATCTGTGCTCGACATCTATGTCTAAGTCAACATTAGAATCGGAATTTTCGTCCTGTAAATCAATGTTACACGAATCATCTTCTGAGTCGATAAACTCCGCTTCAGAATCACTGTTAGCGAATATGTCTTGCAGCACCGACTCCGCTGTTCTATCCACGCGTTTGTACATAAGTTCAGGTCCTCAAAACTCCATTTTTTTTAAAGGAAACATCATTTGTTTACATTATACAATTGAAGCGGAAGCATTTATCTGACACACAGTGCCGCCTATAAACAGCGGGAGGTAATACACTTCACTCTGTCGGCCAGCTTTCATTGATAGTACAAAGTCGCAAAAATGCGACGTGCCGCATGGAATGGAAAATAACGTCTGTCGCATTTTTGCGACTTCTTGCAGCGAAAGGGTTAATCTCCTTAATTAATTAGCACCTTGGTGCTAGTGGTCGGAAGGTTAAGGTTGTTGATTGGGTAATCAAGTTTTACAATTGAAATTAAGATTCCGGGTGTACAAAAAGTCTATTTTTATTTTAATTTGAACAATATTTTATTCAAATAAGATACATGTTATTCATTGTAAACTGTCAAAAGTTAAGGATTCAAAAACTAACCAAAGGCTTATATTAATTCGTCCCCTTATTTAATAAATATACTAAAATAGACGTATGATATATACACTGCACCTACAAATACATTAACAGTGCTGTATTTTGTAGTCACTATTAATCGTGCATGCAAGTAATTTAATAGTTAGTGACATTTACAGTGCCTTACCATTTTGTAATACATTTAGAGGCCGTCAGATGTATAATAATCGAGAATTCAGTTAGTATTTTACGATGGTTATTGTAGTCCTTTAGATAAATGTATAAATTTGTGGACTGTATTAAAAATGTACATATCCATTTGCAAGGTAGTATTACTATCGCCATTTGAATTCTAACATTGGTATCCTTTGGACAATGTTACAAATAATGTTCCGTGTTCTCCATTGTTATTTTCAGCCTTCGGTACCGTAACGGTATCCCAAAAATTATGATTCCCTAAAATTTAAAATTCATTGGCATGAAATGCTTAGGTTTAGTTTCGTGCATTTTGGAAGCGGTGTAATTAAACAATGGCATATATCCCCCACTCGATAATCATCGGGTTTAGACACATTGGTCGTTCTCATTATGCTAATAGAATAATATCCAATCTGCATTCTTCACTTTGCATACCGTAAGAAGCGAGAGTAAACAGATTTCACCTATACATACCTCTTCAGAAAGCCGTTAATTGGCTATTTTGTTTATTTCCATTTGAGGGCTCTAACTTATTTTCTAACCGAGATAAGTATAAAATCATCACCGCTTTGATTAGTTATTCGGTGTAAATAATGGATTATCGGCGGCCTTATCATTGTCAGTTATCAATCAATTAATCCCTAATACCGTACGTGAGAAGTGTTTACAAATTAGCATTACTCAATGACACGAACAGCGTGTTGATTAATTTACGATGTTTTTGATTAACACTCCATGGCTATCTATATTAGGTTTATTATACGATCAGAATTATGTTGCTTCATGTAATGTATTGGACGTTTAATCTTTAATAAACAAACAACACCAACAATTGCTTCTGGCACTTTTCATAGTGAATCGCATGTAGATAGCCCAATAACATGGCCCAAAATCAACATGGCCCAAAATCTAATTTCTATCAATCGCTTGAGCCTCGATCCGGCCACGGAACCACAATGCTTTGCACGCGTTGTCTGGGCCAATCAGCGAGCGAGTCGTGTTGACAGCATAGCAACAAGCCGAGGTTGTTTACAGTTTTAGGGGTTTTAAAACCCTTTTGTATTCCTTCAAAATAAATTCATCGGCAATTCTTTGGTCATATTTATAAACCAGAGATTCCCCGCTCTACAACAATGCCAAATAATATGCAAGAGCAATGAGCGGTCGCCCGCTGCTAGCGAAGAAACATAACGAATTTCACCGATAATTTTAAGAAATATGACAGATTCATGAATGCGGTACTCGTACAAAACGTTCAAATAAAGGCGTTCTAAAATCTTGTATTGGTATTTTGACCTTTTGTATCGATAGATAGTATATTAATAGACCCATTTTTGTTAAAATCTCAATTTCGATCAAAATCAATTATTTCACTAATTTTGTCCGTAGTGAAAAATTAGATAATGCGCATTACGACTCAATATGCCATGGGGAAACACAAATGATAATTATTAAAACTATACAATAGTGTACGTATTCATATTAACGTGGAAGGTGTTGTTTCGGATGAAACCCCGCCATGTCTCTGGATTAGGGGATTAATTAAACAATAGGTTGCAGCTATTCAAAGAATCTTCCGACCGGCATTTATGACTGCTGACGTGCTGTACAGTGTATATTCCATGCGACCGTGGTTTAATTACTCGTCTGTGACTGATATGGTTTCAGACAGAACCGAGACATGTGGCTGGAATTTGTGATTTATATAATAGCAGGCAGTCGTTCAAATAATAGAACCTAAATTATAATGACAGTCCCAAGCGACGGTGGCCTTATTCGTAGACTGAAACCCATAGCCTATTGTGTGTGTTGTTTTTTTTGTGAAAACACCGTCGTACTCGTACAGTAAGCTTCTTTTACAACTTCGTCATCGTTTTATTCTTTCTGTCATTCATATAATATCCAAAATACGGCACTACTTGGTCCTTGAGGCGATCAACTTAAAAATAATTCCAGCTAATTTAATAATATTATAAATAGAATATTTATGCAATATGCAAATACAGTTGCTTATACGTACTGTTCTCCAATAGCTACTGTAAATTTTCCCGCGTTGAACCTTCTTTAACCAATGAACAATTATCGTTGTTTGATGCGCGTACAGCCATCATGGATATTATATTTATATGAATGACAGAAAGAACAAGCCAACAGTGAGGCTGATGTCCCCCGCCGAAGTCCCAAAATAAATAGATGACACATATTAAAGATGCTTTCCCGGGTACAAACTTTGTGAATTGACGATATATGTGGACTAAAAACATATTCAAAACATCCAATCTATCAAAAATTTGCTTCAATTCCCTTTCAAAACCTTGCTTTCGTCGTGGATACCCATAGCTATAAGTAAGCTGTTGTTAGACGCAATGTCTGCCAACTTAATTTCATTGTGGGAGGGTCCATTTTTCAGAATGTATCCTTTATACTTACTGTGCATTTACCATACTTACTGAGGCCTAAGTAAATTCTTAGTTATTTCTGTCTACTTCTTTTTAGACCTTTTAACCAATGAACAATTATCGTTGTTTGATGCGCGTACAGCCATCATGGATATTATATTTATATGAATGACAGAAAGAACAAGCCAACAGTGAGGCCAATGTCCCCCGCCGAAATCTCAAAATAAATAGATGACACATATTAAAGATGCCTTCCCGGGTACAAACTTTGTGAATTGACGATATATGTGGACTAAAAACATATTCAAAACATCCAATCTATCAAAAATTTGCTTCAATTTCCTTTCAAAACTTTGCTTTCGTCGTGGATACCCATAGCTATAACTTAATTTCATTGTGGGAGGGTCCATTTTTCAGAATGTATCCTTTATACTTACTGTACATTTACCTTACTTACTGAGGCCTAAGTAAATTCTTAGTTATTTCTGTCTACTTCTTTTTAGACCTTTTAATCGCAGTGTCTTTTGTACGTTGACAACACTCAATGTCCCCCAAACCGCCTAACCATTTGAGCAAGAAATAAAAACTGCTCCCTGACCTTAGCTAGCAGACAATAAGCCAGCAGAACCTGTTGGGTTGCTAGTTAGTGATTTCCTGACAATATTGCCCAGTGCTTGCCCCATGGGCATTTTTCGCGTAATCCAGTATTTTTCTAGTAAGATTGGGTGTCTATACTTTCCATATATACCAAATTTGACATACTTTTATTGGAAATAACCACCTGATAAATACTTTGCTGGGAACCCAACTTTAATTAATCGCACATTTATTTTTTTCAAAAGTATTGAGCAATCAAACTATACACTAAGTTTCATCACTCTCTACCAGATAGAATCAGACATTGTTCATCATCGAACTCCATCAAGGCATTCACCTAATGTACGCCTACACCTAGTTTGAACATTCTACCTTAATTAGAAGGATAATTTTTGTGTTTCAAAGTCTAGACCTATCAGTTGCTTAACGCTCTGCTTACCCTCAACAGAAAATGTTCATTATTGAACTTAGTCAAGGTATCGATGAAATAAAACTATATACCAAGTTTCATCACTCTCACTTAATTACAACTAAAGTTATTGCGTCCCAAAGCATCAACCAATCAAATTGCTTATCTCTGCTTACCCTAAGCAGAAAATGCCCATCTTCGAACTCCATCAAGGTATTGACCTAATAAACACCTACATCAAGTTTGAATATCCTAGCTCAATTTGAAGGAGAGTTATTATGTTCCAAAGTCTCGGCCAATCATATTGTTTATCGCTCTGCTTACCCTGAGCAGAAAATGCTCATTATTGAACCCAGTGAAGGTATTGATGAAATGAAACTATATACTAAGTTTCATCACTCTAACTAAATTACAACTCAAGTTATCGCGTCCCAAAGCATCAACCAATCAAATTGCTTATCTCTGCTTACCCTAAGCGGTAAATGCTCATCTTCGAATTTCATCACGGTATTGACCTAATAAACACCTACAACAAGTTTGAATATCCTAGCTCAATTAGAAGGAGAGTTATTATGTTTCAAAGTCTCAGCCAATCAAATTGCTTATCGCTCTGCTTACCCTGAGCAGAAAATGCTCATTATCGAACTTAGTCAAGGTATTGATGAAATAAAACTATATATCAAGTTTCATCACTCTCACTCAATTACAACTTAAGTTATTGTGTCCCAAAGCATCAACCAATCAAATTGCTTATCTCGGCTTACCCTAAGCGGAAAATGCTCATCTTTGAACTCCATCAAGGTAATGACCTAATAAACACCTACACCAAGTTTGAATATTCTAGCTCAATTAGAAAGAGAGTTATTGTGTCCCAAAAAGTGTGACAGATGGACAGACAGATGGACGGACGAACCCATTTTAATAGTCCCCTGCTTTCTTCAAAAGGCGGGAGACAATAAAACGATGACGAAGTTGTATCAGTGAATATTTTTAAAATCTTTTTTTCTATTAATTGTAACCACATAAATCGTAACCACATATACATTGTACGGCTCTAGGTAAAGTAGTAATTTGGAGTAAAATCTAAATATTTTGTGTTATTAAACTGAAACCCATAGCCCATTTTGTGTGGGGGTTTTTTTGTGAAAAACACCGAGGTACTCGTACAGTAAGCTTCTTTTACAACTTCGTCATCGTTTTATTCTTTCTGTCAATCATATAATATCCAAAATACGGCACTACTTGGTCCTTGAGGCGATCGACTTAAAAATAATTCCAGCTAATTTAATAATACTATAAATAGTATATTCATGCAATATGCAAATACGGTTGCACATACGTGCTGTTATCCAATAGCTACTGTAAATTTTCCCGTGTTGAGACTGTCTTTAACCAATGAACAATTATCGTTGTTTGATGCGCGTACAGCCATCATGGATATTATATGAATGACAGAAAGAATAAAACGATAACGAAGTTGTATCAGTAAATATTTTTTAAAATCTTTTTTTCTATTAATTGTAACCACATATATACGGCTCTCGGTAAAGTAGTAATTTGTAGTAAAATCGAAATGTCTCTTGTGTTATTAAACACTGTTCATTTCTCGACAATGTCCGAGAAAATAAGGTTTTGTATAAAAACTAAACCCCTTCCAAAAGTAGACGATCGATGTCAAAACTAGAACGGTTTCTAAATCTACACGGTAGCACAAACTGGACAGTTTTTGATGAATCTTGACGGTATTCGGCACATTCTTGACGTGTATTAGATTCTAGATGATAAGGGTAGTTTATTACCTTTTTTCGTAAAAACTTGTAGATTCCCGGTCCCTAGTGTTATGAAGTACGCATTGTGTTACATGAATAAAGGACTTGCCTGGAAAGACATAATTCCATTATTTTTACGCCTCTAGACTCGAGAGAGCCCATGATGTTTACATCACGTGACTCATATTCGCGCGCTTTTGATAGGAATGTGGACATTCTAAGTCGAATCGAAGTTTCCTCCCAGCTCACACACATCTTGACAATTAAAAATTGCCTAACTTGGACAAGTGGTTCAATGTTCTGAATTAATAAATTTTCTGTTATTCATGCCTAATTTAAAGTATTTAATGTGCACACGAATTAAAATGAAGTCGGCAAATAGGCTACTTTATTAATTTCGTATCGTTATTTAAATAGTATTGTTCCAAATACGAAAACTTCGGAAATGTATCAGGTCGTGTTACTAATTATAGTACCAGTAACAACATTCAACACGAGAGATAGGTCGGTTGTCTCGTTAACAAAGAAAAAAATCTTGTTTTATTTCGATGCTAGGGCCTATTTGATTACAAATTTTGACTCCCAAAAAATAAAATTACAAGAATTGAAAAAAGCGGGAGTATCTGTCTCCCTATCGGGAGGTCGGGAGATCAGGGGTGAAATCAGGAGACTCCCGCGATTTGTGGGAGGTATCACATGTATGCACATAGGCCAGATATTAATCACTTTGAGATAAATTCTACCCACTACGCATGTTACTGTGTAATATAAGAAAAAAAACAATAGAAATCAGTTCGCTTTTGTTCGCTAATGCCATTGTCATGTATAATGGGTCCGTGAGTTGATTAGCTACCGTCAAATGACAAGATGTGACGCCCAAACAGCTTCGCAAAAATGGTTAAACTATTATCCAAATTTATTAAATACCTCTGTATTTTCTTCTTGTACTTTTTCAATTTGTTCTTGTTGCATTTTTTTCAATATTTCTACTTGCCGTGAATGTTTCATTGCTAGTCTTTTTCTTTCTTCAATAAATTTTTTCATGTTGTTTTCATTTAATTCTCGTATTCGCCTGGAACATTGGAATATGTCAATAATATGTTATCAAGTGACTATTGTACAAGAGTTGTTTCCCCTTAAATTTTAACAACATACACAATCAAAAGTAACAGAAGCAAATAATTAGAAATAGAAGATCGCGAAAAGATCTTAATTTAAAAGTTTTAGTACTTCCATGGAATCTTTGCTTGGTAACTTTTATTTCGATAATGTCAAATGATGGATGAATTTAGCAAATGTATTACATAAAAAATGTATTACATATAAGTCGAAGAAAATGTATGTTTATTTATTTATTTTTCCAAGAGGCATATCAAACATGACAATAGAGGTGATTATATAAAGTTACATGATCATAAATAATAATAATATTAATAATAATAAGATGACAATAGAGGTGATTATATAAAGTTACATGATAATAAATATTAATAAGATGAGAATAGAGGTGATTATAAAAATTTACATGATAATAAATAATAATAATGATAATAAGATGAGGTTTTGATGAGAGAAAGATAGTAAGCTGGCACTACCAGGCAGGATATGCCCACATTTTCGAGAGATGGATACAGAACAAGCAATACCGAAAGTGATTTTTCCTACAATCAAAGGCCATAATTCATTAAGTAACAATTTGATATGAGCAAATATAGAAAAGAATTAAGATCCTTAGGTTATAAACATGCATTTCAAGTTTCATCAAAATTGAATTAAAATTGTGACCTCTACAGGGTCCACAACTTTGATATACCATATTTTTACACTATTTGTGTACAAACGGCAGCCATTTTGTCTGGCAATTATGGTCCAATTTTCGAGAAATTCAAAGTCAGCCTTCCGTAGGGTGCAACGGTGATAAGAGTCAAACTTTTTTTTTAAATTGGATAATAATCGTGACCTCCAAAGGGACCATAGGGTTGACAATCAGGGGCAATAATTCAGGAAGTTATGATCCGATATGTGCAAATAACGAAAGGAGCCGAGATCTTTGGGTTATAAACATGCATTTCAAGTTTCATCAAAATCAAATTAAAATTGGGACCTCAACAATGTCCACAACCTTGATATACCATTTTTTAACAGTATTCGCGTACAAGCGGTGGCCATTTTGTATGGCAATTTTGGTCCAATTTTCCAGAAATTCCAACTCAACCTTTATTACGGTAATATAATCAAACGATTTTTTAAATCGAATAATAATTGTGACCTCCAGAGGGACCACAAACTAAATAACGGCGATTTTTCAGACAATCAGGGGCCATAATTAAGGAAGTTACAATCCGATATGCCTAAATAATGAAAGCAACTAAGATCTTTGGATTATAACCATGCATTTCAAGTTTCATCAAAATCAAATTAAAATTGTGACCTCTATAGTACACAACCTTGAAATACCATTTTTTAACAGTATTCGCGTAAAACCAGCGGCCATTTTGTATGGCAATTTTGGTCAGATTTTTCGGAAATTTGAACTCAACCTTCCTTAGGGTGAAATGGTGATATAATCAAACGATTTTTTAAATCGGATAATAATTTAAAAAATTGATGAGACTTACCTTGGTACAGTTTAAGTCAATTTTAAATTATGTGAGTCATAAGACTCACTGTAGGGATTAAATGAGAGTGTAGCACGTGCCGCAGATTGTCAGTCTTTAAAGTAACAAAAATATATAAGATTGAACAAGAAAATTGTAGTAGATTCGGATTCCATTTTATCATGAGATAAACTTGTATGTGCACAGCTTACACAAGCTGGCAAAATTATAGGGATGGGTGGGAGGCATTTAATCCCTACAGTGAGTCTTATGACTCACATAATTTAAAATTGACTTCAACTTTACCGAGGTAAGTCTCGTCAATTTTTTAAAATAATATTTCCTCATATCACTTCCGGTCATAAATGAGACTTCAAAGCTGGTGAAATCTTTATATTTGGCATATAACATACATAAAGTATAACAAAGAAACAATAAGATTGGCAATTTTAGTTTATTCTTTGAGTACTGTATCCACAAATCTAGAATTTGAAGTAGATATTATATCCTTCTTATAAAATTTGAAAAAAGTTCCTGCATTGCTCCAGCCACCAGCATGCAGAATATCCTGAATAGGAACATGGTTTTTATGAGCCTTAGAACATAAGGCTGACCTCACTGTATGTGAACCATAAACATTGGTATCTATATCAAAACGTTCCATCACAGTTTTAATCCATCTAGACACTGTGTCCAGGGACACCTTTTTATGGGGTTTAATAAAACTCAAAAATAACGAATATCTACTGTTCTTTGTAAATATTCTTTCATGGCAGTATATACACACAACCTCCAATCTGGAGGGTAAGCTTTCATTGACACACATTTAACACTAGCACCTGGTCTGCTCTGTTTATGTAAACCACTGAGTTCAAAAGAAAATTCACATTTAGTTTTAACCATATTCTTTATAGATAAAAGATGAATAGCATGTATCCGTAAAACATTTGTCAGTGCAATTAGCATTGTAAGTTTCAGTGTTAAGTCTTTCAAACTCAAGTCCTTCACTGGCGAAAGCTTCTTCAAGTAAAGCAAAACTTTACCTACATCCCATGTCACCATATGTCGCGGTTTCGAGGGTCTCAAATTAAACACACCCCTCATAAATTTTGATATAACTGGATGAGTTCCAGCAGAATGTCCTTGAATAATGATTCCCATCGCTGATAATGCGGACCTTGCTGTGTTTAGGGAGCTATAGCTTAACCCAGTTTCAAAAAGTTCTGTGAGAAAACTTGTAACATCTGCTATAGATGATTGAATGATACTAATCTTCTTTTGACCACAGTATTGTATCCATCTCTTAAAGCCCCAATACCACTCTTGTTGTAACTGAATAATATGTTCCAATCTTTATTCTGGTCAACAATTTTTACTATTTTACAATATTTCAATTAAAAAATGATAAAAAGTTAATCTTAACACTCTTAATTTTAAAAATTGGAAAAATTCAACTACATGCCGTAACATGGTTTGAAAAGCCTTACGTAAGCACTTTCAAATGCAACTTGGATTTAAACATATTTTCGAACCCTCTGGACATGTAAGATAGGTTGTAATGGATAATTTACACAACAGGTAGGACACCTAAACATCTTGTAGTTAGAATAAGGCTAATTTTTTTTTCTGGACCTGTCAAGCCAGCAAGAGTGTTATTGTCCCTTTAATGAACATTGAATATTGTTTTTTAGTCCCAGTTTTCCAGGAAGCCAGGAGAATTCTTGTAGACTGTTCAGAAAGACCTTGTCCTTTATATGATTTCCGGAGACATGGCAAGCGATCAATACCAACTTTCGTCGAAGAGGATGACTCTGACTCTGTTTGTGTGTCAATGTCAGCAAGTCTTTCATTTTCGGATCAGTAAAGGTGGATGAATGAGTAGTTCCATTAGATGGGCAAACCAAACTTGGGTTGGCCATAGAGGGGCAATAACTATGCCTGTAGCTTCGTCCTCTCGTATCTTCTTGATACAGCGTCCCAATAGGCTGAAAGGAGGAAAAATATATACACACTCAAATTGATTCCAATCAACTGTAAATGAATCCACGAATAAAGATTCTGGGTCTGGACTCCAAGATGCAAAACAAGACACTTGTTTATTGAGCCTTGAGGCAAAGAGATCAATTGTTGGAGTGCCAAATTTTTGACATATAGATTGAAATATTGATGGCTTCAATTTCCATTCAGTGCGGTCATTGAAAACCCTTGAGCAGAAATCAGCATCAGTGTTTGATTTTCCTGCAATGTGAGAGGCAGAAATCCACAAATTATGGTCTATACACCGAAACCATATTTTCCTAGCTGCCAAGTTACATGATGCAGACTTCATGCCACCCATATTGTTGATATAGCTGACTGCCGTAGTGTTATCACACAAGACCTTCACATGCATATTAAACGGCTGCAAATGAGTTTTAAACGATTTTAGGGCAAATAAAACAGCCAACATTTCTAGATAATTGATATGATTCTGTTTCTCTGAACATGTCCATTGTCCTATTGTTTTAGCAACAGATTCCAAAACAGCTCCCCATCCTTGGAGGGAAGAGTCTGTTGTTGTTGTGATATGTGGGATACGGCGTATCTGACTATGTATATTTGTATACCACCAAGCAAGTTCAGACTGCATATCATGTGTGATAGGAACAAAGTTATCAAAGTTACCTTGCTTTTCCTTTAGAGTCTGTACCTTACTTGACTCCAAAATTCGATAAAATAATGGCCCGTATTCTACGGCAGAAAAACTTGATATGAAAGACCAATAACATGAGCCAAATCACGAATAGTAACTTTAACTTTCTTTGAAATTCTTAAACACTCATCTGCAATGTAAGCTTTCTTGTTCTCTGGAAGAAAAACAGTCATGCTACTCGAATCAATCACATTACCTAGAAACGTAACTTGTTTTGGTGGTTGAAAAACACTCTTGTATGAATGAACCATAAAACCTAAATTTTCTATCAAATTAACAGTGGTCTGTACACTGTGGTTACATTCATTTTCAGATTCTGCTAACAAAAGAGTATCGTCAATATATCCTGAGCACAGAATACCTGTGTTTCTAAGCGACGAATAAACTGGCTTCATAAGCTTAGTAAATAGTAGAATAACCATTTGGCAAGCATGTATACTGAAATATTTCCCCCCCCCCCCCCCGTAGGAAACGAAAATATCTCTGATCTTCCTCAGCTATACTTACTGAATAGTATGCGTGTCTGATGTCAATCGTGCTCATAAAACAATCTTTTGAGACCAAGTTAAGGGTAGATTCGAATGTATCCATTTTAAAATGGCGATAAGGTACAAACTCATTGAGTTTTCTTAAGTTCAAAATCATGCGAAACTCTCCATCTTTCTTAGGCCTTACAAAAATTGGCAAAAGAAATTGATTTGACTGAGGGGTTACCTCAATAAGAACCTTAGTTTTTACCATATTAGAAATTTCTGATTCAAAGTTATGTTGATTTGGAGAGATGCCATCTATAAATTCAAGGTGACAGTGTTTGACTATATCTAGAACATGAGGATCAGAAGTTATTCCCTTCCATGCCGAGGAAAAATATTTCAAGCGCCCTGCCGAGAAACTCACCTTATTAGTTGAGTCTATTAACTTTTGCTTCTCAGATTCTGGGGCATACTGCCCCGTCTGTAGTTTTTTGAAGAATACTTTAAATTAGCTTGTGCTTGTGGATACATGGCACGACCTCTGCCTCTTCCATATCGCCCTCTTGATCTACCTCTCCAGGGTCTACCTCTTAAGAAAGAACTTCTTTGGGCATAGTTCTGTAATTTCTGGCCAATGCGACTGCAGTTGGCTATTTCTTTGGCTAACTTAGGCACATCATCTCCAAATAAAAAAGTGGTGAAAGGCTGTGACTGTGCACACAAGTACGAAAATTCTGGGCGTAGATCAGCCTTTATGAAGTCCCTTCTAGTGAGGTTGATTTGACGGTTTGAGTGACCCAAAAGAGCTAAACTGTCGTTCAGTTTATCTTTATTTCTGGAATGGCTGTACATAGCAAGTTAGGAGTCTCGGCTAGATCTGCAAGAGAATCTACTGCTTTACACAATATGATGGCAGACTTGATAACCGAACTTTCAATGGCCTGCATTTTCCGATCAGAACTCCTCGATTCTGGTGTCATAATGTCCCATACTAATTGGTTTGTTTTTAACGGTACCAAACCATCACAATTTTTCGGATGGGCTGTAACTTCATCCTTAGTTAAAGCATTGTACTGGTCCTCACTCATACCATTTTTGAATTTCCGTTTATGGCCAGGATGATTTTGGCTTGGATCAATATAAGACTCCTCATCAGTTTCAATTTCATATTGTTCATCATATTCTTCTTCATCATAATATGATTGATTTTTTAAAGTAACAAGTCTGGCGGCTTGTTCTTCTTGTTTTTCCTGAATGTCTTTCAGAATTTTTATTATTTCAGTATTTACGGTCGAATGAGTCGATGAATCCAGGGCCGGATTAACCATGGGGCACAGGCCCCAGGGCCCCCCACAAAAATTTCAGTTGCGTCCAGCCACCTCCTCTAAAAATGCCATCATTTCATAGCACTCGCATTTATCACCAGGCCTGGATTAACCATGGGGCACAGGCCACAGGGCCCCCCACAAAAAATCTCAGTTGCGCCCAGCCCCCTCCTCTAGAAATGCCATCATTTCATAGCACTCGCATGGATTAGTCCACTCAAATAACGCCAGAATGCGCTAATTTTGTGGCAGAATTTTTTTTTCTTGGGAAGGATACTTCTAAATGGCTCCACACAAGTGCCTGAAATGCCAGGAAATCGTGTTTCTGGCCTCCAATTTTCGAAAATTTCCAGTAAATTAAGACGCTCCCTCCCACAAAATTGACAACCTTTCAATTATAAAATAATATACATGTACACTTGATTATGATAACAAAGTGGTGCCCCTAAGGCACTGATGAGTCAGTCGGTTTTAATGGCGCCTACACCTGATCCAAACTTTCTTATATCTCTTATGAGGAGGCTATCGGGCGCCACCACAGGCGCGGATCCAAGACACCAGAAGCAAACGCCTTTTCTAAAAAATCTACCGCCATATAAAATACAAAATTGCCACTCAGATATCACCCCAATGGCTGAAAAAACGTGTTTCCTGCGTCGTTATTTTTCAAAATTTTCTAAGGAGAGCCCCAGACAAGGGTGTCTCTCCTATCACCTCTTTCTGGGTCGGCGTCTGACACACCACGTGACATTATAGGGTTCGTTTTGGTCGCCCTTATTCACTTGACAGGACCGTGTTGGTCGCCCTATCCACATCGCCAAATGGTGTTTCGGACTATAGTTCTAGTTTAGAGGATAAAGAGTTTCTCATTTTGGTGTGCTTAACATCAAAATGAGAAATAGCGCTGCCGAAATTGACACACGGGAGCGACGTTGATTGCAGCTCCAAGTGGGTGGAAAAGCGTTTGTGACAGTCTAATTTTCAAAAATTCGGGGTGGGGTGGGGGTCTGGAAGCCCACGTACACACACGCACCGTTCCGCACTCAGTAACTCGGGCATTATATTGGCGTTCCAAACACTCAGCTGCACCCTCACTTTTACAATCCTACATACGGCCCTGCCTCTGACCCCCTCGCGGGGCTTCGCGCCTTCGGCGCTCGCGGTCGGTGATCAGGGCCCCCCCACATGTTTCAGGCCCCAGGGCCCCCACCATGGTTAATCCGGCGTTGGATGAATCTCTTGAAGATTTTTTACTCCTTCTCTGACCAGCGTGCAGTTTAGAACCAGAAGTTGACGGTAAAGGTGAAGCTAAAGTCGAGTCGATTTTTGACTTCGTCATCATCTGACTCGCCATTACCGGAGTTTTATCACATTTCTCCTTGGATATTTGGGTAGAAAGTTTCGTATAAACATCGGTACTATCCTCTAGTAAGGCTAGGTTTAAGTCTTCCCAGCCCAAATCAACTTTACCAACCGACGAACTTCTTAAGTTCTTTATCTGTTTGTCGTCCGCCATCTTGCCACAAACGAGTCCTCGACTCGTGCAAGTTTATGATTGTCGTAAAAAGATTTATAAATATCAAATAAATGACTTAGTATACATCCTTGAACAACTGAGACAAGACTCAGTGCGGCAAACAGAAGATACAATCAAACGATTTTTTAAATCAGATAATAATTGTGACCTCCAGAGCTAAACCAAGGAGATTTTGCGTATACCATTTTTTAACAGTATTCGCGTACTAACGGCGGATATGTCCATTTTCATGTGGCCGTATTATGTCGTCGCCCCTGTCCGTCCGTATGTCCACAATTCTTTGTGGGCTCTCTACAGGTCACTATTCTTACCCGATTTTGACGAAACTTGAAATATAGGTTTATCCCTAAAAGATCTCGGCTGCTTTCAATATTTGCATGTATCGGATCAAAATTTCATGGATTATGGCCCTTGATTGTACGAAAAATCACGTTTTTAGCTTGTTGACCCTATAGAGGTCACAATTTTGAACTGATTTTGATGAAACTTGATATGCATGTTTATAACCTAAAGATCTTGGTTTCATACATTATTCGCGCCTATCGAAGCGTAATTTTCTGAATTATGGCCCCTGATTGTCCGAAAAATCACCTATTTTAGCTTGTGGTCCCTCTGAAGTTCAAATTATTATCCAGTTTTAAACCGTTTGAATATATCACCGTTACACCCTAAGGACGGACCAAAATTACCATACAAAATGGCTGCCGTTTGTACGCGAATACTGTTAAAACATGGTATCTAAAGGTTGTTAACCCTGTAGAGGTCCCAATTTTAATTTGATTTTGATGAAGCTTGAAATGCATGGTTATAACCAAAATATCTTGGTTCCTTCTGATATTTACGCATATCCAATCATAACTTCCTGAATTATGGTCCCTGTATAGGTCATAATTTTAATTTGATTTTGATGTAACTTGAAATGCATGGTTATAACCCAAAGATCTTGGTTCCTTTGGTTATTTGTGCACATCGGATTGTAACTTCCTGAATTATGGCCCCTGATTGTCCGAAAAATCACCCATGGTCTCTCTGGAGGTCATAATTATTATCCGATTTAAAAAAATGTTTGACTCTATCACCGTTACATCCTACCGAAGGTTAAGTTCGAATTTCGAGAAAATCGAACCATAATTGTCTGACAAAATGGCCGCTGTTTGTATGCGAATAGTGTCAAAATATTGTATATCAAAGTTGTGGACCCTGTAGAGGTCACAATTTTCATTTGATTTTGATGAAACTTAAAATGCATGTTTATAACCTTAAGATCTTGATTTTTTTCGATATTAGCGCATATCAAGATACCTTTCCTTTATTTTCAATAATTACTTCAGGAAGTTGGGGTCCTTGATCATTTTTATACGCCCACATTTTCATGTGGACGTATTATGTCGTCGCCCCTATCAGGAATTTCGACAAAACTTAAAACATAGGTTAATACCCAAAAGATCTCGGCTGCTTTCGATATTGGCATGTATCGGATCGAAACTCCATGGATTATGGCCCCTGATTGTACGAAAAGTCACGTTTTTAGCTTGTGGACCCTATAGAGGTCACAATTTTGAACCGATTTTGATGAAATTTGACATGCATGTTTATAACCCAAAGATCTTGGTTCCTTTTGATATTTGCACCTATCGGAATGTAATTTCCTGAATTATAGCCCCTGATTGTCCATAAAATCACCTATTTTAGCTTGTGGTCCCTCTTTAGGTCACAATTATTATCCGATTTACAAAACCCTTTGATCATATCATCTTTACACCCTAAGAAAGGTTGAGTTTGAATTTCGAAAAAATCGGACCAAAATTGCCATACAAAATGGCCGCCGTTCGTAGGCGAATACTGTTAAAAAAAGGTATATCAAGGTTGAGGACCCTGTAGAGGTCACAATTTTAATTCGATTTTGATGAAACTTGAAATGCATGGGTATAACCCACCGATCTTGGTTCCTTTCCATATTTGCCCATATCAGATCGTATCTTCCTGTATTATGGCTCCTGATTATATGCCTTTGTTTACCTTGTGGTCCCTCTGGAGGTTACAATTATTATCTGATTAAAAAATCATTTGATTATATCACGGTTACACCCTAAGGAAGGTCGAGTTTAAATTTCGGGAAAATCAGAGCAAAATTGCCATACAAAATGGCCGCTGTTTGTACCAAATACTGTTAAAAAATGGTATATCAAGGTTGTAAAGATCTTGGTTCCTTTCAATATTTGCGCATATCGGATAGTAAATTCCAAACTCCTAAATTATGGCCCCTGATTATACACAAAATCGCCTTTGTTTAGCCTTTGATGTCTTCCCCTGATTAGGCCTACAAGAGTTAATCATGTCAACGTCGCGAATATCAGAAATGTTAGCATTCTCCATATCATTTAAAAATGTTGAAATTTCTCACCTCCCAGAATAACAAATGAAAGCCAGATGATGAAATTGCCGTCAATGAATCCCACGAGGATGACGGTTCCGCTTCAAAAAACAAAGTTAGCCGTAAATTCTCTACTAGATGGTCACAAATATTCCCTGTGGTCAAGAAATGATATTCCCACACAAACGATGTATTGTCGGGTGTGTTTTTAATCCATATTATCTTTTATATAACAATTGATAGACGTCATTTTGCTTGAAACAATGAGCTTCACGATCGCAGCCATGTTGAAATACGTGCGAATGTTTTTACATGTTATAGAGTTTAAATACTAACTCGATATTTTTTTCGCTCACAAAATACCGATACAAGTTAATATATTAATAAGTTTAAGAATTATGTTAATTGTACTTTTTTATGACTTTAAATTATTTACATGAGCTAAAGTTCGGAACTACTTTTTCCACGTGTATTGAGAAAAAGTCAACAGTCTAATTTGTCAAGTACGCCAAAATGTGATAAAATCCAAGTTACGATATTCTTTGAGCATGGAAACCCTTGACTAACTAATGAGGATTTCTACGGAGAGACCCCCATGTGCCGAATTTCAACGAGCACGTGCTTTACCGAACTGGGAATCGTGTAAAAAACGCCCAGTACATACGAGTGGTGTTGTAAATAAATTACGAAAATAGTGTCCTATCGATGAATAAATGTACATTGTTATATTTTATGAATGTATAAATAAATAAATGATAATAATTGATTACATACTTCTTTTATTTATTATGGAGATGGGTGGGTGGATATAAATGTCGATGTGAGTTTGAATTTTTGTGTGACCCAATTAAAGCTGATCGACATTCCGATAGCATGAAATTTTTTGGTTCTTATTATGTGCTAAAAAAGCACCACTTTCTACGTGAGAAAAATGACCGGTTGGGAAAATTTTGAAGCGGAAGCCCTGCTGTGGACCATATATAGGTCACAATTTTAATTCGATTTTGATGAAACTTGAAATGCATGGTTATAACCCAAAGATCTTGGTTCCTTTCGATATTTGTGCATATCGGATCGTAGCTTCCTGAACTATGGCCCCTGATTATACACAAATTCGCCTTTGTTTAGCTTGTGGTCCCTCTGGAGGTCACAATTATTATCGTTTGATTATATCACCTTTACACCCTAAGGAAGGTCGAGTTCAAATTTCAGGAAAATCGGACCAAAATGGCCATACCAAAATGGCTGCCGTTTCAACGCAATTACTGATAAAAAATGGTATATCAAGGTTGTGGACCCTGTAAAGGGCACAATTTTACTTTGATTTTGATGACACTTGAAATGCATGGTTATAACCCAAAGATCTTTTTTCCTCTTGTTATTTGCACATATCGTATCATAAGTTCCTAAATTATGACCCCTGATTGTCCAAAAAATCCCCTATGGTCCCCCTGGAGGTCACGATTATTATTAATATTTTTTCAATTTTAATATTGTTTATAAAAAAAAAATGCATGGTTAAAACCCAAAGATCTTGGTTCCTCTTGTTATTTGCACATATCGGATCATAACTTCCTAAATTGCCATACAAATGGCCGCCGTTTGTACACGAATACTGTTAAAAAATGGTATATCATGGTTGTGGACCTTGTAAAGGTCACAATTTTAATTCATTTTGATGAGTCTTGAAATGCATGGTTATAACACAAAGATCTTGATTCCATTCGATATTTACGTATATCTGGTTGTAACTTCCTGAATTATGGCCCCTAATTTTTCGCATAATCGCCTTTGGTTAGCTTATGGTTCCTCTAGCTGGCGGTCACAATTATTATCCAATTTAAAAAAACTGTTTGAATATATCACCGTTACAAGCTAAGGAAGGTTGAGTTCAAATTTCGGGAAAACAACTTTGATATACCATTTTTTAACAGTATTCGCGTACAAACGGCAGCCATTTTGTATGGTAATTTTGGTCTGATTTTTTCGAAATTTATACTCAACCTTCCTTAGGGTGTAAGGGTGATATAAGCGAACGGTTTTTCAAATCGGATAATAATTGTGACCTCCAGAGGTACCACGTGCTAAAATAGGTGATTTTTCGGACAATCAGGGGCCATAATTCAGGAAATTACGTTCTGATAGGCGCAAATGTCGAAAGGAACCAAGATCTTTAGGTTATAAACATGCATGTCAAGTTTCATTAAAATCGGTTCAAAATTGTGACCTCTATAGGGTCCACAAGCTAAAAACGTGACTTTTCGTACAATCAGGGGCGATAATCCATGAAGTTTTGATTCGATACATGCCAATATCGAAAGCAGACGAGATAGGACAAGAATTGTGACCTGTAGAGAGTCCACAAACAATTGTGGACGGATGTCTGGACGGACGGACAGGGGCGACGACATAATACGTCCACATGAAAAATTGGGCGAATAAAAATGCATGGTTATAACCCAAAGATCTTGGTTCCTCTTGTTATTTGCACATATCGGATCATAACTTCCTAAATTATGACCCCTGATTGGCTGTAAAATCCACTATGGTATGGTCCCTCTGGAGGTCATGATTATTATTATTTTTTTTTAATATTGTCGCCAGCTCAACCTCGTGGTTCTTTTTCGTGTCCTCCGGTTTCATCCCATTTCTAAAGAATACTACGGGCAAGCGAATTATGGAAATAAAATTGTACCATATGTGTGTCCCAAAATGACCTAGTTTGTGTCGAGTGGACGTTAAACCTCATTTCTCCCTATCTCGCTTGGCAAAAACTTGGGGTATATGGTGGAAGCCTCTGTTTAAATAAAACACATTTTTATAGTATATCACTTAGGTCTCGCCTACTCTTCTTCAAACTGTATTTGATAGATATAGGACTTTGGTGTGGTAAGTGAGATTTTTGGGGGTTATAGGGATTTTAAGAAAGGTTCCAAAAAGACTTGGGACGATCATGTAGAGACTAAAATGGAATCATTATTTAATTTTGTTTTAATTGCATTTCTTTAACTTTTCCAAGTTGTAGGTTTTGACTATATGTTTTACCTAAAATATGGCAAATAATTTCGATAAATCCGAATTAATAAGTTTTCGATATGTAGTTCTGTATCAGCATTTATTCAATTCTTTTATTTTCCGTAATTTCAAGCATTTTTCAAAATTCAGCTCTAAGAAATCAAAATTACTGTATTCGGTTACATACATTTATATACACAACAATCTTTTCTTTTAACCAATTTCTATTTGATTAGCGTATGAAGTTCACAGTGGATATCTAATATCTAAGCTATGTCAGAAAAATATTCTGTAATATTCTGTATATGAATGTTTACAGATACATAAAACCGACATACTCTTGATGACCTATAATACAATCTCTGTACCAGAAAAATTGTTGGAGAAATTTCTCTGGTGACTCAGGGTAGCCATTTTCCCGAAAGTGACGAATCACGTGACATGTATTTATTTTACGTGCCTGGATGGCCGAATGACTTAAAAATATACCCACGCGTAGTTATTTTACGTGCCTGAATGACCGAAACACTTAGAAATATACCCACGCATAGAAAATAGATCTTTACAAAAACTTGAATGTGTACGTTTAGGATCCAATTGTTTTATGTCAGCGAGTTGACTTTGACTCAAGGATCATTTTACAACAAACGAAACGACGATCCGACCTCTATTTTTCGAGAAATCGACCCCAAAAAAGATTGACCAATCAGAGGTCGAATGGGCGGGGCTTTGATGTGAAAAAATTTGTAGAAAATGGACGGTTTATGGCCCCACTGCTGACTCTGGGAACGTGTTTGCCTATAATATAGACCAGTAGGAACAACAATAAGACACTGTATAAGCCATTTGGGTGAGATGTGCGGGAAATCATGATGATGCAGTATTAATATTTATAACTTAGTGCATACGTCATTGATTCCATGCTTGACGGCTATTTGTTCTTCACGCGAGATCTCACGTGATTAAAATCGGGTCGTGTGAACTAATTTGCATATGTTGAAGGTTACAATACATAGTGCGAGTGTCAAATGTCAAATGTTACATGACAAAAAGTAGAAGTACATTAGCACGATGTAAGATGTTTTACATTTGACATGGTCCAATTGACACTTATCATTCAACATTTGCAACATTGGACATGTAATAGCACTAACAACATAGCACTGTCTTTCGACTCAAATCCCCCGTCATAGGTTATAACCCAAAGATCTTGGTACCTCTTGTTATTTGCACATATCGGATCATTACTTCCTAAATTATGACCCCCGATTGTCCAAAAAATCCCCTATGGTCCCTCTGGAGGTCACGATTATTATCCGATTAAAAAAAACGTTTGACTCTATCACCGTTACACTCGTATACGGGAGGTTGAGTTCAAACTTCGAGAAAATCGGACCATAATTGCCAGACAAAATGACCAGCGGTTGTACGCCAATAGTGTAAAAATATGGTATATCAAAGTTGTGGACCCTGTAGAGGTCACAATTTTAATTTCGATTTTGATGAAACTTGAAATGCATGTTATTTATAACCTAAAGATCTCGATTCTTTTCGATATTTGGGCATATCAAATTGTAACTTAATGAATTATGGCCTTTGATTGTAGGAAAAATCACTTTCGGTTTTGCTTGTTCTCTATCCATCTATCGAAAATGTGGGTGTATCCCGCCTGTCAGTGCCAGCTTACTATCTTCTTAATATTACATCAGTTCTAGAATAGTTTGAGTTATAATAAACTAACAAACGAAACATACGCCCACAGCAGCTAAATCATCTGGGCAGTCAACAAAGGGAGAGAAATGGGATTTAACGTCCACTCAATACAAACTAGGTCATTTTGGGACTTAAATATCGTTTTAATTTTATTTCAATAATTACTTGCAGGTAGGGGTCTTTAGCAGCGGGAGGGAAAAAAAGGAGGACACAGAGAAAACCCACGAGCTTGGACAGGCGACCCTATGCCTTGCCACGTACAGGCAGTCAACAAGAGTTGTCGCATATTTTTACTTTTTTCGGTAATGAACATTTATAATACACTAAATTCTGATTACCGTATTTTCCGGTGTATAAGGCGCATGCGTAGATAAGACGCAGGGCGACTTTGGCAGAGGCGTTTCAGGAAAAAAAAAATATGCGTGGTTTAGGCGCACCCCTTTCCCAGCGCCCCATGAATCTCGTGCCATACCATACGTGACTCAAATCCACTGCGATCTCCCGAAACTGGGTCAAACTCTATTGTTTACAGTTATAATAATTACCAATGTTTAGCCGTATCAAGCTATATATTTATGAAATAAATTGCCTTTGTTACATTTGTTTCTATTAATTATAACATACAAATAATTATTTCATAACTTTTAACGGTACGACTGTTGCTTATACGGTATTTAAATTGACATTCAAGTCCCGCCGACAACAAACATGGCCGTCGATTACATCGTGTTAAATTCGTGAGCAATTGGCTGTGATAAATGTTTTGGTGATAAACAAATTACCATTAAATGTTAACTATAGAAATAATTTCTCATGATCAGCTACTCACGACTTAAATCTTGACTACCGGTAAAAGAGAAACAACAATTCCAGGTTTACTCGTAAGTTATGAAAACTGACAAACAATCGGTAGCGTCCGTTGCCCCGCCCACTACACGCGTCATAACAATACCCAGATTGTAGCCATTTAGATCTATCAGTAAAATAACACATTACCATTTTTAATACCAATCAAGGAAACAATGATTTTGTTAACTACAAACAACTTCGTAAAATAAACTGTAACAACTCACTGGTAATTTATAACAATGGGTCAATCACTGAATCCATGTTGAATAAAAAACTGTCGGTAACTTAAAACGGTTATATGTTTAAATTATAAGACAGTATTGCGCAAAGAAAACACCTGGTGTATACATGTATAAAATATGAGTGAACATTCATCATGTCTGAAATAGCCCCATCACGATCACCCCTTTAAATATATTTCTTTTTTTATACTTGAACATATAAATGCAACGAACAAACTGCCTACCGTATTTATACATTAGACGATAAATATCCTAAATAATAATCCTGTTCGTTTTCCAATAATTATCACAGAAACAAATATTAATTTGCATATTTTACGTGGACACTTTCACTGAACAACAAGTTCTTGTGAATGAAATCTAGTCCCGACAGAATTTAGATTATAGTAAGTGAGGTGAGAATTATTCACATGAAAGAGCTAACATCAAAGGGTACTTGTGTGAAGGAAATCGTGCATTATCAATTCCTTTTGATGACACATGTGACTCCAGTAATTAATTAGTAATCTTGACTGACAGTTTGTAGCATTAAGCCAGACTGTTTGGTGCCGAAATGAAAGGCCATCAAAGAACTACCCCACTGGTAGTGTTAATGTACATGTGAAAAGCAAGGTTGAAGGTGACTTCAGGCTATGTGTACTTGAAATCCCAACATGAAGGCATTTAATTCATTTGTGATTTACACCCGATACATGTACTTGTTACTTATTTATCAGAATGGAAATGGCTATTTCGGTGGACAAAATTTTCGCCACGGTAAGACTATGTGTGTAACTTTGAAATTTTCGTAATTTGAATGAGTTTGAAATAGTCGATTGTAGTGGACGTCATGAAATACGTTGAAATAGCATATCAACAATAATTTTGCAGATATTTTAATATGGCTAACATTAAACAGCTATAGGCCCATACTGTTAGCACTGTCGTTTATGACTAACAGTATACTGAATTGTGGTCTGTAAAATGGCCACCATCTTTATTGCACGGGGAATGCCGACATCATCAACTTCAGACAGACGCCAATGTTGACACGGGGGGAAAAGCCCAGATTTGCTTATTACTATCTATAAGGCGCACCCCTTCTGTAAATAAAAATATCTGGTAAAAAAAGTGCGCCTTATACACCGAAAAATACGGTAAGAGTAACAACTCCTTAAGTATTTATCAGACAATCATTAGAATTTGACTTTGATAAAGTTCTCTTCCATGCTAACGTTCAGTATACGAAACATTTAATATCATGAATTTAGCTGTTCAAGTTATCAAAATTAATTGAAAATCAATATACTTGTTCGTCCCCAATCTGTTTTACAGAGAATTACTTACGAATTATGGCTGTCACAGATGACTGTCTTGAACACGTGCATTGACCTCTCGTGTCATTGGTTCAACGGCTCGTGCGTTGTTTACATAACACGTAACTGCTTCGGGCAAAATGATGCCTTTTTCTCATTTTAATACCCATTTACACTAAATAGGAAATATTTTTAAACTACAGATACTTCAAACGTCTTTATTTATTTTTCTTATACTTCAAAAAAATGTTTTAGAATTTATTTTGTCGGAGGAAAAAAGTTAATATTTTGCCGAATTAAGACACATAGATGTCATCTTTATCAGTGATACTAGCGGCCAAGCGAATATTCACTGCCGTAGGCGACTATAGTTGACTAGACAGGTGGCTGCAGCAGGCAACTATAGTCAACAAATTTGATGTAAATAGTTTAGTACAGGTGACGTAATTTTTTTACAGCGCGTGAAAGATGTTACTTAAGCGCCCCATACACGATCAATTATATTGCGCAAGCCTGGTTGCACAATATAATTGACAATTTTGTGCTGCCCACACACGGCTCAATATAATTGACAATGTAATTGCGCAAACTAGACTTATTTTGGTCTTGCTATGCGTTGAGAAAGGATGGGGGATTTTGACCCAGCAATCGCCGTGGCAGTTGCTCTTGCTGTAGAAGAGGAAACCGATGTTCCAAATGATTTTATTGCACAATTTAATTGACGATCACCACACACGATCAATTAATTGTGCAATCAAATAGACTTGTACAATAAAATATCAAGCAGAGTTTAATTCACTCAATACAATTGTGCAAGTCATCAATATCACCCATACACGTTCAATTTAATTGTCAATTCGGGGTATTGACAATTAAATTGCGCAATATAATTGATCGTGTATGGGGCGCTTAATTATAGACACAGGTGTCAAAACCATAAATGGCGAAAGTTCTTGTTAGTTTGAGAAAAACAGTTTTTATCGATATATTTGAGTGATTTTGAGCGAAGGATCAAGACAGAATAAGTGTATTTCGATGGACAAAGCTATTGAAGATTATTCTCTAATGGGGTCCATACACAATCAGTAATTCTGTCAATATTATTGACTCAATATATTGACTCAACATATTGATTCAATAATATTGAACGTGTGTGGGCTATATTGATGTAAAATATTGTCAATGACCATCATTGCGTCAATATATTGACGGATCAAAATCATTTCAATTTTTATTGATGGTTCATCAATATATTGGCGGATGGTCAATTATTGAATGACACAATTGATCATGTGTGGATAGTTTGTCAATAATTGCGTCAATATTTTCATTCCATAGTCAACCTTGGAAGAGTAAACATGGCATCCATTTTGAAAATGACCAAAAAATGATGAAATTATTGATGGAAATATTGACTCGTGTGTGGTCAATTCCTGTCAATATTATTAGCTCAATATGTTGAGTCAATATATTGAGTCAATAATATTGACGGAATTATTGATCGTGTATGGACCCCATTAGATTGAAAGCGCCCCCCCCCAACTCAATATAATTGTGAATAATATTGCCAATACTTGATATTTACAATTATATTGAGTGTGTGACATCAATTATATCGAGCTACAATATCGCATACACACGCTCAATATGATTGTCAATATCAAGTATTGACAATATTATTGACAATTATATTGAGCGTGTGTGGGCCGCTTGAGACAACATAATTGTCAATATTATTGATGTCAATTTAATTGAAGCAAATTTCGATTTCCCACACACGTTCAATTATATTGTCTCAATATTCATTCTGAGGAAAGCAGCCATCATGGATGGAAATATTTATTTAGCTTTAGCTATCTCAGGTCAAAGTCCCAAGAAAAGGAAAAGACGTGGGAAGTGGTCCAAACGGTGGTACACCCAGCGGGAGAAGTTTGGGCACACAAACCTACTCAGAGAGCTACGTGAAAATGAGCCGGCAGACTACAAAAACTTTCTTAGATTAGACTCAGAATCATTCGATGAACTGTTAGCTCTTATTAAGCCAATGGTAGAGAAGAAGAATACACTCATGCGTGCAGCAATCTCACCCTTGGAGAGACTTTGGCTTACTCTGCGATATCTAGCCACTGGGAACACGTACGAAGATCTGAAGTTCTTGACCGCGGTCTCCCCACAAGCCATCGGCAAGATAATCATCGAAACCTGTGATGCTATCATCAGCTCACTCAAGTCGTATATAAAGGTAAGAAACATTTATGAGTAAAACATCAAATGGTATTTATTGTCAATACAAATTAAAATTACAGTATTGATTTCCAGATTTCACCCTCTAGATTGATGTACAAATCATTCACTGATTCAAGATTTACTGAATAAAATATGATCTGAGATAATTACAGAGGGTGATGAACTAAGTTTAACTCAAAATAATTCATTAACTAGAGACTGTCTATGTTAACTCAAAATAATTCACTACTCAAAATAATTCACTACTCAAAATAATTCACTACTCAAAATAATTCACTACTCAAAATAATTCACTAGAGGCTATTTTAACTCAAAATAATTAACTAGAGACTCAAAATGAACGTCTGGAATAGATGATTGCTAACAATTTTTTTTTTTTTTTTTTTTTTTTAAAGTTTATTGGCTCAGTAAAACATAACATCAATTTACAAAATGCATACATTGACATAAGGGTAAGAATACAATAAATGGACTTGCAAATTATTATTTTAAAAATGATATACATGTAGTAGTGTACACTGTACTGGGGTTGATCTAGGAATCAGAGTTACTATACATCATCTAGTTATATTACTATACATCATATTGCCTACTCAAGTTAGGTTTTGCTGATAGTTCAAGTTCAATTTTGTTTCTAATGTAAGCCATATAATGTTCGTGACTCGGTGTTTTTACCCATACATTTTAATTTGAAGATGAAATATTTTGTTAGAAGAATTGTTTAATTGATGAATTCTAACTGGGATTTGTTTTCAAATTTGCTAATATCCTCATGTAAACTGTAATATCCAAAATGTATGACAGAAGGTGATAGGTTATTGTATATTCTATTTTTAATCAAGATGTCATTAAGAGCATTCCACAGGCTTTGAGAATAGGGACATTGAATAAAAAGGTGCTCTTCAGTTTCCAGTATTGGGTCAAGATATCACAACTAGGTGAAAGATCCTCAACATTTGTCAGTCTACAAAAGACAAAATATGTAAGAGACCCCAAAAAGAAAACCTTCAGCCAGTGTATCAGAGAAACAAGCAAGGATCTACGACTGGGGGAGCTCGTGATAAATAAACACGACCCCCCAGTTGTCGCCCCTTGGACGCTCCCTATACCACTGGTCAATCTAGATCTACTACAGAAAACCGACAAGAAAAATAACCCCAATGCTGCATGTGCTTTCTCTCTAGAACATTTGGAAGACAACTGGCCGTCTGATGACTGGGACCATGTGTACACGGATGGCTCACGCAATCCTGAAAGGGGCACCAGCTCATTTGGAATATACCTGTCAAACGGGGAACAGGGAATAAGCAGGAAACTGCCCAATAACTGTTCGGTGTACACTGCAGAGCTTGTTGCCATTTGTGACGCTATTTCATGGATCTCCCATCAAAAGACCGGCAAGTTCGTCATTCCAAGCGATTCTCTGAGCAGTCTGATTTCAATCCAAAATGACAACTCGGAATCAAGACCAGAAGTCATTTTGGAAATCAGGCAGCTTTATCAGAGGGTCCTAGAGAAGGGAAGCAAATTAGAGCTCGTGTGGATTCCATCACATGTCAACATTAAAGGAAACGAGGAGGCAGATCGACTCGCCAACGAGGGTCTCAAGGACACAGCTACACCCCGCCTCATAGACTACAGCACCACGGAAATCTACAGTATGGTCAAAAGACAGGTCAATTCAATCTGGGAATTAAATCTCGTTGAACTTGACACATACAGATTCCGACTGGATGACGAGATCTACACCAAGACAGCGACCAATCATCCTAGACGAGATATATGCAGACTCATATCGAAACTAAGGGTGAAAGAGCGGCTGCGAGACTACAAACACCAAGTCATCGTCTGTGAGTGCGGAGAAGAGTGTACCACCAACCATGTCCTGGTGGTTTACAAGGAAGAGAGACGGGACTTAGTGAGAATGATGGAGACCAATAAGATACCATTTAACACTAAGAACCTACTCTTCCATAGACCAGATCTGAAGCTACAAATCTTCGAAGAAATCCACACCCTAATGGACACAGTTGGACTAAGTAAATTAGTGAAATAAGAAAGGGTCACGGCTAGATAAATTCTCCATACAATGTAGGATGGTTGAGTAAAAACGTCCTCATGAAGGAAGCCCAACCATCCTATACATTTATTTTAACTTATTTATTTTACTTTATCTTTACTTTACTTTTACTTTAATTTATTTTTATTTTTTTTATTACCTTCAATTTATTTTTTATTTTTCTACTTATTTTTTATCTTAACTTATTTTTTTTTATACGACGTAGGGTGGGTAAGTAAAAACCTCCTCTCGAAGGAAGCCCAACCACCTTACAACTTTATTTTAATTTATTCATTTTAATTTATCTTTACTTTACTTTTACTTTAATTTATTTTATTTTTATTTATTACCTTTAATTTATTTAACTAATTTTACTTTACTTTACTTTATTTTATTACCTTTAATTTATTTGACTACAACTTTATTATACTCTCTTCATTTATTTAATTTTATATTAGTTTAATTTACTACTAACATCTACTAAACTGGCGGGATAGTGGAGTAAGAGGGGGTCATGATCAGACGGGCTCGGCATCTAAACACTATTCTGCCAAAACAAATACCAGTGGGATAGTGGAGTAAGGGGAGGCCATGAGAAGACAGGTCTGGCACCTAAAACACAAATCCCACAAAGAAGACATCTACCAAATAGGCTTCTTCGTCTCATGACCTTAAACACTGTGTATAAATTTAAAGTCAATCGAATATTAACTTTGGCCTCTAGAGCGTCCACAAGCAAAAGTGGGTGTATAAAAACGTGATTTTTCGTACAATCATGGGACATAATCCATGAAGTTTTGATCCGATACATACCAATATTGAAAGCAGCCGAGATCTTTCGGGAATAAACCTATATTTCAAGTTTCGTCAAAATCGGATAAGAATTGTGACCTGTAGTACTCTAGAGGTCACAAATTGCATCAGATTTAGATAAAACTTAAAATGTATGTGTATAACCCAAAGATCTTAGTTTCTTTCGATATTCGCACACATGGAACAGCAACTTCTGAAATCTGACCCCTGATTGTACAAAAAATTGAGTTTTTAGCTTGTGGTTCTCCCTAGAGGTCACAATTTTTATCCCATTGAATATATCACTGTTAAGCTTGGCCCATACCGCTACAACTTTACTTGCCTACGATGGTACCAGTCCACACAGGCCCGACTCTCACAGATTATGCGTCGGGAGTTACGCCATTTCCCTCTAGCGAGTGATTCCAAAAGTAAACCAGAAGCATAAATTTTAACCAACTCATGCTCTCTCTCTATTCTGTCAAAAAATCTGCCATCTTGAATTTTCACCGGAAAACAAGGAGCACATGACCTGCAGTCACATGACTAAATGCTACTCTCTGATTGGCTAAACAAAAGTAAGACAATTGATTGTGTCGTGTGAGTGTCCACACAAACATGATGGGTTTTGACTGCATCCAACTATGACTGAACATGCTCAGACAGGCCATGACTGAACTGAAATTGATTGTATCGTGGTCGTGGGACTGTACTCATTGCACAGATTATTTGAGACAAGACGTTGCGTTGGGTAGAGTCAGGGCATCTTGTGGCAGTGTGGGCCGCTCTTTACACCCTTACCATGAATGGGATCGAATTTCGTAAAAATCAAACTGAAACTGCCCGACAATATCCTCATATGCAAATAGTGTAAAAGTATGGTTTACCAAGATTGTGGACCCGCTAGGGCTGACAATTTTGATTCGATTTTGTTGACACTTTGATATTTGCATATTAGTCTGTAACTTCCTGGATTATGGCCCATTTCCTTCTCTGTACATATTGCCGTATCTTCTATGGCAACTGCTTGTTGTACACCCACATCGAAATGTGGTTGCATATTGTCATCATCCCATCTGGCGTCTAGCAATTGTAATTATCCAATTGACTTTTAGACTTTAAATTTAAAAACATGGTCATGAGATGAAGTTCTTACAACATCCGACCAACACAAAAGTAACTAGGGGCAGAACTAGAAGCCAAAGAAGCTCTAATGATTTCTGATGATTACATAATGGGTTTGTTAGGCTTAAACAGTTTTTAGTGTGCTGTAAATGTTTTAATTATCAACTGTCCGGAGGAATTTACTAGTGTGGGTGTATTTTTTGTTATTTTAAAATTGTGCGTTTAAATGAAAACATTATTCTCACATATTATCATAGTGATAATATATTCTTATATTCAGAGTTGAAAGATTACAAGTATCATCCATTTATAAAAGTGGTGCATTTACACCTGCAGGAATTTGTTTCATAAAAATGGAATTACATACAAGCAATCAAATCTTTCCACTTAATAGTGGGTTGACTGATGACAATTCATTTTAAATCAGCATGTGATTTATTAAACAAATATTCAATTTCTGGAGCTGTTAAATTCACATAGCAATGCTTTTTTCTGTCAAGTTTCCTTTCAATAAATATCTGCGACCCGATTTTAATTTTTACACTACATTAATCAAAATTACTACACCAGTCTTCGAGACGTTGTAAGGGTTGAAGTTTATGAATACTTGTAGTTTGTTATTTAGATGAAAAGCCGCTGATGAAAAATTACCAAATCGATGTGTCATACTGAAAATGGATCAAGATAACTGTAATATGGCAATAAAGTATCAATTTTCTTTGACTTATACGCCCACATTTTCATGTCGTCCCTGTACGTCTGTCCACAATTGTTTGTACTCAAACCTAATCCATGGCCAAAAGCCAAAATGAAAAGATTGCAAAATCATATTCTAAAGATAGTAAGCTGGCACTGCCAGGTAGGATACGCCCACATTTTCGAGAGATGTTTAGAGAACAGGCAAAACCGAAAGTTATTTTTCCTACAATCAAAGGCTATAATTCATTAAATTACAATTTGATATGTGCAAATATCGAAAAGAATCAAGATTTTTAGGTTATAAACATGCATTTCAAGTTTCATCAAAATCGAATTAAAATTGTGACCTATACTGGGTCCACAACCTTGATATACCATATTTTAACACTATTAGCGTACAAACGGCGGCCAATTTGTCTGGCAATTATGGTACGATTTCCCTGAAATTCAAACTCAACCTTCCGTATGGTGTAACTGTGATAGAGTCAAGTGTTTTTTTAAATCGGTTAATAATCGTGACCTCCAGAGGGACCATAGGCGATTTTTCGGACAATCAGAGGCCATAATTCAGGAAGTTATGATCTGATATGTGAAAATAACGAAAGGAACCAAGATCTTTTGGTTATAACCATGCATTTCAAGTTTCATCAAAATTGAATCCAAATTGTGACCTATACTGGGTCCACAACCTTGATATACCATTTTATAACAGTATTCGCGTACACATGGCGGCCATTTTGTATGGCAATTTTGTTCCGGATTTTTCCAAAATGCGAACTCAACCTTCTTAGGGTGTAACGGTGATATAATCAAACAATTTTTTAAATCGGATAATAATTGTGACCTCCAGAGGGACCACAAGCTAAACAAAAACGATTTTGTGTATAATCAGGGGCCATAATTCAGGAAGTTACAATCCGATATGCGCAAATATCGAAAGGAACCAAGATCATTGGGTTATAACCCTGCATTTCATGTTTCATCAAAATCGAATTAAAATTTTGACCTCTACAGGGTCAACAACCTTGATATACCATTTTTTAACAGTATTTGCGTACGAATGGCGGCCATTTTGTGTGGCAATTTTGGTCCAATTTTTCCGAAATTCGAACTCAACCTTCCTTAGGGTGTAACAGTGATATAATCAAACGATTTTTTAAATCGGATAATTATTGTAACCTCCAGAGGGACCACAAGCTAAACCAAGACGAATTTGCGTATAATCAGGGGCCATAATTCAGAAAGTTACGATCCAAATGCTAATATCGAAAGGAACCAAGATCTTTGGGTTATAACCATGCATTTTAAGTTTCATCAAAATCGAATTAAAATTGTGACCTCTACAGGGTCCACAACCTTGATATACCATTTTTTAACAGTATTCGTGTACGAGCGGCGGCAATTTTGTATGGAAATTTGGTCCGATTTTTCCGAAATTGGACCGCAACCTTCCTTAGGGTGTAACGGTGATATAATCGAACATTTTTTTAAATCAGATAATAATTGTGACCTCCAGAGGTACCACGAGCTAAAATAGGTGATATTTCGGACAATCAGGGGCCATAATTCAGGAAATTACGTTCCGATAGGCGCAAATATCAAAAGGAACCAAGATCTTTAAGTTATAAACATGTATGTAAAGTTTCCTCAAAATCGGTTCAAAATTGTGACCTCTATATAGGGTCCACAAGCTAAAAATGTGATTTTTCGTACAATCAGGGGCCATAATCCATGAAGTTTTGATCAGATACATGCCAATATCGAAAGCAGCCGAGATCTTTTGGGGATAAATCTATATTTCAAGTTTCGTCAAAATCGGACAAGAATTGTGACCTGTAGAGAGTCCACAACGGACGGACAGGGGCGACGACATAATATGTCCACATGAAAATGTGGGCGTATAAAAATCAGGAAGCAGCTTCGGCTCTCCTATGTCTTGTCTGTGATATCACTTAAGTGGAAGCAGACGTTAAACACCAAAAGAAGAAGATTTCCAGTGTGCTGTGGCAGAAACCACATAGACCCGAAGCCACTTTTCCAAATTTCAGTAATCGATTATTTGTGTATTTTATTTTGTGTATATATTTAAACTGGAAATTTCGGACTTTTATATGTGTACAAATATTATGACTTAAGTTAAATATGGATTTTGTAGTTTTCTGGTCTATTTGTCTACCTAAATATTCTTCTCACTTTAATATAGCAGTTGGTCTAATAAAATTTGCATTGATTCTTTTAAAGTAAATATCCTTCGTCTTTAAAGTGTCTGAGTGAACATTATAAAATCGATACAAATTACAGTGGACTCTGTCACATCCGATGTCTGATCACTCCGGATTTCTGTGACATCCGACATGATTTTCATGTCCCGATTTATTTCCTTCTTACTTCAGCTAAAAATAAATCTGATAAGTCTGGATTCTGTCAGTTCCGGATTTCGACAACAATCACCCGTCCCGTCACTATAATTTCCATTGAATCGACACCGCATAATCCGTCCTTCAAACGGTAGGTGTGAAGCACCCAATTATCCGTGAGATTAAAATTCAATGGGTGTGAAGCCAGAAGAGATTAACATGCAATCCCCAATCAATTATCAATCAATTTTCGGTGAGATTAATACTCGCAAGCGCCGGTCTGTGTTGATTACTTTGATCATGTTATACATTCTTCGTTGATCATTTTGACAATTTATAATCTCTTTGTAATAGTCGCTTGGTATTTGATTTTAGTTACTCATGTCAAATACTGCAAGATTATATAAAAATTGCCGCGATTGAAGAATCATTATACAATGTTTTATTCAAAATGTCTGAACGTCCTGCAAAGCGTGCCCGAACAGATTTGACATTAGATGTAAATCTGCAACTTATAACAGATTTCAAGAAAGTTCCACGACCTACACAGAAGGAATTAGCCGTTAAGTATTCAATTGGCCGAACTACAGTGTCAGACATATTAAAACGGAAAGATGAATTCAAACAGAAGTTTGCCGATAATTTGAACTGCGGTAAGAAACGATTTTACACTAACTCAAAATATGAAGACGTCAACACAATGACACATCAATGGTTTGTACGCGCCAGAAGTAAAAACATTCCCATATCAGGCCCAATAATAAAGAGTAAAGCGTTACTTTTTGCGAGTGAAATGAATTGTGGTGATTTTAAGGCATCGGATGGCTGGCCTACTTCGTGGAAAGAAGGTTTTAACATCAAAGGATTTAAAGTTAGTGGCGAAAAAGCAGGTGTTGACATCGATAGCGTTGATAAAAAAACGGGCGCTAAAGGTGGTAAAATTTCTAAAGAACGATTAACAATCCTATTTTGTTGTAGCGCGACCGGTGAAAAACTAAAGCCTCTTGTGATCGGCAAAGCGGAGAACCCGAGATGTTTTAAGGGAGTGGACAAGATCAACCTGCCAGTCAGTTGGTCGGCCAATCGAAAAGCTTGGATGACAGGTGTCATCTACTCCGATTGGCTGGAGAAACTAAATCTTCAAATGACGCGTCAACGACGAAACATTCATTTGTTCATGGACAATGCCCCATCCCATATTTGTGACACATATAGCAATGTGAATATAAAATTTTTGCCACCAAATACAACCTCAATTTTGCAACCGTTAGACCTGGGCCCTGTTTCACGAAAACTTAAAGGGACAATCCCGATAAGAACAGAGTCTCAAAAATTAAAGTCCTTGTATTTGTGAAATATATGGACCAAAATATAAAAGCATGGCGTATTTACATTTTCTGAAAATTTCAGCTGAAATATTGAGTCGTTTGGACGTGGACGTCAACACTGCTTATCCGGACACGTAACCTTTTTAAGATTTCGGGTCAATTTTTTTCATTGGGTGACATGATAATCGATTTACGTTTCTTGATAGGTCTATACAGTGAATGACCCATGTACTGTACTAGATAACGAAAGTAAATTTCACCTACATATTATTTTTATAGGAAAAAGTCTGGTTTTATCCAGATACTGTATAATACAAAGATCTCCATTTTCAGATGCAGACTGTCAGGTTTAAGTTATTTACAAGCGTATCACAAATATCGGGTTAGTTGGTCGGCCTTAGATAATGGGTTTTTAATGATTTTTTAACACAAAATTAAGCAGTTTTATTCCCCAAAAAGTTATCGGAATTGGCCCTTTAAACTAAAATCCTTCAAATCGATTTTAACTAAAATCAAAATGAGATTGTAAATTTTATGCGTTTCACGAAGATCGATTGTAACTTAAAATGCCATTTTAATAGATTTTAGTTAAAATCGCTTGCGCCCGCGCAGTGCAGATTTTGGCTTTGGGCACTAACGGTGAAAGCAAATACGCTTCGAAACTGAAAACTGTTGACAGACTGAATTAACGGTTACATTATCAATAGGGAGAGTTTCATACGTTGTAGAAATGTTTGCACATGTTCAGAAACTCGTAGAGAGATGAAATAAATGAGTTTATTGCGTATTATTAGTTTCGAAATGTATTGGTGGGTTGACCTTGAACTTGGCATTTGATTTCCTCGCAGGCTTCAGTGGAAATAATGTGTATCGATAAACTAAAGCGCTTGAATTACGTACTTTTATAGTAATTTGGAAATGAGAAACTATTGAGAATTTTCACAAACAAATTATGATATTTTTCACTCAAAAGACTAATCTAGGCTGCAATTTTTTTGTCGTAGTTTAAAAGTATATTAATATTAAAATTAAATAAATACGCCAAAAAGCCAATGTTCCGATGCCTAGATTTGAAATGTCATTCTCATAGACACTTTTAATGATACTTTGAAAAGGCAGAAGAGTCTATCTATCTTACTTAATTAAAAGATTTTTTTCCCAAGATAAAATAGCTTTGGCCCCTATTTTTTTAATTTATGTTGTTTTATTAACGTAACTTCATTAATAAATTATAATAAATTTTTATTTTTTTGAATAAACACATTCTAGATTATTGATTTATCTTTTTACAAATCGTCATAACCCCAAAAACATGAATAAATACTTCATATGGCATGTCTAGTATTATAGGCCTTTAGGCCTTCTAATACCAAGAAATTGGCTATATTAAACACGAAGATATTTTCTTTATAGATAAGAGTGCTCTTCTTTCCATGACATTGGATATAAATGTTCTTTTAGTGTAGGCCTAAAGTTTACTGGAGTTTTGGGTGATTTTTTCTTGGGAGTTCTAATATGGGGCGCCAACCAAAGGCTTAAATTTCCTTACAATAAAATAAACGGATGGACAGTAGCTGTATATCCCATGTTATGAAAAGAAATTGAATGAAAATTGTTTTTGTGAATGATTGTATGTTAAAACTATGTGCCAATTATATTTGTATGTCGCAATAGACCAAACAATGTAGCTCTAATCAATGTTTGTTAATGTAGTGATTTTAAGTTAGGAGAGGGTAACAGCTATCCTAAGTTACAATCGATTTTAGTTAAAATTGTCCTTAAAATAGTTTTGTGAAACACAACTATTTTAAGTTAGGATACAATTGTAACTTACAATATTATTTTAGTGGATTTTAGCTACAATGCTTAAAATCGTTTTGTGAAACGCTTCTATTGTAAGTTAGGATGAAATTTTAGTTTACAATGATTTTAAGGAGATTTAAGTTTTTGTGAAACAGGGCCCAGGGCATTATAAGAGCCTTTAAGGCACGATACAGACACCACATGATGAGTCATCTGATAACAAGAATCGACGAATGTACGAAAGCCAGCGATTTGGTGAAGTCCGTGACTGTACTACACGCCATTAATTGGACGGCAAAGGCTTGGCGTGAGACTACCATTTCTACGATATCCAAATGTTTTAATGGTGTGGGATAAGTGTTGACGGAATTACTGATGACGAAGATGAGAATGTGCCGCTAGCACGACTGATCGAGACATTAATACCTGAGACCGACGCTAGTAGTGAAGACGATTATTTAAATGTTGACCACGACATACCGACAGAATGCGACGATGACTTAGAATTAGAAAAAATGATCATTAATGAACAAGTAGCGAAGACAAGTGGACAGTTGGGTGAAGACGGGGACGACGAAGACGAGAACCAAATAACGACAGACTTATCATATTCTAAATGTCTACGTATGCTAGAAGAAATTAAAACCTTTGCGCTGATTAGGGACGACAAGATGGTACCGACGATAAATATTTTAGAAGAAGTTGTGCAGGACTCTGCGTTAAAACACGTTATCGGTAATCGAAACCAAACGACCATAAAAGATTTTATGCAGTGAATTATTAGATAATTTTATGACTGTATTGTGTAGGCTACCCATGAATTAATTACATGTACATGATGCATTGATAAACATAATTAACAGGTGAATTATTAGATGATGTATTGTTATTGTTGATTAATTAATGTAATAAAATGTTGAAAGTACAGAAGAGTTTATCATTTTTAAGGGGAATAGCATTCTGGTGATTCGAAGCTACAATATAATAGTACTTCCGGTTTTCGAAGTCACACTATTTCCGGTTTTGGAGATTCCGACACGCTGTGTAATCCGACATATTGTAACGGGACCGTACGATGTCGGATGTGACAGAGTCCACTGTATTTATTATATCGGTATATATTCTTAATTTATAATCATCTTTACTCGCACATGTGGTATCTATTATTTCATTTTCAATCTTTAAATTGTGATCATTGCATAATTTACTTATTGCAAGTTTTAACCCCCCGAAAAGGAATTTTTCGCTGAGTTTAAGTGCCTTAGCTGGATAGTTAAGGAAATCTTGTGTAAATTTCTACTCAAGAATTGTAAAGTGTCACTGGTTGTTTTATATTTCAAATTTTTATTAATATACACAACTTGATTTGTTATTGGGACCATATCTCCGATTTTTGAATTGTATATAGTATACCAGTTTTTGAAAAGTTGTTCATAAAAGTTAATACTAAATTTTACATATTTAGGGTTGTAATTACTTCCAGATAAAAGTATAGGGTTATATGGTGAATGAAAATATTTTAAACCATGGACTTGTAATGGCTGTGTATATCTTATTTATCCAAAAGAAGGATTTACATGTTAAATATTCATGAATGTCTACCATTTTTAAGCCGCCATGAGCGTAGTCCTTACAAATCACATCCCTTTTTATTTTATCTTGCCCCTCCCACAGAAAATTGTATAAAAGTTTGTTTAATTTATCGACAATATAATTAGGAACATAAAGTGACTGTAGTTGATGGGAAAGTGAAGGAAGACAAAATGTTTTTATAACAACTATTTTACCAATCAATGTCAAATTTCGTAATTTCCAATTATTTAATATGTTTTTTAATTCATTAAGTTTATTTTCAAAGTTCAACTGATTACGGATTTTTGTGTCAAATGAAAATTGAATGCCTAGGATTTTAAATAAGTTTAAATTGATTTAAAACTTCTATTAAATGTTGTGCTGATTTATAGTCCCTTAATAAACATGTGACATCGTCTGCGAAAGCGATAATTTTTATTGTTGAAATATATGTACACAAAGTTTCGAGGATTAAATTGAACAAATTGTGTAGCCTTGATTTATAACTGCACATTTTATGCTTTTGTACAATGTTTTGATCCATCGAATGAAATTTCGCTTGAACCCTAAATAACGCAAAACTTCGAACATATATGAGTGTGCTATGGAGTCGAATGCTTTAGTGAAATCAATAGCCAAGAGGAAACCTGTAATTTTTCGTTGCTGAGCCAGGCTAAAGCAATCATCTAAAGTTCTTATATTTTCATAAATATGTCGCCCCATTACAAAGGCGATTTGACTTGGGTTGATAAGTTTGTCCAAAAAAGGTTTCAATCTCATACAAAGAACTTTACTGGCTATTTTTAGTTATCGGTCTCCAATTACTTCTAATTTATTCTTATTGGGTTTAGGAATTAATTTTATAATAGACTGACGCTGGCTTACCGAGAGGCATTCCCGTTCAAAGCCCTCATTCAATGAGTCAAGGACAGCTGAACTTATTAAAGGCCAAAAGCACGAGTAAAATTCCGCTGTCAGCCCATCATTTCCCGGAGAAGAACCAGATTTAAAAGAGTCTACTGCACGCTTACACTCTTGATTATCCAAACTATGCTCTAAACAATCAGCCTCGTAATCGTCGAGAAATGCAGTTAAATTTGATTTATTAATATATTTTGAAATTCCATTATTATTAGTGGGTTTCTCAGAATACAGTTGTTTATAAACCTCTCGATTTCTCTCATTACCTCATTAGGATTATCAATAATTTCATTGTTGGAGACATTACATGTAATAGCAGTCTGTTTTTGTTTTTCAAGATTTAGGAAAAATTTAGTATTCTTTTCACCTTCAACGTAGTACTTGACTTTAGCTCGTATTAAAGCACCTTCACTTTCATGTCTATACAAGGTTTCCAGTCTTTCCTTAACATGTTCAAACTGTGTGATTAAGCTTACTAACAAATTAGTAACAAACATTATTTATTGTACATTCAAAAATCTAGATTGGAGTAGGTTAATGATAATGATTGATGTAAAAAAGTCTAAATTCACTTTCACACGAAAGTCTGTAAGTCCCGCTTATTGAATATACATATACTTGTACTGTAGTCATGCCACGTTCATTTGTCAAAAAGTACGTCTCGATTGAGCTAACTAGCTGCATCAAATGGAGCGAAATAGGTAGCCAAATCATGGGTACCTTCTTTGGGAAAATGGCGAGTTGAGTCCTGTGACATTCTCGGCGGATACGTAGATGTCGATGGAGTACTGTAATAGCTGTGTATGTTAGTATCCAAAATCATTGGTGAAGGCATAAATCTGCGCTGAGAAGAATAGGAACTGTGACTAGTGTTGTGCGGTTTTTAAATTTTCTTTCGGTTTCGGTTTTCGGTTATTGTGGGGCAAAAAAACTCGGTTTCGGTTTTCGTTTTTTTTATTCATCTAAAAACTGTAAATAAAATGTACTGATTTATAGTTATCTTATATGAATACTTGGAAGCTAGAAAAGATATCAAACATATTGCTGTAAATTGTAAACAACTATTTTTTTTTACATTACTTTAATTATGACAACTAAAAACAAAGTTACTGTAAAAAAAAAAAAAATCTGACAAACTTATTTTAGGTGCACCTTCAAGTTGGATGTGTTTCCGAATTCAGGAGAAATATGTTTTTCACAAAGATTGCATTATATTATGTACTGTCTATAGAACAGGGATGGCAACAGGAAAAATATTTTTCAGCTGAAATTAAATTTTTGGAGACTTGAAAGGGGGGTCTGGGGGGCAGATAGCGCCCCTGAAGGCGAAAAATTTTCACCAATTTACAACCAATTTGGAGTATGTAAGTGATTAGAAAAACAAAATACACAGGACTTTAAATGAGCTAAATTGTCCGAGCGATTCGGTAATTTCCTCATATTTTGTCCCGGTTTTCACCTTTACGGCGACTTTCCGCTCAAGCCAATTCCACCTAAATTTGTTTTTAACATCTTTGTCGATTTCCATCACTGAAGATTCCTGATCTTTCGTTAAAAATCGCATATTTCCGCGGAAAAAGGTATACTGAAAGCTCAAATTAGTAAAAGAAATCTCGTTACTCGATTTGACCACGCTAACATTAATTTTAAGAAGTAACATGCTACAAGCATTTTCATTGGTCAAAATCTTTCAGTCATCCAATCACAAAGTCGGTGACAAACAAACGGAAGTTGCCGATAACTCGTGGAAAATACGAATCGAGTTTGACCCGATGCGAGTCGAGAAGAATTTTTATGACACGAGCCACGAATAAAAATAGAGTACCTTACCCCCCCTAAAATTATCTCAACGGATTAAGACGATCCACAGAAATGATCAAAATTGAAATGAAATCGGCGGAAATCCGCGAATCCGCGGAAAATTGCCATTCCTGATAGAAATGTACTGTTATCCAATATTTCGTAGTGAGAAAGCCATGGACTCGAAGACATTTTACTTCTTGAGGAAGCCATCGGGCCTTACTATTGACATGGATACGGTCCATGCTATTGACAACCGGCTAAGGGTTGCATAAAATTTTGGATTATAAACCGAACCGAATTGAGAAAATAAATAGTCTAGGCTGCCAGACTTATTAAACTATTAAACATTCTATAAATAGAGAGCCTGGTTGATCTAAAATAAAAACGGAAGTGGTGGTTACATTAAAATTTTGGATTTTCTCAAACATTTCCGTAACGAAAAACGGTTAAATTAAAATTTAGGAATTCGGAAAAAATAACCGAAACGCACGATTATTTTTTGTTTTATCGGTTCGGTTTTCTGTTTATATGTAAAAACCGCGGTTATTCGGTTAAACCGAAAAAACGCACATCACTAACTGTGACTCAAGTTACTGTATGGAGTAGTAGATCGACTGGGAGGAGGTGTTTCATTTATCCGCACGGAGTCTCGATGGAGAGCCCCACATTGGCCTTCGAAGATGATGTCATTTATAGCTTTTTTGGCAAAGATTTGCTGGTTTGGGTCCATTTTAGATATTTCGTTTGCCCAGGTTTTCCCTAAATATTTGTATTCATCAATTGGCTGTTGAAGGCGCTTACATGCTAGCGATATTAGTTTGTCCATTTTATTACTCTTTTCAACTTTTCTGCGTTTTATGGGCTTTTTTGAAGTCGTGACTACTGGCAGCGTTTGTAGTTCAGATGCATGTTCTTGAGATTGGCTTGTTTCTGACTCGTCGCCGGTACCTCCTCCTTGAAGTTCTTGTTCAACCTAAAATGATAATGATTTGTTTACACATTTCAGTTACCAGCAACAGACGAAGACTGGAATAAAGTCAGCAATGATTTCAAGACGAGATGGAATTTCCCGCATTGCCTAGGTGCGATTGATGGAAAACATGTGGCTATAAAGAAACCAGCAGGTTCAGGGTCGTATTATTTCAATTACAAAAAGTTCTGTAGCATTGTGCTCATGGCAGTGGTCAACGCAAACTACGAATTCATGATGGTCGACGCTGGTATAAATGGTTGTGTTTCTGATGGAGGAGTGATCAGCCATACGAAGTTTGGAATGATGTACGAAAGACGAGAACTACGGCTACCTGACTGGGAACCTTTGCACGAGGGTGATACTATCGATCTACCGTATGTGTTTGTGGCTGATGACGCCTTTGAGATGACTGAAAATATGATTAAACCATATGGTGGTGTTGCAAAAGGCCCCATTGATATTCAAAACAAAATATTCAACTATCATCTAAGTAGATGTTTTGTCGAGAACGTTTTTGGTGTCCTCGTTTCGAGGTTTGGTGTTTTCCAAAGACAGATACAAGTCTCGCCAGAGAAAGCAAGTACTAATTACTATTACTATCGCATGCTGCTATCTTCATAATTATTTGCGGAAGAAAAGTAAGAGGTATTTGGCTCGTGGAAGTGTTGATTGGGAGGATGTAAACCACGAGGTTCATGATGGAGAATGGCGCCAAATGCAGAGAGAAATGGAGGGTTTACAAAGTACACATAACAGGAATACAGCGGAGAGAGCGAAGTTCACAAGGGATGCGTTCACTCGTTATTTTTCTAGCCGCGGGGCTGTACCCTGGCAGCTAGACTGGGTGAGCTAAATGATATAAGTACTGAACACTTTGTACGGATAGGCCCGATGCATCTATATGCCCCAGAGGACAGATGGCCGCATAACCGTCAGATTATATAAATTATATTAAACTACGTGACTCTGTGTTGGAGATTGGTAGGTATAGTCTTTTACCGAATTATCCCCATTGATGGACAATTGGGCGATTTATAAATAAAAAAATACTCACTCTCACGTTTTGTTCCGTTTCTACTTCAATTGTGCTCTTTGATTGGGACGGCATCTCCTGATCAGCCAGGAATGTCAGTGCCTCGAAATACCACAGTGTAGGTTCGTATACTTCGTCACTTCCCGCTCCAGATTTTATTGAGTCAGTAACCTTCTTCATTTCCTTCCGGAAATTCGTTCGTAGGGCATTAAGCTTTTTCTTAACATCATCTTTTGTTGCTTTCGGGTATCGTTCGTTGTACTTGTTCAGTAACTTGGCATAAGCATCATCCTTCTTGTTTCGATTGCTATAATCGTCTGACTTAATCTTCCATAAGCAAGGAAGCGCTCGATAAACGTCAATTACCTCAAACATAAAAACTCTTTCCTCCTGCTTGGATTGCGACATGATGTTTTCCCCTCCACGTGGGGGGTTGGATGACAACTGTTTAGCACGTGCGTGCTGCGCGCTGTATCATAAAGCCTGTCATTGAGTCAACTGGCGTAGTTTCGAATTCCCAGTTGTACATGACAAGGAGTATGATGGGTCCAACCTCGTGGGTTTTCTCTGGGACCTCCGTTTTACTCCCACTGTTAAAGTTTCCTACACGCAAGCAAATTATTGAAATAAAATTAAACCATGTTAGTCCCGAAATGACCTAGTTTGTGACGAGTGGACTTTAACCTGTATTTATCTATATTTCCCTCTCTCTCCCCCCTCTCTCTCTGTCTGTCTCTCTCTCACACACATCGATGTCTTTGTGGGTAATGAAATATTGCCTCAATATGATTGATGAAGCCCACACACGGTCAATTGTTGCAAAAAAATTGACGGTTCGTCAATAAAATATCTTAAGCGGCCACACACGCTCAATATAATTGTCAATAATATTGTCAATACTTGATATTGACAATTATATTGAGCGTGTGTATGTCATATTGAAGCTCGAAATAATTGATGTCAATATGATTGAAGAAATCAAAAGTCCGTAGATATTTTATTGACGAACTGTCAATTTTTTTGCAAGAATTGACCGTGTGTGGGCGTCATCAATAATATTGACGCAATATTTAATTTCTCGAAGTAGGTGTGGGGTGGGGGCAAATTTCGGGCAATCTGACTTTTCAGGCAGACGGGTTAAGTGAAAAAAAATCTATTATGTGATCTTGTTGGCAAGATAAAATGGCCGAAATCTAATACAAAACACTAATTTTACGTTTCTTTTAATTGAATAGTTGGCAAAATAAAGTGTCCGAATATTAAATATTAAAACATTTTGTTTGGGACCAGTGTCAGTAGGTGGTGGAGGGGGGCAACTTTCAAGCAATCTGACTTTTAAGGCAGACGGTTAAAGAGGGAGAATTTTTTTTTTTTTATCTAGTCGGCAAGTTAAGTGACCGAAATTGAATAGTTGTCAAAAATAAAATGCCCCAAATCTAATGGTTTGAATAAGGGTCAGCATAGTGTGGGATTTCTGTTACGAAACCATTGGACAACTTTAGTCCAGCTTGGGTGCTGCTTAACTCACAGGCTAGAGAAGCAGAAAAACGCATTTAATTTCCCAAAAAATTCCCTGGGAAGGGAGGCCCCCGTACCCAGAAACGATTGATTGGTTGTTTTAGATTCAGGTCAGCCACCAAAGGTAGGCTCATTTGGACCACATTTAAGTTGCTGTATTCAAGGGCTGATATAGCAGGAAAACGCATTTGCGGCAGTTAAATTTTCAAAATTATCTCTCGATAGAATTCGAATCAGCCATTTTAAAACAGGCTATATTCGACCACTTTGAAGTCGCTGTATTTAGGGGCTTGAATAGTAGGAAAACGCGTTTGCAAATCGTCAAATTTTCAAAAAATTTCGTGGGAGGGCGGGCCCGTAGCCCGGCTATGAAATTGAGGGGGGGGGGCTATTGAATTTTTTTGGGGGGGGGGGCTACGGAATTTTTGTTTTTTGTGGGGGGGGGGGGGGGCTGAGGGATGTGGCCAGTTAAGAAATCGTTATAATTGGCAAAATATTCGATTTTTTGGGGCCCTTGGGAGGGTGGGCTCCTACACGGTAATCTCTGATTATTCGTTCTCGCAGAAGACCAACTCACAGCGAGCCCGTACGCCTATGGGCCTTGGAACTGCCATATATAATGCTAAACAAATAGTTCAGTCCATGATGGCTGCTTTGCTCAGAATTAATATTGAGACAATATAATTGCACGTGTGTGGGAAACCGAAATTTGTTTCAATTAAATTGACATCAATAATATTGAGCGTGTGTGGGCCGCTTAATGGGGTCCATACACGATCAATAATTCTGTCAATATTATTGACTCAATATATTGACTAAAAATCTTGAGCCAATAATATTGACAGGAATTGCCCACACACGAGTCAATATTTCCATCAATAATTTCATCATTTTTCGGCCATTTTTCAAAATGGATGCCATGTTTACTCTTCCAAATTGACGATGGAATGAAAATATTGACGCAATTATTGACAAATTATCCACACACGATCAATTGTGTCATTCAATAATTGACCATCCGCCAATAAAAAAAGAAATGATTTTGATCCGTCAATATATTGACGCAATGATGGTCATTGACAATATTTTACATCAATATAGCCCACACACGTTCAATATTATTGAATCAATATGTTGAGTCAATATATTGAGTCAATAATATTGACGGAATTATTGATCGTGTATGGACCCCATAATGACTTTTGATTGCTTCAATCATATTGACATCAATCATTTCGAGCTTCAATATGACATACACATGCTCAATATAATTGTTACTTCGTTATCGGTGTCAAAATCTGATTCAAAGCGGCCCACACACGCTCAATATAATTGTCAATAATATTGTCAATACTTGATATTGACAATTATATTGACAATTATATTGAGCGTGTGTGGGCCGCTTTGGATCAGATTTTGACACCGATAACGAAGTGAACCATTCGCAACAAATTCCAACATGTATTGTTTGTACTAATCCTACTGGTATGAGCGTAAATACATATTCTATAAATAGAATAAACAATATGGCTGACAAAATCATCGTACCTTCATCAAAATTTGATTTAAGACTCAAATGTATATTAGTAAGATGTCCTGAAAATTTTGTCATAATATTTTCATTGTATATTAAGATATTTGATTTTAAACAAACCATTCCAAATTAGAGCTATTTAAAGCTTAATGGCTTAGCACTCAGACCTGCTGTCTTTTAGTGCCAGTCAGCAGCGAAAGAGTTAAAGTGAATCGGATGTAAACATTAGCTTCTATAGTGCCCACAAGATTTTTTGAAGTGATCAAGGGCCATAACTCTGACAGTAATTATTGGAAATCACTGAAAATCTATAGGCTTCTTCGTCTCATGACCTTAAATACTATGTATAAATTTTTTGAAGTGATCAATGGCCATAACCCTGGCAGTAATTATCAGAAATCACTGAAAATCAAAAGACTTCTTCGTCTCATGACCTTAAACACTGTGTATAAATTTATAGTCAATCGGATAATATCTTTAGCCTCTAAGAGCGCCCACAAGCAATTGTGGATGCCAGACGGACCGCCGGGGTGACGACAATATACGACCACATTTCAATGTGGGCGTATAAAAATACCTGTCTCTCTCTGTTTTATATTTAACAGATTTATCATTTAATACAGCTTTACTAGAATCCATAGAATGTTTAGCTTGATTTCCTTTTAATTCTTTATTCTCTCTTAAATAAACAAAGAAGCGTGTTTAATTTCTTGTACTAACATGAGATACAATATATATACAGCAGCTCAACGATTATATTCATCAAAAATTATTTTATTTTCATGTTTCATACTGGGCTAAGTCAGACAAACATTACATGGGAAACATGACCTTGGTTGTTCGCTGCATCCAAACGAAACCATGTTCAAAAAACATGGGGAATTTTCTCTGCCAATTTGTGATCGAACCCCAAATCACCTGGTAAATGATGGCTAGCATCTACCTAATGAGTAACCACGGCCACAATACTGTACAGTAATGGTATGTGTATTAATCCTGTAATTTAAAACTTTACTAGAGTAAAGCGTTTACCTGTCTTGTCGAGCCTCCAACTCTTTTAACTGTTCTAAATGTGCATCTTCAAGTAAACGAACAAGGAGATCATTTTGTTGTCGTATATGTTCAAAACGTACATCATGTTCTTCTCGTATATGACGTACCAACATTTCAGACCATTCTTTAGTTTGATCAGATACCAGACCTTTTACCTAAAATATATCGATACAATATATGTGACCGAACACTGCATCTTGAGTCGGAATGCGGAAAATCTAAATTTGGTCTAGAGACAAATTAGGTGAAAATATTGATTTTGATCGAAATTGAGATTTTAATAACAAAAATGAGTCTATAAATATTATATCTATCTTGCATAATAATTGGAGTCGCTGTAAAGCAGAGTATCTCTAGTTATAGAAGTCAAATTTTGAAAACTTGTGACAGTCTTGACCCCCATTTTGTGTGCATCCTGTATCAAATACTAATAAAGAAAAAGATATGTTGTATTAATATTTTATTAATATCAACCCTGGCAATCCCCTGTAAATAACAAGAACATTCAATCAACAAAAAATAACAAAAAAACACTTTGGTAATACCGGTACTATATAGTCCTATTATGAATTGGCTGGGGCTATGTGGTAAGACAATCCGGAGACTATTTGCCACATGTGACAAGTCTCCGTACCACAATTATCAACCGATTTCAATCAAACTTACAGATTATAATAACTTTAATAATAACTCAAGAGTAGGCAAAATTTCGGCCATTTCCGGTTAGCGGTTTAGGGGATATCAGGTTACCACACATTTCATGTGGCACGGCTACAGACCACAATTATCAACCGATTTCAATGAAACCTACAGATTATAATTAAATTAATAATATCTCAAACTAGCCACAATTTCACCCACTTCCGGTTAGCGGTTTCCGTGATATCAGGTTATCACACCTTTCATGTGGCACGGCTACAGACCACAATTATCACCTGATTTCAATTTAACTTACAGATTATAATGACATTAATAATATCTCAAACTAGCCAAAATTTCATCCACTTCTGGTTAGCGGTTTCCGTGATATCAGGTTACCACACATTTCATGTGACACGGCTACAGACCACAATTATCACCCGATTTCAATGAAACTATCAGATTATAATAACATTAATAATATCTCAAACTAGCCAAAATTTCGACCACTTCCGGTTAGCGGTTTCCGAGTTATCAGGTTACCACACATTTCATGTGGCACTGCTACACACCACATTTATCCACCAATTTCAATGAAACTTACAGATTTTAAATATATTAATGATATCTCAAACTAGCCAAAATTTCGACCACTTCCGGTTAGCAGTTTCCAAGATATCAGGTTACCACACATTTCATGTGGCACGGCTATGGACCACAATTATCACCCGATTTCAATGAAACTTACAGATTATAATAACATTAATAATATCTCAAACTAGCCAAAATTTCGGCCACTTCCGGTTAGCGTTTTTTGAGATATCAGGTTACCATACATTTCATGTGGCACGGCTACAGACTACAATTATCCACCGATTTCATTGAAACTTACAGATTATAATAACAATAATAATATCTCAAATAAAGTAAAATTTCAGCTACTTCCAGTTAGCGGTTTCAGAGTTATCAGGTTACCACACATTTCATGTGGCAAGGCTACAGACCACATTTATCCACGGATTTCAATGAAACTTACATATTATAATTACATTTTTAATATCTCAAACTAGCCAAAATTTTGGTCACTTCCGGTTAGCGGTTTCCGAGATATCAGGTTACCACACATTTCATGTGGCACGGCTACAGACCACAATTATCCACCGATTTCAATGAAACTTAACGATTATAATCACATTAATAATATCTCAAAGTAGCCAAATTTTCGGCCATTTCCGGTTAGCGGTTTCCGAGATATCAGGTTACCTCACATTTCATATTGCACGGCTACAGACCACAATTATCAAGCGATTTCAATGAAACTTACAGATTATAATTTCATTAGGCAAAATTTCGGCCACTTTCGGTTAGCGGTTTCCGAGTTATCAGGTTACCTTACATTTCATGTGGCACGGCTACAGACCACAATTATCAAGCGATTTCAATGAAACTTACAGATTATAATTACATTATTAATATCTCAAACTAGCCAAAAATATCTGGAAAACCGCTAACCGGAAGTGGCTGAAATTTTGGCTAGTTTGAGATATTATTAATGTTATTATAATCTGTAAGTTAAATTAATTATATCTCAGAGTTATCAGGTTACCACACATTTCATGTGGCAAGGCTACAGACCACATTTATCCACGGATTTCAATGAAACTTACATATTATAATTACATTTTTAATATCTCAAACTAGCCAAAATTTTGGTCACTTCCGGTTAGCGGTTTCCGAGATATCAGGTTACCACACATTTCATGTGGCACGGCTACAGACCACAATTATCCACCAATTTCAATGAAACTTAACGATTATAATCACATTAATAATATCTCAAAGTAGCTAAATTTTCGGCCATTTCCGGTTAGCGGTTTCCGAGATATCAGGTTACCTCACATTTCATATTGCACGGCTACAGACCACAATTATCAAGCGATTTCAATGAAACTTACAGATTATAATTTCATTAGGCAAAATTTCGGCCACTTTCGGTTAGCGGTTTCCGAGTTATCAGGTTACCTTACATTTCATGTGGCACGGCTACAGACCACAATTATCAAGCGATTTCAATGAAACTTACAGATTATAATTACATTATTAATATCTCAAACTAGCCAAAAATATCTGGAAAACCGCTAACCGGAAGTGGCTGAAATTTTGGCTAGTTTGAGATATTATTAATGTTATTATAATCTGTAAGTTTCATTGAAATTGCTTGATAATTGTGGTCTGTAGCCGTGCCACATGAAAGGTGTGATAACCTGATATCACGGAAACCGCTAACCAGAAGTGGGCGAAATTGTGGCTAGTTTGAGATATAATTAATTTAACTTACAGATTATAATAACATTAATAATATCTCAAACTATCCAAAATTTCAGCCACTTCCGGTTAGCGGTTCCGAGATAATAATATGAGGTTACCACACATTTCATGTGGCACGGCTACAGACAACAATTATCCACTGATTTCAATGAAACTTAAAGATCATAATAACATTAATAATATCTCAAACTAGGCAAAATTTCGGCCACTTTCGGTTAGCGGTTTCCGAGATATCAGGTTACCACACATTTTATGTGGCACGGCTACAGACCACAATTATCACCCGATTTCAATGAAACTTACAGATCATAATAACATTAATAATATCTCAAACTAGCCAAAATTTCGGCCACTTTCGGTTAGCGGTTTCCAAGTTATCAGGTTACCACACATTTCATGTGGCATGGCTACACACCACATTTATCCACCAATTTCAATGAAACTTACAGATTATAAATATATTAATGATATCTCAAACTAGCCAAAATTTCAACCAGTTAGCGGTTTCCGTGATATCAGGTTATCACACCTTTCATGTGGCACGGCTACAGACCACAATTATCACCTGATTTCAATTTAACTTACAGATTATAATGACATTAATAATATCTCAAACTAGCCAAAATTTCATCCACTTCTGGTTAGCGGTTTCCGTGATATCAGGTTACCACACATTTCATGTGGCACGGCTACAGACCACAATTATCACCCGATTTCAATGAAACTATCAGATTATAATAACATTAATAATATCTCAAACTAGCCAAAATTTCGACCACTTCCGGTTAGCGGTTTCCGAGTTATCAGGTTACCACACATTTCATGTGGCACGGCTACACACGACATTTATCCACCAATTTCAATGAAACTTACAGATTATAAATATATTAATGATATCTCAAACTAGCCAAAATTTCGACCACTTCCGGTTAGCAGTTTCCGAGATATCAGGTTACCACACATTTCATGTGGCACGGCTATGGACCACAATTATCACCCGATTTCAATGAAACTTACAGATTATAATAACATTAATAATATCTCAAACTAGCCAAAATTTCGGCCACTTCCGGTTAGCGTTTTTTGAGATATCAGGTTACCATACATTTCATGTGGCACGGGTACAGACTACAATTATCCACCGATTTCATTGAAACTTACAGATTATAATAACAATAATAATATCTCAAATAAAGTAAAATTTCAGCTACTTCCGGTTAGCGGTTTCAGAGTTATCAGGTTACCACACATTTCATGTGGCAAGGCTACAGACCACATTTATCCACGGATTTCAATGAAACTTACATATTATAATTACATTTTTAATATCTCAAACTAGCCAAAATTTTGGTCACTTCCGGTTAGCGGTTTCCGAGATATCAGCACGGCTACGGACCACAATTATCACCCGATTTCAATGAAACTAACAGATTATAATAACATTAATAATATCTCAAACTAGCTAAAATTTCGGCCACATAAATTTGAATAGGTTTGAAAAATATGAGGTTCACCACTTTTTTATTACGTACGTGATTTGAATATTTTGTTGACGTGTGATTTTTAATTGTATGAATTGAATAGTGTGCGGGAGTCTGGAATTTAATATGAAAAATAGCGAGGTTCACCTATATTTATTACTTACGGGATTTGAATATTTTGACATTTGACTTTTAATTGTGGTACAAATACGTCAGTAAAAATGATAATAAGAGTTATGCCCCTTCATTTTTGGTCAAATGTCCGACAAGAAATTTTTTAAAATCCCAACACTGTTGTATACCGTACGTTATTTTACCATTATGACAAAGAAAAGTCATTATTTTAATGGAACTGACTTTCAATGTTATTTATAATAATATAATTTCTATTTTATACAATTGAAATGAATATCATTAGAAAGAACACAACAAACTGTACATTTTTGTAACCGAGTATTTCTATGTATAGAAAATATTGTTTTAGTTATTTGTAATTTTGTAGAGGGTATAAGGATTAACAATAATCCACTAATTGGCTTAGGAATAAGGGCCTTACTGATTTAATGAGCTTAGGTGTAGACAGCTAATCTTTTAATAGGCTCTAGGGTTAAATGGGTTAATTGATGAGATTCAGTTAATCTCACCAAAGTTATTATATACAAAACAGACTACTAAGTGACTAATGTATAGATTGTTCTTCAGTATAACACTGTCATGTTATGCCACATGTGTTGTGGATGTTTCGTTACGGAAAGAGTGTATTAACTACTATTTTAAACTTCAGCACCCTTGAAATCCTAAAAAATACGTCCACATTTTCGAGAGATGGATAGACTACGACTACAAGCAATACCGAAAGTGATTTTTCCTACAATCAAAGGCCATAATTCATTAAGTTACAATTTGATATGCGCAAATATCGAAAAGAATCAAGATCTTTAGGTTATAAACACGCATTTCAAGTTTCATCAAAATCGAAATTAAAATTGTGACCTCTACACACTAGGGACCGGGAATCTACAAAATTTTACGAAAAAAGGTAATAAACTACCCTTATCATCTATACTCTAATACAAGTCAAAAATGTGTTAAATACCGTCAAGATTCATCAAAATACGCCCAGTTTGTGCTACCTTGTAGATTTAGAAACACGTTATAGTTTTGACATAGATTGTCTACTTTTGAAAGGGGTTTAGTTTTTAGACAAGACCTTATTTTCTCGGACGTTGTCGAGAAATGAACAGTGTTTAATAACACAAGACACTTAGATTTTACTCAAAATTACTACTTAACCTTCCTTAGGGTTTTAGCGTGATATAATCAAACGTTTTTTTAAATCAGATAATAATTGTCACCCCAGAGGTACCGCAAGCTAAAATAGGTGATTTTTCGGACAATCAGGGACCATAATTCAGGAAATTACGTTCCAAAAGGTGCAAATATCAAAAGGAACCAAGATCTTTGGGTTACAAACATATATGCATGTCAAGTTTCATCAAAATCGGTTCAAAATTATGACCTCTATAGGGTCCACAAGCTAAAAACGTGATTTTTCGTACAATCAGGGGCTATAATCCATGAAGTTTTGATCCGATACATGCCAATATCGAGAGCAGCCAAGATCTTTTGAGGACAATTGTGGACGGACGGACAGGAGCGACGACATAATACGTCCACATGAAAATGTGTTTAAAAAAAATTTATAAAACGGCTGCCACTAAAACCATCATTATTTTAATCCAACGTTTCGTAGGTAAATATAACACTACATCATCAGGGTAATTCAAATACTAACTAGTTAGTATTTGAATTACCCTGATGATGTAGTGTTATATTTACCTACGAAACGTTGGATTAAAATAATGATGGTTTTAGTGGCAGCCGTTTTATAAATTTTTTTTAAACACTATTGTTCCTGCCATATGTATCTAGTTCCAGAACTGAGATCACCATCGACATCTTCATGATTGGTTTTTGTGTACAACTTTTTATATTCGGATATTTCACATGAAAATGTGGGCGTATAAAAACAAGATACAATATTTTAAAGAATTTTTTTTCTCCCAAAAAATGAGATACAAGTTTCTGACAGTTGTTTGTAAATATTAAATTACGTCAAAATATCGTATCTCGAAAAATATATTTTTTCCAAATGTTTTATTCAAAAATGTTGTATCTCAAATTAAACAATGCAGTCTTGAGAAACAAGGTTTTGACGAACATATTTTTGTTTAGACGAAAAAATTTTTGCCCAATCAAAATACGACAATTAGTCACAAGGTAAAAATAAGCATTTCTAATTGGTTGCGAGGTATGAGGTTTTGAAAGGACATGTATCAATGAAATGTGAATGTAATAAGCCCCCAAAACGTTTTTGGCTAAATCCGAGATACAAGGTTTTGGAAGCACAGCGACGATTTATAATACACTAAAATCTGATTAATCTGATTAAAAGTTATTATCAGAAAATTATTCGAATTTGTTTGGCTTTGATAAAGTTCTCCTCCATGCTGTTCAAGTTATCAAAATTCATTGAAACTCAATATACTTGTTCGTCTCATGCCCTTCAACACTGTGTATAAATTTAAAGTCAATCGGATAGTAACTTTAGCCAATAGAACGTCCACAAATTTTTTAAGTCATCAAGGGCCATAACTCTGTCAGTAATTATCGGAAACGCTGAAAATCAATAGGCATCTTCGTCTCATGACTATAAACGCTGTGAATAAATTTAAAGTCAATCGGATATTAACTTTAGCCTCCATCACCTCCACAAGAGTTTTTGAAGTCTTCAAGGGCCATAACTCTGACAGCAATTATTGGAAATCGCTGAAAATCAATAGGCTTTTCATCTCTTGACCATAAACACACTGTATAAATTTAAAGCCAATCGGATATTAACTATGGCCTCTAGATAGCATCCACAATATTTTTTGAAGTGATCAAGGGCCATAACTCTGACAGTAATTATCGGAAATTGCTAAAAATCAATAGGCTTCTTCGTTTCATGACCTTAAACACTGTGTTTAAATTTAAAGTCAATCGGTTATTAACTTTAGCCTCAAGAGCGTCCACAAAATTCTTTAAAGTGATCAAGGGCCATAACTATGACAGTATTATCGGAAATCGCTGAAAATCCATAGTCTTCTTAGTTTCAAGACCTCAAACACTGTTTATAAATTTAGTCAATCGGATATCAACTTTGGCCTCGAGAGCATCCGCAAGAATTTTTGAAGTGATCAAGGGCCATAACTCTAACAGTAATTATCGGAAATTGCTAAAAATCAATGGGCTTCTTCAGTTCATGGCCTTAAACACTTCACAAATTTAAAGTCAATCGGTTATTAACTTTAGTCTCTAGAGCGTCGACAAGATTTTTTGAAGTGATCAAGGGCCATAGCTCTGACAGCAATTATCGGAAATCGCTGAAAATCAATAGGCTTCTTCGTCTTATGACCTTCAACACTGAGTATAAATTTAAAGTCAATTGGATATTAACTTTAGTCGGACAGGGGCGACGGCAATATACGACCACATTTCAATGTGAAACTTTCAATCGATAGAAACAAAACCAAATACAGACGATTTGATGGGATCACTTTTGACTAAGTCAAAATGATGCATTTGATATTCAGATAGGTTGATGTGAAATAATTAATAAAATACAATATCAAAAAACCATCGTTTTATCCAACGTTTCATAAGCAAAATGCCAATTTTGTCAAGAATGTAAGAACAAAATTCAAAATGGCTAGTGTTTCGTTATGTCTATGCAGTAGTCAGAAAGGGTGTGAGCCCAATTGAGGCGTGGACGTACAGCAGAATAACAGAAGTCAGATAGAAGCCATGACAGTACTTTATTAACCACGTGACTTAGCAGTTGCGTACAAAGTTACATAGGAAATAATAACGTAACATCCTTTCTCTTTTCAGAAAGAAATAGATCTCATATCATATAATACTTAAAATGACTGATTGTAAATAAAATAAACAATGAAACACAGTCCTATGTGTATAGCAGAACACAGTCACTAGATTACATTATAGAGCATGCATTAAGTTACATAGTCTTTCAAATAATGAGGTTTTACAGTTTGACGACCCGATCGAGTAAAGTTCAAATTCCTTCTTATTGGTACATTAGGTTGAGGTTGATCAGGTTCTTCTTGGTAAGGGACATGAGAAAAATCCTCTTCTTCCTGGTTACGCATGTAAGGAACATATACATCAGAAGTATCATAACTTTCATTAGATCTACTAAGAAATTGACGATTACGTCTGAAAGTTCCTTCAGGTGTTCGCACCAAGTAAGAGCGTTTATTCAATTGACGTATCACTTCCCCTTTTTTCCGCATGTTATCACCTAAGCGAAAGGGTTTAATACGAACTACATCGCCTGAATGTAATACTGGAAGGTCCTTGGCAGAACGATTATAATATTTAGCTTGTCTTTGTTTTTGATTATGTAACTCAACAAAATCACGATGTGAACTGAGAGCAGGTTGTAACATCGATGAATTCACAGGTAGTAAACTGCGAGTACGACGGTTGAAAAAACGTTGAGTCGGACTTGAAGACATTCCTTCAGAAGGAGTGTTACGGAAATCAAGTAGCGCAATATATTGATCATCATTGGAGTCTTTGGCTTTACGCATTAAACGTTTAGCTATTTTAACCGAACTTTCAGCTTTTCCGTTTGAGCGACTATTGTAAGGACTGCTTGTTGTGTGCACAAAATCCCAAAGTTCAGAAAAATGTTTAAATTCGAATGACGAAAACTGGGGACCATTGTCGGAAACCAGCTCGCATGGTATTCCATAAAGTGCAAAATGAGATTTAAGCTTACAGACGACTGCAGATGTTCTCATATTTACAAGACGGTCTATTTCGAAGAAATTACTATAATAATCAGTTGTAATTAAGTAATTGACTTCATCAAGTTCAAACAGATCTACTCCTACTTTTTGCCATGCGCGAGAAGGTATCTCGTGATTAATAAGTGTTTCTGAGAGATTTCATATTGATGACAGATTTCACATGACGATACAAGTTGTTTTATATCGCTGGACATGCCAGGCCAGAACATACATTCTTGAGCTCTTCTTAGACAGCCATTAATACCAATGTGCGACATATGGGCTTGTTTCTTAAAATCAGTTCTTAGAGTTACAGGAATGAATACACAGTTGCCTTTATAAATTACGCCATCTTCGATAGTAAGTTAATCTCGAAAACTAAAATATGGATAAAGTTCTTGAGGTAACTGTGATTTCTCAAAAGGCCAGCCAGTTAAGATAATATCAGACAATAATTGTAACACATTATCACTTTTTGTAGCTTCAACGATTTTGTTGAATCTCTCAGGTCTCATAGGAAGGTAATCAGTTGTATTAACAGATTCAAAGTTACTACTTTCACTTTCAAAGGAGTCATTTAAAAATGAACGTGATAGAAGATCTGCGATATGCATATCAGAACCTTTTAGATACGACACTTCGATATCATAAGCTGCAGCACGCAAAAGCATACCCTGTAAACGACGAGGTACTTGAGACATAGGCTTTTTCATGATCGATTCTAATGGTCTATGATCAGAAAGAACATGTGTTAACCGTCCGAATGTATACTGATGAAATTTTTCAAGCGAGTACACTATCGCAAGCATTTCTTTTTTCGATTTGTGCGTATCGAACTTCAGTTTCGATTAACGACCGACTTGCATAAGCGATTGGTTTTCCAGTCTGTAGTAGAACACTTCCAATGCCATGCAAGCTAGCATCACATTGTATAAACAATTCGTCAGATGGGTTATAGAATGCTAATACAGGTGCTGTAGTAACTAAATGTGTCAGTTGAGCAAAAGCTTGGTCTTGATCTGTTGACCAATTCCAGGCATTGTCTATATGCATTAGTTTGCGAATAGGTTCAATAACTTCAGACAGCATTGGCAGAAATTTTGACAGATAGTTATGAAACCACAATAACGTCTGACTTCTTCAACAGTTTGAGGTTTAGGCATTTCAGTTATGGCTTTCACTTTCAAAGGATCGACTTTGACACCATCACTAGATATAACATGACCTAGAAATGTAATTTCAGATTTACGAAAATCACACTTGTTTTTGTTGATTTGAATATTAAGTTTACGACATCTTAATAATAGATTCTTGAGATTTCTGTCGTGATCAGAATTAGCAGCTACATCAGATTCGCCCTGACCATATACTACAATATCATCAGCAATGTTTAAAATACCAGTTAAACCAGCTAAAGCAGTAGTTAAACGTTTCTGGAAGATTTCAGAACTAATGTTAGTACCAAAAGGTAATCTTAACCACCTAAAACGACCAAATTGTGTCTGGAACGCTGTCAGAAGACTTGATTCTTCATCTAAGACACAATGCCAGTATCCATTAGACAAATCTAACTTGGAAAATACTCGAACCAATTTTCCACCAGAAGGTTGATCACCAGAAGATAATTGATGTAATACGTCATCAAGTACAGGAAGTTGCCATCTTTCACGTAATAGAGCCTTATTCAATGGACGAGGATCTATACACACACGAAGTTCTCCAGATTTCTTTGTTGCAATCAGCATCTTACCGTTCCAGGGTGTTGGTGATTCTTGAATAGCTAAAAAACCAGACTTAACTAATTCATTTAGTTTGTCTTTGACCTGAGACTGAAGAGCAATAGGTACTCTATTGGGAGGTAAGATAACAGGTTGTACAGTATCATCGATAGCAAAATGTACTGTTCCAGGTAAAGTTCCAATTTTACCACTTTCAAATACATCCGCAAATTCTGTTAGAGGTTCGACAGAAATTGCAGAGTTAACAGCAGAGACGGTATTAAACTTTTCATAATTCACAGTTATAATTCCAAGATCTTCAGAAGTTTGTTTCCCTAACAAAGGAGTCAGGTTTTCTTTGACAATAATAAAAGTTACTGTATATTCGTTATTTGATTTTGGATTAACAAGCTTGACAGAACATTTCCCTATAGGTTGTATTTCAGTCTTATTCCACATACGTAAGGTTGTAGAGCAACTTTCTAGGGAGTATCCTTTAACGTATTGTTTAGGTAAAATATTAACAGTTGCGCCAGAGTCAGATTGGAATCTTACATACTGCTGATCTAATAACATATGCAGATAAATGTGATTACTGTCTACAGAAAATAAGGATTCAGTTACAGTGTACAATTCTGCTGTATTGACCTGAGCAGTAGAATGACTTCTATATGGACACTTTTCAGAAAAATGATTCAGTTTATGACACTTTCCACAGGTTTTACCCCATGCAGGACACAATGACTTCTTGAAAACATGCAGTCTGCCACAAAATTTACAGTACATTTCTTTATCTGAAGGCTTAAAGTTATGTCTTGAAGAATTTTCTTTAGGTTTAGAATGAAATGACTTTGGTTTATATGACAATTTTGGTTTAGTAGATCCACCATACACTTTATTAATCTCTAATGATGAAACATCAGAAATAGTTTTCATATGTTGATTTGAGGCTTCTTGTCCTCTACAGATGTCAATATAGGATCTAAGTGTAAGGTTGCTCTCTTGTAATAAGCGTTTACGCGTATTTTTGTCTAGCACACCAAAAACAATTCTGTCTCTAAGAAGACTATCGGATAAACAATTACAAAAGTTACCCGATGCCTTGAGACTTTTTAACACCGTTATATAATTGTCTATTGACTCGCCAGATTCCTGGTTTCTACTGTTGAACACAAATCGCTCATACGTTTCATTTTTCAATCCAATAATATGCTCATCAAACTTTCTCAAAATAACATCTATACTGTTTTGATTTTCATTTGGTGTATATTCAAATGAGTTGTAGATTAGCAGCCTTCTTTGCCTAAGTTGTGTAGAAAAAGTGCTTTCTTATATTCATCGGATTGGTGTTGTAAACCTGCAACGATTGCGTAATTTGACCATGTTTGTTTGTATAACTTCCAATTCTCCACTGGGTTATCTCCTAAAAACAATTTTGACGGCGGTGGAACGTTGACAACTGGACCCCGTTGATCATTATTTCCCCCCATCAACAGGATCATCAGCCATTTTACGGTATAATATCACTATTGAACATACAAATATGCAGAAATAGCACGGAAGAAATGTCAACACGCTTCTCGAACATTCGCCGGTAGTTGATAAGCAATACAACGCTCACACAGATAAATAACGACAGCTAGCATGTCTAAAATGTATCTTACTGCAATTAGAAATAGTTGATAACCAGCCACCATGTTTCGTTATGTCTATGCAGTAGTCAGAAAGGGTGTGAGCCTATTTGAGGGGTGGACTGCAGAATAACAGAAGTCAGATAGAAGCCATGACAGTACTTTATTAACCACGTGACTTAGCGGTTGCGTACAAAGTTACATAGGAAATAATAACGTAACAGCTAGAAGCATAGAAATATATAAATAGACTAGAATGGCCTTCACGTGACCCGCGACATGTAAATACGTCCGCCATGTTTGTGCATTGTTTCTGTTGACGTCGCGTGCGATGAACTCAATGAATTCAGCTTCATTTTACGTTACGCTTGAAAGAAAGAAGGGTCGTAAAACAACCCATTGCCATACATTCTCACAGGTTTTGTTTTACCAGCTTGTAAAACTTAATATATGTCTTCATTCTCCAATTTAATGGAATGACTCTCGAAGCGAAGCCGTTAAATAGGCGTTGTATACCACCACCGGTACTGATTAGAATGCATGTCAAATGGACTTATTATTATTTTCATCTACAAATGAAAGACACTGGGTGGATGGGCGGTGATTGTGGTATTTTATTTTTGAAATTATGGAATCTCGATGATCGACAAAGCACACAAATAATATGCTAGACCATCCAGCAAAAAATAGGCGTCATTTATTATACTGCATTTTAATGGTACCGGTGTAGTATGGTAAGTTATTTACTTTTGTGTATTTAAAATATCTCTCCAGTCCTTTTTAGACAGACGCCCGTGGCCGTAGTTTAATATTCTGTGACTGAGAAGAGGAGTAGGTCAGTAGGTCAACCTTTTCTCGGTTCTTTTTCAATGATGATGATGTAGATTTTTTTTCATTGCCGCTACGTTTACAACTTACAAGTAGGCCTAGGCCTACCGCTGCGCCCCCAACATTCTACCATGCAGCGCTTGGGCTATTATTAAAAGCAGATAAATAATGGAATAGACTACCTGTTATATTTATCCATTTTAAATGTGCCCTTCTCAGCTAAAAAGCAGTGATAATGTAAACAACATCATACTTTTACCAGTTGGGATTAAAGAGGCTCCATAGGCCTACCCCCCCCCCCCCCTTTTTGTGCTTTCTTTTTTTAAAAACTGGTTAATTTCTTTTTTTAGTATGATGAATATGATGATGAAATCAATGAAGTAATGGGAAACAACTGATAGTATTCAACATCCATACAAGTATTATACAGAAGAAAAATTCTAGAATTTGAACTTGCAACCATAACCATGTGACTAACTATATTTGAATAATTTTGAAATCTTGTCTGAGATTTCTTAAATATGTAACCATAACACATATATGTCCAAATGAAATTCTGAGCATATTTAATATTAAAAGTCAAATAGTAATGCTTACACAAATATTCAAATAGTTTTCAAGTCGATTCAAACTAATTTGCTTTTCTTTTTCAACACTGTCATTTAAAAACAATAGAAATAAATCTCATTGTCATCTGTATGTTATAATTATAATTCATTGAAATCAATTGAAATAAGCTAACGGTGAGACTGGTGTCCCCCGCCGAAATTCGAAGGTAAATAGATGACACATAATAAATAAAAAATAAAACTATTAAAATTTACTACTTCTTTATTCACTTAAAGTTACATTATGGGAGATTAGATAACGAGTTGACAGTTCTCACTATAAACTAGATAATGTAATAGTCCGGTGGTTGAAGTGGGGGCATTGCCACCAGAGCTGTGAATTTATGAGGCCAAGTTTTTCTAGACCAGTTTTTCCCGTAGATTCCGAATCTGGGTGGTGAACAGGCCTGTAAGTGGGCGTTTTCGAGATATGGGGGGTCTAATTTCTATGTATGGGTGTGTGTAGGGGGAGGGGTGGGGCTGTCATTATGTGGACTTAATATATATTATTAAAACAAAAAATTCTAGGATTGCAAATCTATAAATAAGTGTTAATGATGCCCCTGGACAACTGTTTGATGTGTGGGGTGGGGTAGCAGGTGTGCATGTGTGGAGGGAGGGGGGGGGGGTAAAATTGGAGGTAAATGATTTCACGATGATTTAAATGACTCAAAATTGACCTGAAAAGTGTTGTCTCTAGCTTTTCGTTCAGTACCAATATCGTCATTCAAACTATTAAATTATAATGGTATAATGTATCGCAGCAAAAGATTACTCAGGCAAGATGGTACCCTAGGACATATCGTACACTAGGACATATCGTACACAGACTATTTGTCCCTAATGACAATTCACCAGACAATTTGTAACCAGACAATTAGTACCCAATGACAATTCGTACTCGGACAATTCGTTCCCAAGGACAATTTGTACTCTAGGACTATTCGTACCCTAGGACATATCGTACACTAGGACATATCGTACACAGACTATTTGTCCCTAATGACAATTCACCAGACAATTCGTACCTTAGGACAATTCATACCCGAGGGCGAATTGTCTGGGAACCAATTGTCCTTGGGTACGAATTGTCTGATAAACTGTCCTTGGGAAAAATAGTCCGAGAACGAATTGTCTGGTGAATTGTCCTTAGGGACAAATAGTCTGTGTACGTATTGTCCTAGGGTACGAATTGTCCTAGGGTATGAATTGTCATTGGGTACTAATTGTCATTGGGTACTAATTGTCTGGTGACGAATTGTCCGGGTACGAATTGTCATTGGGTACGAATTGTCTGGTGACGAATTGTCAGGTACGAATTGTATGGGATCGAATTGTCCTAGAGCCGTTTCAGCACCTCCATTAATTTGCAATGCGAAGAGGAGAAGGTGAGATATTTTGGTGTCCTCATGGTTTGTTGTCAGTTCTATAATATTCTTGACACTTTCAATAATGGGTACGAATTGTCTGGTGACGAATTGCCCGGGGTCGAATTGTCTGGGATCGAATTGTCCTACAGCCGTTTCAGCACCTCCATTAATTTGCAATGCGGAGAGGAGTAGGTAAGATATTTTGGTGTCCTCATGGATGGTTTGTCAGTTCTATGATATTCTTGACACTTTCAATACTAATCTTGATATTTTTTTATCCAAATTGCGGCAATGCCTATCCGTCTTTCTTTTTCAAGAAAATCCCAACTTTCTAACAAGAGCTGGGATGACGTAATTACTGGTTAAGAAGACACTAGAAAAAAAAATCTTCTAAAGGAATTTTAATTGTGATGAGAAATAACAAAACTTTCTTTCCTTATTACCATCTTGCCTGAGTAGTCTTTTCTGCTATATATTATAACATTATAATTTAATATTTTGAATGACGATATAGGTACTGAACGAAAAGCTAGAGAAAACACTTTTCAGGTCAATTTTGAGTCATTAAAATCATTGTGATATCATTTCCCTCCAATTTTACCCCCCCCCCTCCACACATGCACACCTGCTACCCCACCCCACACATCAAACAATTGTCCAGGGGCATCATAAACACTTATTGGTGTGCACGTACGTAAAAGGTCCCTTGGCAGTTGGAATTCAATATAATTATAAGAGTAGGCCGTAGCTCCGTATTCATTAGCCCAGGTTAGAAGCAGAACAGTAGGATGCTAAACCCCACTTTATTTCATTTTATTAAAGGCCCAATAACACTCTTGTTGTAACTGAATATGTCCCAATCATTATTCTGGTCAACAAACTGTACTATTTTACAATATTACAATTAATTGATGATACAAATTTCTTCTTAACACACCGAATTTAAAAAAAATGGAAAAATTCAACTACATGGTTTGAAAAGCTTTACATAAACCTTTTTAAATGTAACTTAGATTTAAATTTTTTTTCGAACCCTGTGGACAAGTAAAATAGGATGTAATGGATAATTTACACAACAGGTAGGACACTTAAACATCTATTACTTAGAATAAGGCTATTTTTTTATTGGACCTGTCAAACCAGCAAGAGTGTTATTGTCCCTTTAAAGGCATAGTCTTGATTATCCATTCTATGATTTTAATTATCAATGAGCGTTAAGCAGCATATGATTCAAATCCAGTCAATATCGTAGGCTAGCATTGACATCGCGAGTTCGTTATGGTCTGGATAAGTTAATTAATGTTGAATTAATAATTTAGATAAGATTTCAGGCCTAAAAAAAGACCTGTAATATAGTAATAGTAATAGGCAGATTTAGCTCTTGCATAATGCATGTGTAATTAAACAACAATTACAACATTGTTAAATTATCATTTTTGCTGGATAATGATACATGTACATGCTATTGCTAATCGAAAATGTTGTATCTTGCAAGTTAATAAATTTAGAAGTATTATAATTATATACATACAAGTGTTTGTGTTTTGAATTATTATTATCCTGAACACCTGGTTAAAGATAGGTTGCCAGGCAACGAAACATACGCCCACAGCAGCTAAATCGTCCGGGCAGTCAACAAGAGTTGTCGTATATTTTAACTTTTTTCGGTAATGAAACATTTATAATACACTAAAATTTGATTAAGAGTAACAACTCATTAAGTAATTATCAGAAAATCATTACAATTTGTTTGGCTTTGATAAAGTTCTCCTCAATGCTAAGGATTAGTATATGAAACATTTAATATCATGGATTTAGCTGTTCAAGTTATCAAAATTCATTAAAAATCTATATAATTGTTCGTCGCAAGCAAGACCTTAAACTCTGTGTTTCAATCTAAAGTGAATCGGATGTAAACTTTAGCTTCTAATAGTGTCCACAAGATTTTTTGAAGTGATCAAGGGCCATAAAAGTAATTTTAGGAAATCGCTGAAAATCAATAGGATTCTTCGTCTCGTGACTTTCAACACTGTACGTATAAATTTCAAGTCAATCGAATATTAACTTTAGCCTCTAGAGCGTTCACAAGATATTTCAAAGTGATCAAGGGTCATAACTCTGGCACTAATTATCAGAAATTGGTGAAAATTAATAGGCTTCTTTGTCTCATGACCTTAAACACTGTGTATAAATTTTAAGTCAATCGGATATTAACTTTGGCCTCTAGAGCGTCCACAAGATTATTTGAAGTGATCAAGGGCCATAACTCGGACAGTAATTATCAGATATTGCTGAAAATCAATAGGCTTTTTTGTCTCATGACCTTAAACACTGTGCATAAATTTAAAGTCAATCGGATATTAACTTTAGCCTCCAGAGCGTCCACAAGATTATTTGAAGTGATCAAGGGCCATAACTCTGACAGTAATTATCGGAAATCGCTGAAAATCAATAGGCCACTTTGTCTTATGACCTTTAACACTGTGTATAAATTTAAAGTCAATCGGTTATTAACTTTAGCCTCTAGAGCGTCTACAAGAATTTTTTGAAGTGATCAAGGGCCATAACTCTGACAGTAATTATCGGAAATCACTGAAAATCAAAAGGCTTCTTCGTCTCATGACCTTAAACACTGTGTATAAATTTAAAGTCAATCGGTTATTAACTTTAGCCTCTAGAGCGTCCACAAGATTTTTTGAAGTGATCAAGGGCCATAACTCTGACATTAATTATAGGAAATCGCTGAAAATCAATAGGCTTCTTCATCTCACTCATGTAAACAATATATATCAATTTCAAAACAATCAGGTGATAAATGTAGTCTGTAGAGTGTTCACAAGAAATTGTGGACGACGGACGGACGTATATACGACCACATTTCAATGTGGGCGCATAAAAATGGCTTAAAAATAGATATTCATGCATTTTTACTAACAATGCATGGCCTTGAGTTAAGGTTAAAACAGATAAATACAATCCTTTATCCAAATTAAATTCTATTTTGATATAGAGGACAGAGGTCTTTGCAAGATCTTGTATGTTTTAGTTTTAGCAAAACCAATAACTCTTTCTAACGTGAACACATGTTGAGGTTATTCTTCTGGTTCAAGCTGTTTTTTCCACTTCAGCATATGTGGCGTGTTTAGCTTTACATTGCTGGGTTTCATAATGGGAATTGTAACCAAGATAACTCTGGTAGAATAACAAGAATTGAACCACAAATTTAAATCTTTAAATTGATAACACGTAAAATTGATTCAGGCAATAAAAATTGATGAAACTGATCGTAGGCCTATTGCTGATTTTAAACATGTTTGAAAGTTCTTCTTCGTCTTTGGCAATGCAGAGTTTTATCATCGATAATAATAAAAGCTGTTCAGTTTGATTAAGTTATTTTGCTGCTGGTTCTAAAACATTAAACATCATCATGAAATGGTTGTAGTCCTCGAAACCAGTATAGTACTTTGAAAGTGCATTTTGATTTTCTTTAATGTTAGCCATGGAGAATCCTGATGACGAGACTGTTAGCACTGCATTGACTGGTTTTGTCCACAGTCTCTGGTGCATACTGTGTGGCAATGCCTGTCTCCTCTTTAAATTACTTTCAGGCGCCATAATTGGTTCTACTTCATTTCCAACATCATTGATGTTGCAGGTAGCCTCCACTGTTTTCCTAAGTTTACTGGCTCTGGCTTGCTGATCTTCACATTTGGGGGTTGATGAACTCTGTCGAAAGTTAAACATAGGTTGCCAGGCAACGAAACATACGCCCACAGCAGCTAAATCGTCCGGGCAGTCAACAAGAGTTGTCGCATATTTTACTTTTTTCGGTAATGAAACATTTATAATACACTAAAATCTGATTAAAAGTAACTACTCATTATGTAATTATCAGAAAATCATTGGAATTTGTTTGGCTTTGATAAAGTTCTCCTCCATGATGTTCAAGTTATCTAAATTCATTGAAACTCAATATACTTGTTCGTCTCATGAATGTATAAATTTAAAGTCAATCGGTTATTAACTTTGGCCTCTAGAGCGTCCACAAAATTTTTTTAAGTGATAAAGGGCCATAACTCTGACAGTTATTATCGGAAATTGCTGAAAATCAATAGGCTTCTTCATTGTATGACCTTAAACAATGTGTATAAATTTAAAGTCAATCAGTTATTAAGTTTAGCCTCTAGAGCGTCCACAAGATTTTTTGAAGTGATGAAGGGCCATAACTCGTGACATGTTATAATCGGAATTCGATGAAAATCAAGAGGCTCCTTCGCCTCATGACCTTAAACACTGTGTATAAATTTAAAGTCAAATCGGATATTAACTTTGGCCTCTTAGAGCGTCCACAAGATTTTTTTAAGTGATCAAGGGCCATAACTCTGACAGTAATTATCGGAAATTGCTGAAAATCAATAGGGTTCTTTTTTTATGACCTTAAACACTGTGTATAAATTTAAAGTCAATCGGTTATTAACTTTGGCCTCTAGAGCGTCCACAAGATTTTTTTAAGTGATCAAGGGCTATAACTCTGACAGTTATTATCGGAAATCGCTGAAAATCAATAGGCTTCTTAGTCTCATGACCTTAAACACTGTGTATAAATTTAAAGACAATCGAATATTAACTTTGGCCTCTAGAGCGTCCTCAAGATTATTTTAAGTGATCAAGGGCCATAACTCTGACAGTTATTATCGGAAATCGCTGAAAATCAATAGGCTTCTTCGTCTCATGACCTTAAACACTGTGTATAAATTTAAAGTCAATCGAATATTAACTTTGGCCTCTAGAGCGTCCACAAGCAATTGTGGACGCCGGACCGACGGCCGGACCGACGGACCGACGGCCGGACGGACGGACGGACGGACGGGGGCGACGGCAATATACGACCACATTTCAATGTGGGCGTATAAAAATCGATGGGACTCCTGTCTCCAAAACATGCTTTCTCTGTCCTTAGAATATAAAAAAAATATTTTAATTCAAACAATAGTGTTTTTCTTATCGCATAGAAAAGTATGCACTATATATTTCAAATGAAATGTACAACTCTATACAAACTCTGCTGTTTGGAGCAATAAGTAATATTCGATATAAAAAAATTAAGACACCGGTACCACCATAGAATGTTAAATATCATAATCAATCCAATTCCATTCCCTTAAGCAGTCTCATAATTAAAGGATGCTGTCCAACAGGTATTTTGTCAATAGGAACAAGGACAGATGATAGCATTGACCTGTAGCCAGCTACTGTTCTGTAATTTAAACCTTCATCGAATAAAACTGATAAGAACTCTGCCACTTGATTCAGAGATGCTGAAAAGGGATCCATTTGTTTCCCACTACACCAGCGGTAGAATCTTTTATATTTCGAGTTGTAGTCCCTACAGGTTCCCGCTCTCCAAGAGGCTGAGAGCAAGTCCCTAGTTCTCGAAGAAAAGCCTTCCTTTTCGAAACGTTTGTTGATAACTTCCATGCCACCAGTGACAGTGTTTGTGGATCTGGGTGATAAACCACTGGATGGCGTCCCTGTTGCAGTAGGTCTGCCCTGTTCGGTAATCGAAAAGGAAGATCGACCAGACAGCTGAGAAGGGTTGGAAACCATATTTGTCACGGCCAAAACGGGGCTATCAGAATTATTTCGCAGTTCTGACATATATTGAACTGTTGAAGTACTAGTGGAACTAGACACACCGGTGGAAATGCATAGGCTGACATTCCCTCCCAACTGATTGTCAATGCATCTATTGCTAGGGCTTTGGGATGGAACTGCCATGAACAAAATATATAAGAGCCTTTCGATTGATCTCTGTGGCAAACAGATCGATGAACGGACGGTCCCATTTCGAAAAGATTTTTTGAACAGTGTCCTGATTCAGAGACCATTCTGTTGCTCGCATCATGTTCCAACTCAGTGAATCGGCCAGAATGTTCTTGACCCCTGGAATATGTACTGCATGTAATGTTATTCCATTTGACAGCGCTAAATTCCAGAGATACCAAGTTTCCTGACATAAAAGCAGAGAACAAGTCCCGCCTTGCTTCTTTATGTATTGGACTACTGTTGAATAGTCCGATTTCACTAGAACCCCCTTGTGTCTCAATTGTGGTAAAAAATGCTCCAGACACAGATAAACCGCTTTATCTCTAAAAAGTTTATGTGGTGATTTAGTAATTCCTGAGGCCAAAACCCCTGAACAAATGGTCCTCTCTCTCTCTGCGAGGTGTCCTGCCAACCAACCATCGACGCATCGGTCGTGAGAGAAACGTGCACTGTCTGGGTTGCAAATATTGACCCCTTAGAATGTTTTGATCCTGCAACCACCAATTTAAGTGAAAAAGGAATTTGAGTTTGCATACTCATTACAGAAGGATGCCAGTTTCTCAACAAGTACATTTGGATTGGTCGCATAAATAGTCTTGCGTTTGGTATAATTTGCAATGCTGAGGCAATCATTCCCAAAATCCGAAGATAATCCCTGGCTATTGACATTGGACTAACAGGGCTACCCTCTCTTGAGTGGGAAACACCGAGCCCGCATCTAAATGGAATTCGGTACCCAGATACACAATTCTCTGGGCCGGAACTAGTTCGGACTTCTTGATATTTACGACAAACCCTAGTCTTATTAAAAGGTCTAACACAACCTATTTGTCTCTTAGCAGGGCCTGTCTCTGCTGATTTACTGCTAATAGGTCGTCTAAATAAGCTGCCATTCGGACATTCATGAAGTGAAGGTGGGCCACAACTACTGACAGCACCTTCGTAAATACCCGTGGGGCGGACGTTGGGCCGAATGGTAACGCCTTGAATTGGTAAGCTTGACCATTTACACTGAAGCGTAGATATTTTCGGTGCTTCTGAAAAATGGGGATGTGAAAATAAGCGTCCATTAAATCTATGGATATTGCCCAATCTCCTTTTTGCACCACTGATGTCAAGACTTTCAACAATGTGTCCATCTTGAAAAGAATTTTTTTCAAATATTGGTTGAGCGGTCTCAAATTTATTACTGGTCTCAGTTCCCCATTTCACTTTGGTACAAGAAAAAATGTGCTGTAAAAACCTGTCATTGCTTGAGAAGAAGGTACTGTTTCTATTGCCTCTTTTTCCAATAAAGTGGCTATTTCTGCCAAAATAATATCTGAATTTTTTTCTCTTAAAATTGTTTGTTTTATTCCTAAAAAGGGTGGTATTTGTACAAATTCCAGTTTGTAACCTTCCTCTATTACTGATAGTACCCAAACGTCTTTGGTTATCAACTTCCATTCCTTCAGAAACAATGACAGGCGACCCCCGACCGGAATTTTTGGTCTCAACTTTAAACTTACCAAGTCACTATCTGGGAAAGGGAGGCTTTTTTCCTGTTCCTTGACTGTTGCTGGTGACTGTGGCTGTCGGTTTTCTAAAACCTCTACCCTGATCGTCTGAACGGGGTGCATATCTTCTGCTATTTCATTCATAGGAACGAAAGGAATCATGATTATAATTTTTTGAAAAATTAGGGTTTGTATTATTATTATGACCCGATGGTCGAGGTCGCTTTGAGCCATGACTTTCTTCCATTGGGGCTCTACGTTTTTTTGCAGAAAAAGGTAAAATGTCTGCTACCGACTTCAACTTTTCTTTCCTGTCTTTTAGAGTTTTCTCTAAATCTGCCACAAATACCCCATCGGCTGTTAAGGGTAAATTAGAAATGGTTCTAGCATTGTCTAATTGAAATAAAGAGGTGTCCGACATGGCTACCGTTCTTCGAACCATATGGTGAAAAGCACCGGTTCGACCTAATTGATCATGGCCCTTAGTTGACATAGCAAAAATATCCTTGATACGGGATACTATGTCCGCCTTGTCAAACTCCTTATCTTGCACAACCTCCAACAAAGAGGCTAAATTTTGTTGTAAATACAACTGGATGACGATCCCTAAATAAGCGGACTGCTGTCCTCTAAATGCCATTTTCTCAAGCATTTTAAATGGCTGAGAAAAAAGGAAAGCTCCTGACTTGGTAAAAGCTGCCTTGTTCCCGAATTTTTTAACTAGGCAGGATTCCACCAACTCATCTAATGATGGTACTTTTAAAAATTCTTGTGTCTCTTTCGACACAGAAAAGGTCTGAAAATTTTCTTCAGAAAAATCTGTAATATTACTTGGGTTGGAAGCCCTCCAGCTCTGGAGTAAAACTTCCTTTTGACAACTGTCTAGCGTAATCCCTTGCGTATTGTCCTCTGACGTTTTAGTCAGGGCATCTTTGCCAAACAAATCAAAGAGCCCTTTATTGGTACTCTTTGAAAAATATGAAGACAGTTGTGGATCCAAACAAGGTATCCCTTGTTCATCCTCACTAGTCAGAGTTTCCGTCTGTCCCGGTTGAAGGGAAATGAGGTCTTCGTCCTCACTAGAAACGATCATGGATGGTCGCCTTCGTGGCGAAACTGCTTTATTCCTCGATAATTGTTCAAGTAGTAAATCAAACTTTTTTTCTAAATTTGATACCTTACTACTAGTACTTTTACGGCTTCTACCGGCCGTTCTACTACTACTCGATGTTTTACCAACCTTTGATTCATCGTGTTCCGATTCGGATTTATCCGATCTCTCTATAGTAATATAGTATTATCCATTGTAGCTATAGTTGCTAAGTCAACAAAACAAATAAACACGTGTGACTTGTTTTATCGCCGAGAAAGAAGTGAGGGATGTTAGTGCACTCACTCCAGTATAGGAAGTTATGAGTGCACATGACTGCGCTACTTCCGGTTTTTATATTTACCGGAACTGTCAAGTTTGTGTGACATGCGAGAATGATATTCAATACGTATTTGTCAGGTAAGTATTATGAAATAAAATGAAGACACCGGTACCACCATAGAATGTTAAATATCATAATCAATCCAATTCTAAACCAAACTCAAAGGGATGTAAAATTACTTAAAGAAAAGGCAAAATCAGATCAAAACAAACTGAATATAAGTATAAACTGCCAAGCAATTGTCAAAGACAGTAGTACTGTAGCAGGTGTCGTAGGAAGGGTTGTCATTACTTAACCTTAAAGTCTTAGAACTCCTAGTTATTTTTCTCGGACATGTTTACAACACAACTGGAATTGTGAAAAGAAATGCTATCCAGACTAAAACACCAGAACGTATAGAACGGGAAAGACTAGTTAAGCAAGTACGCTTATCTGCCACCACGTTCCTATGACAACGAAGTCACACATCGCGTGCTACTGCCACTGATAGCAGTATGTAGGCCTATGCTTGGGTCACGATTATCAATAAACAGTAGGCCCCCCAAAAAAACAACAAACAAATGACGATTAACATGGATATCGCGATATTGTAGTCGTTAAGAATTAGGCCTTTTGCCGAATGGCGATTAGATTAATCCCAATCCATCGACGCCCCGGACCATGCCTCTGGCTCTACTCACTACTACTACTACTACAACTAGTTACTTAGTATTACTCTAGGCCTATAAATTAGTATAAATAAATAAAATATGGTCGCAACTGAACACTGCATATTTTTGTGAATTTGAAATTGGTAGATCTACTAGTGCCAGTTGCACTATGGACTACACAAGTACTAATACTAATAGTAATAATACTAATAGCCTAAGTAGAAGTAGGCTACTAATTAGGCATACCACATAGTATTTAGTATCAGTACTAGGCTATTACTATATACATACTAGGTACTAGGCTAGTAGGCCTACTGCCTAGTATTATTTTTAGTAGGCCTACTGTTAAAAATACACTGTAGGCTGTTTAACCTTCAAAGATAGGCCACGTTTAGTAAGCAGTAGGCTAGGTCAACATGAATCAGTGCTAGTAGTCATGCAGTGTCAGTGAAATAATAATAGGCCTACTAAAAATAAACAAAAGTCAGTGACAGTAGCCTACCTGGCTACTGACTCACGCTTGAACATTCAGGGTTCTTAAAATATTATCACTATTGAATTTCTTACCTGTTCATGGTTATTCCATTTAATTTTGAAGTTGGGTTTTGGCAATTTGTACAGTCAATGGCAAAACACTGTCTTCCGTTGGTGGATACCGAAAACGTACAAGTTTTGCTTTCCATCGCATAAACAAACGACACCATTTTGTTGCTCATGTTCAATGTACAAGTATGGCTGACATCTGCGTATGTCGCGGAAGTGGCTTTTGATTGGCCGTGGCCATTCTAGTCTATTTATATATTTCTATGGCTAGAAGACAGTTATTACATCATAGAAAATATGACATCATGGGAATAATGATGTCATAGATACACATAGCATGAAAGGTTAGCTTTTAAAACTAAAAGTTAGGTAAAATGTTACAAGTAAGGAAGAATTATGCGTGATTATGAATGATTTTGAAACCCCCTAGATTTGATTCATTTAACCCATTAGGCCAAACTGAATAAGTCTATGCATCCACAGGCTTTCTGCTGTGTTCAATTTTTTCTGATCTTTATCAGGAACAATGGTACAAACCAAATCATGACGAGGTATATTAAAGTGGAAGCTACATGGGGAATGATAATCCTCTATTTAAAAGTTTAATTCCGAAGTTTCTAACTGTCTAGAGCTAACGTTGTAGAAGGGAAAAAGAAGAAAAATCGCAGATTCAAGAAAATAAAAGACAAAGAACTTGATTCCAAAACTTTTATCTACAACGTTAGCTCTTTTAAATAGAGGATTATCATTCTGTCCAGTACCTCCTAAATATGACCAAATTAGGGAACTTCATGACTTAAGAGCATTTCATCGACGACTATGACTATCTGAGTTCTTTTTTTAAAAACCATCACAACAAATCTTGCCTAAATCACTGTATATCAAGAGTGAATGGTCACCACCTTGTGGAAGAGATGAAGCTCTGGAGCTCCACTGTACCAACCAGTATCAAACAATAAAAGACTACACAGAAAATAAGGTACGAGATAATTTAACTCGTGAAGAGAGGAAAGGCTTATCAAGTTTAAAGCATGACCCTAATATTATCATTGGTAAAGCAGATAAAGGAGGTGGTATTGTCATCTGGAATAAAGAAGACTATGTTAAAGAATGTATGAAACATCTAGAAGATACCTCTGTGTATGAGAAAGTCAGTGGAGACAATTCAAACGAGATTCATGGACAATTGACAAAATTAGTGACTGGCCTTAAAATTCCTGAAAATGAACAGAAAGCTATTTTAGACAAACATGTTGATAAACCAGCCCATTTCTACATTTTAGGAAAGGTTCATCAAGTTCCTAATCCTACAGATATACCACCAGGAAGACCCATATGTAGCCAAGTTACTGCTCCTACTCGTAAAGCTTCTTCTTGGCTGGACTGGTGGCACAGCTTTACTGCCCTGAATTAGTTAAAGACACCACTCAATTCCTTCAAAAGATAGAAGCTTTAAATAACGAATCTATTTCTAAGAATACTAAGCTTATGACTCTTGATGTTATCAGTGTATATCCGAATATTGTTATTTCTGAAGGTTTAGAAGCACTTAAAGATGCATAACATAAAACTAAAATTGTGACTAACGAAGATCAGAATCAATTCTACAAGTAGCAGATTTTGTTCTTCACAACAATGAATTTCAATTTTCTGGTATATTTTATAGTCAGATATCTGGGACTGCCATGGGAACTCCGTTTGCCGTGACATATGCTAATATGAAACCTACTATGAATCATTACCTAATAAAACAGATATTTCGTACAGATTCATCGATAATATTTGGGCTTTATCATCTCTCCCACTAGAAGAATGTAATAATTTTATTTCAAGATTAAACCAACAACATCCGAAGATCAAATTTACTGCAGATTTAAATAGCAACTAAGTTATAGTCCAAGAGCCAGTGACGAAAAAACTGCCTCATAAGTAATAGATGGTTTGACCATATTAATTGGCAGCTATTGATAGGGCAAATTCAAAACACCCAGTCTTACGAGGTTTCAGTGGGGCATTTGGCTGGGAGGGGCAGATAAAAAGGGCCAAAAAGGGCCAAAATTTGCCTCGTAAGTAATAGGATCAGAATTATTTCCAAAATGATGCCATACAGTTTATGAATATTAAAAATATAAATCTGACCTTAAAAAGTGGGGCCATGCCCTTTTCTGACCGCATTAAAAGGTGCCGACGGGGGCCAAAATTTGCCTCATAAGTAATATAGTTGAAATTGGTGCCAAATGTTAGCTATGCACGAGGCGATTCTAAAAATATCAAATCTGACTGGTTTTAGTGGGGCGCATCCTTAATCTGACCACTTAAAAACTGCCCAAAGTGCCACGCCCACAAAAAGGGTCAAAAATTGCATCATAAGTAATAGGATCAGAAACAGTTTTGAAATGTTTTGGTGCTATATCTGAATCTTAAAATGCAAAATCTGACCAGAAAAAATGGGGCCACACCCCTTTCTGACTGCCCTGAAAAGTGTGGATGGGGGCCCAAAAATGCCTCATAAGTAATAAGATTGAAATTGGTGCCAAATGTTAGGTATTTATGAGACGGTTCTAAAAATATCAAATCTGACTGGTTCCGTTGGGGCAAACCCCTAATCTGACCACTTAAATGTGCCTAATCTGCCACGCCCACAAAAAGGGTCAAAATTTGCCTCATAAGTAATATGACTGAAAATGGTGCCAAATGTTAGCTATGTATTGGACGGTTCTAAAAATATCAAATCTGATGGGTTTCCGCGGGCAAACTCCTTATCTGACCACTTAATTGTCACCACCCGCCCCAATTTTGAATTCACATGCTTGCTTTCACTTCAAAGTTAAATCTACAAACTGACTAGCTTGACATCCCCACTATTAATTTGCAGTTTTCAACAACACAGTATAAGTTCAATACAACACGACTAACCTCCCATGTGATATGAATCTCCATTAAAGGAGCCAAGTCTTGAACTCAATATCAGCCACAGTCTTCGACATAACAAACACGACTCAATGGCCAATTTAAATAAACATCACTGTTGATATCTTACCGTGAAAAGTTGGGCTTCTGATATCCAATATGCAAGACAAAATGAAAATGTTTAAATTAGCACTCAAATTGTGTGCCAGAATGTTGTTGAGCGCCATTTGTATGAAGCGACTCGACAAATAAAGCTAAACATATACATGTACCATGTAGGAAAATACTACCAATGTAGACTGGAATAACCATATGCCAAAGACTGCCATTCAATTTGGAATCTTCGCCGAACATAACTGATTAGAAAATTACATTAAAAGCAGAAACGGTTGAATGTAAATCAGTTTATATACATTCATATTACATTTTATAATAAGTGTTGCGACCCATGTGTGTCCATTCTGGGTACCAAAAATAGCGATTCATCTCCTTTAAACATAGTATTACATTATTCATGGTCATTTCGGAACTGACGTATGGTTTAATTTTATTTCAATAATTCGCTTGCGCGTAGGGGTCTTTAGCAGTAGGAAGAAACCGCAGACCCCAGAGAAAACCCACGAGGTTGGCGGGCGACCATACTCCTTGTCCCATAGAACCGGGGAATCGAAACCACGCTAGTTGACTCAATGAGAGACCTTTAGCTAGAACGCATACGCGCTAAACCCCTCGGCCTCCCTCCACCACAACAAAATAACTGGATAATCAGTACATTACAATTCTGTTGGAAGTATATACCAGTTTTTCGGGGGATGGCAGCCAAGTTAATAATGTATTTGGTGATTTCACTATTTGCCATTTTTAAAGGAAGATAGTAAATTACTTTGGAACAGAGAAATCAACATTAATATCATCAAATACCAAAGGAAATATCATTTATAACAATAGAATGAATGTTAAAGAGGCAATTAAAGAGGTGTTCTCAGAATTTCATCGATAAAAGCAAACATTCGGGACATAGAATACGCATAACGTAAGGAAATACTAAATGTACCAAAGTCCACCTTATTATCAAAATTAACAATGCAGGGTATGATATCATTCGTTACCTGTACTGCCTGGGACAATAACGACAAATTGTATCAAATACAAGTACCAGTACTGCAACACCTAACAATGATAACCAACTTCCTTTTTGTAGGACAGTGATTTACTCCAATCCTTTTAAATCTGGAACCATATAGGAAGAAGCCTAGAATGACTATCCGTGGATTTATCCCAGAAGATCTATTATTCCTAGTAGCTGTGCAGATGACAAACTATTGGATTTTATTTGGATGATTTGCATACTGCCTCTTTGAAATGTCAAGTTTATTCTTCAGTTTATATCAGCCAAACTATGCCAGATGGATTCTCTGGTTACATGAAAATATGATAAAAATAGATGAAACACATCCTGGAATATATGACTTATTCCAAAGAGGTGCCCTTCCCGTACGTAGGACAGACAGTTCATGTAGATGTTACCAATCCTTTTTCAGGTATTAATATCATCATTTATAACTTCCATATTAGTTAGACATAGATGGTCCATGTCTGATTATACGAGGGCAACTATAGCTGGAGATTGAACATTTAGGCATTACCAGACCTAAATATGTAACTTCTGAATTGAGACAAGCTAATATTCAGAACACAGCCCATTGGATCAAAATTATTGAATTGTAAACATGTCTAACCCATTCAAGAATAATGCGGCACAAGATAGATAAACATTAATGAACAGATTTCCTTTTAAACTTTTATGAAAATGGCAACATGTCTCGTGACTAATTTATTGCAGACCCCTCCCGGTTTGATAAACCCATTAAACGGCCAAAACCAAGCACATTTGCTTGTGGCATACCTACATGAATGACAAAAGATCGGCTATATCGTAGCCTACAGTTGAAAATAGAAAGCGATATGAAGGGTCGATTACTTTATCGAATTCTACTACGTCAGTCCTGGAATGAACATGAAATAATGTAATACTATGTTTAAAGGAGATGAATCGCCATTCTTTGGTACCTAGAAATGGACACACATGGGTCGCAACAATTATAATAATGTAATATGAATGTATATAAACTGATTTACATTCAATTGTTTCTGCTATTACTGTAATTTTCTAATCAGTTATGTTCGGCGAAGATTCCAAATTGAATGGCAGTCTTTGGCATATGGTTATTCCAGTCTACACTGGTAGTAGTTTCCTACATGGTACATGTATATGTTTAGCTTTATTTATCGACTCGCTTCATACAAATGGCGTTCAACAGCATTCTTGCACACGATTTGTGTGCTAATTTAAACATTTTCATTTCGTCTTAAATATTGGATATCAGAAGCCCAACTTTTCACGGTAAGATATCAACAGTGATGTTTATTTAAATTGACCATTAAGTCGTGTTTGTCACGTTGAAGAATGTGGCTGATATTGAGTTCAAGACTTGGCTCCTTCAAAGCTCCAATACCACTCTTGTTGTAACTGAAAAACATGTCCCAATCTTTTATTCTGGTAAACAAATTGTACTATTTTACAATATTCCAATTAATAAATGGTACAAATTACACCTTAACACAACTAATTTTAAAAATTGGAAAAATTCATCTACAAGCCGTAACATTGTTTGAAAAGCTTTACGTAAACACTTTCAAATGCAACTTCGATTTAAACATGTTTTCGAACCCTCTGGACCAGTAGGATAGGTTGTAATGGATGTTTACATAACAGGTAGGACACTTAAACATCTAGTAGTTAGAAAAAGGCTATTTTCTTTCTGGACCTGTCAAGCCAGCAAGAGTGTTATTGTCCCTTTAATGGAGAATCATATCACATGGGAGGTCAGTCGTGTTGTATTGAACTTCTACTGTGTTGTTGAAAACTGCAAATTAATAGTGGGGATGTCAAGCTAGTCAGTAGAACCGACCAATACATAGCTAACATTTGGCACCATTTTCAGTCATATTACTTATGAGGCAAATTTTGACTCTTTTTGTGGGCGTGGCAGATTAGGCACATTTAAGTGGTCAGATTAGGGGTTTGCCCCAATGGAACCGTCTCATAAATACCTAACATTTGGCACCAATTTCAATCTTATTACTTATGAGGCATTTTTGGGCCCCCGTCCACACTTTTCAGGGCAGTCAGAAAGGGGTGTGGCCCCATTTTTTCTGGTCAGATTTTGCATTTCAAGATTCAGATATAGCACCAAAACATTTTAAAACTGTTTCTGATCCTATTACTTATGATGCAAATTTTGACCTTTTTTGTGGGCGTGGCACTTTGGGCAGTTTTTAAGTGGTCAGATTAAGGATGTGCCCCACTAAAACCAGTAAGATTTGATATTTTTGAATCGCCTCGTGCATAGCTAACATTTGGCACCAATTTCAACTATATTACTTATGAGGCAAATTTTGGCCCCCGTCGGCACCTTTTAATGCGGTCAGAAAAGGGCATGGCCCCACTTTTTACGGTCAGATTTATATTTTTTATATTCATAAACTGTATGGCAACATTTTGGAAATAATTCTGATCCTATTACTTATGAGGCAAATTTTGGCCCTTTTTGGCCCTTTTTATCTGCCCCTCCCAGCCAAATGCCCCACTGAAACCTCGTAAGACTGGGTGTTTTGAATTTGCCCTATCAATAGCTGCCAATTAATATGGTCAAACGATCTATTACTTATGAGGCAGTTTTTTCGTCACTGGCTCTTGGTCTACTAGATGTAAAAGTTGTTAAAGAAAACGAAAAGTTAGAGACAAATCTATATTCAAAGAAAATAGATTGCCACCATTATCTTCCTCCATCAAGTTATCATCCCAATCACACCTTTAACGCTATTCCTTACAGTGGTGCTCTACGTATAAAACGGACTTGTTGTAAAGATAGCTGGACCAAATCAAACCTAAACAATTTTGGATATTACCTTAAACAATCCGGATATCCCAAGAAAATTATTCTAAAGACATTTAAACGCGCAGATCAGAAGACCAGGACTGAGTTATTGACCTACCAATCAAAGACCGATACTGATGTTAAAATTATTCCATGGACAACTACCTTTGACCCTCGACAACAACACCTTCACCAAATGATTAAAGACCGAAGTCAACCTTGTTTACGAAAATTATGCAAATGATGTGAGACTATGTGTAATAATCAAAAGTAACCAGTAAAGACAAGAAATCGATCAAGATTAGAGACTCTGTGAACTGTGCCAGTTCTTATGTTGTATATTGTTTAACATGTATAACCTGTAGTATGCAATACGTCGGCCAAACGATTACTCCTTTTAGCATTCGAATTAATAGGCATAGAAGCAATATAAAGCTTTAAAAAAACGGGCCATTCCCCAAATGTAGCTTCCCACTTTAATATACCTGGTTATGATTTCGTTTGTACCATTGTTAAAAAAATTCCTGATAAAGATCAGAAAAAATTGAACACAGCAGAAAGCCTGTGGATGCATAGACTTAATTCAGTTTTAGTTAAGCTAACCTTTCATGTTATGTGTATCTATGACGTCATTATTCCCATGATGTCATATTTTCTATGATGTAATAACGGTCTTCTAGCCATTTTGAATTTTGTTCTTACATTCTTGACAAAGTTGGCATTTTGCTGACGAAACGTTGGATAAAACGATGTTTATTTGATATTGTATTTTATTAATTATTTCATATCAACACATTTCAATGTGGGCGTATTATAATGTAGAATAATTACCTTAGATTGATGATCAGATACCAGATTCTTCACTTTACCTTCCGTCTCACTTTTAAGATTAATACAAGAACTCTCTCTGAAACAAGACAAGACAGTGAATATATAATTATAAGCTTTTACTGATACACAATTAAAATGCATCACTGATTTGACTGAAATTGTAGGTGAGCCATTGTTGGCATGATTAATTGTAGAATTGACATTTGTGTGTGCACTAATTAACAGCCACACACAAACCATGAAACATTGCAAAATAAAAATAAGCCTATAAATGGCATATTACTGAAGCAATGGTCCGAGACATCTCTCTCTGGCCATTGCTGGATTGGCTTCTCATACTTGAACTTTTGAGGAAGTGTGTCTATTCTTCTCGTTCAATCAAATCTACCACTTACGTACAGTAACATGACAGTCCTTTGTTTAATCTTGGGTCTTCCCTAAAACTTTGGACAAAGATTTAAGGTATTAAAAACGGTGAAAGTCTGTTTGTTTCCATACAGTAGTGTTTACTTAACATCAATGTAGATAGCCTCGTTTTTCATGCAATTAGTTTTACTGCAATATCCTGCTATGCGCTGGTTAATTTAGCATAAAAAAACGTGCAGTCATGACGTAACGTTATGTAAACACAGTTGGCCTAATTAGACCCACTGTTTTAAAGGCAATACCTTTGTAACGAAGTCAGTGACTGGTTGTTAATGGGACCACTGACCAGTCATAATTAGCGACAATAATACCCACTCAGTCCAGCAGTGAGTAGTGAGATTAGCTCTAATCAAACAGAACACTGCGTGGAGTATGATAAATGGCTGCTTGTTGAACCCTTCTCCACTTTCATTGCAATGCTTCTTCCAGTAAAAAGAAATTCAAACTGGAATATCTATATTTTATAAAACATACCCCTTTTTCTTCATTTTTTTCTCTAGGTTTTTTTCAGTCGCATTTTTTTCTTTATCGTGATTAGCTACCATTTTATCTACAATGGTACATTGCTGTTTTTGAATAAAACCCTTTTCTTTTTGATGTTTCTTTTTCAAAACTTCTAAATCCTTCAGTTGCTTTTTTAACAGTTTTAAATAAACTTTTTCATCCTTGAGTTTCTCTCGGGAAATAGGTGTAAAACTGAGTTCTTCCCCTGTAAGAAAATTGTTTTTTTTAACATTAATGTTTTTTTATGTCGAGTCTGACATACCCGGAAAACACCATTTTTACGCACCCTCTCTAATAACTAAACTACTGTATAAGTATAAGGGGAGACTTAGTTTACTGTTACTTTTTAGTTTTATTTGAATGACTATGTTCAATTATTTCCAGTGCTACATGTTTCAATGGGAGCCTGGCTCAAAATGTTTCCAAAAGGTTTTCATGATCAATATAATTCCCAGTGATTTTTATAAGCAAACTACTACAATGAACCCCTCTCTCAATGTCATATCTACAAGACTACAGTATATTCTATCTTTAATATAATGCTCACACAAAAGTGATTTTTTAAAATTTTAATTGAGGCCGTGTATATTTTAATAGCTGTTGATTTATCAGAAGCTCTTTATTCCAAATTCTTGAAATCACAATACGAGTCGAATATTGCAGTACCAGATCTGAACTGAAGTAAATTAAATTTTAAGTACCTTTTTTGTCATCTTTTTTTGGCACATTAGCTGTCTCTGGAAGCACACTAGGTGAGGTTGAATTAGCAGTTAATTGTCCATTAGATGTTTTGTTTTGCACAGGGGTTTTATTAGATTTAACTACAACTGGTACATCAACAATATCGGTTTCATCAATACCCATATCTCTCATCTGTTTTTCACGTTTTTCAGCCATCGATAAAAATTGGATCGGTGCTGACAACGCATCCACAAAATCTGCAAAAGTAAACATTACTAAAATATAGATCCTAAATATTTCCAAAGAAATTAAATTGGTGCAGGAGAGAAAACAATAACTCTATTGTGGGTTTTTTCTGGTAGCCTTCCACTGCTAACAAATTATTGACTGTTCATTAGACCCTATCCCTTTGTCTCTATCACATAATATTGTATCAAATTCAACTATTGTGAGTAATATTTACCTCCAAAACCTTCTGGTACATAAGTTTTTAATATGATACGACAAAATACTGTTTGAAGTGATAATGGGAAATTTCCTTCTGTTCGTAATGATATGTGACGATAACCTAGAAAAAAAAGCATATATGAGATGCTCCCTAGATGAATAAATGTGTCAGTTTCTCATGACCAGAGTTCGTGAAATATACATTCTGTATGTGTTTAAGCCAATATCTTGGTTGTTGAAAAAACATCTGTAACCAGTGTCTGCAATTTATTCCCATTTAATAAATATTAACATATAAAAATATCTGTTGCATAATAGCCGTGTATCGGACATCTTCAAAAGAACGCTTGATCTCGTCTTAACTACGTACATCTTATCAAGCCCTTCACGTAATACTCTGTATATTTCGGCACTAAGTATGATTGGGTATAGGCCCAACTTGTGATCACTGGGGACCGGGAATCTACAAGTTTTACGAAAAAAGGTAATAAACTACCTCATCTAGAATCTAAAAAAAGTCAAGAATGTGTTAAATACCGTCAAGATTCATCAAAACCGACCAGTTTGTGCTAACGTGTAGATTTAGACACACATTCTAGTTTTGTAGATTAAGAAACACATTCTAGTTTTGACATCGATCGTCTACTTTTGAAAGGGGTTTAGTTTTTAAACAAGACCTTGAATAAACACAAGACATTTAGATTTTACTCCAAATTACTTCTTTACCGAGAACCGTATATGTGGTTACGATTTATGTGGTTACAATTAATAGAAAGATAGGTTGCCAGGCAACGAAACATACGCCCACAGCAGCTAAATCGTCAGGCCAGTCAACAAGAGTTGTCACATATTTGACTTTTTTCGGTAATGAAATATTTATAATACACTAAAATCTGATTAAAAGTAACAATTCATTATGTAATTATCAGAAAATCATTCGAATTTGTTTGGCTTTGATAAAGTTCTCCTCCATGCTGTTCAAGTTATCAAAATACATTGAAACTCAATATACTTGTTCGTCTCATGACCTTCAACACTGTGAATAAATTTAAAGTCAATTGGTTATTAACTTTAGCCTCTAGAGCATCCACAAGATTTTTTGAAGTGATCAAGGGCCATAGCTTTGACAGTAATTATTGTGTGGACGGACCGACTGACGGGGCGACAACAATATACGACCACATTTCCATGTTGGCGTATAAAAAAAGATTTTAAAAATATTCACTGATACAACTTTGTCATCATTTTATTCTTTTTGTCATTCATATAATCTCCATTTTGGCTAAAGTTAATTTACTAGGCGCATCAAACAAGGATAATTGTTCATTGGTTTAAGACGGTCTAAATGTGGGAAAATACAGTAGCTATTGGATAGAGAGAGAGAGTAATGGGGTTTAATGTTCACCCAACACAACTAGGTCATTTCGGGACTAACATATGGTTTAATTTTATTTAAATAGTTCGCTTGCGCGTAGGGGTCTTTCGCAGTGGGAGGAAACCGGAGTGCCCGGATGAAACCCACGAGGTTGAGAAGGCGCCCCTATCTCCATGCCACATACGCTCACACCAGGGCTCAAAACCAAAGCCGCAAACCAGAGGTAGCCGGCCAGCTAGAAGTCGAAGCGTGGCACTCTAGACCACTAGGCGATCCCAACCCCCAGCTATTGGATAACAGCACGTATAAGCAACCGTATTTGCATATTGCATAAATATACTATTTATACTATTATTTAATAAGCTGGAATTATTTTTAAGTCGATCGCCTCACGGACCAACATAGAACCATATTTTGTGTAAAGAAGGGTAGCATGCAGTGCTAAAGCAGAAGATAAACTCGCATGTACTGTACAGTCGGCAGTTGAATGTAAATAGGAGGATAGATCATTTAAATCTTTTGTATTTATAGTAATAGTAATAATTAATACATCTGTTTGGTCGTTGTAAAATGCTTAATGAACTTGACCAAAATTCTATTTCGGGCCATGAGCCAGATCATTCATCCACTTGTTTAAAAAATGTTTTCCTCAATTGCATACGGCAAATTACGGGTCAGGTAAACGTCGATTTTTTTTGTAAATATTGGTTTCTGGGATCGGTAGGTCAACCATACACGTACATAAAAACGAAGGTGTGTGTGTGTAAAAAAGCTTTATTTAACGTGCGCTTCCACCGAAGTGATATCGCAGACAAAATAACTAAGGGCGTTCGGTTCCATTTTATGTCAAAGAAGCTTACTGTACCAGTACGACGGTATTTTCACAAAAAAAAAAAACACATAATAGGCTATGGGTTTCAATCTACGTATAAGGCCACCATGGCTTGGGACTGTCCTTACAATTTAGGTTATATTATGTGAATGACTGTCTGCTATTGTTATATAAATCACAAATTCCAGCCACATGTCTTGGTTCTGTCTGAAACCATATCGCTCACAGACGTTTAATAACACCACCGTCGTATGGAATATACAGCCTGTCCGCAGTCATAAATGTCGGTCGTTAGATTCTTTGAATAGCCGCAACCTATTGTTTAATTAATCCCTTAATCCAGATACATGGCAGGGTTTCATCCGAAACAAAACCTTTCACTTTAATATGAATACGTACACTTTTACATAGTTTTAATATTTATCATTGTGCACTTGACATGGATTAACCTAGGTGTAATACTGGAACTACACCTTCAAATCAGTGTGGACTGTCGCCTAATATAAGACAATTTTTCACAAATATTATTATTTTAGACTTGCATTCTATATATGTATCATTGCAATTCTATGCTGCACTACGCAACACACGGTATTATGTTGGTCCTTGTGGCTGTCAACTTGAAAATAACTCCAGGTAACAATACTATAAATAGTATGCAATATGCAAATACGGTTGTTTGTGTGCCGTTAGCCAATAGCTACTGTAAATTTTCCCGCGTTTAGACTGTCTTTAACCAATGAACGATTATCGTTGTTTGATGCGTGTAGTAATTTACTTCAGCCATCAAGGATATTATATGAACGACAGAAAGAATAAAACGATGACGAAGTTGTATCAGTAAATATTTTTAAAATCTTTTTTTTCTATTATTGTAACCACATAAATCGTAACCACATATACGGCTCTCAGTAAGGCTGACCTTAAAAATATCTCTGTTTCGCCTAACCCGACCGACTAACTAAAACCATCCCCGACTTTAATTATTTTATTGCACTTTTCCGAAATCTTTTTATTTTATTTTGTGTGCATATATCATGAGAGTTATTTCCCTTCACTATGGGATGGTTTGCTTCAGTATTGAAACTGGTTGATCAAGACGAAAGCGTCATAGGTGTCGTTTCTCAACAAAATGGTTGCAGATAAAAGCAGGTCCATTCCCACGAAATGATTCTGACTCTATGTCTGTGGAGCGTCGTTTTAAACATGACAATGATATTGTCAATATCCATTTTCGCGAAAAAATGAAGGTTCAACCCGCACAATCGTTAAAAACGTGTTGAAGGAAATTCACAATTCAAGTTTGTGGCAAATTGTGTGCGAGTCCTGCATCACTAAAAATCCCGATGTCATTGGTTTTGATTTGTTTGCTTATAAATAAAGGTTTCCACCGGAAAAAGGATCAAGCTTTCGAATTAGCTCTTAAGTTTAATAAAAAAAAAAAACTGAAAAAAAAGCGACCTACCGACCCTTCTCATCCATTGTGAGGTTGGTTTGGTGAAACAAAGATATTTTTAAGGTCAGCCTAAAGAAGTAATTTGGAGTAAAATCTAAATGTCTTGTGATGATTTCTCGACAACATCCGGGAAAATAAGTTCTTGTCGAAAAACTAAACCCCTTTCAAAAAAAGACGATCTATGTCAAAACTAGAACGTGTTTCTAAATTACAAGGTATTACACACTGGGCGTTTTTTGATGAATCTTGATGGTATTTAACACATTCTTGACAGGTATTAGATTCTAGATGATAAGGGTAGTTTATTACCTAAATTTTTCGTAAAAACTTGTAGATTCCCAGTCCCTAGTGTGATCCAATCTGATTTCTTCGTTAATAATTCGTTACCATTAGCAAGTCTCATGCTTCTAGCTAAAATGTCTATATCAGACAATTGAGTTGATAAGTTCAAGATTGTTGGAAATCATGGCTGTTCAACAATTAGTTTCCTTCTGCTTCAATTGCCTTTTTTGGTTTTCCGTGAGTTTCTCAATTGAAAAATAATCTTGCAACGGCTGTAAACTTGCACGGTAACATGCATAGTGAGTAGTATTGATCTCTAAGTGCTTAATATCTGGCCTAGGTGTCACTATATCCATGAACCCATCAAAAATGGTTAATTGTGATCACTATTTAGGGAAACTCATGAGAAATATATGTGTTGTCAGTAATGGCTTAAATCCATCAGTACTTGCACCGTACGTCAGTATTCCTATAAATGGTCACTAATTTATTCATAAGGTGAGTATTTCAGTTAACTGGTTATTATTCCTTACTTGTGTCAGTAGGTAAAGATAATGTGAGTATTTAAACAAACGTGAGTCAAGCTGACCATATCACTAGTCGGGTGTGTGCGGGAGAAATTGAGAAAAACAGGACTAATTCAATTAAGAAAACGCCATTAATGAAGATCCCGTCACTATCTGAGTGAAGCTGCCAGTTATCTTTGATGTCCGTCGCCAGTAGAGCGTGAAATCGTTAATTATAAAAATTTCTAGTGAGTATTGTTACTATATGTGATTATTATATATATATTAAGTATCCTGAATAAATGAATTATTATTTATTAATATTCTCCGAAAAGCGCCAAAAGATTGGGGCTATAATAGTGTGTGTCAATCGGCGACAAATCTCTGCTGTGACAAAATGTATCTACTTTTAATGTCGCCCATATATATAAAGTTGCATTAAATGAAATAAAAATATGGACCTTAATCTATCGTATACGTGTAAAGGCGAATGTATATAATGTCGTCATTTATGAATACCAGCTCAATTTGAAAATTTCTTCTACAACTGAAATATATTTCTGCTTTATTACTAAAAATATGTGCACTCGCCATTTCACATTTATTAAATTTATTAAAAAAATGTGTCACTATGCGTAAATTATGCATCTTGCCTTCAATAGCAATAACCATAAAACAGAAACCTCCATAGCGATAAAAAATACGACACAACCATCCGAACATTGGTAATTCCCACACAAATGAAATATTTATAAATTAAAAGTACTTTATCTTTTCACTAAATATACATCGCATACAATCCAACAATCCTCATTCCAGAACTTAATAGCCAATAGCCGTGACATAATTGTCACGTGATATATCATGAAAGAAACACATACGCCCGATTTGACATGTAATCATTTTTCAAGATTTTGTAGTAATATTGGACTTGTAGTTTTTTAGTTCCATTTCCGGTAGCAAAAAAAGATAGGTTGCCAGGCAACGAAACATACGCCCACAGCAGCTAAATTGTCCGGGCAGTCAACAAGAGTTGTCGCATATTTTACTTTTTTCAGTAATGAAACATTTATAATACACTAAAATCATACAACAAGTAACAACTCATTATGTAATTATCAGAAAATCATTTGAATTTGTTTGGCTTTGATAAAGCTTTCCTACATGCGTTTAGTATTCGGAACACTTAATATTCTGAAAATCAACAGGCTTCTTCGTCTCATGACCTTCAATACTGTGTATAAATTTCAAGTCAATCGGATATTAACTTTAGCCTCGAGAGCATCCACAAGATTTTTTGAAGTGATCTGGGGCTGAAACTCTAACAGTAATTATCGCGAATCGCTGAAAATCCCTAGGCTTCCTTGTTTCATGACCCTCAACACTGTGTATAAATTTCAAGTCAATCGGATATTAACTTTAGCCTCGAGAGCATCCATAAGATTTTTTGAAGTGATCAAGGGCCGAAACTCTAACAGTAATTATCGCGAATCGCTGAAAATCCCTAGGCTTCCTTGTTTCATGACCCTCAACACTTATTAACTTTAGCCTCTGGAGCGTCCACAAGATTTTTTGAAGAGATCAAGGGCCATAACTCTGACATCAATTATCAGAAATTGCTGAAAATCAATAGGAGTCCTCCTCTCGTGACCTTAACCATTGTGTATAAATTTAAAGTCAATCGGATATTAATTTTAGCCCCTATAGTGTTCACAAGAAATTGTGGACGATGGACGGACGGACAGACGGACGGACGGGGGCGACGGCAATATACAACCACATTTCTATGTGGGCGTATAAAAATTAACGGTAAGTTTCCAAACTATTTATGGTGCCAAAAAACATCACCATTCAAAATAAAACTGATCAACTCCTCAGTAATTGTTCTCCGATATTGAGGTCAACTGTGATATAGATTTTTTTACATAAAACACCTTTTTCGGGCAGCATGTAAGTTATACATCTATCATTAGAGTTAGGGTCAGGTTTTTGGGTATTCCTTAAAGTGGTGGACTAGTGAACCCCTCTCGGTAATATATATATTTTTTAATTTTCACACAAACCAATCCTTCTATCGCACCAAGCCCCTTTAACTAAATGTGGCATCAGTTACTATTAATTTAAGTTCTGTTCCCTTCAGAAGATCTGTTTGCTAGGTGTTTTATTGAAATCTTCTTTGATAAGTTCACCGAATGTGGGCGTATAAAAATTAACGGTAAGTTTCCAAATTATTTATGGTGCCAAAAAACATCACCATTCAAAATAAAACTGATCAACTCCTCAATAATTGTTCTCCGATATTGAGGTCAACTGTGATATAGATTTTTTTACATAAAACACCCTTTTCGGGCAGCATGTAAGTTATACATCTATCATTAGGGTTAGGGTCAGGTTTTTGGGTATTCCTTATATATAGTGGTGGACTAGTGAACCCCTCTTGGTAATATATTTTTTTAAATTTTCACACAAACCAATCCTTCTATCGCACCAAGCCCCTTTAACTAAATGTGGCATCAGTTACTATTAATCTAAGTTCTGTTCCCTTCATAAGATCTGTTTGTTAGGTGTTTTATTGAAATCTTCTTCGATAAGTTCACTGAAAAAAAATGAAATTTAATATTTGTTTCACTGATAATTATTATCGGAAAGAAACCGAACCGGATTATTATTTGCCTTATGTAAATAAACTGATTCTCATCTTCCGACAAGTTATTATTTGTGTCTTTATATTTGTACAATTTAACCGGATTCCTGATCAAAACAATAATATAATTCAAATGTCAACTCAACCATTTCAGACTTCACGTCTACCCATTTCAAACATTCTGATCAACTAACCATAACAAAAAGATGTTATTATTTTCTCTCAGTTTGACTGTGCTATAATATTGTATTTAAAAACCATAAGAAATATAGACGGTGTTATGGAATAACTATTTAAATGTTCACATCATATCCCAAGCATGTATATCGTCTAGTTCTATCGAAATTAATTCACTTTATCCCATGATTTTAAAAAAAAATTGGTGATGGTTAATATTGGGTCAAAAATAATTCCTTAAATTGCTTCGGAGCCCCTTTTAAATAAAATGAATTTGCATAAAAACAACAAAGAGTGGCTAAGTGCGATAATATTCTTTGATCTTTGATACACGGGGCATTTCTGTTATTCAAACAAATCTGCACGAGAACATGACAACATATATACAAGTTCATGTGGAACAGGCTCTCTTCATCTAAATACAGGTATTCTTTTCTCAAATAAAATGAGTGCCTTGGGTTTTTGTGCGGATAATTCAGTCATGAGGTTTAACCCTTTCATAACCGGAACGCCTAAACCGCCCATCATTTTGGCTGCTCTATGCCGCTGAACCGCCTGAAACCGCCCAATACATACCACATTAATATTTCGCCATTTTATCGGAAATCACGTTCTCGTATCGGCGAGACGAGACTTCAACTAACTTCCTGTGTAAATAAGCTAAAAAATGGTGTGTCACATTGACGAGTTTGCTATTGATGTTTATCGAGGTATTTTGATTTTAAAGTCGGCTATCTTCGACACATATTTTCGAGTAATGGCTGCCTATATTTCCGATGAATCTATTGAGGATTTTAGTGATAATTTCACAACTTCTGATGAAGTATTTGAAGGTTATACATCGACAGACATTGAAAATAATCAACCGCGTAGAAATAGAATTCAAATGACGAAATGTGGAATCTGATATGGATATTTCTTCCGAAATGGATTTACCGAGGGAATTTTTTTATTTTTTTTGTGTGTTGTAATATAACTTTCACTTCAATTATCCATTTAATATTGAAAGACAACCAAATTTGCGTATGAAGATTGGTATGTTATTTTTCTTCAAAAAAAACCAAACTTGTAATAGTAAATATTCAATTGTTTTCGAGTTACACATGTTTTTATGAGACATATCAAAACATGACAGCCATGTTGTAATTGTCTGGTAGTCTAAGACCAGACAGGGCTTAGTGCATGTGGTTATGAGAGGGTTAAGTATCCGAAAGCCAAAAACGGTTTTCAAATTTTCAATTACAACCTTAATCCGGTTGATTGGCTGGTGACATCACAGGCACTACACAAAGTATACCCAGTTAACATGGATCGTTAGATTTACGTTACTTTTACGTCATTATGGTTAGATTTAGGTTAGCGTCCAATAATGGTAAAATTGTATGGTTAAATTTACGTTACTTTTACGTCAGAATGGTTATGGTTACTTTTACGTCAGAAAATGACGTAAATCTAACGTAAATTTTATGACGGTTATATAACCAATTTTTTTCGCTTCAATACTTCTGGATTAAATAACCATACCAGTGTGTGCACATTATAACAATTGATAAATAGAGGGAATTCAGTCATAATAATTAAATTTGTATTATTGGTGATAATTCTAACGTTAATCTAACGTAAATTTTATGTCAGGTTTCTAACCGTTAGTTTATGGTTAGTTTTCTAACGTAAATCTAACGTTAGTTTTAAACGTAAATCTAACGCTAGTTTTCTAACGTAAATCTAACGTTAGTTTTCTAACGTAAATCTAACGTTAGCTTCCTAACGTAAATATAACGTTAGTTTTCTAACGTAAATATAACATTAGTAAATATAACGTAAAACAAGATGATCCATGGTGATAATTCTAACGTTAATCTAACGTAAATTTTATGTCTGGTTTCAGGGGGGCGAATCATGCATCAAAATCAATAGTTGCTTAAGCAATAAGTTTACCAAGTTCCGAGACAATCAATTCAGATGCTAAACCTGGAGTTCGGATGTTTGATCCCTGCATTGTCCGAGAAAGTTCATGTTGATTTTCCGGCGTGGTTTCTCTTAGTGATACAGACGGAGGGCCTGACAAGGACAGCTGCCTAGTCGTTCGTATGGGATGAAAAACCGATGTCCTGTGTACACATTGGCGTGCACGTAAAAGATCCCTTGGCAGTTGGAATTTAGTTGCTGCCCAGGCAAAAATTTCCCTTATACCACACTGTATGGTGTATGCCCGTCTTCAATTAGCTCGGGTTACGTGCAGAAGAGAGGGGCACATACACACAAAGAAGAAATGGGTTTGTAGACATCAAATTGGGTGTGGTTGCAGGAAAGATTTTGTGTGTCCTTTGTAATGAAGCGACTCAATGAACAAGCCTAAACATAACCCACAGGAGAATACTATTGTTGTAGGCTGGAATAATCAGACAACTATTCAATTTGGACGTTTCGCATACATGTATTTCGCCGAACATAACTGATTAGAAGTTACTGCAAAAACGTAAATGATTGAATGTAATTCAGTTTATATACATTCATGTTAAATTTTTACATGCCTTGCTACCCATTTGTATGCATTTCCAAGTGCCCAAGAATAGAGATTTAGCTCCTTTAAGAATCGTGGTCTGTAGGTGACACACAAAGAGAAAAATGAATAAATGAATGACATATGACATATTCTCATTTCGAATTCCAACTCTCAAGGGTTCTTTTACGTGTACATGCAATGTGAGCACAAGATATTGGTTTTTTGTCCTATTCGAATGACTAGACACTGGTTTCGCCAGATCCTACGACACTAACAAGGGGAACTTTCTCGACCAACACCGAGATTGAACCCCTCATTTGCTAGCCATTTTGTTACTGAGTCACCGAAACAAAATGGCTAGCAAATGAGGGGTTCAATCTCGGTGTTGGTCGAAAAATTTCCCCTTGTTAGTGGTGTAGGATCTGGCAAAACCAGCTCCTTCAGAAAATGAGGTTAAATCCGAAACCGTACATAGTCGTTCGGATTGTGTACCTATTGGCGTGCATGTAAAACATTCCTTTTGCCTGTAAGTACAGTCACTGTCCAGACAATATTCCTGTCAAATGAACATCTTCATTAGCTAAGTCGGAACAGAACTGTAGGACATTAAACCCCATTTCATTTTGTACATCACATGGAGCACAAATTCACCTGTCCAACCTCATGGGTTTTCTCTAATGCTGTGGCTATTCCAAACGATGAGGCGTAAGAATTATTGATGGACAAGTCCAAATTTGGTAACTTACGTATGCGCTACTTAATTTACCATGTCGTAAAAATAGTCTATCAATAATTCTTACGTCTCGTTGTAAGAATAGCCACGTCGTTTCTCTAACTCCTCTGATTCCCTCCTACTACTAAAGAACCCTAGCACAAGTGAATTATTTAAAAAATATTGAATCATATGTAAATTCAAGTTTCGGTCGAGCGGAGGTTAAACCCCATTATTATATAATTTCAAGTCCCTCCAAATTGATGAAAAAAATATGGATTATTGCATGAAAAAAAAATCCCCCCCAAAATTATGTAACAGTACTTTAATAATGTAAAAAAAAAATTTTATTTGCACTGCACAAAAAATCTTACATCCCAAATATTTTTGAGTAGCGTCTGAAACGTTGGCAGTACGTCTGAGTCTGAAAAGTCGCCAGACTGGGTCCGAAATGACGCGGGACCGAAATGACATGTAATCCATACATCTATGCCAATTATGAATTATATTTTATTATTAAATTGTTCAATTTGCTAATTTCACCATTTCAAACAATAATCATCATACATTGTTTTGGTATTTGTAATTTGTATCGCGGTCAAAAATATAAGATGAGTTGATTAAAAGCTTGCTTTAAATCTTTACATATATATATGAAAATATAATTTGTTCTTAAAAAGAAACTTATCGGAATACAACATTAGTTTAATTTAAAGGACCTAAGTCCGTAACTCAAAATCCTCCAAAATCGTCGACATCGAAAACACGAATTATTGGTCAATTTAAATCAACATTGCTGATGTAAACTTACCGGGAAAAGATGAGCTTCTGATATCCGATATTTAAGAAAAAATATTTTTTTAACATTGGTACACGAATCGTGTACCATAATGCGCTTCAGCTCCAGTTGTATTGAGAGACTCGAGGGACGAGGCTAGACACAATGCAATAAGTCAGACGGAGTTAGTAGACTGGAATAACTAGACGCTCGACTTTTGCACATGATTGACGTTGCTGGCTTATTTCGCCAAACATAACTGATTTGAAATTGGAGTAAACAAGGAAACCATTGAATGTAAATCAGTTTATATACATTCATATTACAGTATTATATGCGTTGCAAACCACTTTTATGAATTTCTAGGCTCCAAATGTTAGCGATTTAGCTCCTTTAAAGATTTAGATATCTTGCAATTTGTATCTGATTTTAAAATTGTTAAACTTGTCTTTCTTTGTACTAAATATATATAACTTATTATAAGTTGTAAAAACAAAGCTTATCAAATTTGTTGGAGATGGGTCTCGTATAATAATATGGGTGCAGTGGAATTTGCAATCAAATTCAATCCAAAACACATTTTTACTATAATTTTTTGCATGTCAAATTAAAGAACCGAATCGAGTTTGAGCCAGTTATTTCTCGATTTATCAGTCGAGAAGTTGTAAAACCATGCCATATTACTATTAGAATAAAGCTTATGAAAATATTGACGGTAGGGCAAACGTCTCGATCAAAGACCTCTCTCTAAAAATTAAAATTCCCCGATCTCATAATCCTTTTAACAATATCGCGTGGTTATGTAGCCCCATATATAAAATTTACACCAGTCAATTATTCGTGTGGGGCAAGGTCAAGGTCGGGACTTTTATTTACACTGTAGATCGGTATATTTTATATTTTTTTTTATCGATATTACATTTTTTTATTTTTTAAAGTTATGTTTAGTGTTGTTATCTATCTACATCGCTTTAATTATTTATTAAATATATTTTTTGTGTGATGATTTAACCGGTTCTGTCTGGTATTAACCGGAACCTACGGAATTATGGGAATTAAAAATGGCGGCTTCGTTCATAATTATGAAAAATATATCCTGTTATGTTATGTTTTATAAGTTAAATAAAGTTATTTCATACACGATTTGAAGTTCAGCTTAGTAAAATTGAAGGTAAGTGCCCTTTTTTGTACGAACATCCGTCGAAAGCATACGGACAGATCTACTGTTGACAAAAACTAATCGAAAAAAAATCCTCGCAGCGGGCCATGGAAAATTTTGTTACGTAAAATTCGTATTTTAAATTGGCTTAACCAGTATTTTTGTTTGAACATTATGCAGTATACATTGTCCGTAAACCGTACGATTTATGAACAATTAAGACTGCTTTATTCTAAAGTAATACTAGTTCAAAAATTCTGTAAAAAAATCGCGATTTTAAAGTCACTAATTTTAAAATGGCAAAATTATCACACAAATATTTAATAGTCAGAGCAGGTATAAGTTCTATCACACATGTAGGCCCTACTGCTAAATTACAGGCTATGCTAATCATAGTATAGCAAGTATTTTCTAAACATTTGTAGGGGGATTCCATTTGGTTTCAGACGTATTCAACACCAGGCTAATTCAACACCAGTAAAATTGGCGTATTCAAGACCAGTATATTATAAGACAAAAGCAGGATTAAAGGACCTAAGTCCGTAACTCAAAATCCTCGAAAATCTTCGACATCGAAAACACAAACTATTGGTCAATTTAAATTGACATTGATGATGTAAACTTACGGGAAAAGATGAGCTCCTGATATCCGATATTTAAGATAAAATAATTTTTCTAACATAATGCGCTTCAGCCCTGGTTGTATTGAGAGACTCGAGGGACGAGGCTAGACACATTGCACTGTATCACACGGCATATGTAGACTGAAATAACCATGCGCTAAAAATTTGCACTGGATTGAGACTAAATGGCTTATTTCGCCGAACATAACTGATTTGAAATTGGAGTAAAAACGGAAACCATTTAATGTAAATCAGTATTATATGCGTTGCGGCCCACTTTTGTCAGTTTCTAGATCCAAATTGTTAGCGATTTAGCTCCTTTAACAAGATGTTTATTATATACCTTAAATAGTCATAATACAAACAACAGTTGAAATATTTCATATTCGAAGACAATATTTACATAATATAAAACAAGTAATAAATAAAATGGAACCGGTCCCTTAGTGTTCAGTCGAGAGTTGATTCCGTTATGCCAACCCTCAACGTCGTTTTTTGGCGAACGGGGCGCATAAACACGGACCAACTCTTCGCACTAAACATTCGGTTTGATATCCATTGGTTCTTGACGTACTCAAGGACATCGGATTTGATTTGAAGTTTAAAATACAAAATAACAATATATACATGTACTGGTCTTGAATACGCCGATTTTTCTGGTGTTGAATTAGCCTGGTGTTGAATATGCCAGGATTCTTTCATTTTGAGGGGGGGGGGGGGGGGTTTTTTGTTTAACTTTCTACTTATATTTTTGCCAATTAATGATGCATAATATTGAGTTCCATGACATTTCGGTACCCCATCATTTCGGACTCAACATAGACAACGTTTCGGACTCAGTTCAGTAGGACAACTTTTCGGATTCAGTTTGGCAACGATACAAACTATGATGAATAATTAAAAGACTGTTGAAAGTGTATGAGATATATATAGTAACAGCTGTTTGTTTTATGTGAAACGGATAGTAGTCTTTAGATTTATTAAATTGATCAGCGATTGTTGAGACTGTGATTAACATTGCCTGTCAGTGCCTGTTGTCCTTTGTTTTATTTGACAATAAGATATGGTTGAAAACTTGTGTATAATTAGTAATACATCATTGTTTTCTTTTATCCAAAAGTATAACGAGCTTGATTGACCGATCAATGCTAATGTTTTTCGTGAAATGGAATATTAATTCTGTCAAGACTCGACTATTGCAATAGCCTTCTGTTTGGCATAAACAACAGCCTGATCCATAAACTACAGCTTGTACAAAATACCGCGGCTAGAATTGTGTGCCAATCTAATTAAAATTGCCACATCACACCACTGCTAAAGGATTTACATTGGCTTCCAGTGGAAAGCAGAATTAAATTCAAACTTCTGTGCATAGCCTACAAATGCCAGAGAGGTGAAGCACCAGACTACTTGTCTTCAATGCTAATTGACTATGTCCCTCAAAGAAATCTTCGGTCCCAACATGAACTAAGTCTGGTGATACCCAACTATAGGCTTAAGACATTTGGTCAAAGATTCTTCTCACACACTGTACCAAACCTATGGAATTCATTACCCTTGACCTTCAAGAATTCACAATCGCTTAGCTGTTTTAAGAAGCAATTAAAGACTCCTCTTTTTTCGGCTGCTTATTAGTTGTTAACATTTTTATAACTTGTGATAAGTGGAGAGCTAAATGCGCCTTGAGCATTAATTTTAATGGATATGTGCGCTATATAAAAACTCACTATTATTATTATTATTATTATTAATTGCAACCAGCACACGGTCCGTGTTTCGTCATCTGGCTGTTTCATTCTTAGTTCATTTGTACCTCACTTCGTACCTCAAATTGATTCGTACCTTTTCCTATGTTGTTAAAGGGCCCTGCATGGAGGTGGGGTGGATGGACGAATGGTTATCACATGCACGCTGTATCATAAAGCCTGTCATTGAGTCAACTGGATTACCTATCTGCCAAATAAAGCAATAGCTTGATAAATTCATAAATTTGCTTGTCCCATATGGCAGTAAGGGAACAATGTACATGTAGTACGCATTAAAAATCAAGAGCCAAGGTGTCTGAGTAAGATGTTGACTCGCTAATATGGAGATCCCATGTTCGATCCCTGCGGTGGCCAAAAATGTTCGGATGGGACAAAAACTGAGATCTATACTATTGTTCAAATTGGCATGCATGTTGGAAATCAGTATAAGTGTAGACAGTAGCACAACAGCCTGGGAAAAATTTCTGTCATAGCACACTTTATGACATTTGTCTGTCTTCATTAGCCCAGTCGGGGCAGAACAGTATGATGTTGAACCCAATTTCATAAAGATCCGCAGTAGGTTGGCTATAAAAGGCCATAATCTAAATCTACCTTTGATGGAATTTCTTTGCTGGGTATAGTATAGTCATTCGGGGGGGGGGGGGCAATAAATAATGTCCTGTGTAAACATTTACATGCAATAAAAGACCCCATGGCCATTTGACATCAATTTTGCTCATAGCACACTGTATGGTGTATTTTTAGTTTTATTAGCCTAGTCAGAGCTTAACAATAGGACGTTAAACCCAAATTCATTTGTTTTTTTTGAGTATAAATTTACTTTTCACTTTTTTTTTTACAGATCCTATATTTGAGCACCATTGGTGGCAGTAATGTCAAAGAAGTTATAAAAAAGTTTTATAAGGGCTTTGTATATGGAAGCCAGACAACACTACTACTTGTCACAAACAGACTTCGGATCAAAACCATTCCATTAAATTCAGTGACAGACCTCATGATCAAAAGCACATGTATCAGAAATAGACTTCTTAAAAATGTATTGATATAAATATATATGTATCTATGGTAGCACAAAAATTCATCAGTAGCATGGCTAAAATAGTTTATGTGTGATCTTATGACAGTCAATTATTCTTATTTAAACAGTTTTGTTTCAATGAGATATCCTGATATTGCTCTCTACTGCAACCAGTTAACAATAACTTTTTGGGTCCCTTACAAATACCTGTACTTCAAATTTTTGTCATGGATCAACCATAGCAAAGTTCTGTGTTAAAATTAGATTGGTTATGTAATATTGGTGTAGCTTTCTTGAATAGCTGTTTCCTAAATTGTCACCAAGTTAATGCTGTGAATAAACTGTTACAAATGTCTGCTTTGTATTCTATTCTATTACATTATATATTTATCTTTTAAAATAAACAAAAGACTGTTGAAAGTGTATGAGATATATATAGTAACAGCTGTTTGTTTTATGTGAAACGGATAGTAGTCTTTAGATTTATTAAATTGATCAGCGATTGTTGAGACTGTGATTAACATTGCCTGTCAGTGCCTGTTGTCCTTTGTTTTATTTGACAATAAGATATGGTTGAAAACTTGTGTATAATTAGTAATACATCATTGTTTTCTTTTATCCAAAAGTATAACGAGCTTGATTGACCGATCAATGCTAATGTTTTTTCGTGAAATGGAATATTAATTCTGTCGAAACGTTGCTCAGTAATAAGCAGTAATTGTATTCCATAGAATTGTGACCTGTATACTCTAGTTCAATTACTAAATGTCATTAAAACAGTTTATATATAATACTGATAACCATTTCTATACACAAAGAAAGATAGTAAGCTGGCACTGCCAGGCAGGATACGCCCACATTTTCGAGAGATGGTTAGAGAACAAGCAAAACCGAATTTTTCCAAAATTCAAACTCAACCTTCTTTAGGGTGTAACGGTGATATAATCAAACGATTTTTTAAATCAAATAATAATTGTGACCTCCAGAGGGACCACAAGCTAAACAAAGGCGATTTTGCGTATAATCAGGGGCCATAATTCAGGAAGTTACGATCCGATATGCGCAAATATCGAAAGGAACCAAGATCTATGGGTTATAACCATGCATTTCAAGTTTCATCAAAATCGAATTAAAATTGTGACCTATACTGGGTCCACAACCTTGACATACCATATTTTAACACTATTAGCGTACAAACGGTGGCCATTTTGTCTGGCAATTATGATCCGATTTCCCTGGAATTCAAACTCAACCTTCCATATGGTGTAAGGGTGATAGAGTCAAACATTTTTTTAAATCAGATAATAATCGTGACCTCAAGAGGGACCATAGGCGATTTTTCGGACAATCAGGGGCCATAATTCAGGAAGTTATGATCTGATATGTGCAAATAACGAAAGGAACCAAGATCTTTGGGTTATAACCATGCATTTCAAGTTTCATCAAAATTGAATCAAAATTGTGACCTATACTGGGTCCACAACCTTGATATACCATTTTATAACAGTAATCGTGTACACTCTGCGGCCATTTTGTATGGCAATTTTGTTCAGAATTTTTCCAAATTCGAAGTCAACCTTCCTTAGGGTGTAACAGTGATATAATCAAACGATTTTTTAAATCGGATAATAATTGTGACCTCCAGAGGGACCACAAGCTAAACAAAGACAATTTTGCGTATAATCAGGGGCCATAATTCAGGAAGTTACAATCCGATATGCCCAAATATCGAAATGAACCAGGATCTTTGGGTTATAACCATGCACTTCAAGTTTCATCAAAATCGAATTAAAATTGTGACCTCTACAGGGTCCACAACCTTGATATACCATATTTTAATAGTATTCGCGTACGAATGGCGGCCATTTTGTATGGCAATTTTGGTCCAATTTTACCGAAATTCGAACTCAACCTTTCTCAGGGTGTAACGGTGATATAATCAAGCGATTTTTTAAATCGGATAATTATTGTAACCTCCAGAGGAACCACAAGCTAAACAAAGACGATTTTGCGTATAATTAGGGGCCATAATTCAGGAAGTTACTATCTGCTATGCGCAAATATTGAAAGGAACCAAGATCTTTGGGTTATAACCATGCATTTCAAGTTTCATCAAAATCAAATTAAAATTGTGATCTCTACAGGGTCCACAACCTGGATATACCATTTTTTAACAGTATTCGCGTACGGACGGCGACCATTTTGTATGGTAATTTTGGTCCGAAATTTGAACTCAACCTTCCTTAGGGTGTAACGGTGATATAATCGAACCGTTTTACAAATCGGATAATAATTGTGACCTCCAGAGGTGCCACAAGCTAAAATAGGTGATTTTTTCGGACAATCAGGGGCCATAATTCAAGAAATTACGTTCCGATAGGCGCAAATATCTAAAGGAACTAAGATCTTTGGGATATAAACATGCATGTCAAGTTTCATCAAAATCGGTTCAAAATTGTGACCTCTATAGGGTCCACAAGCTAAAAACGTGATTTTTCGTACAATCAGGGGCCATAATCCATGAAGTTTTGATTCGATACGTGCCAATATCGAAAGCAGCCGAGATCTTTTGGGGATAAACCTATATTTCAAGTTTCGTCAAAATCGGACAAGAATTGTGACCTGTAGTAGAGGGTCCACAAACAATTGTGGACGGATGGACGGACGGACGGGACGGACAGGGGCGACGACATAATACGTCCACATGAAAATGTGGGCGTATAAAAAGAGTGAATGGATCCGGGGGCTAGCCGTAAGCGTCCACTGCGCTGTACAGTCCTGGGTCTGAAGCAACACAGACTTTACTCAAATTGAACATATTTCACTCGTACAAGAAAAAACGCACAAACTACCGATCACAAAGAAGCAAAGAAAATGTAGACCGCCTCAGGAGGCAGTTGTCTGCTAACTGAATGGTGTGACGTAAATACGTCGTAATGTTATCAATGACGTCAATAGAATATCTTAACAAAAAGGGCGATAATCAAGATTGAATAATGCTAAAAGCTATAAGTTTAAACAACCAAACAGAATTTTTAAGTTGTATAATTGCACAAAACATAATACTAAATACCCCATACAAGCAATGCAAAACAGGAATGTAGAAGAAAGCATACAATGTAAGTGTATTTATGAAGTCATAAAAAAATAACAATAAGGGCGATAATCCAAACAGGGTTACGTAACTATACAAATTAAACTAAATTAAATTGGAGAGTAGTGAAGACAAATCCGCATCCCCAAAAAGCGCCGTACCATGATAATGGATCGTCATTTACAAATCGCTTTTCAGTCATGTATGACTTTTATAATACATTTTGCATGACCACATCTTTTTACTCATGTACCCTTTTGCTCGGGGAAATTAGAACCACAATACTCTATTGACGAAAATGTATCTCAAATCATTTGGACTACACACAGTGTTTTTGATAATTGGCCAAGTCGTTTTTACGGGAGATCTATATTTGCGACTTTGAGTGAAGATAGCTGATTTAATTGTAATCAGATTGATGTTAACTTTCCGTAATGTGCATATAATAACCACTGGCTATCTCTACGCCAAGTTTCTGTTAGTCGTCTTATGTGCTCTTTAAATATGAAGGTATTTATAAATCAATCTATCTCACCATTATCATGTCTACGGCAGTAATTGGGATATTGACATCCATACCGTTTAATATTGTAAAGAAAATATCCAAGTCATCTTTTGAACGGGTCCATATTCGAAACAGTCGTCCAAGTATCAACGCTGACAATTTCACTGATCATAGCTGAGGAGCATCTTGTTGATAGCCTTGCTCTTATGAACTTTTGGCAGGCGGTAAAAATTGCTTTCTCCACATACGAAATGTGACATATATATCGAAGCTGTTATGTGATTTAGTGTTAGTACAAAATACCCTTCTCTTTCAAATTCTTGTTCGGACTTGGAGAGTTCGACTCGAGTTATATCTACTTATGAACGTGACCAGTGCAATTTAAACAAGCCAACAGTGAGGCTGATGTCACCCGCCGAAATCCCAAAAATAATAAAATGACACATACTAATTAATCGAACATTTTTTTGGTCAAAAGCATCGAGCAATCAAACTATACACAAAGTTTGATCACTCTCTATCAGATAGAATCAAGATTATCTTGTCCCAAAGCATAGAACAATGAAATTGATTAGCTCTGCTTAGCTTTAGCTCAAAATATTAATTATTGAACTCAGTCAAGACATTTGTCTAATGATCAAATTCAAAATTCTACCTCAATTAAAAGCAGAGCTATGTTCCAAAGTCTTGACCAATAAAATTGCTTATCGCTCCTTAGCCTAAGCAGAAAATTTGCACGATTGAACTTAGTCAAGGTAATAATATAAAGAATCTATATTCTGAGTTACATTTCTATCACTTCATTACAACTAAAGTTATCGTGTCCAAAAGCATCAACCAATCAAATTGCTTGTCTCTGCTTATCCTAAGCAGAAAATGCTCATCTTCAAATTCCATCAAGACATTGACCTAATAAACACTTACACTAAGTTTGAACATTCTAACTCAATTAGAATGACAGTTATTCTGTTCCAAAGTCTCGACCAATCAAATTGCTTATCGCTCTGCTTACCCGGCAGAGCTGAAAATGCTGATTATTGAACTTAGTCGAGGTATTGATGTAATGAAACTATACACCAAGTTTCTTCACTCTCACTTAATTAGAACTAAAGTTATCGTGTCCCAAAGCATCAACCATCTCTGCTTACCCTAAACAGAAAATGCTCATCTTTGAACTCCATCAAGGTATTGACAAAATAAACACCCACACCAAGTTTGAACATTCTAGCTCAATTAGAACGAGAGTTATTTTGACCCGAAAAGTGTCACAGACAGACAGACAGAGACAGCCAAATGGACAGACAGATGGACAGACAGATGGACAGACAGACGGACCCATTTTAATAGTCTTCTTCTTTCTTCGAAAGTCGAGGGACAATAATATTATTATGTAGATCAAGATATAACAGTTATTTTATCTTTCTATGTTAACTGTGCATTCTATGGCGAAACCGAAACACTTTTAAAATGTAGTAATAGACATGACTTATGTAACCATAGCAACGAAATGTAAACACAGTGGGCTAGTAGTAGTAGCCTAAATAATACCCTGTAAAAAGTTTGTTCGGTGTAACTTGGTTAATGAATGTGATACTGATATGCCCTAGTCCGAATTTCGATGATAGTCCTATCATGGTCCTTTGATGTGACCCGTTTTTAACAACGTTCTCGTATCTAGTATAGGGCATATAACACCATAATTATTAGTTTTTTATCTGATATATTTTTTAGATGAAGCCTGTACATCAATAGGGTCGAAATAAAGCGAAAAGTCATCGAGAATTGAAGGAGATAAGACAAGTACCAGTGAAGAAGAAGGTGTCTACTGTCTAGGCCTGCGCTGTTTTTTATTTTTAGTGCCTATTTATTTATCATTCTTCTTCGTTTGAAATGGTAGAATGTTCCGAACCATCATCGCCACCGTTGTTCCTCGCATTTCTAATTCACCCGTAGTGATAGGGAAGAGAGAGAGAGAAATGGGGTTTAACGTCCTCTCAAGTCTCAACACAACTAGGTAATTTTGGGACTAACATATGGTTTTAATTTTTATTTCAATAATGAGCTAGTGTGTAGGGGTCGTTAGCAGTGGGAGGAAACCCATCGACTTTTGACGTCATGTCATGTGATTTCGCTTCAGCTCATTAACTGTCTGGAGTTTTTTATACGCCCACATTTTCATGTGAACGTAGTATGTTGTCGCCCCTGTCCATCTGTCCACAATTGTTTGTGTACTCTCTACAGGTCACAATTCTGACCCGTTTTGACAAAGCTTGAAATATAGGTTTATCCCCAAAAGATCTTGGCTGCTTTCGATATTGGCATGTATCGGAAACTTCATCGATTATGGCTCCTGATAGTACGAAAAATCACGTTTTTAGCTTGTGGACCCCAAAGAGGTCACAATTTTGAGCCGATTTTGATGAAAATTCACGTGCATGTTTATAACCCAAAGATCATGGTTCCTTTCGATATTTGCGTCTATTGGAACATAATTTCCTGAACTATGGCTCCTGATTGTCCGAAAAATCACCTATTTTAGCTTGTGGTTCAAATTTCGGAAAAATCAGACCAGAATTGCCATACAAAATGGGCGCTGTTTGTACGTGAATACTGTTAAAAAATGGTTGTGGACCCTGTAGAGGTCATAATTTTAATTCGATTTTGATGGCCCCTGAGTGTCCCAAAATTCCCCTATGGTCCCTCTGGAGGTCAAGATTATAATCCGATTTAAAAAAACGTTTAACTATCAACATAAAACCCTACGGAAGTTTGAGTTCAAATTTCTCAAAAATCGGACCATAATTGCCAGACAAAATGGCTGCTGTTTGTACGCGAATAGTGTAAAAATATGGTATATCAAAGTTGTGGACCCTTTAGAGGTCACAATTTTAATTTCAATTAAACTTGAAATGCATGTTTATAAATTGTAACTTAATGAATTATCGCCTATGATTGTAGGAAATATCACTTTCGGTATTGCTTGTGTTTACTTTGTGGTCCCTCTGGATGTCATAATTAGGCTTTCACCATTGAAAATGGTGAAAGGCTATTGTTATTACTAAGATTAATATTATTATTATTATAATTCTTTATTGGGGGAAGCTAGATCTCAGTAACTATAAGAGATAGAGGTTTGAAATTTGATTTTCTATCGTAAAAGTAGGGTGCAGCTACTGCTTAAAGCTATTTCGAAATTTGTGCGTAAAGCGGAAATGCTTCAAATCTTTAACGTGCACGCAAATTGAAAATCGGCAATAATTCTTAACTAATTTTTCAGATATTTACATTTTTGGATACCTGGAGACATTTCGTAGCAGATAGCAGTTCAAAACTGTCGATTTTAGAAACTTTGTCGCTCTCATTTTTTCGTTGAAAATTGGAAATTTTCAATTTTTTTTCTAAAAGTGTTATTTTTTAAAGTTTTGAAATTTGACTTATATTTTTGGATAGCTGACATCAATCCGATTCCAACAATATCAGTTTTGTTCTGAAATGTTAACTTTGATTTTTCACTTTTTTTCGCATTTTGGTCAAATCGTAGAGTTCTTATTTTTTTTAAACGGCTCCAACGATTTTTCTAACACTTCAGAAATATATAGTCGAAAGCCCAAACAAGTCCATGAACTATAAATGAAAATCCTCTGATCACCGGAAGTAGTCAAGAAAGGTATCCAAAGTTGGACAAAATTGTAAAAAATGGGTGTCTGTGCGTAAAATGCAATGTTTCGATTGGTTCTTTACCGAGTAGTTAAATTATTATGTCGTTTGATAACCAATTGAATTGTCTATCAGATGATACTACAGTGACAAGTTTCTATCAAAAATTGAAAAAGTTATTGGACTTTGAAATGTGACGTTTTTTACGATTTCGGGCAACTTTGTATGCATGTTTCTCGGAAACGCCATCTACGATTTTTTTAAAACTTTGTCAATCGACAGTCTAATAGATGGTGTTTTGTGTGAAACCATTGTACAATTTCTCTAAATGTCATGAGTAGTCGAAAAACGAGAATGAAAATCCAAATTGTCGTATTTTTACGATTTGGACCATTTTTAGAGGTATTTTTCTCGAAAAGTCATCGTAATATTTATTTTAAAACTTGTTTTACGGAGAGTCTAATCTGTAGTCTGATATATGAAACCATTGCGCCACAGTCCTAAATGTCAGGAATGGGAAAACAAAGGGATCGAAAATTGAAAACGGCATCTTTCATTGCAATAAGAGTGTATACAATCTGTACGTATAACCAACGTATAACAAGCGTATAGAGCATACAGAGAGAGCTATTTTTCAAAGTGTCAATTTTTCAAATAAAGGTGTTTTACTGTGAGCCAATATCTGTTACTGGTGCGTCTATGGTAAAAATAATTCATATTAGTAAATAACAGTTACTCCTGGAATTAATATCCCATGCTTTATGTCTACATGAAGTCATCCCTTTTAACCAGCTAAAATAAAGCTCCCCGCTGAAGCTTTTTATATAGAAGTCGCCTGTCTTTAAGAATAATCCAATTTTCATGCTGATCACTTGTTACAAGAAAAAAAAAATTTGTTGGGGCTTTTGGTTAAAATCTGAGACTAAAAAGTCTATTTTTTTGTCCCATTCGGAAAACTGGGTTTATTGTATTCAATTTACAATACGTGTATATCTCCGAAACTATAACAGATAGAGTTCTGTTTACTGTTTTTTCATGTTTTAAACAGTTGGTAATTATCACTATTGCGAAAGTTGCCAAGAGAAGGGAAGTGGTGTAAATCTTTAACGTGCACGAAAATTGAAAACAGGCTCTAATTATGTCAATTTCCAACGGATTTTTGAAAAAGTAATATTTTTGTACAGCTGGGGATATTGCGGATGTAATAACGACTGAATTGAGACCGGAAGTGGTGTAAATCTTTAACGTGCACGAAGATTGAAAACAGGCCATAATTATGTCAATTCCTAACCGATTTTTGAGAAAATTATATTTTTGTACAGCTAGGGATATTGCGGATGCCAAATTGACACAGGAAGTGGTGTAAATCTTTAATGTGCACGAAAATTGAAACAGGCTCTTATTATGTCTATTTTCAACGGATTTTTGAAAAGGTTATATTTTTGTACAGCTGGGGATATTGCGGAAGTCATAACGTCTGAATTGAGACCTGAAGTGATGTAAATCTTTAACGTGCACGAAAATTGAAAACAGGCCATAATTATGTCAATTCCTAACCGATTTTTGAGAAAGTTATATTTTTGTACAGCTAGGGATATTGCGGATGCCATAACGACCGAATTGAAAAAGGAAGTGGTGTAAATCATTAACGTGCACGAAATTTGAAAACCGGCCCTAAGTATCTCAATTCCCAACCGATTTTGAAAAAAGTTATATTTTTGTACAGCTGGGGATATTGCGAATGTCATAACGACCAAATTGAGACCGGAAGTGTGTAAATCTTTAACGTGCACGAAAATTAAAAAAAATCCCTAAGTATGTCAATTCCCAACAGATTTTTTAGAAAGTTATATTGTTGTACAGCTGGGGATATTGCCGATGCCATAAGACCGAATTGAGACCGGAAGTGATGTAAATCTTTAACGTACACAAAAATTGAAAACATCCCTAAGTATGTCAATTCCCAACCGATTTTCAAAAAAGTTATATTTTTGTACAGCTTGGGATATTACTGATGCGATAACTGTCAACTCGTCAATCTTGTGGTCAAGGTGAAAGCCGTTCAGTCTTGCACGCAAGTCTAGTGGGTAATTGGTTTTACCCCAAAAACCAATTACAAAACGCTTTATACGTTTAACTAAAATTGGAGAGCCTAAATCTCAGAAACTATTTGAACGAATGTTTTAAAACTTTGGAATCAAATTAACTGTTTCTTGTATTAGTGCTTAAATGTAAAACCAAATTACCAGAATGTCTGGCTTTTGTAGAATCTTTAACGTGCACTGAAATTGAAAATCAGCCACAATCCTATTTATTCCCAAACGATATTTCAGATAGTTACATTTTTGGGTAGCTAGAGACATCCCTGAAAAGATAGCAGTTCAAACACTTAAAGTTTAGAAACTTTGTCGTTTTCATTTTTTCGGTGAAAATTGAAAATTTGTCTAAAATTGATTTTTTTGGAAATTTTGAAATTTGACTTATATTTTTAGATAGCTGACATCAATCCAATTCCAACAATATAAGGTTTGTTCTGAAATTTTAAGTTTGATTTTTCACGTTTATTCGTATTTTGGTCAAATCGTAGAGTTCTTATTTTTTTAAAACGGCTCCAACGATTTTTCTGAAACTTCAGTAATATCAAGTCCATGAACTATAAATGAAAATCCTCTAATCAACGGAAGTAATAAAGAAAGGTAGCCAAAGTTGGACAAAATTTTGAAAAATGGGTGTCTGTGCGTAAAATACAATGTATCGATTGGTTCTTTACCGAGTAGTTAAATTATTATGTCGTTTAGTAGCCAACCGATTTGTCTATCAGATGATACTACAGCGACAAGTTTTTTTTCAAAAACTGAAAAAGTTATAGGACTTTGAAATGTGACGTTTTTTACGATTTCGGGCATCTTTGGACGCATGTTTCTCGGAAACGCCGCCAACCATTTTTTTTAACACTTTTGCAATTGTCAGCCTAATTGGTGGTGTTTTGTGTAAAACCGTTGTACAATTTCTCTAAATGTCATGAGTAGTCGAAAAACGAGATTGAAAATTCAAAACGTCGTATTTTTACTTATTTGGAGCATTTTTAGAGGGTTTTTTTCTCGAAAAGTCAACGTAATATTTATTTTAGAACCTGTTTTACAGAAAGTCTAATATGTAGTGTTTTATATGAAACCATTGCGCATGGTCCTAAATATCAGGAGTGGGAAAAAAAGGGATCTAAAATAAATTGAAAACGGCATCATTCATTGCAGTCAGAGTAGATACAATCTGTACGTATAACCAACGTATCACAAACGTATAGTGCATACAGAGCGAGAGCTATTTTTCAAAATGGCAGTTTTTGAAATAAAGTTTTTTTTTACTGTGAACCAATATCTGTTACTGGTGTGTCGTTGGTAAAAATAATTCATCCTAGTAAGTAACAGTTACTCCTGGAATTAATATCCCATGCTTTATGTCTACACGACGTCATCCCTTTTAACCAGTTAAAATTAAACCCCCCGCTGAAGCTTTTTATATAGAAGTCGCCTTTTTTATTATTAATTCAAATTTCATGCTTATCATTTGTTGCGTATTTTGGTTAAAATCTGAGACTAAAAGGTCTATTTTTTTGTCCTATTCGGAAAACTGGGTTTATTTTATTCAATTTACAATACGTGTATATCTCCGAAACTATAACAGATAGAGTTCTGTTTACTGTTTTTTCATACAGTTAGTAATTATTACTATTACGAAAGTTGCCAAGAGACGGGAAGTGGTGTAAATCTTTAACGTGCACAAAAATTGAAAACATGCTCTAATTATGTCAATTTCCAACGGATTTTTGAAAAAGTTATATTTTTGTACAGCTAGGAATATTGCGGATGTCATTACGACTGAATTGCGACCGGAAGTGGTGTAAATCTTTAACGTGCACAAAGATTGAAAATAGGCCATAATTATGTCAATTCCCAACTGATTTTCGAAAAAGCTATATTTTTGTAGAGCCGGTGATATTGCGGGTGCGATAAAGGTCGAATTGCAATACCACGCCGTTCTCCTTTTTTCCTAAAAATTTGAAAATGTACTGAAATTGTAATTTATTTTAGAATTTTTGAGTCTTTGATTGCGTATTTCGATTTCTGGCGTCTCTATGATTCTACCAATCCAAGTTCATAATGTTGTAAATTGTTCAACTATATTTTTCACTTTACTTCTATCGTAATGCGCATGCACAGAAAGTGTCAATATCTGAGTTGTTTAAGTGTGTGTGTGTGTGTGTGTGTGTGTGTGTGTTTTAGGGGTGAGTGGTGGGCATTTTGTGCTGCCTTGGGTAAGGTGAAAGCCTTCAGCCTTGCAAGCAAGTCTAGTTATTATCCCATTTAAAAACCGTTTGATTGTATCACCGTTACACCCTAAACAAGGCTAAAATCTGACTGAAATTGCCATAAAAAATGGCTGTCGTTTGTACGCGAATACTATTATATTAAAAAAATGGTATATCAAGGTTGTCGACCCCTGTAAAGGTCACAATTTTAGTTCGATTTTGATGAAAATTGTAATTCATAGTTATAACCCAAACATCTTGGTTCCTTTTGATATTTGTGCATATCCAATTGCAACTTCCTGAATTATGGCCCCTGATAATAAGCAAAATCGCCTCCTTTAGGTTGTGGTCCCTTTGGAGGTCACAATTATTATCCGATTTAAAAAAAAACATTTGATTACATTACCGTTACACAGTAAGATAGGTTGAGTTCGTATTTCAGGACATCGGACCAAAATTGCCATACAAAATGGCTGCCGCTTGTACACTGTCAAAAATTGGTATATCATGATTGTGGACCCTGTCGAGGTCACAATTATAATTTGATTTTGATGATGAAACTTAAAATGCATGGTTATAGCCCATAGGTCTTGGTTCCTTTCGATATTTGCACTTATCGGATCGTTATTCCTGAATTATGGCCCCTGATTGTACGCAAAATAGCCTGTTTTTTAACTTGTGGTCATTTTGGAGGTCACAATTATTATCCGATTAAAAAATATCACCATTACACCTTAAGGAAGGTTTAAGTTCATATTTCTAGAAAATCGGACCATAATTTCTAGACAAAATGGCCGCCATTTGTACGCGAATACTGTTACAAAATGTTATATCAAAGTTGTGGACCCTGGTAGAGATCACAATTTTAATTCAATTTTGATCAAACTTGAAATGCATGTTTATAACCTAAAGATCTTGATTCTTTTCGATATTTGAGCATATGAAATTGTAACTTAATGAATTATGGCCCTTTGACTTTGATGGTAGAAATGTGTTACATAATGAACTAAGTAAATGATTAAATTAAACTTTTACTTTAGCATTCTCCTTTAATATGTATATAATAATCAGATATAGTAACAATACTCACTAGAAATTTATATAGTTACTGATTTCACGCTCTACTGGCAGCAGGTCCAGTTACTGAAGCACATCAAAGATAACTGGCGTCCTCACTCAGATAGTAACAAGATCTTCTTTAGTGGCGTTTTTATGATAAGTCACGATTTTTCTCAATTTCTCCCGCACGCACCCGACTAGTGATATTGTCTGCTTAAATCACGTTTGTTAAAATTGTCACGTTATCTTTACATACTGACACTGAGAAATAGGTAAGGGTAAAAACGAATGCTTGCCGTATAAGAAACAAGCAAAATGATAAATACCTACGTATCTCGATAAAAAAAAAAAAATTCGGATTATAACTCTACATAAGGTGTGTTAATCAACAAGGTGATTTAATTATCGCTAGGGGTGAAAAACTCTTGGACGGTAGTTTTCTGTACCAGGTATGTTAATTAACCGACGGGTTAAAACCGAATGACCATGTTAAAAACGAATGACCCACTGTGTATTGTTTAATTGGTGTGTTTTCTTGATAGTTGTTATAACTGAATCAAACGGGTATAATCAAGGACCGACAGGCTTTATCTTACGCTCGTGTGTTAAATGGAAACAGGGAAGGCAAATTGTTTTTACTGTGCGATTTTTCATTCGTCGGTGTGTTTTACGCAAATAGAACTTTGTATAAGGACAGGTGTTTATATGTGGAAATTGTACGGGCTGTTTTGTCTATGCGTCTTATGTATTTGTTGATGAACATAAGACACAGTACGTGTATTATAGTCAAGTTGCATAATAAAATATAAATATGGACCGTAATCTGTCGTAAACAGGAGAAACAATGTCGTAATTTATAATAATATCAAGCAGTCAGACGTGAATTTGAATATGTCCGGGTATATAGCGACAAGCTAAATTTACCGTATGTCTATATATATTTTATTTTGACAATTTATTGTTTTCCGTGTTGAAATGACGGTAAGTCATTTGCAGTTTATTGGTTTGCATATTGAAATGAGTACCACGTAACCTGTAACTCATAGCCCATTTTTATTGTTTTGCATTCGTAATATTATGTCCGGTCACAACTCTTGTCTCATTTGGAAGTGTTAAATAAGAAAACATTTTAAGATTCAGTTTTAGTTACAACTCTACTTATGGAGTACCTTACCTGTATCGAAATAAAATCCATAAAACAGAAAATTCCATGTGTATGAATATCGCAACACACCTAACCATAAGTCATATTAGATCACCGGAAATTTAGAAATCACAAATGAATTATCAATAACGTTCAACTGTCGCATTTATCACCTCCAAAAGAGTTTTTAATGCAGAACACAAAGTAAACTGTACGTGAGTGGCTTAAAAAAAAAGTAAGTTGTCAAATCATCCTTTAAACTTTTGGTATTCCCGTAATCGAAAGGAATATAAATGTAAAAATAGCCAACTGCACGGTTCTTGCAAGACCATATGCTTTGATGAGTAGACATGTTGTCTCCCATGTTTAACCAATTGATTTGATTATGTGCTATTAATATCTGCTGTAAATACAGGTCATGTGTCATTAAGCTATTTGTATTCTGATTTGCATAATAGGTGGACTCTGCATAGGGATAAAGCTAAATCAAAAGTATGGAATCATTTCGGCGCTATCAAGAAAAGTGCAAATATTGTCAAGAAACGTGCAAATATTGTCAAGAAACGTGCAAATATTGTCAAGAAACGTGCACCCTTCAGCGACTTGTCTTGAGGGGGATTCCACGTCAAGTGTACACAAGGTTCTGACATGACCATCACAGATTTTGATGATTTTTGGTGTGCAAGTTAACCATGATGAAAAAATGTGATGTGCAAAATTATAGCGCTGGGGGCCCCATGGGGCCCCTTCAGGGACATCCCAAACATTGGACCTTTTCGGCTTACCTACCAACTTTGAAACTCTATAACTTCATCCCTAGTAATCCTACGTACATCAAATTGGTATCAAATTGTCCAGAAAAGATAGATCTTTCTAATGACATGAAGCACGATATTGACAGAATAAAATCCATGCAGATATTGTTGACCTTGACCTTTGAACCCACGCCCCCAAAAAGGGGCAAACTCGATTTTGCCAATTTTTTGTGGGAACATTGCCCCACCTATGATGAATGAACACACAAAAAATCAAAATGGGATCTCTGTGGGAACATATTTTAGGAGCTGGTCAAGTCAGGTGCTACACAGTTATTCAAGTGCACAAAACCTTATCTGTTTGTATCTGTTAACTATGTCGTCTGCTAGTGGTGTGTGAGAGAGGTACAGAGAGAGTGAGTGCAAACAGGAGTCTGGGTAATATGAAATTTTGTTACGCCACCCAGAAAGATCACAACTTGGAAGAGCAATTATTAAAGGGACAATCCTGAATTATACAGAGGCTCAAAAATAAAAGTCTGAGAATTTATGAAAATAAAACGCCAAAATATAGGGGACTGATGTATATACCTTGTCTCAAAATTTCAACTCAAAATATTGAGTCGTTTGGACGTGAACGCCAAAACTGCTTATCCGGAAACGTAACCCTTTTAAGATTTTGGGTCAATTGTTTCGTTGGATGACCATATAACCGATTACGGTTATTTGAGAGGGTTATGCAGTGAATAACCCATGTGCCGTACTTGATAAAGAAAGGCAAATTTCAAGTACACATTATTTTTATAAAAAAAAATGTTTGATTTTATCCAGATACCACAAAATACAACTTGGGGCACCGGTCTCAAATTCCAGATGAAGACTGGCGGATTTAAGTCGTTTGAAAACGTATTACAATATGGAAGTAGTTTCTCGGCCCTTGACTCGGATATTTTAAGGGATTTTAACACAAAATTAAGCATTTTTATTCCCAAAACAAATATCGGGATTAGCCCTTTAAGAGACAGGGCGATATTAGCAAAAACAATTCCTGGCATGCAGAAACCCCATTTACTCAAACCTTTATCAAAGACAACGTTTGAGGTACGCGAGTTTAGTGCAAGTAGTTCTTCGCGTGTTGAGTCCGTAACAGCTGACATTCTTCACCTGTAGAATGAAACTAGCAGGTTACGTCACCGGACAGTAAATGGTGGCTGGCGTGCATCCTAGAATCGTGTCCCATTGAATGAGAGGTGAAGGTCAATTTCCTTCATCCAAATGGCCCGTCAAACAGTTTCTTCTTCCCGGATGTGGAAGATCAGTGCATTATAGACTGCAGGGATATTCTGATTCCGGTAGACCCTAAAGCAGCTACTGGTAGGACCTATACTCTGAGTAAAAAAGAAATTAATGCTGCAAACAAAGCCCTAGGGAACAAAAAATGAGAACTAAATGGATCGTCCAGTAACAAAAACAGAATGTACAAGTTAACATAGTGAAATAAGTGTACAGAAGTCAGCTTACACAAAAAACCTACAGTTTATTCTAATAAAATCAATGTCTGTTTTTGCGACCTAGATGGACTTCCATGTCAATCAAATCTGTTCCCATGGAGATCCCACTTTGATTTTTTGTGTGTTTGCTATTTATAGGTGGGGCAATGTTCACACGAAAAATTGGCCAAATCGAGTTTGCCCCTTTTTGGGGGCGTGGGTTCAAAGGTCAAGGTCAACGATATCTGCCTGAATTTTGTCCTGTTGAGTCCGTGCTTCGTGTCATTAGAAAGATCTATCTTTTTTGGACAATTTGATACCAATTTGATGTACGTAGGATTACTAGGGACGAAGTTATAGAGTTTCAAAGTTGGTATGTAAGCCGGAAAGGTCCAATGTTTGGGATGTCCCTGAAGGGGCCCCATGGGGCCCCCAGCGCTATAATTTTGCACATCACATTTTTTCATCATAGTTAACTTGCACACCAAAAATCATCAAAATCTGTGATGGTCATGTCAAAATCGCCCGAATTTTGTGTACACTTGACATGGAATGCCCCTTGAGTCAAAATCGAAGTGATTCCTTGCAAATCACACAGTACGATAATATTATTAAAACTCAGGGCTATAGTCTATTAGTCTATAAGTAGCCAATAGATGTGCAATTGACCTTTCCGTCGACTCCGCCCACAAAAGGGTTTTAACAAATCAGCTTTGTTTGCAATTTCCAGCGAAATGACGTCACCGTACCATGCCTCTTCACCTTAGACATTGTTGATGTTTTGTCTTGTTTTGCAACGTTAGCAGTCATGGTAAAGCATTGTTCGCACGGACTTTGTAAGAGCGATAGCCGGTATCCAGAGAGGTTAGAGGGTGGTTTCGTATTTATTCCCTTCCCGAAACCTACTACGAACCACAAGAAGTGTCTGCGGTGGATCAAATTGTGTGGTCGACCTCACTCACAGTTGAATGTCAAAAACATCAATTCCTACCGATATGTGTGTTCCAAGGTAATTAGGCTTTCACCATTGAAAATGGTGAAAGGCTATTGTTATTACTAAGATTATTAGGTAAAATTGTTTCTTTTGGATATTTGGAAATTTGACTTGTATATTTGGATAGCTGACATCAATCCGATTCCAGTGATATAAGTTATGTTTCGAATTTTGATTTTGGTCGATTTTGGACGATTTTTGCGAGATTTAGTCAAAATTTGATAACTCAAAAACGGCTCCAACGATTTTTCGGAAACTTACGGAATATGAAGCCGAAGAAACAAACAAGTCCATGAACTATAAATGAAAATCCTCTAATCACCGGAAGTAGTCAAGAAAGGTATCCAAATTTGGACAAAATTCTGAAAAATTGGTGCTTGTGCGTAAAATGCGATGTATTCATTGTTTGTTTACCGAGTAGTTCAATTATTATGTTGTTTGATAGCCAATTAAATTGTCTAACAGATGATACTATAGCGACAAATTTCTATCAAAAATTGAAAAAGTTATTGGACTTTGAATTTTGACGTTTTTTACGATTTCGGGCAACAATGGACGCATGTTTCTCGGAAACGCCGCCTACGATTTTTTTTAAACTTTGTCAATCGACAGTCTAATAGATGGTGTTTTGTGTGAAACCTTTGTACAATTTCTCTAAATGTCATGAGTAGTCGAAAAACGAGATTGAAAATCCAAAACGTCGTATTTTTACGATTTAGACCATTTTTAGAGGTATTTTTCTCGAAAAGTCATCGTAATATTTATGATCAAACTTGTTTTACGGAGAGTCCTATCTGTAGTCTGATATATGAAACCATTGCGCCGCAGTCCTAAATGTCAGGAGTGGGAAAACAAAGGGATCGAAAATTGAAAACGGCATCTTTCATTGCAGTAAGAGTGTATACAATCTGTACGTATAACCAACGTATAACAAGCGTATAGAGCATACAGAGAGAGCTATTTTTCAAAGTGGCAATTTTTGAAATAAAGGCGTTTTACCTTGAACCAATATCTGTTACTGGTGTGTCTATGGTGAAAATAATTCATATTAGTAAATAACAATTACTCCTGGAATTAATATCCCATGCTTTATGTCTACATGAAGTCATCCCTTTTAACCAGTTACAATAAAGCTCCCCGCTGAAGCTTTTTATATAAAAGTCGCCTGTCTTTATGAATAATTCAAATTTCATGCTGATCATTTGTTGGGCTTTTGATTAAAATCTGAGATTAAAAAGTCTATTTTTTTTGTCCCATTCGGAAAACTGGGTGTATTTTATTCAATTTACAATACATGTTTATCTCCGAAACTATAACAGATAGAGTTCTGTTTACTGTTTTTTTCATGTTTTAAACAGTTAGTAATTATTACTACTGCAAAAGTTGCCAAGAGACGGGAAGTGGTGTAAATCTTTAACGTGCACGAAAATTGAAAACAGGCTCTAATTATGTCAATTTCCAACGGATTTTTGAAAAAGTTATATTTTTGTACAGCTGGGGATATTGCAGACGTCATAACGACTGAATTGAGACCAGAAGTGGTGTAAATCTTTAATGTGCACGAAAATTGAAAACAGGCCATAATTATGTCAATTCCTAACCGATTTTTGAGAAAGTTATATTTTTGTACAGCTAGGGATATTGCGGATGTCATAACGACCGAATTGAAAAAGGAAGTGGTGTAAATCTTTAACGTGCACGAAAATTGAAAACCGGCCCTAAGTATCTCAATTCCCAACCGATTTTTGACAAAGTAATATTTTTGTACAGCTAGGGATATTGCGAATGCCATAACGACCAAATAGAGACCGGAAGTGTGTAAATCTTTAATGTTCACGAAAATTAAAAGATAGTAAGCTGGCACTGCCAGGCAGGATACGCCCACATTTTCGAGAGATGGTTAGAGAACAAGCAAAATCGAAAGTGATTTTTCCTACAATCAAAGGCTATAATTCATTAAATTACAATTTGATATGCGCAAATATCGAAAAGAATCAAGATCTTTAGGTTATAAACATGCATTTCAAGTTCCATCAAAATCGAATTAAAATTGTGACCTATACTGGGTCCACAACCTTGATATACCATTTTTTAACGTATTCGCGTACGAACGGCGGCCATTTTGTATGGTAATTTCGGTCCGATTTTTCCGAAATTTGACCTCGACCTTCCTTAGGGTGTAACGGTGATATAATCAAACGATTTTTTAAATCGGTTAATTATTGTAACCTCCAGAGGGACCACAAGCTAAACCAAGACGATTTTGCGTATAATCAGGGGCCATAATTCAGGAAGTTACGATCCGATATGCACAAATATTAAAAGGAAGCAAGATCTTTGGGTTATAACCATGCATTTTAAGTTTCATCAAAATCAAATTTAAATTGTGACCTCTACAGGATCCACAACCTTGATATACCATTTTTTAACAGTATTTGCGTACGAACGGCAGCCATTTTGTATGGCAATTTTGTTCCGAATTTTCCCTTCCTTAGGGTGTAACGGTGATATTATCAAACGATTTTTTAAATCGGATAATTAATGTAACCTCCAGAGGGACCACAGGCTAAACCAAGACGATTTTGCGTATAATCAGGGGCCATAATTCAGGAAGTTACGATCTGATATGCGCAAATATTGAAAGGAACCAAGATCTTTGGGTTATAACCATGCATTTCAAGTTTCATCAAAATCGAATTAAAATTGTGATCTCTACAGGGTCCACAACCTTGATATACCATTTTTGCATATAATCAGGGGCCGTAATTCAGGAAGTTACTATCAGATATGCGCAAATATCAAAAGGAACCAAGATCTTTGGGTTATAACCGTGCATTTCAAGTTTCATCAAAATTGAATTAAAATTGTGATCTCTACAGGGTCCACAACCTTGATATACCATTTTTTAACAGTATTCGCGTACGAACGGCGGCCATTTTGTATGGTAATTTTGGTCCGATTTTTCCAAAATTTGATCTCAACCTTCCTTAGGGTGTAACGGTGATATTATCAAACGATTTTTTAAATCGGTTAATTATTGTAACCTCCAGACGGACCACAAGCTAAACCAAGACGATTTTGCGTATAATCAGGGGCCATAATTCAGGAAGTTACGATCCGATATGCGCAAATATTGAAAGGAACCAAGATCTTTGGGTTATAACCATGCATTATAAGTTTCATCAAAATCGAATTAAAATTTTGACCTCTACAGGATCCACAACCTTGATATACCATTTTATAACAGTATTTGCGTACGAATGGCGGCCATTTTGTATGGCAATTTTGGTCCCATTTTTCTGAAATTCAAACTCAACCTTCCTTAGGGTGTAACGGTGATATTATCAAACAATTTTTTAAATCGGATAATTAATGTAACCTCCAGAGGGACCACAGGCTAAACCAAGACGATTTTGCGTATAATCAGGGGCCATAATTCAGGAAGTTACGATCCGATATGCGCAAATATTGAAAGGAACCAAGATCTTTGGGTTATAACCATGCATTTCAAGTTTCATCAAAATCGAATTAAAATTGTGATCTCTACAGGGTCCACAACCTTGATATACCATTTTTTAACAGTATTTGCGTACAAACGGCGGCCATTTTGTATGGTAATTTTGGACCGATTTTTCCGAAATTTGAACTCGACCTTCCTTAGGGTGTAACGGTGATATAATCGAACGGTTTTTCAAATCGAATAATAATTGTAACCTCCAGAGGTACCACGAGCTAAAATAGGTGAATTTTCGGACAATCAGGGGCCATAATTCAGGAATTTACGTTCCGATAGGTGCAAATATCGAAAGGAACCAAGATCTTTGGGTTATAAACATGCATGTAAAGTTTCATCAAAATCGGTTCAAAATTGTGACCTCTATAGGGTCCACAAGCTAAAAACGTGATTTTTCGTACAATCAGGGGCCATAATCCATGAAGTTTTGATCCGATACATGCCAATATCGAAAGCAGCCGAGATATTTTGGGGATAAACCTATATTTTAAGTTTCGTCAAAATCGGACAAGAATTGTGACCTGTAGAGAGTCCACAAACAATTGTGGACGTCCGGACGGACGGACGGACAGGGGCGACGACATAATACGTCCACATGAAAATGTGGGCGTATAAAAAAATTCCCTAAGTATGTCAATTTCCAACCGATTTTGTAAAAAGTTATATTTTTGTACAGCTGGGGATATTGCGAATGCCATAACGATAAAATTGAGACCGGAAGAGATGTAAATCTTTAACGTACACAAAAATTGAAAACATCCCTAAGTATGTCAATTCCCAACCGATTTTCAAAAAAGTTATACTTTTGTTCAGCTTAGGATATTACGGATGCGATAACTGTCAACTCGTCAATCTTGTGGTCAAGGTGAAAGCCGTTCAGTCTTGCACGCAAGTCTAGTTATTATTATTTTTTTTTTCCGTTTTGCCTAATTCTCAGCAAGTATAAGAGATAGAAGTATGAAGTTTGATTTTCTCTCAGGAAACTGGGTGGTAATTTGTGCTTAAAGCTATTTCAAAAGTTGTGCGCATAGCGGAAATGGGTCAAATCTTTAACGTGCAAGCAAATTGAAATTCCGCTATTATTCTTTTAATTCTTAACCGATATTTCAGATAGTTACATTTTTGGATAGCTGGTTACATTTCTGAGCTGATAGCAGTTCAAAATTGTCAAATTTTGTAACTTTGTCGCTCTCATTTTTTCGGTGAAAATTGGAAATATTTTTAAAAAATTTAAAATTGTTATTTTTTGGAATTTTGAAATTTGACTTATTTTTTTGGATAGCTGACATCAATCCGATTCCAACAATATCAGTTTTGTTCTGAAATGTTAAATTTGATTTTTCACTTTTTTTCGCATTTTGGTCAAATCGTAGAGTTCTTATTTTTTTAAAACGGCTCCTACGATTTTTCTGAAATATCAAGACTATAAAGTCGAAGGTCTTCTCCAGTCCTTAAACTATAAATGAAAATCCTCTAATCACCGGAAGCAGTGAAGAAAGGTATCCAAAGTATGACAAAATTGTAAAAAATGGGTGTCTGTGCGTAAAATGCGATGTTTCGATTGGTTGTTTACAGAGTAGTTAAATTATTATGTCGTTTGATAGCCACGTAAATTATCTACAAGATGGTATTATAGCGACGAATTTCTGTTTCACACTAAAAAAGTTATGGGACTTTGAAAAGAAAGTTTTTTTACGATTTCGAGTAATTTTAAACGCATGTTATACGTTTAACTCAATATGGGGGAGCCTAAATCTCAGAAACTATTTGAACGAATGTTTTAAAACTCTGGAATCAAATTACCTGTTTCATGTATTAGTGCTTAAATATAAAACGAAATTACCAGAATGTCTGCCTTTTGTAGAATCTTTAACGTGCACGCAAATTGAAAATCAGCCACAATTCTGCTAATTCTCAACCGATTTTACAGATATTTACATTTTTGGATAGCTGCAGTCATTTCTGAGCAGATAGCAGTTCAAAAATGTAGATTTTAGTAACTTTGCTGCTCTCAATTGTCAGCCTAATTGGTGGTGTTTTGTGTAAAACCATTGTACAATTTCTCTAAATGTCATGAGTAGTCGAAAAATGTGATTGGAAATTCAAAATGTCGTATTTTTAGTTATTTGGAGCATTTTTATAGGTTTTTTTCTCAAAAAGTCAACGTAAAATTTATTTTGGAACTTGTTTTACAGAGAGTTTAATATGTAGTCTGATATATGAAACCATTGCCCCACTGTCCTAAATATCAGGTGTGGGAAAACAAAGGGATCGAAAATTGAAAACGGCATCTTTCATTGCAGTAAGAGTAGATACAATCTGTACGTATAACAAACGTATAACAAACGTATAGTGCATACAGAGAGAGCTATTTTTCAAAGTGGCAATTTTTGAAATAAAGGTTTTTTACTGTGAACCAATATCTGTTACTGGTGTGTCTTTGGTGCAAATAATTCATCCTAGTAAGTAACAGTTACTCCTGGAATTAATATCCCATGCTTTTTGTCTACATGACGTCATCCCTTTTAACCAGTTAAAAAAAAGCTCCCCGCTGAAGCTTTTTATATAGAAGTCGCCTGTATTTATGAATAATTCAAATTTCATGCTGATCATTTGTTGGGGTTTTTGGTTGTTATCTGAGACTAAAAAGTCTGCTTTTTGTCCCATTCGGAAAACTTGTTTTTTTAAATTTCATTTACAATTCGTGTATATCTCCAAAACTATAACAGATAGGTTCTGTTTACTGTTTTTTCATGTTTTAAACAGTTAGTAATTATTACTATTGTGAAAGTTGCAAAGAGACGGGAAGGGGTGTAAATCTTTAACGTGCACGACAGGCCCTAATTATGTCAATTTCCAACGGATTTTTGAAAAAGTTATATTTTTGTACAGCTGGGGATATTCCGGATGCCATAACGACCAAATTGCGAGAGGAAGTGGTGTAAATCTTTAACGTGCACGAAAATTGAAAAAAGGCCATAATTATGTCAATTCCTAACCGATTTTTGAGAAAGTTATATTTCTGTACAGCTGGGGATAATGCAGATGCAATAACTGTCAACCTGTCAATCTTGTGGTCAAGGTGAAAGCCGTTCAGTCCTGCAAGCAGGTCTAGTTAATTTTGTTTTTATTAGACATATAGCAAATTAAGTAGAATGTAATATGTGCTATGGTTGGTAATTTGTTTTCTTTTAGCCGGATAGCAATAAAATATTATATATCTTGGCCTTTTTCGTATTTAACAACACGTCGTCTGCCACTGGGCCAGAGCCGCCATTTTTAATTTGCTGTCAAAACTGAGAGAGAAATCCATCGGACTGATTTATTATGGACAAACCCTGTTCCATCTTATTAGATATTTAAACAATTTATTTTCCATAGCTTTTCATTCAGGTTTCTCAGCTCGAATTCCGTACTGCATAATTAATTGGCCAAAAGTTTCTTGGACCGGTAGATGGCAAAGGCCTACCCACACAGGCCCTGATAAGGCCTAGCCTACAGTCAGTCAGTGGGCGAGAGGCCTAGATATAATCCCAAGACAGTTTTTTAGTATAAAAAGTACTAAGTATTAGTAGGGCCTACTTACTTACCATTACTACTATTACTAGGCCAATACCATAGGCCTACAGAATTTACCTGTACAGTATTTATAGGCCTATAGCCTAGTGCTATACTTATAGGGTACCGTATGTGTATTGTTTGATTTGCTGCCAATGATGGCCTTGAATGTAAATGCTTGTTAGAGTTAGAGTAGATTCTACTTTGTGTTTTTATTTCAACACTTTGTGAACCTATCGGGACCAACAGGAAATAACCCAAACCCATGTCAAGCTGATAAAAATAGTATTAGTAAACCAACAAGGCCTGCACAAACAAAAAGACACAGGCAAATTATCGACAGGTGAATAAATGTAATAATAACACTAAGAAGTAGCTATAGTGTGATTTGTACCTATAGACAACCAGTCTGGTGTGATTTGTACATGGGGGTCTTTGATGAATGTTGGATGACAGATAATATGATACGACTTTATCACTTCCTATTTTACGGATGGACTCCCTTAACTAGTTATTCACATTCTAGCCTACTTTACTTGTAACCTACAGTGTCATGTTCATTGATAAAAGGGGGGTGGGTGGGATGGCCTAGTGGTCTAAAGTGCCGCGCTTCGACCTCTAGCTGGCCAGTCACCTCTGGCTAACGTATTATTGAAATAAAATTTGAAAAACATACGTTAGTCCCAAAATGACCTAGTTTGTGTCAAGTGGACGTTAAACCCAGGGAATATATTAACCGGGTTCGTATCGCAATTTGAGACTCAAACGTCCGATTTTGCGAATCAAATTCATATTTGATTAGCATTATTAGCATAAAACCCTGCTTCAGCGCGAATCAAACTTTTGAAAATTAATTTTAACTTTAACTTTAAAACCATTCAGTACTGAAAACACAACAAAACAAATCTCAAATCTCACAATTTTATCGTCTATATAATCAAGACTCTTGTCTTTACGTGCCTCTGCAATGGTCCAACATCATGTTGTCGACTGCTATTTATAGATAGCAATTCTTACGTGACCACCTTGAGACTTTACATACTTATTTCTTATACCCTTAGGATGATCCCTATTGTTTTTGTTGCATACTTGACCCCAAGGGTCATAAATCAACCAATATTAAAATCTAATCTATTTTTAGCATTACGCTTTATTGACAGGTGCTTTCACTCACGTTCGCTTATGCAATTTGCAATGACACCACGCGTATACATAGGTGTACAGTATTTTGATTGTGTGTTTCATGTGTTTTGTTAAGTTTGTGTAATTATAACAATCAAATGATATAAAAATATAATATTGCATATTAAATGACTGTCAAGGAGTAAAACATTTCTTTAAATTTTATCTTGGATATATTTCCTGAAATTAATGAAGTAAATGGTCACGCAATTTAAAGGGTCAACCCCGATAATGTTTTTGAGAATAAAACTGATTAATTTTGTGTTAAAATCCATTAAGATCCCCTACCTTAAGGCGACCAACTAACTCAATATATGTGATACGTTTTCAAACAACTTAAACCCACCAGTCTTCATCTTGAAATGGAGTCCGGTGTCCCAAACTGTATTATGCTGTGATTTGATAAAACCAGACTTTTATTTTATAAAAATAATGTGTCGGTGAAATATACCTTTTGTTATCAAGTACAGCACATGGACCATTCACCTTGTAGACCTCTAAAGGAACGGGCAACGATTATCGGGTCACCCAACAAAAGAATTGACCCCAAATCTTAAGCTGTTTTAACGCTCCCGCCCAAACGCCTCAATATTTTGAGCTGAAATTTTGAATCAGGGTATATACACCATTCTTCTATATTTTGGCGTTTAAATTTCATACGTACTCGGACTTTCATTTTTGAGGCTCTGTTCTAATCGGGACTGTCCCTTTAAGTTACCGGTACTCAAGAAACAACATTCAGACATCATCATGTGATCTCTAGTGTTAGGTGATGGATTCAGGTGATCGATTGGTCACTTGGTTGATACATCAGGTGATCAGAAAGTCGATCACCTGGACCAAAAAAGAACAGTTTTTTCAATGATTATGTGCCAAAAGAACAGTTTGTTCTTATTTTTAAAAGTGTTGTTCTGAAAATAAAAACTCTTCAAACATTCACATACTTTTTATATTTATTTTATATATAAATATAAACAACAGTTTGGTAGTAAAAATAATATGGGTATTATATTGTTATTGTCACATATTTATGTGAAATAAGAATTCTATTACATTTACATACTAAACCAGCGGCTGCCAGGCAGGATACACCCACATTTTCGAGAGATGGATAGAGAACAAGCAAAACCCGAAAGTGATTTTTCCTACAATCAAAGGCCATAATTCATTAAGTTACAATTTGATATGCGCAAATATCGAAAAGTATCAAGATATTTAGGTTATAAACACGCAATTTAAGTTTCATCAAAATCGAAATTAAAATTGTGACCTCTACCGAGTCCACAACCTTGAAATACCATTTTTTAACAGTATTCGCGTACAAACAGCAGCCATTTTGTATTGTAATTTTGGTCCTATTTTCCCGAAATTTGAACTCAACCTTCCTTAGCTTGTAACGGTGATATAATCAAACGATTTTTTAAATCGGATAATAATTGTGACCTCCAGAGAGACCACAAGCTAAACAAAGGCGATTTTGCGTATAATCAGGGGCATTAATTCAGGAAGTTACGATCCGATATGCGCAAATATCAAAAGGACCCAAGATCTTTGGGTAATATCCATGCATTTCAAGTTTTGTCAAAATCGAATTAAAATTGGGAACTCTACAGGGTCGATGACCTTGATATACCATTTTAAACAGTATTCGTGTACGATCGGCGGCCATTTTGTATGGCAATTTTGGTCCGATTATTCCGAAATTCAAACCCAACCTTCTTTAGGGTGTAACGGTGATACAGGGTCCACAACCTTGAAATACCATTTTTTTAACAGTATTCGCGTACAAACAGCAGCCATTTTGTATTGTAATTTTGGTCCTATTTTCCCTAAATTTGAACTCAACCTTCCTTAGCTTGTAACGGTGATATAATCAAACGATTTTTTAAATCAGATAATAATTGTGACCTCCAGAGAGACCACAAGCTAAACAAAGGCGATTTTGCGTATAATCAGGGGCATTAATTCAGGAAGTTACGATCCGATATGCGCAAATATCAAAAGGACCCAAGATCTTTTGGTAATATCCATGCATTTCAAGTTTCGTCAAAATCGAATTAAAATTGGGACATTTACAGGGTCGACGACCTTGATATACCATTTTTCAACAGTATTCGCATACGAAGGGCGGCCATTTTGTATGGTAATTTTAGTCCAATTTTTCCGAAATTTGAACTCACCCTTCCTTAGGGTGCAATGGTGATATAATCAAACGATTTTTTAAATCGGAAAATAATTGTGACCTCTAGAGGAACCACAAGCTAAACAAAGGCGATTTTGCGTATAATCAGGGGCCATAATTCAGGACGTTACGATCCGATATGCGCAAATATCGAAAGGAACCAAGATCTTTGGGTTATAACCATGCATTTCAAGTTTCATCAAAATTGAATTAAAATTGTGACCTCTACAGGGTCCACAACTTTTATATACCATTTTTTAACAGTATTCGCGTACGAACGGCGGCCATTTTGTATGGTAATTTTGGCTCGATTTTTCCGAAATTTGAACTCGACCTTTCTTATTGATCGATTACAAGCAGGCGAATCTCAGACAGATGTAACCAGTCTGCCGAATGTTTCCCTAAGTTCCATTTCTCGCCTTTGGGATAGGTACCGACAGCGAAGTTCAACACGTGACCGCACAAGCTCAGGCCAAACAAGAGTGACCCCACCTGTCCTGGATCTTCACTTCTGGGTAGGTCATTGGCGGAAACAATTCTCAACAACGACCTCTACTGCAACAGCATTTGCCGGACGACGTAGAATCTCAGATTAAGCAGTCAGTAAACGCCTACCTGAAACCAGATTACGAGCAAGACGTCCCTGATAGAGCTGCTGTTTTGAAATACACCTACACCGTGAAATTCAACTTCAGTGGGTTCAGAGCAGGGCTTCCACTTCAAAATTTTCCCAAACGGTCATTTTGCTTAGGGAGAAAGTGGTGCTTTTTTTAAGCACATAATAAGAAGCTAAAAACTTCATGCTATCGGAATGTCGATCGGATTTAATTGGGTCAAGGACAGTCACACAAAAATTCAATCTCACATCAACATTTATATCCACCCACCCATCTTCATAATAAATAAAAGAACGCATGTAATCAATTATTATCATTTATTTATACATTCATAAATATAACAATGTATTCATCAATAGGACACTATTTTCGTAATTTATTTACAACATCACCCGTATGAACTTGGCGGTTTTTACACGATTTCCATTTCTGTAAAGCACGTGCTGATTGAAATTCAGCACGTGGGGGCCCCTCCGTAGAAATCCTCATTAGTTAGTCAAGGGTTATCATGCTCAAGGAACCTCGTAACTTGTTTTTTTTTATCACATTTTGGCGTATGTGACTAATTCGACTGTTGACCATTTCTCCATAAACGGGGAAAAAGTAGTTCCGAATGATTAGCTCATGTAAATAATATAAAGTCATAAAAATGTACAATAATTAACATAATTCTTAAACTTATCAATATATTAATTCGTATTGGTATTTTATGAGCTCAAATAATATCGAGCTAGTATTTTAAACGCATAAGTGTAAAAACATTCAAACATATTTCAAAATGGCGGCTACCGTGAAAGCTCATTGTTACAAACAAAATGACGTCTATCAATTGTTATATAAAAGAAAAATATGGATTAAAAACACACCCGAAAATACATCTTTTGTGTGGGAATATCATTTCTTATCCACAGGAATATTTGTGACCATTTCGTAGAGGATTTACGGCTGACTTTGTTTTTCGAAGCAGAACTGTCATCCTCGTGGGATTCATTGACGGCAAAATCATCATCTCGCTTTCTTTTCTTGCTCTGAGAGGTGAGGAATTTCAACATTTTGAAATGATATAATAGAGAATGCTTACATTTCTGATATATATATATATATATCATTCGCGACGTTAACATGATTAACTCTTGTAATCAAGTGATTATTGAAGACATTAAAGAAAGGTTTGTAATTTGTTTGATGTTGATACGGTAAATATGGCCGCACGGCTGATGAAAGTCGGCAAATATGCTGTAACAACTCAAGTTAAAGAATGATCACAAAATTACTAATTATAAAAACATAGGTTGCCAGGCAACGAAACATACGCCCACAGCAGCTAAATCGTCCGGGCAGTCGCATATTTTAGTTATCGCATATTTTACTTTTTTCGGCAATGAAACATTTATAATACACTAAAATCTGATTAAAAGTAACAACACAATATGTAATTATCAGAAAATCATTGGAATTTGTTTGGCTTTGATAAAGTTCTCCTCCATACTGTTCAAGTTATCTAAATTCATTGAAACTCAATATACATGTACTTGTTAAAGTCAATCGATATTAAATTTAGCCTCTAAAGCGTCCACAACATTTTGAAAGTGATCAAAGGCCGTAACTCAGTCAGTAATTATCGGAAAGGCTGGAAATCAATAGGCCTCTTTCGTCTGATGACCTTAAACACTGTGTATAAATTTAAAGTCAATCGGATATTAACTTTGGCCTGTAGAGCATCCACAAGAATTTTTTAAGTGATCAAGGGCCATAACTCTGACAGTAATTATTGGAAATTGCTGAAAATCAATAGGCTTCTTCGTTTCATAACCTTAAACACTGTGTATTAATTTAAAGTTAATCGGTTTTTAACTTTAGCCTCTAGAGCAAGATTTTAAGTGATAAAGGGCCATAACTCTGACAGTAATTATCAGAAATTGCTGAAAATCAATAGGCTTCTTCATTTTATGACCTTTAACACTGTGTATAAATTTAAAGTCAATCTTTTATTAACTTTAGCCTCTAGAGCGTCCACAAGATTTTTTTGAAGTGATCAAGGGCCATAACTGAAAATCAATAGGCTTCTTCGTCTTATAACCTTAAACACTGTGTAAAAATTTAAAGTCAAATGAATATTAACTTTGGCCTCTAGAGTGTCCACAAGCAATTGTGGACGCCGGACCGACCGACCACATTTCAATGTGGGCGTATAAAAAAACACACCTAAGTAAATTGATTAAATGTTGAGCATTAATTTGTTTGATGTTGATCCCCTGTTGATTGTGAGTACAGCAATATACACAAGGATAATTGATTGGCAGTGGTTTCAGTTCGTTGGCTACTGAACACTGTTAATTTTATTACACCCGCCTTTTTACATCATGACACGCACAGAGTTTCGTCGTGTCCAGGATTTTATGATTTTGCACAAAATATGCTATTTTTCCGGCATGCAAAATGACCCACGGGTCTGATCGGGTGTAGGTCATTTTCCAGAGCTTAAGGTCCCGACCGGCATATACGGCCGAAATGGAACCCCTGGTTCAGAGCCTGGGGTATGGCCATAGTAACACCGAAGAGCAGTTTGGTTCAGGTACGTGTCCCGGTTCCTGTTGCGACAAGGCGATGGTAGAGGGAGGGTATACTGACGACGAAATGTCACGTTTTGTTTCTTTTTTGAGAGAGTAGTTTTTTACAAAACAAACCTGCTTGTAGGCCATCTAATGGTAATATTCTCTGTCCAATTAGTCTACCCGTTTCTTCATAAACAGCTATACGTAATACAGCTAATTCTGGTAATACAACCTGTATAGATTAAAACATAATTCATAGAACAATTGATAATGTTGTTTTTTTTCTAAGCACCAGTAAAATAATCCAATTAACTTTTAAGATTTGAGGCAATGAAACATTAAAAATCCAGCAAATATTGCACATTTGTATAGCGCAGATTCTACACTTCAATTAAGCTCTATGTGCTTGCTACACACAATTTTAAAATTAAATATAACGTTTTAATAAGTATGTTTTAAGTCTGAATTTAAAACACTCAATAGAAGGAGCAAATACTTCAGATGAACACTGGAAGATCATTCAATTTTGATGGAGCAAGAAAACTAAAAGCTCTTGTTCCAAATGTTTTCATTCTTCACCTTTGGGTTACCAACTGTATTTAATCACATTAGTTTAACTCTGGAAAGGCTCACAACTTTGAATTAGTTCAGTTAAGTAAGAGGATGCTAGGTTATTAACACAATGAGAGGGTGACCTGTGCAGTGAAAATTTTCCCTATAGAAGAAAGTTAGACCCGACACAGCAAATGTGCACGCTTCAGTGGTTTGTCTTGAAGTGATTTCTGGCTAATCACGCAGTATAATACTCAGTGCTTAGTCTGTGAGACTATAAATATCCATCGCACATGCAATTCTCTTCACATCTATTAACTTTCACAGCCGTAAAAAAATCTATTGTTGAATCTGAATAGCAGTAATAATTAGCTTTTTTGTTATTACAGCAGCTTTAGAAATTACATGAAGTCCTTTTATTTTTTAAATTGCTTTATCATTAACTGTACTGTTAGGACTAGGAGCGGCATCTTTTGGTTTAGTACATATAATATCCCTGAAATACTTGAGTTTGGCAAGAACATATGAGTGATTGGCCACAAGTAAAAAGGCAGGAGATTTTTGTAAAAATGTCAGGAGAATTAAGGTCAAAATAGGGAGACTTTATCATACGTTAAAATTACCCACCAACCATGAATAAAAGACAAATGAATTAACATATTTCATATATTTTAAGAGCCATTCCACAAGAAAACCATGCAGAAAGTGAGAAGGTGGGGGTCGGCCGATTGAGTTCATATTCACAGGGTTTGGTCAACTTATCGAGCCTACTTCTCAACAGAAATCGCCGATTTTAGAAATCAACCGTTTCTGAGATACAGCCTGATTACGTTTTTCGTATGATTTTCGTCATTTTCAGGTCAAATTTTGACCATTTTGTTCGCATTGCTACAACCATTAATCGACCATTGGCGAACTCGGTTTTAGTTGGTGAATATAGTCTGGGTATCACCCTACCATATTATAATGATCCCCCAGTTCAACCTCTCTTTCCGTAGGTGTCACGAGACTACACAAAATACGTATCTGGGGGTACCTGAATTGTACCCTTTCTTCATTGTACTCTACTGGAGCAGGGTTTGGGATAAAAATGAATATCATTTTATTTGCAGCTTTACCAGTTCTAACATCATAAAAAATAAAATCTTTGTCAGCTAACTTGCAACAGCATGAAAATTTGTGTCGAAAGTTACCAAAAACTAAGCCCCCCCCCCTTTTCGCATCGTTTTTCAACTTCTTAACTCCTCTAACTCATTTGGTTTTCAATATTTTCGAATGCGATATGGTTTCCACGACAGAGCAAACTGCAAATTGTATATTGGATGACTTTTCTATTGAAGGTCAAATAGGAAATATTCATGGCAATTAGTGTGTGTGTGGGGGGGCATAATAACATAATTTTCGACTTTTATCTGCTCTATCTCATCTATATTTTAAAGTTTTGGATTGCAAAATAATCCAAAATCCAGAAGTAGTCAAAAAAATATCAGATATTTGGGAAAAAAACAGAAAAAAATTTTAAAAAAAAGAAAATACAGTAAAATATTGGTACTCTTGCAAAAATCGAAATTTCTCAGCCAGGTGTCACTGAATCAAAACAATTAAAGTATCGTTTTGTAGCTCGATGAATGGGCTATTTTATTACATACTATCTGCCTGATTCCTGAAAGCCGGTTCAGTGCTGCTTGCAGGTCTAGGTTTTTTTTTGTGTTTTATCCACAAATCGGATTTTTCAGAATCTAGCCATTGGATCTGTCTGAAACTTTTACCTACAACCCCACAATATGGGTGGTGGCTGTTGGGTAAATGTATTTTCAAAACGTTTTTCGCATCCGAAATCACCGTAATTGACCTACTTACTTAGCTGTAACTTTGTGACATTTTGATCTATTTTACTAATTTTTTCTTATCCGTGTAACTTGACTCGTTTACTTCAAATCTACAATTTTGGATTTTCGAATTTCAAAAATTCGTCGCTGTGATTTAGAAGTTAAAATCAAAATGACAACTTCTTAATAGTTGCACGATTTTTATGACATTTAGTATTGAGGTAGATGTCACTCATGCGACTTTAAAAATGACTTTAAAATTTTTCTAAATTATCTCCCCTTGGTGATATTTAGGATCAAAGTTTTGAAAAAAATCGACTAAATATAGGTCAGATTGCCTTGAATTTTTTTTTTTTTTACTACTGATTCCTACACAAAAAATTGAGTTTGTAATGTGAAAATCTATACTCCTTTGTTGATATTTTACTTACAGACAACACAATTATATTTTTCAAACCCTTTTAGGAAGGCCGAAAAAACTGCCGGGAATAGAATTTTTATTTAGGTCAAGTGATGGACGCTATTTTGAATTAAAAATGAGAACAAGTCGAATGCATTTCACCTACATTGCTGTAACTTTGTGACTTTTTGACCTTTTTTATTAATTCTTTTTTCTTTGAATACCTTGAAACATTTACTTCAAATCTGCAATTTCGGATTTTGAATTTGGAAAATTTGTCGATGTTATTTCGAAACCAGAAGTTGAGATCAACTTGACAACTTCTTTAATAGTTGCACGATTTTCACGAAATTAAGTATGTGAATAGATCTTATCGATACAACTTGAAAAATATTATTAGAAATTTTCTAAATTATCTCCCCTTGAAGAAATTAAGGATAACAAATTTAAAAAAAATCGAGAAATATAGGTCAAATTGCCTTGAAAATCGTTTTTATACGCCCACATTTTCATGTGGACGTATTATGTCGTCGCCCCTGTCCGTCCGTCCACAATTGTTTGTGGACTCTCTACAGGTCACAATTCTTGTCCGATTTTGACGAAACTTAAAATATAGGTTTATCCCCAAAAGATCTCGGCTGCTTTCGATATTGGCATGTATCGGATCAAAACTTCATGGATTATGGCCCCTGATTGTACGAAAAATCACGTTTTTAGCTTGTGGACCCTATGAAGGTCACAATTTTGAACCGATTTTGATGAAACTTTACATGCATCTTTATAACCAAAAGATCTTGGTTCCTTTCGATATTTGCACCTATCGGAACGTAAATTCCTGAATTATGGCCCCTGATTGTCCGAAAATTCACCTATTTTAGCTTGTGGTACCTCTGGAGGTTACAATTATTGTCCGATTTAAAAAAATGTTCGATTATATCACTGTTACACCCTAAGGAAAGTTGAGTTCAAATTTCGGAAAAATCAGACCAAAATTACCATACAAAATGGCCGCCGCTCGTACGCAAATACTGTTAAAAAAATGGTATATCAAGGTTGTGGACCCTGTAGAGATCACAATTTATATTTGATTTTGATGAAACTTGAAATGCATGGTTATAACCCAAAGATCTTGGTTCCTTTCGATATTTGCGCATATCGGATTGTAACTTCCTGAATTATGGCCCCTGATAATACGCAAAATCGTCTTGGTTTAGCCTGTGGTCCCTCTGGAGGTTACAATAATTATCCGATTTAAAAAATCGTTTGATTATACCACCGTTACACCCTAAGGAAGGTTGAGTTTGAATTTCAGAAAAATGGGACTAAAATTGCCATAGAAAATGGCCGCCATTCGTACGCAAATACTGTTGAAAATTGGTATATCAAGGTTGTGGATCCTGTAGAGGTCAAAATTTTAATTCGATTTTGATGAAACTTAAAATGCATGGTTATAACCCAAAGTTTCCGCCGTGATTTCCCCTTGTCAGTGATGCAGAAGGAGGGCCTGACAAGGACAGCTGCCTAGTCGTTCGGATGGGACGAAAAACCGAGGTCCCGTGTACAAATTGGAGTGCACGTAAAAGATCCCTTGGCAGTTGGAATTCGATATAAGAGTAGGTCGTAGCGCCGCTGCCCGGGCAAAATTTCCCTCATAGCACACTGTTGGCGTATGCCCGTCTTCAATTGGCCCAGGTTAGGTGCTTAAGCGTAGGACGTTAAACCCCATTTCATTCATTATAACCCAAAGATCTTGGTTCCTTTCAATATTTGCGCATATCGGATTGTAACTTCCAGAATTATGGCCCCTGATTATACGCAAAATCGTCTTGGTTTAGCTTGTGGTCCCTCTGGAGGTTACAATAATTAACCGATTTAAAAAAACGTTTGATTATATCACCGTTACAACCTAAGGAAGGTTGAGTTCAAATTTCGGAAAAATCGGACTCAAATTACCATACAAAATGGCCGCCGTTCGTACGCGAATACTGTTAAAAAATGGTATATTCAATTTTGATGAAACTTGAAATGCACGGTTATAACCCAAAGATCTTGGTTCCTTTCGATATTTGCGCATATCGGATCGTAACTTCCTGAATTACGGCCCGTGATTATACGCAAAATCGTCTTTGTTCGTCTTGTGGTCCCTCTGGAGGTCACAATTATTATCTGATTTAAAAAATCGTTTGATTATATCACCGTTACACCCTAAGGAATGTTAAGTTCGAATTTCGGGAAAATTCGGAAAGAAATTGCCATACAAAATGGCTGCCGTTTGTACGCAAGTACTGTTCCTTTCGTTATTTTCACATATCAGATTATAACTTCCTGAATTATGGCCCCTGATTGTCCGAAAAATCGCCTATGGTCCCTCTAGAGGTCACGAATATTATCCGATTTAAAAAACTTGACTCTATCACCGTTACACCATACGGAAGGTTGATTTTGAATTTCAGGGAAAGCGGTCCATAATTGCCAGACAAAATGGCCACCGTTTGTACGCTAATAGTGTTAAAATATGGTATATCAAGGTTGTGGACCCAGTATAGGTCACAATTTTAATTCGATTTTGATGAAACTTGAAATGCATGTTTATAACCTAAAGATCTTGATTCTTTTCGATATTTGCGCATATCAAATTGTAATTTAATGAATTATAGCCTTTGATTGTACGAAAATCACTTTCGATTTTGCTTGTTCTCTAACCATCTATCGAAAATGTGGGCGTATCCTGCCTGGCAGTGCCAGCTTACTATCTTTTGTACTAGCTACGACACCGATTTGTTCACAAAAAATTGAGTTTGTAGCCCAAACCGGAAATGTGAAAATCCATAAGGCTCTGTTGATATTTTACTTACAGACAAGGCAATTATATTTTCCGAATCCTTTTAGGAAAGTCTAAAAACTTTCAGGAATAGAATTTTGATTAAAGTCAACTGATGGACGACGCCATTTTGAATTGAAAATGAACAATAGTGAAAAATCGGTTCTATTTCAGTAACGCCAGTTGTAGAGACTTGAAATTTTCAGTGGGATATGAGATAGGCTAGCAATGGCCTCACACCAAATTTCAGCTAAATCGACCAATAACTATTCATTTAACCGACCTTAAACTTCCCACGAGAGATAAAATTTTGCCGTTGGCCGCCATTTGCATTTGTTGACTCTAGACTTGAATAACAAGACACTCAAACGAACTCCAACACTCGGCGCTTCGTGCCTAACGCTGCAGTTCATAATATTAATAATGATTTTCGTGAACAATCTAGAGGCCTCGAGGCTAAAGTTAATAACCGATTGACTTTAAATTTATGCACAGTGTCTAAGGTCATGAGACGAAGAAGCATAAGGAAATGTGGTCGTATATTGACGTTGGTCCACCCGTTTGTCATCCACAATTTCTTGTGATATACTCTAGAGGCTAAAGTATATCCCCGAATGACTTTAAATTTATGCATAGTGTTTAACTCATCGGGTCTGTCTGCTTAAATATAAGGGCCAATTAAACCTCTCTCTTATACCGATTGCTTAAATATACGGTCCACTGCTTATTAGTGTCATATCCGAGAGACTTAAATTCGTGGTCCCCTTGAGGCATTGTTTCCTCGAACCATAATTGTTAAATAAAAGCCAATTGGCAAACTAAAAGTAATTAATTCAATCAAATATAGTTTTAGCTAACGAATGAACACAAAAAATGTGTACGTCACAACAAAAGTTTAGGGGTTTTAAGGTCATGAACTTTGTGCTAAAAATCGCCATATTGTTTTTGTTACATATTATCGATTATTTTTACGCTCCGTTTTCTAACAATATCTTCATTATGGAAAGTGATACGGACTTAAAATTTGAATTTTTGTTACCCGAAGATACTTTGGATGGTGATATCGATATTATTAATGCCGCGGGAAGTGATTTTTCCGATATTTCGAGCGAAGAAGACGAGATTTGATATAAATTATCTTCCCTTGGAGAAATTAAGGATCAAAATTTTCCAAAAATCGAAGAAATATAGGTCAGATTGCCTTGAATTTTTTATTTTTTACTAGCTACGGCACTACTGATTCGTACACAAAAAATGGAAATTGTAGCACAAACCGGAAGTGCCACCATCTTGAAATGTGAAAATCGATATTCCTTTGGTGATATTTTATTACAGACAAGGCAATTATATTTTCCGAATCCTTTTACGGTAGAAAAGCCTAAACACTGTCGGGAATAGAATTTTAATTTTTGGCAAATGATGGACGCCATTTTGAATTGAAAATGAGCAATAGTGAAAAATCCACATTCATGGGCTTGAAAACATACACAATTGGTCGTGGCTTAGAGAATTTGTCTCTTATGTACATAATTAATACATTTAAGGATAACCTGGCTCATGGTCGAATGATTGGTTTTTGAATATTTAAAAAATTCGAATTACCCCTATGATGTTTTCCGTGCCGACAAGGTTGTTTTCGAGTCAGCTTGTTTTGACTTCGTGCTCGCGTTACGCTGGAACTAAAGGTACCATGAGTACCAAATTCTGGCGAGGAACTTTTCACGTTAGTACCTAGGTACCCTTAAATTTTCAAGGCAATATCTGCATTTGTTCAAGTCGTTTGCTCGTGGCACCTTCCGTGCGTCATGACTTTGCGCATGCGCTAGGCTAGAACCTAAGGTACCATGAGTACCAAATTCTGGCGAGGAACTTTTCAAGGTGATACCGGCATTTGTTTAAGTCGTTTGTTCTTGGCACCTGCCGTTAGTCGTTTTTTCTATACATGTATAAGTCAATTTACGGAAAAATATCAATTTGATTGGGTATAGGCCCACAACCGTTATCCAGTCAGATTCCTTCGTTAAATGGGTTACTAAAAAAAGACTTCTTGCAATTCATTTTATCCTTCGTTAAAAAAATGTCACGATTATCAAGTCTCGCGCTTCTAGCTAAAATGTCTATGTGACAATCGAGGTGCAAAGGTCAAGGTTCGATTCATCGACGTTTAACATTTACAACAGCGTTTTAAGTTGTCAGTGAGTTAGCGGAAAAAAAACATTCAACGGCTGTAAACTTGTCTAGTTCTTTTTCTGTTGGGGCTGCCATATTTGTTTACTACAGTCACGTGCTACATTGTGAGTGTGTTACGTGCCACGACCTCTGATTGGACAATGCTTTGAATGCTAATTAGTCACGTGTAAACACAACCAGTGTAAAAGTTTAGGAATAGCCAAGTGTTGAAGCAACGGTTAAATGTTGTAAAACTTGCGTCCGTTGCTTCAGGAACATGCTTCCATGTTTAATAGGTATGAGTACTTAGATACATTGCTCAGATATAAAAAGTTATAAAAATTGATAAAATACGACTATTTTTAATCAAAACAACTTTGATGGATGGGGTGGGTTTTGAATTTATTTTCAACGTTCTTTGAATCTCACACTCTTTTATTTTTAATATGTGAGGTACAATCGGTGCAAATTTGAAGGTAATCGGACCTTCGGTACGTTGCCCGGGTGGTGCTAATGTAACCGAAATTTGTTCATTCTTCAACGCGTTTTATATTGTATATGGCCGCCACGTTAGATCCGCCGTCATTTACCAAACAACTCCAAAATATACCCCAAATTCTCAAATCGACCATAATTTCTTTTAATTTCGCGCATGCCCCACGATTTAACCAATGTTTTCAGATTATTTTGTTTTTGCCCGGGTGCAATGTTTCTAACTATATTTAAACCTGTAACTTTGCGAGTTTTTGACCAATTTTAATACTTTTTTCTTGTTACCTTCTTTAAGATACTTGACATATTTCATTACATGTGACGATGAATATGAAAGCTTTCATATCTGCTTGGGACCGTAGCAGATCTAGTTACTATTATTATTCTTATTGGGGGAATCTAGATCTCAGCAACTATAAGAGATAGAGGTCTGAAGTTTGATTTACTGTCGGTAAAGTGGTGTGCAGCTAGTGCTTAAAGCTATTTCGAAATTTGTGCGCATAGAGGAAATACGTCAAATCTTTAATGTGCATGCAAATTGAAAATCGGCTACAATTCTGCTAATTCTCAACTGATTTTTCTGATATTTACATTTTTGCATAGCTTATGACATTTCTGAGTTGATAGCAGTTCAAAAACGTCGATTTTAGAAATTTTGTCGCTCTCATTTTTTCGGTGAAAATTGGAGAAAAAAAAACTTTTTTCTAAAATTGTTATTTTTGTGAATTTTGAAATTTAACTTATATATTTGGATAGCTAACATCAATTTGATTCCAGTAATATAAGTTATGTTTTGAAATTCGGATATTGATTTTTGCGAGTTCTAGTCAAAACTTGGCAATTTAAAAACGGCTCCAACGATTTTTCTGAAACTTCAGGAATATGAAGCCGAAGGAACAAACCAGTCCATGAACTATAAATGAAAATCCTCTAATCACCGGAAGTGGTCAAGGAAGGTATCTGATCTTTGACAAAATTCAAAAAAATTGGTGTATGTGTGTAAAATGCGATGTATTGATTGGTTATTTACCGAGTAGTTCAAGTATTATGTCGTTTGATAGTCACATAAATTGTCTACAAGATGGAACTATAGCCACAAGTTTCTATCAAAAATTGGAAAAGTTATAGGACTTTGAAAAGTAAGTTTTTTTACGATTTCTAACAATTTTGAACACATGTTTCTCGGAAACGCCGCCTACGATTTTTTAAAAACTATCTCAGTCGAAAAGCAAGATTGAAAATCCAAAACGTCTTATTTTTACAATTTGGTCCATTTTTAGAGGTATTTTTCTTGAAAAGTCATCGTAATATTTTTGTTAAACTTCTTTTACCGAGAGTCTAATCTGTAGTTTGATATATGAAACCATTGCGCCACAGTTCTAAATATCAGGAGTAGGGAAACAAAGGGATCGAAAATTGAAAACGACATCTTTCATTTCAGTAAGAAGAGTGGATATAATCTGTGCGTATAACCAACGTATAACAAACGTATAGATCATACAGAGAGCTAATTTTCAAAGTGGCAATATTTGAAGTAAAGGTGTATTACTGTGAACCAATATCTGTTACTGGTGTGTCTATGGTGAAAATAAATCATATAAGTAAATAAGAGTTACTCCTGGAATTAATATCCCATGCTTTATAACTACATGACGTCAACCCTTTTAACCAGTTAAAATAAAGCTCCCCACTGAAGCTATTTATAATGAAGTCGCCTGTCTTTATTAATAATACAAAATTTCATGCTTATCAGTTTTGTTGGGGTTTTTGGTTGTTATCTGAGACTAAACAGACTGGTGTAAATCTTTAACGTGCACGAAAATTGAAAACAGGGCTTAATTCTGTCAATTTCAAACCGATTTTTGAAAAAGTTATATTTTACAGTTGGGGATATTGCGTATGTGATAAAGGTCGCATTGAGATACCACGCTGTTCGTTTATTTTCTTGAAAATTTGAAAATGTACTAAAATTGTAATTTCTTGGAATTTTTGAGTTTTTGATTGCGTATTTAGATTTACGGCGTCTGTGCGATTCTAGCTATCCAAGTTCATTATGTTCTGAATTGTTAAACTATATTGTTCTATTTCATTCTATCGTAATGCGCACGCGAAGAACATGTCAATATCTGAGTTGTGCAAGTGTGTGTGGGTGTTGTCTTTGTCATGCATCTGACGACCGTGTGCTGCCTTGGCCAATGTGAAACCCTCTCAGCCTTGCGAGCAAGTCTAGTTATTATTATTATTAGAAAGAGGTTAAACTCTGTAGATACGGTGTGTTAATTAACAGGGGTGAGAAATTGACTAAGGGTGATTTAATTATAGCTAGGAGTGAAAATCTGTGCGACAGTGTGTTTTCTGTACTGGGTGTGTTAATTAATGGACAGGTTAAAAACGACTGACAAGGTGTGTATTCTATGTTTGGTGAGTTTTTTCGAAGCAGTGTTATAACTGCAACAAATGTGATTTATCTTGGGCCAACAGGCTTTATCTGACGCGTAGGTGTTAAATCTCAACTTGGATAGAAAATCTTTTTTTACCGTGGGATTTCTCGGTCAACCATGTGTTTTGCGAAAGTCGGTCTTTGTATAAGGTAGGTCTTTAAACATAGAGTGAGGCGTAGGCTTCTTACAGATGATCAAGGTTCCTTCTGTGCGTCTTTTATATATATTAAAGAATGGTCCAGGTCTATACTGAGTGAGTCGCATTTAAATAGGGACCGTAAATCTGCCGTACGCAAGAAGGGGAACACATAAAATATTTTTTAAAAATATCGAGACGTCTGGACCAATTTATGTCCGGACAATATTCCTTTCTTCCTAATATTTTATTCTTTATGTGTCCTGAATTAATACATCAAACGCAACCTGCAACTCATTTGCAGTTTATTGGATGCAACAGTTAAAGCACAAATCAAATAACACTAATCATGTTTAATAATAGGATTAGGGACTCATATCTGCCTCCAACATGGTGCTTTGATTCCGTCACACTTTGTGCAACAAGCTTGTCTTTGCGTCTCATAAAAAGCATGCTTTTCACACAAAATTGCTCTTTTGATCTCAGACTAAAAGACGACACTGTTCTCAGATATCAGACAGAACGGCGATACTGATACTCTGCATCTAGTGCTGGTCTTATTGCCATTATATTATAATCAGAGTAATGTTCAATTCAAACACACAAGCAAAATAGACAAGACAAACATACAAGCAATACCATTATTTATTGTAATATTCAAAATCTATAATTATGACAATATTATTGTAATGTGTCAGTGCATAGCCTACATGCAGAATATTAGGTTAAATGAGCGTTTAATCAAGTCTATTTAGCATCATGTAGAATAGTACCTTGTGTCTAGTAAATCCAGTCAATTGCTCAGCAACCAAGCAGATGTTATTGTTGGCCCAAGATAAATCACCTTTGTTGCAGTTATAATGCGGCTTCGAGAAAACTCACCAAACATAGAATACACACCTTGTCAGTCGTTTTTAACCTGTCCGTTAATTAACACACCCAGTACAGAAAACACAGTGTCGCACAGATTTTCACTCCTAGCGATAATTAAATCACCCTTAGTCATGACTTGCCTGGAAAGACATAATTCCATTATTTTTACGCCTCAAGACTCGTGGGAGCCCATGATGTTTACATCACGTGACTCATATTCCCGTGCTTTTGATAGGAATGTGGACATTCTAAGTCGAAGGGAAGTTTCCACGCACATCTGGACAATTAAAAATTGCGTAACTTGGACACATGGTTCAATGTTCTGAATTAATAAATTCTCTGTTATTCATGCCTAATTTCAAGTATTTAATGTGCACAGGAATGAAAATGAAATCGGAAATTAGGCTACTTTATTAATTTCGTATAAAAACAATAGTTATCTCGTTATTTAAATAGTATTGTTCCAAATACGAAAACATCGGAAATGTATCAGGTCGTGTTACTAATTATAGTAACAACATTCAACACGAGATATAGGTCGGTTGTCTCGTTATCAAAGAAAAGTCTTGTTTTATTTCGATGCTAGGGGCTATTTGATTATTTTGACTCCCAAAAAATAAAATTACAAGAATTGAAAACATAGGTTGCCAGGCAACGAAACATACGCCCACAGCAGCTAAATCGTCCAGGCAGTCAACAAGAGTTGTCGCATATTTTACTTTTTTCGGTAATAAAACATTTATAATACACTAAAATCTGATTAAAAGTAAGAACTCATTAAGTAATTATCAGAAAATCATTCTAATTTGTTTGGCTTTGATAAAGTTCTCCTCCATGCTGTTCAAGTTATCAAATTCATTGAAACTCAATATACTTGTTCGTCTCATGACCTTCAACACTGTGTATAAATTTAAAGTCAATCGGATATTAACTTTAGCCTCTAGTGCGTCCACAAGATTTTTTGAAGTGTTCAAGTGCCATAATTCTGACAGTAATTATCGGAAATTGCTGAAAATCAATAGGCATCTTCATCTCATACACTGTGTATAAATTTAAAGTCAATCGGTTATTGACTTTAGCCTCTAGAGCGTCCACAAGATTCTTTGAAGTGATCAAGGGCCATAACTCTGACAGTAATTATCGGAAATCGCTGAAAAACAATAGGCTTCTTCGTTTCATGACCTTAAACACTGTTTATACATTAAAAGTCAATCAGTTAATTGAGTTATTAACTTTAGCCTCTAGAGCATCCACAAGATTTTTTGAAGTAATCAAGGGCCATAACTCTAACAGTAATTATCGGAAGTCGCTGAAAATCAATAGGCTTCTTCATCTCATGACCTTCAACACTGTGTATAAATTTAAAGTCAATCGGTTATTAACTTTAGCCTCTAGAGCATCCACAAGATTTTTTGAAGTAATCAAGGGCCATAACTCTTAACAGTAATTATCGGAAATCGCTGAAAATCAATAGGCTTCTTCGTCTCATGACCTTCAACATTGTGTATAAATTTAAAGTCAATCGGGTATTAACTTTAGCCTCTAGAGCGTCCATAAGATTTTTTGAAGTAATCAAGGGCCATAACTCTGACAGTAATTATCGGAAATCGCTGAAAATCAATAGGCTTCTTTGTCTCATGACCTTAAACACTGTGTATAAATTTAAAGTCAATTGGATATTAACTTTAGCCTCTAGAGCGTCCACAAGCAATTGTGGACGCCGGACCGACGGACGGACGGGGGCGACGGCAATATACGACCACATTTCAATGTGGGCGTATAAAAACCGTGAGTCAATTTCTCACCCCTGTTAATTAACACACCGTATCCGCAGAGTTTAACCTCTTTCTATTAGATATCTTGCCATAATTAGAATTTTACCCAGTTTCGTTTAAATCACACCAGGTTGGGAGTTTTATATGCCCTATCCGTACAAAACACACAATAGCTACTTCTTAGTGCTGGCAGTCAAAAAAAATTCGAAGAGTTGTTGGAAGCACACTAGCAGCCAAAACATTATCACTTGCTGATGCTAGATAATAGTATATTTCTGAGTACATTATTAGAGGAATTATTGTATAATCAATCATCCCAGTGCATACCTATTAAGTGTATTATTGACAGTAAGGACTTATATGAGGCTCTCAAATAAACATGTGACAGAGAAAAGGTTAAGATTGGAAATAAGTTCTTTGAGGGAAATGTTTGACAATAGGATGATAGATGGAATATATTGGACTAGAGCAGGTCGCCAAATAGCGGATGTTTTGACTAAACGTGGTGCCTCCCCAGAAACTTTACTTGATTGTTTTGATAAAGGTTTTATAGATTGATCATTCTGAACAGTCTTATTTTTGCTTTAAAACATTTGTTTCTTTAAATTGTTCATTCACTATTACCTTTCATTTTTTATAAAAATACCTATCTTTATAAAAAACTGACACTATTTAATTTTCAATTCTTTATTTAGAACTTCAGGAATAGAAGGTTAGATTGTAAAGTAAGCCTAAAAGATATCTCATGTAAATTATAAATACGGTACTCTGTATAAAGGAATTGGTCTTGTCACATGATACACTGCTGTCACATGATCTACTGTTGTATGTTCTAGTGTTGTCACATGATCTACTGTCTCTTCCCAGTAATGGCTGACTGAATAACCATGTCGTTTTGCTGACTTGTTGTAGTATGACCATGTAGTAATTAATACATCCATTCATTCATACCCAATAAAAGGACAGACTTATACCTCAACTTGACTCACATAGATAATCCATCGTGTGAGTCGTGAATGGATGTAATAATTACTACCTGGTCATAGTAGACTGAATATTTAGGCACTTTGTATCTTTTGATGGAATCTTTGGACACACTACCAAGAAGGCTATTACAAAAGTCTAATAGCGATAAGATTAAGAAGCGAACAAGTGTACTTGTTGATTTAGGTGTTAGATGACTGATATTTTTCCGGTGAAAGTAATATTATATCCTGGTAAGCTCATTAATATGATTGTTCATACTTATGATGGAATCTATGAGAACACCTAGATATCTGACTGTCCGGAAGAGTGTTATTTTGTATTCTTCAACTGCTATGAGTTTAAATTCAAGTTTGTTCACATGCGTCGGTGGACCAATGACTACTGCTTTAGTCTTGTCACCGTTTAGTTTCAGGATATTTTGTATCATTCATGTTTTGATGTCTTCAATACAAAATTCCATATTGGAAATATACTGCTGAGCTAACAGGTGATGGTTTACATCAGTGTGGGTGTTGATAAAATTGGATAAAACACACTTCCCTGGGGCACACCATATGGTAAAAAAACTGAAATAAAACTGTTTGCGACCTGTAAGGTACAAGACAAACCACAATAACACACAATCATCCAATCCAAAAGATGTCTAGGAGAATATAGCGTCAAACATGGCCGAAAGGTCGAGCCGAACCAACAGTCCAAGATTGCCATCATCCCCCATCTCATAAAACGTTTAAATCTCAATTTAACGCAGTCATTGATGATAAGCACACTGGAATTTATGTAGCAGATTGATTCCACCCTTACTGCTTTTTCAAGTACCTTCAAAGGAATGGCAAATTTGAGATTGTTCGATAGTTTTTGAAAATATTCTTATCAAGTGAAGGCTTCTTTATCAAAGGTTTTATGACTGCCACTTTAAAGGAGTTGGGAACCATACCAGACTAGAGGCTTGAATTGATTACTTTAGTTATCGCACGAAGAAGGCTATCAGCACATTGTAATAAAATCTCTGTAGTAAAAGGATCCATCAAGCATCAGGTTTGTTTAGATTCCGTCAAGAGTTATAGCACCTAGGCCTCTGAGAATGGTTTGAAATGATTCAATTTTCTACCTGAGAAATATTTGTCCAGACCAGTTCCTTTTGAAGTTATGGGGGTACCTATGTCATTTCTAATCTAGCTAGTCATCAAATCCTCAAACCATGCATTAAATAGTTGAACCATGGACCTTCTTATACATGGACAGGTTACAAGAAGCAAAACCGCTACCATGTTTGCCACATGATCATCATGCGGGAGAAAGGGAGAGAAGCCAGTGGTAGTGGTATTACTCAATGTCTTCGCTAATTAGATAATCACCGGTTTTCATCGCTCCTTTGTGTGTTCTAAATTTACAAAAACATAGGTTGCCAGGCAACGAAACATACGCCCACAGCAGCTAAATCGTCCGGGCAGTCAACAAGAGTTGTAGCATATTTTACTTTTTTCGGTAATGAAACATTTATAATACACTAAAATCTGATTAAAATTTATTATTATTATTATTTTAATCATTATTTATATAGCGCACGCTTTCACAAAATGTGTTCAGATGCGCTATACATAAAAGGAATTAAAACATACATTAAAAATATATAATAAATGTATAAACTATAGCAGTAAAAAAATAAAATCCATAAATCAAAAAAAAAAGTAACAACTCATTATGAAATTATCAGAAAATCATTAGAATTTGTTTGGCTTCGATAAAGTTCTCCTCCATGCTGTTCAAGTTATCTAAATTCATTGAAACTCAATATACTTGTTCGTCTCATGACCTTCAACAATTTGCATAAATTTAAAGTCAATCGGATATTAACTTTAGCCTCTAGAGCGTCCACAAAGTTTTGAAAGTGATCAAGGGCCATAACTTAGTCAGTAATTATTGGAAACGCTGAAAATCAATAGGCCTCTTTGTCTCATAACCTTAAACACTGTGTATAAATTTAAAGTCAATCGGATATTAACTTTAGCCTCTAGAGCATCCACAAGAATTTTTAAAGTAATCAAGGGCCATAACTCTTGACAGTAATTATTGGAAATTGCTCAAAATCAACAGGCTTCTTTGTTTCATGACCTTAAACACTGTGTATAAATCTAAAGTCAATCGGTTATTAACTTTAGCCTCTAGAGCGTCCACAAGATTTTTTTAAGTGAAAAAGGACCATAACTCCTGACAGTAATTATCGGAAATTGCTGAAAATCAATATAGACTTCTTCATTTTATGACCTTTAACACTGTGTATAAATTTAAAGTCAATCGGTTATTAACTTTAGCCTCTAGAGCGTCCACAAGATTTTTTGAAGTGATCAAGGGCCATAACTCTGATAGTTATCATTGGAAATTGCTGAAAATCAATAGGCTCCTTCGTCTCATGACCTTAAACACTGTGTATAAATTTAAAGTCAATCGGATATTAACTCTGGCCTCTAGAGCGTCCACAAGATTTTTTTAAGTGATCAAGGGCCATAACTCTGACAGTTATTATCGGAAACCACTGAAAATCAATAGGCTTTTTCGTCTCATGACCTTAAACACTGTGCATAAATTTAAAGTCAATCGAATATTAACTTTGGCCTCTACAGCGTCCACAATTGCTTTTGGACGCCGGACCGACGGACGGACGGGGGCGACGGCAATATACGACCACATTTCAATGTGGGCGTATAAAAATCATCTATTTTTAAAAAAGTGAAATATAATTAATTACTTTCTAAAAACAACGAAAATAACTCTTTTGACAAACATTAACAAATGTAACATAATTTTAAGGAAAAATATGTGATTTTTTTTTTGCATTTTCTCACTGAAGCATTTATTTTAGGAATTAATTAACCCTTTCTCCATAAACTTTGATATCTTATCTACTGTTATGAGCAAATTTCTTATTTTTAAAACAAATATTAACATTTTAAAAAAAATTTGTTGTTGTGTGATATTTTCAAGTACCAATGCATGAACTGGACAACAATTATGAATAAACTTGTATTTGATTTGAACCAAATTTTGCCCAGTTTCTCTGGATTATATGAATGAGGACTTTTGTTTAAAATAAGTTTATTTTTATTTGCATTATTATTCATTTATTTTTATTAATATAGATCATGCCTACGTTATAAGGATAAAGTCTTGCTTAGCTCGTAAAGAAAAATAACATCATTACACTAACAGAGCAGTACGCATGCCCAGTAACCGCAGATGCTACTAAGGCTAAGGGACACAACTCCCGGTAAGCCGTCTCAAATTACTGCGTGGCATACATCGCTGGTTAGGTCATGAAGCTGTTACCAGTCCATGTATTATAGGGTCCATGGTTGAACTAAATCCTCAAAATCTTCAGGAGGATTTGAACAGAATGTACTTTAATTGCAGTATTCCTACCTTTCTAAAGACAAAGGACTCTTCATTATAAACTGGATTAAGACCGTTATTTGGTACAACTCTGGTGCGGAATTCACGTCTGATAGTATCTGTTGGTAAACCATACATATCAACTTCTACATAGGTTCCTATCTTCTTGTCGGATAAAAACTGACCTGATATCACCTGCAAAAATTCAACAACAAAATTTAAATTCAACTGTTTCATTTGTTTCTATGGTCATAATTATAACAAATAGACATAAAAGAGTATTTGTAATATATTTATTTGTGCCTACCTCTACAGAACAATGAGCAGCTATTACACCGTCTACAGGACTCTCGGAGAATGGATCAAATGTACGATCTGGTCGTCTCATAAAATCAGGTTTCAATAGATACCTAGAACATTATAATTCAAATATTATTACCGGTACATGTATATCCTTTTCTTTCGGTGACAGGACAGGAGCAGAAACTTAACTTTCCTTTACAAAATAAAGCAATGTAACATGGAATGGAAAGGGAGTTATTATTATGGCCTATAGGGGATTGGATAAAGAGCTGGCAGTGCTCACTTTAATAGTTAAAGATAGGTTGCCAGGCAACAAAACACGCACCCTGTCAATCTGATATTAACTTTAGCCTCTAGAGCGTCGACAAGATTTTTTGGAAAATTGTGGACAATCAATAGGCTTCTTTGTCTCATGACCTTAAACACTGTGTATAAATTTAAAGTTAATCGGATGATTACTTTAGCTTCTGGAGTGTCCACAAGACATTTTGAAGTGATCAAATAATTAGAAATTGCTGAAATTCAATAGGATTCTTCATCTCATGACTTTTACGAAGTCAATCAGATATTAACTTTAGCCTCTAAAAATCAATAGGCTTCTTCGTCTGATGACCTTAAACACTGTGTATCAATCAGTTATTAACTTTAGCCACTAGACACTGAGAAATAGGTAAGGGTCAAAACGTACGTTTGCCTTATAAGAAACAAGCAAAAGATAAATACCTACGTATCTCGATAAAAAAATAAAATTTGGATTATAACTCTAGATAAGGTGTGTTAATTAACAAAGTGTGTTAATTAACAAAGTGAGTTAATTATCGCTAGGGGTAAAAAACTCTGGGACGGTGCATTTTCTGTACCGGGTATGTTAATTAACCATCGAGTTAAAAACGAATGAACTGCTGTGTATTGTTTATTGGTGTGTTTTCTCGATAGTTGTTATAACTGAATCAAAGGGGTATAATCAGGGACCGACAGGCTTTATCTTACGCGTGAGTGTTAAATGGAAACAGGGAAGGCAAATTGTTTTTACCATGCGATTTTTCATTCGCCGGTGTGTTTTACACAAATAGGACAGGTCTTTATATATGTGGAAGTTGTACTGGCCGATTCTTCTATGCTTCTTTTGTATTTGTTGATGAACATAAGACACCGTACATGTATTATTAAAATATAAATATGGACCATAATCTGTCGTAAAAAGGGGATCACAATGTCGTCATTTATAATTATATCCAGCAGTCAGACCCCAATTTGAATATATCCGGGTATATAGCGATAAGTTAAATTTACCGTATGTCTATATATATTCTTGTGTTCTGACAATTTATTGTTTTGCGTGTTGAAATGAGTACCACGTCAACGGTAACTTATTGCCAGTTTATTGTTTTGCAGGTTGAAATGAGTACCACACAGTGTTGGTGTAATGTATTTGATACAGTATATATATAATGTTACGAAACATCCCATTGTATAACAATATGTAGCGAAACGTCTCAGCTGTATTGACCATTGTGACGTATCGTCTCACCTCTCTAACTCTTCAGTTAATAAAGTTCCGTTTGGTTCTTCCATCAAAATGTCACCTTTTCGTTTATTTATTCATGTCTACAAAATCCCTAAACGCCTAGACATAACACTGGCAAGGAGGATTATGCTTCAGTTCTTAAGAAAGAAGAGGAATTGGAGAAGAGCCTAATATGAAAAGTGGGAAGAATTAAGTTAACTACAGTAAAGAATTTGGACTTTTATTCTCGACCCGTTATCTTATGTGTAAACCCCACACCTGGAAACACAAGTGTTTTACCGCCCAGGCGCTGAAGAATAATATTTCCTGTTCTTAATTTAAATGAAATTCATTGAAAAGCAACAATGGCTGTAGAAAATGGTCAAATTGAGAACTTTGACGAGTCAAAACATGATTGGCCCACATATTTTGAAAGACTTGAACTTTATTTTCTATACAAAGACATAGAGAACAAAAAGCAAATTCCTGCATTCCTTAGCCTGATTTGTGGTACTACCTACAGTTTGTTGAGAGACCTGGTTGCACCAGCCAAGCCAGCCTCCAAAACACATAGACAACTTTCTGCCGTCCTTACACTCCATCTCGCACCTAGACCCTTGTAATTCCACAAAGGTTTCGGTTCCACAAGAGAGATCAGCTAGCATCTGAGAATATAGCAACATACTTTGCAGAAATTAAGAAGTTGTCTCAACACTGTCAGTTTGGTACTTATTTGGATGAAGCCTTACGAGACAGACTTGTTTGTGGAATCCAGTGGGACGCCATCCATCCAGACTTTTGGCTAAAGATGATATCAACCATGCAAAAGCCCTTGAGATTACCATAGCCATGGAGACGGCTGCAAAAGACACCATGGAATTGAGAGGTAGAAAAGAAGGACAATTCAATTAAATAAATGATGTAATGTCTGGCAACGGTAATACTTTGATCTAATATTACTGAGATGCTTGCACTCAATAAAATGTGCTTCACAGTCAAAGATACTTGACAGTGTTCACATTCCGGTTGAGGCTCTCGCTTTAAGATGAAAAAATGTGTTAAAAAAGTATGACCTATACGAGAGCGACACAAAACAACTTCATCTCTCCTGTTGGAACTATAGGAGCTTGGCCAATACCCAAGGAGAGGTTTGATGTGATGAAGTTTATTTGTGCCTGCAAGATCCCATGACCGCTGCCAGCGGCCATAAATGAAATGATTTATTGATGACTTAAAATCTTGATATGGTATTAAAAACGGTGATAGGGGAAGATCTAAAGCAGCTTTGGCAGCAAAATCTGCTTTATCATTCCCCTTTATATCAACGTGACTGGGGAGCCAGCAAAAGACGATGTCTTTGCTGATAAACTCATAACATAGTAACAGATAATAAATATCTGTTACTAGTGGGTGCTCAAGCTGTTTATTGTGCAATGCTTGAAGCGAGGACAGAGAATCAGTAAAGATGATGTGCTTAAATATGGTTGACGATTGAATGAACTCTAAAGCTTGAAGAATGGCTTGGAGCTCAGCTGTAAATATAGAAGCAGCAGGGGGGAGACGAACAGAAATGGTCTGAGATGGCATCACAGTGGCCGAAGCTACCTGATCACCATCCTTTGAACCATCTGTATAAATTGGAGCATAATCACCATACTTAGACCTTAGCTCTCGAAAGAGAGACTGAAACACCGACGAGCTAGTATCTCTCTTTTTATGTTGAGTAAGATCGAAATCGATCTTTGGGGGAGATATTGCCCACGGTGGAGTCTCAAAGAAAGGGGTATTCGCAATACTGTCAATGCTGATACCAGCCTCCGACAAAAGGGGTTGAATGCGAATACCGAATGATGGAATAACTTTAGTCTTCACAAAATACAAATGCTCATGAAGAGGTCTAAATATGGTGTTAAATGAAATGTGATTTGGAAGTGATGCAATTTTCGTAGCATACTGCAGGGCCAGTTTATCACGTCTGTTGTGCAGTGAGAGCTCATGCGCCTCGACGTATAAACTGTCCACTGGAGATGTACGGAATGCTCCTAAACTGATTCTTAGTCCTTGGTTGTGTATGGTGTCCAGCTCTTTGAGATAAGACTCGCGGGCAGACCCATACACAATACACCCATAATCGAGTTTAGATCTTATTAAAGCTCGATATAATCTGAGCAGGACCTTGCGGTCTGCTCCCCAGTCTGTATTTGATAGGACTCTCAGTATGTTGAGGGCTTTCAGACATTTCTTTTTTAGGCTTTTAATGTGGGGAATAAATGATAATTTCTTATCAAATATCAGCCCCAGAAATTTGGTTTCATCCACAACTGGAAGGCGGTTGCCATCCAAGAAAAGTTCTGGATCAGGATGCAAACCTCTTTTCTGACAGAAATGCACGCAGACAGTCTTGGATTTCGAAAAACGAAATCCATTTTCGGTTGCCCATTGTTGAAGTGAATTCAAACAAAGCTGCAACTTACGTTCGATTATCCGCATGTCTGTTGAACCATAGCACATCTGAAAGTCATCAACATAGAGAGCCCCGTTTGTACCTGGTTTAAGGCACGCTGGGATCGTGTTAATTTTTATAGCAAAAAGTGTTGGTGATAAAATACTTCCCTGTGGAACTCCCATTTCTTGAGGAAATGGGTCAGAGAAGATTGATCCCAATCGTACCTTAAATGACCTATCTTCCAGGAAATTTTTAACAAAGATAGGTAAGCGACCTCGTAGGCCGAGGTTATGGAGGTCGCGCATGATACCATGTTTCCATGTAGTATCATAAGCTTTCTCCAGATCAAAAAATATTGCAACTAAATGTTGCTTCTGGATGAAAGCGTCCCTGACGAACGTTTCAAATCGAACAAGATGATCAAGAGTGCTCCTTTGGGACCGAAATCCACATTGGAGGTCTGTAAATGAGGTTGTTAGACTCAAGGTACCAAACAAGCCTTCGATTGATCAATCTCTCCATGGTTTTGCAAATACAGCTAGTTAAAGCAATTGGACGATAATTTGTAGGATTCGTATGATCTTTGCCTGGTTTAGGGATGGGAATTATTGTGGCTTCATGCCACGAAGGGGGAAAATTCCCATCAACCCAAATCCGGTTAAAAAGATCTAATAAAATTAAGAGAGCGGAAAAAGGTAAATGCTTTAGAATTTGGTAGTGTATTTCATCTGGACCAGTCGCAGTGTCGCGAGCTCGCTTTAACGAATCCCGGAGCTCTGCAATGGAAAAACGATCATTATAACATTCATCATTACGGGACTTGAAATTAAGTCGCCTTTTCTCCTGTTGATTTTAAATGCCCCGAAAGGAGTGTAGATTTAAAGACTCGATCTGCATCAAATGTGAGAAAAGAGGTCACATAGCTAGAGCCTGTCCAACTAAAAGCACAGAAATGCCAAGACAAAAAAGGGGTTCAACAGGGGAAAGTCTGTTCATAATGTTGAAAATAATGATGATACAGATTACGACAGCGATATTGATTTAGCTTATATCAATAAAGTCGACAAAGAAGAATCTAAATTCATATGGGTAGAGCCTGTAGTAAATGGTGTCAAACTCAAAATGGAGCTGGACACAGGGGCGTCTTTGACCCTGATGCCAGAAGCTGAGTTTGAGGACAAATACCCATCGGAACAGCTGCAAGAAACCACATTGTCATTGAAAACTTACACTGGTGAAGAATCAAACCATTAGGACAGATGAATGTCACAGTCGAATTAAAAGGCGATATAAAAGAAAATTTAATGCTGTATGTTGTCAAAGGTAATCTATCTCCTACACAGACATCAAAAGCCTTAAAGGAGAGTTTAGATTCAGTATTACAGAAATATAGTGAAGTATTTCAAGATAGTATTGGTAGGCTTACATTAACAAAGGCCAAACTTCATCTAGCAGAAAATGCAGTTCCTAAATTCTGCAAATCAAGACAAGTTGCTTATTCTTTGCGCCCTAAAGTTGAAGAAGAGCTAGAGAAGTTGGAAGCTGAAGGAATCTTGTCGAAAGTTGAAACAAGTGAGTGGGCGACACCAATCGTACCAGTTCCTAAGAAATCTGGAGCAGTCCGCATATGTAGAGATTTTTTAGTAACAGTTAACCCGCAGCTAAAAGTAGATCAATATCCTATGCCACGAATAGAAGATATCTTCGCAAATCTGGCTGGAGGCGTGAAATATTCTAAGATAGATCTTCTTAATACATACCTACATATGGAGGTTGAGGAAGAATATAAATTTAGCTCCTAGAGCGTCCACAGATAGATGGACAGGGGTGACAACAATATTTCTAGGTGGGCATATAATAATTTTTTTAATAACACTCACCCACAGTTATTATTGTATTCAAACTTTCCTTGATTCAGCTGCATAGCCAAATCAGCTGTTTGAAAATTTAAAGAGACCATTTGACATCCAGCATTCCAGAAAATCTAAAACATATTTATAATTTAATACATGGAATACATGAGGGAAATTTATAATTTCGACCTAATAATTACTGGTATGAAACTTACAGATTCAAGTCATTAAAATCTCAAAATATGAGTTATTGACATAATTGATGTAAAGACAGGAAACTTTTTAAACCACTGATGATAACATGAGTTTTAATTGGCCCTTTAATTCTTATTAACTTGATTAAACAGTTAATAGGATTTAGAGAATGGTCCCCTAGAACTTTCATCAAATATACCCAAAGATCTAATTATAACAACATGGGAGACTGAAGACCTACCTGTGGCATATAATTACTGGAATCAACTCGACCACCTTTAGGATATATTCTACTCATCTGACGTTTATTATAACTAGGCTAGGTTAAGGTTTTATTTTGAATTAACCTTTGTCTAAAACATTGTTTGATTGTTAAATATACATGTCTTTATTGCACACACTATGTACCACTACACAAACCAAGCTATCAAAATTCCTTCTATGTGTAATATCTGAAATTTCAACATGCTGTCTGTCTTATAATTAAAAATAAAAAATGCACCTCACAAAACATGATACGACATTCATTTAACACTGTGTAGCTGCTGTGCTATATATCTGCTTATCTCTTATTATCTATATGTAGACTAATAACAAAAAAGCTTACAATTATCCACTCCGGATCTTGGGATTAGAATATCATAAATTCTAATTCAACTATACATGAGCACTGCAGGAGGTAAGGAATATCCACAGACTGTCATGCCCTTTCTGGTGACTCACAATAAATAATCAAGATAAATGTTTGGGGGGGGGGGGTGAATGGAAGGGGGCTGGGCAACTCATTTTTAGAAGTATAAAGTGTTGACATAAGGCAGCCTTTATGAAACCAGACGGTTATGTGTTTGTTGTTACAATTCTATTCTACCCTTCATATAAAAAAATTTTATTTGTGATTGAAATTAATACCATAAAGTATTGGGCATCATTGGCTTTTGCGCTAAATTGTCAAAATTTGTCATGGCTTAATTCAGGCAAAAATGTGATCATGTAACATTTAATTAAAAAAAAAAATCGAACTAGAACAGGTTACCCTTTTACTTATGTTTCCACAAAGCATTGCACACATGAAACAAAATTGACGGAGAATCAACCAAATCCAGCAGTATTGATTTATTTTATACATTTGTTACATGTAAGTGATCCGGACAAAATTACATTACTTTCGGGGATAATTAAAAAAGGTAAAATTAGTTTATGAAATCAGAAATAGCATCATCACATGGTGAAAATTTTATGTAAATCGAATAATAATTGCCAGTTTTATCGACCAAAAACCTTGAAAAGTGTCTATTTCTCTGTAACCGTACAAGTTAGAAACCATTTTGTGGTATCTGTATGATAGTATGGCATCATTCTATTTGTTGATTGGAATCAAATATCATAAGTTGAAAAACATTAGAAATCAGACCCATTTGAATAAAATATCTGTTTTAAAGGCTAAAAATATAGTTTTTGCCAGATTGACATTACCTCCTGTGATACTAAAGATAGGTTGCCAGACAACGAAACATACGCCCACAGCAGCTAAATCGTCCGGGCAGTCAACAAAAGTTGTCGCATATTTTACTTTTTTCGGTAATGAAACATTTAACATACACTAAAATCTGATTAAAAGTAACAACTCATTATGTAATTATCAGAAAATCATTCAAATTTGTTTGGCTTTGATAAAGTTTACCTCCATGCTAAGGTTTAGTATACAAAACATTTAATATTCTGGATTTAGCTGTTCAAGTTATCAAAATTCATTGAAACTAATGACCTTCAACACTGTGTATAAATTTAAAGTCAATTGGATATTAACTTTAGCCTCTAGAGCGTCCACAAGATTTTTTGAAGTGATCAAGGGCCATAACTCTAACAGTATTTATAGGCTTCTTCATATCATGACTTTAAACACTGTGTATAAATTTAAAGTCAATCGGATGTTAACTTTAGCCTCTATAGCGGCCAGCAGATTTTTTGAAGTGATCAAGGGCCATAACTCTGACAGTAATTATCGGAAATCGCTGAAAATCATTAGGCTTCTTCGTCTCATGACGAAAAACACTTAGTATAAATTTGAGGTCAATCGGATATTAACTTTGGCCTCTAGAGCATCAACAATATTTTTCGAAGGGATCAAGGGCCATAACTCTAACAGTAATAATCGGAAATTGCTAAAAATCAATAGGCTTCTTCATTTCATACCCTTAAACACTGTGTATAAATTTAAAGTCAATCGGATACTAACTTAAAGCCTCTAGAGCGTCCAAAAGATTTTTTTGAAGTGATCAAGGGCCATAACTCTGAAAGTAATTAACAGAAATCGCTAAAAAACAAAACGCTTCTTCGTCTCATGACCTCAAACACTATGTATACCAATCGTTTATTAACTTTAGCCTCTAGAGCGTCCACAAGATTTTTTGAAGTGATCAAGGGCCATAACTTTGACAGCAATCATCGGAAATTGCTGAAATCAATTAGATTCTTCGTCTCATGACCTTAAACACTGTGTATAAATTTAAGTCAATTGGATATTAACTTTAGCCTCTTAGAGCGTCCACAAGCAATTGTGGACCCCGTACAGACGGACAGGGGCCACGACAATATAGGACCACATTTCAATGTGGGCGTATAAAAATATTAAATTAGTTTTATAACATCGTCTATGACATTAGGCATCACATGATGAAAATTTTATGAAAATCGAATAATAATTGACACTTTTATGGACCAAAAACCTTCAAAAGTGACTTGTAGAAAACTTGGTATTTCTCGGCAACCAAACAAGTTAGAAACAATTTTATGATATTTATCTGACCGTATAAATTTTATTAATATGTGAATTTAAACCAAAAGTTAAAATTATTAATACATATTGAATAATACTTGGTTGAAAAAATATGATTTTAAAAGTCAAAGATAGTAAGCTGGCACTGCCAGGCAGGATACGCCCACATTTTCGAGAGATTGATAGAGAACAAGCAATACCGAAAGTTATTTTTCCTACAATCAAAGGCCATAATTCATTAAGTTACAATTTGATATGCGCAAATATCGAAAAGAATCAAGATCTTTAGGTTATAAACATGCCTTTTAAGTTTCATCAAAATTAAATTAAAATTGTGACCTCTACAATGTCCACAACCTTGATATACCATATTTTTACACTATTTGTGTACAAACAGCGGCCATTTTGTCTGGCAATTATGGTCAGATTTTTTAGAAATTCCAACTCAACCTACCTTACGGTGTAACAGTAATATAATCAACCGATTTTTTGAATCGGATAGTAATTGTGACCTCCAGAGCCCAGAGGGACCACAAGCTAAACAAAGGCGATTTTGCGTATAATCAGGGACCATAATTCATGAAGTTACGATCCGATATGCACAAATATCGAAAGGAACCAAGATCTTTGGGTTATAACCATGTATTTCAAGTTTCATCAAAATCGAATTAAAATTGTGACCTATACAGGGTCCACAACCTTAATATAGAATTTTGTAACAGTATTTGCGTACAAACGGCGGCCATTTTGTATGGCAATTTTGGTCAGATTTTCCCGAAATTCGAACTCAACCTTCCTAAGGGTGTAACGGTGACATAATCAAACACTTTTTTAAATCGGATAATAATTGTCACCTTTAGAGGGACCACAAGCTAAAATAGGTGATGTTTTGGACAAGTTTCGATCCGATCTCTTGGTAATTAACCTATATTTCAAGTTTCGTCAAAATCAGACAAGAATTGTGACCTGTAGAGAGTCCACAAACAATTGTTGACGGACATCTGGACGGACAGGGGTGACGACATAATACGTCCACATGAAAATGTGGGCTTATAAAAACAGAAAATATTAGATTTTTGGCGTACCATAATTTATTTTCTAACCATCGAAATCGTACCATTGAGATGCCATATAATAGTCTATTAATAGGGATATCAAAAGACAATTTACTTCTTTTGGTCCGGTAATATCTGACCGAGAAATTCAGCAAGAGCACAATTTTTTTTAACATTTTTTTTTCATTTTTTGAATACTTCCTTGTATGGTGATTATTTTCAAGATAATTTTAATAACCGGTTTGGGCAATTAAACAGGCGCAGGGCTCTGTAAGGATATATTACATTATCTAATCAGATAAAATACACCTGATATATGTAAGAATTGGGTAACATACGATACTGCAATTCTCAGGCGACCCAACAATACATTAATTATTTTAATCTGTTGATATAGGACTGAGAAATTATGTTTTCCCCAAAGGCATTCAATTTTTGAGTTTTTTCAAAATATCGGACATTATTTCTATTACTTCCGGTTTATAGAGGTTTGACAAAATAGCTTTATACATTGCTTTTGAACTAAAAATTCATGTTCCAGAAGTTTCAGAAAATTCGATTCGGCAGTAAAACAAAACTCGAGCTCCCAATATGGGCAGAAAATTTTTAAAAAAAATTAAAAAAAATAGACTTGCGTGCAAGACTGAACGGCTTTCACCTTGACCACAAGATTGACAGTTATCGCATCCGTAATATCCCAAGCTGTACAAAAATATAACTTTTTTGAAAATAGGTTGGGAATTGACATACCTAGGGATGTTTTCAATTTTCGTGTACGTTAAAGATTTACATCACTTCCGGTCTCAATTTTATCGTTATATCATTCGCAATAACTCCAGCTGTACAAAAATATAACTTTTTACAAAATCGGTTGGAAATTGACATACTAAGGGATGTTTTCAATTTTCGTGCACGTTAAAGATTTACACACTTCCGGTCTCATTTTGTCGTTATGGCATTCGCAATATCCCTAGCTGTATAAAAATATAACTTTTTCCAAAATCGGTTGGGAATTGACATACTTAGTTAGGGTCGGTTTTCAATTTTCGTACACGTTAAAGATTTACACCACTTCCTTTTTCAATTCGGTCGTTATGGCATCCGCAATATCCCTAGCTGAACAAAAATATAACTTTCTCAAAAATCGGTTAGAAATTGACATATTTATGGCCTGTTTCAATTTTCGTGCACGTTAAAGATTTACACCACTTCCGGTCTCAATTCTGTCGTTATGACATCCGATATATCCCCAGCTGTCCAAAGCAAACTTTTTCAAAAATCAACTGGAAATTGACATAATTAGAGCCTGTTTTCAATTTTCGTGCACGGTAAAGATTTACACCACTTCCTGTCTCAATTTGGTCGTTATGGCATCCGGAATATCCCCAGCTGTACAAAAATATAACTTTTTTAAAAATCCGTTGGAAATTGACATAATTAGGGCCTGTTTTCAATTTTTGTGCACGTTAAAGATTTACACCCCTTCCCGTCTCTTTGCAACTTTCACAATAGTAATAATTACTAACTGTTTAAAACATGAAAAAACAGTAAACAGAACCTATCTGTTATAGTTTCGGAGATATACACAAATTGTAAATGGTATAAAAAAAAAACCAGTTTTCCGAATAGGACAAAAAAAACCCCCGATAACAACCAAAAACCGGAGCAAATGATCAGCATGATATTTGAATTTTTCATAAAGACAGGCGACTTCTATATAAAAAGCATCAGCAAGGAGCTTAATTTTAACTGGTTAAAAGGGATGACGTCATGTAGACATAAAACATGGGATATTAATTCCTGGAGTAATTGTTACTTACTAATATGAATTATTTTCACCATAGACGCATCAGTAACAGATATTGGTCCACAGTAAAACACCTTTATTTAAAAAATTGCCACTTTGAAAAATAGCCCTCTCTGTGTGCTCTATACGCTTGTTATACGTTGGTTATACGTACAGATTGTATCAACTCTTATTGCAATGAAATATGTCGTTTTCAATTTTCGATCCCTGTGTTTTCCCACTCCTGATAATTAGGACTGTGGCGCAATGGTTTCATATATCAGACTACAGATAAGACTCTCCCGAAAATAAGTTTGATCATAAATATTACGATGACTTTTCGAGAAAAATACCTCTAAAAATGGTCTAAATTGTAAAAATACGACGTTTTGGATTTTTAATCTCGTTTTTCAACTACTTATGACGTTTAGAGAAATTGTACAATTGTTTCACACAAAACACCATTTATTAGACTGTCGATTGACAAAGTTTTTAAAAAATCGTAGGCGGCATCTGGTAGACAATTTAATTCGCTATCAAACAACATAATAATTTAACTACTCTGTAAACAACCAATGAATACGTCGCATTTTCCGCACAGACACCCATTTTTTGGAATTTTATCAAAGTTCGGATACCTTTCTTGACTACTTCCGGTGATTAGAGGATTTTCATTTATAGTTTAAGGACTGGAGAAAACCTTAAACTTTACAGTCTTGAAGTTTTAGAAAAATCGTTGTAGCCGTTTTAAAAAAATAAGAACTCTACGATTTGACCAAAATGCGAAAAAAAGTGAAAAATCAAAGTTAACATTTCAGAACAAAACTGATATTGTTGGAATCGGATTGATGTCAGCTATCCAAAAATATAAAAATTTTAGAATTTTTTTTTAAAAATTCCAATTTTCACCGAAAAAACGAGAGCGACAAAGTTTCTGAACTCGACGTTTTTGAACTGCTATCAATTCAGAAATGTCACCAGCTATTAAAAGATGTAAATATCTGAAAAGTCAATTGAGAATTGACGGAGTTATGGCCTATTGACGTATATCCGCTATGCGCACAAATTTTGTTTTACATTTAAGCACTAGCCACCACCCAGTTTCCCGAGAGAAAACCAAACTTTAGACCTCTATCTTTTATAGTTCCTGAGAAATAGGCGAAAAGGAAAAAAAAAGAATAATAATAATATTAATCTTAGTAATAACAATAGCCTTTCACCATTTTCAATGTTGAAAACCTAAAAAGGGCGATTACTCGAAATGAAACTTATATTTATGGAATCAGATAGTCTTCAGGTATCTAAACATAGGTTGCCAGACAACGAAACATACGCCCACAGCAGCTAAATCGTCCGGGCAGTCAACAAGAGTTGTCGCATATTTTACTTTTTTCGGTAATGAAACATTTATAATACACTAAAATCTGATTAAAAGTAAGAACTCATTAAGTTATTATCAAAAAATCATTCTTATTTGTTTGGCTTTGATAAAGTTCTCCTCCATGCTGTTCAAGTTATCAAAATTCATTGAAACTCAATATACTTGTTCGTCTCATGACCTTCAACACTGTGTATAAATTTAAATTCAATCGGTTATTAACTGTACCCTCTAGAGCATCCAAAAGATTTTTTGAAGTAATCAAGGGCCATAACTCTAACAGTAATTATCGGAAGTCGCTGAAAATCAAAGGCTTCTTCATCTCATGACCTTCAACACTGTGTATAAATTTAAAGGCAATCGGTTATTAACTTTAGCCTCTAGAGCATCCACAAGATTTTTTGAAGTAATCAAGGGCCATAACTCTAACAGTAATTATCGGAAGTCGCTGAAAATCAATAGGCTTCTTCATCTCATGACCTTCAACACTGTGTATAAATTTAAAGTCAATCGGTTATTAACTGTAGCCTCTAGAGCATCCACAAGATTGTTTGAAGTAATCAAGGGCCATAACTCAAACAGTAATTTTTGGAAGTCGCTGAAAGTCAACAGGCTTCTTCGTCTTATGACTTTCAACAGTGTGTATAAATTTAAAGTCAATCGGGTATCAACTTTAGCCTCTAGAGCGTCCACAAGATTTTTGGAAGTAATCAAGGGCCATAACTCTGACAGTAATTATCGGAAATCGCTGAAAATCAATAGGCTTCTTCGTCTCATGACCTTAAACACTGTGTATAAATTTAAAGTCAATTGGATATTAACTTTAGCCTCTAGAGCGTCCACAAGCAATTGTGGACGCCGGCCGATCGGACGGACGGGGGTGACGGCAATATACGACCACATTTCAATGTGGGCGTATAAAAATGTAGGTCAACTTTGAAAATTTTGTAAAATTACATATTTTCATTTTTCGAACGCTGTAAATCAGCTACGAAGTTTCGAATTTTTGAAATCTTCAACTGCTATCGTCCTAGAAGGATTATGGGTTTCCGAAAATGTTATTTGTAGGAAAATAGGTATAGAATTGACGAATCTACGACCAATTTTTAATTTTTTGGCACCACACGAAATAAGACGGTCTGCGCGGAAGTTTCAAATAAAGCCCATGTGTTGCCACCACATAGTTTCCCGATAGAAAATTAGGTCCCAGATTGGTATCTGTTTCGGCTCCCCCGAAAAAAATAAAAAAAATAAATAATAATAATAATATTATTTTTAGTAATCACATAGGTTTATCTTGTATACTTTTTTGGTTTTGCGTGTAGTGCAGTCACCCTGCATTTACTATTAGAGTAGAGTTTTAGCCCTTCATACTGCAGAATGTTCTCGTTGTCGGGCTTTGCTCCTGTTTGCTCACTACATTTATTATTTTAGCGTTTTCCGAGTTTCTGTACGGATTATCGCCCTTATTGTTAAAACTTATTTGACGTTCTAACACCTGACGTCAACTGGCTGTCTATCGCCATTGAAGAGACGACCACAGACAAGATCGGTCGCATTTTTTTTGTTATGTCTTTTTTGTAAATCATTTTAGTGAAGCCTGTATCAAAACAGGCCCGGGACTGTACAGCGCAGTGGACGCCTAATGCTGGCCCCCCGGATCCATTCACTTGATTTGATAATTGTTTAGTTTTGCCAATGTCTATTTTATGTCTTGTCCGCAGGTTTATCTTGTATACTTTTTTGGTTTTGCGTGTAGTGCAGTCACCCTGCATTTACTATTATAATTAGAATACTAATTTTAACAAAAACAATAGTGTTTCAGGAATAAAACAGGAAGTCTGGCATATTTATAGCCCATTCGTTGAGCTACCAAACGGTACTTTGTTTTTGTTTTTTGATCTGATAATATCCAACAGAGAAATCATGCTTTTAGCAAAAATCTTCACTTTTTTGCATTTTTTTGAAAACATCTGATATTTTTTCGACTGCTAATCTATCTACAAGCTAACGATAAATGGCTCTCACAGCTACTAGTGATATGAAATTTAAAGATATGAAGTCTGCTTTACGACGCATTTTTGGTGGTATTAACAGTACAGAGACACACAGTATGCATCCCATTAAAGAAGAATCTGTAAATTATACTGGCGGAAGTCGTAATAGAAATGTTCAATTTCAATGAAAAAAATCAACAGACTATGCTGGTGCATCAAAGAATAATGCTGATTAACATCCAATTAAAGGCTCCAACCTGTTGAATAGATTTGGGAAGAGATCTAGGTGTGATTTGCAAGTCAACTTGCCACTGGGCTAAAGACTGCCCACATGTGAAGGAATCTGTAAATTTTACTAAAGATGTAGAGGGAGACAATGATGCATGCAACAGTCGCAACCAAATCTTCAGTACACTAAACAAGACCTTGAAATTTTTGTTGCAGAATCAAGTGGAGCTAGTGTAATTGATACAGCATGCACCAAGACAGTTTGAAATGAAATTAAAAGAACATCGACAGTTAAAATTCGATGTAAGACTAGGTTGTAATGAAGCCGCTGTTCAGGGCCCCCCCCACCATATAGGACACTGCATCGCGAATGCTAGTCTTCATTAACAGAAAAGCAGTGACCTAGAAATTGACACAAATGGGTCACAATGCATGTTTATAATCCTAAATATTTCGTTAGAATCGGATTTAGGTCAGCTATATGAATGTGTAGCTATTTTTAAAAAAATATTTTAAAATAAAAATAAATAGAGCTTTTTCCCAAAAATTACGATTTTTTGACTTTTTTCGATTTTCATACCCTTTTATATCCTTTTCAAGATATTCAAAGTCTTATTGAATGGCTTTATGCCAAAGACCACCGGAGGGACTATCGACAGGGAAAGTTTAAGAAAAATCTGTGGCGCCGTTTTCGAGATATAGGCGACGAAAAACGTTTCAAATCAGAAAATACTTTTTTTTCAAGCATGCCATATTTTACTTCCTGTTCATGGTATCTGTAAGAATTGGGTATCATACGATACTGCAATATCAGGCAACCCAACGATACCTTTATCGTTTTAATCAGTAGATATCGAACTAAGAAATAATGTTTTCCCCAGAAGCATTCATTTTTTGCGTTTTTTTCAAAATATCGCATATTATGTCGACTACTTCCGGTTTACGGATTGTTGTTGAAATTGCTTTATCCGATGGTCTGACCATGTGGATTTATGTTTCAGGAGTTTTAGAAACATAGATTGAGCTTTTCCCAAAAATATAAGGGTTATAAAATTGGCAGAAAATTCGAAAAATAAAGGGCAATAACTCAGAATGAAAATTATATTAATGGAATCGGATGGACTTCAGAAATCTAAAAATGTAGGTCAAATATTAAATTTTCAAACGACAATAGTCTCATAGGAATTTTCTAAATTGAAAAATGTGAAATAGCCTTTTTCTCGCAAAAGATTCAGGGTTTACAAAATGTGATTTGTTTGAAAATAGGTAAAGAATTGACGAATCTATGGCTGTTTTTAAATTTTCAATACCTCACTTAATTTTGCCACTTCCAGTCTGCGCACAAGTTTCAGGGTTTACAAAAATGTGATTTGTTTGAAAATAGGTACAGAATTGACGAAGCTATGGTTGTTTTTAAATTTTTAATACCGCACTAAATTTTGCCACTTCTGGTCTGCGCACAAGTTTCAAAAACAGTTTTTCAAGTAGCCACCACATGGTTTCATAATAGAAAATTGGGTCCCAGATCGATATCTGTTACAGGCACTGAGAAATAGGTTCTCGCGGAAAAAAATAATAATAATAAATAATAAATTTTTTAGTAAAAACAATCAGCCTTTCAGATGAAAGTCTGAAAGCCTAATAATTTTAGTAAAAACAATAGTCTTTCAGACGAAAGTCTGAAAGCCTAATAATCTTAACAGAAACAATAAGCTTTCATATATAAATATATGAAAGCTTTTTATGAACAAATACGAACAATCATTCTATTTTTTTAATTTTCTTAAAGGACAGTATTGGTGCCAGTCATTATCACATATGTGATAGAGCTGGTTAAACACATTCCAAATATACTTCTAATGCACAGGTCATTGCTACGATAGCTGAGATTACATGCTACCCGAATCAGCAGTGACATAACGAAAAGGAAAACACGGGCGACTGCTCTATACATCTGAATGAAGCGACGAGTGATAACAGACACACAGCTAAATTTCTGCTCTCTAAAAATTTCTTCGAAGACCAACAGTTGTTATATAAGGGACTGTAAGAGGATATCTGACAATTCCATAAAGTAATTGAATGTCATTAGATAAGAGAACATGGAAGAAAAACAGAAAAAGTCTGTGCATTAACATTTTTTTTAATGTAAAGAGTGAATAGACACTTTAAATACAGTGGAGATTGTTAAAGAAAACACAGTAAAAAATTGGTACTCTTGCAAAAATCGACATTTCTCAGCCAGGTGTCACTGAATCAAAACAATTAAAGTATCGTTTTGTAGCTCAATGAATGGGCTATTTTATGACATACTTCCTGTCTGTTATGTATTGGATTTAAACTAAAGTTACCCATTTAATTGTAACAAATATAAAAAATATAAAAACATTGTTGTTGGTTTGACTATACTAGGACGAAATAACTTAGAGAGAATAAAAATCTTCATAATAATTTAAAAGAGTTTCTAGTTAGGCATAGTGTACATGATTCCTCATTTATTATTTTACATGTTAATTTTTGGGGGAGAGGGATTATATAGGCTTTGCTTGTTTCCTAATCCTAATATTCAATAAAAAATATCATTTAGAAAAAAAAAGAAAAGAAATTCTAACAAATGGTTAGGGATTGAAAACGAACACAATAAAGTTATCTAGTTAGACCATCATAAGCACTTGGTAGGAATATCCCTGTTTCACGGTTGAGGTCTGGACTTTTTCTTTTGATATATATCGCCTTGATCAGTTTTCGGGTCTTTTCTATAGGAGGGTTGGCTACCAGAGTTGTATAAGATTTAATTCTGTGTCCGTTGAGAGAATACTCTTCAAAACGTCGCCCAAATAAATAAGTAGCTGTTATTCCATAAATTTGTGTTAGTTTTATTGCTCTATCCAGTTACTAAATGGCCCTCAAAGATTATTATTGACATAAAGTTAGAAATTTTTTATGATATATATATGACCGTATGAATTTTATTAATACGTGAATTTAAACCAAAAGTTAATATTATTAATTTTTGGTTGAAAAAAAAAAAAATTTTATAAGTCAAAAATGCAGTTTTGATAAAAAGGCGTCACTTCCGGTGTCAATTTTAAATTGTTATCAATTTGACATGCCGCATACTTGCTTTTTGAATCAAATGGTGTCACTTTGTGAAAATCCAATAAACCAGCGGCTGCCAGGCAGGATACGCCCACATTTTCGAGAGATGGATAGAGAACAAGCAAAACCGAAAGTTAGTTTTCCTACAATCAAAGGCTATAATTCATTAAATTACAATTTGATATGGGCAAATATCGAAAAGAATCAAGATCTTTAGCTTATAAACATGCATTTCAAGTTTCATCAAAATCGAATTAAAATTGTGACCTATACTGGGTCCACATTGTCCACAACCTTGACATACCATATTTTAACACTATTAGCGTACAAACGGTGGCCATTTTGTCTGGCAATTATGGTCCGATTTCTCTGAAATTCAAACTCAACCTTCCATATGGTGTAACGGTGATAGAGTCAAACGTTTTTTTAAATCAGATAATAATCGTGACCTCCAGAGGGACCATAGGCAATTTTTCGGACAATCAGGGGCCATAATTCAGGAAGTTATGATCTGATATGTGCAAATAACGAAAGGAACCAAGATCTTTGGGTTATAACCATGCATTTCAAGTTTCAAAATTGAATCAAAATTGTGACCTATACTGGGTCCACAACCTTGATATACCATTTTATAACAGTAATCATGTACACGCGGCAGCCATTTTGAATGGCAATTTTGTTCCGAATTTTTCCAAATTCAGAGTCAACCTTCCTTAGGGTGTAACGGTGATACAATCAAACGATTTTTCAAATCGGATAATAATTGTGACCTCCAGAGGGACCACAAGCTAAACAAAGACGATTTTGCGTAAAATCAGGGGCCATAATTCAGGAAGTTACAATCCGATATGCCCAAATATCGAAATGAACCAAGATCTTTGGGTTATAACCATGCATTTCAAATTTCATCAAAATCGAATTAAAATTGTGACCTCTACAAGGTCCACAACCTTGATATACCATATTTTAACAGTATTCGCGTACGAATGGAGGCCATTTTGTATGGCAATTTTGGTCCAATTTTACCGAAATTCGAACTCAACCTTTCTTAGGGTGTAACGGTGATATAATCAAACGATTTTTTAAATCGGATAATAATTGTAACCTCCAGAGGGACCACAAGCTGGTCCGATTTTCTCGAAATTTGAACTCAACCTTCCTTAGGGTGTAACGGTGACATAATCGAACGTTTTTTCAAATCGGATAATAATTGTGACCTCCAAAGGTACCACAAGCTAAACAAAGACGATTTTGCGTATAATTAGGGGCCATAATTCAGGAAGTTACCATCCGATATGCGCAAATATTGAAAGGAACCAAGATCTTTGGGTTATAACCATGCATTTCAAGTTTCATCAAAATCAAATAAAAATTGTGATTTCTACAGGGTCCACAACCTGGGCCCTGTTTCACGAAAACTTAAACTAAAATCCTTAAAATCGATTTTAACTAAAATCAAAATGAGATTTTAAATTTTAAGCGTTTCACGAAGATCGATTGTAACTTAAAATGCAATTTTATAGATTTTAGTTAAAATCGCTTGCGCCCGCGCAGTGCAGATTTCCGCTGTGGGCACTAGCGGTGAAAGCAAATACGCTTAGAAACTGAAAACTGTTGACAGACTGAATTAACGGTTACATTATCAACAGGGAGAGTTTTATACGTTGTAGAAATGTCTGCACATGGTCAGAAAGTCGTAGAGAGATGAAATAAATGAGTTTATTGCGTATTATTAGTTTCGAAATGTATTGGTGGGTTGACCTTGAACTTGGCATTTGATTTCCTCGCAGGCTTCAGTGGAAATAATGTGTATCGATAAACTAAAGCGCTTGAATTTCGTAGTTTTATAGTAATTTGGAAAAGAGAAACTATTGAGAATTTTCACAAACAAATTATGATATTCGTCACTCAAAAGACTAATCTAGGCTGCAAGTTTTTTGTCGTAGTTTAAAAGTATATTAATATTGAAATTAAATAAATACGCCAAAAAGCCAATGTTCCGATGCCTAGATTTGAAATGTCATTCTCATAGACCCTTTCAATGATACTTTGAAAAGGCAGAAGAGTCTATCTACCTTACTTAATTAAATGATTTTTTCCCAAGATAAAATAGCTTTGGCGCCTATTTTTTTAAAAATTTATGTTGTTTTATTAACGTAACTTCATTAAGAAATAATAATAAATTTATGATATTTTATTTCAAATAGGCCTATTACATTTTTGAATAAACACATTCTAGGTTATTGATTTATCTTTTTACAAATCATCATAACCCCAAAAACATGAGTAAATACTTCATATGGCATGTCTAGTATTATAGGCCTTTAGGCCTTCTAATACAAAGAAATTTGCTATATTAAACACGAAGATATTTTCTTTATAGATAAGATTGCTCTTCTTTCCATGACATTGGATATAAATGTTCTTTTAGTGTGTAGTTTACTGGAGTTTTGGGTGGGTTTTTTTCTTGGAGTTCTAATATGGGGCGCCATCCAAATGCTTAGATTACCTTACAATAAAATAAACGGATGGACAGTAGCTGTATATCCCGCGCTATGAAAAGAAATTGAATGAAAATTGTTTTGTGAATGATTGTATGTTAAAATTATGTGCCAATTATATCTGTATGTCGCAATAGATCAAACAATGTAGCTCTAATCAATGTTTGTTAATGTAGTGATTTTAAGTTAGGAGAGGGTGACAGCTATCCTAAGTTACAATCGATTTTAGTTAAAATTGTCCTTAAAATAGTTTTGTGAAACGCCACTATTTTAAGTTAGGATACAATTGTAACTTACAATATTATTTTAGTGGATTTTAGCTACAATGCTTAAAATCGTTTTGTGAAATGCTTCTATTGTAAGTTAGGATGAAATTTTAGTTTACAATGATTTTAAGGAGATTTAAGTTTTTGTGAAACAGGGCCCTGGATATACCATTTTTTAACAGTATTCGCGTACGAACGGCGGCCATTTTGTATAGTAATTTGGGTCCGATTTTCCCGAAATTTGAACTCAACCTTCCTTAGGGTGTAACGATGATATAATCGAACGTTTTTTTAAATCGGATAATAATTGTGATCTCCAGAGGTACCACGAGCTAAAATAGGTGATTTTTCGGACAATCAGGGGCCATAATTCAGGAAATTACGTTCCGATAGGCGCAAATATCGAAAGGAACCAAGATCTTTGGGATATAAACATGCATGTCAAGTTCATCAAAATCGGTTCAAAATTGTGACCTCTATAGGGTCCACAAGCAGCCGAGATCTTTTGGGGATAAACCTATATTTCAAGTTTCGTCAAAATCGGACAAGAATTGTGACCTGTAGTAGAGGGTCCACAAACAATTGTGGACGGACGGACGGACGGACAGGGGCGACGACACAATACGTCCACATGAAAATGTGGGCGTATAAAAATGACTATTTTACAGGCGAAGTAACGAAAACAATGTCTTACACAAAATTGCCCATTTCTAGGCAACTTCCTTTATTACAAACTAATTTTAACATACATTTTCTTCGTATTAAGTATAGCTACAAGTTTATAGCAGTTACGTAGAAATATTTTAGTTATATCAGTTTTTAAAAAAATATATATTTGCTTTCGAAAAATGAAACCTTACCGTCAAAATTGTAGTTTTTGGTAAAATTACGCCACTTTCGCTGCCGACACATAACTCTTCCGGTAACAAAAAAAATGACAATTGAGACAACAGAACATATGAACTTTGGTTTATACAAATAATCTAGGACAGAAAAACTGTATTAGCCAATGGCAGCCATGGAAAATCACTGAGACAAACAATTTTCACATTTTTGCTCACATCAGAAGGCTCTTTAATTCTGTGTAGAACACGACTAAAAAATATTCATATATAAAAAAAAAAATTGTAAAAATTTAAATTTCCGAAATTTGGCGCCTAATATCTGCGAAGATTTGCCGAAAATCAAAAATCAAAAATAGCGTAGTTATGTGCCCAAATGGTCACAAAAGTAAAAATTGATTGATTATTGTTAAAATTACTGCAATATTTCTAAAACAATAGCTTCGGTGATTTCGGACATTTCGCATTGTTGCAGAACGTTCAAAATAGCTTTATCCTCTAAGTCACACCCACTTTCCTAGTAAAACCGAAAAAATTGTAACGATTCGACAATCAGTTGCTGAGATCTACTCAAAACAAAATAAGATAATAATAACAAAATAATAATTTTAACAAAAACAATAGTGTTTCACACAAGCTTCGCAGTGTGAAACCCTAATAATTGTACCGGTAATTTGTTGTTAATAAATACGCATTTAGTTTAGTTTGGACTTTTCTCATTTAGGCTACCATCGGGCTAATTCCTAACCTTGTCTATTGATGAGGAGTCTTCGCATTTTGCTTATTTTACCTGATAACAGTTACTTCCTTTCTAATTAACGATTAATATGGGATTGGTCGATAAAAAATAGCACAATCATTAAAGGCAGGTAACTTGAAAACATGTCTCTCTCACAGATTAGCCCAGAGGTTAGTGGACTAGAATGGAATGAGACCACTGGGAATACCTAGGATGATATGAACATGATCTGTCAAGCCAAAATGTTACGAAAATACCCCTTCTTGACAATTCTTTGCCATGCCACCAGCTGCATTGCAATAGTATCTAAGAAAGAACCAATATGTATTAAGGATATTAGGAGCCAGAATGAGGAGGTAGATTATTGACCAATGAGAGAGAAGACAAAATGAGCTGAAGTAATGACAGCTAGACAGAAACAATATAAACTACATTGGTACATTGTAATTTGTGGTGCAATAACAACATGCAAAGAAAAAAAAACATCATGCTCAAGTCATCTTACCAGTTACATTTTATTTATATGTCTATACTTTGATCTGTACATTTGTTAAAAACTCAAATAGCATTTCTATTTTGATTCAGCTATTTGAATTGTCCAACTTTATATAGATACCTATACATACAAACATTACAATTGACCTGATTTATAAGAGTTACATGTAAACTTAAGCCTATTGTCTGGGAAAAACAACATTGATTTTAGTTAAGTATCAGAACATAGCACAATTGTGATTTCTCTGCAGCATATGCAGCATATGGCCATGGTTTGTGTAGCTTAATTAATAAGAGGACATTCTGTTTGAATTTCTAAATCAATAGAATTAATTCTCATGACGTCACACACATTGGCCGCCGCCATCTTGGTGGACAACCAGACTGCATGTGGTCTGATAATTACAATGTGACTGCAGTTGGAATAACGATTGTAAGGGCCTAGCGCATCTGTCATATGTGATATTTATGTTGAATAAAAAATTTGTCTATGTATTTTCTATTAAAATCAGAACTTGACCGTGATATTTCGCGTTTAATTATAACGACTAAACAGTGTTTGTTTATACGCAAAGTACGGTATATAAAATAATTTCCATTAAAATCTAAATTCGACCATGGCATATAACGTATTTATAGCGACAGAATGGTGTTTGTTTATGTATAAAAAAATATCAAATTATGTTTCTCTACGGCGTAAGTATTTAAAAAAACAAAACATTATATTTATTTAATAATATAGGCGAACTAGCTGCATCTATTTCTGTACATGGATAATGTCTGACGTGGAAATTTATAATTTATAGGTTAGTTGCAGACGCGAAATTTTACCTTCGAGACCTATGTAAATTCATTTTTTTAATTTTTAATTTTTTTTTTAAATAATAAAACACACACACTTATTATGGAAAATCGTGTGAAAAGCTTGATACCGTAGGCTTTACGTAGTGTGATCAAACCTTTGTTAAACTGTTCTGTCACTGGATATAGTTTCTTTTTTTGTAAATTTTAATTTGACGTTTAATAATTATTCACCGATTCCATATAATCATCGATTTATTGTTTCTGTTATTCATCTTGAATCAAGAGAAAATATATTGCATACTTTATAGTATTATTGGCTGGAAATAATTCTAAACCGATAACCTGAATGACCAATATGTAGTAGGTAGGTATATATTGTGTGCATTAGCTATACATGTTATAATATATAATTTGCCATTGGGCCTATATAAAAAAAATAAGTACGTTAACAGTAATAGAATAATTTCACGTAAACAAAAATATGTCAAGCACCTATTTACTTTAGGCATCGTGATTCCAGAACAGAGTATCGAATACAGCGATACTTATTTTTAGTGGACGATATTCGAGGATTGGTTTGCATGGGATTTATTTGCAGTCTGGGGGGTTGGTTGACAAATTTGTAAGAAATGACGAGAGCGATTTTATCCACAACCGAACGGGGGCTGAGAAGAACGACAGTGATTACTCGATCGGCTCAAACGTGAATCACTGTTGACAAATATTGCTCTATTTGATTTAGATCGAATACAAAATTATATAGTATTATATCATGTTACCTAGAACTGAAAAGAACGTTATTGCCCTCTCCAAATATATAAATTATTTTCCAGGACAGTCATATTTACATGCCTTGAATATTAAAAGCGACGAAAGTCCAGTGGTACTGAACATGTATTTTTTGCGGGGCTAGGGTTATTATTAAATATATGGGTCTTTAGATAAAATCTAGAGCTCTTTTCAAATATGTACATTATTTTCTGGCGAATTTATATTTATTTACCTTGAAAAACAATCAATGTTTGATGGTACTAAAATCTATTACCATGATTACGGATAGGTGGCGTGTTGTAGTCCACCAACATGGCGGCAGCCGGTATATAGGTCATCTATCGGGTACGCTCTATAGGATTTAACACTGTAAGTATGGGATCGTTTAATACTGCGTTTTTAGCGTTGGTTACCATTCATACCGTTTACTTTCAAAACATCATTTATAAATTGATAAAAATCGTTGAAAAATAAAAAAAATGATTTAATTAGTACAATGGTTTAACCCTTCCTGAGCTAAGCACTTCTATCCATAGAGGGCTATGCAAATATTGAGTAAAAATCAAGCTTTAGACCCTGTTGTGAAACACCATGCGAACCTTGAATATGAATGTGACCACAACTGTAAAATTACAGATGTATATCCATTATATATCACTTATGATTTTTGCATATTTTTAGTTTAGCTTTTATGCTTACCATGGTTACCAATGGGTTTCAAAATGGCTGCCATTTTATTGTCATAAATGAAATATTGGATATTTTCATGCCATTAAAAATTTCAAGATGTGCATGAATAAAGCTATATTGATTATTAGCATGATAAATATCTCTTTTGTAAGAATAGTATAGGTTTTTTGGGGAAAGTCACTAAATTGTGATAATAATGTATTTTTGCGGTAGATAACACAAATATAAAAATCTTCAGTTACGAGTTTTTATTAACAATAAAATATAAATAAAATAAATATTTTGAAAATAACAATAATGTATACCAAAATATTCACATTAGGATTGCCATGGTAACCAATTTGACCAAATAACATACGACTATATTGGCAGCGATCCACGTGTTGTTGTGAGTGCGTGCGCGGCTGTATAAAAGCAGATGAATAATTTCCCACAGAGATGTCTTCCTCTTTTGTGTCTTTATTTTGTGACAAACATCCGAATTTCATCACAAGAACAGTACCCAATTATAGTATAGTCACTACCCGAATCCAAAATAGACGGTATCGGAATTCACGGCTAAATTCAGTCAGAGTCTTTTTGTTGTGAAGGACGCCATTCCTCGGCTGTTCTGACTATTGATGGTTGTTCCGTCAATAGAGAAACCCCCCTCGTAATAAAAAAACGTGTTCAACACCATCTAATTTTAAAACCATGCTTTTACAGGGGATTAAACCAGGTTAAATAAACTTCCTGACTATAGTCGGGTCCCGCTCTGACAGACTATAAAATTATCCTGACTATTGTCTGGATTAGCTCAGGAAGGGTTATATACGTATCTCGGGAAATTCAACGGCTCGTCTAATAAATGAATGCCCTAGATAATTGAACGGGAAGTCCATTTTTAAACGCATCTCAGAAATTCAACGGCATGACCAATAAATGAACGCCATAGATAAGTGCACTGTTTGTCCATTTTTAAGTGTATCTCAGAGAAACCAAAGCCGTTGCCATTTATTTAAACCATTATACTAATTAACCCATTTTTGTTATTTTTCAACGATTTTTTCAATTTATAAACAATGTGTTGAAAGTAAATGCAGAATAAACAATCCCATAATTAAAGGTAATTTTCCACCATCAACATTTCAGTTAATCGTTTTTTTAACACCTTTATCAAGGATACTTAACAAAATCTATACAAGTATGTTTAATAAGACCTAGAGCTGTATTCTCGTTGAAAGATGACATGTGGTAACACTTCTTGTTAGCTAACAAAGAAACAAAAATAGAAAAACAAAACATTATCAAAACATTAAAAAAACTAGATCATCTGCTGGAAAGGGATTTCTGGGTGTTTTTTAACGATAGTCACTTAATTAGCAGAAGAGCTTGTTATTTAACAAACAATATAAATACAAGGTTAACCTCCAAAGCCAAAGTAAAAGTCATGGGACAAATGAAATGGCTATAAACTTCAACTTTGTTAATTTTTGTTTCGAGTAGATGTCTTTCATGCATTAATACAAAAGTCATAACAACCATAAAAAGGTACCTACATATATTTATAATTTATAATAGTCTCTTTTTATTACATGTATTATATTATGTCTGCAATCCATATTATCATCCAAATAGTAGTACATGTGGACCACATTAACTTTGCCTTGTTCACATTCTATTGCTGCACTGTTTATTAGTCTTATTTTATCTAGCATTTATCAGAGGCCGCAGAACGATTTCCAAAGTGGGGGGTCTGACAATTGAGGGACAAAATCCCGAAAATGAAGCATTGCGTAGCTACGTTAGAGCATATCGCTGGAGGCGACGCAGGTGCCGGAAGCTAGCGGCGTGGGGTTTGAAAAATTTGGTGTGATTGTTTACATTTTGAGTAACCCCTACGGCGCCTCTAGCAGCCCCGGTTCCGCGACCCCTGTAATATATATGATTGAGGTTGGTCGATTGAGTAGGGTAGAATAATATAATAATGCGGGGAATCAAAGTTAAAAATTAGAAATTAAACGAAATTTGATTATATGCCCCTGATTATATGCAAAACAAGTTGAGTGAGGATGCAGACAGTAATACAATACACATCTTTATTTTAAAACTCCATTATTCAGTTTATTTTAACAAACATTCTCATGCCCAACTCTCAACAATATATTTATAAAAAACAAACATGCGCAAAACATCTAATTTCACTGTAATTCTATATTTAAATATTACTGTAATTCTATATAAATATAACGGTAACTGTAATCCTATATTTAAATATAACTGTAACCCTATTTATATTTAAATCAAGATATTCGAACTACATGTAGATTTTGAATTGCATGCAACAAAATAACTACATGTATAATTATTCCAATTTCAAACCTTATTTTTAGAGGATTCTAAATAAATTTTCAAAAGAATTCAATACAAGCGGTAAGACAGAAATTCATATCTTTAAAATCATTGTTTAAGTCTCGCTCTATTGACCTGTAAGGTCAAAGCTGTTTTACAAATGTCACCCATTGTTAATTATATCTTAAATTGGGAAATGTGAGATGGGAACTATTCTTTGTCTAGTGCACTAAAAAAAATCTTCTCTAAAGTTAAGGGGAAAGTGGAAAAAGACAACACAATAACAAATTTTCGGATAAAATTGAAGGATACTTGACAAATTCAATAGCTTGTGTTTTAAGATATCCTAAACCAGCATTCTCATTAAATGATGACATATGATAATGTATGCCACGTTCTGAAATAATCAAAATATGCCCACATAATAAATATATCATTTGACAAGATATGAAGCTTGATCTGCCAAGCTAGTCAGTAAAATTTATACCTCAATCATAGTTCATAATTATATTGTTTTCAACATGAATGGTGACATTTTTGATTATGACATGGTGTTGAATGTATTCTAGTGGTTTACCTTCTGCCATTTCAAAACTTTGGAATTTAACAGGTTGAGCATAATTAACCATAGCTGAGAGGTAGGGATGTATATTAGTTGTAGCTCCAGTATAATGGTAAGTTGACATAAGAGCTGCTTCCTCATCAGCTGTTAATGTACCCTATAAAACAATTGGAATCTAATTTATAAATAATACTTATTGTATATTTTTAATTATAAAGTATAGGGTGAGGGTGTTTCAAGAGCCATACAATATTTACAGAATGCTGAATGTGAAGCTGGTTGTGTAAACCCTATTTAACATTCCTCTTACAAACCAAAAGATAGTAAGCTAGCACTGCCAGGCCCACATTTCCGAGAGATGGATAGAGAACAAGCAATACTGAAAGTGATTTTTCCTACAATCAAAGGCCACAATTCCTCAAGTTACAATTTGATATGCGCAAATAACAAAACGAACAAAGATATTTGGGTTATAACCATGCTTTTCAAATTTCATCAAAATCGAATTAAAATTGTGACCTCTACAGGGTCAACAACCTCGATATACCATTTTTCACAGTATTCACTTACAAACAGCAGCCATTTTATATGGCAATTTTGGTCCGATTTTGACGAAATTTGAACTCAACCTTCCTTTGGGTGTAACGGTGATATAATCAAACGATTTTTTAAATCAGATAATAATTGTGACCTCCAGAGGGACCACAAGCTAAACAAAGGCGATTTTACGTATAATCAGGGGCCATAATTCAGGAAATTACGATCCGATATGCACAAATATAGAAAGGAACCAAGATGTTTGGGTTATAACCATGCATTTCGAGTTTCATCAAAAATCGAATTAAAATTGTGACCTCTACAGGGTCCACATCCTTGATATATCATTTTTAACAGTATTCCCGTACAAACAGCGACCATTTTGTATGACAATTTTGGTCTGATTTCCCGAAATTCAAACTCAACCTTTCTTAGGGTGTAACGGTAATATAATCAAACGTTTTTTCAAATCAGATAATAATTGTCACCTCCAGAGGGACCACAAGCTAAAATAGGTGATTTTCCCGACAATCAGGGGCCATAATTCAGGAAATTACGTTCCAATAGGCGCAAATAACAAAAGGAACCAAGAGCTTTGAGTTATAAACAGGGGCCACAATCCATGAAGTTTTGATGTGAAACATGCCAATAACGAAAGCAGCCAAAAATTTTTTGGGATAAACCTATATTTCAAGTTTCATCGAAATCGGGTAAGAATCGTGACCTGTAGAGAGTTCACAAACAATTGCGGACGGACGGACGGACGGACGGACGGACGGACGGACGGACGGACGGACGGACGGACGGACGGACGGACAGACAGATGGATGGACATACTGACGGACAGGGGCGACAAGATAATATGTCCACATGAAAATGTGGGCGGATAAAACCCAGCGGCTGCCAGGCAGGATACGCCCATATTTTTAAGAGATGGATAGAGAACAAGCTAAAAAGAAAGTGATTTTTCCTACAATCAAGGGCCATAATTCATGAAGATACAATTCGATATGCTCAAATATCGACAGGAAACTATAAACATGCATGTCAAGTTTCATCAAAATCTGATTAAAATTGTGACCTATACAGGGTCCACAACCTTTATATACCATATTTTAGTTTTTCGGTTTTACCGTACATATCAACTGAAAACCGAACCGATAAAAAAAAATTAACCGTATGTTTCGTTTTTCTTTCAAAATTCCTAATTTTTATGTAACCGTATTTCGTTTACTTAATAATTCCAAACTTTTAATGCAACTGCCACTTTTGTTTTTATTTTTGATCAACCAGACCCTGCGTGTATAGAGTGATAGAGTGTTAAAAAAGTCTGGGTGGCCTAGACTATTTATTTTCTCAATTCGGATCTGATTATAATCCAAAAGCAAGCAGAAGCCGGTTGTCAATAATGAACAATGACTCCCTGTAATAAAATGTCTCCACATGGCTTGTTCACTATTAAAGATTAGATGACACAAAATGTAGATGGATGTAATCTTTGTAAAAAAGAACATATTCTGCTACATCCTAAAAAAAAAGCATGACAGAGAATATTTAACTATTTTTTGTCAGGTAAGGTTAAAACAAATTTATTCTGGTATTCAACAAAGTTCACCGGATTTCTTTTACAGTTACTTTATTGTTATTGGTATTATTTCGTTATGTTATTAATTTATTATTATGCTGTTGTGTGTGTGTCAGATCTTTTTTACAGTAACTTTATTATTACTACTACTAGTCATAATTAAAGTCATATAACAGTAAAAAATACTTGTTGTTTACTATTTACATCAATTTTTTTGACATCTTTTCTGTCTTCCAAGTATTCATATCAGATAACCATAAATCAGTACATTCATAATACAGTGTTTAAATGAATAAAAAAAACGAAAACCGAAACCGAGATTTTTGCCTCAGAAAAAACGAAACCGAAAGAAAATTTAAAAAACGCACATCACTACCATATTTTTACTCAATCTTCATTACGGTGTAACGGTGATACATGTATAATCAAACGTTTTTCAAATCTGTTAATAATTGTGACCTCCAGATCTTTCGGTTATAAACATGCATGTCAAGTTTCATTTTACAGTAACTTTATTATTACTACTACTAGTCATAATTAAAGTCATATAACAGTAAAAAATACTTATTGTTTACTATTTACATCAATTTTTTTGATATCTTTTCTGTCTTCCAAGTATTCATATAAGATAACCATATATCAGTACATTCATAATACAGTGTTTAAATGAATAAAAAAAACGAAAACCGAAACCGAGGTTTTTTGCCTCAGAAAAAACGAAACCGAAAGAAAATTTAAAAAACGCACATCACTACCATATTTTTACTCAACCTTCATTACGGTGTAACGGTGATACATGTATAATCAAACGATTTTTAAATCTGTTAATAATTGTGACCTCCAGATCTTTGGGTTATAAACATGCATGTCAAGTTTCATTAAAATCGGTTCAAAATTGTTACCTCTATAGGGTCCAGAACCTAAAAATATGATTTTCCATACAATCAGGGGCCATAATCATAAAGTTTCGCTCCAATGCATGCCAATATGATATCGAAAGCAGCCGAGATCTTTTGGGGATAAACCTATATTTCAAGTTTCATCAAAATCAGATAAGAATTGTGACTTATAGAGAATCCACAATTTTCAGAAAAAGACATAACTTTTGAACTGAAGGCTAAGGTCTCAAGAGTATTGGGTATTAATCAATAGGGTTCATCTTCTCATGAAACAATATCTGTAGCCTCTTATCACGTTAATAAGAATTTTATAATTTTTTGAGGGGAGGGGGTAATTCTGGAACAGAAGGTTTTGGAATGCTGAATAACAATATTGTTCATTTCATAACCCCAGAGATCTGTCACGAAACTCTAGCCTTTATTCCATTGACGAGAAAATGCGATGTTAAAATGAGAAGGGCATTAACTACTAACTTGAAAATCGAAGAATGCAATATAGATCTCTTATGTGTCTATACACTTAATTAATAAGAAGTATCTCTGGAACAAAATGTCATAAAACACTGAAAATTGATAGGGATCATCCTCTTAAGGTTAACAGTCATCGGATTAACTTTCAAATTCTAGCCCCTACCATGTGGGCGTATAAAAATGGTGAAACAATTCTTAACAACTTAAGGACAATAATTTGCCTAGTTATTAGTAGTTCATGGTTATTACATAATTATTAATGAAGGAAAGAATATATATCTATGAAGGTTTATTATTAAATTACCACGTTTAAACAAAAGTTACTCAAATATAATACTGTATAAATTACCTTTGGTGGTATATCATTATCTGTATCATCAATCTCTATTTCTTGAGGAACATGTACAATATGTAATTCAGGATGAGCATCAGTATCGGGACCTGTTGTAGCTGGTGTAGGAGTAACTGGAGTTTCTACAAAAATAAATTCACATCATCTACAAAAGATTACCAATACTAAACAAATAATGAAAACTTTTGGAATTTTGTTTTTTAAATGGAATAATTGAAATATGATGGCCAATAAAAAAAGAGTACTGATGTTTGCTTTTTATTTATCATTCTGCACAGTAGTATCATTAGCTATATCAACATAAATAAAAGTTGGTTTTGACCTATTCAATAAAAGGCTGGGAATGATCTTGTGAAACAGATATTTATATCATATAATTTTTTAGGGTTCAACATGCAACAAATAATAATAAAAACAAGCTGTCGGCAAGCAAAATACACCCACATTTTCAAGAAATGGAGAAGTTACCGTCCGATATGCGTAAGTATCGATATAAACCTTATATTTTAGGTTTCATCAAATTAGCTAAAAATTGTAACCTCTTAGAGGATCCTCGACCTTGGTATTATAACATACTTTATACTATTTGTGTAGCGGTCATTTTGTTGGGCAGCTTAAGTGCGATTTTCTCAAAATTCAAACTCAATTGTCATTATGGTGTAACAGAGATATATTTAAACCACTGTTGCTATTTCAAAATTTATGGTTATTTAAGAAGGCAGATTCAGACCACAATTAAAAATCAAGTGTAAACATAATTGTACGTAAAAATTGGTTCACCTCTTTATTTTTTCGTCTTTGGATTTGCGTTCATGGAGCAGCCATTTTGTCGGGCAGTTTCAATCTGATTTTCGAACTCAATGTTCATTATAGAAAAACGTACAGTGATATATTTTAACATTTTTTTTAAATCGGATAAACATTTCGTACAATCAAAGGCCATACTCCAAGAAGTTACGGTCTGTTATGCACGAATAACAAAAGGAACCTAGATCTTTCGGATATAAGCATATATTATAAGTTTTATCAAAATCGAACCAAATTTGTGACCTCTTGAAACAAACTTGATATGACCAATGTCATTACAATACAGATCTACATTTTGTTTCAGTTTTTTAAACTTTCGAAGGCCTACAACTACATGAAGATCTGACCAGTTGTTTTGGGAGGTTGCATCTGAGGTCATAGGAGCGGCTTTTAACCAGACATTTAAAAAAACAATCAGCATTGATGTTTCTAGTGGATTACCCACAGTTCCATGCTCCTCAGGCCAAAAGATTGCCATAAAGATACGCTCATACGCCCACAGCAGCTAAATCGTCCGGGCAGTCAACAAGAGTTGTCGCATATTTTTACTTTTTTCGGTAGTGAAATATTTACACTAGGGACTACATTTTACGAAAAAAGGTAATAAACTACCCTTATCATCTAGAATCTAATACACGTCAAGAATGTGTTAAATACCGTCAAGATTCATCAAAAACCGCCTAGTTGTGCTACCGTGTAGATTTAGAAACCGTTCTAGTTTTGACATCGATCGTCTACTTTTGAAAGGGGCTTAGTTTTTAAACAAGACCTTATTTCTCGGACGTTGTCGAGAAATGAACAGAGTGTTTAATAACACAAGACATTTAGATTTTACTCCAAATTACTACTTTGCCGAGAGCCGTATATGTGGTTACGATTTATGTGGTTACAATTAATAGAAAAAAAGATTTAAAAAATATTCACCGATACAACTTTGTCATCGTTTTATTTTTTCTGTCATTCATATAATATCCATGATGGCGGAAGTACATTACTACATCCACTCGACACGCAAACTAGGTAATTTCGGGACTAACATATTGTTTAATTTTATTTCAATAATTCACTTGCGCGCAGGGGTCTTTAGCAGTGGGAGGAAACCAGAGGACCCGGAGTAAACCCACGAGATTGGACAGTCGACCCTACTCCTTGTCACTTCGGCCGGGGATTCAAAATCACGTCAGTTGACTCAATGGCAGGCTTTAGGATACAGCACGCACATGCTAACCATTTGGCCATCTAACTCCTCTTAGCAAGTGACAAAAGCATTAACAAGTGTGGACGGACGGTGTTGGAGGCAATGTTGGCGTATAAAAAGCTGTTTTAGGTGATTGTTGTGTGGGTGGGTGGTCTGTGTGGATATTTTTGATCCCCCGCTTATATGTGACAAGGAGTAGGGTCGTCTGTCCAGCCTTTTATTTCGTGGAACATAACTGATTTGAAATTAGAGTAAAAACAGAATCCGTTGAATGTAGATCAGTGTATATACATTTATAACATGCGTTGCGACCAACTTCTGTCCATTTCTAGGTCCAAAATGTTAGCGATTTAGCTCCTTTAATATACAAGTACTAGACCAAAAATAACCACATTAAGTCATTACTATACACGCACAAAAATGTCGCACACAAGAGTAAAGGAGCTAATTGTCTAACTCAATATCATTCAAAATCTTCAACTTTGAAAACACGAATTATTTGTCAATTTAAATCAACATATTGGTGCTGTGGTCTTACCGGAAATAGATGGGCTTCTGATATCCACTATTTAAGACAAAATGAACATTTTACCATTAGTACACGAATCGTGTACCATAATGCGTGTCAGCCCCAGTTCTAGCAAGATACTCAGGGAACGAGGCTAGACACATAGCACCAAATCAAACGGTGTTTGTAGACTGGAATAACCAGATGCTAGAAATTTGAATTCGATTGATATACTGCTGGCTTATTTCGTGGAACATAACTGATTTGAAATTATAGTAAAAACGGAAACCATTGAATGTAAATCATTTTATATTCATTCATATTAGTAATTACAGTATTATATGTGTTGCGACCCAATTCTGTCCATTTCTAAGTCCAAAATGTTAGCGATTTAGCTCCTTTAAGTGAGCACGCAGAAAAGGGTACCTACATTAAAAAGTATTCAAACCACCTTTAGCGACAACATGCTTAATATTTCACAGAATCAAGGGACGAACAAACTACTAGACTGCAAAATTTCAGAAAACTCCCTTTGCTTTTTGTCGACATACGACAAATATGGGACAATCGGGTTATTTTAGGCTCACTGTGCACATAATAACATCTAAACTAGTCTTGTTTTAGAATTAACGGATAAATCAGTATAATGAACATATTAATATTCATTAGCTTTCTATGATGCATTATCCAATTACTCGTAGGATACCTGGCTTTACACGGGCATAAATTCGTCTGTGGCCCAGATTTGACAGCCTAAAACATTCACGTAGTCGTGTTTTGTATACGCCAACATGGAAATGTGGTCGTATATTGCCCTCGACCCGGTCCGTCCGCCCGTCTATCAATCAGTCCATCCATCATCCTCAATTTTTTGTGAACAATCTACATTTATCATTTGATTGTTTTTAAATTGAAATATGATTCTTACATTAGTGAGATGAATAGTGAAATGAAGAAGCCTTTTTAATTTCAAAAGAAAAGGGTACCTACATTAAAAAGTATTCAAACCAGCTTTAGCGACAACATGCTTAATATTTCACAGATTCAAGGGACGAACAAACTACTAGACTGCAAAATTTCAGAAACTCCCTTTGCTTTTTGTCAACATAATTTTGCCGTAGACATACGACAAATAAGGGACAATCGGGTTATTTTAGGCTCACTGTGCACATAATAACATCTAAACTAGTTTTGTTTTAGAATTAACGGATAAATCAGTATAATGAACATATTAATATTCATTAGCTTTCTATGATGCATTATCCAATTACTCGTAGGATACCTGGCTTTACACAGGCATAAATTCGTCTGTGGCCCAGATTTGACAGCCTAAAACATTCACGTAGTCGTGTTTTGTATACGCCAACATGGAAATGTGGTCGTATATTGCCCTCGACCCGGTCCGTCCGCCCGTCTATCAATCAGTCCATCCATCATCCTCAATTTTTTGTGAACAATCTACATTTATCATTTGATTGTTTTTAAATTGAAATATGATTCTTACATTAGTGAGATGAATAGTGAAATGAAGAAGCCTTTTTAATTTCAATAACTTCCCTTAATTTCTTCTTGAGTCATATGGCCATTGTTTCACGTTGTTGCATCTTGTGGACACTCTAACGACAGACGTTATCAACCGATCCGTATGAAATGTATATGCATCATTTAAATTAGTAAAAAAAACACGCCTTTTGAATTTCAGCAACCTCCGTTCAAGCGGTGAATCGAAACCAATGTGTACACGGGACCCCGTTATTCTGTCCCATCCGCACGACTACATGTTATCCGTTGAAAGACCCTCCGTCCTCCAGCTACACAACGGACAAGGGAGGATATCTCAAGATAAATTCCGATGCAGATCGATGAAGCTAGAGAGCCAACTTCCTACTCTCTGATCCACCGTAGCCACCACTTCATTTCCATTCTGGGCAATGAACCTTGTTTTTTGTTTATCTATAACATTCGAACGGCTATACGTTGTCCCTTGCCAGGCCTTCTGCCCTATACCACTGACAAGCAGTGGACATCGTTATTTTTAATCCCACTGACAAAACCACGCATCAAAATATCCGATGAACGAAGTTGGAGAGCAAAGAAAGATTTGATTGAAGACTTAAAATCGATTACAGAATACAATAATATCTGTGCAAGAAGAGATTAAAATTATTTTGGACTATTTAATTGCCTAAAACTTCAAACATTTCCGTTTATTATAATCCATTTCCAAATACAAATGTCGATACGGTAGTCAGTGACATGCGTATCAACTGTACTTCCGAGGCGAGAACACGAGAAGACGAGAAGTCGAGATTGTTACGAAGCGAGGGGGCGAGAACACGAGAGGATGAGATTAGCTGAAAGGCGAGGGAGCGAGAAGACGAGGTTTTTCAAAGGCGAGAACACGAGAGGACAAGAAGTCGAGGGCGAGAACACAAGAAATCGAGGGCGAGGGAGCGAGAACACAAGGTTTTTCAAAGACGAGAAGTGGAGGGAGGAGGGAGCGAGAAATCGAGGTGAAAGTAATCTCGTGTCCTTGGGGCTAGATCCTCGTATTCTCGCCCTGTTTCCTCTTGTTCTTGTTCCCTCGCCCTCGACTTCTCGCGGCAAGAAGACGAGATTCTGAAATGGACGCAATAGGCTTCCATACTTTCCCCTCACTTCCCTCTTTTTAACATGCACAAAAACACCAATAAAAATCCATCTTAATTTACAGTCTACATCACCAAACATGTTTATGATTTCAATAATATTTCATTAACAATCAGCATAATTATATTACAACTATCATATTTTAAACCTCAATACTACGTTATCATTTTATAGATTTACAGACCCTTTTGTTTACTTGCCATTAGGTCATAAAGAATAGAAACAAGATGACTAGTCATCAACATCCCAGGCCCTTGCACATGTTTGGAAAAAATAACTTGTTTAAGCTAATGGTAATCAATTTAAAAATTGTATCAGATTTCGCAAACGGTGTTACAGGTCCTAAAAGTTTTGCCCTGTTTAGCAGAAGACGTTGGGGTTGCACCATCAGTTGCGGCTAGAGTCTAAATCTTTAGACAAATCTCATATTCCGCCATATGGAATATTATTCACAGAATTTCATACTCTGATCATAGTAGTTCGGCAAGGCAGGGTCGCTACTTCTGTAAGGTTTGCACAACAACCTTTTCCTACCTCAATCAGTTGCTGTATGTTAAACAATAAACTTATAAATCAGAAAATAAAATACTATAGCCTATATAATAGGTTAACGTTTGTACAATGAATGAATGAATGAAATGGGGTTTAACGTCCTACTGTTATGCACTTAACCTGAGCTAATTGAAGACGGGCATACGCCATACAGTGTGCTATGAGGGAAATTTTGCCCGGGCAGCGGCGCTACGGCCTACTCTTATATCGAATTCCAACTGTCAGGGGATCTTTAACGTGCACTCCAATGTGTACACGGGACCTCGGTTTTTCGTCCCATCCGAACGACTAGGCAGCTGTCCTTGTCAGGCCCCCCCTTCTGCATCACTGACAAGGGGAAAGCACGTCGGAAAATCGAGATGAACTTTCACGGCCAATGCAGGGATCGAACACCCGACCTCCAGGCTAGCGAACCAGCGCCTTATCCACTTAGCCACCGTGATCCCCACGTTTGTACAAAGTTTCAAAAAGATTTCTTGAACAGATAATAAAATATGCTCCAGAAACAAAATCAGGACGGAAGGCTGGATTTCAGAAAATAAAATGATGGGTTGATGAATGTAAAATTAAAACAGTCAAATGTGTTTCCATGGAAAACATAAAATGGTCAAATCTGAGAAATTCTAAATAAGTGCCAAGAAGATATCTTGAAAAATTTATGAGATATGACCTCCAGAGGGACCATAGGGGATTTTTTGGACAATCAGGGGTCATAATTTAGGAAGTTACAAACCGATATGTGCAAATAACAAGAGGAACCAAGATATTTGGGTTATAACCATGCATTTCAAGTGTCATCAAAATCAAATTAAAAATGTGACCTCTAGGGTCCACAACCTTGATATACCATTTTTTAACAGTATTCGCCTACAAATGGCAGCCATATTGTATGGCAATTTTGGTCCTATTTTCCCGAAATTTGAACTCAACCTTCCTTAGCTTGTAATGGTGATATATTCAAACAATTTTTTAAATCGGATAATAATTGTGACCTCCAGAGGAACCACAAGCTAACCAAAGGCGATTTTGCTTATAATTAGGGGACATAATTCAGGAAGTTACAATCTGATATGCGCAAATATCGAATTGAATCAAGATCTTTGTGTCATAACCATGCATTTCAAGTTTCATCAAAATTGACTTAAAATTGTGACCTTTACAGTATTTGCGTTCAAACGACGGCCATTTTGGAAAACTCAACCTTCCTTAGGGTGTACGGTGATATAATCAAATGATTTTTTAAATCGGATAATAATAATTGTGACCTCCAGAGGGACCACAAGCTAAACACAAGGCGATATTGCATATAATCAGGTGCTAAAATTTAGGAAGTTACAATCCGATAAGCACAAATATCGAAAGGAACCAAGATCTTTGGGTTATAACCATGCATTTCAAGTTTCATCAAAATCGAATTAAAATTGTGACCTCTACAGGGTCCACAGCCTTGATATACCATATTTTAACAGTATTCGTGTATGAACGACGGCAATTTTGTATGGCAATTTTTGTCTGATTTTCTGTTACACCCTAAGGAAGGTGTTCCTTAGGGTGTAACGGTGATATAATCAAACGTTTTTTCAAATCGGATAATTTTTGTGACCTCCAGAGGGAGCACAAGCTAAAATAGGTGATTTTTGGGACAATCAGGGGCCATAATTCAGGAAATTACATTCCGATAGTCGCAAATATCGAAAGGAACCAAGATCTTTGTGTTATAAACGTGTATGTCAAGTTTCATAAAAATCGGTTCAAAATTGTGACCTCTATAGGGTCCACAAGCTAAAAACATGATTTTTTGTACAATCAGGGGCCATTAACTAATGAAAATGTGGGCGTATACGTTTGTTGAACGGTTTATGAGATATGCTCCGGGGAAAAAATTATACACCAAAAACTAAGTCAAATTTGTTTCTATTCAAATACAAAGCGGCTTCTCACCAATGCAACGAGGGTTCAATCCCAGCTCAGGGGAAGAACTTTATTGTTGTAAGTGAGAGGGATATTCGGTCTACCGTCCGATCAGGCAGGTTACCCCCCCCCCCCCCCCCGAGTTCTTCGGTTACTTCCTGCAGTAATGATCGAAATCATTCAAACGATCTGTGCCAATGGCCAAATTGGAAAAAGGCCTCAGGCCTAATTTGCTACCCTTGTAAAATGAAGCGATTATTATTATTATTATTATTATTAAAATATAAATACTACAAATTCCTTAAAGAGCACATAAGATAATATTTTTTTATTACATATGGGACCCATCAAACCAAACCGGGTAGTAAGTCGCATGACCTCATTTCGAGCTAGCGTCAATTTTATAACACTTGAATGCTTCATAAATATCTTATTGATGCCTTCCTTCTATTGTCATTTTTGAAGAAAATATACCTCTAAATATGTTTTTAATGAACTTTTATGAACCATGTCAAAAGCAGAAGTGTTTTTTTTTACCAAAAACTTACAAGTTTTCCGGGTTTCTACCACGCTCATTCACAACAGATGGGAGGGAAATCCCGGTATCTATATAAGGCTGGGAATTTCCTCTTCCAGTGACTTCAGGGAATTCTTATTTGAATATTCCATAAATAGGATTCCAACAGATTTGAGAAGGTATTTTCTGTAAATAACTCTCGCAGTTGCTACGGACATTGGGAATCCCGCGCTGTGATTGGTCAATCCGGTCACGTGCTAATGGCAGCCCCCCCCTGTTCTGTCATTTGTTTACATTCTGAGACGACATTTATAGCTACAAAACTACAATTTGTGACTGTTATTTCCTTAATTTATTTGCGTTAAAGGACATTTTCTGAATCGTGAATAATCCTAGATCAGTTTGATAACGTTTTAGTGTGGATTCCGCTAAAATCATGGCAGAACGGGCAGCAAAAGCGCTAACGGAATTTACTTTATTACTGTAATTTGCCTGGCCTTCCTGTAGATAGCCTACAGATGCATTGTTGTGCATGCAGACGTTTATATTTGTGCTGAGGACATTGATGAGTCTGATGATGATGAAAGTGAATAAAATATTGTTTAAATTAATGCAAATAGGAAGTTTTTTTAATTAATTTTTTTTTCAAAATTTCAATTATTTCTTTTATCCCCCCCCCCCCCTTCGCGGCAACCAATCCTCTTGGAAAGCCTGCTGATGCGTGACTCTTACTCAATCAATCAATCATTTGAAGCCTTGTCTGACTATCATGCATGTCATTAAAATTAGCCTATATTGATATCCCAATTCAGGGCAAGAACTTTATCGTTGTAAGTGAGAGGGATATTCGGTCTCCCGTCAGATCAGGCAGGTTTCCCCCCCCCCCCCCCCGAGTTCTTAGGTTTCTTCCTGCAGTAATGATCGAAATCATTCGCATGATCTGTTCCAAGGGCCAAATTGAAAACAAGCCTCAGGCTTAATTTGTTACCCTTGTAAAATGACGAGATTATTATTCAAAGTATTTAAAAAAGGTGTGGGGCTTAATATGCAAGATTTTGGTACCACCCCCATGTCTGTATCTTATTTAGTTTTCTAGTTACAGTCATTTGTGTTCGGAGGAATTGGGGAGATCTTCAGACAGCTCTTCGGAGAAAATGACGTTTTGAGAAGTAAACAAAGACAATAATTTCCTTAGCAACCATCATTATTTCAACACGAAACTCGAATTTTTCAATCTTGCTTCTATTTTTGTTTACAGAACAAGATTAAAAATAGACAAAAGCAGGCATACTTTACTTAACTGAGGAATCTGGACATGTGCATAACTCCACATGGCCAAATTGCTACTTACTACCCATTTTGGTGTGATGGGTCACATATGATACTAGACAATGATTACTAAATCCATTTTACGGAAAGTTCAAATCAATCTGATTAAAATTAATTGAGCTATTTTCAATATAGTATGCGGCAGCCAAAAACTGTTTTCAAATTTTCAAGTACACTCGGACAATCAGGGGCCATAATTCAGGTAATTACATTCCGATAGTCGCAAATATTTAAAGGAACCAAGAACTTTGTGTTATAAATGTGCATGTCAAGTTTCATCAAGGGGCCATTAACCAATGACAATGTGGGTGTATATGTTTCTTGAACTGTTTATGAGATATGCTCCAGAAAAAAATTATACACCAAAAACTAAGTCAAATTTGTTTCCATTCAAATACAAAGCGGCTTCTCACCAATGCAACGAGGGTTCAATCCCAGCTCAGGGCATGAACTTTATCGTTATAAGTGAGAGGGATATTCGGTCTACCGTCCGATCAGGCAGGCAGGCAGGTTCCCCCCCCCCCCCCCGAGTTCTTCGGTTTCTTCCTGCAGTAATGATCGAAATCATTCGCACGATCTGTGCCTAAGGGCCAAATTGGAAAAAGGCCTCAGATAATATTTTTAACTAGACCTGCAAACAGCACTGAATCGGCTTTCAGGAATCAGACAAGAAGTATGTCATAAAAAAGCCCATTCATCGAGCTACAAAACGATACTTTAATTGTTTTGATTCAGTGACACCTGGCTGAGAAATGCCGATTTTTGCAAGAGTACCAATTTTTTACTGTATTTTCTTTTTTTTAAAATTTTTTTGGTGTTTTTTTCCATAATATCTGATATTTTTTCGACTACTTCTGGATTTTGCATTATTGTCGGGATAGTTCTAACAAGTTGTTTTGATAGATATCTTTCTGTACCAGAAGTATCAGAAACATCTATTCAGTAGTTATTTGTAAAAAAGATAAATTAAAGGACATTTTCAATAATTTAACGATTTTTAAACTTTTTTCAAAGTCTGAGGCCATTTTTCGACCACTTATATTATTTCAATGCTTTTCATTTTGGATTCCCTATATAGACAACCGATAGGACTTTGAGTAAGAAAAGTTTAAGAAAAATCGTAGGCGTCGTTTTCGAAAAAAAGGGCGTCTCAGAATGTTAAAAAATTGGAAAATACTAGATTTTTGGCATACAATAATTTATTTCCTTACCATCGAAATCGTATTAATTAGATACCATATGATGGTCCATTAATAGGGCTATCCAGCGACACTTTTGGTCCGCTATTACCTAAGAGAGAATTCAAGTTTTTCCCAAGTGCGACAATGTTTTTCCCTTTTTTTTTCATTTTTTGAATACTTCCGGTATGGTTATTATTGTCGAAATAGTTTTAATAGCCGGTTTGAGCACTAAAATAGCCACAGGGCTCTGTAATGATATATTACATTATCTGATCAGATATAATGCCCCTGAGAAATCCTATGTTCAAAAGTGCCAAAAATGCAAAAAATTTAAAATATCTTAAATTAAATTTTAATAATTATATACATATTATACATTGTTAGAATCGTAATTAGGTCAGCTATCTGAATATACAACCTTTTTTTTAAAAATCTACTAAAATAAAAAAATAGTAGAGCATTTTCCAAAATTTCACGATTTTTCGATTTTCAGTCCCTTTTTTATCCTATTCCAGACATTTCAAAGTCTTATTGGATGACTTCATGCAAAATACCTCCAAAAGGACTCTCGATATAAAAAATTAAAAAAAATTTGCAGGTTAAGTTTTCGAGATACAGGCGTCCAAAAACGCTCCAAATCAGAAAGAAAATACTTGATTTTCAGCGTGCCATATTTTGGTGTCTGTTCATAGCATCCGTATGAATGGGGTATCCAGCAATAAAGCTATCAAACGATACCTTCATTCGTTTAATCCATTGATATGGGACGGAGAAATAGCCTTTTTCCCAAAAATATCCATTTTTTGGAATTTTTTCAAAATATTGCACATTTTTTCGACCACTTCCGGTTCAAGGATTTGTGTCGAAATTGCTTTATCAGTTGGTATTGGACTATAACTTCATGTTCCAGAAGTTTCAGAAACGTCAATTCTGCCATAAAACGAGACCCGAGCTCACAAAATGGGAAGGAAATGCGAAAAAAATCGAAAAATAAAGGGCGATAACTCTGAATGAAACTTATATTACTGGAATCGGATGGACTTCAGGTATCCAAAAATGTAGGTCAAATTTGAAAATTTTGAAAAATAACAAAAATTGTCTCGTAGACAACATGTTTTCAATTTTCGAACGATAAAAATCATAGACGAATGTTCGAAATTGAAAAATGTGAGGCCATTGTCTCAGAAAAGATTCATGGATTCCAAAAATGTAATTTGTTTTAAAATGGATAAAGAATTGACGAAACATGGTTTCCCGATAGAAAAGCTAATTCCAGATCGATATCTGTTTTCGAACATGGAGATCTAGGCCCTCGCGGTAAATAATAATAATGATTATGTTAGTAATCTCAATAGGCTATTTACGTTTTAGTATGCGACAGCCAAAAACGGTTTTCAAATTTTCAAGAACGACCTTAACACGTTGACTGCCGACTACGGGTATACTCGTAGTCATGGTTATCGCGCCTGTGCCGCTACGAGTATACTCGTAGTAAAAATTATTGACTTGGTATAATAATATAAATTCACGGCAATGGTGATGGACCGTAATTTATGATTCGACACTGAAAAAGAACATCCGGTAAAAAATACAATTAGCAGGTCCCGCACTACAAGTCGTATGCTGGCATATGAGTTAATACCGGAAATATTCGGCATGTGTGACGGCAGTGTTGGGATTTCAAAATTTTTCTTGTCGGACATATTTACCCGAAATAAAGGGGCATAACTCTTACCGTAATTTAAGCAGACGTTTTCAAAACACAGTTAAGAATCACGCGTGGACAAAATATATTCAAATTCATATGTAAAAACAACTTTAATCTTCTTCATGTTAACCATGTGTTTTCTTCACTGCACCTCGTTATATTTCATGTTTAAAACCCGTTCGGTATTCAAATTAATGTCAATAATATTCCTACATGTACAAAATTACAGGACGTCAAACTCCCAAAAATAACCGTATTTTTGGTATCCTACGTCGGTTACATTTTTTAGCAATGTCAGACATTCGTCTGATACTGCGTTTCGATTTATATACAGAAAGTTAAAAAATGACATGTAAGCCGTAGTTTACTAGTTAACGTCGCTCTAATGCAACGAGCGAGTGACACCAACAGTTAAATAATTGCACTCGACTGTAGCACGTGCTATCATCCAGACACCGCATAAGGGGTATTAACACAAAATTAGTTTTAATCTCCAAAATATTATCTGTTCCTTTTGTACATACAGACTACCATATTGTTATTATTATTGTTTCCTAATTTGCATGAACAATAGATATTATTTACCTTATTACTTATAACGTTGAAAATTGTTTATGTATGTTGTATGCTGCCCTTAATGGGTGTATCTATGCAATAAAATCTTATCTTATCTTATCACACGGGAGGTCTATTTTTTCGACTTTAGATGAAGATAGCTGATCAATTTTAATTAGATTTATGTTAACTTACCGTAATGTGCATATAATAACCACTGTCTATTACTACGCCAAGTTTCAATTTGACGTCTCATGTGCTCTTTAATAGCAAAAGGCACAACTACTGTAATGGATAGATGTCTGTACAAAGTAACAAAAATGTATCTGGAACGGTTTATGAGATATGCTCTAGAAACGAAATCGGACCGACGGACGAACCCCGTTTCAATATCCCTCCCTAACTTCGTTCGGCGCGGGATAATTACAAGTTGATAACACCAGGATTCATAGAATTATATTTTTTGCTATACTAAAAAAATTTACTACTAATTGACACAACAATTGGTACTAAATACTATTGACATACAACCATCTATTCACTATTATGAGAAATTTCTCTAATTACTAGTATAACAATAATGACTCAAAATAAATATCGTGACTAATAATAGTGACCTGTTTGTTTCAAATCATAGATATACTCAGTCTTTGGGTGTGTTTGATTACTAGCGCCACGCTTTCGAGCCTCTACGAGTGCAATCGAGTTACCAATAACGTCATTTAAAGGATTACTTGTGTCCCAAGGAGCCGGTTACTTCGTCCCACTAAGTATAGGTACATTCTATCACAGATTTGAGATGTTTCTTATATATTCTTTGATTACAGGTCAATTTTCCAAAATCATTGTGTGGAGTGATAAACCATAGCAGAAGACGACAGGCTAAGACCTAAGTAGGAATTCTCCCTCCTGAAATTCATCTGGTTTGAGGAAAATACACAAATTCCTCAAAACCCTAGCGTCATGTGTACACCCAAGCAAATTTGATGACCACAAACAGCCTGTAGTATGACAGAGTGAAATATTCGATTGTCCTTCATCTTGGGCGCCACCAACAGCTCTGTTTGTTTCGGGAAATTTAAAATATTCAGCAAAAAAGTCAAACTCTGCAGCATATTGTTGATTTAGACATTCCAAATCTACGGATAGTGTGCGAAATGGATCTGGGGTAGCAATATACGATAGAAACATCATTGCTTGTTTTGGAATTGTAACTGGAGTGCAACCATAGCCTTCCTCGCCTAACAGCAATTCTGGTAAGCCATGGAGCTCGTCATCTTCAATAGAAGGCTTGATCTAGCCTTAACTACGTATTCACGGAATACTCTGTGTATTTCGGGACTAAGTTTAATTGGGTATAAGCCCAGTTGGTGATCCAATCAGATTCCTTCGTTAAAAATATTGTTACGATTATCAAGTCTCGAACTTCTAGCTTAAATGTCTGCATGTGACAATCGAGTTGCAAAGTTCAAAGTTCGATCAATGTCATGGTTGTTGGAAATCATAGCTGATCAACAAAGAGTTTTCTTCTGCTTCAACTGCCTTTTTTGGTTTTCCGTGAGTTTATCAATTGAAATTTTTTTTTTCAACGGCTTTAAATAAAAATGTACCAAAAATGCAGTCCACTTACAGCAGGTATTGATTCTTTTACTTTCTACATATATATATACAGTAGCGTTTAAAGAAATTTCTCAATTTTATTTTGCTAAATAAGGTAAATCAGTCTGTAACAATTTCCATTTGGTTTGAATTGAATACATAATTTCAATCACCTGATAATTGAATTCTCTATTCAGAATAGAACAAGGAATTTGACTCTGCAAGATGTAATTTTGTATTACCTTTAATAAAACAGTTTATAAATAGATATCACAGAAATTGTGTCACTCTGGTGGCCTATATTTATGCATAGGAATAGTTGGCCAACTAATTAACTGAAAGATACATTATGTAAGATTGCGATAAAGAGGTGACAGTTCTTGCTAACGAAATTGATAATGAAAAAGGAATATATTCAAAAATTTCAGTTAAATTAATTCATTCTGAGTTAAATTATTAAAGTCTAAAGAATAGCCTAGTCTTGATTTTTATTGCTACCATTGCTATGATAATAATCAGTCTATCCATTTTTAAATTAATTCATTAATTCAGCTCTAGAGAGTTGATTATGGGCTTGGAATGTGAATAAATGTCTAAATAATAATTTATTTTGAGGCAAAAGACAAAATCTGCACTAGGCCTATTTAGCTCTTACATAATGCATCTTTAAATAAACATGCAAAATAAGCTTGGCAATTTGTTTGTTTGATTTCTCTGGATTTTTAATGGAAGTGAAGTGAATGTCAAAAAATGAAGCCAACAGAGGCATGAGAAAGAAAATTAAAGCAGGCCATTACAGTTAACTACTAGAGTCAAATGCCTATACATGTACTTAGAAAATATAATTAAAAAAAGCAAGATGGGAGCCAATAAAAATGTGGATAGTATTGTACCAGTGTCAGGCTTAGTCGTAACTGGTTCGCCTACTTGAGACGATTCACTACTGGAACTGCTAGAATTCTCCACATCTGAAACAGCAAATATGTCTGCTATTGACAACGATAACCAGGGTCTTATCAATGTGTACCAAGAACTAGGATTTATCAATGATAAGATTAAAATAGATTACCATTCATTCATTTTCTTCTATATCTTTTCATTGTAGTAGCAGGTGCAATAAGGGTGCATAAAACATTGTTACTTGATAAAAAGAATTGGTGTTTGGTGGGGGAGATAAACTGTGCCAGCGACTCGAAAACAATTATATTTAATACAAGACAATGTGTAAACTACATGTATATAGTTTCCCTCAAACTTTGCGCCAATAAAAAGCATGCCACTTTTACATGACACGTAATAAACGATAACAAATATTACCATATCAAAATTTGATTTTAAAAAAACACTTATTACAATTCTTCAAGACAACTGATCGATACTATATGATGTGTTTACAATAATAGTTATTCAACTATTTAATTGTGTAATTTGTGCATTAACTATGTGGACGCATATGCTGTCAAAATCCAATTATCATAATATCATCTAACAATACTGATGCTTCAAGTTTCCAAATAGTCAACAGAATAAACTAAAAACATTCAACATTGGTTTCAAATTAATTTTGGATCACAAATAAATTAATCTATAGATACCTGTTATATTCAAATTTGTTTGTAAACTACAAAAGACTTTCACTGAAGAATTATCTTGTGTAATCTGTTACTATCTCATGTTTATTATGCATGATCAATATTGACTAGTTAAAAGTTTTTTGTTACATCAGTGTTGTATATAAGACATTAATAAAAAATTTGTATATAATATAAATTATCTCACCATTTAATGGACCTTCTTCACCTTCTACATTACTACCTAGATTAGGATCTTCCAAATTATCACTGTCTTCATTAATCTGTTGCATTAATCCTTTCTGATATAATTCTAGCTGTCCTATAACACATTAATAACAATATATCAATAATAATACAAGAAAAATTATTCATCAATATCCTGGACATGTTTTGAAAAGTATAGGATAGACAATCTCTGTGTGTTAATAGTAAATAAGCAACAAAATATTATAAATAGTGTATATGTCGTCAGATATTTAATATAGTATCCAGCATCCTTATTACCTGGTTGTAGACATAAATTAATTTCGTACCACCACAGTTTTGTTTAGAAATACACTATCAAAGTTTCACACTTGTAAAGATAGATTGTCAGGCAACACTTGACGCCAAATTTAAATAACATCCATAAAATGTTGCCAGGCAAAGAAACACACACCCTCAGCAGCTAAGTCATCCAAGCGGTCATCAAAAGTTGTAGGTTATGGGAGGCATTTCATTTACATACAGACAATTTCATACAGAACAGATCATAATTTTTGTCGTTTGAGGTTTCACAACATTGACATCATAATAGATAGACCAACGATAGGTCAGGATCGCATGGTACAGACGCAGTTTCATCAAAATTTAGACTAAAATTGAGACTTCTACTGGTTTCAAAAACTTGATATACCATATTATACACTATAAGCGTACAAGCAGCAGCCGTTTTGTCTGACAGTTTTGGTCCGATTTACACTTGTTTTGAACTCAACCTTCATTACGGTGTAACAGTGATCTAATCAAACAGTTTTTTTTAAATTTAATAATAATTGTGACCAGAGGAACCACAAGCTAAAAAAGGTGATTTTACATACAATCAGGGGCCATAATTCAGGAAGTTAAAACCTGATTATCAAAGCAATTATCAAAAGGAACCAAGATCTTTGGGTTATAAACATGCATTTAAAGTTTCATCAAAATCGGTACAAAACATTTTTCATGCAATCAGTGGCCATAATCCATGGAGTCCGAAACGAATCTAGGAAAAAAAGTCACAGTAAAAAAGTCACAGGAAAAGTCACAGGAAAAAAAGTCACGTAAAAAAGTCACAGGTAAAAAAGTCACAATTTATATTGTTGATAAGTGTGAAGAACTTGGCCATGAGATGTTTGTAGAAACGATCGTGACTGATTTCAAAGACAGTATTTTGCGCTCTTTGCTTGTCGTGTTTGGTAGAGACGTGGCAGCCAAAGGATGCTTCTACCACCTATGTGAATGCTCCCTATCGACAACGTCATGGTCAAGGCCTAACCCTCTCCATGAGAAGATTCCCCCCCCATGTTCCCTCCTGAAGTTTGAAACGTACATGACGCAACCACGAACAGTGCCCCCTGTACCAACATCTGCGGGGGATGGAACAACAAGTTCTACAATCTTGTGGTTTTTTTTACCTAAGCAAATTTGTGACTTTTTTACTGTGACTTTTTTTCCTGTGACTTTTTTACCTAGGCAAATTTGTGACTTTTTTACTGTGACTTTTTTACTATGACTTTTTTACTGTGACTTTTTTTCCTGTGACTTTTTTTCCGCGCACCTCCGAAACATGCCAATATTGAAAGGAACTCAGATCTCATGGTAATAAACCTGTATTTCAAGTTTCATTCAAATCGGAGAAAAATTGTGACCTGTAGACTGTTCACACAATGCTCCCAAACGCAAAAAATATCAGCCCTTGTGCACAAAAAAATTGGACAAGATGCACATGAAAATCCCAATATTCACGTGCAGCATTGTGTGTGAGCCCTTTAAAAGCATGTTTTCAACTTAATGTGCAGTACATGAACTGTAAAACGTGTGAAGGAATCGAGCTAGAGATGCGGGGACTTTCTAAAAATCAACGGAATGAAGCCATGGTAATGTCCTGGGCTCGCATGTCTACATGTGCTATTGCCAGACACTTCAATTGTCATCAGTCCACTATTGTAAGGTTGGTGGAACGTGGTCGAGTTACTGGATCTACACATGACCGTCAACATCCTGGTCCACAACAGTCGTCAGAAGACAATGACCAGTAAGTGGCAACACTGTAAGACGTTGTCTAAGAGAAGTAGGACTCTGTTCACGAGCACCCTTGTTGGAGCTATCCTCAGGGATCATCACCGTCAGCGGCGTTTGATATGATGTACCTTACCCTACTGATGTCTTTCAACCAATTGTTGTTCTGATGTTTCCAACGCACCCACAACTTCAGCACTTCCAACAGGATAATGCATGTCCGCATACCGCACATTTTAGTGTGGACTACCTGGCTGCTATAACAACAACAATGTCTTGGATTGGCCAGTCATGTCTCCGGACATGGCACCGATAGAACATGTCTGGGATGAGATTGGGCGCTGTCTGTATCGGAGACCACAGATGCACACCATTGCTCCTTTAGAAGCTGCTAGGGCTGTGTATTGCAGCCTAAAATCGAATTGCAATATATTGCGATACTCGAAAAAAAAGTATTGTAATATATTGCAGTATTGCAATACTTTCAGTAAAGGCTTAGTTTATTATAATACACATTTTATTTTGAATAGTGTTTTTGTCCAAGTAAATATAACATAAAACATGAATGGTTCTTTACAACTTCAATATTATTAGTTGTTTTTGTCTTTGGTAAGTCATGGTTTACTGAATAATGAACTAACAGAAAAAATAATGTTAACTGCTTCACACACTTCAATGCCGATAATCTTGATAGTTAAGATGCAAGACTTCAATTGAATGCCTCCATGACCCAAAAAAAACCCAGAATGTCTATCCATTTGAAATTAGTATATATTTTGATGAATAGGATATTAATTATTATTTTATTGGTCTGTGGCTGATTTCATGACAATTGGACCCATAAAATGAGTCGCCCCAATTTACGTGTTTCTAGACTAATTAATATTATAGCTATTGAAGAGGCCCTATTCTTAAGATGTGGTTAGATGTTTACTCTGTGTGTTGATGCATAAAACAATCAAAATTGATATCTGTGTCTGTGATAATTATTGAAAACGGAACGGTTTTATTAATTATGATATTTATTATCGATGGGATATATACGATAAGCAGTTTGTATTTGGAAGTCTTACAAATATTCACCTTTTTTTATTCGTAGCCTACTTCATACGTAAATAATCGTTATCAAAATGAACCGATCCGATAAACGACTCACAGGAAAAGTTATTATTTGTGTCTTTATATTTGTAAAATGTCCCTCCTACTCTATAAAACTAGCAACTACACATTTATAATATTTACAAGGTGCATATATATAATATTATCACCCAATAATACATTCTACAGTAGATATCGCTGGTGTGATAAATGTTATAATCTACTAACATAAACAAAATTAAAATACACATTTTGGTTGAAATAAATAATCCATGTGGCTTGTTAATTTAATTTATTACTTTATGACCCCAATCAAGTATCAACACACTGCATTTGTTACGCTTCAAAACATTCTGATCAACCAACCATCACAAAACGATAAGAAATATAGATGTTGTTATTGATGAACTATTTAAATGTTCACATCATATCCCAAGCATGTATATCGTCTAGTTCTATCGAAAATTAATTGACTTTGAATTAATTGACTCATAGATAAATTGAATTCGCATAAAAACAACAAAGAGTGGCTACGTGCGATTATATTTTTTGATCTTTAATACACGGGACATTTCTGTTATTCAACTCTCTTCATCTAAATACAGTTATTCTTCAAATAAAATGAGTGCCTTGTATTTTTGTGTGGATTTGATAGCGGTTGTAATTTACTAATATTCTCTGACATTAGAGACAATGTGTCGCGTTCATTTCTTACCAATGAGCATTTAAATTCATATTTAAATATGGAGGTATTTATTGTTCGATCTATCTCTCCATCTTCGGTGTCTACGGCGGTAATCGTAATATTGACATCCATACCATTCAATATTGTAAAGAAAATATCCAAGTCTTCTTTTGAACGGGTCCATATTCGAAAAAGTATTGACGCTGACAAATTCACTGACCATAGCTGAGGAACATCTTGTTGATAGCCCTGCTCTTATGAACTTTTGGCAGGCCGTAAAAATTGCTTTCTCTACATACGAAGTGTGTCATATAATCGTGGCTGTATGTGATTTAAGGTTAACACATAACGATAGCTTTAACTCGCTTTTTCTCAAAACTACGTACTTTTTTTCTGACATTGGCGGTCCCAAGACGGATATAGCTTAGTCATTTTAACAGTTTAATGCCAGTCATCTTTTTAAATAAAGCAACCGAACTGCGGTCGCCTTGACACCAAACGTTTTCCAATATGAACCCAAAAAAAACTCGTGCACGCTTGTACATGTATAAATAGAATTCTTTCTTTCATTGCTTTGCACGGGCTACTTGTGATACGGTTAGAGGCGAGGTCTGAAATGGTTGCGTTGACGTTTGAATTGTATGTTGTTTATTTTTGTTTATCAGGAATCGGGTTATATGGCACAAATTTACAAATAATAATGTAATTATAGATATATACACGATTCTTCAGAGCTCAGAATTTCAGCTTGTATATGTGTATGAAGTTCAATACTATCTGCTATCATATTATCCGTTACAATAAAATTAGTGTAAACAGATTGGTGTTGATCCTTTTTTAATTATTATAGTTGTGATTCCAAAATAATCCATACAGATATCAAAGTGCCGCCTGCGCCAAAATATGTGTCAATCCGCATGTAAAATGTAACGAGAATAAATATAAATTGTAAATTAAATAACAATGCACATTGCGCCGTATTCTGCATGGGAAACCCGTTATAAGAACGGACACAAATAGTGTGACAAATCAAACCTTGCCAATGTGCATTTAAATTCATATTTAAATATAAAGGTATTTTTAGATTGATATATCTAACCATCTTAGGTGTCTTTTGCGGCGATAATCGAATTCACTGAAAAATAGTCCCTTTATTCACTATCATCCATAATTGTTTAAAAGATTTCCTCCGATTCGAGAATATTAATAAATAATAATTCATTTATTCAGTATACTTAATACATGTATATAATAATCACGTTTAGTAACAATACTTACTAAAAATTTATATAGTTAACGATTTCACGCTCTACTGGCGACGGGTCCAGTTACTGACGCACATCAACGATAACTGGCGGCGTTACTCAGATAGTGACCGGATCTTCATTAGTGGCGTTTTCTTAATAGTCACGCTTTTCTCAATTTCTCCCGCACGCACCCTACTAGTGATATAGTCGGCTTAACTTACGTTTGTTTAAATAGTCACATTATCTTTACATACTAACACAAGTAGGGAATAATAACCATTTGATTATTAGTGACCATTTATAGGAATACTGACGTACGATGCCACTACTGACAACACATATATTTCTCACGAGTTTCCTTGAATAGAGATCACATTTAACCATTTTTGATGGCCTCATGGATATAGTGATACATAGGCCAGGTAATAAGTACCCGGAGATCATTAGTACTCACTATGCATCTAGCAGTGAGACTCATTGGTACGAATGTCATGTTATTGCTGAGTCATTAAAAACATTCAAAATAAGATTTACGACACTTGGCAAATATAAAACGAAAGTAGAAAAATATCGATACAAAAAAAACCTGTAACGATACAGTGTATTGCGGAACGTCGTATTGCAATATATCGATGTTGCAATTTTTTTTGACAAACCTAGAAGCTGCTCTTGTCCAAGAATGGAACAATTTGCCTCAGGCCTTCTTTCAAACATTGGTTAATTCCATGCAACAGCGCTGCAAAGCGTGCATAAAAGACGGTGGAGGACACATGCGCTACTGACATCTGTGTCGTACTTTTGTTTTTGACCCCTCTCACTTTGTACTGTTGATTACAGATTAAAGGGACAGTCCCGAATTGCACAGAGTCTCAAAAATAAAAGTCCGAGTACGTATGAAATTTAAACGCCAAAATATAGAAGAATGGTGTATATACCCTGACTCATAATTTCAGCTCAAAATATTGAGTCGTTCGGACGTGAGCGTTAAAACTGCTTATCCGGACACGTAACCCTTTTAATATTTCGGGTCAACTCTTTCGTTGGGTGACCAGATAATACAGCTTGGGACACCGGACTCTATTTACATATAAAGACTGGCGGGTTAAAATTGTTTGAAAACTTATCACATATATTGTGTTAGTTGTTCGGCGCTAAGGTAGGGGATTTTAACACAAAATTAAGCGGTTTTATTCTCAAAAACATTATCGGGATTGACCCTTTAAACATCCATAAGTGTACAAATGTGTTGTTATTGATGTGTTCCCATTTGAATATTGTTCACAATAAGAAGCAAAATAAATAAGATATGTTTACAGGATCATTTTGTTATACAAAAAACTAAGTGATGCGTTTTCCATGTCGCTCAGTATATTTGTTCGTCTCAAGACCTTAAACTCTGTGTATCAATCTAAGACAATCAAAATGATATATGCGTAAACACAGTGTATAAAATCAATCAGGTGATTACTATGGTCCGTAAACACTAAGAGGTAGCTATAGTGTGATTTGTACGTATAGGGTATATATTTCTACCAGTCTGGTGTGATTTGTACAAAACTCAGTAAAATTCTAATTATGGCAAGATATCTAATAGAAAGAGGTTAAATTCTGCAGATACGGTGTGTTAATTAACAGGGGTGAGAAATTGACTAAGGGGGATTTAATTATCGCTAGGAGTGAAAATCTGTGTGACAGTGTGTTTTCTGTACTGGGTGTGTTTATTAACGGACGGGTTAAAAACGACTGACATGGTGTGTATTCTATGTTTGGTGAGTTTGCTCGAAGCCGTGTTATAACTGCAACAAAGGTGATTTATCTTGGGCCAACAGGCTTTATCTGAAGCGTAGGTGTTAAATCTCAACGTGGATAGGAAATCTTTTTTGACCGTGCTTTGCGAAAGTCGGTCTTTGTAAAAGTTAGGTCTTTAAACACAGAATGAGGCGTATAGGCTTCTTACAGATGATCAACGTTCCTTCTGTGCGTCTTTTATATTTTTTACAGAATGGTCCAGATCTATACTGCGTTCCATAGTCGTGCGTGAGTTGCATTTAAATAGGGACCTTCATCTGCCGTACGCAAGAAGGCGAACACATAAAATATAAAAAAAAATATTGAGACCAATTTATGTCCGGACCATATTCCATTCTTCCTAATATTATATTATTTATGCGTCCTGATTAATACATCGTACGCAACCTGCAACTCATTTGCAGTTTATTGGATGCATAGTATACGTTGATCGTCTTTTCTGTGTGGTTTTCTGTATTTATTGATCATTTGCACCGCCGATATTTTCAAGATCTTTGTTCCCGCTATGCCGTACACATCGGCGTGTAAATCATGAAGAGTGTGCGAAGGAGGCGGGCCGCGCTAAATGACAGGCCTTACAGTATGTCTAAATATTCTTGTTATTATACGTTCCGATTTTACTCACGCCTTCATTAACCAAACATAGGTTGCCAGGCAACGAAACATACGCCCACAGCAGCTAAATCGTCCGGGCAGTCAACAAGAGTTGTCGCATATTTAATTTTTTTCGGTAATGAAACATTTATAATACCGGTACACTAAAATCTGATTAAAAGTAACAACTCATTATGTAATCAGAAAATCATTGGAATTTGTTTGGCTTTGATAAAGTTCTCCTCCATGCTGTTCAAGTTATCTAAATTCATTGAAACTCAATATACTTATTCGTCTCATGACCTTCAACAATTTGTATGAATTTATAGTCAATCGGATTTTAACTTTAGCCTCTAGAGCCTCAACAAGATTTGAGATCAAGGGCCATAACTCTGACAGTAATTATCGGAAATTGCTGAATATCAATAGGCTTCTTCGTCTCATGACCTTAAACACTGTGTATAAATTTAAAGTCAATCGGTTATTAACTTTAGCCTCTAGAGCATCCACAAGATTTTTTTAAGTGATAAAGGGCCATAACTCTGACAGTAATTATCAGAAATTGCTGAAAATCAATAGGCTTTTTCATCTCATGACCTTAAACACTGTGTTAAAATTTAAAGTCAATCGGTTATTAACTTTAGCCTCTAGATCTTCCACAAGATTTTTTTAAGTGATAAAGGGCCATAACTCTGACAGTAATTATCGGAAATTGCTGAAAATCAATAGGCTTCTTCATTTTATGACCTTAAACACTGTGCATAAATTTAAAGTCAATCAGTTATTAAGTTTGGCCTCTAGAGCGTCCACAAGATTTTTTGAAGTGATCAAGGGCCATAACTCTGACAGTTATTATTGGAAATCGCTGAAAAACAATAGGCTTCTTCGTCTTATGACCTTAAACACTGTGTATAAATTTAAAGTCAATCGGATATTAACTTTGGCCTCTAGAGCGTCCACAAGATTTTTTTAAGTGATCAAGGGCCATAACTCGGACAGTTATTATCGGAAAGTGCTGAAAATCAAAAGGCTTCTTCATCTCATGACCTTAAACACTGTGTATAAATCTAAAGTCAATCTGTTATTAACTTTAGCCTCTAAAGCGTCCACAAGAATTTTTGAAGTGATCAAGGGCCATAACTCTGACAGTTATTATCGGAAATCGCTGAAAATCAATAGGCTACTTCGTCTCATGACCTTAAACACTGTGTATAAATCTAAAGTCAATCGGATATTAACTTTGGCCTCTAGAGCGTCCACAAGCAATTGTGGACGCCGGCCGGCCGGACGGGGGCGACGGCAATATACGACCACATTTCAATGTGAAAATTTCAATTGATAGAAACAGGAAACACAAACCAAATACAGACGATTTGATGGGATCACTTTTGACTAAGTCAAAATGATGCATTTGATATTCAGATAGGTTGGTATGAAATAATTAATAAAATACAATATCAAAAAACCATCGTTTTATCCAACGTTTCGTAAGCAAAATGCCAACTTTCTCAAGGATGAAAGAATCAAATTCAAAATGGCTAGAAGTCTAGCCATTTTGAATTTGATTCTTTCATCCTTGAGAAAGTTGGCATTTTGCTTACGAAACGTTGGATAAAACGATGGTTTTTTGATATTGTATTTTATTAATTATTTCATACCACATTTCAATGTGGGCGTATAATAAAAAACAACAGATTAAATATTTTTCAGTCGTTTTTTTAAACTGCTTTAACAATCACCAATCAATTGTCGTCAATAATCATTACTCACCGAGTAGAATGGCTTTCGATAATCAACACAGATAAAAAAAAAAGAAGACAGGTAATCGTTTATTATTTCAATATATTTCAACAACATAAATATATAGATTTATTTCAACTGATTTGAGGTATAGATCATGTGTGTATTTTAATTTTTGTTTGGCAGTCATTTTTATAAATTTAGCTTAGACGTTGGATTCAATCAAATCGTTTAATTTATGTTTGACCTTTATTTTCCTTTATTTCAATTTATTTCAACCACATTTAGGAAAAAGAAATAATCAATTTGAGGTACAAAACTTGTGCATATTTTTTATTCTGGTTCGGCATGTTAAATTTCTCTCAACTAATTCCAACAACACAGGAAAAGGTACAAATCAATTTGTGGTACGAAGTGAGGTACGAATGAACTAAAGTGGATCCAATCTTTATCATATAACTTATATACGTGATGACAGATTGAGAGCTAGGGCTGGGCAACTTGTTTAGTTATAATAGCATGCTATCACCATTGGAAATCAGTTTCCAGTCTAAACGACGTTAAAAATTTATTTTGTTATTTCGGTCGCTTTATTTGGAAACATTTTCCTAATATATTGTAGCAATTTTGTTTTTATTGTTAATTCTGTTTACATTTGGAAATCGAAATATTTGATGAAAAACAGATCTTAAATCATGGATACAAGTTTTGAATGGTGTTAGGCCTATAGCATCATTTCTTTGTTAAAGATATCCCTATAAATGAGTTGTCTAATTAACATTTGTTTCTGCAACAACAATTTCACTATAGGTGTATTTATTTTAAAGTCATAGTTTTAAACTTAAATAGTTTTATTTGCAATAATTCCGGTCATGTATTATGCTTAATTGAGTCCCACGTCATATAAAAGTCTTGAACAGCTTAATTAATATATTTGACAAAGAAAACTATTTCAGAACAAATTTTTTTTAAGTGTTAGGCCTATAGCATCATTTCTTTGTTAAAGATATCCCTATAAATGAGTTGTCTAATTAACATATGTTTCTGCAACAACAATTTCACTATAGGTGTATTTATTTTAAAGTCATAGTTTTAAACTTAAATAGTTTTATTTGCAATAATTCCGGCCATGTATTATGCTTAATTGAGTCCTACGTCATATAAAAGTCTTGAATAGCTTAATTAATATATTTGACAAAGAAAACTATTTCAGAACAAAAATTTCTAAGTGTTAGGCCTATAGCATCATTTCTTTGTTAAAGATATCCCTATAAATGAGTTGTCTAATTAACATATGTTTCTGCAACAACAATTTCACTATAGGTGTATTTATTTTAAAGTCATAGTTTTAAACTTAAATAGTTTTATTATGCTTAATTGAGTCCTACGTCATATAAAAGTCTTGAATAGCTTAATTAATATATTTGACAAAGAAAACTATTTCAGAACAAAAATTTCTAAGTGTTAGGCCTATAGCATCATTTCTTTGTTAAAGATATCCCTATAAATGAGTTGTCTAATTAACATATGTTTCTGCAACAACAATTTCACTATAGGTGTATTTATTTTAAAGTCATAGTTTTAAACTTAAATAGTTTTATTTGCAATAATTCCTGTCATGTATTATGCTTAATTGAGTCCCACGTCATATAAAAGTCTTGAACAGCTTAATTAATATATTTGACAAAGAAAACTATTTCAGAACAAAAATTTCTAATACACCTAATTTCTAATTAATTGCTCGCTTGACAAATTACGGTTTTGAAATAGGATACATATCAAATCTATTCTATATAATATTAATTTACAGTCATATTTTGAATCTTTATAAACTATGGTTCATTCAAGAAAATTATGATAAATTAAATAAGTGTATTTGTATAATACACATTTACTACAATTGCTGAGCTGCAGTGATCCAAGTAATTTAATTACCCCCAATAAAGTCTGGCAATTGGCGGTTGTTATATAACATCTAGGTCAACGCTGATCCAAGTTGGTGCTCAGTGAAGCGCAATTCCTACTTTGATGACAGTTATATAGGTGTAGTAATATGACGTGGAAATACTTTTTATAATTTAACAAATCGAAAAGGAACAACAAAAGGCATCACATTTTCGCATATTACCAATACGACACTTTGTTTTGAAATTACTGTAGGAAAAAAATTCAGTACGACATGATATAAAATAATAGTTTGTACTTCATCGGTAATCATATTTTTTTAGTCTTATAATCCCTCTTGTTCCTTTCAGGTACCGTGAAGGTATTGGAATCGAAAACCCAGACAGGATATTATTTGTATAATATATAACATGCCGTATGAAGCCACAGGTTAACTACCAAAATAATGAATTCTCTTCGAAAAGAATTGACGATTATTATTGGAGCAGAGCCAGTACGTATAGAAGCAAATTCTTCGACCCATGAACCAACTGCCAATTAAAGAAAAAATATATAAAACAGATAATTTAGACGTTACAATTTAATTATGACGGCATATACATACATAACGTGTTTGCGGTAGAAAACAGCACGCTGTCAGTCACTTTCGCACATGTTCGTTCTCAACAATAACTTGAATAACATCCTCTTGGTTGCTGAGCAATTGACTCGATTTACTAGACACAAGGTACTATTCTACACGATGCTAAATAGACTTGATTAAGCAGCTCATTTAACCTAATATTCTGCATGTAGGCTATGCACTGACACATTACAATATATTGTCATAATATAAATTGTATACACAATTACTTAAGTGGAAGCAGATGTTAAACACCAAACAGACACATGTTAATAACATATCCAGCTTTATTCAAATGCAGTATGCACAGTGTCAGTGTCTCCTTTCTGTCTGAGAACAGTGTCGCCTTGCGGTCTGAGATCAAAGAGCAATTTCGTGTGAAAATCGTGCTCTCTTGTGAGATGCAAAGACAAGCTGTTATTAAACATGATTAGTGTTATTTGGTATGTGATTTATCTATATTTATCTAGTGATGTAATTCTATTTCCTTGGATAGCCCTATTTACGACCCAGGTAAAAAATACATTTATAAAATATAACGACAACGAAACTTACAGGTTATCATTAATTGCGAGATTTTTTGTTTATAATTGTGCTTTCAAAACAGATGGATTAGAGCATCTGATATCAATGGATATTAGAATATATCGTATGTATAATCAAATGGGAGGTTTGACGGGATATCGGTAAATAACGATATTTCGTGCGACCGATTTTAAGATACATGCATTTATTCAGTGGTACCACAATAATGTTAACAAATGAAACCAAAAAAAAGACAAGACATAAAATAACTACAGCCCGACTATGGTACAAAGTAGAAAACACGTAGTAGGCTATTCTGATTTGGCAAAAAATTGCAGTTTTCAATTACTGTATAATGTACTGATCAATAAATACAGAAAACCGCACAGAACAGACGATCAACGTATACTATGCATCCAGTAAACTGCAAATGAGTTGCAGGTTGCGTACGATGTATTAATTCAGGACGCATGAATAATAAAATATTAGGAAGAAAGAAATATGGTCCGGACATGAATTATAAATTGGCCCAGGCGTCTGGATATTTTTTTTTATATTTTATGTGTTCGCTTTCTTGCGTACGGCAGATTAAGGTCCCTATTTAAATGCAACTCACGCACGACTATGGAACGCAGTATAGACCTGGACCATTCTTTAATAAATATAAAAGACACACAGAAGGAACGTTAATCATCTGTAAGAAGCCTACGCCTCACTCTGTGTTTAAAGACCTACTTTATACAAAGACGGACTTTCGCAAAACACACAGTTGAACGAGAAATCGCACGGTCAAAAAAGATTTCCTATCCAAGTTGAGATTTAACACCTACGCGTCAGATAAAGCCTGTTGGCCCAAGATAAATCACCTTTGTTGCAGTTATAACATGGCTTCGAGAAAACTCACCAAACATAGAATACACACCATGTCAGTTGTTTTTAACCCGCCCGTTAATTAACACACCCAGTATAGAAAACACACTGTCACACAGATTTTTACCCCTAGCATACATGTGATTGGCCACAAGTAAAATGTCAGGAGATTTTTGAAAAAATGTCAGGAGATTGAGGTCAAAAGAGGGAGACTTTATCACGCGTTAAAATTACCCACCCATCATGAATAAAAGACAAATTAATTTAAATATTTTAATATCATTTGATTGTTATATTACAAAAACTTAACAAAACGCATGAAAACACACAATAAAGCACTATATACGCATAAACAAACACACTATTTGTCCATCAATCTGTCTTTATAATTTTGGCAACATTTTAATACTTGTTTTAACAACAACTTTTCTGGCACAAAAGAAAAACACTCTGTGTCCATGTTGAGTTTTATACTCATCAAGGAAGAGGTAGTAAAGTTTGATAAATTTCCTCTTGAATCCTGTTCAATCTTTCTTAATATTGAAAATGACCTCTCCACTGCCGCATTACTGTTAGGTAGACTTAATACAGCTAAACACAATTGAGAAATTAAACCATATCTTGGTTTTCCTAAACAGGAAACATCTTTGCTTATATTTGCCCAAAAGTTGTCCAAATTGTCTAAAGAGTATTTAGGTAAATCAACATCTTCAGCAAGCTGAAAAGCAATAAATTCTTCTCTCAATTGATCTACATCTTTGGTGATTTCAAATCTTTCATTAACTCTGGCAACTGAAAAATAAAAAAATGAAAATTAATTACTAGATGCAAGAGAAGTAAAAACTTGATATAAGATAAATTATAGTATTTTAACAACATGAGAGGCAATGCAAAATTAAAACAAACTTACCACACTCAAATGAAGCACTTTCTCTGATTGCAGGGTTAACAAATGAGATGCTATTTAAAATTTCATCTTCAAATGGAAACTTCTTTACCATATTTTTAACTATAACCACATAAAAATTACGAACAGATCTGTTAATATAAAATTGAAAAGTTGTTTAAATTAAATATGCAACACATTACAATGAACCCAGTGAAAAGTAATAAGTATGCAATTCAAAAACACTTGACAGTAAAATTAATAATTTGAAAAGGCAAATTTACCTATAAATTCGGTCTAAAGTTGAAGGTTCGAAATCATCATTATGATCAGCCAAGAAAGTTCTGGCCTTCATTCCCATGGCAAGAAGTTCATTACAATGTTGGTTTTGAATATCATCAAATGGCACTTTCGTAATTTCTGTTGACTTGATGACATTAATTTTAACAAATTTGGCTAAAAAAGTCTTCAGTGTGTTTTTCATTTCAGGTACCAAATTCATGATAATGCAGTTGTCTGTCTACAAAGAACAAAAAGGAATAAATAATCATAATTAATAATAGATATTTTATTATTTTGAAAATAATACTCAATGTTGCATAAAGATATGGATAAATGGTGTTTACCTGAAACATAGTGTTGAACTCATTTAAATGGGGTAAAATAAATTCCAGGAAGTAGAAATACATTTTCATTTCAAGGCTGCTTAAATTGTCTGCTACTCTTTGCACACGACCAGTCTTTTCACTGTCTTCATGGCTAGTAAAATATGATTTCAAAGCAGGCCATTGCTGAAGGAATCTGGACACAACTTTTTGTAGTGACAACCATCTTGTGGAGCAGTGCTTGATTATTTTCATTGGATCAGTGCCTGTGAACTCTAAAAACTCTTTATATTGCTCCTTTCTCTTGGCACTGAAAGTATAAAAATGTATAAGCTTATTGCTTTATAATATTAATAGACAACATATGTTATTATGTTATTTGAATAACATGGAAACAAATATTGGAAGTTCAATTAAAAAGTTTCTGAATATAAATTTATTTACCTGTGGTTGAAGTGAAAGAAAACATCTATAAGGAATTCTTCTAAATTCACTGGCAATTCCTTCATGGCATGCGTCAAAGCAATGTTGGCCAGATGACATATACATCCCAAATCAAAGACCTTTGGTTGCTGTTCTTTTATCCTTGACAAAACGGAATTCTTCTTGCCAACCATTACTGAGGCATTATCACTGCTGTAACCTATGCAGTTTTTCCATGGTATATCTCTGGAACTGAAGAAAAAAAAGATATTAAATATAATAACTATAATGAATAACTATGTTGCTGTTGTTTTTTTGGGTAGTTTTATAAGTTTTGTTATAAAAATTATTAAAATTAATTAGCACAAGCATGACAGTACTTACATCATAACATTATTAATTGTGTTAAATAGATTCTCTCCAGTACCAATGTTGCATACAGGCATGGCTAGGAATCGGGTGGCAACTTTAAGAATGGATTCATCATAAACACGTAACAGGATGGCTACCATTTTATCATGGTTATGGTCATTACTCTCATCTACCATGATGGAAAACTTGTTATTCTTCACCAAATCTGTAATTCTGCTGTTACATGCAGGGGCAATTGCTTCATTTATAATGTGTGTAGTTTTGGTGCGTTGACAAGAAAACTTCTTAGCAATTTCGGAGTCAGGGAACATCTGTTTACATAATTTACTAAAATGGTCAGCCACTGCAAATGGTAAATTGTGTTCAGCAATAAAATAAGAGAAAAGTGTCTCTGCTTTCAAAACTTTGTCAACTTGGGAATCTGGAATTATAAACATCGAAGTCATCTTTGGTGTAGATTTCATTGCCTTTTCACCTTTTCTATGGACAGCTCTATTTATATGACGTATAACATCGGAAATTCCACCATGTGAAATAGAAAAATTACAGTTGCAGACAGTGCAAAAGGCTGAGCCATCACCTTTGTCACTCTTGTGAATACAAGGGTAATCTTTACCCCAAGAAGACTGAAACTTGCAGTAGTACTTCTTTTTCTTGTTCGAACTGGCAACGGAATCGGGAGATCGTGGACGCTTCGACATGATGACGAATGATAAATAATTTCCACAGAATCCCATCTTTTATAATGTAGCTGATTTACTTCAACTTTGAATAACTTGGGGTTATCATGGCTTGATACTCGCAACATGACTGTTTAAACATAAACTTTCTTTGTAAATCGTCGGCAATCGACTTCGAGTTTGATCGCGTAATCCCACCCATGGCTTGATCAGATACTTACCAACACGGCCGTCTGAACATGATATCTTCAATTTTCTTTGAAAATCGTTGGTAATCGCACCTTATATCATTAATCCCAATTTCCTCTTCATTATTATCCAATAACAAACAACTACTGTGGTGTTAATACTGTTAATCTTGTCAATTAAACAGTTAGACGAGTCGACGATCGAGATTAACGTTGACAATGAAATCGCCGCCATCTTTACTTCTTTAAATGACCTCTGACCCACGCTATTCAGGACCTCTCAATCTCATTCTTATAAATAATTCGAAATGAGCAATAAAAACTTTTAAATTAAAATCAACTTATTGCCAAACTTTATTAATTTCGTATAAAAACAATAATTATCGTGTTATTTATATGGTATTAGCCTATTCCAAATATGAAAACACGTGTTACTAATTATAGTCACAACTGCCGAACGGTTGTCGTAAAAATTTCTGTCTCGTTTGATTAGAATTTTGACTCCAAAAAAAATAAAATTACAAGAAATGAAAAAGCGGGAGTATTTGTCTCCAGATCGGGAGGTCGGGAGATAAGGGTAAAAAGCGGGAGTCTCCCGCCAATAGCGGGAGTTATCACATGTATGCCCCTAGCGATATTTGAATCCCCCTTAGTCAATTTCTCACCCCTGTTAATTAACACACCGTATCTGCATAATTTAACCTCTTTCTATTAGATTTCTTGCCATAATTAGAATTTTACAGAGTTTTGTACAAATCACACCAGGCTGGTAGAAAAATATACCCTATACGTACAAATCACACTATAGCTACTTCTTAGTGAAAGCATCCACAAGATTTTTCAAAGTGATCAAGGGTCATAACTCTGGCAGTACTTATTGGAAATCAATAGGATTCTTTGTCTCATGACCTTATATACTATGTATAAATTTGAAGTCAATTAGATATTAATTTTAGCCTCTAGAGATTCTTTGTCTAATGACTTTATATACTATGTATAAACTTGAAGTCAACAGATATTAATTTTAGCCTCTAAAGAGAGGGACCACAAGAAATTGTGGACACAGGACGGATGGATGGGGGCGACGATAATATATGACCTCATTTCAATGTGGGCATATAAAAATATAATAAAAAATATGATATAGTAATATTATAGGCCTACAGGCCTGCTTTAATAAAAGATATGCTGGCACTGCCAGGCAGAATACGCCCACATTTTCTAGAGATGGATAGAGAACAAGCAATACCTACGGGTTATAAGAACTTTGGGTTATAAATATGCATGTCAAGTTTCATCAAAATAAGCTCAAAATTGTGACCTCTATAGGGTACACAACTTTGATATACCATATTTTTACGATAGGTAGAAAAGGGCGATTCTTCCAGTTATCCCAAGTGGTTTTAAAGTAACTAGTTTCGTTCGTATTGAACTCTTCAGACTGGTTAGACTCAAAATTGAAGTTCTATTTATACTGTTCCGGTACCCCAGTAAATTCTTTGGCGAGGTTGCCAGGATTATGGTGTAATTTGCTGGGGTTGGCAAGGTTTTGTATTACCAGGGTTTAGGTAAAATGGCGGGGTTGTTTTACCAGGGTTTGGTATTATGGTGGAGTTCATGATTTTGCCAAATGCCGATGTTTGGTATTATGGCGGAGTTCATGATTAAGCAAAAAAACAGGGTTTGGTTTCATGTTTTTAGAGGAGGAACAAGCCCACAGTGAGGCTGATGTACCCCGCTGAAATCACCAAATAATAAGATGACACATATTACACTGTAGATATGGAACCATTTAATCTTGTGCTTTTAGCGTTGGTTTCTAATCCTACCGTGTAAATTAAAAACATTGTTTATAAATTGACAAAAAGCGTTGAAAAATAACTAAAATGGTTTAATTATTACAATGGTTTAGATTAACTCATTCGGTCCTGCTCTCGCCAAGTGTCGTCATAATTAGCTACTGAGTACCACCCCATTACGCCACTTGTCACTGACTAGTGTTTAGTCAGACTCCCTCTCGACGCCAGGTGTCGTCATCTTTGGTGTACTTTATTATTATCAATAAAGTTATAAACAAAAGCCGTTTGACTTTCCAAAAGCCATTTGACTTTCCAAAAGCCATTATCTAGTAAACATATGGTTTGAACAAATGATTGGAATCATAAAATGTACAACGTTACAAACAGCGGTTTAGGTGCTATAAGGTTGCGAGTTCACGAGAAAATTCTGTTCATATCGGTCGCCATTTTGGACGTGGACCGCAATGTACTATTTTAATGATCAATAATAAAAGTTATAAACAAAAGCTGCTTGATTTCCAAAAAGTTGTAATCCCATAAAACAATAGTTTCATCTAATGATTGTGGTCATAAAATGTCTAGGTATTAGGTCACAACAAGGTGTTAGATTGTAAACTCACGTGAAAAAATGGAGAAAGTGTTCAAGTTCAACGACTGCTGTCGGCATCTTTATGCACTGTTTTATTGAGCAATAAAGTTATAATTATAAGAAAAACTGATTCGCTTTCCAAAAGTAAATGAGCCAATAGAAATATAGTTTAAAGGACCTAAGTCTGTAACCCAAAATCCTCCAAAATCTTCGACATCGAAATCACGAATTATTGGTCAATTAAAATCAACATTAATGATGTAAACTTACGGGGAAAAGATGAGCTTCTCATATACGATATTTAAGATAAAATAATTTTTTTAACATTGGTACACGAATCGTGTACCATAATGCGCTTTAGGCCCAGTTGTACTGAAAGACTCGAGGGACGAGGCTATCCACATTGCATCAAACCAAACGGAGCTATGTAGACTAGAATAACTAGACGCTAGAAATGTGCACTTGATTGAAATTGCTGGCTTATTTCGCCGAACATAACTAATTTGAAATTGGAATAAAAACGGAAACCATTGAATATGACGGAAACCATTGAATGTAAATCAGTTCATATACATTCATATTAAAGTATTATATGCATTGCGACCCACTATTGTGAATTTCTAGGTCCAAAATGTTAGCGATTTAGCTCCTTTAATTTTTTAACTAATGATTGAAATTTATTAAGTCATACAATTTACGACACAACACTGGTTTTTGGGGGTTAAGGCGATGAACTCTGTATAAAATTATTTTCAGAGGTCGCCATTTTGTATGGTAGTCAATATTTGTACACTTTGTTTTTTAATAATTTCTTCGTTATGGAAAGTGATTCCAACTCCGACTTAGATGGATTTTTTTACCGGAAAATATATTAGACATAGAAATTAGCAATAATAGTATCCTGCACAACGAATTGATTGACAATTCGAGTGAGGAACAAGACGGCTACCAAATACTAGCCTAAAATGGCGGATATTCTTTGAATCATAACCGAATTCGGTTATTTGCCAATCATTTTTATGAATTTGATTTTATTAGTTTATTTTTTTGACTGAATATGTTCGCATTGGTGACCGACGAAACCAATAGATATCACGCTGAGAAATTCAATGAGATTGAGAGGTTCGAAAAAAAAATTGGGAGGGACACGATAACGGCTGCAGAAATTCGTGATTGTCAACTTTATTTACAGTGCTAATCCTAAAAACTTATTGTGGACTAAATATATAATTAATTGTGCTTACTGTTTGATGCATGGAGCATTAAAATATAACTTTATAATTCAATAACGAAGCCTATTATTTATTTTACATATCTATACATAGTTCTTTGTATTATAATAAAGAATAACTTTGTTATTTGGTATTTTGATTTTTTTTAAAATATCCTTGTAAAGCCTGTTTTTATTTCTACATTTGGTAATATAAACATTTTTTGATTGGAGTGATAGTTTTTGTTTTGTTTTGTGTTATCTGCAATAGGTGAGATTATTGGATAATCCTTTAATAAGCCCTAGGCATATGGGTTATAGTCTGGTTAATTGGCTTAGAAGATTAGGCAGTAATTAACATAATTAGCTCTAGGGTTCAATGAGTTAATGGCAACAGCTTTAGTTTCTCCGAGATCCGTTCAAATATCTATGGCGTTCAGTTATTGGACGAGCTGTTGAACTTCCGAAGATGCTTTTAGAAATGGATTTCCCATTTAATTATCTAGGGCGTTCAATTATTGGACGAGCCGTTGAATTTCCCAGAGATGCGTTTAAATATGGATTTCCCCGTTATTAGATAAAACTTTTAATTTCCCGTGAGCCGTTTTTCTGATCAGTTCATTTTGATAACGATTATAAAGGCGAGTATAAAAAAAATGCGCCTTACTGTGTCAGTAGTATTTATTATCTATAAGCCTATAAAAATAGTATTCCACCATTGACAAATACGTCAAAAATCGATAATTAAATCATGTCCCATGTAATTATACATTTGGAACCCGGTAAATCACATCACAGGTTTGCGTTTCATAATTCGATATCTAAAATATTAGCTTTTTTAACACAATTTGTAGTTTTCCGTCTATCACTAACTATTCACTAACTTGCAAACGTTTTTATTCATCCGCCAATGATAGACACAAAGCCAAATTTGCACATGACAACCACGGTGAATCCATCAATGTATGATCCAGTTATTATTATAATATCTACCGGTACGTAAATTCACACAGGGCGTGGAAGACAGTCGTCTTCTTATTGCCAGTGGGTTTAATGCGACTTCAAAGAAAACACATCAAGTATAACTTTGTTTTCTTTATTTTGACATTCTGCTAATTGAGAAACCATTTGAGTAATAGAATGAATGAATGAAAAGGGGTTTAACGTCCTACGCTTGAGCACCTAACCTGGGCCAATTGAAGACGGGCATACGCCAACAGTGTGCTATGAGGGAAATTTTTGCCCGGGCAGCGGCGCTACGGTCACTCTTATATCGAATTCCAACTGCCAAGGGATCTTTTACGTGCACTCCCAATTTGTACACGGGACCTCGGTTTTTCATCCCATCCGAATGACTAGGCAGCTGTCCTTGTCAGGCCCTCCTTCTGCATCACTGACAAGGGGAAATCACGCCGGAAAATCGAGATGAACTTTCTCGGCCAATGCAGGGATCGAACACTCAACCTCCAGGCTAGCGAACCAGCGCCATATCCACTTAGCCACCGTGACCCCCCCATTTGAGTAATAGATACAGGTTATTGAATGGATTGAAGCTACATGTATGATCAAAAAACATCGACATCTCTTTTGATAATTGACGGTACCGGTAAATTATAATAATGAATCAATCCGTGATTCCATGTTGTATGAAACTATGAAACTATACTTAACTTGAAACGCCTTGATGTAAAATTTACAGCATTGTATAAAAAATACCAATGAACCTTTCAAATTTTAAAGATAGGTTGCCAGGCAACGAAACATACGCCAACAGCAGCTAAATCGTTCGGGCAGTCAACAAGAGTTATCGCATATTTTACTTTTTTCGGTAATGAAACATTTATAAAACACCAAAATCTGATTAAAAGTAACAACTCATTATGTTATTATCAGAAAATCATTCAAATTTGTTTGGCTTTGATAAAAGTTCTCCTCCATGCTGTTCAAGTTATCAAAATTCATTGAAACTCAATATACTTGTTCGTCTCATGACCTTAAACACTGTGTATCAATTTAAAGTCAATCGGATATTAACTTTGGCCTCTAGAACATGCCGTATAAATGTCGGCGTATAAAAATTATTTATTCAGAAGGGCTACAAGACGAACCACTAAAGAGTACAGGTTGAGAATTTAATTTTAATTATCCCGCTGTAAACATTGCCATTTCTAATACTTTCCTGAAAAAAAACCTGCTTTGTACGCAATCCACACGTACGGCCGCCATTCTCGGTGATCATTAAAAATTTCTAGGGGCTTGTTTTTGTGTATGTCATTTTCAAATAAATTCATCAGCATATTATTCGTTTTTGACAAATTTATACAGAGTACGGGTTGAGAATTTAATTTTAATTATCCCGCTGTAAACATTGCCATTTCTAATACTTTCCTGAAAAAAAACCTGCTTTGTACGCAATCAACACGTACGGCCGCCATTCTCGGTGATCGTTAACAATTTCTAGGGGCTTGTTTTTGTGTATGTCATTTTCAAATAAATTCATCAGCATATTATTCGTTTTTGACAAATTTATACAACTTTTATGGGAAACGATGATTATCAAAGAACCGTAAGTGCAACTAATGTTTTATCGTTTGGTTGAGCTTTTTACTAACCACATGTAGTTCATGTTTTTCGTGTTTTGACTTCGCCTATTTCTAATAAATTCTTCAGCAACTTTCTTGATTTTATCTCCATGGTCGCGTCATTTTCATGTTTTATCCTGATTTACATGTTGCTATTCATCTCAACTTGCAGTGGATGTATTTTTTAAAAAAAATAACTTGACTAATATATTTTATATTATATTTTGAGGTTAGGTGTTTATGACTTTAATCCCACTGTGTACCCATTTAAACATTAGAAAAATTTGTTCCACTTCACTAAATCCCTATATGTTAATAATTCTTTATTAATCACTTGATTCCAAAAAGAACTAATGGATTTTCGTTTTTATATCACATCTTACATTCAAAAACCAGAAATACCACATTGTTTTCGGTCATTGAAGACGTCATCATACCTCTACTACACCGTACTACACATCATTTGTAATAAAGTTCTATCTATGTAATTTTTTTTTCCAAGCTCGTAACATGAGAACCTCTATCATAGGTAGCGCCTGGTTGACAAAATTAATAATATTTATAAACCACGACACTCTACAAACAAAGTCTCAATCAAAAGGAAACATAATAGTTTGATGTGATGAGTTAATATTAAAAAAGACAGGACAGTAAAATCGTTTAGCAGTCAAACGATGCAAGTGCCGGTTGGGGTCAAAGTTGACGACATACATACGGGTCATTGGTACTATCGCACAGCTAGCTATATGTACAGTGAAAGGAACACGTGTAGTAAATTCTTTGGAAACATAGCCGACATGTTCAAATATTTATGGCATAACTAATCATTTAAAGAACTACTGTGGGAGCCTTTTCAAATCATTTAACCTGCTTGCAAGTGGTCAATACGTGATGTCAAAATGATGTCAAAAATAATCTGTCAAACTGAAAGAAGGCCAAACGATAAGACTGGTGAAGGAGAAACAAGCCAACAGTGAGGCTGATCTCCCCCGCCGAAATCCCAAAATAATAAGATGACACATATTAATTAATCGAACATTTATTTTTTTCAAAATATTAGCTTTAGCTCAAAATATTAATTATTGACTTAGTTAAGACATTCGCCTGATGAGTTATGTTCCAAAGTCTTGACCAATAAAAGTGCTTATCGCTCCTTAGCCAAAGCAGAAAATTTGCAACATTGAACTTAGTCAAGGTAATGCTAAAATGAATCTATACTCTGAGTTCTGAGTTACATTGCTATCACTTCATTACAACTAAAGTTATCGTGCCCCAAAGCATCAACCAATCAAATTTCTTATCGTTCTGCTTACCCTCAGCAGAAAAAGTTGATTAAAGAACTTGGTCAATATATCGGTGTTATAAAGCTAAAGCTATACACCAAGTGTCCTCACTCTCACTTAATCAGAACTTAATAAGCATCAACCAATCAAATTGCTTATCTCTGCTTACCCTAAGCAGAAAATGCTCACCTTCGAACCCCATCAAGGTATTCACCTAATAGACACCTAAGCCAAGTGTGAACATTCTAACTCAATTAGAACGAGAGTTATTGTGTTCCAAAATCTCGACCACGTTGCTTATCAGCCATCTTACCAAGAGCAGAACATGCTCATTATCAAACTCAGTCAAGGTATTGATGTAATGAACTACACACCAAGTTTCTTTATTTCACCTAATTAGAATTAAAGTTATCGTGCCCCAAAGCATTAACCAATCAAATTGCTTGCCTCTGCTTAAACTAAGCAAAAAATGCTTATCTTCAAATTCCATCATTGACCCAATAAACACTCACACTAAGTTTGAACATTCTAACTCAATTAGAATGAGAGTTATTCAGTTCCAAAGTCTCGACCAATCAAATTGCTTATCGCCCCGCTTACCCTGAGCAGAAAATGCTCATTATCGAACTTAGTCAAGGTATTGATGTAATGAAACTATACACCAAGTTTCATCACTCTCACTTAATTAGAACTAAAGTTATCGTGTCCCAAAGCATCAACCAATCAAATTGCTTATCTCTGCTTACCCTAAGCGGAAAATGCTCATCTTCGAACTCCATCAAGGTATTGCCATAATAAACACCTACACTAAGTTTGAACATTCTAGCTCAATTAGAAAGAGAGTTATTGTGTCCCAAAAAGTGTGACGGACGGACAGACGGACAGACAGACAGACAGACAGACAGACAGACAGACAGACAGACAGACAGACAGACAGACAGACAGACAGACAGACAGACAGACAGACAGACGAACCCATTTTGATAGTCCCCTGCTTTCTTCGAAAGGCGGGGGACAATAAAAAATACCAAGAATGAATGAATTGAGTTGTGCTATATAATACTAATAATCTAGACCTGTGTCACAAAATTAGCGTGTATAAATATTGATCAAATGTGAATAAAGAATGAAGAAGCTTTGATGTAATTGTAAGCAATTTATTTTTAGAATCACGTTTCGTTATAAAATATATGCTTCGGCGGTTTGAATAAGAATAAAAAAACAAACACATTTTTTATTTTCCCAGCAGCAGTTTTGAACTGTCGTCCGCGGATCCATGAACCGAAAAATCTAAAATGCTTGGCCTTAGTACAGTATGAATTAATTCTTTGATTGTTCGAATGCTATTGTTTTATTAATTCCCACCTGTGATTTACATGTCTGGGTATAATACAAAAGCATGCTTTTGAACATACACTTGAGTCATAAATTTCCCTTGTTATTAACATTAATTATTAGATTGGTCGAATTTGTGAACTTCAATCCTCGAAATACCAAATCAAATTGGAATAACACCTAGGTAAGACATGTACTTGGCGACAGTGATTCTTTTGGTGCCAGTACATGTATAACTCTCTCGTGAGTTTATCGCACTGCCATTGTGGGGTTGATTCTGGCCACGTGGAGGGCTTCGTTAATTCATTTGTTATTTTAATGAAGATGCATTTATACCTGTGATGTGATTTACAGAGTTCCAAATGTATAATTACCTGGGACATGATTTACTTACGTATTTGTCAATCGTGGAATACTATTTTTATAGGCTAATGGATAATAAATACTACGCATCTTGGGAAATTCAACAGTTGTCCAATAATTGAACGCCCTAGATAATTAAACTTGAAATCCATTTTTAAACACATCTCGGGAAATTCAACGGCTCGTCCAATAAATAAACGCCATAAATAATTGAACAGGAAGTTCGTTTTTAAACACATCTCGGAGAAACTAAAGCTGTTACCATTAATCTAAAACATTGTACTAATTAAACCATTTTTGTTATTTTTAAACGATTTTTATCAATTTAGAGAGGCGTATAAAAAGGCAATTTTTTGGACAATGAGGGGCCATAATTCAGGAAGTAACGTTCCAATGGGCGCAAATATCGAAAGGAACTAAGATCTTTGGGTTATAAATATTCATGTCAACTTTCATCTAAAAAAGGTTCAAAATTGTGACCTCTATAGGGTCCACAAGCTAAAAACGTGTTTTTAGTACAATCAGGGGCCATAATCCATTAAGTTTCGATCCGATACATGCCAATATTGAAAGCAGCTGAGATCTTTTGGGGATAAACCTATATTTCAAGTTTCTTTAAAATGGGGTAAGTATTGTGACCTGTAGAGAGTACAAACAATTTTGGCGGACAGACCTCCGGACGGACAGGACGACGGCATAATACGTCCAAATGAAAATGTGGGCGTATAAATATATAAATAATGAAGTAAACAATACGATCTTCAATACTCTCACTCAATTGAAACTAAAGTTATTCTAAAGTCTCCACATATGAAATTCTTTATGTAAATCTGCTTATTCTGAGCAGAAAATGCTCCTTACGAACTTCATCAAGGTAATGAACACCTACAAAAAATTGAACATCTACCTAAATTAGAAACAGATCTACAAACTAATTCTAAGAGTGAGTGATAAAGCTACAAAGCTAACGATTTGCCTGAAAAAAGAAACTAACTTTTTTCAACTTCTGGTTTGAGCCGTTTATTTTTTATCAGTATTTTCTTTTTAAGTTGATTTGGTGATGGCAATGGTACAATAGGTTCAAGCTGTAAAACAGATAAATAAAATGAATTAATCCATATATATCATTAACAATGGTTTAAATCATTTTTGCACAAAATCTCCAATTTAGTTTGATTATCAATATACTGTATACCTGACTACGTGAGTACAAGACTCACCAATTTTTTTATATAATAGAAGACGGATGTGTCTACTTTATGGGATACAGTCATTTTAACCTTTTTGTCTTAAAAAAGATAAGCTGGCACTGCCAGGCAGGATATGCCCACATTTTCGAGAGATGGATACAAAACATGCAATAATAATAATAATAATAATATGTATATTTATATTGCGCATAATTCCATGCTAATATGCATGCTCAAGGCGCTACACAGACGAGGTGCCATAATAGGCCGTAAATAGATGGGTTTTTAAATTAGATTTGAAAGTTTCTAGACTAGGTGACAGTTTAATGTTTAGCGGTAATGAATTCCACAGAACAGGCACAATATGAACAAAAGATCTGTATCCAAATGATTTGAGATTATATTTTGGGATTATAAGAAGATGTTCTTGCTGAGAACGGAGTGGACGTCTTGGAAGGTACCGTAATAACAGATCTGTTAGATAGAAAGGTCCAGTTCCATGTAAACACTTATACGCAAGGCACAAGAGCTTAAAATCTATTCTTGATTTAATGGGTAACCAATGGAGTTCTTTGATTGCTGGAGTAATGTGCGAGTTCCTGTTTAATCGACAGATGATTCAAGCTGCAGTATTTTGAACGGTTTGAAGTTTTGATATCAGCTTGTGAGGTATTCCAGATAACAAACTATTACAATTGTCTAATCTTAATAACACGAGCGATCGAACCAGAATATGAACTGCGTCATTTGATATTAGATGACGATTGTTTCTTATAGAACGGAGGTGGGAAAAACAGGTTTTACAGATATAATTAATCTGTACTTCCATGGAGAGTTCTGAATCGATGTAAACACCCAGATTTTTAACTTCGTCAGCTATTTTTAAGGTTGATGTTTCAGATTTTGATAATGTGCGTCTTGATCCAATCATGATAGCTTTAGTTTTCTCATCATTTAATTTCAACATATTGGTGGTCATCCAGTCTTTTAAAGATCGGGTGCATTGTGATGTTCGTTGAAATAATCTGAGTGTCATCAGCATAAGAATGATGTAATAAGCTGTGTTGGTGGATGATATGAGATACACTAGTTGTGTACAGAATGAACAGAACAGGTCCTAGAACCGAGCCTTGGGGAACTACCCAGTTTAATTCAACTGCATCCGACTTAGCATCTGCAATGACAGTTTACTGCATTCGATTTCTTAAATATGATGCAAACCATTTTAGACAAGGTCCGTGGATACCATGTTGGTTCTCGAGAGTATTCAACATTAGGTCATGGTCAATCGTATCAAAGGCTGCTGATAAATCCAATAACACTGGGGAAACCACTTTACCCCAGTCTACAGCGCCACGTATATCACTGACTACCCTAAGTAAAGCTGTTTCTGTACTATGTTTTTTTTTGTACGCAGACTGAAATTTATCGAACAGGGAATAAGAAGATGAATGTTCTCTAAGTCTAAGGTTAACAGCCTTCTCCAATATTTTAGAGAGAAAGGGAAGATTCGATACCGCTTGAAAGTTTTTAAGTATATTCGAATCTAAATTGTCTTTCTTGAGCAGGGGTCGAACAACTGCTTGTTTGAAAATGTCAGGAAAGATTCCACTTTTTATACTAATATTTATTATTGTTGTGATAACCGGAAGAAGACTATCTAAGTGTTGGATAACTATACCAGTTGGTATAGGATCGCTAATACAAGTTGTGGGCTTCGAAGAAAGAATTACTTCAGAGACCTCTTTTTCAGTGAAGTCAGCAAATTCAAGAAGTGGTACACCACAAAAGGTAGTTGTATCCTCCAAGGTGTTTGCAGAGGAGCTTTGTAATTCAGACCGAATCTTATCAATCTTGTTGACGAAGAATTTATTAAATGAGTCGGCCAAGATTTTAGAATCTTCAGAAGCTGGTAGCTTTGTGTTGTATTTCTTGCCAATCAATGAGTGCATGAATACTGAAAGTGATTTTTCCTACAATCAAAGGCCATAATTCATTTAGTTACAATTTGATATGCGCAAATATAGAAAGGAATCAAGATCTTTAGGTTATAAACATGCATTTTAAGTTTAATCAAAATTGAATTGAAATTGTGACCACTTCAGGGTCCACAACTTTGATATACCTTATTTTTACAATATTCACGTACAAACGGTGTCCATTCGCATACAAACAGCGGCCATTTTGTCTCTAAATTCGAGCTCAAATTTCATTAGGGTGTAAAGGTGATATAGTCAAACAATATCAATTGTGACCTCCAGACAATAAGGGACCATAATTCAGGAAGTTACGTTCCTATTGGCGCAAATATCGAAAGGACCCAAGATCTTTGGGTTATCAATATGCATGTTAAGTTTCATCAAAATCAGTTCAAAATTGTGACCCCTGAGCTATAGGGTCCACAACCTTGATATACCATATTTTTTACACTATTGGCGTACAAACGGCGTCGAGTTTGTCCTGAAATTTTGGTTCGATTTTCATGAAATTAGAACTCAACCTCCCTTAGTGTGTAATGGTAGTATAATCAAACATTTTTTTGTAAATCGGATAATAATTGTGACCTCCAGAGAGACCACAGGCGATTTTTTGGACAATCAGGGGCCATAATTCAGGAAGTTGCGATCAAATATGAGCAATTATTAAAAGGAACCAATATCTTTTGGTTAAAAACATGCATGTCAAGTTTCATCAAAATCGTTCCAAAATTGAGACCTCTATAGGATCCACAAGCCTAAACATAAGTTGCCAGGCAACAAAACATACGCCCACAGCAGCTAAATCGTCCGGGCAGTCAACAAGAGTTGTCGCATATTTTACTTTTTCGGTAATGAAACATTTATAATACACTAAAATCTGATTAAAAGTAACAACTCATGATGTAATTATCAGAAAATCATTGGAATTTGTTTGGCTTTGATAAAGTTCTCCTCCATGCTGTTCAAGTTATCTAAATTCATTGAAACTCAATATACTTGTTCGTCTCATGACCTTCAACAATTTGTATAAATTTACAGTCAATCGGTTATTAACTTTAGCCTCTACAGCGTCCACAAGATTTTTTTAAGTGATAAACGGCCATAACTCTGACAGTTATTATCGGAAATCGCTGAAAATCAATAGGCTTCTTCATCTCATGACCTTAACTCATTGACCCCTAGAGCTAGTTATGTTAATTACTGCTTAATCTCCTAAGCCAATTAACCAGACTATAGCCCCTATCCCTAGTGTTAATTAAAGGATTATCCATTAATCTCACCTATTGCAGATAACAAAAAATAGAACAAAAACTATTTCTCCAATCAAAAAATGTGTATATTACCAAATGTAGAAATAAAATAAGGCTTTACAAGGATATTTTTAATAAATAAAAATACGAAATATTAATAAAGTTATTCTTTATCATAAAACGAAGAGCGGTGTAAAATAAATAAGAGGCTTCGTTTATGAATTATAAAGTTATATTTTTATGCTCCATGCATCAAACAGTAAGCACACTTGATTATTTTTTTTAGTCCTCAATACGTTTTTATGATTAGCACTGTAAATAAAGTTGTCAATCGCGAATTTCTGCAGCCGTTACGTCCCTCGAATATTTTTTTTTCGAACCTCTCAATCTCATTGATTTTTTCACTTCAGCAGAATATTTATTGGTTTCGGCGGTCACCAATGCGAACATATTCAATCCAAAAAATAAACTAATAAAATCAAATTCGTTCTTCTTACGTTTTAATATATCTGTTGGCCCTGGCTTTGGACGTACAAATGATTGGCAGATAACCGAATTCGGTGTGTCATTCCAAATAAAATCTCGAAAGAATATCCGCCATTTTAGTTTAGCTATTTGGTAGCCGTCTTGTTCCTCACTCGAATTGTCAGTCAATTCGTTGTTCAGGATGCTATTATTGCTAATTTCTACGTCTAATATATGTTCCAGTAAAAAAATCCTTCGAAGTCAGAGTCGAAATCACTTTCCATAACGAAGAATTTATTATAAAACAAAGCGTACAAATTAATCTAATACCATTTAAAATGGCGGCCTCGAAAATAATTTTCTACACAGAGTCAGAGTTCATGACCTTAACCCCCAAAATCCGGTCTTGTGTCGTAAATTTTATGACTTCAATAAAGTTCAATCATTAGTTGAAAAATTAAACTATATTTCTATTGGCTAATTTACTTTTGGAAAGCAAATCAGTTTTACTTATATAAATTTATTGCTCAATAAAACAGTGCATGAAAGAAGCCGACCGCAGGTGTTGAACTTGAAAATTTTATCCATTTTTTTTTACTTGAGTTTACGACCTAACACCTTGTTGTGAACTAACCATTTTATGACCCCAATCACACTGCTAGATATATAGTGAGTACTAATGATCTCTGGGTGCTTATTTACTGGCCTATGTATCACTAAATCCATGAGGCCATCAAAAATGTTTAAATGTATTCACTATTCAGGGAAACTCGTGAGAAATATATGTGTTGTCAGTAGTGGCTTAAACCCGTCAGTACTTGCATCGTACGTCAGTATTCCTATAAATGGTCACTAATGATCAACTGGTTATTATTCCTTACTTGTGTCAGTATGTAAAGATAACGTGACTATTTAAACAAACGTGAGTTAAGCCGACTATATCACTAGTCGGGTATGGCGGGAGAAATTAAGAAAAGCGTGACTATTTATCAAAACGCCACTAATGAGATTCCGTCACTATCTGAGTGAAGCCGCCAGTTATCTTTGATGTGCGTCAGTAACTGGACCCGACGCCAGTAGAGCGTGAAATAGTTAACTATATACATTTCTAGTGAGTATTGCTACTATACGTGATTAATTAGTATCAGTTAAATTGTAACTTGGGAGGACAGCAACTGGAGTATTGTCGTCGATTTCGACTACCGCCGTAGATGGCAGAACATATATGTCCGTGATATAACACACCAAAGAAGACTTGCTGTGTTCAGTAACTGGACCCGACGCCAGTAGAGCGTGAAATCGTTAACTATATAGATTTTTAGTGAATATTGTTACTATACGTGATTATTATAAACATGTATCAATTATACTGAAAAAATGAATTATTATTTTTTAATATTCTCGAATCGGAGGAAATCTATTAAACAATTATGGATGGTAGTGAATAAAGGGACTATTTTTCAGTGATTTCGATTACCGCCGCAAAAGACACCGAAAATGGTTAGATATATCAATCTAAAATACCTTCATATTTAAATATGAATTTAAATGCACATTGGCAAGGTTTGATTCGTCACACCATTTGTGCCCGTTCTTATAACGGGTTTCCCATGCGGAATACGGCACAAGGTGCATTGTTATTTAATTTACAATTTATATTTATTCTCGTTACATTTTACATGCGGATTGACACATATTTTGGCGCAGGCGGCACTTTGATATCTGTATGGATTATTTTGGAATCACAACTATAATGATTATAAAAGGATCAACACCAATCTGTTTACGCTAATTTTAGGGCAATATGATAGCAGATAATATTGAACTTCATACATATATACAAGCTGAAATTCTGAACACCCAAAAGTCGTGTGAATATCTATAATTACATATTCTTTTTAATTTGTGCTATATAATCCGATTCCTGATAAACAAAAATAAACAACATACAATTCAAACGTCAACGCGACCATTTCAGACTTCGCCTCTAACCGTATCACAAATAGCCCGTGCAAAGCAATGAAAGAAGGAATTCTATTCATACATGTACAAGCGTGCACGAGCTTACTTGGGGTTTATATTGAAAAACGTTTGGTGCCAAGGCGACCGCTGTTCGTTTTCTTTATTTAAAAAGATGACTGGTATTAAACTGTTAAAATGACTAAGCTATATATCCGTCTTGGGACCGCCAATGTCAGAAAGGTACGTAGTTTTGAGAAAAAGCGAGCCACGATTATATGACACACTTCGTATGTAGAGAAAGGCTATCAATGAGATGCATCTCAGCTATCGGGGTCACGGTGGCTAAGTGGGTGAGGCGCTGGTTAGCTAGCCTGAAGGTCGGGTGTTCGATCCCTGCATTGGCCGAGAAAGTTTATCTCGATTTTCCGGCGTGATTTCCCCTTGCAGTGATACAGAAGGAGGGCCTGACAAGGACAGCTGCCTAGTCGTTCGGATGGGACGATAAACCGAGGTCCCATGTACACATTGGAGTGCACGTAAAAGACCCCCTGGCAGTTGGAATTCGATATAAGAGTAGGCCGTAGCGCCGCTGCCCGGGCAAAAATTTCCCTCATAGCACACTATGGCGTATACCCGTCTTCAATTAGCCCAGGTTAGGTGCATTGTAGTAGGACGTTAAACCCCATTTCATGCATTCATTCATTTCATCTCAGCTATGGTCAGTGAATTTGTCAGCGGCGATACTTTTTCGAATATGGACCCGTTCAAAAGAAGACTTGGACATTTTCTTTAATCTTTACAATATTAAATGGTATGGATGTCAATATTCCGATTACCGCCGTAGACACCGAAGATGAAGAGATAGATTGATCTATAAATACCTCCATATTTAAATATGAATTTAAATGCTCAGTGGTAAGAAATGAACGCGACACATTGTCTCCGATGTCAAGAGAATATTAGTAAATTATACCCGCTATCAAATCACCACAAAAATCCAAGGCACTCATTTTATTTCAGAAAAGAATAACTGTATTTAGATGAAGAGAGTCGTTTGCATAACAGAAATGTCCCGTGTATCAAAGATGAAAGAATATAATCGCACGTAGCCACTCTTTGTTGTTTTTATGCGAATTCAATTTATCTAAAAGGGGCGCTGAAGCAATTTCAGTAATTATTTTTGACCCGATATTACCATCGCCAATTTTTTTATATCATGGGATAAAGTCAATTAATTTTCGATAGAACTAGACGATATACATGCTTGAGATATGATGTGAACAATTAAATAGTTCATTAATAACAACCTCTTTATTTCTTATCGTTTTTAGATACAATATTATACACAGTCAAACTGGGGGCAAATATTGACATCTTTTTGTGATGGTTGGTTGATCAGAATGTTTTGAAGCGTAACAAATGCAGTGTGTTGATACTTTATTGGTGTCATAAAGTAATAAACTAATTAACAAGCCACATGGATTATTTATTTCAACCAAAATGTGTATTAGAGAGTTGAATTACGGTTGTTAATTTTGTTAATGATAGTAGATTATGACATTTATCACACAAGCGATATCTACTGTAGAATGTATTATTGGGTGATAATATTAAATATAATGCACCTTGTATATATTATAAATGTGTAGTTGCTAGTTTAATAGAGTAGGGGGATCACAGTGGCTAAGTGGATAAAGCGCTGGTTCGCTAGCCTGGAGGTTGAGTGTTCGATCCCTGCATTGGCCGAGAAAGTTCATCTCGATTTTCCGGCGTGATTTCCCCTTGTCAGTGATGCAGAAGGAGGGCCTGACAAGGACAGCTGCCTAGTCGTTCGGATGGGACGAAAAACCGAGGTCCCGTGTACAAATTGGAGTGCACACTGTTGGCGTATGCCCGTCTTCAATTGGCCCAGGTTAGGTGCTTAAGCGTAGGCATTAAACCCCATTTCATTCATTCATTAATAGAGTAGGAGGGACATTGTACAAATATAAGACATAATAACTTTTCCTGTGACTCGTTTATCCGATCGGTTCATTTTGATTACGATTATTTACGTATAAAGTAGGCTACGAATAAAAAAGGTGAATATTTGTAAGACTTCCAAATACGAACTGCTTACCGTATATATCCCATCGACAATAAATATCATAATTAATAAAACCGTTCCGTTTTCAATAATTATCACAGACACAAATATTAATTTTGATTGTTTTATGCATCAACACACAGAGTAAACATCTAACCACATCTTAAGAATTGGGCCTCTTCAATAGTTATAATATTAATTAGTCTAGAAAGCAGATCAAGCAGTATAGAATAAAGTGTCGAACAGAAAAATCATGCTTAGCGTGGAGCTATTACTTTTGATGTCACGTGGGAGCTTTTTCTGTTGATGTCACGTGCATATTCTCATTGAGGAAACTTAATTGACAGTATTTCATTTTTAATTTTGTTCATGAGGCCCAACACAGTAACTGATCTATAACAATGTATAGCTCTACCTGTACTTCAACGAAAATAAACGATCAGCGGCATGGAACCTGATTTACCGATTCGGGCGATTGATGATATATTTGTCAATGGCGGCATTGCTATTTTGAATGGATAATAATATTACGACCACGGTAAGTGGCTTTACCGAATTATATTCCCGATTTTATTCGTACCTCATATGTGAATAATCGTTATCAAAATGAAATTAAACGCTTCGTCTAATACTCCCTAACTCAACTCTCGCGTCATGTTTTTATTACTTAGCCATAACAATTAATTGCGTATTTATTTAATAATAAACAATGAACAACCCGCACCCGACACTAGGTCATTTTGGGACTAACATATGGTTTTCAATTTTTATTTCAATAATTCACTTGTGCGTAGGGGTCTTTAGCAGTAGGAGGAAACCGGAGCGCCCGGAGGAAACCCACGAGGTCGAGTAGGCGCCTCTATCTCCATGTCACAATTGCCGATCAACTAATTAAATAAATGCCAATTGAATTATCATAACCTGCCTTTTCTTTTAATCTGGTGTTGATTATCGAACCCATTCCGCGCAGTGAGTTGTGACTATTGACGACAATTGATTGGTGATTGTTAAAGCGCTTAAAAACGATTGAATTAATTTAGAATTGCAAAATGCAACACGTAATTTATTATATGTTACATATAAAAAATCTTAAATGAATTATTATTATTCGTTACATAATAAACCTTAAATGAATTTATCTAACTGAGCATATTTTCTGATATGGTCTGGTTATTTGAGCCTAAAAATAGAGGTAATCGAAATCACTGAAAAATAGTCCCTTTATTCACTACCATCCATAATTGTTTAATAGATTTCCTCCGATTCGAGAATATTAATAAATAATAATTCATTTTTTCAGTATAATTAATACATGTTTATAATAATCACGTATAGTAACGATATTCACTAAAAATCTATATAGTTAACGATTTCACGCTCTACTGGCGTCGGGTCCAGTTACTGAACACAGCAAGTTTTCTTTGGTGTGTTATATCACGGACATATACGTTCTGCCATCTACGGCGGTAGTCGAAATCGACGACAAATACTCCAGTTGCTGTCCTCCAAGTTACAATTTAAATGATACTAATTAATCACGTATAGTAGCAATACTCACTAGAAATGTATATAGTTAACTATTTCACGCTCTACTGGCGTCGGGTCCAGTTACTGACGCACATCAAAGATAACTGGCGGCTTCACTCAGATAGTGACGGAATCTCATTAGTGGCGTTTTGATAAATAGTAACACTTTTCTTAATTTCTCCCGCACGCATCCGACTAGTGATATAGTCGGCTTAACTCACGTTTGTTTAAATAGTCACGTTTACTTTACATACTGACACAAGTAAGGAATAATAACCAGTTGATCATTAGTGACCATTTATAGGAATACTGACGTACGATGCAAGTACTGACGGGTTTAAGCCACTACTGACAACACATATATTTCTCACGAGTTTCCCTGAATAGTGAATACATTTAACCCTTTTTGATGGTCTCATGGATTTAGTGATACATAGGCCAGGTAATAAGCACCCAGAGATCATTAGTAACAACTATGCCTGCTACCGTGTCATTAGCTGTAACTATTGTTTTATAAGATTACAACTTTTGGAAAGTCAAACGACTTTTGTTTATAACTTCTTGGTTCTTATTATTGATCAATAAAATAGTACTTAGCGGACGGCCGTTTAAAATGGCGACCGATATGAAAAGAATTTTCTCGTGAACCCGCGACCTTTTAGCACCTAAACCGTTGTCGTAACGTGTACATTTTTTGATTCCAATCATTAGTTCAAACTATATGTTGACTAGATAATGGCTTTAGGAAGTCAAACGGCTTTTGTTTATAACTTTATTGATCAATATAAAAGTACAATAAAGATGACGACAACTGGCGTCGAGAGGGAGTCTGACTAAACACTAGTCAGTGACAAGTGGCGTAAGTCGGTAGCAAATTTTGACGACACTTGGCGAGAGTAGGACCGAATGAGTTAAACACTGTGTATAAATCTAAAGTGAATCGGATATTAACTTTAGCCTCTAGAGCGTCCACAAGATTTTTTTAAGTGATCAAGGGCCATAACTCTGACAGTTATTATCGGAAATTGCTGAAAATCAATAGGCTTCTTCGTCTCATGACCTTAAACACTGTGTATAAATTTAAAGTCAATCGAATATTAACTTTGGCCTCTAGAGCGTCCACAAGCAAAAGTGGGTGTATAAAAACGTGATTTTTCGTACAATCATGGGACATAATCCATGAAGTTTTGATCCGATACATACCAATATTGAAAGCAGCCGAGATCTTTCGGGAATGAACCTATATTTCAAGTTTCGTCAAAATCGGATAAGAATTGTGACCTGTAGATAGTCGACAAACAATTGTGGACAGACGTACAGGGACGACATGAAAATGTGGGCGTATAAGTCAAAGAAAATTGATACTTTATTGCCATATTACAGTTATCTTGATCCATTTTCAGTATGACACATCGATTTGGTAATTTTTCATCAGCGGCTTTTCATCTAAATAACAAACTACAAGTATTCATAAACTTCAACCCTTACAACGTCTCGAAGACTGGTGTAGTAATTTTGATTAATGTAGTGTAAAAATTAAAATCGGGTCGCAGATATTTATTGAAAGGAAACTTGACAGAAAAAAGCATTGCTATGTGAATTTAACAGCTCCAGAAATTGAATATTTGTTTAATAAATCACATGCTGATTTCAAATGAATTGTCATCAGTCAACCCACTATTAAGTGGAAAGATTTGATTGCTTGTATGTAATTCCATTTTTATGAAACAAATTCCTGCAGGTGTAAATGCACCACTTTTATAAATGGATGATACTTGTAATCTTTCAACTCTGAATATAAGAATATATTATCACTATGATAATATGTGAGAATAATGTTTTCATTTAAACGCACAATTTTAAAATAACAAAAAATACACCCACACTAGTAAATTCCTCCGGACAGTTGATAATTAAAACATTTACAGCACACTAAAAACTGTTTAAGCCTAACAAACCCATTATGTAATCATCAGAAATCATTAGAACTTCTTTGGCTTCTAGTTCTGCCCCTAGTTACTTTTGTGTTGGTCGGATGTTGTAAGAACTTCATCTCATGACCATGTTTTTAAATTTAAAGTCTAAAAGTCAATTGGATAATTACAATTGCTAGACGCCAGATGGGATGATGACAATATGCAACCACATTTCGATGTGGGTGTACAACAAGCAGTTGCCATAGAAGATACGGCAATATGTACAGAGAAGGAAATGGGCCATAATCTAGGAAGTTACAGACTAATATGCAAATATCAAAGTGTCAACAAAATCGAATCAAAATTGTCAGCCCTAGCGGGTCCACAATCTTGGTAAACCATACTTTTACACTATTTGCATATGAGGATATTGTCGGGCAGTTTCAGTTTGATTTTTACGAAATTCGATCCCATTCATGGTAAGGGTGTAAAGAGCGGCCCACACTGCCACAAGATGCCCTGACTCTACCCAACGCAACGTCTTGTCTCAAATAATCTGTGCAATGAGTACAGTCCCACGACCACGATACAATCGATTTCAGTTCAGTCATGGCCTGTCTGAGCATGTTCAGTCATAGTTGGATGCAGTCAAAACCCATCATGTTTGTGTGGACACTCACACGACACAATCAATTGTCTTACTTTTGTTTAGCCAATCAGAGAGTAGCATTTAGTCATGTGACTGTGCAGGTCATGTGCTCCTTGTTTTCCGGTGAAAATTCAAGATGGCAGATTTTTTGACAGAATAGAGAGAGAGCATGAGTTGGTTAAAATTTATGCTTCTGGTTTACTTTTGGAATCACTCGCTAGAGGGAAATGGCGTAACTCCCGACGCATAATCTGTGAGAGTCGGGCCTGTGTGGACTGGTACCATCGTAGGCAAGTAAAATTGTAGCGGTATGGGCCAAGCTTAACAGTGATATATTCAATGGGATAAAAATTGTGACCTCTAGGGAGAACCACAAGCTAAAAACTCAATTTTTTGTACAATCAGGGGTCAGATTTCAGAAGTTGCTGTTCCATGTGTGCGAATATCGAAAGAAACTAAGATCTTTGGGTTATACACATACATTTCAAGTTTTATCTAAATCTGATGCAATTTGTGACCTCTAGAGTATCCACAACCTAAAATGTTGTTTTCGTACAATCAGAGGCCATAATCAATGAAGTTACGATCCGATACATGCCAATATCAAAAGGAATCGAGATCTATGGTAAACCTATATTTCAAGTCTCGTCAATATCAGATATAATTTGTGACCTGTAGAGTGCTCACAAACAAATTGTGGGCGACATGAAACAGTATACGTCCACATGAAAATTTGGGCGTATAAAAAAAAGCTTGCTGATTATTCATAGCAGCTCTAGTAATTTCCACGTGGCAATCAAAGGAAGATGATCTGGACATGGATTGTACATCTATCGCACATCTTGACACTCTGTGTAGAGCGTATGAATTCCAGGTGTACCTTTAGATATTAAAATAATAATTGGACCATAATTTAATGGATTCACAGACCAGTTGAATATAATCCTTGGATAGAAGACAGAATACACTGAGAAACAGTCATTAAATACTATGAATCTCCAACGATAACCCCGAGGACACGTGACATCAATTGAAATTAGGTCAATATACCAGTGATGCTAGTTTTAGTTTTAAATAAGCTTACGTATTTACTATTATGATTTTTTATTTTATACCCATGCTGACAAGAGGACTAATTTTAAAAATATTGTCATTATTATCGAAAGCTGAACATATACCTGGTGGTGTCTTAATTATAGGAAGGTAGATACAGTAAGAATTAATAGCTTTAGCAGAATATCAAGTCCTCTTCAAATTTCTGTTTTTAATTTGTAAACAATATATAAGCTTATATATTCTTTATATTCTAGATTTGTAGCTATCAAAGCCAATACAATGTATCAACACGTCCATAACTTACTGGTACGCCTTCTATCGGTCGTTTCAATAAGAAATCACCCAAAATATCTTCACAATACTTGGACATCTTATACTGCTGAAATTTGCTGAAAAATACAAAAAAAAACCTCCAAACATAATCCAAAAGAACCCATTTTAATGGTCCCATGCTTTCTTCAAAAGGCAGGGGAAAAAAATATAAACTTAGAAAACAATAGGCAGTAATATTAATAGTTCTGGGGACAAAGCATATATATTATGTATAGGATATTAACCTACGCGAGGGTGCTATATTATATAACCCGCGGGCGCAGCCCAAGGGTGATATAAATATAGCAACTGAGGTATGATTGGTTAATATCTGACATATACAACGCCCACCCTTAAATTAAATGGACTCTTCCATTACAGGCCAACGACGATTGGGCTACCTACTCGGTACTTTCCGTCAAATAACGAATATTACCGAGTTAATCACGTGGAATTACGTGGTTGTTTACAATTCGCCATTTTGAAGAATTGAATAGCAAAAAAAATGAATAGGAATACGAAGTCAGACGAATAGTCAACCCCTTTAGCAAACAAATTGGCGATGGAATTGATGTGGATGCAACTATCGATGAGGATCTATTCAAACCTAAAGAAAATTTGGATCAAAAGGTGTAGTTTGTGGACGGAAAGATGATTCTGAAAGATATCTTAGACATGGTCGAGTATGGATAACCGATTTAAATATGCCGATAAGTACGCCGTTTATTTCTGTCTTGAATGTTACAAACTGTACCATAATACTTTTTAATTGTTACAAGAATAAAAATTTATTTCTGTGTTTTTTTGTATTATTTCGATCATCAGCGGTTGATAGGAGTCGAATACATCGACCTGAGATGACGTCATTAGCGGTTGATATTTCATATCAACCTGTCACGACGTCATCAGCGGTTGATACGAACAGAATATCAACCTATGATGACGTCATGACAGGTTGTTATGAGATATAACTGCTATGCACATCAAAGAGAAAACTAACGCCAGTTGTATATGACTATATAACTATACTTATTATGCCATAAACTGTCTCAATCAGTAATATTTGAACATTGGCTTTGGGTATAGTAAATTTAAGATTATCTGATATCATTTTCTAGCTAAAACAAATTCATACATTTACACATTTAATTCATATGCTTTTAAAATGTAAATGAATGTTCAATAATATTATTCATATTTATACAATCTAAATATTACCTGCAATGATTTTCAAATGATAAAATAACAGGATATTCAGAAGTTACAAATGCAGTTTCTTTGATTGCCATTATTACATCCTGGAAAGGGAAAAACACAAATTTTAAGAAAAGTTGCCAGGCAGGGCTCACACTTGCATTCAATTTTTTTCCGCCAAAATGGATTCTAATTTTTATGTAAAACAAGGATGATTTTTTTTCCCTCCAACTTGAATATTTTATCCGCCAAAAATTTATGATAAAATAGGTTGCCAGGCAACGAAACATATGCCAAAAGCAGCTAAATCGTCTAGGCAATCAACAAGAGTTGTCGCATATTTTACTTTTTTTTCTGAAATGAAACATTTATAATACACTAAAATCTGATTATGTAATTATCAGAAAATCATTCAAATTTGTTTGGCTTTGATAAAGTTCTCCTCCATGCTGTTTAAGTTATCAAAATTCATTGAAACTCAATATACTTGTTCGTCTCATGACCTTAAACACCGTGTATAAATTTAAAGTCAATTGAATATTAACTTTAGCCTCTAGAGCGTCCACAAAATTATTAAAGTGAGCAAGGGCTATAACTACGTAAGTAATTATCGGAAATGCTGAAAATCAATAGGCTTCTTCGTCTCATGACTTTAAACACTGTGAATAAATTTAAAGTCAATCGGATATTAACTTTAACCTCTAGCACGTCCACAAGATTGTTTGAAGTGTTCAAGGACCATAACACTGACAGTAATATTCAGAAATCGCTGAAAATCAATAGACTTCTTCGTCTTATAACCTTAAACATTGTGTATAAATTTAAAGCCAATCGGATATTAACTTTAGCCTTTAGAGCATCCACCAGATGGATGGGGGCGGCGCCAATATACAACCACATTTCAATGTGAATCTAAATAAATATAAAGTGAGAGGAGTCCAAAACTATATAAAAAACATAAACTTAGATGGAATCTAAGTCATAATAAACTAGATACTGTGATACTAGTAGTAGGAGTGTATAAAAAATAAAGTCATAAGTATCACTTAACCATCTTTAAACTTTCTAACGTTTCGTAAGTTAAGACTTACGTCTTCAGAGTCTTACCTTACGAAACTTTAATGATGGTTTAGTGATATGTATGACTTTATTTTTTATACACATTTTAATGTGGGCGTATAAAAACAACACATATTGTAATAATATAAAACAATTTTTTTTCTTGTACATTCTTAAAGAACAATATATACTATTCATAAAAAGTAGGGGATATTTGATTTTGGGGGCATAACACTAAAATATGCAAATGACTACGAAAAAAGTCACTATAGAACCTAACAGAAGAAACATACATATGACGCCCAAACGCACAAATAGCTACCGCATGGAATGCAGGTGATGCTTGGGATCATTATGGGGGTCCAACCCATGATTTGCACGACACTGATTTTGAATGTTTCAGTCATTGTAGCAATGAATTCCAGGGTGGAAACATCAGTTTAATTGTTTTAGTGACCATCAATTTTTTTTTGATATGCGTCGGCTTACCCAAAATGAAAGGTTACGTGCCCTTGGCATGCTGCAGATCGGCACAACACAGGCGGTTGTGGAGCGGACGATGAATGTTTCTCAGTCTGTCATAAGCAGGCTATGGTCCAGATACCGTGATACACAATCTGTACAGGACAGACCACGCTCAGGCAGACCAAGGGCGACAACTCAAGCCCAGTATCGATTTATCTGTACCTTGGCCTTGAGAAATTGTGTCATCACAGCAAATCAGATCAGCGCTCCTCTTCAAACAGACACTGGTGTGAGAGAGAGTGGCCAGACCATTAGGAATCGACTGCATAGGGTCACCTTCGCGCCTGACGTCCTCACGTGATCCCTTGTTTAAGAGATCATCACATTTAGACCAGAGGAAGGAGGGGGGCATTGTCACCCGAGTGGGGGCGTTTCTGGGATAATTGAGGTCAAAGGTCACGGAAGGCCAAATAACGAAAGAGACGTATATAATTCAAAATCTGTTCAGAATAGGGACGAAAATCATTGATAACAGCAATGAGACAATTATAATACAGTAATATAATAATAACATTATATCTGGAATTTCAAACTAAGACCCGTATTTTGGCATTAAATCCCCCCCCCCCCTTCATTATCTCATTATCATCATAGTTATAGAGTTTAAGTTTAATACCCCACAACTTTGATCGCTATTTAAGGTAAGTAAATATGAATGTGCCATATTTGAAGAGGGTAATAAACAAGCTTTTCTATAATTTTATGGCATATAATGTTACATATCATATGCCATAAAATTATTTACATATTTGATGAAAGAAATCAACAAGCTTTTTGCTGATAGGTAACATTATATCTGGAATTTCGTACTAAGAACCGTATTTTGGCATTGAATACCCCTCTCCCCGTCATTATCATAGTAATAGAGCTTAATACCACCAAATTTTGATTCTTTTTTTAAGGTAAGTAAATATGAATGTGCCCCTCCCCCCTTCATTATCATAGTTAATACCACCAAATTTTGATCGCTTTTTAAGGTAAGTAAATATGAATGTGCCATAAAATTATTTACATATTTGAAGTAAGCAAACAACAAGCTTTTCAATGATATGTAACATTATATCTGGAATTTCGTACTAAGACTTGTATTTTGGCATTGAATACCCCCCCCCCCTTCATTATCATAGTAATTGAGTTTAGTACCAACCAAACTTGACCGTTTTGTAAGGTAAGTAAATCTCAATATGCCAGAAAATTATTTACATATTTGCAGAGAGAAATAAACAAGCTTTTCGCTGATATGTAACATTATTTCTGAAATGTCCTACTAAGACCCGTATTTTAGCATTAAATCCCCCCCCCCCCCGGCTTCATTATCATAGTAATAGCGTTTAATACCACCAACCCCCCCCCCCCCGCTTCATTATCATAGTAATAGCGTTTAATACCACCAAACTTTGATCGCTATTTATAGTAAGTAAATATGAAATATGTATGCGCCATAAAATTGAAAAGAGCAATCAACAAGCTTTTCAGTGATATGTAACATTATATCTGGAATTTCGTACTAAGACTTGTATTTTGGCATTGAATACCCCCCCCCCCTTATTATCATAATAATAATAATAATAATAATATCTTTATTAGGGTAAGAAATTAGGCCAGGCCTTTTTTCAATTCTGCCCTTGAAACATAACAAAAACAATATAAGAACAACAAGAACAACAATGAGATCAAATACAGATATACAAAATTTAAAATTACAATATTAAAATATAAAATTTGTAATAAGGTTAACTACCTTCTCTATTATGAATTAAAATTATGTACATAAGGTTTACTGAGGTTGGAATTTATGTGTAAAAGAATATTCGCTTTAAAGTTTGATAATACAGGTGTGTTTTTTATTGAGGTAGGTAGATTATTCCAGAGACAAGGTCCAATGTATTTTAAGCTATTTTTATATATTGATTTTTTAGGTTTAGGAATATTAAATCAAAGATTAATATTAGTATAAGGTGTATTTTTAAAAACGAGAATATTAGTTAAGTAGTTTGGGCATTTTTTATGAACTAATTTGAACAGTAAGATGTATTTATTGAAGGTGAACCGATTTTGAATGGTTAAAATATTTAATGATGTAGCCAAGGTTTCATAAGTAGATAAGGTTGAATTTTTCGGTAGCGGCTTATCATTAACTAATTTAAAAGCCAATTTTTGCACACGCTGTAAGTTATTCAAAGATGTTTTACTACAGGTATCCCATATGGTGGAGCAATAATCTAGATGTGACTGAAAATGGCCAAAATAGTATAATTTTAACAAGTTTGACGGAAGAAGTGATTTTATCTTTTTTAGTTGATACAGTTTTTTATTTAGTGTTTTACACATGTATTCAGTATGTTTATTCCAAGAAAATTTACTATCAATGATTACTCCTAAGAGTTTAAATTCAGAAACATTTTCAATTTGATTATTATTGATTTGAATGTCAAGTTTATTTAATGGATTTTTAAGTTGATAATTTGTAGCTATTAACATTGATTTAGTTTTTGGTTCATTGATAATCATAGCATTATTTTGACACCATTGTTTTATTTTATTGCTTTCCAATTGGAGTTTATTATTAAGAGATGTTATATCCGGAGAAGAGGTATAAACAGTGGTGTCATCTGCAAACAGATTGCAATTTACAGAAAGAGAAAACGGTAGATCATTTATAAAGAGATTAAAAAGTAAAGGTCCAAGGATTGATCCTTGGGGTACACCAGAAGTTATATTTTGAAATGAAGATTTATTTTGTCCAATTGATATACACTGTTTTCGATTATTAAGGTATGATTTCAATAATGAAAGTAAGTTTTCAGAAAAATTATACAGCTGAAGTTTTTGTAGAAGAAGATTATGATTTACCATGTCAAAAGCTTTTCTGAAATCAAAAAATATTAATCCTGTCAGCATATTATTATTTAGAGCGTTATAAACATTTTCAGTGATATTAACAAGGGCTGTATGACAGGAGCTATTTGAGCGGAAGCCAGATTGATTTAAATATAAAAGATTATTTTTATTTAAATAATTAGTAATATTTAAATTTATATGTTTTTCAAGGGGTTTAGAGAGAGTTTGCAAAATGGATATTGGCCTATAATTACCGGTTAGGCTTTTATCACCTGATTTGAAGAATGGTAGTACCTTTGCCTGTTGTCATGAATGTGATTATAAAGACGAATGAATACGAACGATGATGGCTTTACTTAGCTTTAATCGACTTCAAGGAAGCATGGCAAAATCATCACTAAAAGACGGCGGAAGGTCAAGGACGCAAATAGCGCCACCTGAACTACTTCCGTCAATAACGAATCGGCAGTATGAAACAACAATCAATAATTATCACACCTGTTTTAAAATGTCAGGAAATATGTTCTTTTCAATGCAAAGGTTAAATACATATGTTAGAGAGGTATTTAAAATTGAGGATCCAGTTTTGAGAAAATACGAGCTAACACCATCAATTCCTACAGATTTTGATGTTTCTAAATTTGAAAGATATTTGTATACGTCACAAGTAGAAATAAAAGGTATTTTACATTGAGGAGTACAAGATGAAATTTGATGGTTTACAAAATTAGAAATACTATTAGAATCGTTTTTGCTTAACGAAGTTGGGACATTGTTGAGTAAGTTATTTGCAACATGTATAAAATAATCATTGAAAGTGTCAGGATCCATTTGAGTAGGTTGCAATGAAGTTTTATGAAAAGCATTATTTGCCAGTTTTATGGCATCCCAAATATTTTTACTGTTTTTTCGGTCAGATATCAAGGATTCTAAGTATTTTCGTTTACTTGCTCTAATAGCTGTTTTAACTTCATTTCTTACTTTTTTATAATTAGTAACATCACCTTTTTTCTTTAAATAATCTCGTTTATGAATTAGTTGAAATATTTCATGAGTTAACCAAACTGGTTTATCAACGTTTCTTACTCTCTTAGTTTTTAAGGGGGCATGTTTATTTATTATTGGAGTAATAATTGAATACCAGACAGATAAAGCTAAATTTGGATCAGAATAATTATAAATATAGTCAAAGGGAGCTGTATGCAATTCATATAAAAATTGATCTTCATTAAAGTTTTTAAAAGACCTATATTTAATTGTCACATGTTTATTTTTAGGAAAAGAAGCACCCTTTTTCTGCTAGGTAAAACACACTGGGTAATGGTCCGAGGCAGCATAACAAGGAATTTTGATTTCTTTGACATGATCAGGGTCTGAAACAATGAGATGGTCTATTAATGTTTTCATTTTATCAGTAACTCAATAAGTTGACTGAGGCAAAAAGTTTGTAACAAATCGGTCCAATATTTATTTTGATTTTTGTAAAGATCTATGTTTAAATCTCCAATCAAAAGAATTTCATTTTGATTATTCCATACAGATTCCATCATTTCCGAAAAAGAATCAATCCATATTTTAGTTGAGGCTGGATTACGGTATATACAGCATATGAGAATTGGCTTTGACTTCTTTAAATTTAGTTCTATCCAGATCGATTCAATATTTGGATGTTCCAAATCTGGGCGATGTTTATAAATGAAGTTATCTTTTATGTAGAGCAATGTTCCAGAAGAACTTAAATTAGACTTATCTTTTCTTAACGGTTTATGAAATCCAGTAATATGTAATTGATCATCATCTATAGAATTAGTTAAATGTGATTCGGAAATAGCAAATATATCAAAGTTTTGGATGAAAAGACTAAGTTCTGGAATTTTATTAAAAAAATATTGAACATTTAGATGACCTACATGTAAACCTTTTTTGCTTAAAGCTGGGTTCATCTATTATATAATTGTAATAAATGATGAAAGGAATAAACTAGGTATCTTTGTAAATAACACAAAGTAAGAATTAATTTTAACAAATAATAATAATGTGAATATTTATAATGCGCTATGTCCACAAACTAAGTTTATGCTCAAAGCGTGACACAATAATAACACTGTTAATGTTAGAACGGTTACACCAATATATTATAATGGTGTGGTATGGATAGAAAAACAAGTGCAAGTAAGCTCTCTTTGTGAGGGAGGTGTTTGCAAACCATAGCATAACAGGAAATGTAAATTTCTGGAAAATAATGATACCGGGTATTCTAATTTGGCATGCTTGGGGAGATAATATGCTTCCTAATTAGTTTGCTTAAACAGGTATAACCATAAGAATTAAGATGTACAGAATCATGATATAAATTCTGTCTGATTTAATTAGGTGATAATTATAAAATACGTTTCCATGATCAATAGGTATGTCAAATCCACAATCCTCACATACATCATATAGTATGTCATTAATTCGATTTATAATGATATTTGAAGAGCGAGAAAACCTTGGCAATAATCTAATGAATATAACAGATGCATAAGGGAATTTAGAGAAACACAATTCTATTAAAGTTTTATAATAATTACGAGTATAGTCTACATACGGGCCATATTTTGAGTCATTAGATCCAATTAGAAATATTATATTGCGGACATTATTTGATGAGGTACAATTATCAACATAAGTGATGACATCTTGTATAGTCGCCCCTGGCAGAGCTCTCACTTCTGTGGATTTGGTTTTATCCAATCCGTTTGGTTTGATACCTTTAAGTATGGATGATGATCCTATAACAATGTTACGTTTATATTCCAGTTTTTTCACATTAGAGAATTTTTTATAAATTGGGCCTAAGTTACATGTATGGTCTTCTGTACGTAACAAGTGGTTTAAATGATTCCTGACTGTTTACATTTTTCAGCAAAGTAGTAATAGATTCAATTTCAGAGTCAAGCTTCTTTATTTTGTCCGTCAAAAGTAACACATCACAATTTAGTTTTTCAATAGAGGCTTTATATTTATCATTGTTGAAACAGGTGTCATCAGGATCCCCAGCGAAAAATAGTTCTTTGGCTATGGTTTGATCATTATCAGAGGAATCATTTTTTGTGTTTCTGATATTACGGCCAGTACCAAAAGATGTATCTAAAAAAGACCCAGAATGAATGGTGTCCACCTGGATATTCACAGGTGTAAGGTAAACTACAGGTAGATGGGTTTCACATTCAGACAGAGTTAACATCATACTGCTATTATGAGAGTGGTGGGGGGTACTGCAATTTCTTGGAGTCGGAATGGTTTTAATACTTTGATTAGGCGAGAGAGGTTGCAATATAGAATCATTTTTACTTAGCAATAGCGGAACTGAATAATCGTCTTTGGCGTTACTTCTTACAGCGCTTTTGAATGATTCGCGGACATGAATGTTGAGTTCGCTAGCCTCCTCGCAGTTTATCAGATCTAACATGGAGTTAAAATGTTCGCTTAAAAATAAAGTTTGCAGTTCTCCATTTATTAGTGCTGTGCACGTTGTGTGATACGGGAGCAGGTCGTTTCATCCCAAAACCGTTTCACCCCGGGCTGTTTCATCCGGGCTGTTTCATCCCAATTTCATCTCGGGCTGTTTCATCCCACATATAGGGCTGTTTCATCCCACAAATATAGACACATTTGACGTATTTTTAATATTTTATTCATTCATCAATAATCTTGGGCTATTTCATCCCACATATAGGGCTGTTTCATCCCACAAATATAGACACATTTGACGTATTTTTAATATTTTATTCATTCATCAATAACAATTCATGGCTAATTTAGTAATACTATTTGTATCATTTCGTAATACTATTTGTATCGGATTCATCGCCGCTGGGCGTCTGTGGTATACCAGTTGCTAAATCTACTTCCCTAGTAACACACTCGGCGCAAGCAAAATGAAGTTCAATCTTGCTTTTCCTGGCGGCCAAATAATCTTTGTTGGTAATGCCTAAAAATAAATATATCGGATTTACTTTCAATAAATTAAATATATATATATAAAATAAATAATTACTATATTCGAGTTACTAAATAAATATATGATTTACTATCAATAAATAATTACTATATTCGAGTTACTAAATAAATATATGATTTACTATCAATAATATTTCAAGGCAACTCACCTGTATTGCATGTTCGATGCTGCCAACGATCGCAAATGTCACATGTCACGGCATGTTGACGGGGTCTTACTACGGAGGAACAACGAATACATAGATCAGCCATGGTGAAAATCCAAAAGATGAATAATAATACTTCACTTTCGATCATATTTATAGTCAGAAAACGCTCTAGATCAAAGTAATTATATTTATATTGATTATGTTGATCATTTATCTGGCTTCCTATTTAAAATGTGTAAATACAACTCAACTCTGTGTCATGTTTTTATTACTAATCCATAACAATTAATTTGTGTTTATTTAATAATAAACAATAAAGTACATGTTTATTTAATAATAAACAATAAAGTACATGTTTATTTAACAATAAGTAAGTGTTTAACAGTTTATTCGACAATAATGTCAATAAGTACAACTCCGTTAATTAACTGCTACTATAATAACAAGGGGGATGAAACAGCCCGGGATGAAACAGCCCGATAGAAAATCGGGTATGGGATGAAACAGCCCAGGGTGAACGGGTCTTGGGATGAAACGACCCGCATCCGTGTGATACAGATTGGGAGTGTATGACTTTGACTTCATCTTTGATGACATTTGAACTCTTGTTATAGATTTATCAAGTGTTAATTTTACATTTGTATTTACATTTTCCTGATGGCTTAGATTTTTGTAAAACAAATTGGCACATCTTTTAAAAACTTGATTATAACCACAGTTAAACTTGATTACAATGCCACCTTTTGTTGTGTTTATATTAATATTGTTTCTATAAGAAGTGGCGATTTGCTTTCTCAGACATTCCAAGATATTAAGGGAATACTTTTTTATTAGAGTGTCATTTTGTGTGGGTTCGTTGTCAATTACAGCCAGTTCGGTAGATTTTATGGAGGCAGCCATCGCTGTAAGTTTGTTTACATTAGGGTCAAGGTCACAAAACGTCCGCTCATCATAACAACGTACATAAGGGTCAAGGTCACAAAACGTCCGCTCATCATAGTAACGTCCACTTACTTTAGCCCAGCAAAATACATCACTAAGTTTAAAGTAAAAGTTCAGCAGTCACTCGTAAATATAAAATTCCCGATTTGATTTTTCCATTGTTTTCTAGATTCTAGGTTTCTTTCCCCAATACAAAACACAAGTTTTTCCATCCATTATTTTGAGTAGATCTATTAGTTAGCACATTATTGTGGTGTTGTTTTCCTGTGACGTCGAGGCCTTGTTATTAGTATAGTATTAGCCTGCTTCACCATTTACGGCGGGAAGTTGTTGAGCGAAAGTTTGAAGTGAAAAAGTTTTCTTCTGAAAAAACGTAATTAGTTTATAATACACATTTTACACCACATTAGATTACATTTTCACTTGATATTTATGCGTATTTATAGGTATTTCATCAAAAAATCTAGCTAGTCATTTTTTCACTTCTCTACGCTCAAGCATGCTCATAGTAAGAGAGCTTAATACCATGGGTAGGCCTATGCAGGTATCATCGCTGCTCATTGTTATTATTATATTACTGTATTATAATTGTCTCATTGCTGTTATTAATGATTTCCGGCCCTATTCTGAACAGATTTTTAATTATAAACGTTTCTTTCGTTGTTTGGCCTTCCGTGACCTTTGACCTCGATTATCTCTAAAAAATGCCTCTAGAAAAGTTAACTCAGATTTTGCCCCCACACGGGTGACAATGCCCCCCCCTTCTCCCTCTGGTCTAATTCAGTCAAGACATCGTTGGTGTAGGGATCGTCGAGACTGGGATAATCATCGCTGGAGCAATGTGATGTTTTCAGATGAGTCAAGGTTCACTGTTGATTTGTTGGACAGACGTTAACGAGCGCTTCCAAGACGTTAACATCATCAGACATGATCGATTTGGGGGTGGTTCTGTTATGGTGTGGGGAGGCATCACCGTTGCTGGGAGAACGGCTTTACATGTTGTTGTAGGGCGTGTTACAGGCCAGTAATACTGGGACAACATCTTGGCAGTCCATGTTGTGCCGTTCGCACGACGTCATGGCCGCCATTTCATCTTCCAGGATGACAACGCAAGATGTCACAGGGCCAGGATCGTTACAGGTTACCTCCAACAACAGAACATCACCACATTACCTTGGCCAGCACTGAGTCCCGACCTCTCCCCCATCGAGCATGTCTGGGACATGCTTGGACAGAGAATACGTCAACGTCAACAACGTCCTGCCAAAGTCCAAGAACTTGCTGCTGCGTTGCAACAGGAATGGGACAATCTGGACCAAAATGACCTTAGACGTCTAATTAGGAGGAGGATTTACCCGTTACTGTCTTTGTTGTGATGCTGTGGTAACTTTGCTGTTTGACCATGGGTATCATTTTACCCTTATAATGGTCAGTCTGTGCCTTACTTAGTCTAACGATCATTTTGAATAAATCGATGAATGTGAACTTCATTTCATTTTGTCATTTGTTTCTTCGTCAGTTTCATTAGGTGACTTTAATAACACTTAAAAATCAAATTTCCCCTAATTTTTTTGAATAGTATATTTACAATTAACAAAATCCTTCTTTGCTTCACATTAGCCCAATTGGAAAATGATTTATTGAGATCCAGTTTATTTTTAATTAGACTGATGGGATGGACAAATTTGATAGATGTAAAACTATTGCTGATTTACAAATTATCACATACTGAACAAAACTATTTCTGCGGGTATACGTCAAATCTCAGCTATACCATTTTTGATATACCATTTTTTAACAGTATTCGCGTACAAACGGTGGTCATTTTGAATGGCAATTGGGGTCTGATTTTCCCGAAATTCGAAACTCAACCTTCCTTAGGGTGTAACGGTGATATAATCGAACGTTTTTTTAAATCGGATAATAATTGTCACGTCCAGAGGGACCACAAGCTAAAATAGGTGATTTTTCAGACAATCAGGGGCCATAATTCAGGAAATTACGTTCTGATAGGCGTAAATATCGAAAGGAACCAAGATCTTTGGGTTATAAACATGCACGTCAAGTTTCATCAAAATCGGCTCAAAATTGTGACCTCTATAGGGTCCACAAGCTATTAACGTGATTTTTTGTACAATCACGGGGGCCATAATCCATGAAGTTTGGATCCGATCAATGCCAATATCGAAAGCAGCCGAGATCTTTTGGTGATAAAGCTATATTTCAAGTTTCGTCAAAATCGGACAAGAATTGTGACCTGTAGAGGGTCCACAAACAATTGTGGACGGATGGGCTGACGTCTGGTCAGACGGACAGTGGTGACGACATAATACGTCCACATGAAAATGTGGGCATATAAAAACAGATGCACCCACATATGTGGACTACTTGCACTAAATGGTAGCCAATCAAATGCAAGTAATAATATTAACTATATTTGTGAAAAATATGAATGTATAAAAATATCTTCTGTTCAATGACAAAAATCAAGTTAACGACCTGAAACTGCTAGCGCTATAAATGACATGTTATTTATGAAACATTCTAATGAAGTCTGTGATAAAGAAGAAATAAACGAGATTATAGAGTATTTATGTACAAAATAATTAAATTTAATTTAAATGTATTTATGAAACTGTATATAAAATTATTGTAAATTTTATTATTAGTATTACTTCCATTATTATTATTATTGCATCTGTACTTCTGTATCATACTGTATGTATACCTTTATGTATGAAATGAATATCATTATTATTATTATTGATGAAATTGAATGAATATAAAAAAGTTACATTTTGAAGATAAAAACTTCAAAACTCTTTACCTAGTTTAAATAGGGCAAAATAGACTACTCCAGTGGATTCAGCAGCCCATTTTACCTTAAGGTAGAAATTTTGGGCCAGTTTGAAATTTTTGATTTTGGGACATTTTTTGGCATTTTGGCTCCCGCGGAGCAAAATAGTGTATGGAGCCATTTTCTGCGCCTGATATCTTTCTTTTGGGGCTTTTCAAGGCTGTCAAAGAATTGGGGCTACTGTGTGGGCCATTGCCAGCTGATATATGGAAGAAAACACCTGTGGTACACTTAGAATTTATTTTATGGAAGGGTCAAATGGCCCCAGAAGCCGATTTTGTCTTGGTTATCGGCTAAAAAATGGCATTTTGAAGTGTAAATATTTTCAAAAGAAGTGAAGTTACAGGCTTTTCCTTGCATTTATTCCAACTATGCAACAGGTACTGAATGTTAAAGAAGTTTCAAGAGTGTATAAAGCTTAGTTTTTTTATATAGAGGGGGTCAAAAACCACTTTTCGTGCCATGTCTGAGGTTTGTGGGTACCCCAAATTCTGTAACCGGCCATATCTCAGAAACTACTGGAGATAATCAGTTGATATTTTCAGGGTGTTTTTATCTTAGCAAAATGAAACTATTAATACTAAAAGTATGTGTTTTTATTCACTTTAAAAATTTGCTTGCCTATACCTACTCAAAAGGCTCCAAAAACGTAAAAATACTAGATTTTCAGCGTAACATAATTTATTTACTAACCATCGAAATCGTACCATTGAGATGCCATATGATAGTCCATTAATGGGGATCAAGATGGCCGCCGAGTGAAGTCACACTCTACAAGGCATATTACTTAAAATTACAAACCTGTAAATGATTGTGAGTCATAAGTACTACTGGATTATATACACCTACAAAGTTTTATTTATTTATTTGGATTATTTAAGGATTATCTTGGTGTTTATTTGCATCTGTGTGGTTACCACTGTAAGTACTGCTTGTTTTGTGTTGAATTTGTGAAACTGTGATTGTGGAATCAACTCTCCTAATTATAAAGAATATTACTGTGAATACCGTCACAATAGACATTTTGAAAGACTATCATATTTTATCTTTGAATTTAAAAATGGAATTTATTTCATCCTTTATGAGAAATTTATCATCGTCATCTGAGGAAGACTTCTTTGGATTTTCCCTGGAAAACTATGACTGTTATTTAAACAGCTGTGAATTGTACACAGTCAACAAATGTAGGGACAATGCCAATTCCTGTGTAGTGATTTTCACAAATGAAACAGTCTATTCACACTTTGAAAATATTATTTTTATAGCAGAGATTTTTTTGATGATAGGGGAAAAAATGGTCTAGTTCATACACTATGCCATGAACATAATAAAGTGGTACTCCACCTACACAGATCATCTGTAACTTTCCATGTTCAAGGCAAAGGATTCCAAACATGGTTCCAGAGAAATTTCAAAATATTTGGCAAACAGTTACATGATGAGATGAAATATATGGATAATTCACTGAATGAAGGAAATGATGAAAACCAGATGTTAACCCCTATAAATACATCCATAAATTCCATAGATAACTCACAGACGAACCCTAAGAGTCTATTACATGTTATGTCAACACAGCCACTACTTTCATCAACCCCAAGAGAAGTCATAAATGTACCAAGTGATCTAGATGAGACATGTGATGAATTGCAACAAGAAGTTCATGACTTAAAGGAACTGGTTAAGTCATTAACTACTATACTGGACAGCAAAAGTAAGGAAATACTAGACAATAGCTCACAGACCCCATCTATTAACTATATTAGTATTGGGACTCAAACAGATGATATATTTACAACACCCAGTATTCAGAATTCATTAACCTGTGAAGAAAATGGAATTAAGTGTAGTGGCACTAAACTTATAAACCCTGAAGCCCCCCCCCCATAAATTATTAGTGATGAAAACAATGAGACATATCCAAATGTTGCCCCAATCCCGACTATTATTAGTAATAGAAACCCTGGTCCACTAACCAAACCACCAAAGACAGTAAAAATGGATCAATCTACAGCAAGCACAAACAGGACTTTAGTCATAGGAAGCTCTATTCTCCAACGAATAAAAACGAGAGGACTGAACAAATCTGTAATTGTTCGTACACACAGAGGAGCTAAACTACTTAAAATATTGTATGAAATTAAAATGTTAGATATACAAGACTTCAGTAATATTATTATCCAAGCAGGTGGAAATGATGTTAGTGCGGACAGGCCAAAAGACTGGGTTGAAGAAGATATTAGGAATATTATCAGAACAATTAAAACTGCTTCCCCTACCACTAACATTTATTTTTCAGAGGTCACACCTCGTTGGGACGTCAATGTTGACCCCCTCAATAACTTACTTCAGGACATTAGTGTAACATGTGACGGACAAATGAACATTATTCAAAATAATAAAGAACTATCAAGTAACCCTGAATATTTTTGGCATGACAGGATTCACTTAAGTGACAAGGGAACATCTAAACTGTTACATATTAGTCCGGTAAAAATAATAAATGACCTAGAACAAATTGCAACAGAATTTTTCTCGATGGAATTTGGTAGAGGGGTACCTAAGGGTCTCCCAAACAAAAATCGCCCCCCCAAAAAAGATAGGTTTTCGAGATATTAGCATAAATCCAATATGGTCGCCATTGGCACCTTAAAACGACAATATCCCGGGAATGGTTGAGTTTGGAGGGTGTAAATATATTACGGGTAGATAGGAAAGTGGTACAGATGACACAGAAAAACATAGCTAAAAGACGTTACTGTGACGTCATACCGTCATGCGGCCAATAATTAGCATAAATCCAATATGGCCGCCATTGAAACTTAAAACTCCGATATCACAAGAATGGCTGAGCCTGAAGGGTAAATGTATTACGTGTAGATATGAAAGTGCTACTAAAAGACCAGAAAAACAATGCCGGTGACGTCCTTGTGACGTCTTAAGTCATACGTGTAACAATTGGAATGAATCCAAAACAAAAAGACAGGTTTTCGTGTAATTATTATAAATCCAATATGGCCGCCATTGGCACCTCAAAACTCCAATATCTCGGGATTGTTTTTGCTTTTATACTATAAATTATAGGGTGTAAATGTATTAGGGGTAGATATAAAAGTGGTACCAAGTAATAAAAAGATAGTAAGCTGGCACTGCCAGGCAGGATACGCCCACATTTTCGAGAGATGGTTAGAGAACAAGCAAAACCGAAAGTGTTTTTTCCTACAATCAAAGGCTATAATTCATTAAATTACAATTTGATATGCGCAAATATCGAAAAGAATCAAGATCTTTAGGTTATAAACATGCATTTCAAGTTTCATCAAAATCGAATCAAAATTGTGACCTATACTGGGTCCACAACCTTGATATACCATATTTTAACACTATAAGAGTACAAACGGCGGCCATTTTGTCTGGCAATTATGGTCCGATTTCCCTGAAATTCAAACTCAACCTTCGGTATGGTGTAACGGTGATAGAGTCAAGCTTTTTTTCAATCGGATAATAATCATAACCTCCAGAGGGACCATAGGCGATTTTTCGGGCAATCAGGGGCTATAATTCAGAAAGCTACGATATGATATGCGCAAATAACGAAAGGGACCAAGATCTTTGGGTTATAACCATGCATTTTAAGTTTTATCAAAATTGAATCAAAATTGTGACCTATACTGAGTCCACAACCTTGATATACCTTTTTATAACAGTATTCGCGTACATGCGGCGGCCATTTTGTATGGCAATTTTGCTCGAATTTTTCCGAAATTCAAACTCAACCATCCTTAGGGTGTAACGGTGATATAATCAAACGATTTTTTAAATCGTATAATAATTGTGACCTCCAGAGGGACCACAAGCTAAACAAAGACGATTTTGCGTATAATCAGGGGCCATAATTCAGAAAGTTACAATCCGATATGCCCAAATATCGAAAGGAACTAAGATCTTTGGGTTATAACCATGCATTTCAAGTTTCATCAAAATCGAATTAAAATTGTGACCTCTACAGGGTCCACAACCTTGATATACCATATTTTAACAGTATTCGCGTACGAATGGCGGCCATTTTGTATGGCAATTTTGGTCCAATTTTACCGAAATTCGAACTCAACCTTTCTTAGGGTGTAACCGTGATATAATCAAACGATTTTTTAAATCGGATAATTATTGTAACCTCCAGAGGGACTACAAGCTAATTAAAGACGATTTTGCGTATAATTAGGGGCCATAATTCAGGAAGTTACAATCTGATATGCGCAAATATTGAAAGGAACCAAGATCTTTGGGTTATAACCATGCATTTCAAGTTTCATCAAAATCAAATTAAAATTGTGATCCCTACAGGGTCCACAACCTGGATATACCATTTTTTAACAGTATTCGCGTACGAACGGCAGCCATTTTGTATGGGAATTTCTGTCCGATTTTTCCGAAATTTGAACTCAACCGTCCTTAGGGTGTAACGGTGGTATAATCGAACGGTTTTTCAAATCGAAAAATAATTGTGACCTCCAGAGGTATCACGAGCTAAAATAGGTGATTTTTCAGACAATCAGGGGCCATAATTCAGGAAATTACGTTCCGATAGGCGCAAATATCGAAAGGAACCAAGATCTTTGGGATATAAACATGCATGTCAAGTTTCATCAAAATCGGTTCAAAATTGTGACCTCTATAGGGTCCACAAGCTAAAAACGTGATTTTTCGTACAATCAGGGGCCATAATCCATGAAGTTTTGATCCGATACGTGCCAATATCGAAAGCAGCCGAGATCTTTGGGGGATAAACCTATATTTCCAGTTTCGTCGAAATTGGGTAAGAATTGTGACCTGTAGAGAGTCCACAAACAATTGTGGACGGACAGGGGCGACGACATAATACGTCCACATGAAAATGTGGGCGTATAAAAAAGCATAATCTATGACGTCATAACGTCATAATCCAACAAATGGCATAAATCCAATATGGCTGCCATTTGAACCTTAAATCTGCATAAAATAAAACTACAGGTTAGTTCATTTACTATTAAACTGCTTGCAAGACTTCCGTGTTCCTCGTTCTCAATAAAGCATGGATGATACCTGCTGGGAATGTCAGAATGAGTTATGCTAAATTTTACTCAACACCCTCTTGCATAACCCCCTAATATCTGAATTTCCTTCCAGAATATGGAATAACCATCCCCATTCTCCCAAAACCAGGGGTCGGCGGGGGGGGGGGGGGGGGCTACTCACGCAATGTGGCCGCCCCCGCTCAGCACCCCCCCCCCCCCAATAACCTTTTTTCACTTTTTTGACCTTTTGGCGAGATTTTATTTTTCAATATTAAATATTATTGCAGGGGCTAAAGCCCCCTTAGCTCCGCGGCACCTGGCAAAAACCAGGGGGAGAACATTACCCTTTTTGGTCTATCAAACACATGTCATAAACAGATAGAAGTTGATGGATATTTTGACAATGGTAAGGATTTTACCAAAATATCACTGTTGTTTATAATGTATATAAAAATTCCATTCATCTTCATTATGCCCCCGTCAGACCGAGTGGCTTCCTTTACTGCGCTGCTGCGACTAGAAAATTTACAAGGTCGCCGGTAAACGAAAACAAAACGCGAGAAAATGTCCAAAAAATTTACAAACTTGAAAGAAGTCGCATTCTTTTCCAGTCAGACCGGGTGGCGCATTTTCTACGTTGCTACAGCGACGGAATATGGCCCCAGAGCCCGTCAAGATCGCTAAAAGCTGATAAAGCGTGATGGAAACGCCAGATATCGCGCTGTCGTCTCGATGGTCGCAAATGATCGCCGAGTCACGGCGTTTGTTTTGAGCATGTTTAAAAAACAAACGCCAAGGTTCTGCGATTTGCCCTGGAAAGATGTGTAAAAATACTTTTTTTTTTCAAGTTTCTGATATATTTTTGTACACGAGGAGCAGTCCATTTTCTGATTACACTATTTTGCTTGAATACACTATTTTGCCTATAACGTTTTTAGGACTTCGAATTCTGTCTTATGATTTGGATTGTTCGTACTTGGTTTTTAATTTATTTTGGTACATTTCGTTTGTTGTGTTAACGTTTGTGCATGTTCTGGTCGCTGTACGGTCGCTGCAGCGCTATAAGGACGCATCCGATCTGACCGTGACTAAGCGATCATTCACGGCCATGGAAACAGCAGCATGGTATCTGGCGTTTCCACCACGATTTTACCGCGCTTTTAGCGATCTTGACGGGCTTTGCGGCCATTTTCCGTCGCCGTAGCATCGCAGTAAGGACGCCACCTCGATCAGTCTGCCGGGGGTATTAGATCGCAGAATCTTGGCTTTTGTTTTGTACATTCCCAAAATAAACGACGTGACTCGGCTATCATTGGCGACCATGGTGACCACGCTTATGGCGATCTTAATGCGCTCTAAACTCATTTTTCATCGCCGTAGCAGCAAAGTAAAGTCGCCACGTGGGATTTGACTCTATAGAATGTAATATCCAACAATAAGTTAAATGACCAAAGTATTATTATTAACCACATACTTGATACCATAGTCCCTGAAATCGTCAAAAAAGAAAAAATTGTTAGCTCGAGAATTGTACTGCAGTCCATTATTGAAATCCAGGTCTATCAGAAACCAAGTAAAATATTCCTGTTAAAACCTTTACAAACTGATGAAATGTATACAAATATTCAAGAAATATATGAATTGTTTGACAAGGTGATACAAGTAATACATTTTCACCCTGTAAACTCAACCATCCGCGATAAACTAGGTGTTTATGGTTTCAATGGCTGCCATATTGGATTTATACTAATTACTGGATGTATGACGTCACGGTGACATCATTTGGCAAAGTTTTTTTTTCTGATTCTGTAATAATTGGTAGCTCTTTCCTATCTACCTTACCCGTAATACGTTTATACAAGTGGTTTATACCTTCCAAAGTCATCAATTGCCGAGATATTGGCGTTTTAAGGTGTCAATAGCGGCCATATTGGATTTATGCAAATTGTTGGCCGTATGAGCGTCTGACGCATGGATTTGAGCTTATTATGACGTCACAAGAAAGTCGCCTGACATTGTTGTTATAGTTCGTTGGTAGACCTTTTCTATCAACTCGTAATACATTTACCTTCCAAATTTATCCATTCCCGAGATAACAGAGTTTTAAGGTGTCAATGGCGGCCATATTGGATTTATGCTAATTTTTGGCCGCATGACGGTATGACGTCACAGTAACGTCTTTTAGCTATGTTTTTCTGTGTCATCTGTACCACTTTCCTATCTACCCGTAATACATTTACACCCTCCAAACTCAGCCATTCCCAAGATATTGACGTTTTAAGGTGTCAATGGCGGCCATGTTGGATTTATGCTAATTATTGGCCGGATGACGGTATGACGTCACAGTAACGTCTTTTAGCTATGTTTTTCTGTGCTATCTGTACCACTTTCCTATCTACCCGTAAGATATTTACACCCTCCAAACTCAACCATTCCCGAGATATTGGAGTTTTGAGGTGCCAGCGGCGGCCATATTGGATTTATGCTAATATCTCGAAAACCTATCTTTTTATTTTGGGCGATTTTTGTTTGGGGGACCTTTAGGTACCCCTCTACCTAATTCCATCGAGAAACATTCTGTTGCAATTTGTTCTAGGTATCCACTCCATTTGGCTTATCTTTACCCGACTATATATATGAAACAGTTGTTCCAATTCTTAAGACAGTACCCAGGGATAACAATAATAACAGATGTTTTAACTGTGGTGAGGCCGGTCATAATGTTAGTACCTGTAAACTCTTTAAACCTATTACATGTTTTAATTGTGGGATAGAAGGTCATAAATCCAGCCTGAGTATAATCCGTATGATGTTAGGCATTGCTATGACCATAAAAATAGGTATAAAAATAATCGTTTTTACTAGGATAATGGCAAAGATATCGCCGAAATGTCTATCAATAATATGCTTCCCTTACCAAACTGCTATGCCCAAGATAAAAGGGACTACCTAAATTTTTTGTCATCTGTCTCAGGAGACCCTCAAATAGTTGATAAATATTCTTTATGTACAATTGACTCAACATCAGAATCAAATGTTTCAGAGTTAACAAATAGTGAGCTTGATACCGAGAGCTTTCCTCAGGTACATGTAAATCCCTTTTTCTACACAAAAGGCTGGCTTAAAAATAGTTCACCTGAACATAAATAGATTTTATGCAAAGATGGATGAGATTCAAGATTTTATTCTCACCACAGAAAATAACATTGATATTATTGGCTTTACAGAAACTTTCATAAATCCATGTATGGAGGACAACCTTCTGAGTATACCATCATATCAAACAATACGCAAAGATCGAAGCAACAAATTAGGAGGAGGTCTAATAATTTTTGCTAAAGAAACATAAAAGATTAAGCGAAGATTGGATATTGAAAATACCCATATTGAAACAATATGGATTGAAATCTTTCCAAAATATGAACAATCCTTTCTCTTATCATTAACATATAGACCGCCATCCTCCCTCATTGAATGGTACGAATGTTTCGAAAAACAAATTGCTTTTGCTTCAAATTGTCCACAGGATTTTGGGAAGTGATAAAGGGCCATAACTCTGACAGTAATTATTGGAAATTGCTGAAAATCAATAGGCTTCTTTATTTTATGACCTTAAACACTGTGTATAAATTTAAAGTCAATCAGTTATTAAGTTTAGCCTCTAGAGCGTCCACAAGATTTTTTGAAGTGATCAAGGGCCATAACTCTGACAGTTATTATCGGAAATCTATGAAAATCAATAGGCTTCTTCGTCTCATGATCTTAAACACTGTGTATAAATTTAAAGTCAATCGAATATTAACTTTGGCCTCTAGAGCGTCCACAAGATTTTTTTAAGTGATCAAGGGCCATAACTCTGACAGTAATTATCGGCAATTGCTGAAAATCAATAGGCTTCTACATTTTATGACCTTAAACACTGTGTATAAATTTAAAGTCAATCGGTTATTAACTTTAGCCTCTAGAGCGTCCACAAGATTTTCTGAAGTGATCAAGGGCCATAACTCTGACAGTTATTATTGGAAATCGCTGAAAATCAATAGGCCTCTTCGTCTCATGACATTAAACACTGTGTATAAATTTAAAGTCAATCGAATATTAACTTTTGCCTCTAGAGCGTCCACAAGCAATAGCGGACGCCGGACCGATGGCCGGACGGACGGGGGCGACGGCAATATACGACCACATTTCAATGTGGGCATATAAAAATGTATAAATTTAACCTTAATGCTATTGCTTTATTAACATCTTATCTACATAATAGGACACAAAGAGTGTGCCTTGGAACAACACACTCTGATTTTCTTAAAGTTAAGTGTGGTGTCCCACAGGGTTCTATTCTAGGACCACTGTTATTTTTAATCTTCATAAATGACCTCCCACTGAATGTTAAGTCATGTGCAACTGATTTGTTTGCTGATGATACAACCCTTCATCACTCAAGCAATAACCTAACTGAGTTGCAAACAAATTTACAGGATGACCTTGACAATGTAAACCAATGGTGTCTTGAAAATGGCATGGTCATCAATATCAAAAAGACCAAATCTATGATTATTTGTCACAATAAAAAGATGCAGCCATCCATTGAAACTATAGTTTTCAATATTAACAACCAAAATATTGAAAGTGCTACTGAGGCAGTGCTTCTTGGAGTCACTGTTGATTGATGTCTGCACTGGGATAAACAATTGATCAAAATATGCTCCAAAATCTCAAGTAAAATTTATTTGTTAAATAAAATAAAAAAACACCTTCCTTTTGAAATTAGAAAACTCTTTTTTAACAGTTATATTCTACCGTTCTTTGATTATTGTAGCACAGTTTGGGGTAATGCATGCAAAGGTAAATTAGAAGTTATCCACAAACTACAAAAAAGAGCAGCCAGATCCATTCTTGATGAAAATTTTGACACACCTTCAGCTACCCTTTTTTCAAAACTAGACTGGTTAAATATTTTTAATCGAATTACTCATAGCAAAGCTGTTCTCACTTATAAAACCCTACAAAACGAAAGTCAAGCTTATTTGTTTAAATACCTCAAGCCTCAAAGTCAAACGACTACTACTTCCCTCAAACTTCGTTCAGAAACAAAAAATACCCTATCTATTCCTAAGGCCAAACGTCATGCAATGACACGAACATTTCATTATACTGCTTGTTTGCTCTGGAATTCCTTACCACAAACTGTGAAACAATCTCCATCAATTAATATATTTAAGGAACGTGTGAAGATACATCTTCATAAAGTTCAATAAGGTATTCACATATATACAATAAATTGTATTACTATCATTCATACAATTTGGCCTGTTTTTAAATGTACATTGTATGCTCCATTGATATTTTCAATTGTTATTTTTAAGATATTTGACCAGTTTTTAACATGTTTATATAAATCCCATATTTTGTTATATAACCATTTTGTCATATTGTCTTGTATTGTACTGTAAATAATGTATATAGTATGTAGCGAGTAGGAGGAACGCAGGGAAGATTAGTGTTCTTCACTAAATGTGTTGTCCTCGATAAATAAAGTTATTATTATTATTATTATCATTATCCAAAGACACTTTATTTCTTTTGGGCCGGTAATATCTGATAGAGAAATCAAGCTTTTTGCAAGAACGCCATTGTTTTATCCTTTTCTTTCATTTTTTGAATACTTCCGGTATGGTGATTATTGTTGAGATAGTTTTAATAACCGGTTTGGGCAATTAAATAGCAACAGAGTTCTGTATTAAATGATATATTACAATATATGATCAGATAAAATTCCCCTGAGAAATCGTAAGTTTAAAAGTGCCAAAATTGCAAAAATGTCAAAATATCGAAAATTAAATTTTAATAACTAAATACATATTATACATTTTTGGAATTGACATTAGATCAGATATCTAAATATAACAAAGTGTTTTGAAAATCAGTAAAAATAAAAAAATAATAGACTTTTTCCGATTTACAGTTCGATTTGACCTATTACAGATATTTCAAAGTCTAAACAGACTGTTTGATACACAAGACTACCAAAAAGTCTCTTGATAGAGAAATTTGAAGAAAAATCATAAGAGCAGTTTTCGAGATACAGGCGTTCAAAAACGCTCCAAATCAGAAAATACTTGATTTTCAGCGTGCCATATTTTACTTGCTATTCATTGTATCTGTAAGAATTGGATATCATATGATACTGCAATTCTCGGGCAACCTAACGATATCTTAATCGTTTTAATTCGTTGATATCAGACTGAGAATTCATGTTTTTCCCAAAAGCATTCATTTTTTGCGTTTTTTTTCAAAATATCGGCCATTATTTCGACTACTTACGGTTTATAGATGTTTGTCGAAATAGCTTTATATGTTAGTTTTGAAATATAACTTCATGTTCCAGAAGTTTCAGAAATGACGATTCATCCGTAAAACGAAACTCGACCTAACAACATGCTCAGAAATTGCGAAAAGATAGGTTGCCAAGCAACGAAACATACGCCCACAGCAGCTAATTCGTCCAGGCAGTCAACAAAAGTTGTCGCATATTTTTACTTCGGTAATGAAACGTTTATAATACACTAAAGTAACAACTCATTAAGTAATTAGCATGCTAACGTTTAGTATATGAAACATTTAATATCATGGATTTAGCTGTTCAAGTTATCAAAATTCATTAAAAATCTATATTATTGTTCGTCGCAAGCAGGACCTTAAACTCTGTGTTTCAATCTAAAGTGAATCGGATGTAAACTTTAGCTTCTTATAGTGTCCACAAGAATTTTTGAAGTGATCAAGGGCCATAACTCCGACAGTAATAATAGGAAATCGCAGAAAATCAATAGGATTTTTCGTCTCATGACCTTAAACACTGTATAAATTTTAAATCAATCGGATATTAACTTTGGCCTCTAGATCATCCACAAGATTTGTTGAAGTGATCAAGGGCCATAACTCTGGCGGTAATTATCAGATATCGCTGAAAATCAAGAGGCTTCTTGGTCTCAAGACTTTTAAAACTTTGTGTAAATTTAAAGTCAACTGCATATTAACTTTAGCCTCCAGAGCGTCCACAAGATTATTTGAAGTGATCAAGGGCCATAACTTTGACAATAATTATCGGAAATTGCTGAAAATCAATAGGCTTCTTTGTCTCGTGACCTTAAAATATATTTTAAAGTGATTAAGGGCTATAACTCTGGCAGTAATTATCAGATATCGTTGAAAATGACTAGGCTTCTTCATTTTGTGACCTTAAACACTGTGTATAAATTTAAAGTCAATCGGATATTAACATTAGCCTCTAGAGCGTTAACAAGATATTTCAAAATGATCAAGGGCTATAACTCTGGCAGTAATTATCGGAAATAGCTGAAAATCAATAGGATTCTTCATCTCACTCATGTAAACAATATATATCAATTTCAAAACAATCAGGTGATAAATGTAGTCTGTAGAGTGTTCACAAGACATTGTGGACGACGGACGGACGGACATTTCAGGTATATATGCTATACGTTTATCGCATATCTTGTAAAATCCACATCCACGTCTGGGTGAATAGAGAGGTGTGGTTTAATGTCCAATAGACATAAACTGTTATTTTGTGACTAACCTGTGATTCAACGTAAGTTTAATAATTTGCTTGTGCCAGGAGTCATTTTCTGACGTAAATCTAACGTAAGTGACGTAAACTTTACGCAAAATTTACGTTAGATTAACGTCATTTCATGGCGTAAAGTTATCGTTAAAAAGAAAAGCAAAATGATGGTAAACTGACTGACCATTTTTACGTAAACTTTATGTAAAATTAACATCATATCGTTAAGTAGGTAATTGAATGACAGTGATTCAGATTTTATCTGTAGTGTAGAGAGTCCACAAACAATTGTGGACGGACGGACAGGGGTGCCATTTTGTCTGCCAATTTTGGTCCGATTTTCACGAAATAGGAACTCAATCTTTATTACAGTGTAATGGTGATATAATCAAATGTTTTTCTAAAACAGATAATAATGGTGACGTAAAATATACGACCACATTTCAATGTGATAATTAATAAAATACAATATCAAAAAACCATCGTTTTATCCAACGTTTCGTTAGCAAAAATGCCAACTTTCTCAAGGATGAAAGAATCAAATTTTAAAATGGCTAGAAGTCAGTTATGACACCATAGTAAGATATGACATCATGGGAATGATGACGTCATAGATACAATACACATAACATGAAAGAAAGGTTAGCTTAACTAAAAGTTAGGTAAATTATGTATGATTATGAATAATTTTGAAACCCCCTGGATTTAAATCATTTAACCCATTTGGCCAAACTGAATCAAGTCTATGAATCCACAGACTTTCTGCTGTGTTTAATTTTTTCTGATCTTTAAAATGAACTTTTTGTACTATGGTACACGCGAAATCATGACCAGGTATATTAAAGTGGGAAGCTACATGGGGGGAATGGCCTGGTTTTTTAAGCTTTATATTGCTTCTATGCTTATTAAGTCTAATGTTAAAAGGAGTGATCGTTTGACCAACGTATTGCATTCTACAGTTTTGACATGTTAAACAATATACAACATAAGAACTTGCACAGTTGACAGAGTCTCTAATCTTAAATGATTTCATGTCTTTACTGGTTACTTCTTGATTATTACACATAGTCTCACATGATTTGTATAATTTTCGTAAACAAGGTTGACATTCGTATGAAATTTTGTCCTTAATATGGTTATTGGTAGTGTCAGAAGTTCTCAACTTATTTTCTTTCAAGATATTGCCAATAGTGAGGTTCTTTCTCTCTGCTATTATTATTTTGCTGCTATCCATAATTTTTGTCATCCGTGAACTTGTGTCTAAAATACTTCGGTCTTTAATCATTTGGTGAAGGTGAGGTTGTCGAGGGTCAAAATGTGTAATAATCAAGAGGTAACCAGTAAAGACATGAAATCATTTAAGATTAGAGACTCTGTCAACTGTGCAAGTTCTTATGTTGTATATTGTTTAACATGTCAAAACTGTAGAATGCAATACGTCGGTCAAACGATCACTCCTTTTAACATTAGACTTAATAAGCAAAGAAGCAATCCCAGTTAACATGGATCGTTAGATTTACGTTACTTTTACGTCATTATGGTTAGATTTAGGTTAGCGTCCAATAATGGTAAAATTGTATGGTTAAATTTACGTTACTTTTACGTCAAAATGGTTATGGTTACTTTTACGTCAGAAAATGACGTAAATCTAACGTAAATTTTATGACGGTTATATAACCAATTTTTTTCGCTTCAATACTTCTGGATTAAATAACCATACCAGTGTGTGCACATTATAACAATTGATAAATAGAGGGAATTCAGTCATAATAATTAAATATGTATTATTGGTGATAATTCTAACGTTAATCTAACGTAAATTTTACGTCAGGTTTCTAACCGTTAGTTTATGGTTAGTTTTCTAACGTAAATCTAACGTTAGTTTTCTAACGTAAATCTAACGTTAGTTTTCTAACGTAAATCTAACGTTAGTTTCCTAACGTAAATATAACGTTAGTTTTCTAACGTAAATATAACGTTAGTTTTCTAACGTTAATATAACATTAGTAAATATAACGTAAAACAAGATGATCCATGGTGATAATTCTAACGTTAATCTAACGTAAATTTTATGTCTGGTTTCTAACCGTTAGTTTATGGTTAGTTTTCTAACGTAAATCTAACGTTAGTTTTCTAACGTAAATCTAACGTTAGTTTTCTAACGTAAATCTAACGTTAGTTTTCTAACGTAAATCTAACGTTAGTTTTCTAACGTAAATCTAACGTTAGTTTTTTAACGTAAATCTAACGTTAGTTTTCTAACGTAAATATAACATTAGTAAATATAACGTAAAACAAGATGATCCATTCAGATTTGCAGTCTGCAGATTAGAGACAAAAAATTGGACATGGCCCACTTCTTTGTGGGATTGGACATAGACCAATATAAATAGGTACAACCTTGGCGGACCTTGTCGAAATGGAATAAAATCTGTTAATACAGACAAGATTTTAACAAAAAAGTGGGTGTGGTACTGTCCAAGGGGGGCGAATCATGCATCAAAATCAATAGTTGCTTAAGCAATAAGTTTACCAAGTTCCGAGACAATCAATTCAGACGCTAAACCTGGAGTTCGGATGTTTGATCCCTGCATTGTCCGAGAAAGTTCATGTTGATTTTCCGGCGTGGTTTCTCTTGTCAGTGATACAGACGGAGGGCCTGACAAGGACAGCTGCCTAGTCGTTCGGATGGGATGAAAAACTGATGTCCTGTGTACACATTGGCGTGCACGTAAAAGATCCCTTGGCAGTTGGAATTTAGTTGCTGCCCAGGCAAAAATTTCCCTTATACCACACTGTATGGTGTATGCCCGTCTTCAATTAGCCCGGGTTAGGTGCAGAAGAGAGGGGCACATACACACAAAGAAGAAATGGGTTTGTAGACATCAAATTGGGTGTGGTTGCAGGAAAGATTTTGTGTGTCCTTTGTAATGAAGCGACTCAATGAACAAGCCTAAACATAACCCACAGGAGAATACTATTGTTGTAGGCTGGAATAATCAGACGCCTATTCAATTTGGACGTTTCGCATACATGTATTTCGCCGAACATAACTGATTAGAAGTTACTGTAAAAACGTAAATGATTGAATGTAATTCAGTTTATATACATTCATGTTATATTTTTACATGCCTTGCTACCCATTTGTATGCATTTCCAAGTGCCCAAGAATAGAGATTTAGCTCCTTAAAGAATCGTGGTCTGTAGGTGACACACAAAGAGATAAATGAATGACATATTCTCATTTCGAATTCCAACTCTCAAGGGTTCTTTTACGTGTACATGCAATGTGAGCACAAGATATTGGTTTTTTGTCCTATTCGAATGACTAGACACTGGTTTTGTCAGATCCTACGACACTAACAAGGGGAACTTTCTCGACCAACACCGAGATTGAACCCCTCATTTGCTAGCCATTTTGTTACTGAGTCACCGAAACAAAATGGCTAGCAAATGAGGGGTTCAATCTCGGTGTTGGTCGAGAAAGTTCCCCTTGTTAGTGGTGTAGGATCTGGCAAAACCAGCTCCTTCAGAAAACGAGGTTAAATCCGAAACCGTACATAGTCGTTCGGATTGTGTACCTATTGGCGTGCATGTAAAACATTCCTTTTGCCTGTAAGTACAGTCACTGTCCAGACAATATTCCTGTCAAATGAACATCTTCATTAGCTAAGTCGGAACAGAACGGTAGGACATTAAACCCCATTTCATTTTGTACATCACATGGAGCACAAATTCACCTGTCCAACCTCATGGGTTTTCTCTAATGCTGTGGCTATTCCAAACGATGAGGCGTAAGAATTATTGATGGACAAGTGCAAATTTGGTAACTTACGTATGCGCTACTGGAACATTTACCATGTCGTAAAAATAGTCTATCAATAATTCTTACGTCAAGTTGTAAGAATAGCCACGTCGTTTCTCTAACTCCTCTGATTCCCTCCTACTACTAAAGAACCCTAGCACAAGTGAATTATTTAAAAAATATTGAATCATATGTAAATTCAAGTTTCGGTCGAGCGGAGGTTAAACCCCATTATTATATAATTTCAATTCCCTCCAAATTGATGAAAAAAATATGGATTATTGCATGAAAAAAAAAATCCCCCCCAAAATTATGTAACAGTACTTTAATAATGTAATAATTATTTTTTTTTGCACTGCACAAAAAATCTTACATCCCAAATATTTTTGAGTAGCGTCTGAAACGTTGGCAGTCTGAGTCTGAAAAGACGCCAGACTGGGTCCGAAATGACGCGGGACCGAAATGACATGTAATCCATACATCTATGCCAATTATGAATTATATTTTATTATTAAATTGTTCACTTTTCTAATTTCACCATTTCAAACAATAATCATCATACATTGTTTTGGTATTTGTAATTTGTATCGCGGTCAAAAATATAAGATGAGTTGATTAAAAGCTTGCTTTAAATCTTTACATATATATATGAAAATATAATTTGTTCTTAAAATGAAACTTATCGGAATACAACATTTATAGTTTAATTTAAAGATGTAGATATCTTGCAATTTGTATCTGATTTTAAAATTGTTAAACTTGTCTTTTTTATTTCTTTGTATTAAATATATATAACTTATTATAAGTTGTAAAAACAAAGCTTATCAAATTTATTGGAGATGGGTCTTGTATAATAATATGGGTGCAGTGGAATTTGCAATCAAATTCAATCCAAAACACATTTTTACTATATTTTTTTGCATGTCAAGTTAAAGAACTGAGTCGAGTTTGAGCCAGTTATTTCTCGATTTATCAGTCGAGAAGTTGTAAAACCATGCCATATTACTATTAGAATAAAGCTTATGAAAATATTGACGGTAGGGCAAACGTCTCGATCAAAGACCTCTCTCTAAAAAGTAAAATTCCCCGATCTCATAATCCTTTTAACAATATCACGTAGTAATGTAGCCCCATATTTTCACCAGTCAATTATTCGTGTGGGGCAAGGTCAAGGTCGGGACTTTTATTTACACTGTAGATCGGTAAATATTATATTATTTCTATCGATATTACATTTTTTTTATTTTTTAAAGTTATGTTTAGTGTTGTTATTTATCTACATCGCTTTAATTATTTATTAAATATATTTTTTGTGTGATGATTTAACCGGTTCTGTCTGGTATTAACCGGAGCCTACGGAATTATGGGAATTAAAAATGGCGGCTTCGTTCATAATTATGAAAAATATATCCTGTTATGTTATGTTTTATAAGTTTAATAAAGTTATTTCATACACGATTTGAAGTTCAGCTTAGTAAAATTGAAGGTAAGTGCCCTTTTTTGTACGAACATCCGCCGAAAGCATACAGACAGATCTACTGTTGACAAAAACTATTCGAAAAAGAATCCTCGCAGCGGGCCATGGAAAATTTTGTTACGTGAAATTCGTATTTTAAATTGGCTTAACCAGTATTTTTGTTTGCACATTATGCAGTATACATTGTCCGTAAACCGTACGATTTATGAACAATTAAGACTGCTTTATTCGACAGTCATACTAGTTTAAAAATTCTGTAAAAAAAATCGCGATTTTAAAGTCACTAATTTTAAAATGGCAAAATTATCAAACAAATATTTAATAGTCAGAGCAGGTATAAGTTCTATCACACATGTAGGCCCTACTGCTAAATTACAGGCTATGCTAATTATAGTATAGCAAGAGTATTTTCTAAACATTTGTAGGGGTATTTCATTTGGTAACAGGCAGTGCTCACCCTGGGTTCCAATTTTTTTCCGCCAATTTTAATTTTTATTTTTTTAGCCATATATTTCTTCCGCCAAAAAAAGTTAAAATTTTCAGTATATTTTATAAAATTTTTATTTACATTTATACTGTACATAGTCTATTTCAAATTACAATATCCTTTTCTGCTTTGCAGAAGCACATTTTTTGAAGGATTTTTTAAAATCTGGGAAAAACACTTTTCGAATTCTGCTGAGTAGCCAACCATTAAATTACAGAGCGTATTGGTTTTTAATGAATTGCGGTATTTGTTTTTTTTTATATACATAATGTGTCTACTAAATCCTCTTTCATGTTCTGCAGTTGTAACAGGTATTGTGAGCAAACGCTTACTAATATCACAAACAGTTTTGGAAATATGTCGTCTTAGGTTAAAGGCAAATTTACAAATGACAGTAATAGATACATCACATAAATCAGATAATTGAACATAATTGTGAAATGCCATCACTTCTTCGGACAAGTTAATTGTATCTAATTTTAACAAATTCACATACAGGTAACTTCAGTAAAAAATATATCAAACAGTCCTCATAATTTCAAAAATCCCGAACGAATCGATCGAGGATTGTTCATCGACACCGTGTCCGCCATTTTGAATATATACAAACCATAAAAAGACAAACCGATTCGTATTGAAAACAAAATATTAAATCTTTTGTCTCTTAATTAGTTTACTACTCTTCCCGTATATACTTATCAACACTAATCCGAGATTGATCAAGAGACAAAAGATAGGTCTATTGATACCTCCTAATTGATTGTTAATTGACTCGTTGTCATTCAACCGAGCACAATGGACCGTAACGCGTCTATACGGTGTGGATATCAACGCTTTGTCATTATGACTAGAAAAATTATTGCCAAAGGTAAAAAAGAATCGCCATGTAGGAAAAAGTTATCGCCAAAAAATCCGCCAGATTGAATATTTTATCGCCAAGATTATATTTTTATCGCAATTGGCGGAAATGGCGATCGACAGCGTGAGCGCTGGTAACAGGCGTATTCAACACCAGGCAAATCAACACCAGTAAAATTGGCGTATTCAAGACCAGTATATTATAAGACAAAAGCAGGATTAAAGGACCTAAGTCCATAACTCAAAATCCTTGAAAGTCTTCGACATCGAAAACACAAACTATTGGTCAATTTAAATCGACATTGAAGATGTAAACTTACGGGAAAAGATGAGCTCCTGATATCCAATATTTAAGATAAAATAATTTTTCTAACATAATGCGCTTCAGCCCTGGTTGTATTGAGGGACGAGGCTAGACACATTGCACTGTATAACACGGCATATGTAGACTGGAATAACCAGGCGCTAAAAATTTGCACTGGATTGAGGCTGAATGGCTTATTTCGCCGAACATAACTGATTTGAAATTGGAGTAAAAAGGGAAACCATTTAATGTAAATCAGTTTTTATACATTCATATTACAGTATTATATGCGTTGCGGCCCACTTTTGTCAGTTTCTAGATCCCAAATGTTAGCGATTTAGCTCCTTTAACAAGATGTTTATTATATACCTTAAATAGTCATAATACAAACAACAGTTGAAATATTTCATATTCGAAGACAATATTTACATAATATAAAACAAGTAATAAAAAAAATGGAACCGGTCCCTTAGTGTTCAGTCGAGAGTTGATTCCGTTATGCCAACCCTCAACGTCTTTTTTTGGCGAACGGGGCGCATAAACACGGACCAACTCTTCGCACTAAACATTCGGTTTGATATCCATTGGTTCTTGACGTACTCAAGGACATCGGATTTGATTTGAAGTTTAAAATACAAAATAACAATATATACATGTACTGGTCTTGAATACGCCGATTTTTCTGGTGTTGAATTAGCCTGGTGTTGAATACGCCAGGATTCTTTCATTTGGGGGGGGGGGGTGTTTGTTTAACTTTCTACTTATATTTTTGCCAATTAATGATGCATAATATTGAGTTCCATGACATTTCGGTACCCTGTCATTTCGGACTCAACATAGACAACGTTTCGGACTCAGTTCAGTAGGACAACTTTTCGGTTTCAGTTTGGCAACGATACAAACTATGATGAATAATTAAAAGACTGTTGAAAGTGTATGAGATATATATAGTAACAGCTGTTTGTTTTATGTGAAACGGATAGTTGTCTTTAGATTTATTAAATTGATCAGCGATTGTTGAGACTGTGATTAACATTGCCTGTCAGTGCCTGTTGTCCTTTGCTTTATTTGACAATAAAATATGGTTGAAAACTTGTGTATAATTAGTAATACATCATTGTTTTCTTTTATCGAAAAGTATAACGAGCTTGATTGACCGATCAATGCTAATGTTTTTTCGTGAAATGGAATATTAATTTTGTCAAGACTCGACTATTGCAATAGCCTTCTGTTTGGCATAAACAACAGTCTGATCCATAAACTACAGCTTGTACAAAATACCGCGGCTAGAATTGTGTGCCAATCTAATTGAAATTGCCACTGCTAAAGGATTTACATTGGCTTCCAGTGGAAAGCAGAATTAAATTCAAACTTCTGTGCATAGCCTACAAATGCCAGAGAGGTGAAGCACCAGACTACTTGTCTTCAATGCTAATTGATTATGTCCCTCAAAGAAATCTTTGGTCCCAACATGAACTACGTCTGGTGATACCCAACTATAGGCTTAAGACATTTGGTCAAAGATGCTTCTCACACACTGTACCAAACCTATGGAATTCATTACCCTTGACCTTCAAGAATTCACAATCGCTTAGCTGTTTTAAGAAGCAATTAAAGACTCATCTTTTTTCGGCTGCTTATTAGTTGTTAACATTTTTATAACTTGTGATAAGTGGAGAGCTAAATGCGCCTTGAGCATTAATTTTAATGGATATGTGCGCTATATAAAAACTCACTATTATTATTATTATTATTATTAATTGCAACCAGCACACGGTCCGTGTTTCGTCATCTGGCTGTTTCATTCTTAGTTCATTTGTACCTCACTTCGTACCTCAAATTGATTTCGTACCTTTTCCTATGTTGTTAAAGGGCCCTGCATGGAGGTGGGGTGGATGGACGAATGGTTATCACATGCACGCTGTATCATAAAGCCTGTCATTGAGTCAATTGGATTACCTATCTGCCAAATAAAGCAATATTAGCTTGATAAATTCATAAATTTGCTTGTCCCATATGGCAGTAAGGGAACAATGTACACTTTATGACATTTGTCTGTCTTCATTAGCCCAGTCGGGGCAGAACAGTATGATGTTGAACCCAATTTCATAAAGATCCGCAGTAGGTTGGCTATAAAAGGCCATAATCTAAATCTACCTTTGATGGAATTTCTTTGCTGGGTATAGTATAGTCCTGTGTAAACATTTACATGCAATAAAAGACCCCATGGCCATTTGACATCAATTTTGCTCATAGCACACTGTATGGTGTATTTTTATTTTTATTAGCCTAGTCAGAGCTAAACAATAGGACGTTAAACCCAAATTCATTTGGTTTTTTTTAGTATAAAGTTACTTTTCACTTTTTTTTTACAGATCCTATATTTGAGAACCATTGGTGGCAGTAATGTCAAAGAAGTTATAAAAAAGTTTTATAAGGGCTTTGTATATGGAAGCCAGACAACACTTCTACTTGACACAAACAGACTTCGGATCAAAACCATTCCATTAAATTCAGTGACAGACCTCATGATCAAAAGCACATGTATCAGAAATAGACTTCTTAAAAATGTATTGATATAAATATATATGTATCTATGGTAGCACAAAAATTCATCAGTAGCATGGCTAAAATAGTTTATGTGTGATCTTATGACAGTTAATTATTCTTATTTAAACAGTTTTGTTTCAATGAGATATCCTGATATTGCTCTCTACTGCAACCAGTTAACAATAACTTTTTGGGTCCCTTACAAATACCTGTACTTCAAATTTTTGTGATGGATCAACCATAGCAAAGTTCTGTGTTAAAATTAGATTGGTTATGTAATATTGGTGTAGCTTTCTTGAATAGCTGTTTCCTAAATTGTCACCAAGTTAATGCTGTGAATAAACTGTTACAAATGTCTGCTTTGTATTCTATTTATCTTTTAAAATAAAGTATAGATACATGTATTTTGTTGTAATTATGTAAATTGTGCTGTTTTGTGACATTTGGTTGCAATAACATTTAAAATTCTGAATGGTTATTGGTAAATAGAGAAATGAGGTTTAACCTAATTCGACTCACGCTAGGTTATTTTGTTACTAACATGTGGATTAAATTATCGAAACCACAATGTATCACAATGCGTTAACCAATCGACGGATCACATGGGTAAGACGCTTGCCAGTCTGGAGGTCGAGTGTTCGATCCCTGCATTGGCTGTGAAAGTTTATCCGTATTTTCCGGCATGGTTTCCCCTTGTCAGTTATGCAGGATGGAGGGTCTGACAGCTGTCTAGTACACATTGGCGTGCACGTGAAAGATCCCTTGGCAGTTGGAATTCGATATAAGAGTAGGGCGTATGGCTGCTGCCCGGGAAATATCCCTCAAAGCACAGTGCATGGCGTAAAAGATCCCTTAGCAGTGCAATATTTCCTGCATAGCACACTGTATATGCCTGTCTTCATTAGCCCAGGATGTTAAACCCTATTTCATTTCGATCACAGTTCTTGTATATATATATGTTGTCTTTTCTATTTTCATAATGTAAAAAAAATAAATATTTCTTTTTAATAGTGCTATATAGACTTTTTTGTAACCATTATTTCAATTACCACCATTTTATGTATATATATGCATACTGTTATATTTTAAAATATATTTTTTATATCTATTTTCTAAATAAAATTTAGATCGTTTATTAACTAGTGTTTGTTGTAATTGAGTTTGAAATAGGAATACCCACATTAATAGCATGTGTGAGTTACATCATAAGGGTGGCATTGAGTCAACTGGCATGGTTTCAATTCCCTGGTTCTACCTGACAAGGAGTAGGGTCGTCTGTTTTTTTCCAGGTCCTTCTGAATTAAAATTGAATGAATGAATGAATGAATGAAATGGGGTTTAACGTCCTTACTGTTATGCACTTAACCTTAGCTAATTGAAGACGGGCATACGCCATACAGTGTGCTATGAGGGAAATTTTGCCCGGGCAGCGGCGCTAAGGCCTACTCTTATATCGAATTCCAACTGCCAAGGGATCTTTCACGTGCACTCCAATGTGTGCACAGGACCTCTGTTTTTCGTCCCATCCGAACGACTAGACAGCTGTCCTTGTCAGGCCCTCCTTCTGCATCACTGACAAGGGGAAATCACGTCGGAAAATCGAGTTGAACTTTCTCGGCCAATGCAGGGATCGAACACTCGACCTCCAGGCTAGCGAACCAGCGCCTTATCCACTTAGCCACCGTGATCCCCGAATTAAAATTGATCCATGTGTTAAGTGCCAAAGTTTGTTGAGTGGGAAGGGATTTGAAAACACTATTGAGTGTATATCTTTTAGTTATTGGATTATTGTATAACATTTAAATGGTTATATTTCCATCAAAATGGTTATGTTATTGGGTTTTCGTACCATCTGAATGACAGAGACACGTAAATTGGTTCCGATGAACGTCAAAAGATAAAGTTATATTTACGTCAGATTCACGTTAATATGGTCAGTCAGTTTACAATCATTTTGCTCATCTTTAACGTTCAGTTTACGTCAGGAAATGACGTTAATCTAACATAAAGTTTACGCCATTTTCTGATGTAAATCTAACATAAGTGACGTAAACTTTACGCAAAATTTACGTTAGATTTACGTCAGAAAATGACGTAAACTTTACGTTAGATTTACGTCAGAAAATGACGTAAATGTAACGTAAAAATGATGTAAACTTTACGTTAGTTTAACGCCATTTCCTGGCGTAAAATTATCGTTAAAATAACGAGCAAAATGATGGTAAACTGACTGACCATTTTTACGTAAATCTAACGTAAAGTTTACGTCATTTTCTGACGTAAATCTAACGTAAATGACGTAAACTTTACGCAAAATTTACGTTAGATTTACGTCAGAAAATGACGTAAACTTTACGTTACATTTACGTCAGAAAATGACGTAAACTTTACGTAAACTTTACGTTAGTTTAACGTCATTTCATGACGTAAACTTTACGTTAAGATAACGAGCAAAATGATGGTAAACTGACTGACCATTTTTACGTAAACTTTACGTAAAGTTTACGTCACTTCGTTTACTGGGATATAAAGCTTAAAAAACCAGGCCATTCCCCCCATGTAGCTTCCCACTTTAATATACCTGGTCATGATTTCGTGTGTACCATAGTACAAAAAGTTCATGATAAAGATCAGAAAAAATTAAACACAGCAGAAAGTCGGTGGATTCATAGACTTGATTCAGTTTGGCCAAATGGGTTAAATGATTTAAATCCAGGGGGTTTCAAAATTATTCATAATCATACATAATTTACCTAACTTTTAGTTAAGCTAACCTTTCTTTCATGTTATGTGTATTGTATCTATGACGTCATCATTCCCATGATGTCATATCTTACTATGATGTCATAACTGACTTCTAGCCATTTTGAATTTGATTCTTTCATCCTTGAGAAAGTTGGCATTTTTGCTAACGAAACGTTGGATAAAACGATGGTTTTTTGATATTATATTTTATTAATTATTTCATACCAACCTATCTGAATATCAAATGCATCATTTTGACTTAGTCAAAAGTGATTCCATCAAATCGTCTGTATTTGGTTTGTGTTTCCTGTTTCTATTTATTGAAATTTTCACATTTCAATGTGGGCGTATAAAAACTCATTGAAAATGTGTCACTATATATAAGCTCCTTTTGAAAGTCAACCAGAGACAAATTTATCATCAATATCTTTCTTTTGTTAAATTATGAAAACAGACTGAATATCTACTTTAAGTAATGTTTAAGGCTGTATCAAAATATACTAACTTTAAAAAGGATATCTGTACACATAGCTTTACCATGAGTTATAATTGGTTCTTGATCTTCATTTCTACCATCCCAACAATCTAATTCTACACATCTATAAATCATAAAGAAAACATTATCAACAAAGTATCTAATGGGCCATTGCTGAAGTATAAAGATCCACTGTCTACTAAAATAAACTGCAGGTGGTTGCCATGTAAGATATTGCACGAGATGGACAGAGAACAAGCCAAAAATGTGACTTTTCTTACATTCAGGAAGTAATGGTCTGATATGCAGAAATATCGAAAGGAATCAAGAACTTTGGGAACATATATTTAAAATTTCGTCAAAATCAGATAAAACTATGACCTCCAGAGGGTTAACATACATACATACTTTTACACTAATTGCTTTAAGGAGCGGCCATTTTGTCAGTTACGGTTTGATATTTTACATAAATTTGAACTCAAGGTGTAATGATGGTACATGTATATTCAAACAATTCTTAAACTCAGACAAAAATTTTGACCCCTAGAGGCTCAACAAGATAAAATCGCAATTTTTACCATCAGGGACCATAATCAAGGAAGTTGTGGTCCGATATGTGTGAAAATTGCAAGGAATCAAGATCTTTGGGATATGAACACATGTTTTGAATTTCATCAAAATTGTGACCTCTACTAAGGCATCACCATTTCCGATTAAAATATAATTTTGCCGATAAAATATTCAATCTAGAGGTATTTTGGGCGGGTACTTTTTCCTATATGGCGATTCTTTTTTAACCATGTTGATAAAATTTTCATGCCACAAAGCTTTGATTTCCACGCCGTGCACACACGTCAAAGTTTATTTGGCTGAGCCAGTTTCAAATTAGGTACTAAACCTTTGTCTCTTGATCAATCTCTGTTTAGTGTTGATTAGTATTTACAGTAAGAGTAGTAATAAACTAATTAAGAGACAAAACATTTAATCATTTGTTTTCAAATACCAATTGGTGGCTATTTTTTACGTTTTTTATATATTCAAAATGGCGGGCACTAGAATAACACTTGTTCGATTGGTTTGCAATTATTGGATTATGATGTCTGTTTTTATCTTTTTCTTACTCCTGTTGCCCGTATAGTTAATAAATGAAGCCAGGTTTGTTATTACAGTTTATGTGGAAGTGGATGTTAAAACTCCAGAAACGAACGAAAGTCAGTTATTACCAAATCGCATCCCAAAGGTAGTAAGTGTCTGATAGAAGAATGTCAGACTTTTAAATACGTAACCACCAAAATGTTAACACTGAGATCCACTAAGGTTGTCATTTGTGCACCAACCCCATATATTTCTTTACTCTTTGTGTTATTTCTGTGCGAACCGGAAGAAAATTAATTAACCGACTATTTCTCGGTATTAGCAGGTTAAAATTGTAAATAACTGTGTAGAAAACTGTGTGAGGGTTGAGTTAATTAACGGTAGGTTTGAAAAACTGTGCGATGGTCCGTTTTCTGTAGAGTTGTGTTAATTAACCGACCGGTAAAAAATGAATGTCAATAGTGTGTATTGTTTAATTGGCGTGTTTTCTCGCTGGTTGCGATAACTGCACCAATGGGAGTATAATCAAGGACCAGTAGGCTTTATCTGACACGTACGTGTTAAATCAAAATGCGGGAAGTAAAACTGTTTTACCGTGCGATTTATCTTTCATACCGTGTGTTTTACGCAGTATGATCTACGTTTGCATTGCGTACCATATAATATTATTATAAAGTTGCATTAAATCAAACAAAATTAGGAATTTAATCTATCGTATACGGAAAGGCGAATGTAATTTCGTCATTTACAAATAACCAGGAGCCAGCGCCAAACAAGTCATAATAGCCGTTTTTATTCAATTACAGCAACACATATGCCCGAATTGACACGTAATATGCGTTTTATACTGCCACACATTTAAGTATATAAAAATGTACGGAAAGTGACTATAATGTTGTATAGATATCCCGCACGGAACCCCCAATTTGACTATTCCCGGGTATATAGCGAACAAGCTCAATTTCCCGTATGTGTATAATTACTTATTCATTTGTTTCTTTCTTTTCTTTTCAGGTAGTTGTACAGATATCCCGTACAGAAACCCCAATTTGAATATTCCCGGGTATATAGCGAACAAGCTAAATTTGCCGTGTGTATATTATTCAATAACAGCAAAACATATGCCCGAATTGACACGTAATATGCGTTTATACTGCCACGCATTTAATTATATAAAAATGTACGGAGAGTGACTATAATGTTGTATACATATCCCGCACAGAAACCCCAATTTGACTATTCCCGGGTATATAGCGAACAAGCTAAATGTCCCGTATGTGTATATTACTTATTCATTTGTTTCTTTCTTTTCTTTTCAGGTAGTTGTATAGATATCCCGTACAGGAACCCCAATTTGAATATTCCTGGGTATATAGCGAGCAAGCTAAACTTCCCGTTTGTGTAAAATTACTTTGTTCCTTCATTTTCTTTGCAGGTAGTGGTTTCTCTTTTCAAATGCAATAAATTAACAAAGACAAACCATATTTATATCAGAAACATATACATAATATGAAGTCTAAATAAATTTACATAAACAGGCACTACAAAACAAAAAAAATGGTCTTCTATGTAAAACCGAGAAATTAAAAATAGGGCTAAAATTGGGTGTCGTTAATATGCTTCTTCGTCATAATTTGGTTATTTATAATTAAAGTGAAGCCTCGGTGTGAATATTCCGGGGTATGTAGCGAGTGAACTGAATTAGCCATTTTGTATGCATCTTATGTTCGGGTAATGGTTCTGCCTTCAAATGCGTGGTCAACGAAAAATACCATTATCCCCGTGTGCATTCTAAATGTCACGGGGACAGTAATGACACAATATTATACATGTACTTATTTTCACACAATGTATTATAATTTCCATGCAATTTAGACATGCCATGTTTTGTTTTATTATTTTGGAGACAGATTAATATAAGCTTCATAGCTTGTTTCCAAATCCATATAATTTATTATGTATTGTTAATCTCGTAATATGTAAAATAAATACTGTTTAAACTTAAAAGTTAAAATGTCATCGTTTTGTTAAGCTTGATTGATCAAAATGTTTGAACACGTTGACCTAAATAGGTGTTGCGTAACAAATGCGGTGTTTTAATACTTGATTGGGGCATAAAGTAATAAACTAATCTACAAGCTACATTGATGATTTATTTCAACCAAAATGTGTATTACCAAACTAAACTATCCCTTGACACTGGTTTTTATTACAATAATCCACAAGTTAGTTTAAGATGTTGGACATATTCATTAAAAAAACTATTTAACCGACACTACATGTCAATAATCTTTTTTATATGATTAAATTGTCACATAAGTTTTAATTTCTATTACAGAGTCAATGGTTGATAGCTGTGCTAAAGTGTTGTGGCCTTTTCCGAAATACGACTACTAAATCCACTGACACAAGGCAAAAATCAGTGTCAATGGTTGTCAAAGACGAAATGGTGCAGTAAGGTCTTATTGAAAATCAAAACGACGTCATTCAGGAGAGGAAAATCGTCCACATCAAACGTAATAAATACGGAGAAGTGACATATCGTGGGGCTGTTACAAACAAGTCGCCTTCGATTGTTGCGACCAAAGTGATTCCATTGGTGCATGCTAAAGAAAATGACGTGTTATGGATCATATCAGTGAACAGCTTGATCGTAGTCCAAGGTTACACCGAGTTACATCAACAAGGAACGCGCGAATAGGTTTTAATTTGTAAATGATAGCATGAAAAGTATTTAATTTGTAAATAATCCACGTGTCCAGATTTGATTCTACTTCGAGAATTTTTATTTTCCCACATAAAACAAGTGGATAAAGTGTGTTCATGATATTATTAAATTTTGTTTTTAATTATTATAACCTGGAGTGTGTACCATGTATTCTAACATACCACCTCCAATCATTATTATATTTTAGTAACAAAAACAGGGCCGAGAATACATGAGATCAAATGACGGGGATCACGGTATTCTTCGTTGACCACGCATTTGAAGACAGAATCATTACCCGAACATAAGATGCATACAAAATGGCTAATTCAGTTCACTCGCTACATACCCCGGAATATTCACACCGAGGCTTCACTTTAATTATAAATAACCAAATTATGACGAAGAAGCATATTAACGACACCCAATTTTAGCCCTATTTTTAATTTCTCGGTTTTACATAGAAGACCATTTTTTTTGTTTTGTAGTGCTTGTTTATGTAAATTTATTTAGACTTCATATTATGTATATGTTTCTGATATAAATATGGTTTGTCTTTGTTAATTTATTGCATTTGAAAAGAGAAACCACTACCTGCAAAGAAAATGAAGGAACAAAGTAATTTTACACAAACGGGAAGTTTAGCTTGCTCGCTATATACCCAGGAATATTCAAATTGGGGTTCCTGTACGGGATATCTATACAACTACCTGAAAAGAAAAGAAAGAAACAAATGAATAAGTAATATACACATACGGGACATTTAGCTTGTTCGCTATATACCCGGGAATAGTCAAATTGGGGTTTCTGTGCGGGATATGTATACAACATTATAGTCACTCTCCGTACATTTTTATATAATTAAATGCGTGGCAGTATAAACGCATATTACGTGTCAATTCGGGCATATGTTTTGCTGTTATTGAATAATATACACACGGCAAATTTAGCTTGTTCGCTATATACCCGGGAATATTCAAATTGGGGTTTCTGTACGGGATATCTGTACAACTACCTGAAAAGAAAAGAAAGAAACAAATGAATAAGTAATTATACACATACGGGAAATTGAGCTTGTTCGCTATATACCCGGGAATAGTCAAATTGGGGGTTCCGTGCGGGATATCTATACAACATTATAGTCACTTTCCGTACATTTTTATATACTTAAATGTGTGGCAGTATAAAACGCATATTACTTGTCAATTCGGGCATATGTGTTGCTGTAATTGAATAAAAACGGCTATTATGACTTGTTTGGCGCTGGCTCCTGGATATTTGTAAATGACGAAATTACATTCGCCTTTCCGTATACGATAGATTAAATTCCTAATTTTGTTTGATTTAATGCAACTTTATTATAATATTATATGGTACGCAATGCAAACGTAGATCATACTGCGTAAAACACACGGTATGAAAGATAAATCGCACGGTAAAACAGTTTTACTTCCCGCATTTTGATTTAACACGTACGTGTCAGATAAAGCCTACTGGTCCTTGATTATACTCCTATTGGTGCAGTTATCGCAACCAGCGAGAAAACACGCCAATTAAACAATACACACTATTGACATTCATTTTTTACCGGTCGGTTAATTAACACAACTCTACAGAAAACGTACCATCGCACAGTTTTTCAAACCTACCGTTAATTAACTCAACCCTCACACAGTTTTCTACACTTGTTAATTAACTTATTTACAATTTTAACCTGCTAATACCGAGAAATAGTCGGTTAATTTTCTTCCGGTTCGCACAGAAATAACACAAAGAGTAAAGAAATATATGGGGTTGGTGCACAAATGACAACCTTAGTGGATCTCAGTGTAAAGCGATATCAACTTATACAATAGGCCTGCATGTACTACGCTACCTCAAAAGTTGGCGAAATAGAAAAATGTCTAAAAACATAAAATTTTAAAGGGAAATTTTGAGAGGTTTGATAAAGAACTGACTATAATAGTTAAAAAAGAAATAGATAATGTAAATAGAATATGCTGACAATTTCAAATTGCTTCACTCTGAACTGAGATATTAGCTTTTGAATTTTAGGCTTGACCTTAATCAGCATAACTAAAGGAAGATTTAGCTCTTGTATAATGTATGTTTAAGTGCATTTGAAAAAGGTAGATCTTTTAGGAGTGAATGGAAATTTTCAAATCCTTGTGATATCACAATTCCTGTGACAACTACGACTACATGCTATGATAGATAGTTAACAAAATATTATTTTAAAAAAACCCAGAACACTGTGTAATTTAATGTTACTAAAAGTGGTTACCCCAGATGTTGAAAAAGGCTTTGAAAAAAATTGGCTTCTACAAAGCAGTGAAGAAATTTGTAAACTGTGATATAATATGCATAAAAATTACTCAAAAAATCTAATTGATATTTGTTCTTTTTAGGCGGAAAAAATATATGGCTAATAAATTAAAAAAAAAAAGGGCAGAAAAACAATGAAACCCAGAGTGAGCACTGCTCTAGAGGATCCACAACCTTGATCTTACAAGAGTTTTTTACGTGATCAAGGGCCATAACTCTGACAGTAATTATTAGAAATCGCTGACAATTAGTGGGATAGGGTTTGTAACATAATTCCCATCCGTCGGCTTTTCGGGTAGAAATCATTGAATAAGCTTTATTTTGTAGGTTTTGATGTTTGATTACAAAAAAACAATGTTGACATTTTTTCTGAGTAGGTCTTCATAGTATGGCGGGCCATTATTTGACGTTGCCATTTTGCGATAATATTCCAATTTATGTTTTTATTTTCACCTTATTTATAATGTTATCGACATATCAACTGTGATTTAACAATGTATTAATATTGGCAGGGTTCATGACTATACTTTAGATTGTTATCAATCATTTCATGATGATATTTCCAAGATGGCGACCATTTTTGTCGGGAAAATCGGTCAATGTGTTGATTTCGATTTAGTAGTAGTGTTTGGTGTCAATATATATGTTTTCGGGGTCACAGATTCCATTCCTGGCATTTACAACCTTGTAAAATGATCGCATGTTCATATATTTAGCATATTTCCAAGATGGAGGTCATGTTTGGCGGCAAAATAGGACGATATGCTAATATTGATTAAGTAGTCGTCGTTGGTATCAATATATATGTTTTCAAGGGCACATAATCCATGTAGGTCGGTATCAACTGTGTAAAATGATTATAAGTTCACTTATTTTGAAAATGTACAATATGACGGCCATTTTGGGCGGTAAAACGGAACGATGAGCGGATATTGATTAAGTAGTCGTCTATGGTACCAGGATATTCCTCGGGGAGCAGATTCCATTTTTGCCGTTTGTAACTGTGTAAAAATATCACTTGTTGCATATTTAGCATATTTCCAATACGGCTTTCATGTCTGGGCGGAAAATCGGACGATGTGCTGATTTTAATTACGTAGTCTCGTTTTTGGGTCAATATTTGTTTTTGTGTCAATATTTGTTATAAGAAACCTTTACAGCATGGGTTATATTATCAACTGACCCCAAGATGCGTGTGGAAGGAATCGTTCAGAGCACCCAAAATGGAAACATGAAGTAAACTATGAAATGTTCTTTATTGCTTGACTTTGGTTGTTCTCTGCTTTGAAAGTGACTGGGGACGTGTAAGCAAGGCACAGTCTCTATAGGCCTGGTAAGCACGTCACTGGAGTGCGGTGAGAACGTATCCCGGTCTGACTGGTAACCGCTCAGGGCTAGAAATTCATCATTTTTTGCAAGAATCTAAGAGGATTCTGATATATGCAATCTGCGCGAATCCTCCGAATCTTAATTTATAATAATGTCTAAAAGACAAAATTGTGTTTTCTGTGTTAATCTGAAACACCAAAATACAACAACAATGATAAAAATAAAACTATCAGATAGAATTTTTGGTAAACACTTAAATAGTGTAAGAAGTGAAATCCAGATAATGCCGTAGCCAAAATAAACTGATACGGCACCATGCTATTTCTTTATAACACAGTTTGTAGTCTTTTGTCCATCACGTAACTTGCACAATTTTTTATTCATTCGTCGATGACACTATTGATAGACAATCGGTACAATGATCACGTGACAACCATAACTGCAATTGCTATAAAGTGAAATTCAGTAGGCCTACGACTAGGATATATCCTTCAATAATATTACAAAAATTAAGCATCTGTCAGCATGTGTATAAAATAAAATAATCATAACGGTAGCCTACACGCAAATTTAGAACTGGTTTATTGACCTAATTCCTACCAAGATGTCACGTGTTATTGGAATTCGACATAGCGAGATTACGTCGGGAAAATATCCACTAGTGTTACGTCACGATTATAAAATTCTTGAATCGGTAAATCGGACAGCCAAAAATCGTATCGGTGCCGATTAATCGAATACCGTATATAAATTCTACAATGTCATGGCTAATAATGTCATTGTCTGTACTGCGTTGATATGCGCGTGGGCACTGAATGGCTGACCGTATATTATTTTAATACATTTCTTTGAGTTTGAGCTGCTAATTAAAAATTCAACACTGGTACATCAATTCCCGTACATAATATTTTAACATATATAGCGAAAATCATATTGACGAAAAACTACAAGAGAATCCGCACGGTACAAATAAAAAAAAAAAAGCCGTGCAACGTACATGCCGAGGGAGGAGAATAGAAGAGCCTTCAAGCTGGTAATGTCCGATTGGGGAACGGTTTATTCGTCATCTAGGACACAGTAACGTCACATTCTGATTGTGAATTAAATAACAATATTACAACTGGATTTAAAATTAATTTATACATGAGGAATTCTATCGCTCGTAAAAACTACAAGAGAATCCGCACGGTACAAATAAAAAAAACATGTGCAACGTACATGCCGAGGGAGGAGAATAGAAGAGCCTTCAAGCTGGTAATGTCCGATTGGGGAACGGTTTATTCGTCATCTAGGAGACAGTAACGTCACATTCTGATTGTGAATTAAATAACAATATTACAACTTGATTTAAAATTAATTTATACATGAGGAATTCTATCGCTCGTAAAAAGGCATCGAAACTTCCACGTCTCGTGCGGCATGCATTTAATCCAAGTATTATAAGGTCCGTGATATGTCTGTTATTGGTGTACGTGGCTGTTGACAGCCATTTCGCGCCAAAAGCAACTATTTTGGCGACGAATTCCATGCATAATCGAGTTCCTGGCCGACCTTGACAGTGACAAAATAGAATTGGAATGACCCAATTTAACAACTAACGGAATCAAATCGCCGTTCGAAAGGATAAAATCATGGAACCCAAAACTATTTCGTTTCAAGGATGGCATGCTTAAGTAGTTACTTTTATTTTTTTTAAAGAAGGATTAAAATAAATAATTAGGAAACCTATAACTTTGTATCATAACTGAAATATGCATAAATACTCTACTTCTAAAAGTCGTCGCCGTGTCGTGATCGTGGAAGTTTCCACAGAATTGATTACATAACAACCACAATTAACGACCAGCCAGACACTCGTCCAAATTATAAGTTAAAAGTAAAACAAAAACACAACAATTATTTTATTATATTATACATGTAGTATGCTATAAAGTACGTCATACAACTTTGATTCAAAACACCCTAATGGACATTCAATCAATAGTCGGACCCGACAATTCTCCGAGATTTTTTTTTTTTTTTTTTTTTTTTTTAAAGTTTTACGCGAATCCTTATAGATTCGCACGTTAAGCTCTTGCAAGAATCCTTGCGCGAATTAGATTCGGAGATTCGCGTGAATTTCTAGCCCTGCCGCTAGATCATGATGGGAACACTTTTCGCGCACAGCCAGATCTTGGCCATGAGCGTAGTAAGATCGTGTAGTAAGCGCTTGGCGTGGTCGTGACAGGCACATGACGGGCACGTGACGTAAGCATTATGCAGCCGCTATACTCTCTTTGCCTTTGTGTCAGGAATAGGCTTTGCTTTCCCAGGAAAATCGATGATAAATAAATAATAATAATGTGTGCAGAAATCGTTCATCCATCTTGGAAATATGCTAAATTGGTGAACATACGACCATTTTACGTAGTTGTATATGACAGAAATCAAATCTGCCTCCCCGAAAACATATATATTGTCACCAAAAACAACTACTTAATCGAAATCAACCCATCGTCCGATTTTCCTGCCACCAGTGGCAGCAATATTGAAAATGTACTAAATATGTAAATATGTGATCATTTTAAAAGGTTGTTAATGTCAGAAATTGATTCTGCACCTTCGTAAACATATATATTGACACCAAACACTACCACTTATTCAAAATCTGCATATCGTCTCATTTTCCCGCCAAAAATACCTGCCATCTTGGTAATATGCTAAGTATATGAATATTTGATTATTTTACAAGGTTGTAAATGCTAGGAATGGAATCTGTGACCCCGAAAACATGTATGTTGACACCAAACACTACTACTTAATCGAAATCAGCACATCGATCGATTTTCCCTCTAAAAATGCTCGCCATCTTGGAAATATCATCATGAAATAATGGAAAACAATCTGAAATATAGTCATAAACCCTGCCAATGTTAATGCATTGCCAAATCACAGTTGATATGTCGGTAACATTATAAATAAGGTGAAAATATAAACATAATTTGGAATATTATCGCAAAATGGCTACCCTCAAATAATGGCCTCCCATACTTTGAAGGCCTACTCAGAAAAAATGTCAACATTGGTTTTTTGTCATCAAACATCAAAACCTACAAAATAAAGCTTATTCCATGATTTCTACCCGAAAAGCCGACGGATTTACATTAAACATCCCACTACAATCAATAGGCTTTTTCGTTTCATAACCTTAAAGGGACAGTCTAAAAAATAAAAGTCTGAGAACGTTTGAAATTTAAACGCCAACATAAAGAATGAATGAATGAAATGGGGTTTAACGTCCTACTGTTATGCACTTAACCTGAGCTAATTGAAGACGGGCATACGCCATACAGTGTGATATGAGGGAAATTTTGCCCGGGCAGCGGCGCTACGGCCTACTCTTATATCGAATTCCAACTGCCAAGGGATCTTTTACGTGTACTCCAATGTGTACACGGGACCTCGGTTTTTCGTCCCATCCGAACGACTAGGCAGCTGTCCTTGGCAGGCCCTCCTTCTGCATCACTGACAAGGGGAAATCACGTCGGAAAATCGAGATGAACCATCTCGGCCAATGCAGGGATCGAACACTTGACCTCCAGGCTAGCGAACCAGCGCCTTATCCACTTAGCCACCGTGATCCCCCCCAAAATAAAGAAGAATGATGTATATACCCTGACTCAAAATTTCAGCTCAAAATATTGAGTCATTTGGTCGTGAACGTTAAAAGAGCTTATCCGGACACGTAACCCTTTTATGATTTCTGGTCAATTCTTCCGTTAGGTGACCCGATAATCGATTCCCGTTACTTTATAGGTCTACCCGTTGAATGGTCCATGGTCTTTACTTGATAACAAAAGGTAAATTTCACCGACACATTATATTTATAAAATAAAAGTCTGGTTTTATAAAATCACCGCATAAACAGTTTGGGACACCAGACTCTATTTAAAGATGAAGACTGGTGGGTTTAAGTTGTTTGAAAACGTATCACATATATTGAGTTTGTTGCTCAGCCCTAAGGTAGGGGATCTTAATAGATTTTAACACGAAATTAAGCAGTTTTATTCTCAAAAACATTATTGGGATTGACCCTTGAAACACTGTGTATAAATTTAAAGTCAATCGATTATTAACTTTAGCCTCTAGGGCGTCCACAAGATTTTTTTTGAGTGATCAAGGGCCATAACTCTGACAGCAATTATCGGAAATTGCTAAAAATCAATAGGCTTCTTCATCTTATGACCTTAAACACAGTGTATAAATTTAAAGTCAATCGGCTATTGCTAAATTATCGGAAATTGCTAAAAATCAATAGGGTTCTTTATTTCATGACCTTAACCCTATAAGCTCCTCCCCCCTTAAAATCGATCGCGGGCGATCGATGAATTCATCACGTCATATGCGAAAAAGTATTCATAGTAGACGCATATAATTTATATCATTCGAAAGCTACGAAAATTCCCTTTGAAATGAGACTAAGAACGGGGGACTATTCAGTATAGAAGTCGTGTTATACGAGTCTAAATTCTAGCAAAGATGGGTAACTCTGCGAGCGACGAGCGTAAACAAATGACGTCGTGTTATTTATATATTTAGCAGAAGTCCTATTATTTTGTGTACCTACAGCCGTAAAAAATGGTTTATTATGTCTAAAAAAAGAAAAAGTACTAAATCGAAAATTAAGAATATTAGTGATGTTAAGCTTTACATTGATTAGACATGTCTTATCTTGAATATGTGAGCGATGCCGATGAAGTTCAAAGAGAAAATGAGGTGACCTAGATTCGTCCAACAAAGAATTTGTTGACGACTAGACGAGAAAATAGATTCGATGACACGAGTAAGTTTTGTTTACTAATTTACTTTTTACACGCGATCAAACGTAATATTGATGATGCTAATTATTTAATTGTTGATTGATGCCCATTTCTAGCATGACATTACCATTTACCAGCGAATTATCGGTAATTAGCCCAAATATGTAGGCCTAAAATGTAAAAACATTTTGACAGCTAGTCGGTCACGTCATACGTGCGTATGTCTGGACTTGATGAAGAGATGTTTTCTGTTTCAATTTCATTATTGCCATGAAATGCAGAAGCCCATGTTTAGTATTCAAATTTCAAATAGGCTTGGCAACTAAAATTATTATATTCGACACAAGTATAAACCCAAACTGTCAAAATGTTCTACAGTCCTACAGCTTTATATTGCTGTATACTGTATGCCCAGATCTACTACTAGTACTAGTACTAGAGTACTAGTTGCATAAAATATTGATTTATGATCTTCCTCTTTCCAATTATTTTACCAAAGGTTAATCATTGTAAAAGTATTTTGCTATTTATTTTATTGTACTGAATGCCTTACATTTATTTATTAATTTATTTATATTAGAAGGTCCATGGAGATGAAAATAGTGGTAGGCCTAATGATATTGTTGAAGAAGTTTTGGTAACACAGAATAACAAAAAGCACATGTACCACCAGGCCAAGGTGTCAATCAATACTGAATCATTCCTATGCAGAAAATTCTTGTGAAGAATATTCACCGTTGAAGAGAATAGACCTACAGCCATCTGCATCGCAGCCATGTGGCCTCAGAAGATTAGTCATGTATACCAAAGTTTACTCCGAGACCTGGGACATGAGTTGGCAGTTGGCGCAATGGAACTTGAAGTGTGAAATTTGGATAATAGCAGATTATTTGTCATTGCTATATTTATTGTTGTTAAAAATATACTTATTGATTGTTGCATTATTTTCCTACTTGATTGTATGTGTTTTCCTTCTGAGATTTTCTTATTAGCTGTGTGCCTACTTTCATATTTCGGTGTAAAAAGTGCTATTGTCTTTGGAATTGTGTTTACCTCATAAAAATTGTTGTAGTATTTGCATAATAGTAATAGCAGCTGTGGGTTATATTTAAAAAACAAACATATAAAAAATTAATTTTGGGGTGATAAGTCAATATGTCAGGTCAAAGGTCAACCCATGGAGTCAAAAGTCAATAGTGGGGTCTAAGGTCAAAGATCATTTGCATAGTTACTTAATTATGTCTTTATTTTCGAATTCTATTTTCTAGTCATAACTTTTTTGATTTTAATGCCACAATTATGAATAATACACCGATTTGTGGCAAAATAGTTGTTTTCTTTGAATCTACATCAAAAACCCTACCAGCTGATAATCTCTGTGTCCTGTTGGAGGTCAAATAGAAAAGTTAAACTTATTTTGGGGGTCAAAGGTCAAATAAAAAAGGTCAAGGTCAAAGTTCATGCACGTGGGGTCAACGAAATGATCTTACAAGAGTTTTTTACGTGATTAAGGGCCATAACTCTGACAGTAATTATCAGAAATCGCTGACAATCAATAGGCTTTTTCGTTTCATAACCTTAAAGGGACAGTCTAAATAATACAAGTCTGAGAACGTTTGAAATTTAAACGCCAAAATAAAGAATGAATGAATGAAATGGGGTTTAACGTCCTACTGTTATGCACTTAACCTGAGCTAATTGAAGACGGGCATACGCCATACAGTGTGATATGAGAGAAATTTTGCCGGGGCAGCGGCGCTACGGCCTACTCTTATATCGAATTCCAACTGTCAAGGTCAAAGTTCATGCACGTGGGGTCAACGAAATGATCCCCTATAGAAAGCCCTACCATTGCCTTAATCAGAAACATATAACATGTGGTTCTTCTAAGAATTATTTTGTTACTATTTGCTCAATAACAGAAATCATTGGTAAAATCGCCATTTCTGGGAGTTTATAAGGTTAAACACTGTGTTTAAATTTAAAGTCAATCGGTTATTAACTTTAGCCTCTAAAGCGTCCACAAGATTCTTAGAAGTGATCAAGGGCCATAACTCACAGTAATTATCTGAAATCGCTGAAAATCAATAGGCTTCTTAGTGTCATGACCTTAAACACTGTGTATAAATTTGAAGTCAATTGGTTAGTAACTTTAGCCTCTAGGGCGTCCACAAGATTTTTTTAAGTGATCAAGGGCCATAACTCTGACAGTAATTATCGGAAATTGCTGAAAATCAATAGGCTTTTTCATATTATGACCTTAAACACTGTGTATAAATTTTAAGTCAATCGGTTATAAACTTTAGCCTCTAGAGCGTCCACAAGATTCTTTGACCGACGGACAGGCGACGGCAATATACGACCACATTTCAATGTGGGCGTATAAAAATCATTGAAAATCAATATACTTGTTCGTTTCAAGACCTTCAACTCTGTGTATCTCAGCTAACGTCAATTGGATGTTAACTTTAGCCTCTAGAGTGTCCACAAGATTTTTTGAAGTGATCAAGGGCCATAACTCTGGCAGAATTTATCGCAACTCGCTCATAATTAATATACTTGCATGTCTCAAGAGCTTATCAATCTAAAGTCAATCGGATATTAACTTTAGCCTCAAAGTGATCAAAGGCCTTAACTTGGGCAGTAATTATCGGATTTTGATGAAAATCAATAGGATTCTTCGTCTCATGACCTTAACACTGTGTATAAACCGGATATTGACTTTAGCCTCTAGAGCGTTCTCAAGATATTTCAAAGTGGGCCATAACTCTGGCAGTAATTATCGGATTCTTCGCCTCATGACCTTAAGCACTGTGTATCAATTTAAAGTTCTCAAAGTGATCAAGGGCCATAACTCTGGCAGTAATTATCAAATATCGCCGAAAATCAATAGTCTTCTTTGTCTCATGACCTTAAACACTGTGTATAAATTTAATGTCAATCTGATATTAACTGTAGCCTCTAGAGCATTCACAAGAAATTGTGGACGATAGACTGACGGACTGACCTATAAAATTAAATCATGTGTTAGTCCCGAAATGACCTAGATTGTGTCAACTGGACGTTAAACCCCTTTCTCTCTCTATGTATGATCCAGATTATGATTTACTAATGAGGGGTCAAATCTTTGCAAAGCAGCAAATATAGTGTACAGAGAATCATACAATAAAGTACATAAAATCGCTGCTTTATTTTATTTTATTTTTGTTTAAAAATTATTTTGTTTTGTTTTTTGTTTTTTTTTTTTTTGTTTCGCGTGTAATGCAGTTTTCCTGCATTTACTAATAGAGATTGTACGTGATTCATTAGCATACCATGTCCATACTTATGTATGTATATATATGAATTGTTAATATAATTAGCGATGGGAGCAAGATCGATGGTGATTGAAAAGTGGAACATAAAATCAGTACAAATTGTCATCCTATAACAAATAAACATATAAAATTCACAATTTACCTGCAACCCGATAATAGAACTTGTCTGTACATTTCAACACTTGATCGCCCTCCAAACTGGCGCCCAGTTAGATATGTATTATGTGATGAATTAATAAAGTAATGAGCCAATGGTTGATCCATATCTACATATATATCTAATCTATCTAAAAATACTGGAGCATTTTCATCAGCCATAAGATATCTACAAAAACCATCTAAATTCAGGTAACCTGGAATAAAAAGATAGGTTGCCAGTCAACGAAACATACGCCCATAGGCAGCATAAAGTTTTCTTCCATGCTAACGTTTAGTATACGAAACATTTAATATCATGGATTTAGCTGTTCAAGTTATCAAAATTTATTGAAATTCAATACACTTGTTCATCTCAAGACCTTAACCCTTCCTTAGCGCATAAATATTCACTGAGGTAGCGCATTATTTTCAGGCAAAAAGTGCCAAATACTGTATGCACTATTAAAATTAGTAAAAAAAGTCTATGTAATATATGGGGTGATAGTGTATGTCAGTTTGGTGTCTTGGTGTGTTCTCTTTAACTTCAGGTATTTTATATTTCTTGTTTTTAGTTGTTTTAATCAGGAGTAAATTTATCAGTAATTATATTTAGTATAGGTTTATGCCAAGTAATGTAATTTAATAATTCTTGTAATAAGAGTTTCCCTAATTCATATATAAATTCATATCTTTAGTTTTCCTGCCATTTTCACCCCTTTTTTCAGTGGTCTGTATTTATTGTGGTGTTCGTTTTATTTTAGCCTCTTTAACTGTAATGTAATTCTTCAAACTGGTTAAATACTTTAATTAAGACACCTTTCCCAGGGTATGTTTAGTTTTCTGTTTTTCTCTGCTATCATTTTAAATGTTCATATATCTATAAATGTATTTAATTCAAATTATGTTTTATCTTTCTTTTGTATATTTATTTCTATTTTGATTATGTTCCGTCTGCCTTGTTTGCATGTTTGTAATCCCTTTGTATTTATATTTTCAGTGTTTTTTTGTTGGTTTTTTGCTTTTTGGTTTTTTGGCTTTTTGGCTGTTTGGTTGTTCTTTTGTGTTGTTTATGTGAATAAACTGCTTATACCTGTACTGATTCCTGTCTTCAATAACCTACAAAACCCCTGAGAAAAAGCTCTGGCACAGGTAAAAAAGTCACAGTAAAAAAAACACTTTCAAATTTTCAAGGATTACTTATGACTATCTCAGGGAATCTAGGAAAAAAAGTCATCAATCCATCTTGAGAGTGGTGCATTGGTTCCAGAAGGAATCAGCCACAGTTAGACTGTCGTCGCCCAGGATGCCATTGGAATCCACCTGTCATGGAGGTCAAGAAGAAGTTTGTAAAGATGCAGAAACAACTACGAAATCTTTGCAGAGAGCTTGTCAGCAGTGCCAAGTCCATCAAATTTTTTTTACATGAAGTTGGATGGAACATTAGAATTAACAAAGAGGATGTGCCATATGTGCTAATACGTCAAATGTGCTATGATATCAAAATGTGCTGATTTCTAAAGACTAAAACAGTCTGGTTACATCTGTGTAATGATAATATGTGTAATGAAAAGTTAAATATGTATATTATTGTTTATATTGTTACAGAATTTGAGATGTAATAAAACCAGCGGCTGCCAGGCAGGATACGCCCACATTTTCGAGAGATGGATAGAGAACAAGCAAAACCGAAAGTGATTTTTCCTACAATCAAAGGCCATAATTCATTAAGTTACAATTTGATATGCGCAAATATCGAAAAGTATCAAGATATTTAGGTTATAAACACGCAATTTAAGTTTCATCAAAATCGAAATTAAAATTGTGACCTCTACAGGGTCCACAACCTTGAAATACCATTTTTTTAACAGTATTCGCGTACAAACAGCAGCCATTTTGTATTGTAATTTTGGTCCTATTTTCCCGAAATTTGAACTCAACCTTCCTTAGCTTGTAACAGTGATATAATCAAATGATTTTTTAAATCAGATAATAATTGTGACCTCCAGAGAGACCACAAGCTAAACAAAGGCGATTTTGCGTATAATCAGGGGCATTAATTCAGGAAGTTACGATCCGATATGCCCAAATATCAAAATGACCCAAGATCTTTGGGTAATATCCATGCATTTCAAGTTTCGTCAAAATCGAATTAAAATTGGGACCTCTACAGGGTCGACAACCTTGATATACCATTTTTTAACAGTATTCACGTACGAATGGCAGTCATTTTGTATGCCAATTTTGGTCCAATTTTCCAGAAATTCATACCTTTCTTAGGGTGTAACGGTGATATAATCAAACGATTTTTTAAATCAGATAATAATTGTGACCTCCAGAGAGACCACAAGCTAAACAAAGGCGATTTTGCGTATAATCAGGGGCATTAATTCAGGAAGTTATGATCCGATAAGCGCAAATATCAAAAGGACCCAAGATATTTGGGTAATATCCATGCATTTCAAGTTTCGTCAAAATCAAATTAAAATTGGGACCTCTACAGGGTCGACGAGCTTGAAATACCATTTTTCAACAGTATTCGCATACAAACGGCGGCCATTTTGTATGGTAATTTTGGTCCAATTTTTCCGAAATTAGAACTCACCCTTCCTAAGGGTGTAACGGTGATATAATCAAAGGATTTTTTAAATCGAATAAAAATTGTGACCTCTAGAGGAACCACAAGCTAAACAAAGGCGATTTTGCGTATAATCAGGGGCCATCATTCAGCACGTTACGATCCGATATGCGCAAATATCGAAAGGAACCAAGATCTTTGGGTTATATCCATGCATTTCAAGTTTCATCAAAATCAAATTAAAATTGTGACCTCTACAGGGTCCACAACATTGATATACCATTTTAAACAGTATTCGCGTACGATTGGCAGCAGATTTGTATGGCAATTTTGGTCCGATTTTTCCGAAATTCAAACTCAACCTTCTTTAGGGTGTAACGGTGATATAATCAAATGATTTTTTAAATCAGATAATAATTGTGACCTCCATAGGGACCACAAGCTAAACAAAGGCGATTTTGTGTATAATCAGGGGCCATAATTCAGCAAGTTACGATCCGATATGCGCAAATATCGAAAGGAACCAAGATCTATGGGTTATAACCATGCATTTCAAGTTTCATCAAAATTGAATTAAAATTGTGACCTCTACAGGGTCCACAACCTTGATATACCATTTTTTAACAGTATTCGCGTACGAATGGCGGCCATTTCTTATAGTAATTTTGGCCTGATTTTTCCGAAATTCGAACTCGACCTTTCTTAGGGTGTAACGGTGATATATTCGAACGGTTTTTTAAATCGGATAATAATTGTCACAAGCTAAAATAGGTGATTTTTCGGACAATCAGGGGCAATAATTCAGGAAATTATGTTCTGATAGGCGCAAATTTCAAAAGGAACTAAGATGTTAGGGTTATAAACATGAATGTAAAGTTTCATCAAAATCGGTTCAAAATTGTGACCTCTTTAGGGTCCACAAGCTAAAAACATGATTTTTCGTACAATCAGGGGCCATAATCCATGAAGTTTTGATCCGATACATGCCAATACTGAAAGCAGCCGAGATCTTTGGGGGATAAACCTATATTTCAAGTTTCGTCAAAATCGAGTAAGAATTGTGACCTGTAGAGAGTCCACAATTAATTGTGGACGGACAGACAGGGGCGACGACATAATACGTCCACATGAAAATGTGGGCGTATAAAAAATAAACCAAAACTTGTCCAATTTTGCGTTTTTTAAATCTCTCGGGGGGTGGTGACTAGTCACCCTCACTGGATCCGCGTAGACACCTTCACTTGTCTTATCCTTCCTATCACTATCACTCAGTCCTTCGATATTGCGGCCCTATTGATGTTCACGCTTCATCGGAAAAAAATATATCAGAGAAAAGCTAATAATTAGGGTATTATATGCCCTATACTAGATACGAGAACGTCGCTAAAAATGGGTCACATCATACTACTGTTAGGACCATGGACCATTAGGACCATCATCATGTTCGGAGTAGGGCCTACGCTCACGCTGAACAAAGATAGTAAGCTGGCACTGCCAGGCAGGATACGCCCACATTTTCGAGAGATGGACAGAGAAAAGCAAAACGAAAAGTGATTTTTCCTACAATCAAAGGCTATAATTCATTAAATTACGATTTGATATGCGCAAATATCGAAAAGAATCAAGATCTTTAGGTTATAAACATGCATTTAAAGTTTCAACAAAATTGAATTAAAATTGTGACCTATACTGGGTCCACAACCTTGACATACCATATTTTAACACTATAAGCGTACAAACGGCGGCCATTTTGTCTGGCAATTATGGTCTGATTTCCCTGAAATTCAAACTCCTTCTGTATGCTGTAACGGTGATAGAGTCAAGCGTTTTTTTAAATCAGATAATAATCGTGACCTCCAGAGGGACCATAGGCGATTTTTCAGACAATCAGCGGCCATAATTTAGGAAGTTATGTTCTGATATGTGCAAATAAGGAAAGAAACCAAGATTTTTGGATTATAACCATGCATTTCAAGTTTCATGAAAATTGTGACCTATACTGTGTCCACAACCTTGATATACCATTTTATAACAGTATTCGTGTACACGCCGCAGCCATTTTGTATGGCAAATTTGTTCTGAATTTTTCCGAAATTCGAAGTCAACCTTTCTTAGGGTGTAACGATGATATAATCAAAAGATTATTTAAATCAGATAATAATTATGATCTCCAGAAGGACCACAAGCTAAACAAAGACGATTTTGCGTATAATCAGGGGCCATAATTCAGGAAGTTACGATCCGATATGCCCAAATATCAAGAGGAACCAAGATCTTTGGGTTATAACCATGCATTTCAAGTTTCATCAAAATCAAATTAAAGTGTGACCTCTACAGGGTCCACAACCTTTAGATACCATTTTTTAACAGTATTCGCGTACTAATGGCGGCCATTTTGGTCCAATTTTTCAGAAATTTGAACTGAACCTTCCTTAGCGTGTAACGATGATAATAAAACGATTGGTGACCTCCAGAGGGACCACAAGCTAAACGAAGACAGTTTTGCGTATAATCAGGGGCCATAATTCAGGAAGTTACGACCCGATATGCGCAAATATCGAAAGGAACCAAGATCTTTGGGTTATAACCATGCATTTCAAGTTTCATCAAAATCGAATTAAAATTGTGACCTCTACAGGGTCCACAACCTTGATATACCATTTTTTAACAGTATTCGCGTACGAATGGCGGCCATTTGGTATGGCAATTTTGGTCCAATTTTTCCAAAATTCGAACTCGATCTTCCTTAGGGTGTAACGGTGATATAATAAAACGATTTTTTAAATCGGATAATTATTGTAACCTCCAGAGGGACCACAAGAAAAACCATGGCGATTTTGCGTATAATCAGGGGCCATAATTCAGGAAGTTACGATCCGATATACGCAAATATCGAAAGGAACCAAGATCTTTGGGTTATAACCATGCATTTCAAGTTTCATCAAAATCGAATTAAAATTGTGACGTTGGCCATTTTGTATGGTAATTTTGGTCTGATTTTTCCGAAATTCGAACTCAACCTTCCTTAGGGTGTAACGGTGATATAATCGAACGGTTTTTACAATCGGATAATAATTGTGACCTCTAGAGGTACGAGGAGCTAAAAAAGGTGATTTTTCGGACAATCAGGGGCCATAATTCAGGAAATTACGTTCCGATAGGCGCAAATATCGGAAAGAACCAAGATCTTTGGGTTATAAACATGCATGTTAAGTTTCATCAAAATCGGTTCAAAATTGTGACCTCTATAGGGTCCACAAGCTAAAAACGTGATTTTCGTACAATCAGGGGCCATAATCCATGAAGTTTTGATCCGATACATGCCAATATCGAAAGCAGCCGCGATCTTTGGAGATAAACCTATATTTTAAGTTTCGTTAAAATCGGACAAGAATTGTGACCTGTAGAGAGTCCACAAACAATTGTGGGCGGACGGACGGACGTCCGGAAGGACAGGGGCGACGACATAATACGTCCACATGAAAATGTGGGCGTATTAAAAGTACCATCACGATCATTTACCAAGTTACATCGGATAAACTTCTTACATGATCTAGTATTATTTATGATCGAATGCAAAATCATCGAAATAGGCCTACGGAAGACACTTTGAAAGGGGGGATAGTAATAAACAATAGTATTTAAGCTACCACTCTAGCGGTGTTTACATTTCGTTGCTATGGTTACATCAGATGTTTCTATTGATAGATTTTGAAAGCGTGCCGGTTTCTCCATAGAATGCACAGTTTTAACAGAAAGATATAATAACTGTTATATCTTGATCAGTGTTGGGATTTCAAAAAATTTCTTGTCGGACATTTTACCGAAAATGAAGGTTCATAACTCTTATCGTCATTTAAGCAGACGAATTTGTACCACAATTAAAAGTCACATGTCAAAATATTCAAATCCTGTACGTAATAAAAATAGGTGAACCTCGCTATTTTTCATATTTAATTCCCGACTCCCGCACAGTATTCAATTCATACAATTAAAAATCACACGTCAACAAAAAATTCAAATCACGTACGTAATAAAAAAGTGGTGAACCTCATATTTTTCACACCTAATTCCCGTACGGCATTCAATTCATACAACAATTAAAAATCACATGTCAACAAAATATTCAAATCCCGTACGTAATGAAAATTGGCGAAACTCGCTATTTTCCACACTTATTTCCCGTGCGGCATTCAAATTTATGTCAGTAAATTTTTGTAATACGTTGAATGAAAGCTTGCCGGTCCTGCTTCGGCATCAAATCCACAACCATAATATTCCTTTAGAATTGTGTGTCTTCGTTTGTACGGCAAAAAAGAATGCAGAACTTCCGAAATAGTTAAATCACTCTGAGAAATATTTCTACAGCTTACTTCAGCGAATAACACTCTTTCGTAGTCACGGCAAAGTGTTACAGGCATCATACTTAACACAGCAGAATGATTAGCATACTTCTTATTTTCCGCCTAGAAATAAGTTAGAATTTCTGCTTATCTAGCTATTGGTAGCTCCTCCCCTTTTTGTTATTTTGTTGGATGCAGTATAGCATCAACCACCTTAAGCGTGTGGCGTACTAGTCTCGGTTACCCCAAACCTCCTAGTCTTTAACATGTACGTAGAATAATTTTCTGGATAATAGAGACTAATGCCTACGTGACTAACAACACGCAGCTTTGGATGAGAATATCTATATGGCTTCTTAAAAGGCGTAAAAGATATCATCGAAGACAAAATGACTGTCCGTTGATATAGGGTGTTAATATACTCTTTCGATATGTGACATCTATGATTAGTTTATAAATGCTGTCGGCTCACATCAATGCGATTAAAATGTTCGACAATTGAGAAACCACGAGAAAAATAGGTGGATTAAAATTATTGGATTGATGAATAGTCCGCCAAAGAGAAAGCAATGAAGTCTGTTTAAGATTCGATGGATGAATTTTCCGGCAAAGGTTTAAGTCAGTCAATCAAGGCAGATTAAGTTGTTAATCAAGGTAAGGTTTATAGGCGGTATAACACGATAAATACGTTGATCACTTAATTACCTAATAAATCAAGTGTATTGTCAACGATAATCAGGTTGAGTGGTAGTTATACTCTTAGTACTAGTCAGTACACTATATATTATTTTTGGAATTTTGAATATTATTCACCATGTCTTGATGTCCGAATGGGCATATTCACGGTCGGACAATAGAGTGCGTTTGGAAAACAAATTCGGACACGTCCGGAATATACGGCCGAAATCCCAACACTGATCTTGATGGACATCATAAAGTTATTAAAATTGCACTGGTCACGTTCATAAGCATATATAACTCGAAACAGTCCGAACAAGAATTTGAAAGAAGCGTGTTTTGTTTATGCATCCAGTTAGTAAAATTGACAGCATGTCATGCTCAGCATGTCGTGCTCAGTTTCAATGGCCTTCTATAGGGAAATTTACAAGGTTGATCGACTATGATGTCATTCACGGAAAAAATCAAAACGAGGCTGTAGATATGCGTAAACGTCAATTGGGTGTTTTTTTGGTATATTTTTCCTTTGCAAAAATATTCAGAGTGACTTTTAAAATTTCGCAGGTTCAAAAATATTCTAATATTAACGAGTTTTTTTTATATTAAAAGAACTTTCTGCGTTAGTTTCTTCCATTTGTTCCTAATCCTAGTATGCTTAAAAAACATGTATGTTGATGGTTCCTCACAGTAATTCATCCTCCGATCGGTCAAAGACACAAAGGCACAAAATTTTAATTAATGGGGGTCTAACTGAAAATAGAGAACACAAACATGAAGACTCAGTCATTAACACCCTTCACACTTGAACAGATTGTTGAAGGTACAGTCGTACAGGTGTTCTAGTTTGGACAGTCAAACATAAGCTAAGACGTAATACATCACTTGCTGACTTACCCTTTTCTATGAATTCTTTGCCATTTTCGTATGTAGCAATAATCTGCGACACTCTATTGGAATTGTAAAATGGAAATAATATTTCATTGAGTCGGGGATCTCTTTGTCTCTGTAAAACCACAGATAAACTGATAAAGTAATTTAATATATCTAAATCACACATAACTTATATATTTCATGAGAACAAGATAAAAAGAAGGTGATTTTCCTACAAAGTACAATCAAGGGCCATAATTCATGAAGTTACAAATAGATATGCGCAAATATCAAATGAAACCAAGATCTTTAGGTTATAAACATGCATTTCAAGTTACATCAAAATCGGATTAACCTTGATATACCATTTTTTTTACACTATTCGCATACAAACGGCAGCTATTTTGGCTTGCAGTTTTGGTCAAATTTACCCGAAATTCGAACTCAACCTTCCTCAGGGTGTAACGGTGATATAATCAAATGTTTTTTATAATCGAAAAATAATTTTGACCTCCAGAGGGACCACAAGCTAAAAAGATAGTAAGCTGGCACTGCCAGGCATAATATGCCAACATTTTCGAGAGATGGCTAGAGAATAAGCAATACCGAAAGTGATTTTTCCTACAATCAAAGGCCATAATTCATTAAGTTACAATTTGATATGCGCAAATATCGAAAGGAATCAAGATCTTCAGGCTATAAACATGCATTTCAAGTTTCATCAAAATCAAATTAAAATTGTGACCTCTACAGGGTCCACAACTTGATTTACCATTTTGTAACAGTATTCGCGTACGAACGTCGGCCATCTTGTCTAACAATAATGGTCTGATTTTCTAGAAATATGAACTCAAAACCTTCCTTAAGGTGTAATGGTGATATAATCAAACATTTTTTTTAAATCGGATAATAATTGTGACGTCCAAAGGGACCACAAGTTAAAAACAGGCAATTTTGCATACAATCAGGGGCCATAATTCAGGAAGTTATGATGCCATGTGCACAAATATCGAAAGGAACCAAGATCTTTGGGTTATAACTATAAATATTAAGTTTCATGAAAATCGAATTAAAAATTGTGACCTCTACAGGGTCCACAACCTTGATATCAGGGCCGATAAAATCCACTAGCCCGACGTCGGGGTTTACCCAAAAAAAATTACGGGCTAGTGACCTATTTAGCCGTAAAAATCCACTATCCCGATGTTCAGGATTACCAAAAAAAAAAATTACGGGCGAGTGACCTATTTAGCGGTACTATACCGCTAGTGCCCTTTCATTAATGTTAGTCTGTAATTTAAACTAGTCATATATACTTTTCAAAAAAAGTAGGGGATATTTGATTTTGGGGGCATAATACTAAAATATGCAAATGACTACGAAAAAAGTCACTATAGAACCTAACAGAAGAAACATTTCCAGTTACATGTGACGCCCAAACGCACCAAAAGCTACCGCATGGAATGCAGGTGATGCTTGGGATCATCATGGGGGTCCAACCCAAGCTTTTGCACAACACTGACTTTGAATGTTACAGTCATTGTGGCATTGAATTCCAGGGTGGAAACATCAGTTTAATTGTTTTAGTGACCAGAAAACAAATTTTAAAATGCGTCGGCTTGCCCAAAATGAAAGGTTACATGCCCTTGGTACAGATCGGCACAACACAGGCGGTTGTGGCGCGGACGATGAAGGTTTGTCAGTTTGTCATAAGCAGGCTATGGTCCAGATACCGTGATACACAATCTGTCCAGACAGACCACGCTCAGGTCGACCAAGGGCGACAACTCAAGCCCAGGATCGATTTATCCGTACCTTGGCCTTGAGAAATCATGTCATCACAGCAAATCAGATCTCGTCTTCAAACAGACACTGGTGTGAGAGTGAGTGGCCAGACCATTCGGAATCAACTGCATAGGGGTCACCTTGGCGCCCGACGTTAACGTCATCAGACATGATCGATTTGGGGGTTGTTCTGTTATGGTGTGGGGAGGCATCACTGTTGCTGGAAGAACGGCTTTACATGTTGTGCCGTTCGCATGACGTCATTGCCGCCGTTTCATCTTCCAGGATGACAACGCAACAACAAAACATTACCTTGGCTAGCACTGAGTCCCGACCTCTCCCCCATCGAGCATGACTGGGACATGTTTGGACAGAGGTTACGTCTACGTCAACAACGTCCTACCAATGTCCAAGAACTTGCTGCTGTGTTGCAACAGGAATGGGACAATCTGGACCAAAATGACCTTAGACGTCTCATTAGCAGTATGCCACGTCGGATCAATGCTTGTTTGGCAAACAGAGGAGGATTTACCCGTTACTGACTTTGTTGTGATGCTGTGGTAACTTTGCTGTTTGACCCCGGGTATCATTTTACCCTTATAATGGTCAGTCTGTGCCTTACTTAGTCTAACGATCATTTGGAATAAATCGATGAATGTGAACTTCATTTCATTTGGCATTTGTTTCTTCGTCAGTTTTATAAGGTGACTTTAATAACACTTAAAAATCAAATATCCCCTACTTTTTTTGAATATTATAGATAAATAAACTATAAACTGTAAAATATTGAACTTTTATTTCTCCAATCCAAAGGAAAACTCATTTATAACAATAGTTTTTCTGTAGTAAACTCTGACTAGAAGAACGGTATGGACATTGTACGTACCTCTTCTATTTATAATGGGGCTAAATATAGATCTCAGTCAATACAATTTAAAGTTATTGTGAAAATCTAGTCTACAATGCAAGATATCTCATTTAAAAAAAATTAAAGTCTATATGACAATCGGGACTACAATGCATGGTGGGGGGTAATATATAAACAAAAAATTCATTAATGAAAACATAGAAAATATTATGAAAATATGTAATGTATGTCAGTTAGAGATATAAATACATAAATTAAAAATTTTGCCATATATATTCTCAATTGGATCCAAATATTAATGTTGTTGGGCTCAAAGACAACGCTCAAAGACAGACCATAGATAAAGCCCCTCTTATCCAGTCATTTCTTAAGTATTAAATGAGAAATAAGCTCATAGTGGGACTTGATAATCTAGACTTTACCTGGCTTTCCTCCACGTGGTTTAACTCAGTTCAAACAATAAAATGTCTGCTATATTATATTAGTAAATGCAGGAGGACTGCACTACACGCAAAAAAAAAAAAAAAAAATAATCTACAAAAATCTACAAGCTAAATCTACGGACAAGACAGAAAATAGACATTGCAAGAACTAAACAATTATCAAATCAAGTGAATGAATCCGGGGGCCAGCCGTAAGCGTCCACTGCGCTGTACAGTCCCTGACCTGTCTTGGTACAGGCTTCACTAAAATGATTTACATAAAAGACGTAACAAAAAAAGAAATGCGACCGATCTTGTAAGTGGTCGTCTCTTCAATATATAATAGAATCATTCATGATTAACCGGAGAATTTTTTCTCTGACATAACTCAAAGTGTGTTCCCACCTCTCACAATTTCACACGTCTTGCGAGATGCCTACTTTTGTTTTAAGTTAAATTGTAGAGATGGCGGAATTTCAAAATGGCCACCAAAAATTACTCAAAATAGCTGATTTTTAAGATAATTGTCAACTTTTTCTTAGATGTGGCTTCTAATACGTCATTCCTATGGTTCTCAGTATTACTGAACATGAAATTAATTTTGAAAATCCAAGATGGCAGAAATTTAAAATGGCCACCAAAAATGTCTGCCAAAAATTCTTCAAAATGGGTGATTTTTTTGCTATTCGTCATTTTTGTCTTAGATATGGCTTGTAATATAATTATGTCAGTTCTAGTGTTTTCGTCGACACCCTTTATAAATGATACCAGAATGCTTACATCAACGGTTTCAGCAGTTTTCAAAAGGCAGCAGCCATCTTGAATTGTGGACCAATCAAAGATTTGTTGCGGACTGGACGCCAGACAAAATCCTGGGCGCATGTCCCGTCTGATTTTGTCTGGCTAGATAATTTCTAATAGCATTTTTTGAAGGAATTTTTTGATACTAACTGTCAGAACTAGAAAAACTGAAAATTGACGTCGCAAATACCCTAGCGTCGCAAAGGTAATTTGAAATGCATTTACGACTAGTAATTACGAAAGTCATGTAGCACTATTTCCTCTTTCACTTTGGGTAGTCATCGGATTAGGTAGTCATAGGATTCAATGTCTTGGTCATCATCATTGTAGCTACTGAGGTCTTCGTCTGTTTCTTCTTGTGCTTTGACTAGTGTCCACTGCTGATGAAAAACAGTATTAGTGATTGCAACATTAATTCTAATGAGGTCGGTGGTTGTGACTTTATAATCCGCAAAGGCCCTGTACCAGACAGCGCATTAGAGTTTCGTTCATTGTTCTGTGACCATTTCGCATTTTGATTTGTGGACAATCGGAGGATAGGTCAGCATCAAGTTCATATCCTAGAGCATGCATTTGTGGATGATATGGCGCTTTACAAATATACATTATTATTATTTTTTTATCCATTCACAGTTGGACTAGACCTGATCTTCTTAAGCAAGAGAATTTCTTCTGTAAATAGCAGTTCTTGTTCCATATGTTCTGTTCTTGTTTCATATGTTCTGTTTCCATCTGTGCTGACCGTTTCTTTTGTCGTGCATCATCTCTTTCTTCAGTTTTTTTTGTTGTTTTGCCCAATTTCATTGTAAGGTTTTGTACAAGTGACAACATAATCTCTGGCATTTATCCGCATAAAATGCCTCATCATCAGATGTCATACGGACACTGTAATGGGAGGCCTTATTCGTGAAACATGGTTTTAAAAATTAGATGAATTTCATCAAAGAATGACTAAACAAGCATTCGATATCAAAGCAAAAAAATGGCTATCGAAACTACCTTGGCCACAATACTGTGTCCGTATGGCGTCTGATGATGAGACATTATTTCAGGAACTGCCATGGAGACTATATTGCCACTTGCTTGATGCTACGGTTCATAGCCTGGTAGTTTATAGAGTCACATTTGAATAACATGTACTATGATAATAGCGAGTAATGTTTTTCACCAGCACAGTACAAGATACAGAAGAAGACCTCAGTAGCGACAATGATGATGACTAGGACATTTAATCCGTGCTACATGACTTTTGTGATTAATAGCCGTGAATGCATTTTACTTTCGCAACGCTTTTTTTTTATTAAACTTAGAACTTGTTCCGAAATAGATAACTGACCATCGGTCTAGATGATACCACAAATGATGCTTCAATGTAAAAACGGTCTTTTTCACATAACCATTTCTGAACCAACTGGATATACATCAAACGCTTTTCACTCAGGTGAAATGGTGCAAACGCATAAGTCAAAAAGGACGCTGAGCAGATGATATTGAATTTCTGAAGGTATTTCTGACCACAAAATTGAATTCAGGAAGACTGAAACCCTATTTGGTACATTTTACAATCAATATCCACAAGAAAGATAGGTTGCCAGGCAACGAAACATACGCCCACAGCAGCTAAATTGTCCGGGCATGTCAACAAGATTTTTTGAAGTGATCAAGGGCCATGGACAGTTATTATCGGAAATCGCTGAAAATCAATAGGCTTCTTAGTCTCATGACCTTAAACACTGTGTATAAATTTAAAGTCAATTGGATATTAACTTTAACCTCTAGAGCGTCCTCAAGCAATTGTGGATGCTGGACGGACGAACGGAAGGGGGCGACTGCAATATACGATCACATTTCAATGTGGGCGTATAAAAATCGGTGAGTAAATCACGTCCCAGGTAATTATACAATTGGAACTCGGTAAATCACATCACAGGTATAAATGCATCTTCATTAAATCACAAATGAATTAACGTAGCCTTCCATGTGTACACGTTGCCAGAATCAACCCCACAATGGCAGTGCGATAAACTTGTGTGTGTGTGAAATAGCTTTATTTAACCTCTGCTACCACATAAGTGATATCGCAGACAATTACATGTTATATATACAGAGTGAGGATATTTACAATGCGATTAGTGGAATAATCAAATAACACACTTTTATGGAATAACAATTCCTATGGTTTATTTCACTGTGACGTTTCAACAAGATTTCACAAGTTGTTATCAAGCATATACACTAACAAAAAAAAAATGAGAAGAAATAAGAGTATATACAAACATTAGTGAATAAACATTGGAAACAGGATTGTAGTATTATATCGAAACCATAATCTTCAGAGCCACTTTCTGTAAGATTCAAGCAAGACACTTTAGTGACCACCTTCAAATTCTCTAATTTTTTAACATGCTGTACCATTTAGTACTAGAATCACAATTTTAAAAACTTTTTTTTTTTTTGGGTTGCCGAGATATAGGGGCTTGAAAATTGACTCAAATTTTCAAGAAAAAGCTTTTTTGGAGAACTTTTAACTCAAAAATTACAACAAAGTTCATGGTTACCCATAAGTTGTTTGGCTGGTTCTTGTTAACTGCTATGAGTAGGGATGAAAACTAGTGAAAAACCTGTGGGATACCTTTGGCTCATCTATATATCATGGTTCAAAAGTGCGTGAAAATGCATTTTTCGAGCTTTTTCAAGGGTTGTTTTCTCTAAAAGCCTTGGGTATACCACAATTTTCTAAAGTGATATTACAAGACTACCTAAATATTGTCTCTAAATAGGTGGAAAAGGTGATTTTGATATTATGATTATACATATGATTTTATTAGTTTTTCAAGTAGATCTCAGCATTATTTTCACAAAACTTTTTACAGATTGAAAATCGGATGAAAATTAAATTTTTTATTGAGGCTCAAAGTTGCGATTTTTGACTTTTCACGGAAGAAAGGTTTTTCAACACATTGAAAAGGTCATTTTTGGTGTTTTTTGCAATACCATATTTAATTTCATATCAAAACTATCAAAAATGTAGATGTAAATTCACGAAATACAACTTTGAGGCCAATTATGTATAAATTTGCAAATTTGTGTAACAATTTTTTTCTTGTTTCCCCAGCAACTCCAAAATACCTAGGTTTTCTCAAAAATTCCATTTTGCCAACGTGATTTTGATCAATTTTTTCATCAAAAATGGTCTTGTCCATGTTATATCTGAAATAATTAACCTGGTGGTTATGCATTTTAAAATCAGTAGCTATCAAGTAAGATAAATAGAAAAAAAAATAGCAAAAAAATCCATATGCCTTATCTCAAGAGCTGGATATATGTTCATTTTTGAACAATTGTCCGCGGCACACATTTGCCTAGTTTTGGGGCGTTTTGGGGCGATTAATAAAATAAGAAGGAATAGGGATACACAAGTGAAATTATGGGAATTTTTAAAATTACATATTTCCAATCTGCCATTTATTATCAATTTTGGATGCCACAGCCAAAAGATGATCACCAGATTTAAAAATAAGCATTTTCAAATATTTGAAACCTGTGTAATGTCAAATGATACAGATTGTATAAGTTTGAGCAAAATATTAAGGAAATTGGGTGGTTACCATAGCAACGACTTTATATTTTTAAAAAATGCATCATTTTCCGATAATTTTCTCATTAATATTAATTTTTATATTATTTTAAGTCAGTAGCTACTGGGGAAGATTGAACAAATAAATAATAACAACATATTTATATTGCAATATCTTTATATACTGGAAAGGGGTTCACTTTGAAAAAACATTCCGCAATAGGAAATTGCCCAATATTAGGCCTAAAAAATATAGGAAGGAATTGAGATTTTCAAGTGAAATTTTGTGTATACAGCTCCAACAGTTTTAGATATTTTAAAATTACATATCTTTACACTTGTATATAATTTCATATAATTTTGTTATAGTCAACTTATATTCTAATCATCCTGGGACACACCAGTTACCTCCCCTCCCCTTAAAATAACATAACGGTACCTGTTGTTTCAGTATTATTTTGTTCTCTAGCATTTATTGCTTACAATCTTACATGATGTTACAAGATGATTTCTATTTTGATACATTATTAACTAACAACATTGACCAATAAAAACAAATTATTTTTGGTGCATCTAATTCTAAATAATTCTCCCAAAGTTAAAGACCCATGATTTGCTTAGGCCTCGAAGCTATAGGCATATGTTTTTACAATGTAGGCCTTCTTTACATTTGAACATTTTCATTATTACCCTTAATGCAACTCCCTTTTCTTATTCGTAACAATATCAAATTTGGGCCTAATAAATGTAATAAAACCTCCACCTTGTCGCCCTGTGTAAACACTTGAGTGACTAGGCCAACAGTGTTTGTCGGTCTAGAGATTCAATTTAGCCAATTTGTTTTTTTTTAAGTGTTAAACATTTCTCCAAAATCACAATGAATTAAACATAACAAATAATTAGTTTGAGAACCGATATATAATGATAAAATATTGAATAAACTGTGAGTGTGACTTTCATCTTTGTGACAATCGGGCGACTGACTGACGGCCATTTTTATTAGGCCTAATTTCAATCAAAAGTAAAAGGAAATGTTGTAAATCGTTAACGGAAATCCAGAACTTGAGCCATTATTTAAATTATTATTTTAAGCTTTAATTCTTTTGCCATTCCAATTTTATTTTGGTATTACAATGGTCAGAAATTATATTATTATCACTACCTAGGAGTAAGTAAAGGTCAGTTCAACCTTTACCATACCGGAAATGCTTCTCGAATACTCGTGCCGTATTGATATTTTGCGATTTCATTTTCATTCGTGTGCACATTAAATACTATAAATTAGGCATGCATAACAAAGAATTTAGTAATTCAGAACATTGAAGTATGTGTCCATGTTACGCAATTTTTTAATTGTCGAAAAATATTTGTTGTTAAACGTCAGACGTGCGGTCTAGATGGTAGGAAATTTCCTTTCAACTCAGAACAGGAAGTTCTGACTGGATCTATTTTTAACGTTGAACTACAACCCATTATTTTTATCACTTAATTTTCGGTACGGGTCCTTTTATTGGTTTTTATCATTGGTTTATTTTTTTCGCGGGGATTTAGCAATTGCACTTTGACCTGCCTTAGCAGTCACGTAGCACAATACATTCGTAGATCACCTTGTGAAGAGAAGAATGAATTGTCTTACTTTGATTGCTCTAATTAATATAGGAGTCATAATAAACCCGGAATAACTTTTTTTTTTGCAGGCAAGTCCTTTATTTATATAAAACACACATCACATGCCCTTGTTCACAAAGTCACAACTCGGTCTAGAGATTTTTCTCAACTTAACCATACTTTTTCTTTGACATTATTCGCTATGTCAGACGACGTCATGGCGTCATAGAACTCACACGATTTTACAGTATTTTTCTATTCTGAAAAAATCACGTTGTATACCATTTACAAGTGCTAAATTTTTGAGCTTAATATGCCCCGATTTTGTTGATTTTAATAGCATTGAAACGACAATAAAACGAAGTTTCGATCGTACGTGGATGCGATATTGACAAATCGCCTCAAAAAAAGATTTTGTGAATTGAATTTTCAACTTTAAAAAAAATGCATCCAACACCGATCGAAATGTCGTTCATTTGTTTCTAATGATATTAGAATGAAATAATAATATTAGTAATAAGCTCTAAATAAAAGCACTTGAAGTGGGGTACCCCCATTTAAAAACGTGACAAAAAATTTCAGCGTAACGTCAAAACACGGGAAAAAATATTTTTAAATTATTACAAAAGATTAAATAGCCAGTGTATGACGTTAAGTTTAAAAGGGGTTACAAATCGGAAAAAAACGTGAGCAATGGAGCTGTGACACCTATTATAAGGGCTTTGTATATATGGAAGCCAGACAACACTACTACTTGTCAAAAACAGACTTTGGATTAAAACCATTCCACTAAACTCAGTGACAGACCTCATGATCAAAAGCACATGTATCAGAAATAAACTTCTTAAAAACGTATCGATATAAATATATGTGTATCTATGGTAGCACAAAAATTCATTAGTAGCATGGCTAACATAGTTTATGTGTGATTTTGTGACAGTCAATTATTCTGATATTGCTCTCTACTGGAACCAGTTAAAGATAACTTTTTGGGTCCCTTACAAATACCGGTACTTCAAATTTTTGTGATGGATCAAATATAGCAAAGTTCTGTGTTAAATTTGATTTGTTATGTAATATTGGTGTAGCTTTCTTGAAGAGCTGTTTCCTAAACTGTCACCAAGTTAATGCTGTGGATAAACTGTTAAATGTCTGCTTTGTATTCTATTACATTATATATTTATCTTTTAAAATAAAATATAGATACATGTATTTGTAGTATATTTTGTTGTAATTATGTAAATTGTGCTGTTTTGTGACATTTGGCTGCAATTACATTTAAAATTCTGAATGGTTATAGGTAAATAGAGAAATGGGGTTTAACATCAAATCGACTCACGCTAGGTCATTTTGTTACTAACATGTGGCTAAAATTATCGAAACCACAATGCAACGCAATGCCTTAACCAATCAGGGGATCACATGGGTAAGACGCTGGCTCGCCAGTCTGGAGGTCCAGTGTTCGATCCCTGCATTAGCTTCAAAAGTTTATCCATATTTTCCGGCATGGTTTCCCCTTGACAGTGATGCAGGATGGAGGGTCTGACAGTTGTCTTGTCGTTCAGATGGAATTAAAAACTGAGGTCCTGTGTCCACATTGGCGTCCACGTAAAAGATCCCTAGGCAGTTGGAATTCGATATAAGAGAAGGACGTATGGCCACTACCCTGGCAAAATTTCCCTCATAGCACATTGCATGGGGTATGCCTGTTTTCATTAGCCCAGTTTACGAACAGAACCATAGGAACTAAAACCCCATTTCATTTCATTTCTGTTAACCATTCGGTCACCCAAACCCCTATGGGTAAATAGAGAGAGTTATTAGAATCCAATAGACATAACCTACTATTTAATTTAAACCTTTTAACCCTGAATATACATGGGGTGCTTCACGTCCCTCCCTGGATTTACAGGATGTCATAGTTATTATGACGTCAACGTAATTGGAGCTTGACATTTCCCAAGCAAAACCAACATTTTAGGTATATGCTATACAACGTCATGCCGTTTTTTTGTCATTTTGGGTTCTAAGGGTGAAGTAAAATCCACATCCACGTCTGGGTAAATAGAGAGAGGTGTGGTTTAACGTCCAAAAGACATAAACTGTTAATTTATTTTGTGACCAACCTGTGACTCAACATAAGTTTAATAATTTGCTTGTGCCAGGAGTCTTTAGTAGGTGGAGGATCCAAAGAAAATCCATGTTGACGTGTGGTATCGAAACTAGGCTACTAGCTATTAATGACAGACATTATGATCTAAAGTGGATACGTTAGACCACTTGACCAACCAGCCCTATCTATGGTTAAAAAACGCTTGGTTATTGGTTGACTGAATCTTCACATTTACAAACGCAAATAATAGATTATATTAACGTTTCTAAATGTTTGTTATATTTTCATCACTTTGCTCATCAAAATTTGACATTAGAATTGCATTAAAAAAAGATGGTTATTTAATGTTAGATTTATGTCAATGGTCGGTTAGATTTAAATCATTTTGCTCATCATTTTAACGACAATTTAACATCAGGAAATGACGATAATGTAACGTAAAGTCTATGTCATTTTCTGACATAAATCTAACGTAAATGACGTTAACTTTACGTAAAATTTACTTTAGATTTACGTCATTACGTAAACTTTACGTTAGATTTACCTCAGAAAATGATGTAAATATAACGTAAAAATGACGCAAACTTTACGTTAGATTTACGTCATTTCGTGACGTAAAATTAACGTTAAAAAGATGAGCAAAATGATGGTAAACTGACTGACCACTTTTACGTAAAATTAACATCATATTGTTAAGTTGGCACCTGATCATGCACACAGTTGAGCATGCATGTGCATAAATCTGACATAAATCTAACGTAAATGACGTTAACTTTACGTAAAATTTACGTTAGATTTACCTCAGAAAATGACGTAAACTTTACGTTAGATTTACCTCAGAAAATGATGTAAATATAACGTAAAAATGACGTAAACTTTACATTAGATTTACGTCATTTCGTGACGTAAAGTTAACATCTGATCATGCACACAGTTGAGCATGCATGTGCAAGCAAAGAATTTTAAGAAGTTCTCACTGAATGATTATTTCTGCCGTGAGCGGAACCATGAATATTTGTGGAAACCCGGCCAGGCCAGCCTAATGCATAAAGCAGTCACATAATTAAGAAAGGGCTAAGCGCTATATGACACAGGCCACGATAAGGTGTAGAACTAACCTATGGTTTGGGGAAATTTGATTTTTTTCGAAACTATGAGAAATCCAATGTAATTTTTGGTATGGTTTTGCACAAAATATAATAAAGAGACAACATAAACAACTTCATAATCAAAATAGTACAAATAAAATATTTATTGCGAGACAAAAATAAAAATACCCCCTTTTTTGGGGTCTAAATGTCCCTTTTGGTGGTGTTTAAAAAAAGGAAGTATATTGATACTGAAGACATGGATTGAAATCTTCAAGTTATATCTTAAAGTGAAGATAAGGAATGTTTCTATCCATCAGAAGCGTAAAATCCTAATTTTTTAAATATTTTTCAAAAAAAATAATCGTTTTAAAAGTGTGTAACGGACGTTACTAATTCCGTTCAAAAAAAACTCATCTTTTTATTGCTTTGAAAGTGTGACTCACCACCTGAATCTATAGTAATGTTTATGTTATAAATGAAGAGGTTATTAGCTCCCTTGTTCTACACGGTGTTTGTATACGTCACGATTTAGCGTGTAATAAAGAATTCCCGATGCGGGGACCCGATAAGTAAATTCCGTCCACAAACTTTTGTTGTCGTCACGTCCGTTATGGCGTTATATTATTACAAGAATTTGGCAAAAACTGTGGATATTAGAGATGCCAAAGCCGCCTCCTTTTGCGCTTGAAATAAAGAGCCGTTCCACACATTCGGGTGATCAAATAAAAGAAAGAATCACGCACATGTGATTGATAATAGTTTGACTTTCGGTTTTACGTGTAACGGATGTGATGGTGGATGGAATTGATAATGTCAAACATCACTACCGTTACACAAAGGAGCTAAGGTAACCTAAAGAAATTTACAAGTCTCTATTAAATTACATAGATTGCCTTCTTTCTAAATGTCCTTAAATTAAGAATTGAAAGATTGTTAAACACCAACATTGTACTCTGATACACCTCGCACTGTTAATTGGGTCAATAGTAACGTCTGTTACAAAAGGTCACGTCCGTTACATAGTAGGAAGTCACGTCCGTTACATAGTAGGAAGTCACGTCCGTTACAAATATTTTGTAAAATATTGAAAAAACAGAACAGAGGAGTAAAATTATATTATAAAATAATCATTGATCAAATATTGTAACATATCGGCTGAGAATAAAAAAGAAATCATGCCCAAGAAAGAGTATAGAAGAGTTATCAGTATGGAAATTTCACGCTGTTTTGAAACCAGATGTCAAGGAAAGATCGTTGGCCATTTCTTGGGATAACAGGGCACAAAGACATATATTTTGATATTATTACACTGCAAATCAACTGGGCCGGTATTTATTAGCAAATTTGGGGCAAATATTAATTGGACATGTAACGTCTGTTACAAACTCGCATGGTCTGCAAAATATGTATTTGTGCAAAAACAGAAAGACAAGTTATCTTTTCCATTACAAAATTTGAAAGAAGAATTATTAATACAAGTTTTTGACACCCAAAGAATTGGAAAAAATTAATTTAAATTTAACTGCCTTTTCATCTGAAGTTCTACACCTTATCGTGGCTCGTGTCATATACATGTATAGCCACTGTTTATTACTGGTACATTAGTTTTAAATTCTTAAACTCTAATCCATTAATAATACGTTAAGTCTCGAAATTACATGGTTTTTAGTTGAGTGGATGTTAACTCATCGGGTCCGTCTGCTTAAATATAAGGGCCAATTAAACCCCTCTCTTTAACCGATTGCTTGAATATACGGTCCACTGCTTATTAGTGTCATATCCGAGACGGCGAGAGACTTAAATTCGCGGTCTCCTTGATGTATTGTTTCCTTGAACCATAATTGTTAAATAAAAGCCAATCGGCTAACTAAAAGTAATTAATCCAATCAAATATAGTTTTAGCTAACGAATGATCACAAAAATGCGTACGTCACAACAAAAGTTTAGGGGTTATAAGCAGTGTTGGGATTTCAAAATTTTAGCTGTCGGACATTTTTAACTGAAAATAAAGGGGGCGTAACTCTTGTCGTTATTTAAGCAGGCGTTTTCAAACTACAATTAAGAATCACGTGTCAACAAAATATTTAAATTTATACGTGATAAAAAAAATAGCTGCACCTTAGTAGTTTTCATGTTTAATTCCCGTGCGGTATTCAAATTTAAGTCTGACATTCGTCTGATACTTAGTTTCGATTTATATACGGAAGGTCCAAAAATTACATCCCAAAATTATTTAGCCGTGATTTTTCCGATATTTTTCGAGCGAAGAAGACGAGGATCTTGATATAAACAACGGCCAGCGAGAACCAGCATGGCGGCCCGTCTTGCAGTATAACGAGTTTGGCAAACAACATTAAATCCAGTGACCAGTCGGTCATTTTTAGCGCCTGAGAATGGGCCAACAATATATTAGAAGAGCGGAATTACGAGTTGAATACAGCTTATGAAAATATTGACTACAGCTCATAGAATGAATACAGCTTATGAAAATATTGACGCTGTAGTAGGGCAAACGTCTCGATAAAAGACCTATCTCTGAAAATTACAATTCCTCGATCTCGTAATCCTTTAAACAATATCACGTTGTTATGTAACCCCCATATAAAATATGGTAAAGCGTATAGAAACATAATTATATGAATAGATTCTTTATCAGAAATATGCATGGCTAGAGCCAACATTTTTTTTTTAGAGTTAAAAAAACATTACTCGTGTCGGGCAAGGTCAAGGTCAGGACTTTTATTTACACTATAGATCGGTATATATATTATATTATTTCTATCGACATTACATTTTTTTTTTTTTAAAGTTATGTTTAGTGTTGTTATTTATCTACATCGCTTTAATTATTTATTATATATATTTTTTGTGTGATGATTTAACCAGATCTGCCTAGTATGAACCGGAACCTACGGAATTCTGGGAATTGAAAATTCCGGCGTTAGTTAATAATTATGAAAAGTATTTCCTGTAGACGAAACGATGTTATGTTTTATGAGTTAAATAAAGTTATTTCACACACGATTTGAAGTTCAGCTAAGTAAAGTTGAAGGTAAGTGCCCTTTTTTGTACGAACGTCCGTCGGAAGCATACAAATAGATCTACTCAGTCTACTGTTGACAAAAACTAATTGAAAAAAATCCCTGTGCCGGGGAAAATTTTGTTACGTAAAATTCGTATTTTAAATTGGCCTAACCAGAATTTTTGTTTGCACATTATGCAGTTAAAGGGACAATCCCAAATTAAACAGGGGCTCAAAAATAAAAGTCTGAGAATGTATGAAAATAAAACGACAAAATATTGGGGAATGGTGTATTTACATTGTCTCAAACTATCAACTCAAAATATTGAGTCGTTTGGACGTGAACGCCAAACCTGCTTATCCGGACACGTAATCCTTTTAAGATTTCGGGTCAATTGTTTCGTTGGGTGACCTTATAACCGATTACGGTTACTTGAGAGGGTTATACAGTGAATAACCCATGTGCCGTACTTGATAGAGAAAGGCTAATTTCAACTAAACATTATTTTTATAAAAAAATGTTTGGTTTAATCCAGAGACCATAAAATACACCTTGGGGCATCGGTCTTAAATTTCAGATGAAGACTGACGGATTTAAGTCGTTTGAAAACGTATCATAAATACTGAAGTAGTTGCTAGGCCCTTGACTCGAATATTTTAAGGGATTTTAACACAAAATTAAGCAGTTTCAATCCCAAAACAAATATCGGGATTAGCCCTTTAACATTCTCTGTAAACTATACGATTTATGCACAATTAACACTGCTTTAATCAAAAGTAATACTGGTTCGGAAATTCTGTAAAAAATATCATGATCCCAAAATGGCAAAATTATAAAACAAATATTTGAATTAATTTAATAGTCAGAGCAGGTATAAGTTCTATCACACATGCAGGCCCTACTGCTAAATTACAGGTTATGCTAATTATAATATAGCAAGTATTTTCTAAACATTTGTAGAGGTATTTTATTTTTTGTTCTACTTTCTACTTATAAAATAAGACCAAGTACGAACAATCCAAACCATCAGACAAAATTCGAAGTCCTAAAAAAAAAAACGGTATAGGCAAAATAGTGTAATATGGCAAAATAGTGTAATCAGCATATGGACTGTTCACCGTGTACAAAATACACGACCCAAAATGGCAAAATTATAAAACAAATATTTGAATTAATTTAATAGTCAGAGCAGGTATAAGTTCTATCACACATGCAGGCCCTACTGCTAAATTACAGGTTATGCTAATTATAATATAGCAAGTATTTTCTAAACATTTGTAGAGGTATTTTATTTTTTGTTCTACTTTCTACTTATAAAATAAGACCAAGTACGAACAATCCAAACCATCAGACAAAATTCGAAGTCCTAAAAAAAAAAACGGTATAGGCAAAATAGTGTAATATGGCAAAATAGTGTAATCAGCATATGGACTGTTCACCGTGTACAAAATACACGACAAACAGTGGTAACAGGTGTCCGGAAGAGTAAGCTTACCCTGCTGGCATGCCACACCCGCCATAGCTGCATCCAATCTATTAAGCGAAATTTCGGTAAAATCGCGTGATTGGCAAATGAACTATCGGTATGCAAAATATACGTGATGAATAGTGTTAACAACGTAGTAGACCTATATTATCAGGGATATAGTATACCCGTCAATGAAGTATGTCAAAAATAATAGTTGAAAGAGACATGTTATATTTACCAATCAAATCAATATGATGGCCATAAAACTTTTTAAAGGTTTTAATAAGTTTAGTTCGTAAGTATCCCTGTAGTTGAAGCATAGATGACAAATGCCTCGATCTACCTAAAGAAATCAGAATATTATGAACAAGCTCTTGCGTAACGAATTAGCTGAGACACAAACACTCGATAAGCTGGTGATATTGGAATGTTACTACTAATAAATGGAAAGTTAACAATAGGAAAGTCAAAGTCATTACGTTTATCGTACAGTTTAGCACTAAGTTTATGGCAATTGTCAAAATCGAGATGCAGATCCAAGTAGGAAGCGTAATTGTCACTGTCAGTAGTGTTTTTAATTTCGAGCTCATCAGGATATATGAATTCTATATAATCACTGAATTTTGAATTAATTCACTATTCAGTGATAGAACATCATCGATATATCGATAAGTGAAATTAAAATGTCTAACCAATCGTTTGTTGGATTTTACGAGTGCCTGCATGTACTCGGCCTCGTATGAATAGAGAAACAAATCAGCAAGCAAAGTTGCACAGTTGGTGCACGACATTTCGGTCCCCCTTCATTTCGGACTCAACATATAGACAACGTTTCTGATGCAGTTCAGTAAGACAACTTTTCGTATTTAGAACTCTGATGAATAATTAAAAGACTGTTGAAAGTGTATGAGATATATGTGACCCCCCACAACTAAACCAGTCACATGTCACAATTTTTGAAAACTTTGATTTAATGCTGATCTTAAAGGGAACTGGAACAGCTTTCTGTTGATATATAATATATACAAATCACAAAAATATTGGCTGAGTTATGGCCATCCGAAGTTTCAAAAGCTGCGGTGCATCCAAATACAAAATAATGAGAAATTTGCGTTTTAAAACTGCCAAAAATAAATCCCATAGTAACACATATATAACTACAGTAGAACTTGTATTCAGCAGGCACCCAAGGGAAATTTCAAAATGTCTGCTTAATGGAGGTGCTCTTTGAATAAAGGTGTACAATATTGCCCAAACCCCGACCACAAAAAAATAAAGATATAGACTGCATATATTGCCCCAACCCCTACCACAAAAAATTAAAGATATAGACTGCATATATATTTTATTCATGTAGTATTACAATAACAATACATGTACTTTTTAACTAGTTGTGAATTCAAAGGAGTCTCGTATATAGACTGCATATTTTTTTTTTATTCGTGTAGTATTACAATAACAAAACATGTACTTTTTATCTAGTTGTGAATTCAAAGGAGTCTTGTATACATGTTAGTAATACTGGAACTCATGTCCCCCAATATTTCTTTTACTTTCATCATAGCGTCTAAAATCGTTTCAAAATGCCGTGAAATAGAGTATTTCACACCCCAACTATTTTAGCTATTACGCGACCACGTAATAAAATCGGGTACGAACATCAATACTTGCATCGATAAATTTGACCGTCGCTGAATCTTGCGCCGAACGAAGATTCTTTACTAAAATCTCGAACATAACTTCGGTAAACTTGTCATTCATTACCAACCTTAGATACTACTATCTACCATTGTGATGCATTCGATAATATTTATCCATTTTTGTGAAGAAAATCGATGAATTAATATTATTTTATCATGGACAAAAAACATTCGCGGATTTTATCCCCGATTTTACAGGGGATGTAACTCTGTATGTAATATTATAGGGGGCGCTAAAAACATCTGTTTAATAACTCGGTATCCTTTCATTTTATTCAATCAGTATCAATCAGTGTCGTTACGCGTGAAAACTATGATCAGGTTAGTCGTTTAATAAAACAAAAGATTAACAGATAATCCCGGGTTGATTGTTATTTTTACATTTCTTTTTACCTGATCAGTGGGGTTCCAGTTAATTAACTACTACTCACGGGATTAGCGGGAGTGTCACAAAGAACGAACGACAATGGCCGTTGAATAGCCGATGTTTTGTTGATTTTATTAGTAAAATCGTGACCGTTGAAACAAGAGAATTTTGACGGGGGGAATTAATCATGATGTCAGTTGCACGCGTTATCAATTCAGACTCTTTCTTAGTGTTAATTAGTGATAGTAGTTATTCCAAGCCAAGTGAGTAAGTCATGTCAAGACAGTTCAGTATCGTTCGCTTTTAAAAAGCGAGAACGTGATTGTCCGTGACAGTTCACCCTCGTTCGCTCAAGCGAGAACGGGATTCTCCGAGATGTGCTCGCTTAATGGATGAAATAGCATGATCGGGAGCTAATATAAGTGCCCGCTGCACGCGTTGAACAGGTGTGTGTTTAGAAGAGGTTAAATTACTTAAAAATCGCTCGGGGGGATTTTTTGGTGTTCGTTGAAGCGAGTGTTCGCTGATTATGAGTGCACGCCGTAGCAAGCTCTACTGTATTGCATAAATCAAAATGAAAGTTTGTGATTATAATAATATGTGGTGTATCAACATTTGTACAAAGTTTTGTCAACATATTCCTTAATTAACCTATTTTTTTTCTGAAATTTACCTTAAAGGACCTAAGTCTGTAACTCAAAATCCTCCAAAATCTTCGACATCGAAAACACAAATTATTGGTCAATTTAAATCAACATTGATGATGTAAACTTACCGGGAAAAGATGAGCTTCTGATATCCGATATTTAAGATAAAATAATTTTTCTAACATTGGTACACGAATCGTGTACCATAATGCACTTCAGCCCTAGTTGTATTGAGAGACTCGAGGGACGAGGCTAGACACATTGCACTGTATCACACGGCATATGTAGACTGGAATAACAGGCGCTAAAATTTGCACTGAATTGAGACTGGATGGCTTATTTTGCCGAACATAACTGATTTGAAATTGGAGTAAAAACGGAAACCATTTAATGGAAATCAGTTTATATACATTCATATCACAGTATTATATGCATTGCGACCCACTTTCGTCAGTTTTTAGATCCCAAATGTTAGCGATTTAGCTCCTTTAAGTCCATATTTTTCGAATTGGCTGTGTTATGGCCATGGCTACAAGGGCCTGGTATCACATTTTAAATATGGTTTTTGCCACAAAAGATCATTTTGCACATCTTAATTTGTTTTGTTTTTTATGTGATATTTTTGGGGTCAGACAGATTAGCTTAGATTTGTGTTTGATATCTAAGAACTATAAAATACTGATTTTGGTTGGTTACCATGCCAACATTTTTCTTTAAAAGTAATTTTAATCATTTTGCACATCTTAATTTGCTTTGTTTTTTATGTGATAATATTTCTTGGGTCAGACAGATTAGCCTAGATTTGTGTTTGATATCTAAGAACTATAAAATACTGATTTTGGCTGGTTACCATGGCAACATTTTTCTAAAAACGTAATTTTAGTCATTTTGCACATATTAATAAGTTTTGTTTTTCTGAGAAAATATTTCTTGGGTCAGACAGATTGAGCCGACAATATGTATAAACTAGTCATAGATGTCACATATCGAAGGGTATATAAAGCCCAAATCAAAAGACAGTCATTATAAGTCGTCTGCGATATCACTTTGGTGGAAGCGATCCGTTAAATAAAGCTATTTCACACACATACATATCCGAACAATAGAGGACATTGCTAACTTTGTTTCTGACCGGCCGCGGTTACCGCACTCGGCAAACCTTGGCAGGTTCCGTTACTCTATATCCAGCTTCGACTGTATGACGGTAAGTGATATGTACCTACGAACTTGTCGGTTTTAGAAAGAAGTTATCAAAATTGCGTCGTTCGAAGCGTGTTTAGAATTTTCAGAGTAAAGTTTCCTTTTTTGGAGAAAATCTGATTAAACTTGAAAGAAAAACAGTTTAACACGGTAGTATGATAACTTAACCGGCTTAGTGTAGGGTACCAGAATCTACCGAGGTTTCCGAATGCTTAAACGGTATTAGAAATCTCGCGAGAGGCGTGAAATTATCAAATGAATACGTGGCCCAAATATACGCGTCTAATGTCGAAGAAAATATTCTATTTTGATGGCATTTTATGGCATTTATGATCATATTATGGAAGGGGTTTATGTTTTTAAATAAATAAATAAACACGCCAAGAAATGTTGACGAATATTTCGACTGGAATAACGTAAGTGTAGTTAATTGCGGGGCCCGTTACTTGTTTTAGAGCGCGTGCTAGAGTAGGTGCCTCTCGTTCGTTGTAGAGCGAGGTTTATGGCCAAATAAATTGTCAATTTATTGCCTTCCGTATATATGTAGAAGACGAATGTCGGACTTTGCTGAAGAATGTATCAACCTATGACCCGAAAAATACGGTAAAAATAGGCTTTCATTCTATTGTATTACGATGTCATGTAATTATAAGCAGAGTCATTGACATAAATTTGATTGCCGTACGGGAATTAAACATAAAAAACCCCCGAGGTGCACTTATTGTTATTTATTACGTATGAATTTGAATATTTTGTTGACACGTGATTCTTAATTGTGGTTTGAAAACGCCTGCTTAAATAACGATAAGAGTTGTGTCCCTTTATATTCGGAAAAAATGTCTGACAGTTAAAATTTTGAAATCCCAACACTGGACTATAGTCAATATAAAAACAAAGTTCAACAAAAAAAATATCTTTATTCAGTAAATATTCAATAAAAATTTCATAAACATTACACAGCCACTAAACGAATCACCCCATATTCAATGTACACTTTTCTTCCCTAGTTCATATAATTCTCATTTTAAATTTTTTTTTTTTATCATGAATAGTGTCCAACTTCTTCCTATGCGCTTTTATGCAGGTTGGTTTCACTAACAGCATTGCCCTGAATTTCATGGTTCCAAGATTTGGAGGTAAGCTCCACCCCCTTAGATACTGTTTGCATCTCCCACAAGTTTGACCACATCAACCTGTTCCATAATGTCAAACCTCATACAAATGTTTTAAAATCAAAAACAAGCAGTCCTGCATAGATAATTTTTTAATGCTAGTTCTCCCTTGAAATCCACGTAATTCCACCAAATAAGTATCGTAGTATCAGACTTGCGTTTTAAATGAGTACTTCGCCGTCCATATTTACGCTAAAAATTATATTGTATGAAGTATTTTCCCCACCTAATTACTTGATTGGGACACCTAAATATAATCGGGCTCTCTGATTGGTCAATCGTTTTACGGTGATTGACAGGTTGGAACCACGAATATAACAGATCAAAGAATAAAATTGCATCTAGCCACATTTTTGTCACATGTTATACTTCAGACTGTCTTATCTAAAAGGGATCTCGGCGCTATTATAGTTGATTATTTAATTATTGGGCGTTGAGTCCATGATGTATTTTGGCGAGTGATTAAGATGACAAAAATGTACAGAAGTGGCCAAAAGAATAGGACCACACTTGAAAATGGTTGGATTTCTTACGTATAAATTCATTTGATCATATATCTGCCATTTGAAGGCCGATTTTCACAAATGAGGTATCAATGGATAGGTTATAAATGTGCAGTGTCACTGAGATCCACTAAGGTTGTCATTTGTGCACCAACCCCATATATTTCTTTACTCTTTGTGTTATTTCTGTGCGAACCGGAAGAAAATTAATTAACCGACTATTTCTCGGTATTAGCAGGTTAAAATTGTAAATAAGTTGTGTTAATTAACAAGTGTTGAAAACTGTGTGAGGGTTGAGTTAATTAACGGTACGTTTGAAAAACTGTGCGATGGTACGTTTTCTGTAGAGTTGTGTTAATTAACCGACCGGTAAAAAATGAATGTCAATAGTGTGTATTGTTTAATTGGCGTGTTTTCTCGCTGGTTGCGATAACTGCACCAAAAGGAGTATAATCAAGGACCAGTAGGCTTTATCTGACACGTACGTGTTAAATCAAAATGCGGGAAGTAAAACTGATTTACCGTGCGATTTATCTTTCATACCGTGTGTTTTACGCAGGTCTTTTTAAGACGGGTCTTCAGACAGCCGTGTTTGCTCGCTATGATCTACATTTGTATTGCGTACCATATAATATTATTATAAAGTTGCATTAAATCAAACAAAATTAGGAATTTAATCTATCGTATACGAAAAGGAGAATGTAATATCGTCATTTACAAATATCCAGGAGCCAGCGCCAAACAAGTCATAATAGCCGTTTTTATTCAATTACAGCAACACATATGCCCGAATTGACACTTAATATACGTTTTATACTGCCACGCATTTAAGTATATAAAAAATGTACGGAAAGTGACTATAATGTTGTATAGATATCCCGCACGGAAACCCCAATTTCACTATTCCCGGTAGCCTATATAGCGAACAAGCTAAATTTCCCGCATGTGTATTATTACTTATTCATTTGTTTCTTTCTTTTCTTTTCAGGTAGTTGTATAGATATCCCGTATAGAAACCCCAATTTGAATATTCCCGGGTATATAGCGAACAAGCTAAATTTGCCGTGTGTATATTATTCAATAACAGCAAAACATATGCCCGAATTGACACGTAATATGCGTTTTATACTGCCACGCATTTAAGTATATAAAAATGTACGGAGAGGGACTATAATGTTGTATAGATATCCCGCACGGAAACCCCAATTTCACTATTCCCGGGTATATGGCGAACAAGCTAAATTTCCCGTATGTGTATAATTACTTATTCATTTGTTTCTTTCTTTTCTTTTCAGGTAGTTGTATAAATATCCCGCACGGAAACCCCAATTTGACTATTCCCGGGTATATAGCGAGCAAGCTAAACTTCCCGTTTGTGTATAATTACTTTGTTCCTTCACTTTCTTTGCAGGTAGTGGTTTCTGTTTTCACATGCAATAAATAAACAAAGACAAACCATATTTATATCAGAAACATATACAAAATATGAAGTCTAAATAAATTTACATAAACCGGCACTACAAAACATAAAAAATGGTCTTCTATGTAAAACCGAGAAATTAAAAATAGGGCTAAAATTGGGTGTCGTTAATATGCTTCTTCGTCATAATTTGGTTATTTATAATCAAATATGCCAAAGTGAAGCCTCAGTGTGAATATTCCGGGTATGTAGCGAGAGTGAACTGAATTAGCCATTTTGTATGCATCTTATGTTCGGGTAATGGTTCTGCCTTCAAATGCGTGGTCAACGAAAAATACCGTGATCCCCGTCATTTGATCTTGTGTATTCTCGGCCCTGTTTTTGTTACTATAATATAATAATGATTGGAGGTGGTGTGTTAGAATACATGATACACACTCCCGGTTATAATAATTAAAAACAAAATTTAATAATATCATGAACACACTTTATCCACTTGTTTTATGTGGGAAAATAAGAACTGTCCGGCTATTCCAGTCCCTGCCGATCGCTTTTATTACACATTCTCTCCATGTACATTGTAAGAATATGGGGTCACCGTCCTGACTTGTTGGGAGGGTTGGGATGGCCTAGTGGTCTAAGAGTAAGAGTGGCACGCCCGACCTCTAGCTGGCCACCGGCTTGCGGCTGTGTGAGCGTATGTGGCATGGAGATAGGGGCGCCCTTCTCAACCTCGTGGGTTTCCTCCGGGCACTCCGGTTTCCCACTGCTAGAGACCCCTATGCATAAGCGAACTATTCAAATAAAATTAAACCATATGTTAGTCCCGAAATGACCTAGTTGTGTTGAGTGGACGTTACACACCATTTCTCTCTCTTCCGTCCTGACTTGTTGAATATGTCTAGTTTGTCTTAAATATTGGATGTCAGAAGCCCATCTTTTCCCAGTCAAATTACAATATCAAGGGTTGATATTGGGTTAGAGACTTGGCTAATCTAACTAGGGTATTACGTCATTTGGGACTCGACATAACGACATATGGGACTCGACATAACAACATTTAGGACTCGGTTTGGGACTTGACTGGCGTCATTTAGGACTCAACACAAACGACATTTGGGACCTGATATAAACGTAAGTTGGGACTCTTAAGAATTTGAATATCTCATGATCTATGGTTTATAAGTAACCTAAATTTAAATTAAATTATTGTAAGGTTCCCTATAATAACCAGACAATTTTCTGATGAATGACAGGTGCATGTATTTATTTTTTCAGCTATAGTGGAATTTGTGTGCCCTCCACAAGCACTAGTACACCCAGCACTGTATGTTTCAGAACTATCATCCATTCATGGCAGGTAATATTTGTACAGCAACATAAGTTTCTGTAACTATTTTTTTTTGTTGACAATTACCAGTATGGTACATGTATATCACCCTGGACGGTTTCATTCAAAAATTACGAAGCGAGGATTATATTAAAAAACACGAACACCACTGAACTCTTATATGAATTTTTAATATTTTATTTAACTAGTAATAACAATTATTCAATGACATTATTGTTTCATTCACTTAGCATTATATCCATTACTACTACACCTCATTTTTTATGTCCATATATATTTGTCACAATCATTTTTGGAGGCTGTTGGTAAGCTGCCAGACACTGTCATCATTAACATACATGTACATTATCGTTGTACAACACAAAGAATTTCAATTTATTAATGTCTTCTCATTCTCAAACTAAGCGTCTTGGATTAAACCCTGTGTATTGTCCATTTCTGTCCGGGAACATGAATCTGATTTTCAGGACACAACAAGAGGGCACTACCACCCTGTTCCCTGTGCCAAGACGTCCATGGCACCACATTACAAATTGTCTATATGCTGAATGTCTTCTTCTTCAATTCATGTCTTCGTCCATTTGAATTGCAAGTACGTCATTCCTATACACATTGGCAAGATCCACCCCAGAGAAAATGATACTGAAATTTCAGTGAGATTTCAGTGAAATTTCAGTGAATTTCAGTGAAATTTCAGTGAATTTCAGTGAAATTTGAAAATTTTGCCCAATCTCACTGAAATGACCAAATTTCACTGAAATCTCACCAAAATTTCACTGAAATCTCACCAAAATTTCACTGAAATCTCACCAAAATTTCACTGAAATCTCACCAAAATTTCACTGAAATCTCACCAAAATTTGACTGAAAAAAAATAATATTTTGGTCTATTACTGAAATTTCACTGAAATAAACCAAAATTTTGGTCTACTGAAATTTTACTGAAAAAAATAAATTTTGGTCTACTGAAATTTTACTGAAATATTTTTATTGCTAATTTCATTGAAATCTCACTGACATTACAAAACATAAAATTTCATTTTTTCATTGTAAATACATGTATTTATACTCCATATAAAAATTTGAAATTTGTGCAAGAAAGCACTTTGAAATTATGGCCTAATAATGTCAGAAGACGAAATGTCTTTAATTTCCTTTAATTAATCACTTTATTTCCTGAAGTACTAAAGTCAAAGTAGACAATTTTATTGACGTTGATTTTATTCGTCCATCACCTTGCGTAATCCTCGAACACGTGCAAAGTAATGTTAACTACTTTAAAATGATGTCTTAACTTATGAATGACTCAATATCAAATTTCTTTTCCGATAATCATTGTATTTTATTCATGATACTTGATAGAATGACTTTTTCATCAAACATAACATTAACAGTAACACACGTGTTTTTTCAATAGTCGTATTTTACTACCGGGTATTTGGCAATTTACGGCTCCAGTAAATTTCATTACGGCATATATCTTACGATCAATTATTGTAATATAATCATGTTTTGAAATCAATCTCTTTTATTATGAAACAGAGAATACATCTAAACCATCTTAAATTCAAATATTGATGTCATTGTCGATTAGCGTAAACGATTAACCTTTTCGGAATGTCAACATCCGGGTATTTGGTTCCATGAATGTCGGGTTACGCGAGCCCGCTGATCTATAAAAATTTGGAATGGAAAACAAACGAAGTAAACTACCATGCAAACAAAAAGGGATCTCGCGTGCATTATTCATTGCTAAATTGATAAACTGGTGCTATATTTTATACAGTTTAACGGGCGAATTAACCTAAGTTCTTTTCACTGTTTCGCGAAAGGGTTTCGTATTTTGAAACAAACGTTTAAATTCCTGGAAATGGGCGCGTAGTTTTGAGATAATATATTTGTGTTTGTGTACGCTATTTTCTGGATTACACGACCCCCAAAACACAGAATGGTTTGTTAGAATAATTTCGAAGTAGTTATTTATAAGAGGAATGTACGGAATTCAAAAGCCGCCATGGTGAGTTTATAGTTGTTTAAATTCTAGTAGATCGGTCTATGTATTGGTATTTGGTCATGCAAATTATATACACTATTATAGTATTAGTATTACACATGTATGATGTATGACATGGCTATGTTTAGTTTTTAAAAGATACAGTAAAACCTTTCTGTCTATAATTACGGATCCACTAAAAATAAATCAAAAGATATTTTAAGCGTAAATTATCCAGTGTTATAAATTTGTGTATTCACTAATTCAGACCTAATCATAAATACCTGCCATTACTGGCACTCCTGGGCAATCTAGCCTTGTGACACTGACAGCCGATGCACATTTCATTTATCCCCAAAAATTATATTACCTGTATATGCTTTGTTTTTGACAGAATAATTTTGAAACTGCTGAATGATCTATCTGCACACTGCATGGCACATGCCTATCTGTATTAAATATTATTTTGATTGTGTTATTTCAGGCCGTATATTTTATTATCATTGAAGAAAAGGACAACACTCTAGAGGGAAAAGAAAATTTAGAAGACAGAAATTTGAAGGGATAAATACTAATAGTAATATTGTAATTGTTTGGAGTTTTTTTTTCAGAAGGCATGTTAATAAAAATAAAGACTTTGAAATAGTAATTAGTATTTAGATTTCGATAAAATTTCAGTGAGATTTCGATAAAATTTCAGTGAGATCTCAGTAAAATTTTAGTGAGATCTCAGTAAAATTTCAGTGAGATTTCAGTAAAATTTCAGTGAAATTTCAGTGAGATTTCAGTGAGAGATTTGGTCAAAATATTACTGAAATTTCAGTGAGATTTCACTATTTTTAAAATCTATTTTCAGTAAACCATCTAATTTCAAATGACGGAAATGAAGGCTGCAGAACCCCCTGCTGCTGGTTCCAACAGGCCAATGACCTAATTTTAAGGAAAGGTATATCGAAGGATATTATTACAGAAAAAAATCACTTACTGGTCATAACGAAATGCAGTTCTCTGGTCGGTTACCACAACTTTTCCATATCTGTTGGCATATCTCTACACCTGTAACAGGAACACGAATCACCAATCTGGTGCAGTTGAGGTTGGATTAGGGGGCTGTATTGGCTGTTGTTTCCTTAGCTCGTCAGATATGTCAAATAACACTGCAGGCATTTTTTCGGCCACAGACAACAAAAGTCTCCTACAACCATCAATTTCAAGCTCATTTACCATTTTCTGGAATTGTTTGAATATTATGTTTGCAATTATCAAATAATATCTTGGCTCATATATTGTGTAAATATTTTATATAATTATTACCAGAAATGATCATATATATTGGTTATATAATTACAAGAATGTGTGTGAATAATAATCCATTGTGAGCTTACAAAATATTTCTTTATATCTTAAAAATTTGTAGTTTCTTTGTATATATTTTACAACTAATAAAAAAAGGTTTATTCATACCTTGAGCCCCACGTTTTTTTCTTTTCTGAGCCTTTCGACCCTCGCCCTGGTTGACTCAGGTTTCTCTACTTGTTTTTTCCTTCTGTTTGGTCTCGGTGGGGTTGATGGAGGGGTGGTTAAAGAAGACGTAACATGTAGCTTCCTTTTAGACCTAATTTTCCTTGATGTAGATGCTGTTGATGTTAAAGGTTGGGCAGCTTGCACAGTTGGTAGAGTAGATGCGGTTGGGGGGTTGTCAACATCTGGCAATGAATCAGATGGCACAGTTGGTAGAGTAGAGGCGGTTGGGGGGTTGTCAACATCTGGCATTGAATCAGATGATTCGACCTGGCATGCTCGACACAAGAATGGTAGACTCGCTCCCAGTTCTGACTGACCTCAAATACACAGCTTTCGAAATACCTGTAAAAACCAAAATGCAAAGTGAATAAATGGTTTTCCATAACTCATATAAAATTCAATCAATAAGTCGTAAATAATAGCCTAATTGCACACAAGAAATTTGTCTGACCTGTTCTACATGTCCTATGTGTCCATTTACCACAGGAATCACAAGAAACTGCTTCTTCATGTTCACCAATGGATTTATTACACATAACACAATTGTCACTGTCAGCCACTAGTTCGATAGTGCAGAATTTCCAGAAATAAATCTGATGAATGATTTATTTAATTTGATATTATTTATATATTTTGAGGGTGAAACCATTTTGCAACTTCACGAACGAAGGTGGATAAAGCCATACCGGTCTAATCGGTTTCTATGATCACTCATTATCAATGAAACAAATGCAAGTAAAGAAAGCCATGTCGGTCTTAGGTCTAATCAAAGCTAAGTATGAACCCAATCAATGAACCTTAGTCTGTTTGATCCATCAATTAGGTAAACCAAACCTGAAGCCAAGCAGTCAGTCGAGCGTACAATTGACCTCGTAGTTCGCTGCGGCTTTGAAGCCATGAGAGCATAAATAATTAGTCGTTAACAATATAAACTTACCGAGAAAAATGGATTCATTGTTTGGCATGAATCGTAGCAAAACTGTTAGCTGTGCCTGTTGTGTAAATATTACGAGCGAGGCGTATTTGACGCTTTGCGCATGCGCTACAATGGGATTCCCCTATTTCCGCTTTGTAGACTGGTTTTACCAGTCTCTCATAGTGCAATTGGTTAGAACACCATCCACTCAACGGAATTTTTCAAATTTTTTTAAATACCGTTGATAAGATCATGTATATACCACTAATGAATAGGGATATTGTATAATAGTACAATTTGATGACCAGAATGAAGATTTTGACAAATTTTTCATTGCCACCGGTTCAACGAATGATTTTAACAGAATATGTCAACTGCTAATATAATGATTATGTATTCTATTCACACTTTGCAACCTTTAAGTTTGTATCGATTCAAAAATTGAATTATCTATCTATGTATCTGATTCCACAGTTTTTTAAATACTGAGTTATATTGTAAATAAAATTAATAGACTGGTAATACATGATATATATTGTAGTTGGTGGGACTGTGCTATTCATCGTAGCCATAACGGCACCTATTTTATGTGAAAAATTCAGATTGGTCGTGTTCCAATTGTAATTAGTCTTTAATAATGAGGTCAACTATTTTGGATAATGGTTACTTACTGACAATACAGATTAAAAGTATTGTTTACAAGAATACAACATGGTAACAATTTGTTGTTAAAGGGGCTTCTATTTAGGTTGAGTGTTCGATCCCTGCATTGGCCGAGAAAGTTCATCTCGATTTTCCGGCGTGATTTCCCCTTGTCAGTGATGCAAAAGGAGGGCCTGACAAGGACAGCTGCCTAGTCGTTCGGATGGGACGAAAAACCGAAGTCCCGTATACAAATTGGAGTGCACGTAAAAGATCCCTTGGCAGTTGGAATTCGATATAAGAGTAGGCCGTAGCGCCGCTGCCCGGGCAAAATTTCCCTCATTGCACACTGTGGCGTATGCCCATCTTCAATTAGCCCAGGTACGGTGCTTAAGCGTAGGACGTTAAACCCCATTTCATTCATTCATTCTTTTGATGACAACTTTGAATTCACGTAATTAATTAGGAATCTTGACTGACAGATGCATTGACTCTGACTCTGTGGTGCCAAATTCAAATAAAAGGCCATCAGTATTATCCAACATGTTAATGTTCAGCAAAGTTAACGGTGACTTTTGGATAAGTGTGCTTGAAAACAGGACATGAAGGCATTTAATTCATTTGTGATTTAAACCCGAAGATATATTACTTGTTCAGGTATGATTTATCAATTTAAAATGCATTGTGTGACTTATTTGTCAGAATGGAAATGGCTAATTCGTTGACAAAACTTTCGCCCACTGTAAGAACGTGTGTAAACTTTAATTTTCGTAATTTGAATGCGGCGGTTTAAGATAATAGCGGAGGTCGACTGTTTATTTAAATTCGCGGTTATTTTTAAGATGAAAAATTGTAACTTTAGGCTAAAAAATGTTCTTGAAAATTCTTGAATTTTACATATATTTATCCTTGAATATCCTAGAAAAAAATGTTTGACAAAGCCGCGGGAACCCTGTAATTTCTTTCAATCATTTCAACAACATAAAGGAAGATAGGTTGCCAGGCAATAAAACATACGCCCACAGCAGCTAAATCGTCCGGGCAGTCAACAAGAGTTGTCGCATATTTTACTTTTTTCAGTAACGAGACATTTATAATACACTAAAATCATATAAAAGTAACAACTCATTATGTAATTATCAGAAAATCATTCGAATTTGTTTGGCTTTGATAAAGTTCTCCTCCATGCTAACGTTTAGTAAACGAAACACTTAATATTCTGAAAATCAATAGGATATTACCTTTAGCCTCTAGAGCATCCACAAGATTTTTTGAAGTGATCAAGGGCCATAAGTCTAACAGTAATTATCGAGAATCGCTGAAAATCCCTAGGCTTCTTTGTTTAATGACCCTCAACACTGTGTATAAATTTGAAGTCAATCGGTTATTAACCTTAGCCTCTAGAAAGTCCACAAGATCTTTTGAAGAGATCAAGGGCCATAACTCTGACAGCAATTATCGGAAATCGCTAAAAATCAATAGGCTTCTTCGTCTCATGACCCTAAACACTCTGTATAAATTTAAAGTCAATAGAATATTACCTTTAGCCTCTAGAGCGTTCACAAGATTATTCAAAGTGATCAAGGGCCATAACTCTGGCAGTAATTATTGGATATCGCTGATAATCCCTAGGCTTCTTCGTCTCATGACCGTAAACACTGTGTATAAATTTAAATTCAATCGGATATTACCTTTAGCCTCTAGAGCTTTCACAAGATTTTTCAAAGTGATCAAGGGCCATAACTCTGGCAGTAATTATCGGATATCGCTGAAAATCCCTAGGCTTCTTCGTCTCATGACCGTTAACACTGTGTATAAATCTTAATTCAATTAGATATTAACTTTAGCCTCTACAGCGTTCACAAGTGATCAAGGGCCATAACTCTGGATGCAATTATCGGATATTGCTGAAAATCAATAGGGGACTTCCTCTGATGACCTTAAACACTGTGTAAAAATTTAACGTCAATCGTATATTAACTTTAGCCTCTAGTGCGTTCACAAGATTTTTTGAAGTGATAAAGGGCCATTACTCTGACAGCAATTATCGGAAATCGCTGAAAATCAATAGGGGTCTTCCTCTCATGACCTTAAACACTGTGTATAAATTTAAATTTAATCGGATATTAATTTTAGCCCCTAGAGCGTTCACAAGAAATAGTGGACGATGGACGGACGGACGGGGGCGACGGCAATATACGACAACATTTCTATGTGGGCGTATAAAAAAGTAAGAATCAATTTGAAGTAAAAATCACATGTGTATTCTAATTCTCGTTCGGCAGCCACATTTATAAATTAAGCGCAGCCGTTGCATTTAGGAAAAGGAAATAATCAATTTGAGATACAATTCTTGTGCATATTGTAATTCTGGTTCGGCATATTCAATTTCTTTCAACTGATTTCAACAGCATAGGAAAAGGTACGAATTTATATGGCACGCAGACATCTGACCTCAGGTGGAAATTAATAAAACAATAACTTTTGACCAATCAAAGAATTAATCCATATTGTACTAATGAACATGTATATGGTTTCATATGCACCCAGACATGTGACCACAAGTGAGAATTAATAAAACAATAGCATTCGATCAATCAAATAATTAATCTATACTGTAATAACGGACATTTGTGACTCCACACTAGATTCACAATAACAATCGGCTGACCAATAGGTGAAAAGCTCATAGTATCATGTATACACAGATCTTTCTGATATCAATGTGTATGGGGATTGGATTATGGTAAGATTCAATGTTAGTGTGAAACTGTGGTGGCAGGAAGAATTTAATTCGAAGGACATTAGATATGCATATTAGAGATCAAAGAAAAATTTGCATGTAGCCATTTTTTTCGAGACAAGTTGTGTTGAATTCGTAGACTAACTAACGCTTAAAATATATCAATGTTACCAGAAAGCATGCAGTGTACACTGTGTTAGCGCTAGGTTCTAAAATTCATTAGCCACTGTGGCTAATGCATGAAAAAAGTATTAGCCACATACATTTATCATTAGCCACTGACCTCATGAAATGTTGTTTGTACCAATACTTATCTTGGTCAATTATATAGTCTGAGGATGTAACATTTTGAAGCTAGAAGCAAGTGCTTATATATGTATTCAAAACATCAAGCAGAAATTTAAAGATATTAACTTTTACAAGAACCAATTTTATAACAACCTGTATTGGCTTACGTTTATTTGTTTGACTTAACAGTATGAAGTATCTAGATGTACACATAATTATTAGACACTTATTCCTGTCACATTAATTCGACCTAATTCTACCAACGGTACCACGATGAATATTATTGTGGCTCGAATTGAAAAGGCGCCAAATTCTTTATATTGTGACTGTATTTCAACAATTAAGTTTTTTGAAAAATAAAGTTTATTATGTACCGTCAATATAGTATTTTATAAACATAATTTTCAGCGGAATAGTTGGAATTCGAGGGGGCGTGACTTGTCCACCATACGTACACATTGTATAAATGTCGTCTAATAATAGGTGCGAATCAAGTCGTGTTTTGATATTCAATTACAAATATTTTAGAATCTGAAATCAACGCATTTCTCAACGTCTGTTAATTTTAAGGCATTGGAGGAATCCACTTGAATTTGCGTGATGAATCTTCTCTTGGCTGAAAGCCAAGGCCGATAGGGAATTCGGGCGAATTTCTTGTCATACCGATGTCGAAGAAATAGGACTGTTTTAAATTACGATATTTATATGGACCTAAATAAGGAATTGTGTGCAATTGGATAATGTATGACATAGATAATTAGGAGTGATAGATTAGTTGCTGAAACGAGGATATCTATGGTTCCGGTATCGAAGAATGTGAAAGCTCTAGCCATTTTTAAATCGTGCGTAATTCAGTACACGAGACATGATTGGACAATACATGAATAATATGACAATTTCAGCCAATGAAAACAAAGATAACTAATCGTGACAGTACAATCCCTTCCGTCTATACGCTTTCGTAAAACATTATTTTAGAAATTTTTAATGGGTTTCTTGGTTGTTTGTTTTTGTTAAAAAGGCAAGCGTGAGAGAGAAACAATGAACCAACAGGGCCTCATGACATAGGCCTTTTCGCCAAAGTGGCGACTATATAACAATAATTATCGCCACAGATGATGAAAATTCGCCATTGGCGAAGTGGCGAGCGGCTAGCGCTCACACTGGTACAAGTTCCATTGATTTATCATTTACTTCATACTTTATAAGACACATGGAAGGCTGCATTAATTCATTTGTGATTTAATGAAGATCCATTTATACCTGTGATGTGATTTACCAAGTTCCAATTGTATTATTACCTGGGACGTGATTTACTCACCGATTTTTGATGTATTTGTCAGTGGTGGAATACTATTTTTATAGGCTAATGGATAATAAATACTACGGACACAGTAAGGTATGATGTGTGCGCATTTTTTATACTCACCTTTATAATCGTAATCAAAATGAACTGATCTGAAAATGGCTCGGGGGGAAATTAAAAGTTTTATCTAATACAGGAAGTCCATTTTTAAATGCATCTTGGGGAAATTCAACGGTTGTCCAAAAATTGAATGCCCTAGATAATTAAACGGGAAATCCATTTTTAAACGCATCTCGGGAAATTTAACGGCTCGTCCAATAAATAAACGCCATAAATAATTGAAAAGGTAATTCGTTTTTAACTCATTGAACCCTAGACCTAATTAAGTAACTACCCCTTAATCTCCCTGAGCCAATTAACTAGACAATAGCTTATCTCCCTGGAGCTAATTAAAGGATTATCCATTAATCTCATATACTGTAGATTAAACAAAATAACACGAAAACTATCACTCCAATCAAAAAATGTTTATATTATCAAATGCAGATAAAAAATCAGGCATTGCAATGGTATAAAATTTAATCAATAATACAAAATAACAACAGAGTTATTATTTAATAAAAAAAAACATAAGTAAAAAAACATTGACATTACAAGATTATACATTTTGGCAAGTCAATAATTCTTCCTAAAATGTCTTTTTAAGTCAACAATTTGAAAAAAATAGTTAGTCCAAATATATATAATATTATTATAGGTTTACAAGAATATCAGTGTGGATTTAGCCATTTGGGATTTTAGTTCACAACAGATTATAAATGATTAGCACTGAGTAAAGTTTATCAATCAAGATGCCTGTTTACAACACTACACTCACAATACTGTTGTTTTATTAAACGTACCGGTCTCTCGTCATTATACCAGCAATCTTGTTATTACCGTACCTAAATAATAGTCTCGCGACCAATACATATTACTTCTTGGCTGCGTTGATATACTCATAAACACACGTAAAGCCAAAAATTCTCGAATTTCTTCCGGGGTCATGTTTCTCCTATTCTTCTCTCCATTTTCATATTTTTAGCATCATCACATTCACACGTGGTACCGTTTAATTTCATCAGCGATTAACGTGTATAAATTTAATCCGACAAACAAACTAAATAAATCAAACTCGTTCTTCCCCTTTTCTAATATATTATTGGCCCATGCTCAGGCCCTAAAAATGACCGACTGGTCACTGGATTTAATGTTGTTTGCCAAACTCGTTATACTGCAAGACGCGCCATGCTGGTTTTCGCTGCCCGTTGTTTATGTCAAGATTCTCGTCTTCTTCGCTCGAAATATCGGAAAAATCACTTCCCACGGCATTAATAATATCGATATCACCATCCAAAATATCTTCGGGTAAAAACCCTTCGAATTCCGAGTCCGTATCACTTTCCATAATGAAGATATTGTAAGAAAACGGAACGCAGTAATAATCGATAATAATACGTAACTAAAAACAATATGGCGACCAGTGAAAAAAATTTGTACCACAAAGTTCATGACCTTATAACCCCTAAACTTTTGTTGTGACGTACGCATTTTTTGTGGTCATTCGTTAGCCAAAACTATATTTGATTTGATTAATTACTTTTAGTTAGCCAATTGGCTTTTATTTAACAATTATGGTTCGAGGAAACAAAGCATCAAAGGGACCGTGAATTTAAGTCTCTCGGAGATGCCACTAATAATCAGTGGACCGTATATTCAAGCAATCGGATTAGGAGAGGTGTTTAATTGGCCCTTATATTTAAGCAAACGGGTTCAATGAGTTAAACGCATCTCGGAGAAACTAAAGCCGTTACCATTAATCTAAACCATTGTACTAATTAAACCATTTTTGTTATTTTTCAACGATTTTTATCAATTTATAAATAATGTTTTGAAATTACGCGGTAGGATTAGAAACCAACCCTAAAAGCACAAGATTAGACGATCCCATATTTACAGTGAATTGTATCCAAAAAAATGGGACAGACAGACAAACCATTTTTTATAGTCCCTGCTTTCTTCGAAAGGCGAATGACAAATACATTGATAATAATATCATACAACAAAGCCTTGTGAGGTGAAAACACATACAAATGACTATTTTCATAAACTCTATATATGAAAAAACTGTGGTTTTATTACTAAGTGTATGTTAATTACCTCATTGAAGAAGTCTATTAACTGCGTAGTGGTTAAATATGGTTTTCCCCCAGAGCTTAAAAATAAAGAAGTATAAAATGGCAAAGTAGCATCTGATATATTTTAAGTAAATTAAACAATTAAAGCATTTATACAACTTGAATAATACCCAGTAGTCATATTTTCAGGATACAATCTGTCCGATACCAACACATACCTATAACTTTAAAGGGACAATAACACTCTTGCTGGCTTGACATGATCAAGAAAAAAATAACCTTATTTTAACTACTAGATGTTTAAGTGGCCTACCTGTTGTGTAAATTATCCATTACAACCTATCTTACTTGTCCAAGGTGTTCGAAAATATGTTTAAATCCAAGTTGCATTTGAAAGTGTTTACGTAAAGCTTTTCAAACCATGTTACAGCATCATTCATATAGTTGATTTTTTCCAATTTTTAAAATTAGTTGTTTTAAGATGAAATTTGTATCATTTATTAATTGGAATATTGTAAAATAGTACAATTTGTTGACCAGAATAAAGATTGGGACATATTATTCAGTTACAACAGGAGTGGTATTGGGGCTTTAATATATGTTGCTTCGATCAGAATCGGGTCGCCTATGCGACCTGCAAAACCTATCTTTATTTATAAGTAAATGTATACCAGTGACAAGGAAAACAAGCCAACAGTGAGGCTGATGTCCCCCGCCGAAATCCCAAAATAAATAGATGACACTTAATAATTAATCGCACATTTATTTTTTTCAAAAGTATTGAGCAATCAAACTATACACTAAGTTTCATCACTCTCTACCAGATAGAATCAGACATTGTTCATCATCGAACTCCATCAAGGCATTCACCTAATGTACGCCTACACCTAGTTTGAACATTCTACCTTAATTAGAAGGAGAATTTTTGTGTTTCAAAGTCTAGACCTATCAGTTGCTTATCAATCTGCTTGCCCTCAACAGAAAATGTTCATTATTGAACTTAGTCAAGGTATCGATGAAATAAAACTATATACCAAGTTTCATCACTCTCACTTAATTACAACTAAAGTTATTGCGTCCCAAAGCATGAACCAATCAAATTGCTTATCTCTGCTTACCCTAAGCAGAAAATGCCCATCTTGGAACTCCATCAAGGTATTCACCTAATAAACACCTACATCAAGTTTGAATATCCTAGCTCAATTTGAAGGAGAGTTATTATGTTCCAAAGTCTCGGCCAATCATATTGCTTATCGCTCTGCTTTGCCTGAGCAGTAAATGCGCATTATTGAACTCAGTGAAGGTATTGATGAAATGAAACTATATACCAAGTTTCATCACTCTAACTTAATTACAACTCAAGTTATCGCGTCCCAAAGCATCAACCAATTATATTGCTTATCTCTGCTTACCCTAAGCGGTAAATGCTCATCTTCGAATTTCATCACGGTAATGACCTAATAAACACCTACACCAAGTTTAAATATCCTAGCTCAATTAGAAGGAGAGTTATTATGTTTCAAAGTCTCAGCCAATCAAATTGCTTATCGCTCTGCTTACCCTGAGCAGAAAATGCTCATTATCGAACTTAGTCAAGGTATTGATAAAATAAAACTATATACCAAGTTTCATCACTCTCACTTAATTACAACTTAAGTTATCGTGTCCCAAAGCATCAACCAATCAAATTGCTTATCTCTGCTTACCCTAAGCGGAAAATGCTCATCTTCGAACTCCATCAAGGTAATGACCTAATAAACACCTACACCCAAGTTTGAATATTCTAGCTCAATTAGAAAGAGAGTTATTGTGTCCCAAAAAGTGTGACAGACAGACAGACAGACGGACGGACGAACCCATTTTAATAGTCCCCTGCTTTCTTTGAAAGGCGGGGGACAAAAAGGCCTAAAGTAAACTATATGTACACAAGTAAATTAGTGTACAGCATAAAAGGTTGTATATTAATATTTATGCTTATGAAGATAATGAGAGCATTTTTAAAGGCTGGTTGACAGGCAATGGAAATGAAATGAAACAGGATTTAATGTTCTACTGTTCTGCTCTGATTGCCAGTCAACGGAACATGCATGTAGAGTAACAGTGTAACTAACTCATCCGAGCAGTCCATTAGGCAATACCTGTATAGTATAATAATAATATCATTGCTGAAATTCAATAGGTTTCTTCGTTTCACTAATTTGAACAATAAAAATTTCATACAGATCCGATGTTCACTTTTATGATTAGAGCATTCACAAGATTCTGTAAAGTGAAAAAGTTGAATTTCAATAGGATTCTTTTTTCATTAATCTGCAAATGGCAAATCAATTTTTTTTTTGGAAACAATATTTTTATTCATTAAATCTAAATTCGGATTGGGGAACAGGCTATGCCTATGTCTAACCCCTTTCTCCGATATAGATACATGTACACATTATAAATATTTACATACATACAATCAATTTCAAGCAGATAGGATGGTAACTTTTGGTGTTCTACAAAGTGAAACAAGACCCAGAACTCTTAAACTAATGATTTAGCTGCTCTGTCTTATAAACAAACGATTGGATGGTAAATGAAATCAGTAGCATGTTAACAAGAAAAGGTGGGTAATGACCATATATGAAAACATTTCCATGTGGGTGTACAAAGATAGGTTGCCAGGCAAATAAACATAAGCCCATAGAAGCTAAATCATCAGATCTGTCAACGAGGGTTGTCACATTTTTAATCTTTTGTAGGTAATAGAGGGCTTTACAAGAGAATTTCATACAGATCAAATTATAATTTTTGTCCTTTGAGGGTTCAAAACCTGAAACAAGGCCAGGGTCTTAACTCTAGAAATAATATACAGAAATTGTTGAAATTTAAACAGCCTTTTTTGTTTTACTAATTTAAATAAAGCATATAAATTTCATACAGATTGGATGATGACTTGTCGTTCGAGCATTCACATTGTTATTGTTTAACAAAGTGAAACAAGGCTCATGACTTGACAAGTAATTATTAGAAATTGGTGAAAACAACAGGCTTCTTTGTTTCATTAATTTAACTGATGCATATAAATTTCATACAGATTGGATGATATCTTTCATCATTGGAGAGTTCACAGTTTCAACAAAGTTAAACAATTTATTGGAAATTGCTGAAATTCAATGGACTTCTTAGTTTAAAGAGCACATAAGATCATAATTTTCTATTACATATTATAATACACAATGATTACTAAATCCATATTACGGAAAGTTCAAATCAATCTGATTAAAATTAACTGAGCTATTTACGTTTTAGTATGGGACAGCCAAAAACGGTTTTCAAATTTTCATGAACGACCTTAATCCGGTTGATTGGCTGATGACGTCACAGGCACTACACATACTATACACATTATCTATCCAATATATCACTGCCTGTATAATATATCACTGTATCAACATACCAACAGTTAACAAGTGTGTATTGTCGGTAATCATTAGCTCGTAATTATGTAAGCTACACATCACTATATAATTCAAAGCATTTTCAAACGCAGACCTTTCTCTCTTGAATTGTAATAGATTTTATTTGTTACTATAATATTTCTGAGTGTATTTCAAGATGCCGAATTATCGTTGTATTATTGAGAGTTGTGGAAATTCCAGCAGAGAAAAGGGGAATAATGTACCGACGTTTCATAAATTTCCCAAAGACGAAATATTACGGAAAGAGTGGATTGCGTTTGTCAACAATTTAATTACGGATTGGCGGATGCGGGTCGTTTCATCCCACGACCGGTTCACCCCGGACTGTTTCATCCCACACCTGATTTTCTATCGGGCTGTTTCATCCCACTTGTTATTATAGAAGCAGTTAATTAACCGAGTTGTACTTATTGTCGAATAAACTTCATTGTTTATTATTAAATAAACACACCATTAATTGTTATCTGTCGTTTGGGTCTCGGATATACGAAGTTTGGGACTCTGGTATACGACGTTTGGGAAATATATATATATTCAAAACATGAAAGAAAAAATCAAGAACCACGTGGTTAGTAAAAGGCTCAACCAAACGATAAAACATTAGTTGCACTTACGGTTCTTTGATAATCATCATTTCTTATGAAATTATATAATATTTATTTAAAACGAATAATATGCTGATGACCTACACAAAAACAAAATAAATATTTACACGACATGCAATCTTTTTTTTTACAAGCCCCTACAAATTGTTAATAGTCAGTAGGCTGCATCTTGGCGATATGCTTGTCGTAGTTGTCAATACCAATCGATAAATTGGTGCGAACAAGCCACTGGTAAGTGGTAGGTCAATCAAGCTCGTTAACTATTTGATAAAAGAAAAACAATAAAGTATTACTAAATATGCACAAATTTTCAACAATACATTTTGGCAAGTTTTATACTCGCAGATAAAACAAAACAAAGGAGAACTAGCAGTGTTTATCGCGGTCTCAACAACCGCCAATCACCTAATTAAATAAATGCCAATTAAATTCTCAATTGAAATAATAAACGATAACCTGCCTTTTTTTAAATATGGTGTTGATTATCGAACCCATTCTGCTCAGCGAGTTAAGATTATTGACGACAATTGATTGGTAAATCTGATTGTTAAAGCGCTTAAAAACATTGAATTAATTTAGAATTGCAAAATGCAAAACGTAATTTATTATTCGTTACATATAAAAAAATCGTTAGTCATTTATTATTATTCGTGCACATTTTCCGATATGGTCTGGTTATTTGAGCCTAAAAATAGAACACAGCAAGTCTCCAATTGGTGCATGCACGCTTCCCTTTGATGACAGTTATATCATGGCATCTCATGGGTCGTATATACGATTATTTCACTGTGAAAGGTACAAATGCATGCTTTCTGATATGGTCGGATTATTTGAACCTAAAAATAGAACACACCAAGTCTTCTTTGAGGTGTTGTATCATGGACATATACGATTATATCACGAGGTAATTCTGTTATTGAAACCCAAACTGAACGAAAACGGCTCTCGATTATAACTGATGTAAATTTTGTGGAATGCTGAAGCAATTTTAGTTTAAATATCCTTTGTGTGTGAATTACTACTATAGGGCAGGCTGTGTACATGTAATATCAATTCTTTTATTTCTAAAAGCTGTAAATAGATAATTTAATGAAATCAATTTATTTATAAAAGCTGTAAATAGATAATTTAATGAAATGAATCAATGAATCTAGTCTCGCAACAAACGGATGGTTTTCATTATTAGATCCGGTATCATCTACATCGCCATCCTCTATGCAGCCACAGTCAGATAGATACGGCTCAAACATAATATATGGCGCTATAGTTATCATTTCTCGCGACGTATCTGTATCCGATACATTGCCAGAGGTAAAAGAACTACTGCTACAGGATAACTCTAAATATTCTGCCTCCATTCTCTCGGTGTATGATAGAATGACCAATAACACGTGTTAATGATTTATTTACATGATTACTACTTAAAATCATTTCGTTTCTTAAATGCCGACAATTAATTATTTCAATTGGCTTCATAGATGTCCGTAGCGCCGGCTACACCAATTCTACACCAATCGTGTTTCAATCAGAAGCCAATAGTTAATTTACGGTCGGCTTATTCTGATTAAAAAGACAATGCTACAGCAATCAGCTTTATAAAACAAATTCTAAATTTAAAAAACAGACTATTCCGTAGTCAGTTGTTTTATTTAATTAGGGGATTAAGGAACCAGTCAGGCGTTAATGAATACACACGCCGGCTTTATATAGGTAATTAAGGAATAAACATTCCGAATATGCATTTGTACACTGTGACGTCACTAGGGACTGAAGGGATTAAGAGTGTTTTGGATAATTGGCCAAGTCGTTTTTACGGGAGGTCTATATTTGCGACTTTGAGTGAAGATAGCTGATTTATTTTTAATCAGATTGATGTTGCCGAGTTTCAGTTTGTCGTTTTATGTGCACTTTAACTAACTTACATAATGTGTATAATTTTCATACCAATAGTATGATAGTGTGAAACAAGGGTCATAACTCAAAAAGAAATTAATAGAAATTGGTGAAATTAAATAGGATTCTTTGTTTCACTAATTCTAATGATGCATATAAATTTCATACAGATCAAATGATAAATTTTATCATTTGAGCATACGCAAGGGCCAAAACTCTGGACATAATTAACAAACATGGGTTGCCAGACAATGAAACATACGCCCACAGCAGCTAGTCCAGGCAGTCAACAAGAGTTGTCGCATATTTTACTTTTTCAGTAATGAATCATTTATAATACACTAAAATCTGATTAAAAGTAACAACTCATTAAGTAATTATCAGAAAATCATTCAAATTTGTTTGGCTTTGATAAAGTTCTCCTCCATGCTATTCAAGTTATCAAAATTCATTGAAACTCAATATACTTGTTTGTCTCATGACCTTCAACACTGTGTATAAATTTAAAGTCAATCGGATATGAACTTTAGCCTCTAGAGCGTCCATAAAATGTTTAATGTGATCAAGGGCCAGAACTCTGTCAGTAATTATCCGAAACGCTGAAATCAATAGGTTTCTTCGTCTCCTGACTTTAAACACTGTGAATAAATTTAAAGTCAATCGGATATAAACTTAAGCCTCTAGCGCATCGACAAGATTTTTTGAAGTGGTCAAGGGCCATAACTCTGACAGTAATTATCGGAAATTGCTTAAAATCAATAGGATTCTTTATTTCATGACTTTTAACACTGTATAAATTTAAAGTCAATCGGTTATTTACTTTAGCCTATATAGAGCGTCCACAAGATTCTTTGAAGTGATCAAGGGCCATAACTCTAACAGTAATTATCAGAAATCGCTGAAAATCAATAAGCTTCTTCGTCTCATGACCTTAAACACTGTGTATAAATTTAAACTCAATCGGTTGTTAACTTTAGACTCTAGAGCGTCCACAAGATTTTTATAAGTGATCAAGGGCAATAACTCCGACAGTAATTTTCGGAAATTGCTGAAAATCAATATGCTTCTTCATCTCATGACTTTAAACACTGTGTATAAATGTCAATCACATATGAACTTTAGCCTCTAGAGTGTTCATAAGAAATTGTGGACGGACGGACGGACAGACGGAAGGGGGCGACGACAATATACGACCACATTTCCATTTGGGCATATAAAAATTGATGAAAATCAATCAGCTTTTTTGTTTCACTAATTTAAACAATTCATATAAATTTCACACAGATCGGATGATAACTTTTGTCGTTCACAGGGTTTAACTAAGTGAAATAGGGCCATAACTTTAAGAGGTAGTTAACGGTAATTGCTGAAATTCAATAGGCTTCTTCTTTTCACTTACCTAAATTCTATACAGATCGGATGATAACCTTTGTTGTTAGAGTTTTCACAGGGTTCAACTAATAATTAGATAACTTTTTGCTCATTGATCTACATGCATATGAAATCCTTGAAAATCAATGCGATTCTTTGTTTCATGAACTTAAACACTGTATAAATTTTAAGTCATCCAGATGATACTTTGCCTCTAGATCATGCACTGACGATGAGGGCGACGACAATATCAGGGCTTATAAAAATGTATAAGAATTCAATCAAAGTATAAATTGTATCCATTTCTTATGTTTAACTTACAGTTCTTTAAAGAGTTCTTCTATATCAGTTCTTGGGCAAATTTTGTGATACAATTCATAAAATTTGTCAAAGGTAAATGCTGATGGTTCAATTTCATCAAACTGTAATTAATAAAATAACCAGATAATGTTAAAGACCAACCAGCGGCTGCCAGGCAGGATACGCCCACATAAAAGAGATAGATAGAACAAGCTAAAAGAAAGTGATTTTTCCTACAAATATAGAATAGAATCAAGATCTTTGGGTTATAACCATGCATTTCAAGTTACATCGAAACCGGATTAAAATTATGACCCCTACAGGGTCTATAACATACATATACCATATTTTTTAACTATTTGCTTTCAAGCGGCAGCCATTTTGTTCCGTAGTTTTGGTTTGATTTTAACGAAATTCCAACTCCACATTCATTATGGTGTAACGGGGTTATATAAAAAGTTTTTTATTATGGTATAATAATTGTGACCTCCAGTACAAGTGGTGGCCATTTTGTCTGGCAGTTTTGGCCCGATTTTTACAAAATTCCAACCCAACCATCAAATGTTTTTTTAAATCGGATAATAATTGTGAGCTCCAGAGGGACCACAAACTAAAAATGGAGACTTTTCATATAATCAGGGACCATTGTTATGGCCAGAAATACGATTTCTAATTATTTAGTTGATTCCGTAATTTTATATGACCCGTGTGTACTCTTCATACTTCGTTCCGCAATTTTTGTATTCCAAAGTTTTTTGTATTGGGAACGGAAGTTCAAAGCACATGGCAGAAGCGCTTCATGGCAGTAGCTATTTGGTAGAACATAGCATTTTGTCAGTTATTTATCATTTGTCAGACCTTGTCAGCTATGTAAGAGATTTGAAGGGGATTCGCATAAAAACACGATATTTGTAGTGTCAATTTAATATATTATTTAGATGTTAATTGTTTTAGTTTATATGTATTATTGCAACATTGTCAACACTCGTGGGTCGCGCATTGGGCTGAGCAGGTTCCCGCCAGGCCCGCCTCGCATGCTATCTGACTGGTCGCGTGTCGATTCTTTATTGTTATTATGTGTAGTCTGTTTTAGTGAGCTGTGTTGATCTTAGGAGGAAAATGCATTCCACTAGTCTACAGCTTTGTATTATAGCATATTCATAGATTGCTAAAGTTCTAACGATTGGATAAAGTTAATATTAGGAGTTATCTCCCCTTAATCATATTCCGTTTACTGGAGAATGATAGTACATGTATTATGTTTTGCTCTATGATTATTTATAGAAATGTTTGTTAAATGTTTTGGTATTTAACTTAGTAAAGCCATGATTGCATTATGTACCCCACTGTCAGCATTCATGAGCCTTCCCCTTGGCTTAAAAAGTTGATTACCTTGTGTACCAGTATTATTATCTGATTTCACACTTTCATAATTATATTCCTATATTTACTCTTGTGTATTTGTGTATTTCAGTTATCGTTTAGTCATCGTTTTATGTCAACATTTTATGTCATCGTTTACGATATACGTCACATCATCTTTGATCAATGTACAGTTTAAATAATTGAACGTCTTTTCAACTTTAATAATAAACAATTATTAATCTACATACATCGTATGTCATCGTTTAAAACCCATGACAATAGACGCATTAGTGTTCTCGCCCCGTTGGTAGTAAAATCTCCTACACCATAATTCAGGTAGTTACGATCCCATATGCGCAAATATCAAACGGAGCCTAGATCTTTTGCTTATTAACATGCATTTTAAGTTTCATCAAAATCGGTTCAAAATTGTGACCTCTACAGTGTTACCAAGCAAAAAAACGTTATTTTTCAAGCATCCAGGGGCCATAATCCATGAAATTACAGTCTGATACATGCCAATATCTAAAGGAACCGAGATCTTATTGTGATAAACCTATATTTCAAGTTTCATCAAAATCGGATAAAAATTGTGACCTGTAGAGTGTTCACAAACAATTGTGGACAGGGGCGATGGAAATATACGTCCAGATGAAAATAAGATAACGATTGTCAATAAGGGTAGAATATATTCTTTGAATAGCATTTAGTAACTGGAGCATACGTTTATAAGAAACTAATTTATGAAATAACAATTACTATGGTTTATTTCACTATAATAAAACCTTTCAACAAGATTTCACAAGTCGTTATGCATACACAAATAGATAAGATAGTAAGCTGGCACTGCCAGACAGGATACGCCCACATTTTCGAGAGATGGATAGAGAACAAGCAATTCCGAAAGTGATTTTTCCTTAAATCAAAGGCCATAATTCATTAAGTTACAATTTGATATGCGCAAATATCGAAAAGAATCAAGATCTGTAGGTTATGAACATGCATTTCAAGTTACATCAAAATCAACTCAATTCGAACTCAACCTTCTGTACGATGTAATGGTGATAGAGTCAAACGTTTTTTTAAATCAGATAATAATTGTCACCTCCAAAGGGATCACAAGCTAAAATAGGTGATTTTTCGGACAATCAGGGGCCATAAGTCAAGAAATTACCTTCCGATTGGCACAAATATTAGAAGGAACCAAGATCTGTGGGTTATAAACATGCATGTCAAGTTTCATCAAAATCGGTTTAAAATTGTGACCTCTATAGGGTCCACAAGCTACAAACGTGATTTTTCGTACAATCAGGGGCCTTGATCCGATACATGCCAATATCGAAAGCAGCCAAGATCTTTTGGGGATAAACCTTTATTTCAAGTTTCGTCAAAATCGGGTAAGAATTTTGACCTGTAGAGAGTCCACAAACAGGGGCGACGACATAATACGTCCACATGAAAACGTGCCACTAAAACCATCATTATTTTAATCCAACGTTTCGTAGGTAAATTTAACACTACATCATCAGGGAAATACAAATACAAACTGAAAGGCAAGTATTAAACTCAATGACATCACAAAAATCCTTAGTTACGTAGATATACAAAATCAAAGACCTATGACGTCATAGTTAGCAACAAGGAAAATGAAGTTAGTTTCACAATAAAACGCCTATTATAGTTTGGCCGCCAAATTTACGTGTAATGGCCAATAACCACATCCTCCTTCAAACTAGCTCCAGGATGAAACATAGGATGCCAGGCAACGAAACATACGCCCACAGCAGCTTAATCGTCCGGGAAGTCAACAAGAGTTGTCACATATTTTACTTTTTTCGGTAATGAAACATTTATAATATACTAAAATCTGATTAAAAGTAACAATTCATTATGTAATTATCAGAAAATCATTGGAATTTGTTTGGCTTTGATAATGTTCTCCTCCATGCTGTTCAAGTTATCTAAATTCATTGAAACTCAATATACTTGTTCGTCTCATAAAGTCAATCAGATATTAACTTTAGCCTCTAGAGCGTCCACAAAATTTTGAAAGTGATCAAGGGCCATAACTCAGTCAGTAATTATCGGAAACGTTGAAAATCAATAGGCCTCTTCGTCTCATGACCTTAAACACTGTGTATAAATTTAAAGTCAATCGGATATTAACTTTGGCCTCTAGAGCATCCACAAGAATTTTTGAAGTGATCAAGGGTCAAAACTCTGACAGTAATTATTGGAAATTGCTGAAAATCAATAGGCTTCTTCGTTCCATGACCTTAAACACTGTGTATAAATCTAAAGTCAATCGGTTATTAACTTTAGCCTCTAGAGCGTCAACAAGATTTTTTTAAGAGATCAAGGGCCATAACTGACAGTAATTATCTGAAATTGCTAAAATCAATAGGCTTCTTCGTCTCATGACCTTAAACACTGTGTATAAATTTAAAGTCAATCGGTTATTAACTTTAGCCTCTAGAGCGTCCACAAGATTTTAAGCGATAAAGGGTCATAACTCTGACAGTAATTATCAGAAATTGCTGAAAATCAATAGGCTTCTTCATTTTATGACCTTAAACACTGTGTATAAATTTAAAGTCAATCAGTTATTAACTTTAGCCTCTAGAGCGTCAACAAGATTTTTTAAAGAGATCAAGGGCCATACCTCTGACAGTAATTATCGGAAATTGCTGAAAATCAATAGGCTTTTTCGTCTCATGACCTTAAACACTGTGTATAAATTTAAAGTCAATTGGTCATTAACTTTGGCCTCTAGAGCGTTCACAAGATTTTTTTAAGTGATAAAGGGCCATAACTCTGTCAGTAATTATCAAATAGCTGAAAATCAATAGGCTTCTTCATTTTATGACCTGAAACACTGTGTATAAATTTAAAGTCAATCTGTTATTAACTTTAGCCTCTAGAGCGTCCACAAGATTTTTTTAAGTGATCAAGGGACATAACTCTGACAGTTATTATCGGAAATTGATGAAAATCAAGAGGCTCCTTTATCTCATGACCTTAAACACTGTGTATAAATTTAAAGTCAATCAGATATTAACTTTGGCCTCTAGAGCGTCCATAAGATTTTTTTAAGTGATCAAGGGCCATAAATCTGACAGTAATTATCGGAAATTGCTGAAAATTAATAGGGTTCTTCATTTTATGACCTTAAACACTGGGTATAAATTTAAAGTCAATCTGTTATTAACTTTAGCCTCTAGAGCGTCCACAAGATTTTTTGAAGTGATCAAGGGCCATAACTTTGACAGTTATTATCGGAAATCACTGAAAATCAATAGGCTTCTTCGTCTCATGACCTTAAACACTATGTATAAATCTAAAGACAATCGGATATTAACTTTGGCCTCTAGAGCGTCCACAAGATTTTTTAAGTGATCAAGGGCCATAACTCTGACAGTTATTATCGGAAATTGCTGAAAATCAATAGGCTTCTTCGTCTCATGACCTTAAACACTGTGTATAAATTTAAAGTCAATTGAATATTAACTTTGGCCTCTAGAGCGTCCACAAGCAATATACGTCCGGACCGACGGACGGGGGCGACGGCAATATACGACCACATTTAAATGTGGGCGTATAAAAAGCAGGTAAAGCCCCACATGTTGCCCCCCATTTTAACATACCCAACCATAATTATACATGTACCATTCTTCAGCAAGTAAATAATGAAGATCGCCACAATTGCTTGTGGATGGCGGACGGACGGATGGACGGGGGCGACGGCAATATACGACCACATTTCAATGTGGGCGTATAAAAAGCAGGTAAAGCCCCACATGTTGCCCCCCATTTTAACATACCCAACCATAATTATACATGTACCATTCTCCAGCAAGTAAATAATGAAGATCGGAAACAACTGAATATTGCGGAATCTCTATGGATGCATAGACTGAACACTGTGTGGCCTAATGGTCTGAATGAACATAACCCAGATACCATAAAAAACTTCTCCAAATAATTATAATCCTACTTTTGAAACTTTTACCCGCCATGGGCGAACGGGTGAGCGTTAGTTTCTATCCCTGAAAGCTATTTAGGTACATGTGAATTTAACATGAGAATTTATTTACATTGTCAAGACATCTTGTATTGTCTTAAGGCCCAAAGTGCTACACCAGAACCTCCTAGTCTTCAACATGTATAATATTTTTCTGGATGATAGAGACTAAAAGTCACATGGCCAACTGTCATGATTGAGATTTTGGTTGACCTATATTGAACGTGGTAGTTTCTCCGGCTTTGGAACATCCAATGCCGACGTGCATGCTTGAAGTTCAAAGTCAATACCGCCATCACTATTGTCGGCTACATCTCGTTTACATTTTCTATTGTGTTAGATAGATATGAATGAATTGACATTGAAACAGTGTTGGGATTTCGGCCGTATATTCCATGATTTTTAATTGTTGTATGAATTGAATGCCGTACGGGAATTAGGTGTGAAAATTATGAGGTTCACCACTTTTTTATGACGTACGTGATTTGAATATTTTGTTGACGTGTGATTTTTAATTGTATGAATTGAATACTGTGCGGGAGTCGGGAATTAAATATGAAAAATAGCAAGGTTTACCTATTTTTATTTTATTTTAGGTAAAATGTCCGACAAGAAATTTTTTGAAATCACAACACTGCATTGAAATATATACATTCTTTTACTTCAAATACTTGGCATGATTAAATCAGTTTAGTTGTTTATTTAGGAAATTAGCCGATACGGATTGAAGCTGAAGGTATTCATACTGGTTTCGTAATTGACGAGTAATAATTAACTCTTTGTCATCGGCCAAAAGTTGATTGATTAAAGATACCATAGTGGCCGGTTCATTCTTTTACAAACCGGCTAGATTAAAGATCAATCGTCTAAAGCAGACAAAAGACAGCCGATTAATATCCCTGGATGAAACATAGGTACATCTGAGTATATACATGTACTAGGATTAACTCATTATACAATTAAAAGATCAAACAGAGGACTATACACATTGAAACCATACACATTATCCATATATTGAAATCAGTGTGTATATATGTTCTTATAAAATAAGTGTTCGAAAATATATATAGGGGAATGTCCTACTATTATGCACCCAACTTGGGCTAATGGAAGACGAGCATACGCCATACAGTGTGCTATGAGGGAAATTTTGCCCAGGCAGCGGCACTACGGCCTACTTTTATATCGTATTCCAACTGCCATGGGATCTTTTACGTGCACTCCATATGTACACGGGACCTTGGTTTTTTGTCCCATCCGAATGACTAGGCAGCTGTCCTTGTCAGGCCCTCTTTCTGCATCACTGACAGGGGGAAATCATGCCGGAAAATCTAAACATTTAAATACGTGTGCTAAGAATTTAAATCTTAAATTCAGTATTTTTCCTTTTTATAAAGTCAATATTGACAATACTATCAAGAGAAGGAATATGGAATCACACTTTATTGACCGGTTCAAACCGGATTTAAATGCTTAATTTGTCCTCTTCCCACCGTATTAATATTCTAAATTTTAAATAAGATCTTAAAATATAATTTTACACTTTTTACTTCTAACACCATTTAAGGGTATTTTAAACCCTATATTACTTTAATTCTCTATAATCGGTTTATTAGAGAATAAAGTGGATATAAACTAATTTACATCCATATTACATAATTGATCTATTGACATCTAATTAATCTCTTTACTTCAGTATGGTTCTATTGTCAAATTACACCAGGAAGAATATGTAAATTATTATAGCCAGATTACTTAATTGGTCTATGAACATTGATTGATCTAATTATTCTTGTATTGACTTTACCAGGAAGACTATGTAGATTAATGTCATGTTATGTTATGTATTATATACTTTTAACCTTTTGTTGTATGTTACTTAATATTATTTATAATCTGTTGTCATGGAAATCTATTATTCTAAGAATGTATAATATGTATCGTATTTGAATATTTTATATACATTATTGAAGGGCAGACAGCTAGCTTATATGACTTAATTTATGTCGGAATGAAGTAAAGTGGAGAATTTTTTACCTGGACGTATTTATCTACCGTAAACAAAGAAGTACTTGTACTTTATCTACTTTAATATATATATATATATATAATTGAAATTAAAGATGGCAAAATAAAAATATATATATATATATATAAGAAAAAAATATATAAAACGATCTAACTCTCAGTTCATCATATAAATGAAATTAAAATATTAGAGAAAAAACACTTAAAATTAAAATTTTGGCTAGTACTTTCATCGTTATCAAACGAATCGTCAGGCCATAGTAACGCATATTATATTTGATCTATTTGTGTATATGCTTGATAACGAAATTATAATTCAGGAAGTTACAATCCGATACGCGCAAATATCGAAAGGAACCAAGGTCTATGGGTGATAACCATGCATTTCAAGTTTCATCAAAATTGAATTAAAATTGTGACCTCTACAGGGTCCACAACCTTGATATACCATTTTTTAACAGTATTCGCGTACGAACGGCGGCCATTTTGTATGGTAATTTTGGCCCGATTTTTCCGAAATTTGAACTTAACCTTTCTGAGGGTGTAACGGTGATATATTCCAACGGTTTTTAAAATCGGATAATAATTGTGACCTCCAGAGGTACCACAAGCTAAAATAGGTGATTTTTCGGACAATCAGGGGCCATAATTCAAGAAATTACGTTTCGATAGGCGCAAATATCGAAAGGAACCAAGATCTTTGGATTATAAACATGCATGTCAAGTTTCATCAAAATCGGCTCAAAAATGTGACCTCTATAGGGGCCACAAGCTAAAAATGTGATTTTTCGTACAATCAGGGGCCATAATCCATGAAGTTTCGATCCGATACATGCCAATATCGAAAGCAGTCGAGAACTTTTGGGGATAAAGCTATATTTAAAGTTTCGTCAAAATTGGACAAGAATTGTGACCTGTAGAGGGTCCACAAACAATTGTGGACGGACGGACGGACAGACGGACAGGGGCGACGACATAATACGTCCACATGAAAATGTGGGCGTATAAAAATCATGTTGTTGAATATGTTTGGGCAAAACAACGTAAAAGGAACTAAGGACAATTGCCAATCAATTGCATAAAGTTACAAACTATCTTTTGATATATGGGTAAGGCCACAGTACTGGTACACAGGTTACTACATTGAGCAAAACCTTTATAAAATGTAAACATAGGTTGCCAGGCAAAAAAACATACGCCCACAGCAGCTAAATCGTCCGGGCAGTCAACAAGAGTTGTCGCATATTTTACTTTTTTCGGTAATGAAACATTTATAATACACTAAAATCTGATTAAAAGTAACAACTCATTATGTAATTATCAGAAAATCATTGGAATTTGTTTGGCTTTGATAAAGTTCTCCTCCATGCTGTTCAAGTTATCTAAATTCATTGAAACTCAATATACTTGTTCGTCTCATGACCTTCAACAATTTGTATAAATTTAAAGTCAATCGGATATTAACTTTAGCCTCTAGAGCGTCCACAAAATTATCGGAAATTGCTGAAAATCAATAGGCTTCTTCGTCTCATGACCTTAAACACTGTGTATAAATTTCAAGTCAATCGGTTATTAACTTTAGCCTCTAGAGCGTCAACAAGATTTTTTTAAGTGATCAAGGGCCATAACTCTGACAGTAATTATCAGAAATTGCTGAAAATCAATAGGCCTCTTCGTCTCATGACCTTAAACACTGTGTATAAATTAAAAGTCAAGCGGATATTAACTTTGGCCTCTTTAGTCGGACGGACCAACGGACGGAGGCGACGGCAATATACGACCACATTTCACTGTGGGCGTATAAAAACGTAGTATTACCTGGATTTTTTTTATTTGTATATTTAGAAAACACCCTGCAGAGATAACAGATGCTAGAATAAAGTGTTTTTTTAAAAGTCTAAATGAAAAATTATCTACGTCCATCACTAATTTCCCACATTTTGTAAAAAATATTTTGCAAATCTCGGTGCATCACTCACAGATAATCGAATTACACCAGTTAATTTTCATTTAAAAAATAGTATTTTTGATTTTTGTCAAAGTAGTATAAATAGGCTTTCTACAGGTAATGGCCACAGTTTCATTTCATTCATTTTTTCTGAAAATTTAAGCAAAATAAATGCGTGTATCGCACGTAACGGCTATGTGTCCATCAGTTTTCAACTTGACAGAAGGTTGGTTTGAAGCTGCAACTATGTTGTAAAATGTGTACGATGTCCACGCATTTTGTTGCACAATTCGGGTGGTGAACATATTCATTAGCCGTTATTTCTGAATGCCAACCCATGTGTACTTGATTTCGTGTCCAATATTAAGTTACATATGGCAAAATTTACCAAAGCTTTCCAAACACATGGCTTGATATTTACGACAATTCATGACCCCAATAAACAATGTTACGTGCATACTACCAAAATTGGTCTTGTTACGTACCTGTTTACATACATTAAATACAAATAAATAAGTTTTTAATTATCAAAGTGGATTTCCAAGTGCAAAAAGTATTCCTGAAGACACTAAGCGGAAGGAATGACGCGAAGATTTTAATTCCGATACATTCGAGAAGCAGGCATGTACAAGTGAAAAATTACGCTCTGCCGTATTACCATTTTTTGATATATAAATACAAATAAATAATTTTTTTTAATTATCATAGTGGGTTTCCAAGTGAAAAACACATTCAGCCGAAGGATTGACGTACAATTGTCCATTCTGATAAATGCGAGAAGCAGGCACATAACATGGATATTACTATTATTAGACTTTACTTTAGTGTTGTAGGCTAACTTTACCCTTTTTTGACGAAATTAAATATACATGAATCAAAATTATTTAAAGTTTTACATTTATTTTTATACCGGCGTGGTTATATTTAACAAAAACTAACAATTTCAAAACCAAAACCAGCGGCTGCCAGGCAGGATACGCCCACATTTTCGAGAGATGGATAGAGAACAAGCAAAACCGAAAGTGATTTTTCCTACGATCAAAGGCCATAATTCATTAAGTTACAATTTGATATGCGCAAATATCAAAAAGTATCAAGATATTTAGGTTATAAACACGCAATTTAAGTTTCATCAAAATCGAAATTAAAATTGTGACCTCTACAGGGTCCACAACCTTGAAATACCATTTTTTAACAGTATTCGCGTACAAACAGCAGCCATTTTGTATTGTAATTTTGGTCCTATTTTCCCGAAATTTGAACTCAACCTTCCTTAGCTTGTAACGGTGATATAATCAAACGATTTTTTAAATCAGATAATAATTGTGACCTCCAGAGAGACCACAAGCTAAACAAAGGCGATTTTGCGTATAATCAGGGGCATTAATTCAGGAAGTTACGATACGATATGCGCAAATATCAAAAGAACCCAAGATCTTTGGGTAATATCCATGCATTTCAAGTTTCGTCAAAATCGAATTAAAATTGGAACCTCTACAGGGTCGACGACCTTGATATACCATTTTTCAACAGTATTCGCATACGAACGACGGCCATTTTGTATGGTAATTTTGGTCCAATTTTTCCGAAATTCGAACTCACCCTTCCTTAGGGTTTAACGGTGATATAATCAAACGATTTTTTAAATAGGATAATAATTGTGACCTCTAGAGGAACCACAAGTAAACAAAGGCGATTTTGCGTATAATCAGGGGCCATAATTCAGGAAGTTACAATCCGTTATGCACAAATATCGAAAGGAACCAAGATCTTTGGGTTATATTTATGCATTTCAAGTTTCATCAAAATGAAATTAAAATTGTGACCTCTACAGGGTCCACAACATTGATAAACCATTTTAAACAGTATTCGCTTACAATCGGCGGCCATTTTGTATGACAATTTTGGTCCGTTTTTTCCGAAATTCAAACTCAACCTTCTTTAGGGTGTAACGGTGATATAATCAAACGATTTTTTAAATCAGATAATAATTGTGACCTCCAGAGGGACCACAAGCTAAACAAAGGCGATTTTGCATATAATCAGGGGCCATAATTCAGGAAGTTACAATCCGATATACGCAAATATCAAAATGAACCAAGATCTATGGGTTATAACCATGCACTTTAAGTTTCATTAAAATTGTGACCTCTACAGGGTCCACAACCTTGATATACCATTTTTTAACAGTATTCGCGTACAAACGGCGGCCATTTTGTATGATAATTTTGGCCCGATTTTTCTGAAATTCGAACTCAACCTTCCTTAGGGTGTAACGGTGATATAATCAAACGATTTTTTAAATCAGATAATAATTGTGACCTCCAGAGAGACCACAAGCTAAACAAAGGCGATTTTGCGTATAATCAGGGGCATTAATTCAGGAAGTTACGATACGATATGCGCAAATATCAAAAGAACCCAAGATCTTTGGGTAATATCCATGCATTTCAAGTTTCGTCAAAATCGAATTAAAATTGGAACCTCTACAGGGTCGACGACCTTGATATACCATTTTTCAACAGTATTCGCATACGAACGACGGCCATTTTGTATGGTAATTTTGGTCCAATTTTTCCGAAATTCGAACTCACCCTTCCTTAGGGTTTAACGGTGATATAATCAAACGATTTTTTAAATAGGATAATAATTGTGACCTCTAGAGGAACCACAAGTAAACAAAGGCGATTTTGCGTATAATCAGGGGCAATAATTCAGGAAGTTACAATCCGATATGCACAAATATCGAAAGGAACCAAGATCTTTGGGTTATATTTATGCATTTCAAGTTTCATCAAAATCAAATTAAAATTGTGACCTCTACAGGGTCCACAACATTGATAAACCATTTTAAACAGTATTCGCGTACAATCGGCGGCCATTTTGTATGACAATTTTGGTCCGTTTTTTCCGAAATTCAAACTCAACCTTCTTTAGGGTGTAACGGTGATATAATCAAACGATTTTTTAAATCAGATAATAATTGTGACCTCCAGAGGGACCACAAGCTAAACAAAGGCGAATTGCATATAATTAGAGGGCCATAATTCAGGAAGTTACAATCCGATATACGCAAATATCAAAATGAACCAAGATCTATGGGTTATAACCATGCACTTTAAGTTTCATTAAAATTGTGACCTCTACAGGGTCCACAACCTTGATATACCATTTTTTAACAGTATTCGCGTACAAACGGCGGCCATTTTGTATGATAATTTTGGCCCGATTTTTCTGAAATTCGAACTCAACCTTCCTTAGGGTGTAACGGTGATATATTCGAACGGTTTTTCAAATTGGATAATAATTGTCACCTCCAGAAGAACCACAAGCTAAAATAGGTGATTTTTCGGACAATCAGGGGCCATGATTCAATAAATTACGTTCCGATAGGCGCAAATATCGAAAGGAACCAAGATCTTTGGATTATAAACATGCATGTCAAGTTTCATCAAAATCGGCTAAAAAATGTGACCTCTATAGGGTCCACAAGCTAAAAATGTGATTTTTCGAACAATCAGGGGCCATAATCCATGAAGTTTCGATCCGATACATGCCAATATCGAAAGCAGCCGAGATCTTTTGGGGATAAAGCTATATTTAAAGTTTCGTCAAAATCGGACAAGAATTGTGACCTGTAGAGGGTCCACAAACAATTGTGGACGGACGGACGGACAGGGGCGACGACATAATACATCCACATGAAAATGTGAAAATTTCAATTGATAGAAACAGGAAACACAAACCAAATACAGACGATTTGATGGGATCACTTTTGACTAAGTCAAAATGATGCATTTGATATTCAGATAGGTTGGTATGAAATAATTAATAAAATACAATATCAAAAAACCATCGTTTTATCCAACAACGTTAGCAAAAATGCCAACTTTCTCAAGGATGAAAGAATCAAATTCAAAATGGCTAGAAGTCAGTTTTGACATCTTACTATAAATAAAATATAATAAAAAATTAGTTTGAGAACTGATATATAATGATAAAATATTGAATAAACTATGTATCCGACTGATGGAAGGCCATTTTTATTGACTAACCACGGCACTAATCTGAAATCCAGAATTTGAGCCATTATTTAAATTTTTAAAATTTTAGCGTTTATTCTTTTGCCATTCCATTTTTATTTGGGTATTACAATGTTCAGAAATCATATTATTATAATATTATTATTCCTACCTAGGCTAAGTAAAAGTCTGTTCAATCATACCGGAAATGGTTCTCGCAATCTCGTGCCGTGTTGATATTTTCCGATTATATTTTCATTTGTGTGCACATTAAATACTTTTAATTATGCATGCATAACAAAGAATTGTTACCATCTTACGCAATTTTTTAATTGTTGAAAAATATTTGGTGTTAAACGTCCAGACGTGCGGTCTAGCTGGGAGGAAATTTCCCTTAAACTTAAACAGGAAGTTCTGACTGGACCAATGTTTTTCGGTACGGGTCCTTTTATTGGACAATCCTTGTAAACATAATTATCATTGCTTTATTTTTTTCGCGGGAATTTAGCAATTGCACTTTGACCTGTCGTTGTATAATAGGAAGTCACGTGGCACAACACAGTATTCGTAGTTCTGCTACTTGCTAGTCGAGACCAGAATGAATTGTCTTACTTTGATTGCTCTAATTAATATAGTAATACTCATGATAAACCCGGAATAACTTTTTTTTGCAGGCAAGTCCTTTATTTATATAAAACATACATCACATGCCCTTGTTCACAACGTAACAACTCCGTCTAGAGATTTTTCCCAACTAAACCATGCTTTTTCTTTGACATTGTTCGCTTTATCAGACGATGTCATGTCACAAAACTCGCACGATTTTGGTTTTTCCTATTCTGAAAAAATCACGTTGTATACCATTTTCAAGTGCTAAATCGGTCGTATAAGCGCTATTGACAAATCGCCTCAAATAAAGATTTTGTGAATTGAATTTTCAACTTTAAAAAATGCTAACTCCGCATCTAACACCGATCATAATGTCGTTCATTTGTCTTTCTAATGATATTAGAGTGAAAAAATAATATTAATAATAAGTTCCCGCATCAAGCACTTAAAGTGGAGTACACTCATTTAAAAACGTGACAAATAATTTCACCATAACGTCAAAACACGGGAAATTGACGTTTTTCAACTTACGTTTTGAAATTGATAAAATGAACACATACATAAAAATTATATCAAACAAAAGCACAGGATATCTGCTTCCAAAATATTTTAAAATTATTACAAAAGTTTAAAAGGGGTTACAAATCGGGAAAAAACGACTTTCTTCAAACGTGAGCAATGGAGCTGTGACACCTACTTATAACGATTTTAATTTTTTTTTGTTAATCTCTTATAGTAACCTTTTATTTTACTTACTTCTGTTAACTTATTTTCTACCTTTATTCATAATATCTGCATAATAATACACTAATACAAGAGCTGCGCAATATTTCGATATAAATCCATCACAGAATTTAAAACCTTCAAAAATTCTGTCTTCAAAAAAATATCTAACAAGCCAACAGTGAGGCTGATGTCCCCCGCCAAAATCCCAAATAAATAGATGACACATATTAACTAATCGCACATTTATTTTTTTCAAAAGCATTGAGCAATTAAACTATACACAAAGTTTCATCACTCTCTATCAGTTTGAACATCCTACTTCAATTAGAAGGAGAGTTATTGTGCTCAAAAGTCTTGACTAATCAAATTGCTTATCGCTTTGCTTACCCTGAGCAGAAAGTGCTCATTATCGAACTTAGTCAATTTATGGATGTAATGAAACTCTTCACCAAGTTTCACCATCTTCACCAAGTTTCACCATCTTCACCAAGTTTCACCACTCGCACTTATTTAGTTATCTTGTCCCAAAGCATTAACCCCAAAGCATTAACCAATCAAATTGCTTATCTCTGCATACCTTAAGCAGAAAAATGCTCATCTTCGACTTCCATCAAGGCAATGACCTAAAAAACACCTACACCAAGTTTGAACATTCTAGCGCAATTAGGAAGGGAGTTATTGTGTACCAAAAAGTGTGATGGACAGACAGACAGACAAGACAAGACAAGACAAGACAAGACAAGACAAGACAAGACAAGACAAGACAAGACAGACAGATAGACGGACAGACAGACGAACCCATTTTGATAGTCCCCAGCTTTCTTCGAAAGCTAAAATAGGTGATTTTTCGGACAATCAGGGGCCATAATTCATGAAATTACGTTCCGATAGGCGCAAATATCGAAAGGAACCAAGATCTTTGGGTTATAAACATGCATGTCAAGTTTCGTCAAAATCGGTTCAAAATTGTGATCTCTATAGGGTCCACAAGCTAAAAACACGATTTTTCGTACAATCAGGGGCCATAATTCATGAAGTTTTGATCCGATACATGCCAATATCGAAACCAGCCGAGATCTTTTGGGGTTAAACCTATATTTCAAGTTAAATCAAAATCGGACAAGAATTGTGACCTGTAGAGAGTCCACAAACAATTGTGTACGGTCGGATGGACGGACGGACAGGGGCGACGACATAATACGTCCACATGAAAATGTGGGCGTACACAAACAATTTCATGTTTACTTAGGTTTTATCGTCCGTCCTAGGATCCATTTCGTACAGGATATGTGAATATAATTTACCTTTCCACTAGGAAGCCCAAGTTCCTTTAAACATTGCATAATCATCCAAGTTTGAACATTCTAGCTCAATTAGGAAGGGAGTTATTGTGTACAAAAGAGTGTGATGGACAGACAGACAGACAAGACAGACGAACGAACCCATTTTAATAGTCCCCTGCTTTCTTCGAATGGCGTGGGACAATAAACATGTGACATAGGAGTCTGGCCCCCTATATTTACATTTTTTATCATGGAGTTCATGGTAATACATTATTATATTCATATGTTGCCGAATCAGAATTTCGATTTAAAATTTGACATAAAATAAGATAAACAGAAGATAGGAATTGTTTCTATCAAACAGTTCCCATCTCAAAATTATCAACTCTTCACAACATCATTATTCGGAATTTGTAAATCATTAAGGATCTCCAGTAATCAATTAGCTAGTTAGTGAATTACATTGAATATTTTTTTGTATCGGTGATTGTCAACATCTCTTTATCTTAGAACTGCAGATCAACAAAAAAGGCCGTTTCATTTGTATTACCTGTACATCGGCAGACTATAATTCCAAAATGACTTTGTCCAGTGAAGAATACAATCTCATCATAACTTGTCTTTGTCAAACATCTTATAACATCTTTAAACCTGGTACAATATTACCTTATTGGTTCAATGATCATTTAGCTCATGTTGCTAGGCAACATGATGATTTGTATGAAATTGAAAGAAATCAATTTCGTTCACTTAGATATTTTTTACAAATTTCCCTAAAGATTATTAAAAGAGAGAGAAAGATGGGGGTTTAACGTCCACTCAACACAAACAAGGTCATTTCGGGACTAACAAATGGTTTAATTTTATTTCAATAATTTGCTTGCGCGTAGGGGTCTTTAGCAGTGGGAGGAAACTGGAGGACCCGGAGAAAACCCACAAGGTCTAAATATTATTAAAGCATACACCATATTATACAGTATGTAATTTACTTTTTTTCTGTTAATTTACATCTTTTAACTCATCTTTTGAATAGCAATTACATCAGAAACAAGAAAAACAATTTCATGTTTACTTAGGTTTTATCGTCCGTCCTAGGATCCATTTCGTACCAGATATGTGAATATAATTTACCTTTCCACTAGGAAGCCCAAGTTCCTTTAAACATTGCATAATCATCTTTTCAGTTTTACCTGAAGCAAAGGTTCGACTAATACTGAAATTAAAAGTTTATGATATAAATCAGCATTTGTATTACATGTAATTTTATTGGACACAAATCCTATATTTATATAAGTATTAAGTATTTCATATTTAATCTAGGGTCTGTTTCACGATACTGTGTAATTACAAATATGAAATTGCAAGCCTGGAAATAAGGCACCTGTCACTGACAATGTCAGGCATAGATTGAGGCTATGTCAGACACAACACCTCTGGTGCCGGTCAATTTTTCCGACACTGATTTGTCTTTTTTAATGATATTATTAATACATATCTGGCACTTAGTTGAAATGTCAAGCCTCAACTGTGGTAACAAGCCAACAGTGAGGCTGATGTCCCCCGCCGAAATCTCCAAATAAAAAGATGACACATATTAATTAATCGCACATTTATTTTTTTTCACAAGTATTAAGCAATCAAACTATACACTAAGTTTCATCATTCTCCCCAAATTAAGCATCGACCAAAACAATTAATTACCTTGGCTTAGCTTTAGCTCGAAATGTTAATCATTGAACTCAGTTAAGACATTCACCTAATGAAAGCCTACACAGAGTTTGAACACTCTAAATCATTCTACACAGTTATTGTGTTCCAAAGTCTCGACCAATCAAATTGCTTATCGCTCTGCTTACCCTAAGCAGAACATGCTCATTATCGAACTTAGTCAAGGTATTGTTGTAATGAAACTTTACACCAAGTTTCACCACTCTCACATAATTAGAACTTAAGTTATTGTGTCCGAAAGCCCCAACCAATCTAATTGCTTATCTCTGCTTACCCTAAGTGCTCATCTTCAGGGCATTGACCTAATAAACACCTACACCAAGTTTGAATATTTTAGCTCAATTAGAATGAATGAATGAAATGGGGTTTAACGTCCTACTGTTATAAGCTCAATTAGAAGGAGAGCTATTGTGTTCCAAAGTGTCGGCTAATCAAATTGCTTAAAGCTCTGCTTACCCTGAGCAGAAAATGCTCATTATCAAACTTAGGCAAGATATCGATATTATAAAACTATATAACAAGTTTCATCATTCTCACTTAATTAGAACTAAAGTTATCGTGTCCCAAAGGCTCAACCAATCAAACTGCTTATCTCTGCTTACCCTAAGCAGAAAATGCTCATCTTCGAACTCAATCAGGGTATTGTCCTAATAAACACCTACATAAAGTTTAAACATTCTAGCTCAATTAGGAAGAGATTAATTGTGTTCCAAAAAGTCGGCATAGATTATATTCCTCTTTATAACAAAGTTTGCCCGTTGTCATTTTGTATTTGATGTTTTAAAATCTTAGAATGTAACAGTCGTCTTATGATGTTGCCTGCAGTAATAGCATTCGTTGAAGTCTTACTCATACGGCAGAGGTAACGGACCTGGTTCTGACTTAAGCTATTGTTAATCCAATCTTATATATACTTCTCAGCATTTCTAACTATATTCTACCTTGTTTAATATTTATTTAAAAACGTAACCACCATTCAAAATTTAATCATAAACGCTAGAAAATGACATTTAACACGTTTCGTCATGGACAGACAATGAGCCACGTTGGTTGGGTTGACTGCCGCTAGCGCAAGACAAGGTGAGATCTCAATGCCAACAGCAAAGCAAGCGATATGATTTTTGAAAATGCGAGATTTTATACTGATTTATTTCTCGAACTCATCCTTGGAATTTACAGTATTCTTATAGTTACACGGTGATGTTTCAAACTGATAAGTATTCATATCAGATAGTGACGAATTCTACTTTGGATTTTAGTTAAATTAACCAATCATACAAATTCTACTAGCAAGCGAGGAATAATTTCTTTATTGTCCAATCAATAGACGCCTTCCAGATTACTTTATTCTATTCTTAGTAACACTGTGTAATCGTAATATTATCGCCATATGTCATGTACGAAGGAAACAAAGTATTGTTTTGTATATTATCTTAGATATATATTGAATTAATAATGTTGTGAACCAAGAAAGTTAACCAAGTAGACAAATAACTATGGCCTTTATAGATAGTTTAAATTTTCATTAAAGGATTGTACATTTCTGCAATTTTTGCGCATGTCATGTAATACCTTTTAGGCGAGTATAGCGTGCGCACAAGTAATGACTAGCACCTTCTGACAAGCTCTGTTTTATGTTTAATTGATACCATGCGTTAACCGGTTACTAACCGGTTAATAGCTACGGTTAATCAAATAACAAAAATTCCTAACCGTAGGAGCACTAGTGTATTAACCGACAAGCAATCACCAATCACTTATTGGTGAGCATAAAACATGTGTCAGTCTTTGTTGATCACCATAACTTTATAATATCTAGGTAAGTATTCAATCGGCCATACAAGCGGATCCAATATTCTAAAGCAAAAAGATGAATAGTTTAAGGGCGAAGACAAACACAATAACTATTAAGTAATAAATTGTCCGTCAGGGCTGGTAAGTGGCCACAAATAAATTGATGGCGAGCAGATGACTGTTCACGCAAATATAGGTTTGGGCGAGCAAGGTGAGCAAAAAAAATTGCTCTTGTAAAATGATGTTTGCGTGAGCACACATTTCGTAACATAGGTTCAATTGAAAATAAATTTCTTGCCTGGATACTTTTGTTAAATAAATAATGATAGTTTGTAATACATTTTTTTTCAATTCTTTATTTAGATAGTGACAGTACATGTGTGACCATCGCTTTCTGTTTTTCGATTGACAGTCATGTCATATTCTTCTTTAAAACTAATTTCTGTATTAATTTCTTCACCCTACGACATAAATGTGGATAGGGCAATCAGGTTTCCTTTGACCATTATTACGCTTATATTGAAGATAGGTTGCCAGGCAACGAAACATAGGCCCGCAGCAGCTAAATCATTCGGGCAGTCAACAAGATTTCTCGCATATTTTACTTTTTTTTGGTAATGAAACAATTATAATACATTAAAATCTGATTAAAAGTAACAACTCATTATGTAATTATCAGAAAATCATTTGAATTTGTTTGGCTTTGATAAAGTTCTCCTCCATGCGAACGTTTAGTATACAAAACATTTAATATTCTGGATTTAGCTGTCAATATACTTGTTCGTATCATGACCTACAACACTGTGTATAAATTTAAAGTCAATCGGATATTAACTTGAGCCTATAGAGCATCCACAAGATTTTTTGAAGTGTTCAAGGGCCATAACTCTGGCGGTAATTATTGGAAATCGCTGCAAATCAATAGGACTCTTCATCTCATGACCTTAACTCATTGGGTCCTACTCTCGCCAAGTGTCGTCATAATTAGCTCTAGGAGTATAAATTCAAAGTCAATCGGATATTAACTTTGGCCTCTAGAGCATCCACAAGATATTTTGAAGTGTTCAAGGGCCATAACTCTGGCGGTAATTATTGGAAATCGCTGCAAATCAATAGGACTCTTCATCTCATGACCTTAACTCATTGGGTCCTACTATGGCCAAGTGTCGTCATAATTTGCTACTGAGTTCCACCAAGTGTCACTGACTAGTGTTTAGTCAGACTCCCTCTCGACAACAGATCGATGAGGTCATCTTTATTGTACTTTTTTATTGATCAATAAAGTTATAAACAAAAGCCGTTTGACTTCCAAAAGCCATTATCTAGTCAACATATCGTTTGAACTAATGATTGGAATCAAAAAATGTACACGTTACAACAATGGTTTAGGTGCTAGTTCACGAGAAAATTCTGTTCATATAGGTCGCCAACTTGGGCGCCCGATCGTTAGTAATGTTTTATTGATAAATAATAAAAGTTATAAACAAAAGCCGTTTGATTTCCCAAAAGTTGTAATCCCATAAAACAATAGTTTTGTTTTTTAATAATTTCTTCGTTATGGAAAGTGATTCCAACTCATATTCGAAGGATTATTTTACCGGAAAATATATTAGACGTAGAAATTAGTAATAATAATGTCCTGGACAACGAATTGACTGAGAATTCGAGTGAGGAACAAGACGGCTACCAAATAGCTTATTACAAATTGAACTAAAATGGCGGATAAGCTACGCGATATTATTTGGAATGATACACTGATTTCCGTTATATGGCTATCATTTTTATGTCCAAAGCCAGAGCCAACAGACATATTAAAACGTAAGAATGAATTTGATTTTTTAGTTTATTTTTTGGACTGAATATGTTCGCATTGGTGACCGACGAAACCAATAGATATCACGCTGAAAAATTCAACAATAAGATTGAGAGGTTCGATAAAAAAATCGAGGGACGTAACGGCTGCAGAAATTCGCGATTGACAACTTTATTTACAGTGCTTATCCTAAAAACTTATTGTGGACTAAAAAAATAACCAATTGTGCTTACTGTTTGATGCATGGAGCATTAAAATATAACTTTATAATTCATAAATGAAGCCTATTATTTATTTTACATAGTTCTTCGTTTTATAATAATGAATAACTTTGTTGTGATTTGGTATTTTTTTTTTTTTTTAAATTCCTTGTAAAGCCTGTTTTTATTTCTACATTTGGTAATATAAACATTTTTTGATTGGAGTAATAGTTTTTGTTTTGTTTAGTATTATCTGCAATAGGTGAGAATAATGGATAATCCTTTAATTAACACAAGGGATATGGGCTTAGGAGATTAAGCAGTAATTAACATAATTAGCTCTAGGAGTCAATGAGTTAAACACTGTGTATAAATTCAAAGTCAATCGGATATTAACTTTGGCCTCTAGAGCATCCACAAGATTTTTTGAAGTTATCAAGGGCCATAACTCTGGTGGTAATTATCAGAAATCGCTGCAAATCAATAGGCTTCTTCGTCTCATGACCTTAAAACACTGTGTATAAATTTAAAGTCAATCGGATATTAACTTTGGCCTCTAGATCATCCACAATATTTTTTGAAGTGATCAAGGGCCATAACTCTGACAGTAATCATCGGATATTGCTGAAAATCAATAGGCTTCTTCATCTTATGACCTAAAACACTGTGTATAAATTAAAAGTCAATCGGATATTAACTGTAGCCTCTAGAGCGTTAACAAGATATTTCAAAGTGATCAAGGGCCATAACTCTGGCAGTGTCGCTGAAAATCAATAGGCTTCTTCGTCTCATGACCTTAAATACTGTGTATAAATTTAAAGTCAATCAAATATGAACTTTAGCCTCTAGAGCGTTCACAAGAAATTGTGGAGGTCGGACGGACGGGGATGACGACAATATACGACCTCATTTCCATGTGACATATCCGAATATAAAAAGTTGTACACAAAAACCAATCATGAAGATGTCAATGGTAATCTCAGTTCTGGAACTAGATACATATGGCAGGAAGAATAGTGTTTAAAAAATTATAAAACAGCTGCCACTAAAACCATCATTATTTTAATCCAATGTTTCGTAGGTAAATTTAACACTACATCGTCAGGAAAATACAAATACAAACTGGAAGGCAAGTAATAAACTCAATGACATCACAAAAATCCTTAGTTACGTAGATATACAAAATCAAAGACCTATGACATCATAGTTAGCAACAAGGAAAATGAAGTTAGTTTCACAATAAAACGCCTATTATAGATAATTATCATTAAATTTAATCAGGTATTAACCCTTCCTTAGCGCATAAATATTCCCTGAGGTAGCGCAATATTTTTAGGCAAAATGTGCCAAATACTGTATGCATTATTAAAATTAGTCCAGCTAAGTAACTAATAAATATAGAACTTTCAAATTTTCAAGGACTACTTATTACTATCTCAGGTTGTACTTGGCAAGTTTTGACCTACTTCTACCAAGTTGCCATGGTAACCAGGTAATCCAAGATAGGCTATAAAATATATATAAAAATAGTGCCAATTGTATAGAATATGGGGCCTAACATGTTTCCAACATTTTACCACAAAAAAATGGGGAAAACATCTTAAATTTCAAAAATAATTGTGTGATAACTAATTAAAGACAGATTTTTCGAGAATTTTTTTTTTCGCACAAAGACTTACAAAAAACATTTATTTTGTCATCAATAAACTTCTAAATTGTTTTTTGAACAAAATATATAACTATCTCATTGTGAACAAAGAGAAATATAAAATATGTTATGGGACATGTTGGATCATCGCCAAAACTAACCTCATCTTGGGGGGGGGGCAGCGAAGGTAGGCGGGGAAGCGACAGGCCGGCTGATCAACTTGCATCAGTCCAGGAACATTGTCAGCTATGTCATCAAACACTCATTTTCTGAGCTTTCAGGAGATATGTCGTTTGTCGGTATATCGTATTCACTGCCAAAGCCCTCCATCTTCGTCATCTGAGCCATTGAAAATGAAATCTAGGGCGTGTTGAAATGCGTAGTATTTGTTGATATTTTAGTCGGATGTTTTTGCTGTGTAGGACCCGGATGTTGGCTACATTTGGTCGCTAGTAATACTAACACAAGTTACACACTCCCGAGTTAGATTTCACGTGATACAAGGTCACTGAACCATGCATTCTAATTTCCCGACATTTGTCGGCAGACGCTACCAGCGGTCAAAAACGTTGCCGACAAATGTCGGCAGACGCTAAGGAAGGGTTAAAAATTGTAGATTCTAAAAAAAATAAATAAATAAATAAATATAATAAGTAAAGAAGGCGGTAAGAAAGGTGGGAGATTGTTATGTACAGAAGAAAGTTTCAAAAGTAGGATTATAATTATTTGGAGAAGTTTTTTATTGTATCTGGGTTATGTTCATTCAGACCATTAGGCCACACAGTGTTCAGTCTATGCATCCATAGAGATTCCGCAATATTCAATTGTTTCCGATCTTCATTATTTACTTGCTGGAGAATGGTACATGTATAATTATGGTTGGGTATGTTAAAATAGGGGGCAACATGTGGGGCTTTACCTATTTTTTGCAATTTGATATTGGATCTGTGACTGTTCAATCTGATGCTAAATGGGGTAATAGTTTGTCCGACATACTGGATTCGGCAAATTTTACATGTTAAGCAATACATAATAAATTTGCTTTGACAATTAGTAGAATGTCTGATTTGAAATGTTTGAGAGTCTTTGTTTTTTATCTTATCAGTCTGTTCAAGAACTGCGCAGGTTTTACACCTTGGTTTATGGCACGGCTTACATCCCCAAGATTCAATATTAGTATAAGTTTTATTCGTCCGCAACTTGTTGGCTCTCAAAATATCTCCAATTGTCTTATTTCGTCTTTCGGCTATAATTATCTAGCTGTTCTCTATTACTTTTTTCATCCTGGAGCTAGTTTGAAGGAGGGTGTGGTCGTTGGCCATTACACGTAAATTTGGTTGGCGGGGATCGTACAGTGTAGTCCATGGTATAATTTTATCCTTAGTGTCTTTCTTTTTGGTTTTGTATTGGAGGAGTTCTTCTCGAGTTTTGTTTTGAATTTTATGGAAAGCTTTGTTGATCGTTTTCTTTTTATAGCCACTGTTTTTAAGGTATTTTGAAAATTTCTTGAGGTTGATGTCTGTCCAATCTGGTTTGCTACATATTCTTTTTATTCTAATCGCTCCACTGTATGGAATAGAGTTGAAAATGTGACCTGGATGACAGCTGGATGGTGGAAGATAATGGTGACTATCCGTCTCTTTAGAAAAAAGATCCATCTTAAGTTTGGTTTCTTCATTTATTACTCGTACATCTAAGAGAGGGACACTTTTTTGGCTGATGTTCATAGTGAATTTGATTTTATGATTATGTTGTTGGTTGAGTCTGTTCAAAAAGTCGTAGCACTCGTCTGTAGTAGATAAGATGACATGGCCCATATATCATCAATATATCTGAAACTAACCTCCGGATTTTTGTGATGTCATTGAGTTTATTACTTGCCTTCCAGTTTGTATTTGTATTTCCCTGACACATTTCCATGTGGGCGTATAAAATTTATACGACTGCACAATGGAATAAAAATCGAAGTTCTGATAAAATAAGAAATACCGATAAATATTAGTTTAAAACGTGTTCATTCAGCATGAATGCCAAATTGTGATTACTAAAATTATTATTATTTATTATTATCATTTTATTTTTTGGGAGTGCCTATTTCTCAGTGCCTGTACCAGATAGCGACCTGGGACGTATTTTCTATAACGAAACCATGTGCTGGCCACTCCTTAGACCCAGGGATGTGATTTTTCCGATAATTCGCGGAATTCAGATTTTTTAATCTCCAAAAATCAAAAAAATTAAAAATTCTGATTTTTCAGTCTTAAAAATCTGATTTCTTATCTGCCTCTTTTAGTAATTCCGCGACTGTTTTGAAAGTAAGCGAGTGATTGGCTGAGCTTCCCATATTGACCAATGAACGCCATTTTTAGACATCACAAAGACAAGGCGATGTTCCTCCTCATATTTGGCGAAGATTTTGAAAGTGAAAGATGTCTGTGATTGTACAAAGATGCTCCGCAAATTAAAGAAATTGACAAGATCGTGAAAAACAAGTTTCAATGGGACTGGTTAGAGAAAGAGATTACAACAGACGTCGGAAAGAAAAATGTCACGAACTTGTTGAGTGACTTCATTCAAAAGATCGATTGTGCCAGGAAGTGATTTGCACGTGGTGCCATGATACCTTTGACTATGGTGGGAGAGGTTTTATAATCAGTGTATTAATTTATATGTAATATTTTTGTTCTATTGTTCTTGTCTTATCCAAGTGCAGTTGTGGCAGTCATAAGTCTTCTCATTGTCGGGCTTTGCTCCTGTTTGCTCACTACATTTTGTTATTTAGCGTTTTCCGAGTTTCTGTCCGGGTTATCGCCCTTATTGTTATAATTATTTGATGTTCTAACACCTGATGTCAACTGGCTGACAATCGCCATTGAAAAGATGACCACTTACAAGATCGGTCGCATTTTTTTGTTACGTCTCTTTTTTGTAAATCATTTTAGTGAAGTCTGTACCAAAACAGGCCTGGGACTGTACAGCGCAGTGGGCGCTTACGGCTGGCCCCCAGATCCATTCACTGGATTTGATAATTGTTTAGATTTGCAATGTCTGTTTTCTGTCTTGTCCGCAGGTTTATCTTGAAAAAAATTTGGTTTTTGTTTTGTGTGTAGTGCGGTCCTCCTGCATTTACTATTTGAGTCAGAGACTGTATGGACTTTTTTGGATTGAATAGACATTGAAAATTGATGCTGTTTTCTTGTCATATTCTTGTCATCTGAGACCATTTACTGAGCTTTAAAAGAACTAAAAACCCCGGCTATTTTCAGATAATTTAACAATCACCAAATCACATCCCTGTAGACCATATTTGAAACTTCTGCGCAGACCGGAAGTGGCAAAAAATTAAAAAACGACCGTAGATTCGTCAATTCTGTACCTATTGTCGTACAAATGACATTTTCGGAAACACCAAATCTTTTCTCAGATGATAGCAGTTGAAAATTTCGAAATTTTGAAACTTTGTCGCTGACTTCTAGTGTTCGAAAAATGAAAAAAAAAGTTTAAGAGACATTTTATGTCTTTATTCAAAATTTTCAAATTTGACCTACATTTTTGGATACCTGACCACCATCCGAATCCAGAAATATAAGTTCCATTCTGAGTTATCGCCCTCTATTTTTCGAATTTTCTGCTCAATTTGTAAGCTTAAGTCTTGTTTTACGGCGGAATCGACGTTTCTAAAATTCCTGGAACATAAAGCCATGTATGGACAGACCATCGGGTAAAGCAATTTCAACAACAATCCGTAAACCGGAAGTAGTCGAAATAATGGCCGATATTTTGAAAAAAACGCTAAAAATGAATGCTTTTATGGAAAACATGATTTCTCCAGGGCTGCCGACAACTAGTATCGCAGCCAATTTGCGATACATATTTGGTCCGTTGCTAATCAAGAATTGAAATCAGATGTTTTTGATACCCAGTAACTGCGAATCAATAATATGCATGTCATTTTGGATATTGACATGAAGATTTATCCACAATTTGAAGACTAGAGGGCATTATATGTATTACAGGGTAGTGACTATTACAGGGACATAACTCTGAATGGGGACTATTAAACGAGAGCTAGGTGATCAAGTAGTACCATTCATGTCATGTTGAGTTACATGTCATTCGAGTAATTATATCAGTATTCAATTTGAAAAAAATATATCCAGTGTATCCTTCAATTAGCCCAGGTTAGGTGCAGAAGCGTAGGACGTTAAACCACATTTTATTTCTTCATTCCTATACGTATTGTAGGAATCAAAGTAAGATATTATTTGCGTCTAGTTAATTCCGATTAAACAAAAATAGTAACACACGAGAAAAAGAAGACAACATTTTTCAAACTAAGATTTCTACTGTAAGAAAGAAAAAAACAATTAAAATGAGCAGGGTTTCGGAAACCACTGCCAAGAATTGGCTGCAGACATTGGGCACCGATTGTTTTGAATTCGAAGTAGAGCATTGTCGTGTTCTATCTATTATTTGTAAACTTTGTCGGGCACATGCCAGTGACTCAGTGAGTGACCTCAAAATCCACCGTAATTTCTCTGAAGCAATTGTCCATGGTATCAGAGACAAACAGTTAAAAAAAAAATGCCCTTGCAATTGTCAAACACTTAAATTCAGAACAACATAACAGCCCTAACCAAAAGCCGCATTCACAAAATGTCACAGCTACCTGTAGCAGTGCTAAGAACAATATCTAATCATTGTATTTAGGAATTAAAGTAATATCTTGTTATTTAGGTGTTTTATATTGAAACTGAAAAACTGCTAATCAATTTTTAAATTTGCTAATCAAATTTGGCAAAATTGGACTTTTTGATTAGCATTGCTGCTAATCAACTGTGAAAAATTACCGACAGCCCTGGATTTCTCCGTCCGATATCAACGAATCACAACGATTAAGGTATCGTTTGGTTACATGAGAATTGTATTATCCTGTGATACCCAATTCATACGGGTACGATGAGCAGGAAGCAAAATATGGCATGCTGAAAGTCAAGTATTTTCTGATTTTGGAGTCTTTTTGGACGCCTGTATCTCGAAAACTTAACCGCAACTTTAATTTTTTAAACTTTCTATATCGAGAGTCCATTCGCTAGTCTTGAGAATTATTCCATCCAATAAGACTTTGAAATGTCTGGAATACCTTAAAGATAGGTTGCCAGGCAACGAAACATACGCCCACAGCAGCTAAATCGTCCGGGCAGTCAACAAGAGTTGTCGCATATTTAACTTTTTTCAGTAATGAAACATTTATCATACACTAAAATCTGATTAAAAGTAACAACTCATTATGTAAATATCAGAAAATCATTGAAATTTGTTTGGCTTTGATAAAGTTCTCCTCCATGCTGTTCAAGTTATCTAAATTCATTGAAACTCAATATACTTGTTCGTCTCATGACCTTCAACAATTTGTATAAATTTAAAGTCAAACGGATATTAACTTTAGCCTCTAGAGCTTCCACAAAATTTTGAAAGTGATCAAGGGCCATAACTCTGACAGTAATTATCGGAAACGCTGAAAATCAATAGGCCTCTTCGTCTCATGACCTTAAACACTGTGTATAAATTTAAAGTCAATCGGATATTAACTTTGGCCTCTAGAGCATCCACAAGAATTTTTGAAGTGATCAAGGGCCGTAAATCTGACAGTAATTATTGGAAATTGTTGAAAATCAATAGGATTCTTTGTTTCATGACCTTAAACACTGTGTATAAATCTGAAGTCAATCGGTTATTAACTTTAGCCTCTAGAGCGTCAACAAGATTTTTTTAAGAGATCAAGGGCCAAAACTCTGACAGTAATTATCGGAAATTGCTGAAAATCAATAGGCTTCTTCGTCTCATGACCTTAAATACTGTGTATAAATTTAAAGTCAATCGAATATTAACTTTGGCCTCTAGAGCCGGACTGACGGACTGAAGGACGGACGGGGGCGACGGCAATATACAACCACATTTCAATGTGGGCGTATAAAAATAATAAAGGATTTTCCAAAATTTCACGATATTTCGACTGCGCTCTTGCGAAAAGCTGAATTTCTCAGTTAGATATTACTGGACCAAATAAAGTAAAGTGTCTTTGGATAGCCCTATTAACCCATTTAACCCTAGAGCCAATTAACCCTTCCTTAGTGCATAAATATTCACTGAGGTAGCGCAATATTTTTAGGCAAAATGTGCCAAATACTGTATGCATTATTAGAATTAGTCCAGCTAAGTAACTAATGAATATAGAACTTTCAAATTTTCAAGGACTACTTATCACTATCTCAGGTTGTACTTGGCAAGTTTTGACCTACTTCTATCAAGTTGTCATGGTAACCAGGTAATCCAAGATGGCCGCCACTTTTTTGAAAAAAATCATATTTTCAAGATAATCAAGTGCTGTAGGCTATAAAATATATATAAAAATAGTGCCAATTGTATAGAATATGGGGCCTAACATGTTTCCAATATTTTACCACAGAAAAAGGGGGATAACATCTAAAATTTAAAAAAATAATTGTGTGATAACTAATAAAAGACAGATTTTTTGAGAATTTTTTTTCGCGCACAAAGACTTACAAAAAACATTTATTTTGTCATCAATAAACTTCTAAATTGTTTTTTGAACAAAATATATAACTATCTCATTGTGAACAAAGAGAAATATAAAATATGTTATGGGACATGTTGGATCATCGCCAAAACTAACCTCATCTTGGGGGGGGGGCAGCGAAGGTAGGCGGTAAAGCGAAGGTCGGCTGATCAATTTGCATCGGTCCAGGAACATTGTCAGCTATGTCATCAAACGCCTCATTATCTGAGCTTTCAGGAGATATGTCGTTTTTCGGTATATCGTATTCACTGCCAAAGCTATCGGGCCCTCCATCTTCGTCATCTGAGCCGTTGAAAAAGAAATCTAGGGCGTAGTATTTGTTGATATTTTAGTCGGATGTTTTGGTTGTGTTTGACCGGGATGTTGGCTATATTCGGTCGCTAGTAGTACTAACACTAGTTACACACTCTCGAGTTAGATTTCACGTGATACACGGTCACTGAACCATGCATTCTAATTTCACGACATTTGTCGGCAGACGCTACCAGCGGTCAAAAATGTTGCCGACAAATGTCGGCAGACGCTAAGGAAGGGTTAAAAGATTAGCTGTCTACACCTAAGCTAGTAGGGCCCTTATTCCTAAGCCAATTAGTGGATTATTGTTAATCCTGATGATACCCTCTACAAGATTACAAATAACTTCAAAAATATTTTCTATACATAGAAATACTCTGTTACAAAAATGTACAGATTGTCGTGTTCTTTCTAATGATATAAAATTCAATTGTATAAAATAGAAATTATATTACTATATAAAATAACATTGAAAAGTCAGTTCCATTAAAATAATGACTTTTCTTTGTCATAATGGTAAAATAACGTATACAATTAACACCTAATAATTTATTTTAAAAATTTGTCGGCAGACGCTAAGGAAGGGTTAAAAGATTAGCTGTCTACACCTAAGCTCATTAAAATAGTAGGGCCCTTATTCCTTAGCCAATTAGTGGATTATTGTTAATCCTGATGATACCCTCTACAAGATTACAAATAACTTCAAAAATATTTTCTATACATAGAAATACTCTGTTACAAAAATGTACAGATTGTCGTGTTCTTTCTAATGATATAAAATTCAATTGTATAAAATAGAAATTATATTACTATATAAAATAACATTGAAAAGTCAGTTCCATTAAAATAATGACTTTTCTTTGTCATAATGGTAAAATAACGTATACAATTAACACCTAATAATTTATTTTAAAAATTTGTCGGCAGACGCTAAGGAAGGGTTAAAAGATTAGCTGTCTACACCTAAGCTCATTAAAATAGTAGGGCCCTTATTCCTTAGCCAATTAGTGGATTATTGTTAATCCTGATGATACCCTCTACAAGATTACAAATAACTTCAAAAATATTTTCTATACATAGAAATACTCTGTTACAAAAATGTACAGATTGTCGTGTTCTTTCTAATGATATAAAATTCAATTGTATAAAATAGAAATTATATTACTATATAAAATAACATTGAAAAGTCAGTTCCATTAAACTAATGACTTTTCTTCGTCATAATGGTAAAATAACGTATACAATTAACACCTAATAATTTATTTTAAAAATATAACACAAATATAGTTCCTCCCGTCGGCCGCAGTGTTTAAAGTAAATATAAATCTAACATTTAAAAAAGAAATATCACACCAATTGACAGTCACTATCGGCATATTCCTATATGTAGCTTGTATTAAATCCCAAAAGTTTTTATTCAATTTAGTCTTGAATTATTAGGCGTAAGATTTGTGTCCGTCTGTTTGAAAGCGTGACGTATTCAAAATGGCGGCAACAAGCTTGGCTTCGGCTAGAATACCAATTTTCCTCGCTTCATAACGTCAAAAAAAAATAACAAATAGTTGATTTCTTCGACATTATAATATTCCACGATATGTCGGGCAGTAAATCATAAAAAATCTAATTCCATTTCACTGTCCATATCATAAAATTATTAGCCTGTCCCAAGTGACAATTTGGGGAAAATATTGGACAAATGCCAAACCAACTGACACGGTGTGAATTTTCACCTTCTTTGCTTTATTGCGCCGAAAATAAAAATATATTAAAATATATTGTTGAAATCTTCGACAATATAATATTCCTCTATGTAGCTTGTATTAAATCCCAAAACTTTTGATTCAATTTAGTTTTCCAAAGTCTAGAATTATTAGCCGTAAGATTTGTGTTCTCCTGTTTGAAAACGTGTCGTGGGTATTCAAAATGGCGGCATTACGCTTGACTTAGGCTAGAATATCAATTTTCTTCGCTTCATAGCGTCAAAAAATAGCAAAATAGTTGATTTTTTCGACATTATAATTTTCCACGATATGTCTGGCAGTAAATCATAAAAAATCTGATTCCATTTCACTGTCCATTCCGTAAAATTATTAGCCGTAAGTGACGATGGGAAAAAAATTGGAATAATGCCAAAACCATTGACAAGGAGTGAATTTTCACCTCTGACCTATTACGTAAATACTGGAAGATCCTTTGTTGAAACATATGTTTTTTATTGGATGATTAGCGAATTAAACATTCCTTTTCATGACGGGATTTACTTTTATTACCCAATCATAATTAATTAATTAAATAGAAACAAAAGAAATACGTTGATTGATTTCTCGCTTGGGTTCGCTAATGCTGTGGTCAAGAATGATCGATCCGCGAGCCGATTCGCTACCGCCAGGCACTTAACGCGAGTTGATACGATACCGTCAAAAATGGGTTAATAGACTATTATATGGCATCTCAATGGTACGATTTCGATGGTTAGAAAATAAATTATGGTACGATGAAAATCTAATATTTTCCGTTTTTGGGGCCTTTTTAGAAGACTTTTTCTCGAAAATGACCAATTAGTTTTTCCAAAACTCTTTTAACGCAGAGTCCTAACGGTGGTCTGTGGCGTGAATCCAAATGGAAAAGGTTTGAAATAATATAAGTGGTCGAAAAATGGCCTCAATGTTTGAAAAAAGTTGAAAAATCATTAAATTTTTGAAAATGTTCTTTTATTTATCATTTTTACAAACAACTACTGAATAGATGTTTCTGACACTTCTGGTACAGAAAGATATCTATCCAAACAACTTGTTAAAACCAACCCCACAATGATCCAAAATCCAGAAATAGGTGAAAAAATATCAGATATTTTTGAAACAAAAATTTAAAAAAAGAAAAGAAAATACAGTAAAAAATTGGTACTCTTGCAAAAATCGCTATTCTTAGCCGTGTGTCACTAAATCAAAACAATTCAAGTATTGTTTTCTAGCTCGATGAATGGGCTATTTTATGACATAATTCCTGACTGATTTCTGAAAGCCGATTCAGTGCTGCTTGCAGGTCTAGTTATTATTTATTATTATTTACCGCGGGAGCTTATATCTCAGTGCCTGTAACAGATACCGATCTGAAACTTGATTTTCGACCGGGAAACCAGATGGTGGCTACTGGAAAAACTATTTTTGAAACTTCTGCGCAGACCGAAAGTTGCCGAAGTGGCCAAAATTAAAAATTGGCCATAGTTTCCTCAATTCTTCACCTATTGTAAAACCAATGACATTTTTGGAATTCTTGTGACTTGTCCTAGACGATAGCAATTGAAACTTCTGCGCAGACCGAAAGTTGCCGAAATGGCCAAAATTAAAAATTGGCCATAGTTTCCTCAATTCTTCACCTATTGTAAAACCAATGACATTTTTGGAATTCTTGTGACTTCGTCCCTGACTTCTAGCTTTCGAAAAATGAAAAATTTGGTTTAAGAGACATTTTTTGTTATTTTTCAAAATTATCAAATTTGATCTACATTTTTGGATACCTGAAGACCATCCGATTCCAGAAATATAGGTTTCATTCTGAGTTATCGCCCTTTATTTTTCGATTTTTCCAAATTTCCTGCCCATTTTGTGAGCTTGCGTTTCATTTAATGACCGAATCAACGTTTCTGAAACTTCTGGAACATGATTCCAATTCGTATGGATACGATGAGCAGGAAGCAAAATATGGCACTCTAAAAATCAAGTATTTTCTAATTTGGCGCGTTTTTGGACGCCTTTATCTCGAAAACTTAATCTACAATTTTATTTTAACTTTTTCTGTTAAGAGTCCCTTCGGAGGTATTGTGCATGAAGCCATCCAAAAAGACTTTGAAATGTCTGGAATAGGATATAAAAGGGACTGAAAATTGAAAAAAGTGGAAAAAATATTGAAAATGCTCTATAATTTTTTTATTTTAAATGATTTTCAAAAAATGTTTACACATTCAGATAGCTGAATTAATTTCGATTCTAACAATGTATAATATGTATTAAAATACTGAAATTAAATTTTCGATATTTTGATATTTTTGCTTTTTTGGCACTTTTGAACATAGGATTTCTCAGGTGTATTTTATCTGATTAGATAATATAATATATCGTTACAGAGCCCTGCGGCTATTTAATTGCCTAAACCAGTTATTAAAACTATCTCGACAATAATCACCATACCGGAAGTATTCAAAAATTGGAAAAAAAAGGATAAAAAATTAGTGCTCTTGCTTATAGCTGAATATCTTGGTCAGACCAAAAGAAGTAAATTGTCTTAGGATAGCTTCATTAAGGGGGACCTGAAGGCGAAAAACAATTTTCTTTAATAATGTGTCGATTTTGATGAAACTTTCTATGTTTGATCAAGAGACAATCCAATACATAAAACAAGTGTCAATTTATATACTTGGTAACCGTTTGCCATGGTAACGGAATTTTGTTTGAAAAATGGTGTAAATCGTAGGTACGCTAGATATCAGAAACTAATGACCCCAATAACACCAAATTTTCAAAATAAATTAACATTAAACCATTCTAGGTTCTGAAAAGCCCAAAAAATCTTTTTTAACTTACTGACAAGAACAAATATTTCTCAAAAATTAAAATAATATTGAACTAAAGGGCTCTGTTATTACCACCTATAATTAGCATAGATCATTCATGCCACAAATTGGAGCAATATCTCTGTAAACTACTGAGATCTAATGTACCAAACATTGGTACCGTTCAAAATATTCAATTATGAGAAAAACGTGATTAAAAATTGGCATCATTTTCACTTTAGTTTCTTAGTCTTACCCAATAATGCTAACTTGATTATAATTAAAATGAACCAGATTATTTTTCTTTACATAGGCATATTATTATCTCTGTAATTATTAAACTGCTTAAAGAAGTACAAATAAATTCCATAGTTATTTGTAGTAAAATAGCAGACGAATTGGCGTAATAAATAATAGTCATATAATAAATTATAGTCACGGTCATATATTTCTAATAATAAAATAGTACTGGTATAATCACGAATATGCCATATATGGAAACTCTCGGCGGAAGTAGAGGAACGGAGATTACCGAAGGCAACCTCGTTTTGAAAACACGAGAAGTACGCATGCGCGAAAATACCATGACCCTACTTACGTATGCAAAATTGCAAATATGGTTATTTCCTTCAATTTATTGGTCGGTCTTTTACGTCATTTGCAGACTCATTCTCCACACAAGTCTTGCTATCCAGCATTCGACTCTGCTGTCGGCTCACGTACTATTAGGTTTGACCCGGAGGTCATTGATCACGTGATTTACTACTTGGTCAACAATTGGCGCCTGTCAGCGAAATGTTTGGCGTTATAAAAATTTATAATTTTTTAAAGAATTCGAAATGTTTATCCCGCAAAGTTATTTTTCTATTATATTTCAAACATATATCGAGAATTCTTTGATTTGGATTAACTAGACATTTCTAAATTAATTGTTGGACCTGTCGATCGCGTAGTACTGATAAACAAACCCACGTGTATTAAATATTATTATATTCTAAAATTAGCACGGCGACATGCGCAGTCCGTATTTCCGACCATTTCACCCGTAATCTTACGCAAAAGAGTTACCTGTAATATCTGTATATACATTGTTATTTTGAAATTGTGACCCCATTTTTATTTCAATATGGTAAAAGTATTAAATATATTATCATTTATTTGTTTAAAATCGTATTGTTCATCATTGTCCATCTTCACCAAGAATCTTGGTGGCGTAGTCAATTGAGCCGTTAGCAGAGATTAGTGTGGACTGCAAGGGATGACAACTCTGTTTGGGAGATTGTTGGGAGATTGTTGCCGACTGACAGTTTTGTTTACAATGATAATTTTCTGACCATCATGCACAGCTAGGCTTCCGCTTCACATCGATACCTCAAACATGGCGGTCGGAAATTTTCTTGAGCTACTAATTGACGTTGAATACGGCTAATTTACTCGAATTTTTTGAAATTGACAATCTGTTTTTTTAACAGGCTTTCAGGGTTAATACGTTTTATGAGCAAATAAATAAAAATTTAGAAATAATGCATTCAAATATCAAATAATAAATAACTGAGAAAGTGAAAAACAACAAATTCTAAAAAACCCAAATTTTGAGAATTTTTAATGTTTTTCGCCTTCAGGTCCCCCGTTAATGGACTATTATATGGCATCTCAACAGTACGATTTCGATGGTTAGAAAAGAAATTATGGTACGCCGAAAATCTAGTATTTTCCGTTTTTGGAGCCTTTTTAGAGGCCTTTTTCTCAAAAAACGACACTTATGAATTTTCCGAAATTTTTTTAATGCAGGGTCCTATCGGTTGTCTGTGGCGTGAATCCAAAAGGAAAAGGTTTGAAATAATTTAAGGGGTCATAAAATAGCGTAAATCTTTGAAAACAGTTGAAAAATAGTTAAATTAATGAAAATGTTCTTTTATTTATCTTTTTTTATTAATAACAACTACTGAATAGATGTTTCTGACACTTCTGATACATAAAGATATCTATCCAAACAACTTGTTAAAACTATCCTGACAATGTGAATGATCCAATAACAGAAGTTGTCGAAAAAATATCAGATATTTGGAAAAAAAAATCCACAAAAAAGTTTAAAAAAAGAAAATACAGTAAAAGATAGGTTGCAAGACAACGAAACATACGCCCACAGCAGCTAAATCGTCTGGGCAGTCAACAAGAGTTGTCACATATTTTACTTTTTTCGGTAATGAAACATTTATAATACACGAAAATCTGATTAAAAGTAACAACTCATTATGTAATTATTTCTCGTAAAGTCTCACTTACGAGATTATGTGAATAGTACTGCGCAGCCGTGACAAATCATTGAACTGCTCTAAGCCGTTGTGACAGGACGTGGTTTTGTCACGGTTTATTCTGATATAAACCGAACTATTTCAAAACATTCGTTTAGATAGAAGTGATTTGTTTTATCTCTTGACATTTTAGTTCGAGAGTATTTAGACGCCATATTGTTATGATGGCGAGTGCTCAGTTGGATAACATCGGTACGAAGAAAGGGAAGAAGAAACATGAGGTTCCTTCATCCCCAAGTGGCACAGGCTCGAAAGGCTCTGATTTGCAGTTGCCAATCCCGAGCACATCAAAAAGCAAAAATAGTGTTGCTGTGGTAAATAATAATTCGATTCAATCTGTAAGTGGAACGAAACCACTTTCTAATAAAAGTGTTCAACCGCCATCGGATTCTGTGGACATTTTGAGTGTTTTAAAGACAATTCAGGCGAATCAAATTACACAAAATGCAAAATTCGAGTCTTTAGCGAGTAAAGTCGATGAGATGTATTATTGTGATGACAGTAACACTGCCACTGGCCGTAATAATGATGATGATCTTTTACTAGCCGGAGAAAATGAAGATGACCCAAACAGTTATGATTATGAGACTTTGGATGATACACTTCTTGAGCCAGATAATAAAAGGCCTCGTATTGATGGGGATTCGAATATACCGCCTTCCACTGAGACACGTGTGTCCAGGTTTTCTCATGCGGGTAAAAAGTTACGTGTGAAGGATACATGTGATGTTCCTGTTAATGATGAATTAGCTTCATTGGTTGATGTTTGGTTCCGTGAGGGAATTGAAGAGGATCGCTATTACGAGTTGATCAAGAATATAGCTCGGCCAGAAAATTGTATGTCACTGGCGAATGTCAAAACAAATCAACTTGTTTGGGATTTTCTAGCGGCTTCCACTAAAATGGCTGACAAGAGAATTCAGAATGCACAAACGACACTTGTGAAAGGTGCTATTGTGTTAACCAAGTTAACCGACATCTTGGGAAGTGCCTCTAATGAAGGTTCAGATAGTAATTTGGAGAAAGCTATGGAAGCCTTAGCTTTACTTGGCCATGCTAACAAGCAGTTGTGCTTTATTAGACGAGAAAATATGAAACCAGATATGAGGGGTGAATATTCTCATTTCTGTAGCCAAAATCTCAAGTATACTGATTACTTATTTGGTGATGATGTGTCTAAAACTGTTAAGGACATCTCAGACTGTTCAAGAATCAGCAATAAAATATCTCAAGGTCCGGGATATGGTAATACTCGTGCAAGGTCTGTACGTGGTAGAGGCTATCAGTATCGTGGTAGATATAGTAGTAGAGGCCATTACCGTGGTAGAAGTTCTGGTGGAAATAGTTTCAATTATAGTGCTTCAAAAAACTTTCAGAAGAGAGGGCAAGGTCGTCCCTCACCGAGCCAAAAGTAGACCTCAAGGCAAGTACAACAATTAATACTTTTCACGCTGGTAGATTAGCACTTTTTCTTAATGAATGGAAAAAATTAACTTCTGATAAAACAATTTTGGATATTTTAAAGGTTATCATCTCGATTTTGTAGATGAGTTGCCTCCCCTTCAAGAGTCAATGCCATATCAGCCCAAGTTCTCTTGTGAGAAATTTGAGGTTATCTCTGGTGAAATTCAAAATTTATTGGAAATGAATGTTATAAAAGAAGTGCTGTTTGATAAAGATGGTTTTTACTCATCTATTTTTGTGAGACAAAAGCCAAATGGTAAATTTCGAATGATTTTAAATTTAAAAAATTTAAATCAGTTTATCACATATCATCATTTTAAGATGGATTCATTTGAAATCGCACTTAATCTTGTTTTTCCCAATTGTTTCTTTGGAAGTGTTGACTTTTCCAACGCTTATTATTCTATTAGTATGGCTGCAGATAATCAAAAATATTTGAGATTTGTATGGAATGATAAAACTTACCAGTATAATGCTTTGCCACAGGGTTTATCTAGTGCACCTAGAATATTTAGAAAATTATTAAAACCTGTGTATTCCACTCTCAGGAGATTGGGTCATATAAATTCTGCATACATTGACGATTCTCTTTTAATTGGTGACTCTGAGTCAGAGTGTACAAATAATATCAATTCAACTATTTCTCTAGTTGAAAGCTTAGGATTTATTGTGAATTATTAAAAATCTGTTCTTAAGCCATCTCAACAAGTGATATTTCTTGGTAATATTATGACTCTGTTTTAATGACAGTCACTCTCACATCCCAAAGAAGGGATCGTATGGTCTCAGTTTTTACTGATATTATAAAGCTTTCAAAAGTCAAAATTAGAGAATTAGCTAGAGTTATTGGGTTAATTGTGGCCTGTTTTTCTGCAGTGGATTACGGGCCCTTGCATTACAGAACATTAGAGAGGGCAAAAATTAAGGGCCTGCAGTGCTCTAAATATAATTTTGACTCAATAATTTGCATGACAGAACCAATGAAATCAGAAATAGCTTGGTGGATTAACAATTTGGACTTCCAGTGTAGAAAAATTTCACATGGTGATATTGACTTCATTATCATTTCTGATGCCTCCTTTTTAGGTTGGGGCGCTGTTATTAATGATGTAAAAACTGGTGGTAGATGGGCTGATTTTGAAAAAGGTAATTCAATAAATTATCTGGAACTACTAGCATGTTTTCATGGCTTAAGATCATTCAATGTAGCCAACAAATTTAAAGGCAAACATATCAAGGTTCTGATGGATAATGTAACTGCAGTGTCTTATATTAATGATATGGGAGGTATCCATTCACTACAATGTGACATTCTAGCTAAAGAAATTTGGACATGGAGTATAAATGAGGATATTTGGCTATCTGCAAGTCATATACCAGGCAAGTCTAATGTTGCTGACATTCATTCTAGGAAATTTGATGACCAGAAAGAGTGGATGCTTAATCCACTAGTTTTTGAAAAAATTGTCGATTCATTTGGTCTTCCAGACATTGATCTTTTCGCTTCAAGGCTTAATTGCCAGGTGGGAAAATTTTGTTCATGGAAACCTGATCCTAATGCCATTCTTATTGACGCTTTTTCTTTTTCATGGAATGAGTTATATTATTATCTTAATCCTCCTTTCAGCCTCCTGGGTCGCTGCATACAGAAAATCCGCTTAGACAAAGCCGAAGCAATTGTGGTAGCACCAATTTGGTCGAGCCAGCCTTGGTTTACCAGCCTCATGGAACTTCTAATAGAGAGTCCAATTATGATACCGCCTCAACCAGATCTTTTGTTACAGCCAGCCACAAAGGAGATACATCCTCTCCACAAGTCGATACATCTGATGATTTGCCGTGTGTCCGGAGACAACTATCGAAACGAGGACTTTCTAACAAAGCAACCTCTCTCATATTGGCATCCTGGAAGTCAGGAACCAAGAAACAATATAAAGTATTTTATAAAAGATGGTTTCAGTACTGTAGTAAGAGGGAAATTGGTCCATTTTCAGCTCATGTAGAAAGTGTCGTTAATTTTCTGGCAGATTTGTTCCATTCTGGTTTAGGCTACAGTGCAATAAATACTGCTAGAGGAGCTTTGTCTTCCATGGGATTGATATTTGATGGATTTTTAGCAGGATCGCATCCGCTTGTCATTAGGTCTTTGAAGGGTGTATATAATTTAAGACCTACTAAACCTTGTCACACTACAATTTGGGATGTTTTGCCAGTTCTTACATATTTGCAAAAACTTTCGCCTGTTCGTGAGCTTACGTTAAAGAACTTAACTTTGAAACTTGTCATGTTGATTTCATTGCTTTGTGCAACTAGAGTGCAGACATTACATTGTCTTAGACTGAGTAATATGATTATGAAAAAATCATCTTACGTATTTACATTTACTGATTTATTAAAAGTCAGTCGACCTGGTTATCGAAACAGGAAACAAATTTGAATAATGATGAGGTCATATGTTGATGACATCACTGTAATGGTTGCCCTGTCGTTGGTAACAAGTAATTCTTCATTTTCTAAAAAGGTGATCTATCACATGAAAATATGATGATGCTATTAACAGAGGTGCCTATATACACAAGTTGAAAATCCACAATAATTTGTGGATTTTCAACTTGTGTATAGGCACCTCTGTTAATAGCATCATCATATCATCATATCATCATATTTTCATGTGATAGATCACATGTTGAACTGTTCCTTTGAAAATGTTAAAATTTATTTGACGAAACTAGTCAAGATAGTGGACATGTATTATGATGGTTTTAAATGGCAATTTTACACATTTCCATGTGGGCGTATAAAAATTGGTAGTCTTGCTAAAAAAAGCGATTTCTCAGCTGGGTGTCACTGAATCAAAATAATTGAAGTATCGTTTTCTAGCTCGATGAATGAGCTATTTTATGACACACTTCCTGTCTGATTCCTGAAAGTCGGTTCAGTGCTGATTGCAGGTCTAGTTGACATTGTTTTCATCAATAAACTTGTCAATGTTTTGATTATTTTTACAGGTTTTTTTTAAAATTCTGCGCGAGCAACGAAATGTAGATTTACGCCAGCACAGTGTCAGCCTGAGTACTCCTCGCTTCTCGTGGCACGCCCTGTCCGTACTACAAAATTCGGCATTTTAAGGTGAAAAGATGAATGGTTTAAGAGCGTGAACAAACACATAAGTAATCATTTGGCAGTACTACAGTATCCAGCATTTTAAGGCGAAAAGATAAATGAATTAAGGCCGAGACAAAGTAAATTGTTATGCGATTGATTGATTTACATGTAATGCAACAAAATATTGAATGTACAGAAAGAGTTATCTTATTTTAAGTTCTGTCTTTTCGAGGTGGCATTAAAATAAAACTTCCCGTATTCAAGGATATAACAATACTTCTGGTATAAAGGAGGCAATTGAGTATTCTGACATACTGTCCTATTTTACGGCGTATTGTATCAATCCCATATAATCACTATATAAGTATAAGGTGCACATACACTATCATAATCATTTCTTACCTTCTGACAGGAATTTTACCACTAGGATTTACCATAAAGCAAAGTTTCATCCAACTGTAAGAAATAAAGATAGTAAGATTTTTCCTGTGCAAATATCGATCAGAATCAAGATCTTTAGTTTATAAACATGCATTTCAAGTTTCATCAAATTCAAATTAGGGACCACAATGTAACCGTGATAGAGTCAACGTTTTTTTTAAATTCGATAATAATTGTGACCAAATATCGAAAGGAACCAAGATCTTTGGGTTATAACCATGAATTTCAAGTTTCATCAAAATCGAATTAAAATTATGACCTCTACAGGGTCCACAACCTTGATATACCATTTTTTAACAGTATCCGCACACAAACGACGGCCATTTTGGTCCGATTTTCTCGAAATTTGAACTCAACCTTCCATAGGGTGTAATGGTAATATAATTAAATGTTTTGTTAAATCAGATAATAATTGTGACCTCCAGAGGGACCACAAAATAAATAAGGAAATTTTCGGACAATCAGGGGCCATAATTCAGGAAATTACGTTCTGATAGGCGTAAATATAGAAAGGAACCAAGATCTTTGGGTTATAAACATGCATGGTTCAAAATTGTAACCTCTATAGGGTCCACAAGCTAAAAACGTTTTTTTTTGTACAATCCATGAAGTTTTGATTCGATATATGCCAATATCGAAAGCAGCCGAGATCTTGTGGGGATAAACCTATATTTCAAGTTTTGTCAAAATCGGGTAAGAATTGTGACCTGTAGAGAGTCCAGAAACAATTGTGGACGGACGCACGGACGTCTGGACAGACATGGGCGACGACATAATACATCCACATGAATATGAGGGGGTATAAAAACAAAATCTGATTGAAAAGGAAGCTACAAATAACTCTTTTTAACTTGTTCTAATGTAAATATTTAATTAAATTAGATCCTACCAATTAAGAACAGATTGCATTTTAGTATCTGTATACATAATTATCAGTTTAATCATTTTAAAGGAAAATATAATATACAAGCCAACAGTGAGGCTGATGTCCCCCGCCGAAATACCAAATAAATAAAGATGACACATATTAATTAATCGCATATTTATTTTTTTCAAAAGTATTGAGCAATCAAACTATACACTAAGTTTCATCACTCTCTATCAGATAGAATCGGACAATGATCATCATCGAACTCCATCAAGGCATTCACCCTACACCTAGTTCGAACATTCTACCTTAATTAGAAGGAGAATTATTGTGTTCCAAAGTCTAAACCTATCAAATTGCTTATCGCTCTGCTTACCCTCAGCAGAAAATGTTCATTATTGAACTTAGTCAAGGTATTGATGAATTGAAATGAAACTATATACCAAGTTTCATCACTCTAACTTAATTACAACTAAAGTTATTGCGTCCCAAAGCATCAACCAATTAAATTGCTTATCTCTGCTTACCCTAAATAGAAAATGCTCATCTTCGAACTCCATCAAGGTATTGACCTAATAAACATCTACATCAAGTTTGAATATCCTAGCTCATTAAGAAGGAAAGTTATCATGTTCCAAAGTCTAAACCTATCAAATTGCTTATCGCTCTGCTTCCCCTGAGCAGAAAATTTGCATTAGTGAACTTAGTCAAGGTATTGATGAAATGAAACTATATACCAAGTTTCGTCACTTTTTTAATTACAACTCAAGTTATCGCGTCCCAAAGCATCAACCAATCAAATTGCTTATCTCTACTTACCCTTAGCGGTAAATGCTCATCCTCAAATTACATCAAGGTATTTACCTACTAAACACCTACACCAAGTTTGAATATCCTAGCTCAATTAGAAGGAGAGTTATTATGTTCCAAAGTCTCGGCCAATCAAATTGCTGATCACTCTGTTTACCCTGAGCAGAAAATGCCCATTATCGAACTTATTGATGAAATAAAACTATACACCAAGTTTCATCACTCTCACTTAATTACAACTTAAGTTATCGTGTCCCAAAGCATCAACCAATCAAATTGCTTATCTCTGCTTACCCTAAGCCAAAAATGCTAATCTTCGAACCCGATCAAGGTAATGACCTAATGAACACCTACACCAAGTTTGAATATTCTAGCTCAATTAGAAAAAGAGTTATTGTGTCCTAAAAAGTGTGACAGACGGACAGACAGACAGACAGATGGACGGACGGACTGACGAACCCTTTTTAATAGTCCCCTGCTTTCTTTGAAAGGCGGGGGACAAAAAGTAATGTGTATACTTACTGTTTTTTAAGTTGGGTCATAGGACAAACATTATTAGCTTTTATATTTAATGTAATACTACGTAATCCTTCTACCCATACCTATAATAAATATACAATATAACTTATTTACAATTTGTTAATAATAGCACTGAAACGGTGTTGATCTACAACAGGGTATATGCTGTTGTTTAATTAATATGAATGGCTGGACTTTTATTTTAAATATCTTTATATCTCATGTATAAATTGATAGTAAGCTTGCCAGGTAGGATACGCCCACATTTCTGAGAGATAGATAGAGAACATGCAATACCGAAAGTGATTTTTCATACAATCAAAGGCCATAATTCAATTTGATATGCGCAAATATCAAAAAGAATCAAGATCATTAAGTTATAAACATGCATTTGAAGTTTCATCAAAATCGAATTAAAATTCTGACCTCTACAGGGTCCACAACTTTGAATGATATACCATATTTTGACACTATTCACTTACAAACGGCGGCCATTTCGTCTGGCAATTATGGTCCGAATTTCTCGAAATTCGAACTCAACCTTCCAAAGGATGTAACAGTGAGCGAGTCAAACGTTTTTTTTTTAAACCGGATAATAATTGTGACCTCCAGAGGGACCATAGGGGATTTTTTGGACAAACAGGGGCCAGAATTCAGGAAGTTACGATCTTTGGGTTATCCTTTCAAGTTTCATCAAAATAGAATTAAAATTGTGACCTATACAGGGTCCACAACCATGATATACCATTTTTTAACAGTATTCGCGTACAAACGGCGGCCATTTTGTATGGCAATTTTGGTCTGATTTTCTCGAAATTCGAACTCAACCTTCTTTAGGGTGTAACGGTGATATAATAATTTTTGAATCGGATAATAATTGTGACCACCAGAGGGACCACAAGCTAAACAAAGGCGATTTTGCATATAATCCGGGGCAATAATTCAGGAAGTTACGATCAGATATGCGCAAATATCAAGAGGAACCAATTTCTTTGGGTAATAACTATGAATTTCAAGTTTCATCAAAATCGAATCAAAATTGTGACCTTTACAGGGTCCACAACCTTGATATATATTATTTTTTAACAGTTTTTTTGCATTCAAACGGCGGTCATTTTTTATGGCAATTTTGGTCTGATTAACCTGAAATTTGAACCCAACCTACCTTAGGGTGTAACAGTGATATAATCAAATGATATTTTAATCGGATAATAATTCTGACCTCCCGAGGGACCACAAGCTAAACAAAGGCAATTTTGCATATACACAGGGGCCATAATTCAGAAAGTTACAATCCGATATGCGCAAATATCGAAAGGAACCAAGATTTGGGTTATAACCACGCATTTTAAGTTTCATCAAAATCAAATTAAAATTGGGACCTCTACAGGGTTCTCAACCTTGATATACCATTTTGTAACAGTATTCGCGTACAAACGGCGACAATTTTGGTCCGATTTTTCCGAAATTTGAACTCAACCTCCCTTAGGGTGTAAAGGTGATGTAATCAAACATTTTTTTAAATCGGATAATAATTGTGACCTCCAGAGTGATTGCAAGCTAAAATAATTGTGACCTCCATATAGGGACCACAAGCTAAAATAGGTGATTTTTCAGACAATCAGGGGCCATAATTCAGGAAATTACATTCCAATATGTGCAAATATCGAAAGGAACCAAGATCTATGGGTTATAAACTTGCATATCAAGTTTCATCAAAATCGGTTCAAAACTGTGACCTCTAAAGGGTCCACAAGCTAAAAACTTGTTTTTTTGTACAATCAGGGGCCATAATCCATGAAATTTTGATCCAATACATGCCAATATTGAAAGCGGCCAAGATCTTTTGGGGATAACCTAAGATTCAATTTTTGTCAAAATCGGGTAAGAATTGTGACCTGTAGAGAGTCCACAAACAATTGTGGACTGACGGACAGGGGTGACAACATAATACGTCCACATGAAAATGTGAATCCAAATAAATATAATGTGAGAGGAGTCCAAAACCATATAAAAAAACATAAACTTAGATGGGATCTAAGTCATAATAAACTAGATACGGTGACACTAGAAGTAGGAGTGTATAAAAAATAAAGTCATAAGTTAAGACTTACTTCTTCAGAGTTTTAAATGTAACTTAACAAAATACAGTTGAAACATAAGGTTACTGTTTGATTCATCCTAAATTTTAAACGGATTTTGTCGATTATGAACAAACTACTGAATAATTGTTATTAAAACCTTACCTGTGTGTTTGTAATGAACTCCCGTTAAATAAAATTCATCGCACAACTAATTATCACAACAATGAACACAAGTTCTCTCGTGAAAAAGTAGACTATTTACTTGTAATTTCGACAGAGTAGAAATGTCAACAATGTCTCGTCACGTGTTGGACGAATCCAAACTACCTGGTTAACATTGACAGGTAGTTTGACAGCCACGTGCTGTAATCAAAACATACCGCGATCATTCTGATCAGGTGCGTTTGAGCGACGAAAAATATCAATTGAAGGCAAATACATAGGAGATTTATATGGAAACCATTGATCGTCAGTCTATCAAATTTTATTCGCAATGATCAATTATCATTGATTGGACGGATATTCTTAAAAATATGGTCATATATAAACTACAAATATATACTATTTTCTTTATGTTATAAATAAATTAACAAGGAACATGAGGCTAACCTCCGACGTCTCTGGGTGTATTTTCAATTTGATCGCATTCTCTCGATCGAATAGTAACCGCTTCCGTAATATCTTTAAGCGTGTTGCCGCTGCACTCAAAGTGCCTATTAGCTGGGTATATAATGCCACTAAGCCCGTAAGACCCCGTAAGAAGCGGAATACTAATTCCCGATTCGACAGTTTCGACCGAAGTGTGATCAGGGAAACTATCCATAGTTGTTTTTGTCGCCTGCGTATTCAAAGAAACATATCCCATCCGAGCCGCTATAATCAAATAATTAAAACAAAATATTTCAAAAGGTAAAGCTTTAAAATTTGTAGAGATTTTACTAGAGTAGAAGATGTAAAAGTAAAAGACGGTAACAAAATACAGGAATACGGGGAGTTATTTGCGAACGCTCAAACTCAAAGCCAATTGTCGTAAATGTACTTATTGTCGTAAGAGTACCCAGAGGCGTTTCGATTTTCTATGCTGACACCCCTACATACGAAATGAAATATACCACAAAGTGACGTAACCAGCTTCCATATTGGATTGGTGTTTGTCTTTGCTAAGTTTTTATTTCAATTTTTCACGAGAGAACTTGTGTTCATAGTTGTGATAATTAGTTGTGCGATGGATTTTATTTAACGGGAGTTCATTACAAACACACAGGTAAGATTCTAAAAACAATTATTCAGTAGTTTGTTCATAATCGACAAAATCCGTTTAAAACTTAGGATAAATCAAACAGTAGTCAATAGTCAAGGTAACAAATGTCATAATGTAAATATGACGTCATAGATTTGATGACATAATAATAAGAATTATTATACTCTAAAACATAGAACTAGAATACTAACGGGAATGCCAACCGTGTTACGTATTAACGTTGATGACATAATTATGTTGTACATCGCATGCGCGAAGCAATTAGGGCACAAGTAACTTCCGGACGTCTGTCAACATGGCTGAGGCGTATGGCGTTTTGGAATTTCAAGAACTTGACAGTGTAATAGATGTAAGTTATTTCATAATTTGAATGAATTTTATTTAAATTAGGTATATAATATACCATTGGGATTATAAACCATTTATTTTTGGACGTTAAATTATCCTCACACGCGTGTTTGCATCATTTTCTCTCTGCCTATCACATGACATTCACATTTTTAAGGCCTATCATCGTTATCGTATCTATATTTATTGACTGTTGTTTTTATTTATTATTTTGTATTGTTGCCAGCCTTTGGCATACCCGTGCCAGTTTTGACTTTATACTTAGAGCTGTGGTTTCCCCCGTGCTCTTATTTTATTTATAAAACTACATATATATATATTTATTCTTTACAGCTTGTTTTTGTTGATGATTTCTTAGAAGAGTTTCAACCTATTGACGTTGTTCCAGTAGCACCCGTAAATTTTTTTATTTTTTTTTTTAGATCTAATCTATTGTCGAGTATAGTGTCCGTAACAAATGGATCTTTTTCTTCTCAAACATGAAATTGCTTCCAAACAGTTTCTTTTATATTATTATAATGTTTGCTTTAACTTTAAAGAACTGTATCCAATTGGTATCAAGCTCCCAATTAGAAGAAATTGTGAGGAAAATTAAAACCCCCAATCCTGTCTTTGGTTGTGTACAGATTTACAATGGTAATTTTGATTCATAGTTCATAGCTATTGGTTTTGTTTGGTTTTTATTTTCAAGTTTTTTCCATTGTTATTTATTTTCTATTTAAGGTTTAAACTAATCCAGTTAAAATTAAAGGGAAAGTTAAAGTACCAGTATATGAAAAATGATCTCAAGGATTTGCCATATATCTCAATCCAGTTTTACCCTAACATGGAATATTATACATCAAAACTGTTCATCAGTACATGCACCTGTCTGTGCATTTTCTAGTAAAATAAGTGTATCATCATTTACTCTTCTTCAAGATAACTAATCATTAAAAAAAAACAAAAAAACAACAATATGTGGTTGCAAATTGCAATGATCCAGGACTCTGTTCAAAGTGTTCAAAGATATTTTATTAACATGACAGTGGTTCTCATTAAAGAGAACTTGTGAATTTAACAGACAATGACCATTAATAAACACTATTAAAGGACTGAAGGCAAATAGAAATCCACAAAAAATCCATAAGCTTATGATAATAATAATTTGATACATTTATAAAGCTCACACATTACAAGTAGTGCACCTGTATTAAATTTGTATAAATTTGGCTATCATTGTTATTATTTTGTAGCTTACTGAGATGAAATAAAAATAATCTGAATATGCAATGTGATAATGTACTATCTATATATATGTAGCCTTACATGTGAAATAAACTGGTCGGATAGCCGTGGCGATAGAGAGGCGGCTTCTCACCAATGCAACGAGGGTTCAATCCCAGCTCAGGGCATGAACTTTATCATTGTAAGTGAGAGGGATATTCGGTCTCCCGTCCGATCAGGCAGGTTTCCCCCGAGTTCTTCGGTTTCTTCCTGCAGTAATGATCGAAATCATTCGCACGATCTGTGCCAAGGGCCAAATTTGAAAAAGGCCTCAGGCCTAATTTGCTACCCTTGTAAAATGACTTGATTATTATTATTATTATTATTATAACTATTATTATTGCTATTTACTTTTCAGTGTCTTCTCTGAATTCATTCCTTCAATCGAAGTTTAGTAATCTTATTTCTGCGTCCATGAATCGAGACTCTGGAGCAGAAAAAAGTTGGCGTGATTTTCACAAATCACTACCTTGTGCTGCTATGGAAATTGCAGAAAACTTCAAACTTAACATGCAATTCATTTTACTTTTATTAATTAAATACTTCGAATTATTGATAAAAATCAACATATCTAATCAAGATTGCAAACAAATTACTGAGGTTAAGGCTGTTAGTACTGGGGAGAAAGAAATTATCTTTTATATAGCTGGTAGTATTATTAGTAAACTACTTCACAAACTACATAAAAAGCAAGACAAACAAAATATTTACAAAATACTTAAGGCTTTGAAAATTGATAAAGAGAATTCCTCAGATCCAAATGCAAAACTTGTAAAGTTATTTGACAGGGGAGGGCTTACGTATATTACACAGAAATCAGCAGATTTCTTTTTAGGTTTAGAAATTTGTTTTCGTAGAATGTATCCAGGTGAGCAGATTAATTTGGAATTGTCGAAACTTGAGTTCCTCAATGGTTGTAAATCAAATGAATTGATAACGAAAGACTTGAAAAAAAAAGGTGAAAATAACTAAAGATTTCATTATTATTTAATATTAGTTAAAATTGCATTATGTAAGAGCCAAATCTGCCTATTGCTGGTGTATGCTGTCTTCATTAGTCCAGTCGAAGCAGAACATGAAAACATTCATCTCCATTTATTTCATGTGAAATAAAAGATATTATTAGTTGCGTCTTTCCTTTTTTAAAGGAGTGTGATCAATCACTTTTTCACACTGTTTGCTTCTTCTTTTTACGTTTCAATTGGGTTTTATCTGAAGAGCAAGGCTTCTTTGTAGACGAAGTTTATTTTCTTGGTAACTGTAATTTAAAAATAAATCATTATATTCTTGTAAAAAAAAACGCATGTTATTGTAGTTGCTTGACATATACTTTAGTGATATATACAATACATTTGAGATGAACATTAATAAAAGAGATATTGCGTGGGTAGGGGAGGACTTACCCAAATTCAAATACCGTTGGACTGTCACTCCGTCTTCCCAAGGCCCTGTGTCAGCCAAAATGTTTTTCAACAGGATCCTGACAGAATTTGTTGGTCAGTACAAAATTTACCCCATGTTGAAGAAGATATTTTGTGGCTTCAACAACAGCTTTGGCTTCAAAAAAAAAGATAGGTATTTTTATTTGATATACATCTTTATTGGACAATCAGTAATTTAAAAAATATGTAAATTTCAAAATGAATTTGGTATATAGTACCCACAGTTACAAGAGAGAAATGGGGTTTAATGTCCACTCGACACAAACTAGGTATTTTCAGGACTAACATATGGTGTATTTTTATTTCAATAATTCGCTTGCACGAAGGGGCCTTTAGCAGTGGGAGAAAACTGGAGAAAACCCACGCGGTTGAACAGGCAACCCTACTCCTTGTCACATACAACTGGGGATTCGAAACCACGCCAGATGACAGGCTTTATGATACAGTGCACACTTAGGGTTTTATTGAAGAAACCGGGTCATTTATTATTCTGAGTAGGCTAAATCTAAATTTATCACAGAGCGGCCGCAGGGCGCATAACATTGAGCGCCGGAGGTGCAAACTTCCTAGGGGGGTTTGGGGGCATGCTCCCCCTGAATTTTTTTTTTCATTTGTAGAAGCCGGGGATTGCTTTTTAAGCTACTTTGTGACGGTAGTTACACTAAAAATATATGTTGCTGAATGGGTCATTTGTGTAAAAACCCATCCAGAACCCTGGATTATGCACATTCGGCACTACAAGGTAAATTCTACGAATCTAGATGTACGGTACAGGAGTCTGCCAAATGTATTGTGTACTGTACAATTTAGATAAGAAGTGGTGTGCTGAAGTAAGATTGTTTGTAGCAAACACTGTTTTATACATTTTAATCACTAGTTTATGTGTTTTGTGTTATTATTTTCAATTGAAAAACACCCGATTTAAAAACTGGGACTTTTAGTCACGTGAGAGGCATCGGGACAGGATGACAAAAAGGACCCCCAAAACTGGGACGGATGGTAACCCTACGCACACTTGCTAACCGTTCAGCCATCCAACTCCCCCAAACTCAGTTACAAAACACAACCAATAAGATAATTAGATGTGACAGTTTCGACAATATAAATGTTACATAAACTTACTGGTTATTACCAAACCCTTATAGGTTTGATATGATAAAAACATCTTTGATTTTTCTGTATTGCTGAAGCCTTGTCTGTTATCAACTTCATCTTTCCAGTCTCTTATATAACCTTAAAAGTCTTCTGTTAAGAACTATTGGGAAAAAAAATAAAATAATCAGAATTAAAGATGCATTACTTTATTCAAGTCCTTTGGCCTCCTATGTTATATAAATTATTTAGACATTTATTTACATAAGCCTACAATCAACTCTCTAGACCAGATTTAAAGGGATTTGAATAGAAGCGAGATTTAAGAATTTTACAAGAAAAAGGAAAATCGAGGCTCAATAATAAATTATTAAAGCTACATCTTCATATAGTTTAAACTTCGTCCAGAAAAAAGTAATTTGAATAAAATATTCAATATACATGTAATTCAAATATTCAATATACATGTAATTCAAATATTCAATATACATGTAATTCAAATATTCAATATACATGTAATATATTTTTCATTATCTATAATTATAGCATGAACAGTCAGCTCTTTATCTTTGAGATAAAAAAAGACTAATTTGTGAACTCTTCAAATGTGTGAACTCTATAAAAGCTGACAAATATAAATATCTAGATCATATCTGGAAACAAATTAAATGAAAAAAGTAATATTCTCACTTGAAATCGTGGGTCATCCACGCTTGTGTATGGCATTAAATCTGGTTTCCTTTTTCTTTCACCTTCATACGAAGACCTAACATTTAAGCAGTCAAAAAAACGGTCCACTAGTTTGATGAATTTTGCTGTTTCTGTAGCTGCTTCACCACCATATTCCTCTATAATCAATCCAACTGATCTACTTAAAACCTGAAAAAATATTAAGATACTATAAAATCATGATCATAAATCAGACACACTTTTGATTACTATGGCAAAATATTTAAGTTTTCAGTCATGCCTGGGAAAAACTCTTTTATATGTTAATGAAATAGTACCTGACATTTACAACTTAGTCTCGGACATGTATATTAATATCAATTTAAATGACAAATCAGTGCTGGACAAAATTACAGACCCAGAGGTTTTGTGCCTGACAAGGCCTGAATCTGTGCCTGACATTGTCAGTGACGGGTGCATTATTTCCAGGCTTGTTTTCAGTATTGTATTTAATATCTACATAATAAGCTTACCTGAGCAGCAAAGTTCACCTTCATGACTAAAAATGATGTTAGATGAATGTGATTGTAAGTCAGTTTTGTAGCTTTGCTCAACTCGTTTTGCATGTCTCTCTCATAAACATCACCACATGCCTCCATAGAAGGTTCTTACCATTTTTCTAATAAAACAATTGATCTATTAGATTTTGAAACAAAGCTATTATAATAAAAGTACCAGAAAATTGACTGAACTGAATGTCTTCTTACCATATGGTTTTCAATTTTTATTTCAATAATTCGCTTGCGCGTAGAGTGTCTTTAGCAGTGGGAGGAAACCGGAGTGCCCAGAGGAAACCCACGAGGTTGAGAAGGCGCCCCTATCTCCATGTCACATACTCTCACACTAGGGTTTGAAACCACAGCCGCAAGTCAGAGGTGACCGTCAAGCTAGAGGTCGAAACGCGGCACTCAAGACCACTATGCCATCCCAACCCTGCCTACTATAGATTTAATTTTATAACTTACATACATTATGCAAGAGCTAAATCTGCCTATTACAGGTCTTTCTTTTATCTAAATTATTTATTAGACATTAATAAACTTATCCAGACCATAATCAACTCTCGATGCCATTATTAGTCTGTGATATTTAGGTGATTTGAATATATTTTGTGATATATTAACATAAAATGGCTAATCGAGACTTTCTTTATTATAATACTGATCTCAGTATTGATGATCGAGGATACCTTAAATTTGAATGGCAAATATCTTGGTTCAGAGTAAAGTAATTTGACTGAAGCTTTCAGAATATTCTGTTTTCATTACATGTATATTTAATTATCAACTGCCACCAAGAACTGTCAGCTCTTTATCTAATCTCACCTCATGCACCTTTAATGGTAGAAAATAATGTTTTGAGTGTTATTAAAGTTATCTAATATAAAGTGATCAGACTAAATGATTTCAACTAATGCCACTCTACAATACTTTTAGGTAATAATACTCTTGATTTATTTTTATTACTTTCAAAAACTATGAACTCACCTATAACAATCTTGAGTTTTGCTTACTTCCCGAAGCTGAAAGATTATTCCTTATAGTCTTCAAAAGATGTGGAGCATCGGAGAGAAAAAATATCTCTCTATCTGGCGAAAATAGATTAGTTGTTTTGTATACCATATCATCCTTTCCATGAAGACCAATAAATTTCATATTAGAAGATGCCTTATCAGATGTACTAGCTATAACCTACAAATACAGAAATCATTAACATCAATTTGATTTAAAAAGGATACAGCTATTTTGTGACAAATATAAGTGTGAATAAAATGGTGTTATTTGTTACAATGCCATATTGAGTAATTATTATTATTATTATTAAAACGATATTTATACAGAGCTCGTCTTACACAATACACAACATAGTACATGCTCTTTCACTTGGGTTTCTAATTACGTGTTCAATGGGAGTGTATTCGTTCAGTGCCATTGAATACCTAATAAGCTTAATCTTATTTTTGTTTAAGTGTTAATTATAAGTTTAACAATAAATTTCCATAATAATACTAACCTTCAGATTACAGTAAGTCTCAAGATGAGCAACAGCTTCCCAAAATATTGTATACAAATCAGTCGCTGTGGTTGATTTAGTAGGAAACCATCCAATACTTTACTTTAAATTGCTATTCACTCCAATAACCATAAAAACCAGACAATGTGTAGCAACATTCTGTGAAAGACTTCCACATTCATTAGCACTGAAAAATATAATGATACAAATAAAGAACATTTTCCAGTTATTTTATGTTTAGAATGTTAAGAAATTCATAAAACAAACTGACAGTAGTTTTAAATTTTAAGACCAGAAAAACTATTTTCTAGTCAATTAAAAAAACAAGAAATTAGATGTCTTTTCATTTGGGAACATAATTATTTTGGCTAGGCATATATGTTCAGACTTTAAACAAACAAAGTCAAATGCCATCCTCCATTATGTAAAATTGCAAATTATATACACATATCACTGTCATGCCACCTTTATTTATGCCAACCATTAATTTTGCTGTTGGTGCTCAGATTTTAACTCCAAGGTTTCAAGGTTCGAAACAGACTGATCTCCAGAAATTTGATCAGTGGTGGGTATGAAAACAAATTTTCTACATCAACTTATATTTGTTGAAATAAACATAACAGTTCTATGGATAAAAATTACTGTATTTCTAATACAATGATTCTCTTGTCTTGTCATATATCTTGATAACAAGAGAATCGTTGTTGAAACGTAGCTTTAATACAAACACAGTAATTGTTATCCATAGAACTGTTGTGTTTATTTAACGTGTTCAATTACAAAATGGAAAATGCCATTTAAACTAATCAAACAGTTTAAGTGTAACTTACTTGTTAATAAAACCAACAACATTACCAGTCTCTCTGTCAAAGACCAAGTCTGACTTGATACTCATCTCGTCGTGAAGAATAGTAACCCACTTCTGATCCTCAGGAAGAAGAGCTGCTGTCTGTCTTGTTTCATTGAGAACTTCTTGATGAAAGCCTGGTGAAGGTTTTATGAAATTGGAGAAATCACGAAGTGTAGATTAACCTGGCAGACGGAGGGATCTGTACGATGCTGGACTCTGGGAATGTAACAAAATGGCCAGTCGTATCATCATAGGATGCCACACATGTCCTCTATTCCCCTTAGAAAATGCTAATTTCTGTTGTTGCCAGAATAATTTAACAAAAGGCTCTGATATGATGTTTTCGTTAATAACCTTGTGTAGAGATTCATGTAAGGTGTCGTTGACTTTTATACTTTCTTGGTCAAGCTTTTTTTTAATCGAGTCTAATTGAATGTTCAGTTTTTTCACTCTCCTACGAGATTCCTTTAATGCTCTACACACCACTCCTTTGCTGACACGCTGTAGTGGAGTTTTTGACGAAATAGTTTTACATGATGTGTTGTCGCGATCATACTTTCTCTGTAAATCTCTGTTAATTTGTCGACAACTTTAACAAATGTTTTTTTGAGTGTCTGCAACAAAACCTTTACAAACAGAAGCGCGTACACAGATTTCATAATTAACATGTTGAGTAGTGTTCATAAAAAGATTAACATGTCTGAAATATCTTGCAGTTGTAGGCTGAAGTTGAGAATAAAACTGCAACTGTGGTGATGTTATGGCTATGCCTCTACATATCTTCCTAGTCTCAACAGTTTTTATAAGAAAATCAATTGATGTTACTTTAATTTGATCAGGAAACAAAAAATTATCATACCGAACGTCACAATTCATGTCCTTGTAAATGGTTAGGTGGTATTTTATTCTGTTTTCTTCAGTTTTAAAAAGGTAAATGAAATCATCTGTAGATTGACATAGCCAAGAAGCTGGCATTTGACCTGAAGAAGATTGTTGTACCTCTTGAAAGGTTAGGTCTTTTTGAAGTAAACATTGAGGTTCCTCGGTTTCCCTAGGATTCTGAATAAAATAGAAAAATTCTTAATATCAAATTAAAACAAAAGGAAGAATCGGATTATTTATACATATAGGCTTATTCATGATTTCCTTGATTTTTAAATAAAATCCGAAATTTATAAAAGTAAATCATATAAGAAGAATGTGGTGTTAATTCAAGTACATTTATAATTAATATGGAAGAATTGCATTTTCATATATTGATGATATTTAATATGGAAGCATAGAATGTTCATATTCAAATTCATAATTAATATGGAAGAGGGGGAGGAAGGGACCAACATTGCGAAAATACTGAAAAGGTCACGGTGGCCTAAAACTATTTTCACCAAAATAAGTTTTATTTCAAATAAAAAAGATTCATATAAGCTTACTATGGTCCACCTAATTCAATGAAAATCAATTGATCTAGTATTATTATTAATACTAATAAATAGAAAACTAACTTACCGGTGGTTTTCTTGGATCAATTTTCTTTGTTGTTACACTTTTCTGTGGAAGATTTAATGTTGGTAGGCTCCCTTCTTTTAATCTTCTATATGTCGAACCAGATTTTTTGTAAACATCTGAACAAATTTAAAAAAATAAAAATAAAAAGGCTAAAAAAAACAAAACAAAAGGTTCAGGCATAATTGACTGTAGATTAATAATAATATGGGGAAAAGGAATATTTTGAATGTAAACAAAGTAAAAGGATTTGGCGGAATTCCCTCCCGGGATTTGACAGGTCAAGGTCAGTCTTCAAACAATTTTATGGGGCAGCCCTGGGTAAACTTTGACCACACATCCTCCTTATTAGTATAAAATTAAAATAAAAGATAGGTCTAGTATTACACAAGACTATTGGGGGTCTATAGACCGTTAAGCCGTACTTTGGGAATCCCTCTTCTGGTAAATTGTAATTGATATAGGCCTAACTACAAATTTCATAACAAATTGAAAGTAGCCTATCGAAACGGAACTGTTGTAAACAAATAAACCACCTGCCTGCAACTTTGACTTTGAAAAGATACAAATTAATGGGAAGAAATGAGAATACAGACTCTCGGCTAGTATGTAATTATTATAATTTAAGTGTAGGGTAGTAAGTAGTTGTAAGGTTAGATCTAATTTCTTTTTTGAGTTTTTCACTTACTTTCAACGAAACAATCAGGCTCGAAGTGTCTTGAACATATTGTTAATGTCTGTTCGTTAATCGGGTCTGCTCTGGTAGATCGTATTATGCCTAAAAGCTTCTCCTTCTCCGTGTTGTTCTTTGGTAAACGATGAAAAGATAAGCCGCGATTTCTTTTATTACAGGCAGAACATCCGTACAAAACACAATTAGCGCCAGGCATTTTGTTGGTGTCTGCAGAAACCGGAAGTATGTTGTTCCCTATGTCAGCGCCAGAGGTCCGCCGTCACATAAGGTAGTGACGTCACACGGTCGGCATTCCCGTTAGTATTTTAGTTCTATGTCTAAAAGTAGTATTGTTAAAAATTGGGGGAGGGGGGCTAGAATTACTTTACAGGCATTTCATTTAAACCACTAGGCCATACAGTATTCAATCTGTGTATCCAAAGGGATTCAGCAATGTTAAAGCCCCAATACCACTCTTGTTGTAACTGAATAAAATGTCCCAATCTTTATTCTGGTCAACAAATTGTACTATTTTACAATATTCCAATTAATTGATGATACAAATTTCATCTTAACACACCTTATTTTAAAAATTTGAAAAATTTAACTATATGCTGTAACATGGTTTGAAAAGCTTTACGTAAATACTTTCAAAAGGACCTTGGATTTAAACATATTTTCGAACCCTCTGGACAAGAAAGATAGGTTGTAACGGATAATTTACACAACAGGTAGGACACTTAAACATCTAGTAGTTAAAATAAGGCTAATTTTTTTTTTCTGGACCTGTCGAGCCAGCAAGAGTGTCATTGTCCCTTTCAGTTTGGCTCTATCATTCTGAGGGATTTTATCCACCACAGTGCAGACATAAGTTTCATGACCAAGTGTATTGAAGTGTGGGGCTACGTGTGGTGATTTTACAATCTTATTCAATTTAATATTACTTCTATGACTATTTAAACAATATATATCAATTTCAAAACAATCAGGTGATAAATGTTGTCTGTAGAGTGTTCACAAGAAATTGTGGACGACAGACGGACGGACGGACCGGGCGACGCCAATATACGACCACATTTCAATGTGGGTGTATAAAAATTGATAAACTGAAAGTATTGAAATTTTATAAAATATCGCGATATAGTGATAATATTGCGATATGTTTTGAAAATATAGCGATATCTGTTTCCAGGGATATTGCCAAGCTCTACAGTAGCAAGATAGCGTCTTACCCACTTAGCTACATGATCCCCCAAATTTTAAAAAGATCTGTATACTGTAGCTTCCATTTGATGTATAATAATAGATTACTAGTCATTTACCAAGAGTTCTTTTATGCGCACAGCCATCCTGTACAAGATGTTTTCTGTTGAGCCATGGGCCGAGTAACTTTAATTTAAACACACATTTCCATAATTACCTGAATAACTGAACTAGTCTACTGCAATTAGGTAAAAAGGATGAGGTCGAGGTTTAACTTCCACTTGACAGAAACTAGGTTATATCGTGACTAACATATGGTTTAATTTTATTTCAATAACTCGCTTGTGCATAGGGGTCTTTAGCAGTGGGAAGCAACCCAAGAGAGAGAGAGAAATGGGGTTTAATGTCCACTCAGGACAACTATTTTTCGAGACTAACATATGGTTTTTAATTTTATTTCAATAATTCGCTTGAGCATAGGGATCTTTAGCATTCGGTGGAAACTGGAGCGTCCAGAGGAAGCCCACGAGGTTGAAAAACGCAGCACTCTACACCACTAGGCCATCCCAACCCCCACAGATGCACCAGCCTAACCTAACTTGGACCCGAGATAATGATCAAACAAAATGGTCAAGACTTACTGTATCAAAGAGGATGTTCAACAGTAGGGGTCTTTAGCAGCGGGAAGCAACCCGAGAGAGAAAGAAATGGGGTTTAACGTCCACTCAACACAACTAGGTCATTTCCGGACTAACATATGGTTTAATTTCATTTCAATAATCCGCTTGCACGTAGGGGTCTTTAGCACAAGGAAACCCTATCTCCATGCCACATACGCTCACACCAGGGCTCGAAACCACAGCCGTTAGCCAGAGGTGGCCATCCAGCTAGATGTCGAAGCGCGGCACTCTAGACCACTAGTTCATTCCAACCCCCAGTAGGAAACTGGAGAGGCCGAAGAAATGATATGCCACAAATAAAAAAAAAATAGGTAGTTTGCAAACACATATTCCTGCATTTCCAGCATCTTGAATGTGGTCCAATACATGTATATAGCCTTATTTATGTGGTTTTGCAACCAAACCAAACTCATGTCCAGATTTTAGAAGAGGGCAACATAAAGTGTTTTAAGCGTTCACCGATTCCGGTCTTCAGTGCTGGTCATATGGGAGTGCCAAAACAAATAAGATTATACATGAAGAAACTGTAAGGCCTGATTTCCATACACATGTTTCTTTCAACACACAAAAAAAACCAACATGTTTCCACATGCAACTATGTATTTGTAAAGTTTGGAGAAACCCACGTAAATGATGTCATAAATGAGGTTTCCACTCCCCACCACAAAGCCTAACATTGTTTACAATCAGCCGCCACATTTTTATAAAACATTTGCCATTTGCAAGCTGAAAAGCAGCAACAAGAGCAAAAAATTTCCACATGCAACTATGTATTTGTAAAGTTTGGAGAAACCCACGTAAATGATGTCATAAATGAGGTTTCCATTTTCCACCACAAAGCCTAACATTGTTTACAATCAGCCGCCACATTTTTATAAAACATTTGCCATTTGCAAGCTGAAAAGCAGCAACAAGAGCAAAAAATTTTAAGAAGTGCTCACTGAATGATTTTTTCTTCCGAGAGCGGAACCATGTATGTATATATATGGAAACCCCGCCACCAGGCCGTCCTTATGCATAAAGCAAAGTCACTAATTAAGAAAGGGCTTAGCGCTAAATACATGTATAACCACTGTTTATTACTGGTGCACTATTTTTCAATTTTAAAACTCTAATCCATTAATTATACGTCCAGTCCCGAAATTACATGGTTTTGAGTTGAGTGGATGTTAAACCCCATTTCCCTTTATCAATTTCGATACCCTAAATAATGATAAAACAAATAATTTTTGAATGTCGAAAACTGTTTTACACAGCAGACTTGCTCAAGACCAAAGACTTTATTTTATTGATCTATCGAAAGGAACCATGTCAAGTTATAAACATGCATGTCAAGTTATAAACATGCATGTCAAGTTTAATGAAAATCGGTTCAGAATTGTGATCTCTATAGGGTCCACAAGCTAAAAACGTGGTTTTTCGTACAATGAGGGGCCATAACACTGTAAAACCAGGACCGTTTAATTGTGCTGTTTTAGCGTTGGAATCTAATCCTACCATTGAATTTCAAAACATCGTTGAAAAATAACAAAAATGGTTTAATTAGTACAATGGTTTAGATTAATGGCAACGGCTTTAGTTTCTCCGAGATGCGTTGAAAAACGAATTTCCCGTTCACTTATCTATGGCATTTAGAAATTGGACAAGCCGTTGAACTTCCCGAAATGCGTTGAAAAATGGTTTTCCCCTTTAAATATCTAGGGCATTTATTTATTGGACGAGCTGTTGAATTTCCCCGAGATGCGTTTAGAAATGGACTTCCCGTTATTAGATAAAACTTTTAATTTCCTGCGAGCCGTTTTTCCTATCAGTTCATTTTGATTACGATTGTAAAGGTGAATATAAAAATATGCGTACCCATCACGCCTTACCGTGTCCGTAGTATTTATTATCCATTAGCCTATACAAATAGTATTCCACCATTGACAAATACTTAAAAAAAAACGGCAAGTAAAATATGTCCCAGAACTCGGTAAATCACATGTATAAATGCCTCTTCATTTAAATCACACATGAATTATCGCAGCATTCCACGTGTACACTTGGCCAGAATCAACCCCAGAATGGCAGTGGGATAAACTCGCGAGAGTTAAACATGTACTGGCGCCAAAAAAATCACTGTCGCCCAATACGTTTCGAGGATAAAAGTTCACAAATTCGACCAATCAAATAATTATTGTTAATAACAAGGGACATTTATGACTCAAGTGTATCTTCTTTATGTTCAAAGGCATGCTTTTGTATTATACCCAGACATGTAACCCACAGGTGGGAATTAATAAAACAATAGCATTCGGACAATCAAAGAATTAATCCATACTGTACTAACGAACAATATGGTTTCGTGTGGCACCCAGACGTGTGACAACACGTAGGGATTAATACAATAATAGCATTCGACCAATCGAATAATTAATAAATACTGTAATAACGGACATTTGGGACTCGATATAAACGACAGTTGGGACTTTTATGAATTTATGTAGAAATAGTAATAACTTATCTTTTTTCGTTTAAGATGATGGCCGAAGACAGATTATGAATAATGATAAAGAAATGAAAACATTATTTGTTGTCTTTTATTTATATCAGTTTTTTATAACTTATCTTTTTTCGTTTAAGATGATGGCCGAAGACAGATTATGAATAGTAATAAAGAAATGAAAACATTATTAGTTGTCTTTTATTTATATCAGTTGTCTGTTAATATTCAATTGATACGAAAAAACATTAGCAGTGATCGGTTATTCAAGCTCGTTTACTATTTGAAAAAGAAAAACAACGAAGTATTACTAAATATACCTGAGTCCCAAACGACGTATACTAAAGTTCCAAACGACATATACAAAAGTCCTAAAGGTCGTATACCGGAGTCCCAAACGTCGTGGTCATATTGTTTTGAGTCCCCAAAGACGCAAGTCCCAAATGACATAGCTGGTTTGAAATGGGTTTATTTATCGTGGGATTCCACGACAGTGATATCGTTGTCGAATATCGGCTAATACAGCATTCCAAAAAAGATCCATTTTACACGGTTAAACACGCAGTTTTTACTCGCATATATTGAAAAATATCAAACAGGCTTTTAAATATTAAAATAAACAGAAATATGGCTGTACCGATACATTACTTCATCAATATTTTCGACATTTTTAAGACTTGCATCGATCGACTACTTCAAACTCATTCAAATTACGAAAATTTCAAAAGTTTACACACATGGTCTTACCGTGTGCGAAAGTTTTGTCAACGAAATAGCCATTTCAATTCTGTCAAAAAAGTCACACAATGCATTTTAAATTAATAAATCACACCTGAACAAGTAATATATCTTCGGGTTTAAATCACAAATGAATTAAATGCCTTCATGTCCTGTTTTCAAGCATATTTTGCCAAAAGTCACCGTTAACCTTGCTGAACATTAACACGTAGGATAATACCTTGATGGCCTTTTCAATTAAATTCGGCACCAAAGAGTCTGAGTCAATGCATCTGTCAGTCAAGATTCCTAATTAATTACGTGAATTAAAACGTGTCATCAAAAGGAATTGTAAATTGACTAAAATAGAATACCCTTTAACAACTAATTATTATCGTGTCGTATTCTTGTAAACAATACTCTTATTCTGAATTGTCAGTAAGTAATCATTATTCAAAATAATTGACCTTATTACTAACAACGCTAATTCTCGTTCGGCGGATATTTTTATAAAAAATAATTGTTCTTTTTTCCGCGCACTGTTGGATTTGATCATCGTGTAATTATGTTTCTTCATTAGCCCAGTTGGAGCAGAACAGTACAGGACGTTTAAACCCATTTCATTCATTAATTCGTGTTTCACCTTTATTTCAATTTCTTTCAAACACATTTAGAAAATCAAACTAATCTTGTGCATATTCTAATTATCGCGCGTCAGGCACTTTTATAAATTTAACGTAGCCTTTGGATTTGATCAAATTGTTTTACCTTTATTTCAATTTCTTTTAATCTGATTTAAACATAGGAAGGTACAAATCAATTTGGGATAAGTACCAAACTGCTCATGTTAGGTACGAATGAACTAAGTACGAAACACCTGACATTATGGACTTTTCGCATTTCGGTCAGCTGATTGTTTTTTGAATCTAGTGATGAGTCATAAATGTCGTCACACGTCTGGGTGCCATACGAAACCATATTGTTCGTTAGTACAGTATACATGGATTAATTCTTTGATTGTTCGAATGCTATTGTTTTTTTAATTCCCACCTGTAGTTTACATGTCTGGGTATAATACAAAAGCATGCCTTTGAACATACACTTGAGTCATAAATTTTCCTTGTTATTAACATTAATTATTTGATTGGTCGAATTTGTGAACTTTTATCCTCGAAATGTATTGGGCGACAATGATTTTTTTGGCGCCAGTACATGTTTAACTCTCGCGAGTTTATCCCACTGCCATTCTGGGGTTGATTCTGGCGACGTGTACACGTGGAATGCTGCGATAATTCATTTGTGATTTAATGAAGATGCATTTATACCTGTGATTTACCGAGTTCTGGGACATATTTTACTTGCCGTTTTTTTTAAAAGTATTTGTCAATGGTGGAATACTATTTGTATAGACTAATGGATAATAAATACTAAGGACACGGTAAGGCGTGATGTGTGCGCATTTTTTTTGTAATACTTTTAGTAGACTTTGTGCTTCTAAGATTAACGTTTAAGATGAAATTCAATTATATTATATTAATCATTTGGCAAGTCTTAAAATTATTTGCATGATATGTAATATGCACTTAAAGACAATTTGTGTTTTCTGTGTTTAGGTTTAGATTAAAGTGAATTTTTGGAGATTTTTTTTTGCATGCGACTTTTGAATTTTTGATTTTGATTATTTGTGTTTGTTTTTTAAAGTTTTCTTTTATAGTATAGTAATCATTTATATTTGCCTGATGCATGAATACTTGTAGGGTTTAGCACATATAAGTTTTAGGAGTCTCCTACCTGTTCATTTCGCATAAATCTTGTTAGTGGGGGAGGTGATATATGTTTATTTTTAGATTTCTGCTACATTCATGAATAGTTTTATTATTCTACAGATGTTGGTATGGTTATTGGGAAGGAGATCAAGATGAGACATGTGATGAATTGCAACAAGAAGTCCATGACTTGAAGGAACTGGTTAAGTCATTAACTACTATACTGGACAGCAAAAGTAGGGAAATACTAGACAATAGCTCACAGACCCCATCTATTAACTATATTAGTATTGGGACTCAAACAGATGATATATTTACAACACCCAGTATTCAGAATTCATTAACCTGTGAAGTAAATGGAATTAAGTGTAGTGGCACTAAACTTATAAACCCTGAAGCCCCCCAAAAAATTATTAGTGATGAAAACAATGAGACATATCCAAATGTTGCCCCAATCCCGACTATTATTAGTAATAGAAACCCTCGTCCACTAACCAAACCACCAAAGACAGTAAAAATGGATCAATCTACAGCAAGCACAAACATGACTTTAATCATAGGAAGCTCTATTCTCCAACGAATAAAAACGAGAGGACTGAACAAATCTGTAATTGTTCGTACACACAGAGGAGCTAAACTACCTAAAATATTGTATGAAATTAAAATGTTAGATATACAAGACTTCAGTAATATTATTATCCAAGCAGGTGGAAATGATATTAGTGCGGACAGGCCAAAAGACTGGGTTGAAGAAGATATTAGGAATATTATCAGAACAATTAAAACTGCTTCCCCTACCACTAACATTTATTTTTCAGAGGTCACACCTCGTTGGGACGTCAATGTTGACCCCCTCAATAACTTACTTCAGGACATTAGTGTAACATGTGACGGACAAATGAACATTATTCAAAATAATAAAGAACTATCAAGTAACCCTGAATATTTTTGGCATGACAGGATTCACTTAAGTGACAAGGGAACATCTAAACTATTACATATATATGAAACAGTTGTTCCAATTCTTAAGACAGTACCCAGGGATAACAATAATAACAGATGTTTTAACTGTGGTGAGACCGGTCATAATGTTAGTACCTGTAAACTCTTTAAACCTATTACATGTTTTAATTGTGGGATAGAAGGTCATAAATCCAGCATGTGTGGCTATCCTAAATATGACATGTACTTTGATTATTATAAGCCTGAGTATAATCCGTATGATTTTAGGCATTGCTATGACCATAAAAATAGATATAAAAATAATTGTTTTTACTAGGATAATGGCAAAGATATCGCCGAAATGTCTATAAATAATATGCTTCCCTTACCAAACTGCTATGCCCAAGATAAAAGAGACTACCTAAATTTTTTGTCATCTGTCTCAGGAGACCCTCAAATAGTTGATGAATATTCTTTATGTACAATTGACTCAACATCAGAATCAAATGTTTCAGAGTTAACAAATAGTGAGCTTGATACCGAGAGATTTCCTCAGGTACATGTAAATCCCTTTTCTACACAAAAGGCTGGCTTGAAAATAGTTCACCTGAACATAAATAGATTTTATGCAAAGATGGATGAGATTCAAGATTTTATTCTTACCACAGAAAATAACATTGATATTATTGGCTTTACAGAAACTTTCATAAATCCATGTATGGATGACAACCTTCTGAGTATACCATCATATCAAACAATACGCAAAGATCGAAGCAACAAATTAGGAGGAGGTCTAATAATTTTTGCTAAAGAAACATTAAAGATTAAGCGAAGATTGGATATTGAAAATACCCATATTGAAACAATATGGATTGAAATCTTTCCAAAATATGAACAATCCTTTCTCTTATCATTAACATATAGACCGCCATCCTCCCTCATTGAATGGTACGAATGTTTCGAAAAACAAATTGCTTTTGCTTCAAATTGTCATCAACAAATGTACATTATGGGTGATTTCAATATTGATTACTGCACTAATATACCAAACCGTTGGGAAAATCTAATTTTAACTTATGGACTTGAACAGGTAGTCACAATTCCCACCCGGTGCACACAGAAAACATCTACTATAATTGATCATATATATACAAACTCAAGCGAGAGTATTATTGAAGTTAAAGTATCATGTTATGGGTTGAGTGATCACTATCCTATAATTTTTATTCTAAACAACTCAGTTGAACATGATAAACAAAATAGCCACATGGAAATTGAATATCGTAACTTTAAAAACTTTGATCAAAATAATTTTTTGAATGAAGTTCAAACAATACCGTTCCATTATATTGAACAAATAGATGATCCAAATGAAGCCCTTGAATCCTGGTTTAATGTAATTAATACTGTCCTTGAGAAACATGCTCCAAAGAAACGAAAGCGTATCAAAAAACATATTCAGCCACTGTGGTTTAATGAAGAAATAAAAAATGCCAGGAACAAACGGGATCACTATAAGAAAGATAAAGAAAATAATAAACAGTATAAAATATGGAGAAATAAAACAAAACAGTTAATTGATAAGTCAAAAACTTCATATATAAAACAAGCTATAGAAAATAAAACTGAATCGAAAAATATATCGAAATTTTTCAATACTTTACAATCTCGAACTAATCAATGTCCATACCCAATGAAAATAGAAAATAATGAAAAGTGCATTATTGAGCATCTACCAACCATTGCAAATATTATGAATGATTTTTTTACCAACATTACTGATGATATCAAACCACCATATTCACCATTGACTTCCCATTCTAAAACAATTATTGATAACTTTATCGAAACTAAACTTCCTAGGGACACATTTTTATCAATAGATTTTATTACATGTAACCAAGTTTTTCTCGAACTAAACAGTTTAAATATAACGAAAGCTACAGGAGATGATGGAATTGGACCTAAATTATTAAAGATGATGTCTGAATATATTTGCTCATCAATAACATATATTATTAACCTTTGTATATCTACAAATACATTTCCTGACATATTAAAAGTAGCAAAAGTACTACCAATACACAAGTCAGAATTAAAATCGATTGCAAATAACTATAGACCTATTTCAATATTACCAACTATCTCAAAAATATTCGAAAAACATATTTCTAAACAGATTAAATCCTTTTTCAAAACATTTCAACTTTTTCACGAAAATCAGTCAGGTTTTAGAGAAAATCACTCATGCGCAACAGCTCTTATAAGAATAACCGATTTATGGCTAAAAGCTATTGATGAAGGAAAAGAAACTGGTATTATCTTTCTTGATTTTAGTAAAGCATTTGACCTGATTGACCACAATTTACTCCTGCAAAAACTAAAAATGTATAAATTTAACCTTAATGCTATTGCTTTATTAACATCTTATCTACATAATAGAACACAAAGAGTGTGCCTTGGAACAACACACTCTGATTATCTTAAAGTTAAGTGTGGTGTCCCACAGGGTTCTATTCTAGGACCACTGTTATTTTTAATCTTCATAAATGACCTCCCACTGAATGTTAAATCATGTGCAACTGATCTGTTTGCTGATGATACAACCCTTCATTACTCAAGCAATATTCTAACTGAGTTGCAAACAAATTTACAGGATGACCTTGACAATGTAAACCAATGGTGTCTTGAAAATGGCATGGTCATCAATATCAAAAAGACCAAATCTATGATTATTTGTCACAATAAAAAGATGCAGCCATCCACTGAAACTATAGTTTTCAACATTAACAACCAAAATATTGAAAGTGCTACTGAGGCAGTGCTTCTTGGAGTCACTGTTGATTGCTGTCTGCACTGGGATAAACAATTGATCAAAATATGCTCCAAAATCTCAAGTAAAATTTATCTGTTAAATAAAATAAAAAAACACCTTCCTTTTGAAATTAGAAAACTCTTTTTTAACAGTTATATTCTACCGTTCTTTGATTATTGTAGCACAGTTTGGGGTAATGCATGCAAAGGTAAATTAGAAGTTATCCATAAACTACAAAAAAGAGCAGCCAGGTCCATTCTTGATGAAAATTTTGACACACCTTCAGCTACCCTTTTTTCAAAACTAGACTGGTTAAATATTTTTGATCGAATTACTCATAGCAAAGCTGTTCTCACTTATAAAACCCTACAAAACGAAAGTCCAGCTTATTTGTTTAAATACCTCAAGCCTCAAAGTCAAACGACTACTACTTCCCTCAAACTTCGTTCAGAAACAAAAAATACCCTATCTATTCCTAAGGCCAAACGTCATGCAATGACACGAACATTTCATTATACTGCTTGTTTGCTTTGGAATTCCTTACCACAAACTGTGAAACAATCTCCATCAATTAATATATTTAAGGAACGTGTGAAGATACCTCTTCAAAAAGTTCAATAAGGTATTCACATATATTGTATTACTATCATTCATACAAATTAGCCTGTTTTTAAATGTACATTGTATGCCCCATTGATATTTTCAATTGTTATTTTTAAGATATTTGCACAGTTTTTAACATGTTTATATAAATCCCATATTTTGTTATATAACCATTTTGTCATATTGTACTGTAAATAATGTATAATGTATATAGTATGTAGTGAGTAGGAGGAACGCAGGGAAGATTAGTGTTCTTCACTAAATGTGTTGTCCTCGATAAATAAAGTTATTATTATTATTATTATTATTCAATGGATCTGAGCAAAAAGTCTTAAAGAAAGGGACGAATGTAATACTTTTAGTAGACTTTGTGCTTCTAAGATTAACGTTTAAGATGAAATTTAATTATATTATTAATAATTTGGCAAGTCTTAAAATTATTCACATGATATGTAATATGCACTTAAAGTACTGAAGTCAACTCAGAGTTTGAGTGACATGTTGTGGCATAAAAAACATTAATAGTTTGTAATATTACCTGTTTTTGGTAAACGAAATACAGGTGATAGGAATCAGGCCAGTTGTTAATTTAACCAATCGTTTTGTTAGTTATGTCAGTCAAGGCTAATGAACACGCACTGTTACGCGTGTCTAACAGTTTCTTTATAAAATAGCCTTTGTAAAGTTTTAGTTCAGACTTCGATTAGTTGTTAGAAGGGTACGATCTAAGATATCCTAGCTAGCCTAGCTAGCTAGGTTTGGGAAGAATAAGCTAGTATTGACTGTAATGATGATATGTACATTGCTTGTATGTATACCTATATATATATGCTACATAAAAGGTAAAAACGAACTCTTGTATTGTTTTAACTGAGAAGACGAACGTCTTAAGAAATAAGAGACCAGTAAAAAAAAGTACACAACATGAAAGGAGAAGAAAAGACGATCACAAGGCTAACAGAATTATGTAACAAGATGCACGAGTCTAACTTAGGATCTGGGGATCTCTAGCCCTGCTCTTCAGGTCCGAAGAAGACGTTGTATTGTTACATATTATATTCACCTTTATAATCGTAATCAAAATGAACTGATCGGAAAAACGGCTCGCGGGAAATTAAAAGTTTTATCTAATAACGGGAAGTCCATTTCTAAACGCATCTCGTGGGAAATTCAACAGCTCGTCCAATAAATAAATGCCCTAGATATTTAAACGGGAAAACCATTTTTCAACGCATTTCGGGAAGTTCAACGGCTTGTCCAATTTCTAAATGCCATAGATAAGTGAACGGGAAATTCGTTTTTCAACGCATCTCGGAGAAACTAAAGGTGATCTATCACATGAAAATATGATGATACTATTAACAGAGGTGCCTACTGTGTATAATTTATGGATTTTCAACTTGTGTATAGGCACGTCTGTTAATAGTATCATCATATTTTCATGTGGTAGATCACCTTTTTAGAAAATGAAGAATTACTTGTTACCAACGACAGGGCAACCATTACAGTGATGTCATCAACATATGACCTCATCATTATTCAAATTTGTTTCCTGTTTCTGTTGAACTGTTCCTTTGAAAATGTTAAAATTTATTTGACGAAACTAGTCAGGATAGTGGACATGTATTATGATGGTTTTAAATGGCAATTTTATATATTTTTGACACATGAAAATGTGGACGTATAAAAATAGAATTTGCCAGTAATTTAGGTAATTTTATTGCACAGATGTCTTAAATGTCAACCGTAACAATTATTAATCTTGGTATCAGGGCTACCTGGTATTGAAAGATAGTAAGCTGGCACTGCCAGGCAGTATACGCCCACATTTTCGAGAGATGGATAGAGAACAAGCATAACCGAAAGTGATTTTTTTACAATCAAAGGCCATAATACATTAAGTTACAATTTGATATGCACAAATATCAAAGATAGGTTGCCAGGCAACGAAACATATGCCTACAGCAGCTAAATCGTCTGGGCAGTCAACAAGAGTTGTCGCATATTTTACTTTTTTCGGTAATGAAACATTTATAATACCGGTATACTAAAGTCTGATTAAAAGTAACAACTCATTATGTAATTATCAGAAAATCATTTGAATATGTTTGGCTTTGATAAAGTTCTCCTCCATGCTAACGTTTAGTATACAAAACATTTAATATTCTGGATTTAGCTGTTCAAGTTATCAAAATTCATTGAAACTCAATATGTTTGTTCGTTTCATGACCTTCAACACCGTGTATAAATTTAAAGTCAATCAGATATTAACTTTAGTCTCTAGAGCGTCCACAAGTTTTTTTGAAGTGATCAAGGGCCATAACTCTGACAGTAATTATCGGAAATTGATAAAACATCAACAGGCTTCTTCGTTTCATGACCATAAACACTGTGTATAAATTTAAAGTCAATCAGATATTAACTTTAGCCTCTAGATCGTCCACAAAATTTTTTCAAGTGATCAAGGGCCATAACTCTGACAGTAGTTATCGGAAATCGATGAAAATCAATAGGCTTCTTTGTTTTATGACCTTAAACACTGTGTATAAATCTAAAGACAATCAGATATTAACTTTAGCCTCTAGAGCGACCACAAGATTTTTTGAAGTGATCAAGGGCAATAACTCTGACAACAATTATTGGAAATCGCTGAAAATCAATAGGCTTCTTCGTCTCATGACCTTAAACACTGTGTATGAATTCAAAGTCAATTAGAAATAAACTTTAGCTTCTAGAGCGTTCACAAGATTTTTTGAAGTGATCAAGGGCCATAACTCTGACAGCAATTATCGGAAACCGCTGAAAATCAATAGGCTTCTTCGTCTCATGGCCTTAAACACTGTGTATAAATTTAAAGTCAATTAGAAATAAACTTTACCCTCTAGAGCGTTCACAAGAAATTGTGGACGACGGACGGACTGATAGACGAACGGACGGGGGCGTCGCCAATAAACGACCACATTTCTAATGTGGGCGTATAAAAATAATCAAAATCATAATTAAAATTGTGACCTCTAAAGGGTCCACAACCTTGTTATACCATTTTTTAACAGCATTCGCGTACAAACGGCAGCCATTTTGTATGGTTATTTTGGTCCTATTTTCCCGAAATTTGAACTCAACCTTCCTTAGCCTGTAACGGTGATATATTCAAACGATTTTTTAAATATAATCAAATGGTTTTCCAAATCGGATAATAATTGTGACCTCCAGAAGGACCACAAGCTAAAATAGGTGATTTTTCGGACAATCAGGGGCCATAATTCAGGAAATTACGTTCAGATAGGCGCAAATATCGAAAGGAACCAAGATCTTTGGGTTATAAACATGTATGTCAAGCAACATCGGTTCAAAATTATGACCTCTATAGGGTCCACAAGCTAAAACGTGATTTTTCGTACAAACAGGGCCATAATCCATGAAGTATTGATCCGATACATGCCAATATCGAAACCAGCCGAGATCTTTTGCAGATAAACCTATAGAGAGTCCACAAACATTTGTCGACGGACGGACGGACATCCAGACAGACAGGGGCGACGACATAATATGTCCACATGAAAATTGTTGTATTGTCCGACAAAGGATTAAGTCAATCAATCAAGGCAGATTAAGTAGTTAATCAAGGTAGGTATGTATAGGCGATATATCATGATCGTCTAAGCAGATATGAATGCTTTCATATTCACAATCACTTTATGTCACATGTCAAGGGTTATATAAAGAATCTCAACAAGATAAAAAGAAAATCATTAAAATCTCATATTCAGTTCAAAATGGTGGCCATCAATTGACCTAAATAAAAATTCTAACTCAATAGATTTTTAGGCATTCCTTGAAGGATGTCTGTAAGTAAAATACTGCAAAAGCCTTATGGATTTTTCACTTTTCAAGATGGTGACACTTCCGGTTCAATCTGCAGACTTCATATTTTGTGTACTCATCCGTAATTACGTAACTCATCCGTAATTACGCACCTCTACCAGTTCCCTTGGTAGTAGGAACTTGAAATTTTCAGGGGATGTTAAGGATGACTTACAATGCCGAATCGATCAATAACTTTTTATTTTACCCAACTTTTAGTTCTCTGCTGCGAGAGAACTTCATCTGCCGGTCGCCATTTTTTTTGTTTACTATTTAGACTCGCATAACCAGACACTATACGGACTCCGACACACTGGGCTAGCTGCCGATGACTGCAGTTCATAAAATTTAATAATGATTTTCGTATATTTTAAATTTTGCGCCAAGCCAACCATTTCTACAAAATATTATTTGGTGTTGACCAGATGGATTGGCCGTTATGTGTGAATAGTAACGTGACCTTGAAGCTGACCTCGAGTCCAAACTTTCCATCGATCTCGGGTTATTGCGTTTATGCTTGCCGTGCCCTCAGTTCTCGCTGCATTATCAAATGACCTTGACTTACGACCTTGACCCCATAACCTTTTTTAAAGCCCATCATCCTGGCTTGAACCACCGACGACTAACTTTGCCCTGTCGCACACTGCTGGGTCAGAAATTGGTCAAACACAGAGGGCCCGTGTCCGAATGGAAGTCAATGGGCGTGGTCAATGTGAAAGGTCGTGATGACCTTCAATAGTCACCTAAAACCAACCGTGACCTTGACTTTGACCTTGAGTCCAAACTTCACATCTATCTCGGGTCATTTGTGTTTATGCTTGCCGTGGCCTTATTCCTTGTCGTATTATCAAAGTTAAGGCTGGACGTGAAAGCAGAGACGACATCCTTCAGAAAAGATTATTGGGTCAAGGTCGTAGGTCAAGGTCATGTTACAGAAAACTGAACTCAAACTTTTCAAAGTAGGTTTTGGGACATTTGACCTTGAATTATGACCTTGACCCCATAACCTTTTTTAAAGCCCATCATCTTGGCTTGAACCACCTTCGTTTAACTTTGCCCTGTCGCACACTGCTCGGTCACAAAACGAGTCAAATGCAAGGGTCCCGTGTCCAAAAGGAAGTCAATGGGCGTGGTCAATGTGAAAGATTGTGATGGCCTTCACTAGTCAAAGCCAACCAATCGGACTTTGAAATTGAGTAAAAAAAAACTATTGATCTCGTGTCATTTGTGTTTATGCTTGCCTTGGCCTTATTTCCGGCCGTATCATCAAAATTAAGGTTCGACGTGAAAGCCAAGACGTGAAAGCCAAGACGGCGTCCTTCAAAAAAATTAACTTGGTCAAGGTAGTAAATCAAGGTCAAATATCCTAAAAATGACTTTGAAAAGTTTGAGTTTAGTTTTCTGTAAGATGACCTTGACCTACGCCATAGACTCAATTATCTTTTCTGAAGGACGTTGCCTCTGCTTTCACCTCGAACCTTAATTTGATATTACAGTAAGAAATAAGGCCACGGCAAGCATAAACGCAAAGGCCCCGATATGGATTGGAAGTTTTGACTCAAGGTCAAAATCAAGGTCATGGCAATATTCACACCTAAACACCAAACCATTGATCAACACCAACTAGTATTTTATAGAAAATGGTGGCTTCGCGCAAAAATTAAAGTATACGAAAATAATATTAATTTTTATGAACTGCAGTGTTAGGCAGCTAGTGCAGTGTGTCTGTTTCCGTCTTAGTGTCTTGTAATTCAAGTCTAAAGTGTGTCGGTTTCCGTCTTAGTGTCTTATAATTCGTGTCTATATAGTAAAGAATGCATATGGCGACAGGCAGATAAAGTTCTCTCTCGAAAAAAAACCAGCAGCTGCCAGGCAGGATACGCCCACATTTTCGAGAGATGGATAGAGAACAAGCAAAATCGAAAGTGATTTTTCCTACAATCAAAGGCCATAATTCATTAAGTTACAATTTGATATGCGCAAATATCGAAAAGTATCAAGATATTTAGGTTATAAACACGCAATTTAAGTTTCATCAAAATCGAAATTAAAATTGTGACCTCTACAGGGTCCACAACCTTGAAATACCATTTTTTAACAGTTTTCGCATACAAACAGCAGCCAATTTGTATTGTAATTTTGGTCCTATTTTCCCAAAATTTGAACTCAATCTTCCTTAGCTTATATGCGCAAATATCAAAAGGACCCAAGATCTTTGGGTAATATCCATGCATTTCAAGTTTCGTCAAAATCAATTAAAATTGGGACCTCTACAGGGTCGACGACCTTGATATACCATTTTTCAACAGTATTCGCATACGAACGGTGGCCATTTTGTATGGTAATTTTGGTCCAATTTTTCCGAAATTCGAACTCACAATTCCTTAGGGTGTAACGGTGATATAATCAAACAAATTTTTAAATCGGATAATAATTGTGACCTCTAGAGGAACCACAAGCTAAACAAAGGCGATTTTGCGTATAATTAGGGGCCATAATTCAGGAAGTTTAAATCCGATATGCGCAAATATCGAAAGGAACCAAGATCTTTGGGTTATATCCATGCATTCCAAGTTTCATCAAAACCAAATTAAAATTGTGACCTCTACAGGGTCCACAACATTGATATACCATTTTAAACAGTATTCGCATACGATCGGCGGCCATTTTGTATGGCAATTTTGGTCCGATTTTTCCAAAATTCAAACTCAACCTTTTTTAGGGTGTAACGGTGATATAATCAAACGATTTTTTAAATCAGATAATAATTGTGACCTCCAGAGGGACCACAAGCTAAACAAAGGCGATTTTGCGTATAATCAGGGGCATTTATTCAGGAAGTTACGATCCGATATGCGCAAATATCAAAAGGACCCAAGATCTTTGGGTAATATCCATGCCTTTCAAGTTTCGTCAAAATCGAATTAAAATTGGGACCTCTACAGGGTCGACGAGCTTGATATACCATTTTTCAACAGTATTGGCATACGAACGGCAGCCATTTTGTATGGTAATTTTGGTCCAATTTTTCCGAAATTCGAACTTACCCTTCCTTAGGCTGTAACGGTGATATAATCAAATGATTTTTTAAATCGGATAATAATTGTGACCTCTAGAGGAACCACAAGCTAAACAAAGGCGATTTTGCGTATAATCAGGGGCCATAATTGATATAATCAAACGATTTTTTAAATCAGATAATAATTGTGACCTCCAGAGGGACCACAAGCTAAACAAAGGCAATTTGCGTATATCAGGGGCCATAATTCAGGAAGTTACGATCCGATATGCGCAAATATCAAAAGGAACCAAGATCTATGGGTTATAACCATGCATTTCAAGTTTCATCAAAATTGAATTAAAATTGTGACCTCTACAGGGTCCACAACCTTGATATACCATTTTTTAACAGTATTCGCGTATGAACGGCGGCCATTTTGTATGGTAATTTTGGCCTGATTTTTCCGAAATTTGAACTCAACCTTCCTTAGGGTGTAACGGTGATATATTCGAACGGTTTTTCAACAGTATTTGCGTACAAATGGCGGCAATTTTGGTCCGATTTTTCTGAAATTTAATCTCAATCTTCCTTAGGATGTAAGGGTGATATAATCAAACGGTTTTTCAAATCGGATAATAATTGTGACCTCCAGAGGTACCAAAAGCTAAAATTGGTGATTTTCGGACAATCAGGGGCAATAATTCAGGAAATTACGTTCCGTTAGGCGCAAATATGGAAAGGAACCAAGATCTTAGGGTTATAGACATGAATGTAAAGTTTCATCAAAATCGGTTCAAAATTGTGACCTCTATAGGGTCCACAAGCTAAAAAAACATGATTTTTCGTACAATCAGGGGCCATAATCCATGAAGTTTTGATCCGATACATGCCAATAACGAAAGCAGTCGAGATCTTTGGGGGATAAACCTATATTTCAAGTTTCGTCAAAATCGGGTAAGAATTGTGACCTGTAGAGAGTCCACAAACAATTGTGGAAGGACGTCCGGACGGACGGACAGACGGACAGGGACGACGACATAATGCGTCCACATGAAAATGTGGGCGTATAAAAATAAAAGGTCGGTAAAATAAAAAGTTATTGATCGATTCGACTGAAATTTGTGGGAGGTCATTGTAAGTACACCTGAACAATCACTGAAAATTTCAAGTTCCTATGACCACGGGAACTGGTAGAGGTGCGTTACTGAAATAGAACCCATTTTTCAAGCTGCACCAGCAAGATCTAGTTACATACATGTACTAAATTACATGAAAATTGTACAACTATTAAAGAGAGAGAGAGAAATGGGGTTTAACGTCCACTCAACACATATGGTTTAACGTCCACTCAAAACATATGGTTTTAATTTTATTTTAATAATTCAATTGCGCGTAGGGGTCTTTAGCAGTGGGAGGAAACAAAGCGCTCATATCTCCATGCCACATACGCTCACACCAGGGTTTGAAACCACAGCCGCAAGACAGAGGTGGCAGGCCAGCTAGAGGTCGAAGCGCAGCACTCTAGATCACTAGGCCATCCCAACCCCCCCCAAACAACTATTAAAGAAGTTGTCGAGCTTTCATAAAATGGGCTTCTGCAAAGCAGTAAATAATTTTATAAACTGTGATATAACATGCATAAAAATGACTCATAAAATATAATAGATATTTGTTCTTTTTGGCCGAAAAAATATATGGCTAATAAATTACGATGAAAAATTTGCGGAAAAAAAATGAAACCCAGAGTGAGCACTGACAATGACGCCCAATAACTCCAAGAGGACTTGCTGAAACTAGCAACTTTGGAGAGTATATGCAGCGAAGCAAATTAGACCATAAGTTGCTTAAAAAGGAATCTCAACATCAGATTGCCAAAGATTAAAGAGAGAGCATATATGACCCTTGTGAGGCACTCAGTTGAGTATGCCAGGGCAGCTTGGGATCCCCACCTACAGAAGGATACTAAAACAATTGATATGGTCCAACGTCAAGCCGCAAGATATGTCATCAACAACTACACACAAACAGCTAGTGTAACAGACATAATAAGTCATTTAGCATGGACTCAGCTGGACATTAGATGAAAACAAGCAAGGCTGATTATGCCTTATAAAATCCACAACAACCTCATTAACATCGAAACAGACAAGCTTAACCCACCAGATAGGTTAACAGACATAATAAGTCATTTAGCATGGACTCAGCTGGACATTAGATGAAAACAAGCAAGGCTGATTATGCCTTATAAAATCCACAACAACCTCATTAACATCGAAACAGACAAGCTTAACCCACCAGATAGGTCAACTAGAAACATGCACCCTCAAACTTTCCAAATTCCATCTGCCAGGAATGACACCAAGAAATTCTCCTTCTTCCCAAGAACTATAAGAGACTGGAATGCTCTACCACCAGACATTCCATCCTCCGACACTCTCAAGATCTTCTAGTCCAGGGTGTCTGGGGCTCTGTGAGCTTTGACATCACGTTAGTTTTATCCAGTTAGTTTTATCCAGTTGTCATCAACAACTACACACAAACAGCTAGTGTAACAGACATAATAAGTCATTTAGCATGGACTCCGCTGGACATCAGACGAAAACAAGCAAGGCTGATTATGCTTTATAAAATCCACAACAACCTCATTAACATCAAAACAGACAAGCTTAACCCACCAGATAGGACAACTAGAAACATGCACTCTCAAACTTTCCAGATTCCATCTGCCAGGAATGACACCAAGAAATTCTCCTTCTTCCCAAGAACTATAAAGACTGGAATGCTCTACCACCAGACATTCCATTCTCCGACACTCTCGAGATCTTCAAGTCAGGGTGTCTGGGGCTGCTCTGTGAGCTTCGACACCACGTTAGTTTTATCCAGTTTTAACTTTTCGTCGCCATGCTGGCCATGCGCAACCCAGGCTGTGTCAACCATGATCGTGTACACTACCTGATAGAAGTAGAAGTAGAAGATTTAACATTAATCAACTGAGGCTGCTTAAAAACTAAATTGCAATTTCTGCTAAAATATCCAACAAAATGGATAAACAAGTTTTACTAAACTGATCTACAAATCAAAACACAGGTACATGCCATAATTAGCCTGGATTAAAGATTGTTATATCCTTTAAAAGACACAAAACAGTAAGACTAAGAACTAAAAACACATACAGCCAGCTTGGGCACCATTACATAATTGTTCTCCTTTTTATTTAATGACAGGGAGAGAGATGCATACAAAACTCTCAATGTTAAAACCAGGTATGAATAATGCGTACACAACTCTCTATGTTAAAACCAGGTATTAATAATGTTGAGAATAAGAATAAAGAAGTGATTGAATTTGTATCTAACAAACAGTCTAAAATGAAACAGTATTATGATAATAAGCATAGTGTTATAAAGTAGGAGATAGGATCAGAATTATGTTAATTACTGCTTAATCTCCCATCCCAATTACCAGACTATAGCCCATGTCCCTACATCCTCCTCGCAGTGTTCCGTTTGATTAGAGCTAATCTGACTACACCCTGCTGGACTGAGTGGGTATTATTGTCACTAATTATGACTGGCCAGTGGTCCTATTACTGACCAATCACTGAATTCGTTACAAAGGTATTACCTTTAAAACAAGACGTTTAATTAGGACAACTGTGTTTACGTAACGTTACGTCATGGCTGCACGGGTTTTTTATGCTATATTAACCAGCGCATAGCAGGATATTGCAGCAAAACTAATTGCGTGACAAACGAGGCTATCGGTATTGACTTAAAGTAAACACTACGGTATTGTAACGAACAGACTTTCAACGTTTTTAATAACTTAAATCTTTGTCCAAAATATTAAGGAAGACCCAAGATTAAACGACGGAATGTCATGTTACTGTACGTAAGAAGTAGATTTGATTGAACGAGAAGAATAGACACATTTACTTAAATGTCAAGAATCCGAAGCGAATCCAGCAATTGCCAGAGAGGGATTTCTCGGGCCGTTGCTTCAGGAATATGATGTCCCTAGTGTTAATTAAAGAATTATCCATCAATCTCACCTATTGCAGATAACACAAAACAAAATAAAAAATATTACTCCAATCAAAAAATGTTTATATTACCAAATGTAGAAAAAAAAACAGGCTTTACAAAGATATTTTTTTAACCGTTTATAAAAGAATAATTACTTTTTTCCACAACAAAATAATGTAAACAGATAAATTCTATATCACAAAATACTCTGATTTAGCAAGGTTTCAAATCAACGGTACAACAACTTATTGGCTGCCCACTTGACAGGATTGAACATAAACAAATAAAGTTGGTCACAGGCAAGGGAAGGGCACCATAGAATTTATAAAATTATCACTTATACGATTAATTCTAAAGTAATTTGGAACAGTTTATAGGCTGGACAAGTCGTACAGTTCACAGATACTGAGATATGGCGGAACACAAGTTCCGGATAATCAGGTCTACCATGCGAAAGTTACTTAAATATACTTGATACTTTGATAATTACAGTCGTGAGATACACTAAATTATTTATAAATGTTTCATTGACTCTATTACCGAGTTTGTTTGCTGTCCACGTGTCTATTGATAATTACCTTCATCATACGATTCACGAAGCCGAAAAGTAATCTTCAAACACACCAAGAACTTCTTCGTCTCCAAAGCCAAATCCCCGGGTGGAATTTAGCATACGAGCTAATCTTGCGGCAGAATTTGCGGAAGACATTATTATTTTCCCACTTTATTCATATATCGCTCGAAGTAAGGCAAGCATTGTTATGGCATGGGTTTAAATCCTGCTTTCATTTCTCTCGTGCCATAAAACAGAAGTACATCTTAGCGCATGCGCAAGGGAAGGTTGGCCAATCAGCATCTTTGAAAGAACCACGGCCTAGCAACAAAAGGTCATTCTTAACAGCTCTAGACAGATTGTAAGCTTTGATACTACTGGCCCTTGCGCCATTAGATCATATTGAATATGCAGGAATTTACCATATTTGGAAAGTTGACGTCAGGGGGCGGAGTTTGATAGAAGTTATTTAGCAATCGAGCCAAGCGAAATAATTCAAAACAATGTCCGATTTTGGTGGAGTTTTTTACTTTTATTGGATAATAACATGAGTGGAATTCCACTTTCTCTTTTTAAGGGATGAAAGTTAAATGTATTTTCGATCTATTTTTGGCCAAAACACATTTCAGACAAAAATTTGATTTTGCAACGTATATTGGTCGTAGCTTAAAATAGCCACCAGAAAGAAGCTCCTGTTTTCGCTAGAGCCAATCACATATGTATGTTGGCCCTGGCTTGTGACCAAAAAATGCTGGGCAGGTAACGGAAATCAGTGTATCATTCCAAATAAAATCCTTGTTGAAAGTTGAAGATTGTCCGCCATTTTAGCTCCTTCGTAATTAGCTATTTCGGAGCCTTCCTGTTCCTGACTCGATTGATCAGTAAATTCGTTGTCCAGGATACTATTATTGCTAATTTATATGTCTAATATATTTTCTGGTAAAAAAATCCTTCGCAGTCTGAGTCGCAATCACTCTCCATACCGGCAAAATTATTAAAAATCTAAGCGTACAAAACTGCCATTCTTTCAAAATGGCGACCTCTAAAAATAGTTTTCTTCAGAGTTCACGATCTTATATGACCCCTAAAACCTGTGTTGTGACGTACATTTTACGACTTTAATCAAGTTCAATCATTAATTAAAACTATATTTTTATTGGCTAATTACTTCTGGAAAGCGAATTGGCTTTTTTTATAACTTTATTGATCAATAAAACAGTACATGACAGAGGCCGACAATAGTCGTTGATAGGAAGTTTTCTTGTGAGTTTACAACCTTATTACACCTAACACCTTGTTGTGACCTAGACATTTTATGGTCCCAATCATTAGTTGAAGCTATTGTTTTAAGGGATTACAATTTTTGGAATGTCAAGCGACATTTTTTTATAACTTTATTGATCAATTAAACAGTACATTAAAGCCGATGATTGTCCAAAATGTCGACCGTTGTTGTATATGGAGGGGGATCCTCGCCAAAACTCTCAATTTGTGAAAATACATTTGTCGATTTGTGAAAGTACATTTGTTAATTTGTCAAAATGCAAAGTACATTTGTCGAACCTACAAAATACAAATTTTGAAATAACACAGCTTAACTTTATAGTTTCAAGATATGTAATTTCAACATTTGTATTTTCAAGAGATGTAATTTCAACATTTGCAGTTTCAACATTTGTTGTTTCAACAATTGTATTAACGACACTTGCATTAACGAGCCTTGCATTAGCAAGCCATGCATTAGCGAACTATGACCATATTTGGGTTATTGTATGGTATGGAAGCCTATTGCGGTCATTTCAGAATCTCGACAATTAAATAGTCCAAAATAATTTTAATCTCTTCTGGCAAAGATAGTATTGTATTCTGTAATCGATTTTAAGTCTTCAATCAAATCTTTCTTTGCTCTCCAACTTCAACAACGTTCATCGGATATTTTGATGCGTGGTCTTGTCAGTACTTTCGTTTGGGGAGTCTGCCAAGGGACAACGTTTAGTCGATCAAATGGGATTAAAAATAACGATGCCAACTGCTTGTCAGTGGTATAGGGCGGAAGGCCTGGCAAGGGACCAGGCATAGCCGTTAGATAAAAAAAAAACTAGGTTCCTTGTCCGGAATCGAAATGAAGTGGAGGCTACGGTGGTTCAGTGAGTAGGACGTTTGCTCTCTAGCTTCATCAAACTGCATCAGAATTTATCTTGAGATATCTTCCCTTTTCCGTTGTGTAGATGGAGGACGGAGGGTCTGGCAACGGATAACGTGTAGTCGTGCGGATGGGACAAAATAACGGGGCCCCGTGTAAACATTGGTTTCGATTCGCGGCTTGAACGTGACAATGATTATGACCGTCTGTCCAACCGAGGGGGTGAACCACTCTCTCTCTCTCTCTCTCTCTCTCTCTTTCTTTCTTTTTTTCGCATACATTGACCTCCACATACAAGAACCCTTTACCGTGGGAATTAGAAATAAGAGTAGGTCCTCGTAGCACACTGCATGACGTACATTATTAGCTTTCGTTAGCTCAGTTGGAGAAGAATGGTTAACGCGTTCGCAATTGATCATAAGGACTGTCATTGAATTAACTGGCGCGGTATCGATTCGCCGCTTGTACGTGACAAGGGATAGATCGACTGTCCATTCCGTTGGTTTTCTCTTAGTCCTTCAGTTTCCTCCTACTGTTAAAGACCCTTTACCTTTAGATGTGTTTTTGTATGGAGCCTATGTATGTATGTATGTTCGCCCATCAGGCTGATATCTATAACAGAAGTTGCTGAGAGAGAGAAAGAGAGAGAGCGAGAGAGAGAGAAAAAAATGGGGTGTAACGTTCACTCAACACAACTAGGTCATTTCGGGACTAACATATGGTTTAATTTTATTTCAATAATTCGCTTGCGCGTAGGGGTCTTAAGCAGTGGGAGGAAACGGAAGTTATTGAAATTAAAAAGGCTTCTTCATCTCACTAATATAAGCATCATATTTCAATTTAAAAACAGTCAAAGGATAAATGTAGTCTGTAGAGTGTTCACAAGAAATTGCGGACGACGGATGGACTGATTGACAGACGGGCGGACGGACGGGGTCGAGGGCAATATACGACCACATTCCCATGTTGGCGTATACAAAAGACGACCACGTGAATGTTTTAGACTGTCCCTCCATACTTGTGAAGTGTACATTATTATTCCAATTATTAGTTCAAACTATATGTTTACTATATAATGGCTTTTGGAAAGTCAAACGGCTTTTGTTTATGACTTTATTGATCAATAAAGATAGGTTGCCAGACAACGAAACATACTCCCACAGCAGCTAAATCGTCCGTGCAGTCAACAAGAGTTGTCTCATATTTTACTTTTTTCGGTAATGAAACATTTATAATACACTAAAATCTGATTAAAAGTAACAACTCATTATGTAATTATTAGAACAACATTTGAATTTGTTTGGCTTTGATAAATTGTCCTCCATGCTGTTCAAGTTATCTAAATTCATTGAAACTCAATATACTTGTTTGTCTCATGACCTTCAACACTGTGTATATTAACTTTAGCCTCTAGCACATCCACAAAATTTTGAAAGTGATCAAGGACCATAACTCTAACAGTGATTATCGGAAATTGCTAAAAATCAATATGCTTCTTCGTCTCATGACCTTAAACACTGTGTATAAATTTAAAGTCAATTGGATATTAACTTTGACCTCTAGAGCATCCATAAGAATTTTTGAAGTGATCAAGGGCCATATCTCTGATAGTAATTATATATTGGAAATCGCCAAAAAACACACTAGCAGATTATAGCTCCTGCTAACAATTCACACAATTTCAACAGTTTTATCAGGAAAGTTGAGCTTGAAAAGTTAGATAAAATATTATTGTATTCGAAAATCGTGAAGAGTAGTTTTGTTATGGTAACGAGTAATTTGGGTTGAAGATTATTGGCTTGGTTGTCAAGTCTGAGTCCATGACGTTGACACTCACGATCACTGATCTATTTAAGATTTAACGAGTAATTTGGGTTGAAGATTATTGGCTTGGTTGTCAAGTCTGAGTCCATGACGTTGACACTCACGATCACTGATCTATTTAAGATTATTATGTATTAGTGATAGTATTACACTAATAATAAACGATTGACCGTTTTCAAATCAAATGATGTCTGTGTTACGGCGTTAGTTTTCTAAGAGTTTTTGATTGTGAAATTTGAATAAATATAACGTTATGATTTCTGTCGGGGTCATATAGAAAGCGTCTTGATAATCATGATGTATATACATTCCTTTCCCGCCTTTGGCATGAAGCCAGAGATTTACTCCAAGTTAGTGTTTTCTCTTGTAAACATAAGACCAGTAAATCAAGTACTTGACAACCAATGGCATGTTCAATGAGCGTATTTGTCTGCTAGAATTCCGATACAATCAATAGAAATATTGACTAAAAAATGTCTCAACACCGAAATTGTATATTTTTTTTACACCATTTGGAATTTTGGATATATGGTTAAAAAAAGCTCTTGCAAGCAAATATGCAGGTGCATTTTTGTGTGCTCCCGCTAAAATATTGCCAGAGCATTTTGTGAATCCTGCATGTTTTACAGAAATGATGCCCTGAATGATTATAATGTTGTAGAAAATGTACCAAGATATCCTAGGAGAACTTGCCATGCACCTAGTTATTTGAAGGACTATAATACTCAATAAATGTAATGATAATGATGTACATACAAGATGAATCTTACGAGATAATATAGGTTAAATGTATATAAACATGCACAGTTGATATTCAGATGTACGTTAGGCCATGCTGATGAATAAATGTGTTAAAGCCTTTCCAGGTGTTATCCTTCCAAATAAAAACACACAAATAGAATATACATTAAAATGTACCTTTGCTGTTTCTGCATCTCTTGCTATCATAGGTGTATAAGTTATATTTACAAGATCCAAACCACTGCATATCGTTACAGTACGAGATTCTAATGTTCCTGAACCTCTTTGTTCAAGTTCAGCAATTGCTTTCAAATCCTGAAATAAAGATAGGTTGCCAGGCAACGAAACATACGCCCACAGCAGCTAAATTGTGCAGGCAGTCAACAAGAGTTGTCGCACATTTTTACTTTTTTGGGTAATGAAACATTCATAATACACTAAAATCTATGTATGTAATTATCAGAAAGTCATAAGAATTTGTTTGACTTTGATAAAGTTCTCCTCCATGCTAATGTTTAGTATATACACATTTAATATCATGAATTAAGCTTATCAAGTTACCAAAATTCATTGAAAATCAATATACTTGTTCGTCTCATGACTTAAAATACTGTATAAATTTAAAGTGAATCGGTTGTAAACTTTAGCTTCTATAGCGTCCACAAGACTTTTGAAGTGATCAAGGGCCATAACTCTGGCAGTATTTATCGATGGGCCTCTTCACCTCATGACCTTAAACACTGTGTATAAATTTAAAGTCAATTGGATATTAACTTTAGCCTCCACGGCATCAACAAGATTTTTTGAAGTGATCAAGGGCCATAACTCTGGCGGTAATTATCGGAAATTGCTGAAAATCAATTGACTTCTTTGTCTCATGACCTTCTTCTTCAATAGAAGGCGTGATCTCGCCTTAACTACATGCATCTTATCAAGCCCTTCATGTAACATTAGGCATTTTTCGGCAGTAAGTTTGATTGGGCATAGGCCGAAACTGTGATCCAAAACTGTGATGCAATCAGATTCCTTCGTTAAATGGGTTACTAAAATAGACTACTTTTAATTCCTTTTTATTTATCCAAGGCTCGGATAAGCCCATACAGAGCACGTTGTTTTACTGAAGTCATGGTCATCCAGCGAATTCCTTATTGCCTGCTGAGTTGATGCCCCCCTTATTGTGTGGTGAGTGGTCTTATTGCGTGGTAGCTATTGTGTGCCAGTTTGATCTAGCGATAGTACAGTGTTAGTGTGTTGTGCCACAACCTCTGATTGGACAATGCTTATTAGTCACGTTGTGTATAAATTTAAAGTCAATCGGATATTAACTTTGGCCTCTCGAGCGTCCACAAGCAATTGAGGACGCCGGATCGACGGACGGACGGGGGCGACGGCAATATACGACCACATTTCAATGTGGGCGTATAAAAATGAAAGGAATGTTCTCTATCTATCTCTCAAATGTGGGTGTATCTTGCCTGGCAGTACCAGCTTACTATCTTTAAAATTTAGTGTGCTATTTTTCAAAATATTGTTACTTAAAATTGATCATAAAACAAAAAGATAATCTTTTTATTTAAATATTAAAACCATAAAATTTAGTATTACTCACCAAACTAAGAAATATAATCTACTTTTAATTGTTTTCAATTTTAATTTAATGAAAATATCTTAAAAGTAGATTGTATTTCTTGGTTTGGTGAGTAGTAATAGATCTTATTTTGAAAATCATATGGGAACAATTTTCTTTTCAATGATCAAGAAAATTATTGTTAAAACTGAACTCCGATTATAAAACTACAGAAATAGCTAAATAAAAAAAAGTTACGCCCAAAACAACCGCCATACTTGTTTAAATTTCTTTAACAAACATGGCCGTCGATTTGGGCGACAAACACACAGGCAGGCTGCGCCCACTTTCAGTGTAAACCGTATCAAGCGAAGTGTCCACATCCGGTAAAACAATAACAAATCTGCCAACAGTGTGACACCATCATACATTTTTTTCTTGTTCCGTGAAATGTTTTACACAACAGAGAAGAAACACCAAATACTTTTCTGCGAAATAAAGTCTAGTATTATCGTTCCAAAATATATCCAAATCAGCAATAAAACTGTAGTCCTCCCCATCAATTACGTATTTTTACACTTTCAAATTCATTGTGGTTATAAATATAATGACGACAAAGGGACGTAACTCCGATAAGGGATAAGTAATGTCCAGAAAAAAATATATGTTACGTCCCTTTATCGCCATTGTAACATCAATTGAAAGTGGAAGAATACTTATTTGATTGGAAGGGCTATAGTTTTATTACTGATTTGGATATATTTTGGAACAATAATACCAGACTTTATGACGCAGAACATTATTTGGTGTTTCTACTCTCTTGTGCAAAACATTTCACGAAATAAGAAAAAATGTATGGTGCTAGCAGATTTGTTATTGTTTGAGGTAAGGAAGTTTCTCTGTTATTTTAGAACAAAAGTACACCATGGTTGACTTATTTCGTCTAATTAGTAAACAATAATATAAAATAACATATACTTGATCAGACATAATAATTGTGTAGCAATAATATTTTCTGTGAGCTGATAGTTGAAAAACTTCAATCAGTCAGTCAGAGAGCTGGCTACTATCTAACCGGATGTGGACACTTCGCTTGATAAGGTTTACACTGAAAGTGGGCGGAGCCTGTCTGTGTGTTTGACGCCCAAATCGACGGCCATGTTTGTTAAAGAAATTTAAACAAGTATGGCGGTTGTTTTGGGCGTGACTTTTTTTTTATTTAGCTATTTCTGTAGTTTTATAATCGGAGTTCAGCTTTAATATAAGATTTTTAAAAATTAAATTAAGTTTTCCTTTCTTAAGAAAATATTTCTTAAAACTCAAAAAATTTTCTGGGTATAATAATCTTGTTTTAAGAAAATCATGATATAATATTTTTCTTAAAATAAGTTTCTGAAAACTTAATTTGAATACTTTTTTCTAGCTATTTTTAACTGTGTTAGGAATGGCAAAATCAATTAAATCACATCCTTTTGTAAGGAACAGAAAATAAATGGGTTCCAAGTAAAGTTGGTTGTGATAGATTTTCCAAAGTGAACTACTTACATTTATCTTAGGAGCCAGTCCAAGTCGGATATCATTTACTTGAGAACATTCCAACACTTCACCCTCCTGAAATTAAAGAATTCAGAACATCAATTAAACAAATTAGCAGCCCAGCAATAGTTTGCCAGGCAACAAAACATATACACACAGCAGCTAAGAAGTTCAGGAAGTGAACAAGGGTTGTCACATATTGTTTTCATTTGTCAGTAACGAAAGTATTTACATGTACAGCACACTAAAATCTGATTACGAGTAACAACCCATTAAGGAATTATCAGAAATAATTGATCAAGGGCCATAACTCTGGCAGTAATTATCGGAAATCACTGAAAATCAATAAGATTCGTTGTCACATGACCTTAAACACTGTGTATAAATTTAAAGTCAATCAGATATTAAGTTAAGCCTCTAGAGAGCAACCACAAGATTTTGTCAAGTGATCAAGGGCCATAACTCTGGCAGTAATTATCAAGTAATTGCTGAAAATCAATATACTTCTTTGTCTCATGACATTAAACACTGTGTATTTATATAATTAAAGTCCATCGGATATTAACTTTGGCCTCTAGAGCATCCACAAGTCCATCAGATATTTTTACTTTAATAGCCTTTAGATCAAGCGTCAATAAGGTTTTTGAAGTGATTGATCAAGGGTCATACAGGGCTAGAAATTTGTCCCTTTTTGCAAGAATCTAAGAGGATTCTCATATGTACAATCTGTGCGAATTACTATGAATCATGCTAATATTAAATAATAATGCCTAAAAAACAAAATTGTGTCTTTTGTGTTAATCTAAAACACCAAAATACAACAACAATGGGCCTGCTTGATTTGTCAATACCGACTGACCACAGTTTGGCATTTTTTGCGGCGAAGTCACTTGATTTCACTGGAAGTCGAGAAAAGATTGTGTGCAGCGTACGCCGAATGCGCTGCTTTGGGGGCAGCAGTGAACACCGGCGCAAGATGGTGAACATGGCGTTGGTTAATGTTATAATATTCAACAGGCTACAAGAGATGTCTTAATCAAATACAGTTAATTCTTGAAAGTATGACTTGACAGTGCCCGCAAAATAAGCAGAAAATTATTATTAGTAATATTACTCAGAAAAAATAAATGACATATGAACTTCTGGTCTTATGAAGCTCAAATTCAACTTCAAAAGATTTGGTTTAATTTTAAGGCTTTAAAATTAGTGTTTAATGGCATTACTAAATAATGTGGATTTAGTGTCTAGTTGACATATCCACCATCTTGCGTTGGTGTTCGCCACTGCCGCCAAACCGGTGCATTCTGCATACACTGCAGCCGCCAACCTTTCCTCGACTTCCGGTGAAATCAAGTCAAGTGACCTACCCGCAAAAACTGCCCAATTGTGGACAGCTGGTATGCGTGGATATTGACAAATCAAGCAGGCCCAGTGATAAAAATAAAACAATCAGATAGAATTTTTGGTAAACACTTACATAGTGTAGAGATAGGTTGCCAGGCAATGAAACATACGCCCAAAGCAGCTAAATTGTCCGGGCAGTCAACAAGAGTTGTCGCATATTTTACTTTTTTTGGTAATGAAACAACTCATTATGTAATTATCAGAAAATCATTCCAATTTGTTTGGCTTTGATAAAGTTCTCCTCCATGCTGTTCAAGTTATCTAAATTCATTGAAACTCAATATACTTGTTCGTCTCATGACCTTCAACACTGTGTATAAATTTAAAGTCAATCGGAAGTTAACTTTAGCCTCTAGAGCGTCCACAAAATTTTGAAGGTGATCAAGGGCCATAACTCAGTCAGTAATTATTGGAAACGCTGAAAATCAATAGGCTTCTTCGTCTCATGACCTTAAACACTGTGTATAAATTTAAAGTCAATCGGGTATTAACTTTAGCCTCTAGAGCGTCAACAAGATGTTTTTAAGAGATCAAGGGCCATAACTCTGACAGTAATTATCGGAAATTGCTGAAAATCAATAGGTTACTTCATCTCATGATCTTAAACACTGTGTATAAATTTAAAATCAATCGGATATTAACTTTAGCCTGTAGTGCGTTCACAAGATTTTTTGAAGTGATCAAGGGCCATAACTCTGACAGCAATTATCGGAAATCGCTGAAAATCAATAGGGATCTTCCTCTGATGACCTTAAACACTGTGTATAAATTTAAATTCAATCGGATATTAATTTTAGCCCCTTGAGCGTTCACAAGAAATTGTGGACGATGGACGGACTGATTGACGGACGGACGGGGGCGACGGCAATATAGGACCACATTTCTATGAGGGCGTATAATCATACAGCACCATGTCATTTCTTCATAACACAATTTGTAGTCTTTTGTCCATCACGTTTAATTTTAATGCTTTAAAATTAGTGTTTATGGCATTCCTTAATAACGTTGATTTAGTGTCTAGCTATAGTTGACATGTCCATCATCTTACGCCGGTGTTTGCCACTGCCGCCAAAGCGGCGCTTTCGACATATGTGCCGCACCCAACCTTTCTTCGACTTCGGGTGAAATCAAGTCAAGTGACCTTGCTGCAAAAAGTGCCAGATTGTGGTCAGCCGGTATGCGCCGGTATTGACAAATCAAGCAGGTTCAGCGATAAAAATAAAACAATCAGATAGAATTTTTGGTAAACACTTAAATAGTGTAAAAAAAAGTAATCTCCAGATAATGCTGGAGACAAAATAAAATGATACCGCACCATGCCATTTCTTCATAACACAATTTGTAGTCTTTTGTCCATCGTGTAACTTGCTAATTTTTTAATTCATGCGTCGATACCCGAGATCCGTGCATAGATTAACACCAATTAATTAAGCCACCCTAATTAAGATGGCCGCCGAAAGGTTGCAGTGTGTATTGCTCTACATTGTTTTTTAATTTGTTCTAGGATTTAATTGTTATACTTGAATGATTTTAGAATATACTCCTCATAAATTTATAAAGATTGGATTGGTAGAAAAACTTTACCTGGAAATGTTTTATTTTGGATGTATTTGGACAATTTGTCTATATTTTATATGTTTTAATTTGAAAAGAGAACGATTACTCATGATGATCACATACACCAGAGATGAACTTTTCTCACTTAACCCGACAACAACAAAAGATTATGTGAGTGATTTGTTAGATTTGTATCCTGAGCTAAAAGTGGACATCAAAATGTGTCTACTGACATAAGAACTGTTCAAGTGTTGATTACAACCAAACCAAGAAAACCCCGTAAGAACCTGAGTTGATCCCTTCAATAATTACTCACAGAAACACCCACAGCCTTGAAACTGAATTTAAAATTAACCCAAATAATTTAGTGTCAATAAAAAGAATTTCCTTTCTCACTCAATATAACTTTCATAGTTGTTCACGGAATAGTCGTAAAGGAGGGTGTGTGGCAGCGTTTACTATCAACAGTCTTGATACCAAGGTAAAGACAACTAAACAGCGTAGATCATTTGAATGCCTCGACTTATCCATTAAGATGGGAAATGTTTCCCAAAGATAAATAATTGTCTATAGGCCACCTTTTTCCAAAAAGAACAAATGCACATCAAGCCTGTTCTTTGAAGAATTTTCAGAACTCCAAGAAAGCCTTATCATAGCTGAAGGACGTCTGTGCATTTGTGGAGACCTTAATTTTCATGTTGAAGACAGCAACGACAATGATGCTCAGAAACTACTTGAACTGATTGACTGTATGGGACTGGTACAGCACGTTAACTTTGCAGCTCATTCAAAGGGGCATACATTAGACCTAGTAATAAGTCATGCCTCAGATCCCAGTCCAATTGACATTTCTGTGGACATTACACTACCATCTGACCACAGCCTCATCAAATTTTCCATGGACCTAACAGCACAACTGCACAAACGGGTGATTAGAATTTCCAGAAATGTAAAGTCCCTAGACATTGACACTTTAAAGCATTACTGGTCAGAGAACCCTATTTCATCGTTTGTAAACAAAGATACCAACCAGCAAGCCAGCCTTTACTGTTCTTACATGTATCTAAGAAATATGCTTGATACACTTGCACCCGAGCGTAAGGTAAATTTCACGGACAAACCTCGCGCCCCATGGTTCGAAGACGAACATCGCATAAAACGCAGAGAGCTCCGTCAATCCGAACGCAAATGGACAGCAACAAAATTGGAAGTTCACAAATAGATATTTCTTGATACACGAGCCCAATACAACCAACAACTGGACACAGCGAGAACTAATTATCATCAAAATCGAATATTACAAGCTAACAACAGTAAGAAATTATTTGCATTAGTGGATGAAATTACGGGTGATAAAAATCAGATGATTGAAATTTTACCAAAACATGACGACCCAACAGAATTGGCCAATAACTTTGTTTATTTCTTTGAAAATAAGGTTTCAAAAATTAGAGAACGTTTCAAAGTTTCAAATACATGTAGTGATGTCATAAATTTAACTAACAATCAAGATAACTCTTTAACGGAATTCGACAGTGTAAGTGAAGAATCAATAATGAAACTTTTGCAAACCATGAAATCAACCTCGCTCTTTAAATTGTGTATTGACTCTCTTATTCCCTGTGTGACCTCTCTTTTTAATTCATCTCTTCATGAATAAAGTTTATGAGTAAAGTTATAGATAAAGTTGTTTTTAATCAGATGCATATGTATTTATCCTGTTTTAACTTGTATTCAAAGTTTCAGTCACCATTTTAATTTCTATTGGGAAGGGGGAAGAGGTGGTTTATTACTTGTTTTACGTTCGGGCTTAAATTTTAATATCGTCTTCAATACTTCAATCTTTCGTGGAACCACAGGTCACCACACCACTCTAACCCATTATGTTATTTACTTTTATGCTCTATTTCGTGACATTTTACAACCGAACAGGTATCTATATTATTAATTGTTTGCAGTAAAATTAAAACAAAACTTATAAACAGCTTCATACAACGAGGGATCTTTGTAATGCTTTTGTGTTCTGCGGTCAACTGTCCACCGTGTGTGAGCTTAACATAATATATCGTCTGCTATAACGCAGTAAATCATCAATAAAACGAACAAAAAATAATTTAGACATGATTTAAAAAACGGCAATCTATTACGAATGCTACACGCAACTTACAACAAGGCTAAAAATAGACACCGGAAATACGTCACGCATAAAAGCTCGTATTGAGAAGACATTTAGCCTTAATTTTGTTAAATTTCTCTTTACCTGCTTAGGGATTTGTATGATTTTTTTTCCAAAACGCACTATATTGTCCTGCCGTGAATATGCCCAAACTGACATAAAGACATGGTAAATAATATTCAAAATTCCAAAATTAATATAGTGTACTGACTAGTACTGAGAGTATAAACTACCACCCAACTTCAACCCGATTATGGTTGACAATAGGCTGGATTGATTAGGTAATTAAGTGATCAACGTATTTATCGTGTTATACCGTCTATAAACCTACCTTGATTAACTACTTAATCTGTTTTGATTGACTGACTTAATCCTTGTCGGACAATTCATCAATCTAATCTTAAACATTGTTTCCTCTTTATCGAACTATTCACCAATCCAATAACTGTGATTATAATTTCAATCTTCACGTAAACCACGTGGATTCTGCACCGTCGGACATTTTAATCTCATTGATGTGAGCCGACAATATGTATAAACTAGTCATAGATGTCACATATTGTAAGGGTATATAACGCCCAAATCAAAAGACAGTCATTATAAGTCGTCTGCGTTATCACTTTGGTGGAAGCGATCCGTTAAATAAAGCTATTTCACACACATACATATCCGAACAATACAGGACATTGCTAACTACGTTTCTGATAGGCCGCGGTTACAGCACTCGGCAAACCTCGGAAGGTTCCGTTACTCTACATCTAGCTTCAGCTGTATGACGGTAAGTGATGTGTACCTACGAACTTGTAGGTTTTAAAAAGAAGTTATCAAAATTGCGTTGATCGAAGCGTGTTTAGAATTTTCAGAGTAAAGTTTCCTTGTTTGAAGAAAATCTGATTAAACTTGAAAGAAAAACAGTTTTACACGGTAGTTCGATAACTTAACCTGCTTGGTGTAGGGTACCGGAATCTACCAAGGTTTGCCGAATGCTTAACCGGTATTAGAAATCTCGCGAGAGGCGTGAAATTATGAAATGAATACGTGGCTCAAATACACACTTCTAATGTCAAAGAAAATATTTTATTTTGATGGCATTTTCTGGGATTTATGATCATATTTTGAAAGGGGTTTATGTTTTTAAATAAATAAATAAACACGCCAAGAAATGTTGACGAATATTTTGGTTGGAATAACGTAAGTGTAGTTAATTGCGGGGCCCGTTACTTGTTTTAGAGCGCGTGCTAGAGTCGAATGGGATCATGTTATAGCAGTTGGTGCCTCTCGCTCATTGTAAAGCGAGGTTTATGACCAAATAAATTTTGGAATGTCAATTTTTTGCCTTCCGTATATATTTAGAAACGGAGTGGAAGACGATTGCCGGAACTTGTTGAAAAATGTATCAACTTATGACCCGAAAAATACGGTAAAAATACGCTTTCATTCTATGGTATTACAATGTCATGTAATTATAAGCAGAGTCATTGACATAAATTTGATTGCCGTACGGGAATTAAACCTAAAAAATAACGAGGTGCACCTATTTGTTTTTATTACGTATGAATTTGAATATTTTGTTGACAGACCACCATTAAATTTCACACTCTCGGTACCCACAAATTGTAGTTCGTCTATTTATATCAATTCTCTCTCCTTCTCTTTTCTCCCCCTTTGCATGGACATTTTTGTTGATTTGTTGGTCTAGAATGGAAGAAGAGGGTTTGAATTAATATTTTCTGCCAGGTTTTGGTAAATATTCATGATTTTGAGGCGGAAGGATAACTGAGTTATCAGGTTGGCTACGGTGATAAGTACGGCAACTAGTTACATGTTTTGGGTATGCTTCTTCAAGTTGGTGTATCTCAAAATTTTGGTGGTCAACCTCATACAAATTTTAGTGCAAAGATATGGTCATTTGTTCCTCTGTCTATAGTGAAAAGCATTCAGCTCAACGAAAATTTGGGGAAAAGTTAGAGGTGGGCAAAGAGGCCAGAATTAACATTAAAGTCAATGGGGAAATTAATGGTGGTCTGCCTCCTATATGTCAACAATCTGACAGTGGACGAAAGGCCTGAATTTGATGATATGATCTCTAAATTGCCAGAAAATGTGATATATGACATTTTGATAATAAAAAAAGTGAAATGGTAAAATTTCAAAAATATTTGACAAATTTGTGAGGAAATTTTGTGATTTTAGTCCAAATTTGGTGATTTTCAGTGTTTATTTACTTTTGAAAATTAGTGGAAAATATTTTAATGTATAATTTTTACTTCTTATGCACCATAGATGTTAGACGGGAAGAAAGTACAATAATTTCACTCAATTTTGCCTAAAAATCATGAAAATTTGCCTGAAAATCTACAGATTACCCCCAATACTGCTGTCAAAATATTAATTATTCATCTGTTGTAAAATGCAACAAATTGTGTTGCATGGTTTTATTTCCTTTGTTAAATAACTTGGAAAGGATCCATGTGTTTGTCAGATATTGAAAAAGTATCCATGTGTTTGTCATAATTCTAAAAATTAAGAAATTTAGTCTAATTATGTACTGCTGAGGTATGTTAGAATTTCCAAACCATGAGTGAAGTGCATTTTGCTGCTGTGTTCCTCTGACTTAACACAATTTTAATCTTTTAAAACCTGAAATTGTTGCATTTCCCTCCTCGAGAAAATAAAATCTATGTGTTTGCAGGGAAATTTCTCTGTCTTCATTTCATTCAGACTGGCTCACCCTCCCCACCCCACCCCTTTTCTGGAACATGATATTTGGATATCCAATTGAACATATATTGACTCCAAATTTACAGTAATTGGATTTTGTGCTTGAATTGTAACCAGGCATTTTATTTTCCACAAACAAATAGTTACATATAAGATTTCAAGGATTTCTAAGACTTTTTGTTTATGGCCAAACATGTAATCCTATGACAGTTTTTCCAAATGAGTCCACACCCCAAAATTGATGTGTTGTAGATTTGTCTTTTGCAGCTTAATGTTTTACATTTTGGGTATAAATCTATTATTTGTGGTGATCTTTTAAAATGTGGCACTTGCAGAACAAAAAATATTAATTATTAACCTTTTCATACTCCTTTTATGCTAAGAATTATGTCAAAACTCCCCATTTCCACCTCATTTTGTCAGGAATTTGATTTGAAAATTAAAACAACATGCTTCCACAAAATATTTACACTATGTAATTTCAAGGATACCTCTGATTGTTAAAATTATTTAAATGCTGAAATATTCCCATTTTTTGAGAAAAAAAAGTGTTTTGTGACCTTTTTATTAGAGTGGCTGGTTATCCCCTGAATACAGCATTTCTTTCACATTTATGAATCCATATTATAAAAAATGATTCATACTTCTTACAAGTACATGTGTTTGTGTGTATGTATACAAGCCAGGGATAGAAGACCATGGCTATTAGCCATATTCCATCAACAGTATTACTTATGTGGACACAAGTTGGATTTGGTACCACAGCAACATTTTTCGGGGGTGGGCTGACAAGTTTCATTATAGTTCCATACAGTTACCTTCAATGCAACCAATTTGCAGCTTGTTTTCTGTAAGATTGGCCAAGGTTTCTTGAAATAAATGCCTTTCACCTCAGACTTTCCAAGCAATAGGGAAATATTGGCATTTTGAGACATACAAAGTGTAAATAATGGGCCATTTTGTAGAAAAAGGTAAAAAAAAATACAATTTTTGAAAAATATTCCAATATTTTGAATATTTTTGGTGGGACTGGTTTTAAACTCTTTAAATCTTTTCAGAACTTACATTTTGATAAAATTAAGAAAGAATCTTCAATTCTAGAACAGAAGGCCCATGAGCATGACCTGCAACCTGGTATACAAAACAGTACATAACTTTAAAGGGACACCATTTCTTCTGTAATTTTTTTTTTTAATTCTGTATTATAATAATTTTGCAAAAATAAATGTGAAGCTATAAAGAAAAGAATTTTGATGATATATGAACATTTAAAATCATATAGGAGGCAGACCACCATTAAATTTCACACTCTCGGTACCCATAAATTGTAGTTCGTCTATTTATATCAATTCTCTCTCCTTCTCTTTTCTCCCCCTTTGCATGGACATTTTTGTTGATTTGTTGGTCTAGAATGGTAGAAGAGGGTTTGAATTAATATTTTCTGCCAGGTTTTGGTAAATATTCATGATTTTGAGGCGGAAGGATAACTGAGTTATCAGGTTGGCTACGGTGATAAGTACGGCAACTAGTTACATGTTTTGGGTATGCTTCTTCAAGTTGGTGTATCTCAAAATTTTGGTGGTCAACCTCATACAAATTTTAGTGCAAAGATATGGTCATTTGTTCCTCTGTCTATAGTGAAAAGCATTCAGCTCAACGAAAATTTGGGGAAAAGTTGGAGGTGGGCAAAGAGGCCAGAATTAACATTGAAGTCAATGGGGAAATTAATGGTGGTCTGCCTCCAAATAACGATAAGAGTTGTGTCCCTTTATTTTTGGGAAAAAATGTCCGACAGCTAAAATTTTGAAATCCCAACACTGGTTTGGATTGTTCTTACTTGGTTTTATTTTATTTGAAAGACACCTAGTCTCAAGCATCACTCAGCATATATCTGGGGTAACTTGAAGTCACTTTACCAAAGCAAATTGGTCGTAAAACAGTCCCAATTAGCAAAAAATATCGAAAAATATCACGATTTTTAGCGTTTAATAAAACAAAGTTGAAAAAATAAGTTTGGCTTTTAGTTTCGTTTTTAATGATCAGATACCAGTCAGCCTACCTAGAGCGTTCATTCACTCATTGTAGCATTCTTCATGCCCAGACTTGGCCCGGATATCCTGACGATGAGGATAGCATCAGATGGAACAAGAACAGGTCTAGATTCCACGGCACTAAGGTCTGGGCAGGTGAAGTATACATGTAGTTTTTAATTTACCAAGTTTTTTAAAAGAGTTGAACTGACAGAATCTGATTCTAATCTTACATGAACTAGGTACCCATATTTAGAAAAGTTACCGGTTTTCTTCTGTTTTACGATCAAGTAACAGCGTATTTTTTATTACTGTATACATGGCAAAACAAATGTTGTTGAAAACATTACTTAGCATTCCTCTGGGACACTCTTGACTCCAGGTGCCTGGTCAAGTGTCCCAGCCGCCCTCCCCTCCCCTTACGGCCCTGCTTTACTTCCATCGAAAGGCTTAACCTGATGTTTGACTACCCGACTTGTATCATTTCAGCTAGAGCCAGTGGCAAAACGTAAAATTCGGATAGACGAATTTTCACGTATTGTCTGTCCATCTGAAAGTGGCCTACAAAACGTCACTGTTCGCATTACAGTCAAAATTGGTATTGTCTGTCCATCTAAAGGTGGCCTCCAAAACGTTACTGTTCGCATTACAGCCAAAATTGGTTTTGTAACACATCTCAAATACACCTGTGTCAAAATATAAATCCTTCTGTTGATTTTGAATATTAACCTACTTCTGAGAGGGACAAATGTCAAAATTGTCAAAAAAAGAAAATTGTGTTTATTGTGTTAATCTTAAACATCAAACATAGGTTGCCAGGCAACGAAACATACGCCCACAGCAGCTAAATCGTCCGGGCAGTCAACAAGAGTTGTCGCATATTTTACTTTTTTCTGTAATGAAACATATAATACACTAAAATCTGATTAAAAGTAACAACTCATTATGTAATTATCAGAAAATCATTGGAATTTGTTTGGCTTTGATAAAGTTCTCCTCCATGCTGTTCAAGTTATCTAAATTCATTGAAACTCAATATACTTGTTCGTCTCATGACCTTCAACAATGTGTATAAATTTAAAGTCTGACAATCGGATATTAACTTTAGCCTCTAGAGCGTCCACAAAATTTTGAAAGTGATCAAGGGCCATAACTCAGTCAGTAATTATCGGAAATGCTTAAAATCAATAGGCCTCTTCATCTCATGACTTTAAACACTGTGTATAAATTTAAAGTCAATCGAAATTAACATTGGCCTCTAGAGCATCCACAAGAATTTTTGAAGTGATCAAGGGCCATAACTCTGACAGTAATTATTGGAAATTGCGGAAAATCAATAGGCTTCTTCGTCTCATGACCTTAAACACTGTGTATAAATTTAAAGTCAATCGGTTATTAACTTTAGCCTCTAGAGCGTCCACAAGATTTTTTTAAGTGATAAAGGGCCATAACTCTGACAGTTATAATCGGAAATTGCTGAAAATCAATAGGCTTCTTCATTTTATGACCTTAAACACTGTGTATAAATTTAAAATCAATCAGTTATTAACTTTAGCCTCTAGAGCGTCCACAAGATTTTTTGAAGTGATCAAGGGCCATAACTCTGACAGTTATTATCGAAAATCGATGAAAATCAATAGGGTTCTTCGTCTCATTGTGTATAAATTTAAAGTCAATCGGATATTAACTTTAGCCTCTAGAGCGTCCACAAAATTTTGAAAGTGATCAAGGGCCATAACTCAGTCAGTAATTATCGGAAATGCTGAAAATCAATAGGCCTCTTCATCTCATGACTTTAAACACTGTGTATAAATTTAAAGTCAATCGGATATTAACTTTGGCCTCTAGAGCGTCCACAAGATTTTTTTAAGTGATCAAGGGCCATAACTCTGACAGTTATTATCGGAAATTGCTGAAAATCAATAGGCTTCTTCGTCTCATGACCTTAAACATTGTGTATAAATTTAAAGTGAATCGGAAATTAACTTTGGCCTCTAGAGCGCCCACAATACGGACGGCCGGACGGACAGGGGCGACGGCAATATACGACCACATTTCAATGTGGGCGTATAAAAAGCTGTATCCAGAAAATGCCATAGCCAAAATAAACTGATACGGCACAATGGCATTTCTTCATACACAATTTAGTTTTTTGCCCATCATGTAAGTCATGTAACTTGCAAAAATTTGTATTCATTCGTCGATGATAGACAAATGGTACAATGATCATGTGACAAACATAAGTGAAATCTCTACAAAAATTAAATTCAGTACGAATAGGATAGCAGCATATAGCCTTCAATAATATTTTAAAGATAAGTTGCCAGGCAAAGAAACATATGCCCACAGCAGCTAAATCGTCCAGGCAGTCAACAATACACTTAAATCTGATTGTCACGAGTAATTATCAGAAAATCATTAGAATTTGTTTGGCTTTGATTAAGTCCTGCATGCTAACGTTTAGTATACGAAACATCTAATGTATAATGGATTTTGCTGTTCAAGTTATTAAAATTCATTGAAAATCAATATACTTGTTTGTCTCAAGACCTTAAACATGAAGATTTAAATTTACCTAACAACTTGTCAGGGAATCCATCAATGTATGATCCAGTTATATTTTAATATCAACCGGTACCTAGAATTCACACGGACGGAGAGTGGAAGATGCACGATTGGTAATTACTTAGGTCAATTCTTACGTGACTAAGGTATGATTGCTGTTCCATGTTCTACGAATCGGCAGGATTAAACATCAATCAGCTACAGCCGACAAAATACAGGCGATTAGGAACACTGGCTGACATCATCAATAGGTGGACATGACAAGAATATTCTCTGAATTTTTTTTTTTTTTTTTTTTTTTTTTTTACACGAATCCTTGTAGATTCACAACTAAGCTCTTGCGAGAATCGCCACTTGACTTATTAATTATTTTACTGAACATATTATGAATAATCAGCAAGCTTGTCTTACCTTTTTTTTAGCCGATTATCAAAATCACGTGTAAATGTGCTAATTACTTAGAGTCAGATCATGAACCACATATGGTTGATTCTCTGTGACGTCATAGAGACATAATGTTGTCATTTTCCGATTCGCTGGTACTGACTTCCTATATCAGTCCATAACACATAATTTATGGTGTCTAAATCCAACAGTTTTATCGATATTCAGAAGTTTTGATCTACAGCCGCCATCTTGGATTTGACCCTGCCCACTGTCCTTATTTGGACTTCGATTTTGGTAAACTTTCTTTTCCTTACTTAGGACATCACAATGAGTCAATAGAAATAAAGGAACTTTTTGTTGCAATTTGTTCTACATCAAATGGTAGTTTGACCAGCCTAATGACCAACTAGACATTGTTTCTTGAAATTGATAGGGGGAACTTTCTCAGCCAAAAATGTAGCAAACCTTAAATATGGGAGAAAACAATAATACAAAGCTGAACTACAATAATGATGTTTCAAACTGAAAATATTATATAATACTAACCCTGCCATCACTCTTCCAGTAGATGAAAAACCCATATTCATCTACTTTCACCAAGCAATTGACTTCTAACGTTGAAGTTTCCTAAGTAAAATGTAAAATCAAATGGAATAATCTAGGATTACAACACAATCTACATTTATCAGATACATGTACATGTAATTCTTATCGTGGAAAAGCAAATAAAACAATATAATGCTTTACACAAAAGAGAGTTGATAATGGTTTTTAAATAATGTTTGTTCACATTTTGTATAATGTAGCGTCCAACAGCTGTTTCCACGATAAAATGGGCCCCTCTTTCACAAAGACTCACTAGTGGAACCTTGGCAACTGATCTACTAACCAGGGAGGGGTTTATAACTAAGCTCGCTGGGACCACACCTCTCTTCAGTTAGGAATGCGTACGTGTCAGCTAAAGAGTGACTGTAAGGAATTCCGTTCCCATGTTCTGGACCAGGATATCAAATAATTGATTAAAATGGGACTACAATGTCGCCTTGCACAATGTCTACCTTTACTCAATAATACAAACAACAAACTAAATATTTGTATAAAAATAAATATATATTATCTTCTGACCAAGATCAAATTACATAATATGTCGGACAAAAATATAACACAATGATGAGAATGATATTATTATCAAACCACTTTCAGGCTAAACCCAAATTATGGTCGACACGCATCCGCATGTGTACACGATAAATAAAATATGGGAAACTGGCACACATGTAGGCCTAATTTACAATAATATGAATATAATATTAACTAGACCTGCAAGCAGCACTGAATCGGCTTTCAGGAATCAGACAGCAAGTAAGTCATAAAATAGCCCATTCATCGAGCTAGAAATCTATACTTTAATTGTTTTGATTCAGTGAAACCTGGCTGAGAAGTATCGATTTTTGCAAGAGTACCAATTTTTTACTGTATTTTCTTTTTTTTTAAATTTTTGGGGTTTTTTTCTCCATAATATCTGATATTTTTACGAATACTTCTAGATTTTGGATCATTGTCGGGATAGTTTTAACAAGTTGTTTGGATAAATATCTTTCTGTACCCTAAATTTAAGAAACATCTATTCAGTATTTGTTTGTAAAAAAGATAAATAAAAGAACATTTTCAATAATTTAACGATTTTTCTACTTTTATCAAAGATTGGGGCCATTTTATGACACCTTAAATTATTTCAAACCTTTTCCTTTTGGATTCACGCCACAGACCACAGATAGGACTCTGAGTGAAAAAAAGTTTTTAAAAAATCGCAGGAGTCGTTTTCGAGAAAAAGGCGTCTCAAAAGGCTCTAAAAACTGAAAATACTAGATTTTCGGCGTAACATAATTTATTTACTTACCATCGAAATTATACCATTGAGATGCCATTTGATAGTCCATTAATGAAGCCATCTAAAGACCATTTATTTCATTTGGGCCGGTAATATCTGACGGAGAGATCAAGCTTTTTGCAAGAACACCATTTATTAATCCTTTTTTTTTCATTTTTTGAATACTTCCGGTATGGTGATTATTATCGAGATAGTTTTAATAACCGCTTTAGGAAATTCAATAGCAACAGAGCTCTGTAATGATATATTACAATATATGATCAGATAAAATGCCCCTGAGAAATCCTACGTTTAAAAGTGCCAAAAATGCAAAAATGTTAAAATATCAAAAATTAAATTTCAATAACTGCATAGATATTATACATTTTTGGATTCGACATTAGATCAGATATCTAAATATCATAAAGTTTTTTGAAAATCAGTAAAAATAAAAAGATAATAGAATATTTTCCAAAATTTCACGATATTAAGACTTTTTTCGATTTTCAGTTCGTTATTTGACCTATTACGGATATTTCAAAGTCTAAACGTAATGTTTCATACACAAGACTACCGAAAGGTCTCTTGATAGAGAAAGTTAAAGAAAAATCGCTGGAGCAGTTTTCGAGATACAGGCGTTCAAAAACGCTCCAAATCAGAAAATATTTGATTTTCAGCGTGCCATATTTTACTTGCTGTTCGTGGTATCTGTAAGAATTGGATATCACATGATACTGCAATTCTCGGGCAACCAAACAATATCTTAATCGTTCTAATCTGTTGATATCGGACTGAGAATTCATGTTTTTCCCAAAAGCATTCATTTTTTGCGTTTTTTTCAAAATATCTGCCATTTCTTCGACTACTTTCGGTTTATAGAAGTTTATCGAAATAGCTTTCAGAAATGTCTATTCGGCGGAAAAACGAAACTCGAGCTCACAAAATGGGCAGAAAATTCGAAAAAAATCGAAAAATAAAGGGTGATAACTCGGAATGAAACTTATATTGCTGCAACTGGATGGTCTTCAGGTATCCAAAAATGAAGGTCAATTTTGAAAATTTTTAAAAATGACAAAAATTGTCTCTCTATTTCTTTTTTTCATTTTTCGAACGCTAGAAGTCAGCGACAAAGTTTCGAAATTTCAAAATTTTCAACTGCTATCATCGGAGAAAAGATTTGATATTGCCGAAAATGTCATTTGTATGAAAATAAGTACAGAATTGACGAATTTACGGCTCTTTTTAGATTTTTTGACACCGTACAAAATTCGGCCACTTCCGGTCTGCGCAGAAGTTTTAAATATAGCCCATATGTTGCAAAAACACGGATTTATGATAGAAAATGAGGTTCTAGATCGGTATATGGGACAGGCACTGAGAAATAGGCTCCCCCGAAAAAAAAAATAATAATAATAAATAATAATTTTAGCAAAAACAATAGGCTTTCAGACGAAAGTCTGAAAGCCTAATAACACTATAGAGGTAGTAAAACACTATCAAACAATATTATAACTTGGCACCGAACACTCAGAGGGAATCACTGAATCACAAGAGAACACAAAGATAGTAAGCTGGCACTGCCAGGCAGGATACGCCCACATTTTCGAGAGATGGATAGAGAACTAGCAAAACTGAAAGTGATTTTTCCTACAATCAAAGGCCATAATTCATTAAGTTACAATTTGATATGCGCAAATATCGAAAAGAATCAAGATGTTTAGGTTATAAACATGCAATTCAAGTTTCATCAAAATCGAAATTAAAATTGTGACCTCTACAGGGTCCACAACTTTGATATACCATATTTTTATACCATTCACGTACAAACGGTGGCCATTTTGTCTGGCAATAATGATACGATTTTCTAGAAATTCGAACCCAACCTTCCGTAGGGTGTATCGGTGATAAAGTCAAATGTTTTTTTTAAACCGGATAATAATCGGGACCTCCAGAGGGACCATAGGGGATTTTTCGGACAATCAGGGGTCATAATTCAGTAAGTTATGATCCGATATGTGCAAATAACAAGAGGAACCAAGATCTTTGGGTTATAACCATGCATTTCAAGTTTCATCAAAATCAAATTAAAATTGTAACCTCTACAGGGTCCACAACCTTGATATATCTTTATTTAGGTCAATGTCAAGGTCGAACTATTTTCTAATCGACACAATAATTTCTCCCAAACGAAGGGAGCTAACTCTAGTTATTGTTCTCGTCATGGCTGTCGAAATTATCAGCGAACTCAAACGACTGATAACAAATTTAGCTTATAAACTTGAAAGTAGGCAATCCATTGATTATGTTGCAAGAGAATTAGACATGGTGTCTGGTATCTTGTCAGAGGTATCGGTGGAGTTTGAAGATTCTCAAATAGACCATGCAATGTTTGTCTTCTGCATCTGATCTTGTGAATACGGCCATGCTTCAAGTTGAAGTTCAAGAACAAGCGCAAGGAGAATCTTTTGGTGTACAACCAACTTATGTGTACGGGGAAACGGGCAGGCCAAAGACTGAAATACCATTGAGCCAGCTGGAATTTTTGATAGAGTGTAATTTCAAGCAGAAAGATATTGCCGAACTTTTTGGAATTAGTGTCAGAACCTTGAGGACAAGGCTTTCAGAGTATGGCATCAAATATGGAAATAAATTCAGTACAATATCTGATGAAGAACTGGATGTAAAAACTGAGTAGATATTAATAAACCATCCAGATGTTGGCTATAGATCTGTGAGGGCACACTTACTTAGTGATGGAGACAATGTTCAAGAAATAAGGGTTCGTGAATCTGTGAGAAGAGTGGATTTAGAAGGGTGTATATTGCAGCATCTGACCATTTTGAAACCAAACCGACGCAAATATAATGTGAGAGCGCCAAACTCCTTATGGCATATTGATGGCTACCATAAGCTCATCAGGTAAGTCTGCCAAAACTTCTATCACTAGTATTTCATTGTACGCTCACCCTGTGACTGGGTTTGATAGACAACTCGGTTAAGGCTTTAGTAGAGTTCACATATTGTTTTACTAGTTACATTACATTACACAGAATGACAAATACTCTGCAGAGGGCGCTTGGGAGTCAGGTATGTTTACCTGATGCCATTCTGCAATTGGGTTTGTTACCTCTCCATTTTTTTGGGGGGGTTGGGATGGCCAAATGGTCTAGAGTCTCGCGCTTCGATCTTTAGCTGGCCGGTCACCTCTGGCTTGCGGCTGTGGTTTCGAGCCCTGGTGTGAGCGTATGTGACATGGAGATAGGGGCGCCTTCTCAACCTCGTGGGTTTCCTCCGGGCACTCCGGTTTCCTCCCACGGCTAAAGACCCCTACGCGCAGGCGGATTATTGAAGTAAAATTGAACCATGTGTTGGTCCCGAAATGACCTAGTTGTGTTGAGTGGACGTTAAACCCCATTTCTCTCTCTCTCTCTCCATTTTTTTGGGTAGTTATATTTCTTTCATGTAGGCCCTACTGTTATGTTAATTACAAATGGGCTATAGGCAAAAGCCTGTTGATATTCATTAAATTAAAATTTTTCTTCATGGAGTTAATATGTAAAAGTCTGTTTATTAACAGATCAAATTATATTGTTACAGAGTGTGACTATTTAGATTTGTAATTAGATTTTTGTTTACTTTTTGCAGTTGGAGAATGGTTATCCATGGTGGAATAGACGGTTTTTCCAGATTACCTGTATATTTAACAGTTTCTGATAATAACAGGTCTGAGACTGTGGTTCAGAGTTTTATGGAAGCGGTCACAGTGTATGGTATTCCGCAAAGAGTTAGATCTGACAAAGGCGGTGAAAATGTTCTTGTTGCCAAATTTATGGTTGAACAAAAAGGAGTAGGAAGAGGCAGCCATATAACTGGACGCAGCGTTCACAACCAAAGGTTTGTGTTTATACTGTAGATTATGACATTACACAAGTCCAAAAACTTTATTTTTCTCATAGCTCCACTATGATCGATATGTGGTGGTTATTGCTAGCCAGACAGGGCATGCTTACCCTTCTGGAAAACCTGATGCCCTTCTGCGACTGGGTTTGTCAACCCGACATTACTTTCAGAGAGTCCACATAGCTAATATTGTTTGTTAGGTATTTTTATTGACTACCAGCTTTAAAAAACATTTAAAACATAATATAGCCTACACTCTAAAGGTCAACTTGATGAAATTAATAGTCATGTCAAATTTGTCCCTATAGCTTAATTTTAAGATTGAAGCAAAATTTCATGTTATTAAAAACAAACAGAGAAATATTTAGCTGTTACTGATAGTGATGTTAGTACTGTAAAAGTTTATTATTTCCAGTAAATGTATTTTATCTTTTCAGAATTGAGCGATTTTGGCGAGATGTGTGGACAGGCTGCATTGGATTATTTTATAATTTATTTTGCTCAATGGAGAACCAAGGTATTCTAATACCTACTGATGAACTACATCTTTATTCCCTGCACTATGTTTTTTTTACCAAGAATTCAGAACCACCTTGATTTTTTTAGAAATGTCTTTATGAGACGGCCATTGAGAACTGCCCAATGCCAATCTCCAATTCAGATGTGGACATATGGTCAAATGCTGAATCCATCTGAAACTTTGACACATGAGGTATATATACGAACTTGTGTCTTTTTATCTTTGAATCTTGCTATTTATTATCATTAAACTCATTAATTAAAACAATATATTCCACTTAAGTACTCAATTCATGTAGCACTACAGTCAAAGATATTTTGAATACCTGTAGATGTTAAATTATATAAACCACACATGCATTTTCTGCACCAGATAAATAATGAAATATTTCTGTAAGTGAAACTTTCTCAGTAGTACTTCGCCAGTATATATATAATCTTCACTATTTTTTGTTATAAAAAAAATACTTGTGTTGTAAACTTGGCCAATGTTTCTATTATGAAACTAGTTTTTTCCTTCATTCCTTATACCAGTAATACATTGTCCACTTCAATATAATTTTCATTTCAGAATATTCAAGACTTTGGAGTGAATCGAGAAGGATTATGGACTGGGAATGAACCTGATTGGGTTGAGATTCCCCAGAACTCTTGTATCATTCTTGATGATGTTGAAGAAGAATTAAGAAACCATGTTGACCCACTACAAGCATCCGATTCTCATGGAATTGATCTGTTTTGCAAAACTGTTCACTTTCTTACAAGTAAAATTGATTGATCGGATCAATAATTATGTGCTGCAGGCCAAAAATAAAAAATCTGGTCTTTCATTATGAGAGTAGTTATTTATATTATCATTATTTTATTATGATTTGTCCCATGCTTAGGGGGCCCGGTGTGGCCGAGTGGTTATGACGCTTGCCGCTCATGCTGGAGGTCCCGGGTTCGCATTCCGTCGAGGTCAACCTTGTGGAAGACAACGATAAACGGAGTCCCGTGTTCATTCGATAGAGCACGTTAAAGACACCTCAGCAGTTAAAATCGGTTGTAAGAGTAGGCCATGTGCTGCTGCCTTGGCAAAATTCACCCTCATTGCACACACTTGGCATATGCTCGTCTCTAATTAGAATTACAGTGCATAAAAATGGGATGTTAAACTCCATCTCATTTCATTTCATTTCTGTCCCATGCTTAGATTAGAGACTTGAGAAACAATTTCTTGCCAAATAGCTTAACCAAATTCCCATCATCTGAAAATTTAAAGTATCTTTTTTCAAGTGTGAATCATCAGAAAAACTTAGCTCTATACATTAAAAAAGCATTAGTATTTAGGCGAGAGATGCTAACCCTGTGAGTAGTAATAATCCTAATGCCATACTGTTGTAAAACACCAGAGTTGAAAGCCTGTAAATCACTACATGTGTTACTTACACCAATTGCTTAAGATAAAGCTTCAAAAGTGTCAAAACTCTTGACCTTTATTAAATGTGATGTTTATGGCAATGAGTATGGTATGGTAAAACTTCTTTCAAACCATTAAATGTGATAATTGTGGTAAAGTATATGTTATGATTAAACTTTTAACAAGTCATTAAATGTGATATTTATGGTAAATTTATATATATGGTTTAAACTCTAGCAAAGCATTAAATGTGTTGTTTATGGTAAAGAGTAGGATATGGTTAAACTTCCAGCAAATCATTAAATGTGATGTTTGTGGTAAAGAGTATGATATGCTTAAACTTCTATTAAGCCATTAAATGTGATATATATGGTAAATGAATATGATATGGGTTAAACTCTACCAAACCATTGAATGTGTTTGTGACAAAGGGTATAATATGGTTGAACTTCTAGCAAACCATTAAATGTGATGTTTACGGTAAAGGGTACAATATAGTTAAACCACTAGCAAAGCATTAAATGTGATGTTCATGGTAAAGAGTACAATATGGTTAAACTTCTTGCAAACCATTAAACGTTTTGTTTGTAGTAAAAAGTATAATATGGATAAACTTCTAGTGAACAATTAAATGTGATGTTTGTGGTAAAGAGTATGATCTGGTTAAACATCTTATAAAACCACGAAATGCGATATTTGTGATAAAGAGTATGATATGTTTAAACTTCTAGCAAATCACTAAATATGAGGTTTGTAGTAAAGGGTATGGCTTGGTTGAACTTATAGCAAACCATTAAAATTGATGTTTGTTTGGTTAAACTTCTAGCAAACCATTAAATATGATGTTTGTGGTATATAGTATGATACGGCGAAACCTCTAGCAAACTATTAAATGTGATGTATATGGTGAAGAGTACGATATGGTTAACCTTCCAGCAAACCATTATATGTCATGTTTGTAATATAGAGTATGATACTTCTTGCTTGTGGCGAAGTATTTGTTATCACTAAAATTCTATTCAAATGTGATGTTTGTGGAAGGTTATTGTTACTGCTAATCTTCTTTTGATTCATCTAATTGTCCAGCCATGCATTATATTTCTATACAAGATGTAAACTTTGTAAATGTTCATTATTTATGCCATGTGTATAACTGTATATAATTTATTTATCAATTATCATGTATAAGGGGCCAACGGCCTAAAAGTACAAATAAACTATTCTTATTCTTATTATTCTTAATTATTTATTTTTATATGCCCACATTCAAAAAATGTGGTTGTATTTTGCCGGCGCCCCTGTCCGTCCGTCCACAATTGGCTGGTGAACGCGATAGAGGCCACAGTTTTGGTCGAATTTTAATAAAATTTTGTGTGTAGGTTTATATCCATAAGATCTCGAACAAGTTCGAATTTGGGTTTGATTCGACAAATATTCACAGATATTTAACCCTTGATACACCAAAAATACGTTCAAATTTGCTTGAGAATGCGATAGAGGCCACAGTTTTGGTCGAATTTTAATAAAAAAAATTGTGTGTAGGTTTATATCCATAAGATCTTGATTCAACAAATATTTCTGAAGTATAGTCTTTGATATACCAAAAAAATATTTTTTAAAAGTAGGGGTATCTTGCTGGGCAACCACTTGTTCAAATTATTCATAAAAGTGCATAAAAACTACTCTTGAAAGCTTTATAATTTATTTTTTAAAAATGATTTTAAAAACAAGGCCTGCATATTCCCGTCTCCGGGGATGATCTGAAAAACACAACAATAAAATGACCCTGTCAATCAGGTTTACATATCAATGATATTATAATAGGAATATATTAACAGCAGAAGAAATTTAAACATGTTTAATTATAGCTCTAGTGTATATCCGAGAAGCTAATCTTTCAAATATATTTATAACAATTGTACTCTGATGTTTAAAAGCATTGTAGATTGCTAAAATAGACATTTTGAAAAGAAAATTATTTTTCTATGGCATTATTGGGGTTCACGAAGCTGATTCAGCAGAAATTTGTCATTTCTGTTTAAATAACATAGACTACAGCTATATTTTTCTTGTAGTTTATGTCGAGTTGCAATATAAGTTTCTTCTCCTGTTTATATAATGTAGTACATAACATAAACACGTGCTCTATCAGAGTATACAATATGGACAGCAAAGAATAATGGAGGGAATTATGAAAGACTTTGATTGCTTTTGAATCTTATGGATAAAATTAGTGAAATATCAAACAATGGTTTTGCACTACAAGAAACAGTCCCTTTAATTGATGCCAAATCCATATGCACCTACTATTATATTTATCATATGGATAATGGAGGGAATTATGAAAGACTTTGATTGCTTTTGAATCTTATGGATAAAATTAGTGAAATATCAAACAATGGTTTTGCACTACAAGAAACAGTCCCTTTAATTGATGCCAAATCCATATGCACCTACTATTATATTTATCATAGATTTCTCAAAGAAGGAATATTCTTTAAGGGATGAGGTTTGGCTAAATGTAATTGATGGGGCACATGTATTCACAGTCGTTAACTGATCGCTTTTGTGATCAAACAATATCAGCCCAATTTTTATATTATTGCTTATCGAAGAGCTTCCAGTCACTGCCTGTAAAAAATCTTTAATAGTCAGTTTGACAGGTGTGTTTACATCTGTTATATCATTTAGGCTTATCCACTCTGAAGTTATCTACCCTCCTGTAAGTAAAAAATGAAATTTTAATATTATTTGAACATTAACACTGTGGCAGCCAACAAAATATATGCACTTATGAAAAAGTGTTAAATGATGATAGTATATATTCTGAATATTCAAGACATGCATATAAAAGCTATGGCATTAACTAAAAGTATATAACTATCGTTATTTTCTTGAATTATTTCAGGATTTCAAACTTAACTGTTGAATCATATGTATCGCATACCAAATTAAGTCGGAATCAATCCCCCCCCCAAAAAAATGGGCAAGTCTCAAGCATTACCTATGTGGACTCTCCCAAGGGATGCCAAGTCAACAAACCCATTTGCAGAGTGGCATCATGTGTTCTGGAAGGGTGAGCATGCCCTGCCTCACTGGGCCTTGCTGGCGACGCCTGCCATAGAACCTATCATAGTGGACAAGGCACATAAAAATCATCACAGATTACACCGGACTCAAATCATTATCATTACATAAAATGAAGGATTAATGAACTTAGTTACGTTAAAATCATGAGTGGTAATCTTTTTCCTTATTTCAAAATCATTTCACTTTAAGACTAATGCAGTGCATTTACATTCTTTAGAAATAGATTTTATGAAAATTCCCTGCCATTTGGAAAGTTAAATGGAAAATCACTAGATATCTGAAATGCCCTCAGACCCCACTGACTTCAGTGGTGCCTGTGTATAAAGAAAAATGAACTGAACCAGACTACAATATAGTTGTTACAAAAAAATTGTTACAGAAAGTTTTTGTATTGCATTTAATAACTGTTCTCCATAACTTGTGTTTATGTGTTCCTATATATGTGACTAAAGAATAATTACTTACTTTGCAATTTTCTAAGAAATTGATGTAAATTGTAAACAATGATTTCCTCAATATTCTTTTCTTCTTGATCTGACGAATAACTTGGTTGATACATATCTATGATATCTGAGTATGTTGTTTCATGTATACTTAAAAATAAGGATGATTCCTTTGGATATTTTACCAAGAGATCATACACACCATGAAGTTTCAAACCTTAATAAAGAAAGATAACTCGTCAACTACCACTTATTTTTGTCTTATAGTTGAATCGCTGCCAACTAAGGAGGCAGCAATTAAAGTAAGAAGTTGTACAAAAAACTTTGACATCATTACACCTCATATCATGAGCATTTTTGTCTCAGCTTGTCCCAAATTTTAGCAGTATCTATAGAATTTAATACATTTTATAAGTGTAATCAACAAGAATCTGCTAAGATCATACATGTAAGTGACAATGTGCTATTTGTATGGCCCCCATGCTCACTTGATTTGACAGCATAAGATGTCTTTCTGTTTCAAAGTTTTGTGAAAGAAAAAGTGTCACCTACACTTCTACATATGGTATGTTACAGCGGGTGTGGCAGGAATTCCACTGCTAACTTAATATGTGCTGCCTCACCAGTATTGCCCATATCAAACGTTTGTAATAAATTTGGAACAATTTCAAATTTGTAAAATTAAACTCATTTTTAACGGCTTAAATGAATTACTAAAATAAGCAATACAGGGCATGCAACCCTTCCAGAAGACTTGATGCTATTCCGACTGAGTTTGCAAACTCTGCATCCATTTCTGATATTCACAAAGCTAGTATTGTCTTCATGGTAGTTCTGTTACATAAAATGAACAAAAAAATCATGAAAAGTTTGAGCGTACCATCTATAAATTGTATCATAGCCGGTAGAAATCTGTAAAATCCAAAATGTTGATGAAGAGCCAGAGCTGCACTTTGCTTTGAACCTGAATGTAGCTTCTGTCTAAAACCTGCAGCTTCAAATACATCTGCATTTTCTGTCAATAGAGTATTTAATCCTTCATTATCTAATCTACCCATCTACAAAAAATAACCAAATTCATTTGTCAGATCAGATGTCTTCTAAAATTGCAGCCAATTCATTGAATATTTTAACTGGTTCAAGGTATTTGAAATTTAACAGTAGGAGCATTCAGTTACTATATAAGTCTGACAGGATGTACTTGAAGGGAACAGAACTGAGGCAAAGCATGTTGTCTTCCCAATTAAACTTTTCCGAACACCAACAAATCCCTTCCTGATTAGGACTGAAAAACAAAACTATAATCATACCTCTTGAAGGACATACAAGACATTAGCTGGCAAAATTTCCTCAGGAATTTCTTCATCTGTTTGGAAGGACATTACTTAATATATACTTTACAAGGTGAGATCTTAGACACTGAGGTCCTTGATTCCCATTGAGAACTGAATATGACGTTGCTTTGCCAATAATTTGATATCTTTTATCACTCAGTAACTGTGAATTAACATTAAATCCACCATTTTCAAAGATTGGTGTTTGTTTGAACAATAGAGAGAAAAACTCTCTGGTGAGTCCCCCAGCATCGACACCTTCTTCACCGATAAATATCACGTTTATTATCTGCTGGAAGTCAATATCATCTAGATTTTCCATAGCAGTTTGTAGAAACTTATTACGTAAAACAGATATATTTATTTTCTCCTTCTTTTCCTCAAACACATCCACTTTAAATTTTTCAAGAGCTTCATGAAGACTAATAGGATGACTGAAAAGATAATTTAATAAATAAAGGACAATTGTTGTCTATTTAACCTTGTATTTTTTGATAAAAGTCTTATGTAAGATTCCCGTATGACCCACTGAAAAAAAAAAATATTCTGATGCCCGACAATTGTATTATACCCTTTATTATACCCTTTAAGACACTCTGTAAAGTCACAGATTGTGACGTAATTATCTCTTTTAATCTGTTTTATCTATGAGACATTAACGTCACGACAGAATTTTTTCGCAGTGGGTCAAAAGGGAAGCTTTAATAACACTCTTAATCACACAGACAAAATAGGGTTTAAATGGACAATTAGTAGTCCTTGAAATTGAGACATAGGAAATACAAATTCAAACAAATTCATCCACCTAAAAACCTATAATTAAATCATAATTTTACTGTTATTACACATCCACATCTCAGATGAGATCAACACTTTCTGTCATACAGATTCAGCAAAAACTAAAAGAGTTATAACAACCTTATAAGCCATCCTCCAACTACAGACACCTAAAAAAATTTAAATATATTTTAGAATCTTTCATATTCAAACCTTAAATCCATGCAGCAGGACTACCATAAAGATATTTCAAGCAAAAAATTTAGTCAAAATCGACTTTTAAGTAGGGTACATGAATTACATGCTATTGTTTGCTTGACAGAAACTTTCATAAAATTAATAAAATATTTTCATAAACCTTTCATTTATATGAGTAGTCTCATCACAACAACTAGCAGAATGACTGGCAACTAAATCTTCACGAAAGATTTCAAAACATATTGGGCAAGCCGTCCATCTACAAAATAATTTTTTTATAAAAATTGTAAACTCATACATATGGTGTGTTACCAAAATATAAGATCCTGTAATAATCAGGGCTGGATTTAACATTAGGCTTACAGGGCAGCAGATTTAGGCTTTTCGAGTATTTCTGACTTCAAGTCTGACTGGAGATCCACTAAATTTAAGGTCCTCTAAAATTAACCTTTAACTTCGAATAGAGAGAAGAAAACAAGGTGTTAATAATTTCACTTGACTTACATATCATGATGAATATGACTCATTTATGAAAGAAAATCTAATATTACATTGTATCCATATTTTGAAGCAGCCTGAATCTTATGTCCTGTTTAATTTCCTACATCTAGACTACATAATGATGTTGATTTATTATGATGCACTCATATAATTATCAATCAAGCATCAACAGATCTTAAAAGGTTACTTAACCTTTATTAACCATAAATATAAAGGAACTAAAGAAAATGTTTTAATGGGCCCAATTTATAAAAATTAGTTTGTTTAGCACAGTATTCCAAAGAAATTTAAATTTGTCAGATCAGTTAAAGGAAAACTGTTCTTTATATCATCTATTATTCATCTGATAGTGTCTTTTGAGCATCCAAATCCACCCAAAGAAAAAAAATTGATGTTTGTAGCACGATTTAAGCCCTTTAGGACACTTTGTGACCAGTCATTTACGTCTGGATATTGCGACTATCCAAAAAATGACGTCACATCACAAATGAAACAGATTAGTCCTTTTTCATATCATGAGAACATTTTTGGGTTTTGCTAAATTATTCTAATCTCTGATTCACATTAGAATAGAAAACTGCAATGCAATATTGGTTAAATTGAGCCCTGTTCAGTCTGTTTAAATAAAACTGATTAAAAATAATTACTGAAACATTAATAACATGAAATCAAGCATCAACAGATTTTGAAAGGTTACTTAACCTTTATTCAAACATAAAAATAAAGGACCTAAAGAAAATGCTTTAAAAATAAGTAATCAGTATGCAATAAAAGATTATAATTTTCAACATAATTATTACTTCAGTGTATCATTTTTCTGTAGCTCAGACTCTAAATCCTATAAAATATAACAGTAATTTAATACGAGTTACTATTTGCCAGTCATGTTTGACTATAAGTGCAAGATGTCCGAAAGGCATTCTGCTCAACAGGACATTTTTTGGTGAAATCATTATATTTTTCACAATTCACATGGGACATGAACATGTCTTGGTACAGTTATTCACAACAAAATAAGAGAAAATGTGACGTTTTTCAAAAATACCTAAGTAGCTCCTCAGTTAAACATACATTATGGGAGAGCAAAAACTGACTTTTGTCGGTCTTCCTTTGGGCCTCAGAAGTCATAGAAATTATAAATTAGATCTTCATTTAAATAGCAAGCCCAAAATGAACTCTGTGGACCTACGGATGGCTTGGATTGAGCTCGGATTAAAACAGGATTTCGTTGACTGATTTAATCACTATGGCGTCGTGGGCGGGGCTTTTCCGTGACGTTGACGTCATCATACTTCCGGACTGTTTTCTATTCATCTGCTTAGGGAGTCGCTTAGGGCTACCTGAAGTACAAAGGAGTACAGGCAGGCAACGCAAGAAGTCGGCTATTTATTATAATTTATTTACAATACTGACTCGTTGATTTGGCCCATTCCTTTCATACTTTAATATCCTATCGCAGACTTTCTCTTCTTATCTATATATTAAAAGTCTTAATTCTAATTTATAGTAAAAAATAAATGTATACGAATTGAATTGCAGTCCTGTCTCAAACCGAATACGCTATCGGTACTAGTCATTGTAAACATTACTTGATAATCGAGACTATATAGGTGGAGTTAACGCCTGTCAATCAACAATCGGCCATAATGGGAAAACGGTGTTGATGAATTTAACTACTATTTCTAGTAAAAAATTATAGTGGTAACAACTTTGTTCAGGATAAAGTAATTTGACTGAAATTTTTAATATATTCTTGTTTCAGCATCTATTTTTGAACTGTTATAGCAAGAATGGCTAACTCCTTGTAAAAATCTCCTATAATGTATCTTTAATTCTTGTATATAAATTTATTTTAAACAAAAAGACAAAGCATTATTTTAAATTCTATTACTGGGTTTTTTCAACAAGTGCTTAGTAATATTAGTGCCAAAACATTCATATTCTTGTCCCTGGCCATGTTCACCAGATATTCTATGTTAGCTGAACTGTGCCAGTGCTTTTGTACCATTGCTCTTGCAATTTTACAACCCCTCCCCCCTGTGATAGGTGAAGTTGGCAGCACCCTTTTTTTTCGAAATTCTTGCTGTTAATATTCTTAAAATGGATAAAATGTGTGCAAAGCACCATAATATTCCTCATCACACCACAGGGTTTAGCACAAGGCAGGGCTATTAGTGACAAAATTATTTGTAAAAAAGCAGTAAAAGTGTCCAACTTTCCAGTGGTTTACGGTATATTAACAATTTGTAATACTGGTAGTGAGAAAAAAAAAAAAAAATGTATCTTACTTATATCTGACATACATAATCCCAAATGGGTCTTATCTTCGTTTTCTTTGATTTGATAACAGGCAGTGCATCATCACCCTGTAACAGGAATAAACAATAAAACAACTTATTTGAGAACTAAGGCCCAGCTATTTTCGTATGTTTACAAGGCCTTGACATTCATCTATCTTCCGTTCGATGGTGAGTTGGCACAAACTTGGACACAAGTCGTTCTGAATCATACCTTGTGTTGCATTAGTGTGACTATGGTGTTTGACCGAGAAGTCGCAAAAACGTGACTATGGCATTTGAAAAAGGTTAAGGGGCATAGTCACCAGTCAAATACTTTTTGTTGGAGCAATTCTTATTAATTCTAATTACTGGTATGTCTACTTTAATGCTAGCTATGTCTGAAACATTTGTTGTTATCCAGAGTTTTATTTAGTTACACAGAGATTCAAAATTAATGACTTTTATTTTCAAATGTGAAAGATTCTTACTCTTTCTAAATCTGGCATTGTGTCATTTCAATTATTTTGAATTGACTATATGACAATCATTAAATAAAGTACCACTGCCGTTTGTCTATTCCAAATCCAATAACTCACCTCACATTCTTCTTTAATATGGGACTTCAGTTGTATTATGGGAATGTCTTTCTCACAAATAAGACACTTTTCAATGGGACAATCATCTGTTGGCTACAATATTAATAATAATAAAAAAAGCATAAACTTGTGTTTTACAAAAGAGCCGCCCTAAAATTAGCAACCAAATGATATGCTCACTTATGAATAAGTGTCAATGATCTAATGTCCTGCCTCGGACTTGAATAAAAAAATTATTTAGATTGTGCCTACCTCAGATTTATATGCTGCGATGTCCATATTCAAAGCTTGCTGGAGAGGCCTGATGAAAATAACACACTGTATAGCCTGATCTTTGGGGTGGAATAATTTCCAGGCATGTTCTGTTGCAGGTCCTGAGTAATTCAAATCCCCCTCCTCCTTTTAACTTTGGATAATGTTCAAGGACGCTCTCCTTGAAATAAGCTGGATCTAGAGATTTATCCAATACTAGCCTCTTTTCTCCTAAACCAGCCATAAAGAGATTTACTTTCATATCCTTGGTTGGGACATAATCCTGAAGGCAGAAATAAATTTGTATTATAAGTTAATGAATTCTGTGAGTATGAATAGACCAGGCTACAAAAAAAGAAGTTTTACACTTGTTTGTAGAATACAGAAGGTCTTGTTATATTCAAGCACACATGCATCATATTACATTTATCAAAGCATATTTTCTGTAGTCATTTTAATGCCATTTGAAGAGCACTTTAAATATTTCAAACATTTTAAAGCGTTGATGTGTAAAACTTAAGATTAATTTTAATTAAACATCTGTAATAAATACCTGCTGTGGATCTGCCAAGCATAAAAATTTATGCGACCACTTAAGACTGTCTCTGTTGAGTTACCGGTACTCGTCTGGGGTTTGATCTATTGTATGGAGTAAAAAGCCTGCGAATTTCACTAGATGACGTAACGGTGGGCCTAGTTATAGGGGTGCTAGTAGTAGAAGTGTTGGTTAATAGTCTCCTGATTTCACCATCGGCACAAGATGATCCAGGATCATTGGCAGCAGGTCTCCTTGCAGTTTCTCTTGGTGTGACGCTCGCTTCTTCTAATGCAACTACAGCTTGTCGTAGCAGATCTACTGTTTTATTAATGTTTAAATTCATTCTACTGAAATTAAAGAAATGAAAATGAAATGAGATGGAGTTTAACATCCCATTTTTATGCACTGTAATTCTAATTAGAGACGGGCATATGCCAAGTGTGTGCACTGAGGGTGAATCTTTAACGTGCTCTATCGAATGAGCACGGGACTCCGTTTATCATCGTCTCCGATGGACTAGAACGCTTTTCCATGTCAGCCCCCACCTGACAAGGGGGAACCCAGTCGGAAAAATCCACAAGGTTGACCTTGACCTCACCGGGATGCAAACCCTAGACCCCCAGCATGAGCGGCAAGCGTCCTAACCACTCGGCCACACCGGGCCCCCCAAAGAGCAGTAACATCAACTGCTTCACATGAAAAGGTTCATACTAGAAATAGTACAGATCTCTACTCCAAGGCATATCACAGATTGTTAAAATGGGCTAACAGTGGTTTCACCTTTTTAAGTTCACCCATGGCGGCCATGGCCATAGCATAGTGGTTTCACACTGGTGTTGTCATCGAATTTAACATATTGGTTTGGCACAGTCTAGACCTATGAAAATATGAGTATATTTATCCTAGCAATTCAAGTATTATATATCCTGTACATACTGTAGTGTAGTAGTCATTGACATTGGATAGGGACATCGTCATATATGTATTGATGTATTCAATATTCATATGACATGTGAATGTATACTATAGTATAGTCATGACATTAGTCTGTAGTAGAGAGAAGTGATTTTTTCGTCTTTTCACTTTCGAAAGAGATCTAAAGGCTAGAGTACCACAATAGAATCATATAAAGAAAAAAGTATACGTACCATTGAATTCATTTATAATATGCCTATAAATAATAATACTTAATGTTGAGTAGGCCTGTAAATACACGGTAACTGCAAAAGCTTTTTTCTGCGAAAAGTACCGCGCTTCTGGTAGTACAACAACAAACTAGAGTTAGCTCCCTTCGTTTGGGAGAAATTATTGTGTCGATTAGAAAATAGTTCGACCTTGACATTGACCTAAATAAAGATAATTCAGTGGAGAAATGTAAGTAATGACAACGCGATATGTCATCTAATGCTTATGGTAGATGTTTCAGATTGTAAAATCAATTGTGCATAAGAGGTTATATGTATTTTGTATTAGAGGTTTCTTGTATTTTGTCTTTTGCAATAGACGTATGAGGTATTTTGTATTAAATGTTTCTTGTATTTTGTTTTTTGCGTTAGACGTTTTAGGTATTTGGTATGGCATTATGTTACATGTGTGTTTTGAATTAGACATTTCTACATAGCATTAGGTTTTTGCCGCTTTCCCCCGCCATATTCCATTGTGTTTGTGAGCCAGTGATTACTATTAATTGTGTTATGGTTAAAGATCTTAGTTTTGTGCTCTTACTCATAATATACTTTCATTAAACAAACACTGGCTATCGGATTTATACATGACAATACCGGTGTTCACCAAATGAGGGGCTGTAGAGCTGGAAAGCATAAACAAAGGACAATACGAGTTATCACCACCAATAGAGTTGACAATGTTTATAAACCTAATCAATTCAGTGAGATCACGCTGTCTCTGTGCTATGGAACTTTAACAGTATTCGCGTACAAACAGCGGCCATTTAGTATGGCAATTTTGGTCCAATTTTTCCGAAATTCAAACTCAACCTTCCTTAGGGCGTAACGGTGATATAATCAAACGATTTTTTTAATCAGATAATAATTGTGACCTCCAGAGGGACCACAAGCTAAACAAAGGCGATTTTGCGTATAATCAGGGGCCATAATTCAGAAAGTTACGATCCGATATGCGCAAATATCGAAAGGAACCAAGATCTTTGGGTTATAACCATGCATTTCAAGTTTCATCTTAAATCGAATTAAAATTGTGATCTCTACAGGGTCCACAACCTTGATATACCAACAGTATTCGCGTACGAACGGCGGCCATTTTGTATGGTAATTTTGGTCGGATTTTGACGAAATTTGAACTCGACCTTCCTTAGGGCGTAACGGTGATATAATCGAACGGTTTTTCAAATCGGATAATAATTGTGACCTCCAGAGGTACCACGAGCTAAACCAGCGGCTGCCAGGCAGGATACGCCCACATTTTCGAGAGATGGATAGAGAACAAGCAAAACCGAAAGTGATTTTTCCTACAATCAAAGGCCATAATTCATTAAGTTACAATTTGATATGCGCAAATATCGAAAAGTATCAAGATATTTAGGTTATAAACACGCAATTTAAGTTTCATCAAAATCGAAATTAAAATTGTGACCTCTACAGGGTCCACAACCTTGAAATACCATTTTTTAACAGCAGCCATTATGTATTGTAATTTTGGTCCTATTTTCCCGAAATTTGAACTCAACCTTCCTTAGCTTGTAACGGTGATATAATCAAACGATTTTTTAAATCAGATAATATTTGTGACCTCCAGAGAGACCACAAGCTAAACAAAGGCGATTTTGCGTATAATCAGGGGCATTAATTCAGGACGTTACGATCCGATACGCGCAAATTTTAAAGGACTCAAGATCTTTGGGTAATATCCATGCATTTCAAGTTTCGTCAAAATCGAATTAAAATTGGGACCTCTACAGGGTCGACGAGCTTGATATACCATTTTTCAACAGTACTCGCATACGAACGGTGGCCATTTTGTATGGTAATTTTGGTCCAATTTTTCCGAAATTCGAACTCACCCTTCCTTAGGGTGTAACGGTGATATAATCAAACGATTTTTTGAATCGGATAATAATTGTGACCTCTAGAGGAACCACAAGCTAAACAAAGGCGATTTTGCATATAATCAGGGGCCATAATTCAGGAAGTTACAATCCGATATGCGCAAATATCGAAAGGAACCAAGATCTTTGGGTTATATCCATGCATTTCAAGTTTCATCAAAATCAAATAAAAATTGTGACCTCTACATACAGGGTCCACAACATTGATATACCATTTTAAACAGTATTCGCGTACGATCGGCGGCCATTTTGTATGGCAATTTTGGTCCGATTTTTCCGAAATCCAAACTCAACCTTCTTTAGGGTGTAACGGTGATATAATCAAACGATTTTTTAAATCAGATAATAATTGTGACCTCCAGAGGGACCACAAGCTAAACAAAGGCGATTTTGCGTATAATCAGGGGCCATAATTCAGGAAGTTACGATCCGATATGCGCAAATATCAAAAGGATCCAAGATCTTTGGGTAATATCCATGCATTTTAAGTTTCGTCAAAATTGAATTAAAATTGGGACCTCTACAGGGTCGACAAGCTTGATATACCATTTTTCAACAGTATTCGCATACGAACGGCAGCCATTTTGTATGGTAATTTTGGTCCAATTTTTCCTAAATTCGAACTCACCCTTCCTTAGGGTGTAACGGTGATATAATCAAACGATTTTTCAAATCGGATAATAATTGTGATCTCCACAGGAACCACAAGCTAAACAAAGGCAATTTTGCGTATAATCAGGGGCCATAATTCAGGACGTTACGATATGATATGCCCAAATATCGAAAGGAACCAAGATCTTTGGGTTATATCCCTGCATTTCAAGTTTCATCAAAATCTAATTAAATTGTGACCTCTACAGGGTCCACAACATTGATATACCATTTTAAACAGTATTCGCATACTATCGGCGGACATTTTTTATGGCAATTTTGGTCTGATTTTTCCGAAATTCAAACTCAACCTTCTTTAGGGTGTAACCGTGATATAATCAAACGATTTCTTAAATCAGATAATAATTGTGACCTCCAGAGGGACCACAAGCTAAACAAAGGCGATTTTGCGTATAATCAGGGGCCGTAATTCAGGAAGTTACGATCCGATATGCGCAAATATTGAAAGGAACCAAGATCTATGGGTTATAACTATGCATTTCAAGTTTCATCAAAATTAAATTAAAATTGTGACCTCTACAGGGTCCACAACCTTAATATACCATTTTTTAACAGTATTCGCATACGAACGACGGCCATTTTGTATAGTAATTTAGGCCCGATTTTTCCGAAATTTGAACTCGACCTTCCTTAGGGTGTAACGGTGATATATTCGAACGTTTTTTTAAATCGGATAATAATTGTGACCTCCAGAGGTACCACAAGCTAAAATAGGTGATTTTTCGGACAATCAGGGGCAATAATTCAGGAAATTACGTTCCGATGGGCGCAAATATCGAAAGGAACCAAGATCTGAGGGTTATAAACATGAATGTAAATTTTCATCAAAATTGGTTCAAAATTGTGACCTCTATAGGGTCCACAAGCTAAAAACATGATTTTTCGTACAATCAGGGGCCATAATCCATGAAGTTTTGATCCGATACATGCCAATATCGAAAGCAGCCGAGATCTTTGGGGGATAAACCTATATTCCAAGTTTCGTCAAAATCGGGTAAGAATTGTGACCTGTAGAGAGTCCACAACGACATAATACGTCCACATGAAAATGTGTTTAAAGTGCTCATAAGACGACAAACTGAAACTCGGCGTAGTGATGGACAGTGGTTATTATATGCACATTACGGAAAGTTAACATCAATCTGATTAAAAATAAATCAGCTATCTTCACTCAAAGTTGCAAATATAGACCTCCCGTAAAAACGACTTGGCCAATTAGTGACGTCACAGTGTACAAATGCATATTCGGAATGTTTATTCCTTAATTACCTATATACAGCCGGCGTGTGTATTCATTAACGCCTGACTGGTTCCTTAATCCCCTAATTAAATAAAACAACTGACTACGGAATAATCTGTTTTTTTAATTTAGAATTTGTTTTATAAAGCCGATTGCTGTAGCATTGTCTTTTTAATCAGAATAAGCCGACCGTAAACTAACAATTGGCTTCTGATTGAAACACGATAGGTGTAGAATTGGTGTAGCCGGCGCTACGGACATCTATGTAGCCAATTGAAATAATTAATTGTCGGCATTTAAGAAACGAAATGGTTTTAAGTAGTAATCATATAAATAAATCATTAACACGTGTTATTGGTCATTCTATCATACACCGAGAGAATGGAAGCAGAATATTTAGAGTTATCCTATAGCAGTAGTTCTTTTAGCTCTGGCAATGTATCGGATACAGATACGTCGCGAGAAATGATAACTATAGCGCCATATATTATGTTTGAGCCGTATCTATCTGACTGTGGCTCCATAGAGGATGGCGATGTAGATGATACCGGATCTAATAATGAAAACCATCCGATTGTTGCGAGACTAGATTCATTGATTTCATTAAATTATCTATTTACAGCTTTTATAAATAAATTGATTTCATTAAATTATCTTTTTAGCTGTAAATAAATTGATTTCATTAAATTATCTATTTACAGCTTTTATAAATAAAAGAATTGATATTACATGTACACAGCCTGCCCTATAGTAGTAATTTACACACAAAGGATATTTAAACTAAAATTGCTTCAGCATTCCACAAAATTTACATCCGTTATAATCGAGAGCCGTTTTCGTTCAGTTTGGGTTTCAATAACAGAATTACCTCGTGATATAATCGTATATGTCCATGATACAACACCTCAAAGAAGACTTGCTGTGTTCTATTTTTAGGTTCAAATAATCCGACCATATCAGAAAGCATGCATTTGCACCTTGCACGGTGAAATAATCGTATATACGACCCATGAGATGCCATGATATAACTGTCATCAAAGGGAAGCGTGCATGCACCAATTGGGATGTGTTCTATTTTTAGGCTCAAATAACCAGACCATATCAGAAAATGTGCACGAATAATAATAAATGACTAACGATTTTTTTTATATGTAACGAATAATAAATTACGTTTTGCATTTTGCAATTCTAAATTAATTCAATGTTTTTAAGCGCTTTAACAATCAGATTCACCAATCAATTGTCGTCAATAATCTTAACTCGCTGAGCAGAATGGGTTCGATAATCAACACCAGATTTAAAAAAAGGCAGGTTATCGTTTATTATTTCAATTGGGAATTTAATTGGCATTTATTTAATTAGGTGATTGGCGGTTGTTGAGACCGCGATTAACACTGCTAGTTCTCCTTTGTTTTGTTTTATCTGCGAGTATAAAACTTGCCAAAATGTATTGTTGAAAATTTGTGCATATTTAGTAATACTTTGTTGTTTTTCTTTTATCAAATATTTAACGAACTTGATTGACCTTCCACTTACCAGTGGCTTGTTCGCACCAATTTATCGATTGGTATTGATATCTACGACAAGCATGTCGTCAAGGTGTAGCTCACTGATTATTAACAATTTGTAGGGGCTTGTAAAAAAAAAAGATTGCATGTCGTGTAAATATTTATTTTGTTTTTGTGTAGGTCATCAGCATATTATTCGTTTTAAATAAATATTATATAATTTCATGAGAAACGATGATTATCAAAGAACCGTAAGTGCAACTAATGTTTTATCGTTTGGTTGAGCCTTTTACTAACCACGTGGTTCTTGATTTTTTCTTTCGTGTTTTGAATATATATATATTTCCCAAACGTCGTATACCAGAGTCCCAAACTTCGTATATCCGAGACCCAAACGACAGATATCAACTCTCGCGTCATGTTTTTTTTACTACTCCATAACAATTAATGGTGTGTTTATTTCATAATAAACAATGAAGTTTATTCGACAATAAGTACAACTCGGTTAATTAACTGCTTCTATAATAACAAGTGGGATGAAACAGCCCGATAGCAAATCAGGTGTGGGATGAAACAGCCCGGGGTGAACCAGTCGTGGGATAAAACGACCCGCATCCGCCAATCCGTAATTAAATTGTTGACAAACGCAATCCACTCTGTCCGTAATATTTCGTCTTTGGGAAATTTATGAAACGTCGGTACATTATTCCCCTTTTCTCTGCTGGAATTTCCACAACTCTCAATAATACAACGATAATTCGGCATCGTGAAATACACTCGGAAATATTATAGTAACAAATAAAATCTATTACAATTCAAGACGAGAAAGGTCTGCGTTTGAAAATGCTTTGAATTATATAGTGATGTGTAGCTTACATAATTACGAGCTAATGATTACCGACAATACACACTTGTTAACTGTTGGTATGTTGATACAGTGATATATTATACAGGCAGTGATATATTGGATAGATAATGTGTATAGTATGTGTAGTGCCTGTGACGTCATCAGCCAATCAACCGGATTAAGGTCGTTCATGAAAATTTGAAAACCGTTTTTGGCTGTCCCATACTAAAACGTAAATAGCTCAGTTAATTTTAATCAGATTGATTTGAACTTTCCGTAATATGGATTTAGTAATCATTGTTTATTATAATATGTAATAGAAAATTATGATCTTATGTGCACTTTAAAAAATTTTATAAAACGGCTGCCACTAAAACCATCATTATTTTAATCCAACGTTTCGTAGGTAAATATAACACTACATCATCAGGGTAATACAAATACTAACTGAAAGGCAAGTAATAAAACCAATGACATCACAAAAATCCTTAGTTACGTAGATATACAAAATCAAAGATCTATGACGTCATAGTTAGCAACAAGGAAAATGAAGTTAGTTTCACAATAAAACGCCTATTATAGATAATTATCATTAAATTTAATCAGATATTAAAAATTGTAGATTCTAAAAAAAAATAAAATAAAATAAGTTAAGCAGGCGGTAAGAAAGGTGGGAGATTGTTATGTACAGAAGAAAGTTTCAAAAGTAGGATTATAATTATTTGGAGAAGTTTTTTATAGTATCTGGGTTATGTTCATTCAGACCATTAGGCAACACATTGTTCAGTCTATGCATCCATAGAGATTCCGCAATATTCAGTTGTTTTCGATCTTCATTATATACTTGCTGGAGAATGGTACATGTATAATTATGGTTGGGTATGTTAAAATGGGGGGCAACATGTGGGGCTTTACCTGCTTTTTGCAATTTGATATTGGATCTGTGACTGTTCAATCTGGTGCTAAATGGGGTAATAGTTTGTCCGACATATTGGATTCGGCAAATTTTACATGTTAAACAATAAATAATAAATTTGCTTTGACAATTAGTAGAATGTCTGATTTGAAATGTTTGAGAGTCTTTGTTTTTAATCTTATCAGTCTCTTCAAGAACTGCGCAGGTTTAACACCTTGGTTTATGGCACGGCTTACATCCCCAAGATTCAATATTAGTATAAGTTTTATTCGTCCGCAATTTGTTGGCTCTCAAAATATCTCCAATTGTCTTATTTCGTCTTTCGGCTATAATTATCTTGCTGTTCTCTATTACTTTTATCATCCTGGAGCTAGTTTGAAGGAGTGTGTGGTCGTTGGCCATTACACGTAAATTTGGTTGGCGGGGATCGTACGTTGTAGTCCATGGTATAATTTTATCCTTAGTGTCTTTCTTTTTGGTTTTGTATTGGACGAGTTCTTCTCGAGTTTTGTTTTGAATTTTATGGAAAGCTTTGTTGATCGTTTTCTTTTTATAGCCACTGTTTTTAAGGTATTTTGAAAATTTCTTGAGGTTGATGTCTGTCCAATCTGGTTTGCTACATATTCTTTTTATCCTAATCGCTGTCATCCAGGTCACATTTTCAACTCTATTCCATACAGTGGAGCGATGATGTAGTGTTATATTTACCTACGAAACGTTGGATTAAAATAATGATGGTTTTAGTGGCAGCCGTTTTATAAATTTTTTAAAACACTATTATTCCTGCCATATGTATCTAGTTCTAGAACTGAGATCACCATCGACATCTTCATGATTGGTTTTTGTGTACAACTTTTTATATTCGGATATTTCACATGAAAATGTGGGCGTATAAAAAGGTGATTTTTCGGACAATCAGGGGCCATAATTTAGGAAATTACGTTCCGATAGGCGCAAATATCGAAAGGAACCAAGATCTTTGGGTTATAAACATGCATGTCAAGTTTCATCAAAATCGGTTCAAAATTGTGACCTCTATAGGGTCCACAAGCTAAAAACGTGATTTTTCGTACAATCAGGGGCCATAATCCATGAAGTTTTGATCCGATACATGCCAATATCGAAAGCAGCCGAGATCTTTTGGGGATAAACCTATATTTCAAGTTTCGTCAAAATCCAACAAGAATTGTGACCTGTAGAGAGTCCACAAACAATTGTGGACGGACGGACAGACGAACAGGGGCGACGACATAATACGTCCACATGAAAATGTGGCGTATAAAAACCGTTAAACTACCCACGCCTTCGTCCAATGAGTCCCGCATTGCCATACATGGAATTTTATAAAGGAATACAACAAAAATACAAAATTATGAAAAATCTTTAAAACGATATACAAAAGGAACTTTTAATAAAATAATAATCGTCATTACAATATTAATTTAAAAAGATAGGTTGCCAGGCAACGAAACATACGCCCACAGCAGCTAAATCGTTCGGGCAGTCAACAAGAGTTGTCGCATATTTTACTTTTTTTTTTGGTAATGAAACATTTATAATACACTAAAATCTGATTAAAAGTAACAACTCATTATGTAATTATCAGAAAACCATTCGAATTTGTTTGGCTTTGATAAAGTTCTCCTCCATGCTGTTCAAATTATCTAAATTCATTGAAACTCAATATACTTGTTCGTCTCATGACCTTCAACACTGTGTATAAATTTAAGGTCAATCGGATATTAACTTTAGCCTCCAGAGTGTGCACAAAATTTTGAAAGTGATCAAGGGCCATAACTCTGACAGTAATTATTGGAAATTGCTGAAATTCAATAGGCTTTTTCGTCTCATAACCTCAAACACTGTGTATAAATTTAAAGTCAATCAGTTATTAACTTTAGCCTCTAGAGCGTCCACAAGATTTTTTGAAGGGATCAAGGGCCATAACTCTTACAGTAATTATCAGAAATTGCTGAAAATCAATATGCTTCTTCGTCTCATGACCTTAAATACCGGTATAAATTTAAAGTCAATTGGATTTTAACTTTAGCCTCTAGAGCGTCCACAAGATTTTTTGAAGTGATCAAGGGCCATAACTCTGACAGTAATTATCACAAATTGCTGAAAATCAATAGGCTTCTTCATTTCATGACCTTAAACATTGTGTATAAATTTAAAGTCAATCAGTTATTTATTTTATCCTCTAGAGCGTCCACAACATTTTTTTAAGTGATCAAGGGCCATAACTCTGACAGTAATTATCGGAAATCGCTGAAAATCAATAGGCTTCTTCATTTTATGACCTTAAACACTGTGTATAAATTTAAAGTCAATCGGTTATAAACTTTAGTCTCTAGATGAAGGGCCATAACCCTGACAATTATTATCAGAAATTGTTAAAAATCAATAGGATTCTTCGTCTCATGACCTTAAACACTGTGTATAAATTTAAAGTCAATCAGATTTAAACTTTAGTGTCTAGAGCGTCCACAAGATTTTTTGAAGTGATCAAGGGCCATAACTCTGACAGTAATTATCAAAAGAATAATGTGCATTTTATTTTTTTTAGTCATTATTAACATGTGGTATGTCGGATAAGTTATTAGGGGGTGTCAGTCACGGAAGAATTTATTCTTCTGAGAAATTCGCAGTGTAGACGTCAGTATTTGGCGTCAAACGAAATATTGGAATATTGCGGTATTTTCGAGGGTCTTAAAAATATCGTCAATATAATTTCGAAACTGCAATATATTAATTTATTACCGTTCAGCCCTACTTAGGATTAGATGCAAACTATTTATTTTGAAGTTTACATAAGACTGTGAAAAATTAAAATGTTTTATAGAGCAAGTTAAAGAGTGTTTACCTCATCCCAGCAATCAAATACCCCTCCCTTCAAAAGAGCATCTGGCACTGTTTTACGCCAGTTGAACTCGAAAGGTTTGGCCATGGGGTATAGGCCTACTTAACTAACTCCAGATTCTGAAAAATAAATAAAAGGTTTAATATTTAATGGAAGCTCTATTATTTAGGTTCTGCATGCTTTAAGCAAATCTGCAACTTCTATTCAGAAATCCCCTGAATAAATGAAAGTTTGCCAGGATACAAAACATATGCCCACAGCTATATAATTCACTGTAGCCCTGGTACCATTTAATCTGGTGTATCTGGCAATAAATTTCTTTCTCATTTGTTTAATATGAAATCTTTGTTTGTAAAGAAAGGTTTCCTAGCAACGAAACATACACCCACAGCAGGTAAATCGTCCGGGCAGTCAACAAGAGATGTCGCATATGTGTTTTCGGTAATGAAACATTTATAATACACTAAAATCTGATTATGTAATTATCAGAAAATCATACGAATTTGATAAGTTCTCCTCCATGCTAATGTTTAGTATACGAAACCTTTAACATCATGGATTTAGGTGTTCAAGTTATCAAAATTAATTGAAAATCGATATACTTGTTCGTCTCATGACCTTAAACACTGTGTATAAATTTAAAGTGAATCAGTTATAAACTTGAGCTTTTAAATATTTTTTGAAGTGATGAAGGGCCATAACTCTGGCAGCATTTATCCGAAATCACTGAGCTTCTTCATCTCATGACCTTAAACACTGTGTATAAATTTAGTGTCAAACAGCCATAACTCTGGCAGTATTTATCGGAAATCGTTGGAAATCGATGGGCTTCTCCATCTCATGACCTTAAACACTGTGTATAAATTTAAAGTTAAACAGCCATAACTCTGGCAGTATTTATTGGAAATGGATGGGCTTCTTCATCTCTTGACCTTAAACACTGTGTATCAATTTAAAGTCAATTGGATATTAACTTTCGCCTCCATAGCTTCCACAAGATTTTTAAGTGATCAAGGGCCATAACTCTGGCAGTAATAATCGGAAATTGCTGAAAATCAATGGGTTTCTTCGTCTCATGACCTTAAACATTGTGTATAAATTTAAAGTGAATTGGATATTAGAGCGTCAACAAGGATTTTTGAAGTGATCAAGGGCCATAACTCTGACAGTAATTATTGGAAATCACTGAAAATCAATAGGCTTCTACGTCTCATGACCTTAAACACTGTGTATAACTTAAAAGTCAATCAGATATTAACCCCTTGAGCCCTGACCACCTGGCCCAAATTTGAGGTCATGCCTAGGCACCTTGACTACAATACAGTTCTGGAGTTTTGGACTAGAAACACCGAACACCGAGGAAAAACGCTCTATTCCACCGTGGAATCTCGTAGAATCGCTAGCAGAACGCCAGCTAGCCAAATCACAGCGAAATAGGGTGTTTAACGGTGGAACACGGTGAATCACTTGAGTGCCGATATCATCCCGATGTAAGCATTTTGACGAAAAATGTAATTCATTTAAGTTGAATAGACGATGTGTTAACCGTGGGCGAGGCATCTACGGTCGTATTTTTTTTTATTTGTATTTCTGTACATGTATAACGTGGTGCCACAATGTACGCGTATGCAAACAATGAATAAATTACAATTTTGTAAACGTATTATTTCATCTTGTTGGCTGCTATCAAATCCAAACTTTAAATTATACACGATGAATTTTACACATTACTTCATTACTGGCAGCTTTAGTGTATCTCAATAAACCCTCCATATCGCACACAGTCACTGTCATAAAACACTTCCCAAGCCACGTGGACTGAAACCTGCTAACACATGATCGTTGGTTTGACACAGATATTATTCTTACGCTACGTGGGTATCACGTCATTTGTGACTCGATATAAACAACATTTGGGACTCAATCTATAAATGATAATTTATGTAGAAATAGTAATAATTTATCTTTTTTCGTTTTAGATGATGGCCGAAGACAGATAATGAATATTAATAAGAAATGAACAAATTCTTAATATCAGTTGTCTGTTACTATTCAATTAATAAGAAAAACACGGCTAATACCTGTCTATCTGTACTATTTATTTAAAAAAAAGTTGTTGATTAATTTGGCCTTCATGAACTGCGCGCCAACACTCTTAAGTAAGCTTGACACCATCCAATACAAAGCTCTGTGTATTGCCACTGGCGTAAGGCTCGGGATTAAGAGAGAGGCATTACTACAGGAAGTCAGAGAGTTGACCCTATCCCTAAGAAGAAAAAAACTAGCGACAAGGTACTGGGTTAAGATCTCACAACTAGGAGAGAGATCCCCAACATTTGTCAGTCTACAAAAAACAAGCCAACAGTGAGGCTGATGTCCCCCGCCAAAATCCCAAAATAAATAGATGACACATATTAATTAATCGCACATTTATTTTTTTCAAAAGTATTGAGCAATCAAACTATACACTAAGATTCATCACTCTCTACCAGATAGAATCAGACATTGTTCATCATCGAACTCCATCAAGACATTCACCTAATGTACGCCTACACCTAGTTTAAACATTCTACCTTAATTAGAAGGAAAATTTTTGTGTTTCAAAGTCTAGAGCTATCAGTTGCTTATCGCTCTGCTTACCCTCAACAGAAAATGTTCATTATTGAACTTAGTCAAGGTATCGCTGAAATAAAACTATATACCAAGTTTCATCACTTAATTACAACTAAAGTTATTGCGTCCCAAAGCATCAACCAATCAAATTGCTTATCTCTGCTTACCCTAAGCAGAAAATGCCCATCTTCAAACTCCATCAAGGTATTGACCTAATTAACACCTACATCAAGTTTGAATATCCTAGCTCAATTTGAAGGAGAGTTATAATGTTCCAAAGTCTCGGCCAATCAAATTGCTCATCGCTCTGCTTACCCTGAGCAGAAAATGCGCATTATTGAACTCAGTGAAGGTATTGATGAAATGAAACTATATACCAAGTTTCATCACTCTAACTTAATTACAACTCAAGTTATCGCGTCCCAAAGCATCAGCCAATCAAATTGCTTATCTCTGCTTACCCTAAGCTGTAAATGCTCATCTTCGAATTTCATCACGGTATTGACCTAATAAACACATACACCAAGTTTGAATATCATAGCTCAATTAAAAGGAGAGTTATTATGTTTCAAAGTCTCAGCCAATCAAATTGCTTATCGCTCTGCTTACCCTGAGCAGAAAATGCTTATTATCGAACTTAGTCAAGGTATTGATGAAATAAAACTATATATCAAGTTTCATCACCCTAACTTAATTACAACTTAAGTTATCGTGTCCCAAAGCATCAACCAATCAAATTGCTTATCTCTGCTTACCCTAAGCGGAAAATGCTCATCTTCGAACTCCATCAAGGTAATGACCTAATAAACACCTACACCAAGTTTGAATATTCTAGCTCAATTAGAAAGAGAGTTATTGTGTCCCAAAAAGTGTGACAGACGGACAGACAGACAGACGGACAGACGGACGGACGGACGGACGAACCCATTTTAATAGTCCCCTGCTTTCTTCGAAAGGCGGGGGACAACAAAATATGTAAGAGATCCCAAAAAGAAAACCTTCAGCCAGGGTATCAGGGAAACGATCAAGGAACTAAGACTGGGGGAGCTCGTGATAAATAAACACAACCCCCAAGTTATCACCCCTTGGACGCTCCCTATACCGCTAGTCAATCTAGATCTACTACAGAAAACTGACAAGAAAAATAACCGCAGTGCTGCACGTGCTTATTCTCTATAATACTTGGAAGACACGATTTTCATAAAATTTGGTATGTAAGTAGATCTTGGTAATATTAAGGATCAAAGTTTTCATAAAAAATCGACGAAATATAGGTCAGATTGTCGGGAATAGAATTTTGATTTTTGGAAAATGATGGGACGATTTCGAACCGGAAGTTAAAATCAAAATGACAACTTCTTTAATAGTTCCACGATTTTTATGAAATTTAATATGTCAGTAGATTTTGCTCATGTGACTTTAAAAATGTTATTCGAAATTTTTAAAATTATCTCCCTTTGGAGAAATTAAGGATCAAAATTTTCAAAAAATCGAAGAAATATAGGTCAGATTGCCTTGAATTTTTAATTTTTTACTAGCTACGGCACTACTGATTCGTACACAAAAAATGGAAATTGTAGCACAAACCGGAAGTGCCACCATCTTGAAATGTGAAAATCGATATTCCTTTGGTGATATTTTACTTACAGACAAGGCAATTATATTTTCCGAATCCTTTTAGAAAAGCCTAAAAACTGTCGGGAATACAATTTTCATTTTTGGCAAATGGTGGACGCCATTTTGAATTGAAAATCCACAGTCATGGGCTTGAAAACATACACAATTGGTCGTGGCTTAGAGAATTTGTCTCTTATGTACATAATTAATACATTTAAGGATAACCTGGCTCATGGTCGAATGATTGGTTTTTGAATATTTCAAAAATTCGAATTACCCCTAGGATGTTTTCTGTGCCGACAAGGTTGTTTTCGAGTTAGCTTGGTTTGACTTCGCGCATGGGTTACGCTGGAACCAAAGGTACCATGAGTACCAAATTCCGGCAAGGAACTTTTCATGTTAGTACCTAGGTACCCTGAAATTTTCAAGGCTTGATCTCGCCTTAACTACATACAGCTTTTTATCAAGCCCTTCACCCAACACTCTGCATTTTTCGGCACTAAATTTGATTGGGTATAGGCCCACAACCGTGATGCAATCAGATTCCTTCATTACATGAGTTACTAAATATAGACTACTTTCAATTCATTTTATTTATCCTTCGTTAAAAAAATCGTCACGATTATCAAGTCTCGCGCTTCTAGCTAAAATGTCTATGTGACAATCGAGATGCAAAGGTCAAGGTTCGATGGATGGGGTGGGTTTTGAATTTATTTTCAACGTTCTTTGAATTTCACATGCTTCTATTTTTAATATGTGAGGTACAATCGGTGCAAATTTGAAGGTAATCGGACCTTCGGAACGTTGCCCGGGCGGTGCGAATGAAACTCGTAACGAAAATTTGTTCATTCTTCAACGCGTTTTATATTGTATTATTGCCGCCACCTTAGATTCGCCGTCGTTTACCAAAAAACTCCAAAATATACCCCAAATTCTCAAATCGACCATAATTTCTTTTAATTTCGCGCATGCCCCACGATGTAACCAATGTTTTCAGATCATTTTGTTTTTGCCCGGGTGCAATGTTTCTAACTATATTTAAACCTGTAACTTTGCAAGTTTTTGACCAATTTTAATACTTTTTTCTAGTTACCTTCTTTAAGATACTTGACATATTTCATGACACGTGACGATGAATATGAAAGCTTTCATATCTGCATGGGACAGTAGCAGATCTAGTTATTATTATTATTCTTCTTTTGTTTTGAGAAGATCTCAGCAACTGCTTGTCGAATCGTTACGATTTCTTTGGTTTTACTGGGAAAGTAAAAGCTATTTTGAACGTTCTGCGACAATGCGAAATGTCCGAAATCACCGAAGTTATCATTTTTAAAAATATTGCAGTAATTTTAAAAATAATCATTGGATTTTAACTTTCGATACATTTTAGCATAGCTGGTGACGGGGCACATAGCAACGCTACTTCTGATTTTTGATTTTCGGCAAATCTTCGAAGATATTAGGCACCAAATTTCGAAAATTTAAAATTTTACAAAAATTTTTTTTATTTATGAATATTTTTTAGTCCTATTGTACACAGAATTAAAGAGTCATCTGACTTGCGCAAAAATGTTAAAAAATTTTGTCTCAGTAATTTTGCTTGACCGCCATTGGCTAATTCAGTTTTTTAGCCCTACATTAATTATTTGTTGTTCGATTTGTATAAAACAAAGTTCATAAGCTCCGTTGTCTCAATTGTCATTTTTGTTATTACCAAAAGTTTTATCTGTCGGCACCGGAAGTGGCATAATTTTACCAAAAACTACAAAAAGTGTGTCCTTATCAGGCGCAAAAAATGTCAGAAGCAGTTTTTTTAATTTCAATTTCATTTTCTAGCAAATTGGATTAAGAGGTGAAAAAGGACGTAAAATTGACCTATTTACAACCCATTCAGGCTTTTCAGATTTTAAAATATTTCTACGTTACTTTTATAAACTTGTAGCTATAATCCATACGAAGAGAATGTATGTGAAAATTAGTTTGTTATATAAGCATTTGCCGAGAAATGGGCAGTTTTGCATAAGTCACTATTTTCTTAATTTTGCCTGTAAAATAGTCAATTATTAAGTGTCATTCCATGAGAAAACCATGCAGAAGGTGATAAGGTGGGGGTCGGCCGATTCGGTTCATATTGTCAGGGTTTGGTGGTTTACCCGAGACTATTTCACAGCCAAAACGATTTGTTTCAAAATTCACTGGTTGTGGAGATACAGCATCCAAAGGTTTCTTACGCTATTTTCACCATTTTTTCGCTAAATTTTGGTCATTTTCTTCGGCGTATTACAGTGCCTAATACTTCGGCGATTAGGCAAACGCTGATATATAATGACAGATAAGGTCTTCTTGTATGATCGATTGCAGCGTTTCAGTCCATAACATCATTGATGGGGTTACCATTCGGTAAAATGTGAAGGGTGTCTATCAGGAATTCGAAAACACCCTAACTTTGAGGGTCAAAATCGCCACTGTTCCGGGGTTAGGGGTAATGATGATGGTATATTCTGGTAGAAGGACACCACCCCTACAGATTTCAAGAATAAAAGTTCTGTGATCTATCAAGGAAAATGACAAATAAATTCATGAAAAAATCAATTTTAGGATATTTTTCCTTCAAAAATAGGTTTTTTTCTTTCCAACAAACTGACCAATATCACTAATATACAAGTGCATTTCATAGTTATGTGTACCCCTGAGAAGAGCTTACTAATTACCCGACTAAGCTTAAGACCCTCGAAGCAATACTATTAGGGCTGAAATACCACATGTCTATATTAATGCGTACTACTAGAGGGATATAGTAAACTATAGTATTTTCCTTTAAAAAAACAAGCTTGACTAAGCTTAAGATCCTAGAAGTAAAGCTGGTATACAAGTGAATTATTACAATACTGCTCAGATTTCACTTTTTAAAAGAAATCTCCACAAAACTACTTGACAGATTTCCACGGTTTATTAAGGGGCCAGAGTACGTTCAAAATATATTCCGAGTTCGATCAAAAATAGATAAACACAACACTTTCAAATTGCTCAAATAAATCAAAGTTTCCAGTGAATTCAATTGGACAAATACGAAATAAAATATAAACAGTACTAGACCGATTGTCAACTGGAAACAGTGACCAAACAGGCGAACCTTCCTGATCGATCCCTCTAACCAGTGACAGTCGGTACTAGTTATTGCTTTAAAACGATGAAATAAAATACAAGGGAGAAGATATGATGAGCTACATGATGAAAATTTGTCTAGGTTTGGAAGAGTTATGTATAAAACTGATAGGTATTATAGGAACTCATTTACCGAGCTGAACTGAGCCAGTTGGATAAGGCTGAGACCGATAATAGCTGTCCACTGTCCAGTTTGATCGCTCACTGCTGGCTTGGACTCAGTGATTTTGCGATTTTGATGCCCCTCCATTTAAGTCAACTTAACAAACAACTTAACATGCACAGTTTATGAGTTTGCAAAGTAAGACAAAGTAAAAGAACTACTATCAAAAAAGAAAAGGCTAACTCACTCACACATTTGTTCCAGCCAATCAGAGACAGTGTCCACGGAAGGATACTCATACCAGTTGCGAGTAAGATAGAGTGTCCAGTCTGTAACACAGTCTCTAATTGGCAAAATAGTTTGCATTTTTTTCTTCAATGGCAGTCGGGTGTTCGATCCCTGCATTGGCCGAGAAAGTTCATCTCGATTTTCCGACGTCGTTTCCCCTTTTCAGGGATGCAGACGGAGGGTCTAACAAGGACATCTGCCTAGTCGTTCAGGTGGGATGTAAAACAAGTCCCGTGTACACATTAGCGTGCACATAAAAGATCCCTTGCCGCCCGGGCAAAATTTTCCTCATAACACACTGTGTGGCTATGCCCGTCTCCAATTAGCTCGGGTTAGGTGCAGAAGCGGAGGACGTTAAACCCCAATTCATTCATTCATTCATTTTTCAATGGCACAACTATCTGTAACTTTGCGTAAGGATGTCTACAGTTATTAGCAGTCTACTATTGGTTCTATATAGATCTGACTACACTTGATTCACCCTGGTGAAACAAAGTTCCCATTCGGTGAGGGAAATGTCCAGCTCCATGAGGAAACACACCAGCTCACTGACATTTCGAGGGAAACTGCTGACCTCTTGTGGTAAACACTTGTCTTGTTGATTTTAAATCATTTTGGGGTACCATACTCATGTTTCATTTATAGCTTATGCAGTAGCCAACCATGTGTAGTATGCACATACAGAGTGATAATGCCGACTTTCAGATATTTACAGAGGAATATCATGGATAGTGAACTAACTCGCTATAAACTCACCACATCATACGCTTATAGAACGTGAAGCCCTATACCTTACCGAGGTGGCTCACCCACAGTCGAAATCTGAGAGGGTGAGATACTGTGAGCGTATGACATGATTAGTTCACTATCCTCGATACTGGCTCTGTAATTAACTGAAAGTGAGAATACCACTCTGTGTACGCATACTACACATGGTGAGTTGCTGCATTTAAGCTATAAATGAAACATGGTTACCTCCAAAACGATTCAAAATTGAAGACTGTTAACCACAAGATCGGCTATTTCTCCCAAAATATCACTGAGCGGAGTGTTTTCTCTCACTGAGCTGAACATTCCCTCACAGAGCTGGAACTTTGCTTCACCAGGGTTTAATTTGGAAAACGTTGACTACACTAACCTAATCCTATGGGTACAAGAACACTCCACGTCAGAAATATTTCACGGCTTGTATAATTGATATTTATATACGGTTTGGACTATTTGGTACCATGTAATGGATGCTGACAGCTTCTAGGACATTTCCATCTCACACCCAAGCGATATCGTTGTGCAGGACAAATCAGTTTTGTGTCCAGCAGAGGATTGTTCGTTTCGAAAAGGAATCAGTTCCCATTCAGTTTAACATCCCCGCGTCGTATATGATTGCTTTCGAGATGACCTTTGAAATCTTTCTTACATTCTTTCAAAAGTATTTTAGAGGTTTCATTCGGGTAGTCACGATTTAAGCCACATTTTGTCGTTAAAAATTGAACAAATCCACAATCATCTGTGTCAGCCATTTTTTTTTCGGAATTTAGGCTGGATATCAATCCTAATATACAATATTTTGTACAAGCGGGTCGGATTGGGAACGAAGCTTGGTGCAAGACATTAAACTAATACAATTCTAAATGCAAAGTAACTCAAATAATCAAAATCTGTCTGTTATATCTGAAAGATAGGTTGCCAGGCAACGAAACATACGCCCACAGCAGCTAAATCGTCCGGGCAGTCAACAAAAGTTGTCGCATTTTTTACTTTTTTCGGTAATGCAACATTTATAATACACTAAAGTCTGATTAAAAGAAACAACTCATTATGTAATTATCAGAAAATCATTATAATATGTTTGGCTTTGATAAAGTTCTCCTCCATGCTAACGTTTAGTATACGAAACATTTAATATTCTGGATGTAGCTGTTCAAGTTATCAAAATTCATTGAAATCCAATATGCTTGTTCCTTTCATGACCTTCATCACTGTGTATAAATTTAAAGTCAATCGGATATTAACTTTAGTCTCTAGAGCGTCCACAAGTTTTTTTGAAGTGATCAAGGGCAATAACTCTGACAACAATTATCGGAAATCGCTGAAAATCAATAGGCTTCTTCGTCTCATGACCTTAAACACTGTGTATGAATTTAAAGTCAATCGGATATTAACTTTCGCCTCTAGAACGTTCACAAGATTTTTTGAAGTGATTAAGGGCCATAACTCTGACAGCAATTATCGGAAATCGCTGAAAATCAAAAGACTTCTTCGTCTCATGACCTTAAACACTGTGTATGAATTCAAAGTCAATTAGAAATAAACTTTAGCCTCTAGAGCGTTCACAAGATTTTTTGAAGTGATCAAGGGCCATAACTTTGACAGTAATTATCAGAAACCGCTGAAAATCAATAGGCTACTTCGTCTCATGACCTTAAACACTGTGTATAACTTTAAAGTCAATTAGAAATAAACTTTACCCTCTAGAGCGTTCACAAGAAATTGTGGACGACGGACGGACGGGCGTATAAAAATGTGGGCGTATAAAAATGAAGTTGTGCGATGTGAGATTTCACGATGGCATTTCGTCCTTTTCCTGGAAAAATCACAGAACTTTTATTTTTGCGATGCATAGGGGTGGTGTCCCTCTATACTAATATATCGCCATTTTTCGTCCAGACCCCGGAACAGTGGAGATTTTGACCCTCAAAGTTGGTGTGTCTTCATAGTACAGATAAAGAGAGAGAGAGAAATGGGGTTATACCTCCACTCGACACAAGGTTATGGTATTTTACTTTTCATAGGAATTTACATTAGAGCATATACTAGTAATATAAGTCGGTTTTCATTTCATGGAAGCTATTTAAAACACAGTAATAAATCGACGAAAATTAACTAAAATTAGCCCAAAAATGGCCAAAATATCCGAAAAATGCATATGGTGCCATATCTCTGGAACCGGCAAATTTTGAAAAAAAACTGTTTTGGCTCAGAAGTAGTCAAGAGTAGGTGATCAGATCCTGTGAATATAAACTCGAAGCTCCGACCCCCCACCTTATCACTTTTGCACGATTTTGCATGGTTTTCTCGTGGAAAGACCCTTAATGGATATTCATAATAGTGACATCATTTGATTCAAAAAGCAAGTATGCGTCATATCAAATTGTTTATAATTTAAAATTAACACCGGAAGTGACACCATTTGGTCAAAAACTGCATTTTTAACTTTTAAAATCAATATTTTTTTCAACCAAGAATTAATTAATATGTAATTTTAAAATTATCTTTTGGTTTAAATTCACATATTAACAACAAGGGCAATAACTCTGACAACAATTATCGGAAATTGCTGAAAATCAATAGGCTTCTTCGTCTCATGACCGTAAACACTGTGTATGAATTTAAAGTCAATCTGATATTAACTTTCGCCTCTAGAGCGTTCACAAGATTTTTTGAAGTGATCAAGGGCCATAACTCTGACAGCAATTATCGGAAATCGCTGAAAATCAATAGGCTTCTTCGTCTCATGACCTTAAACACTGTGTATGAATTCAGGGTCCATTAAAAATAAACTTTAGCCTTAAGAGCGTGCACAAGATTTTTTGAAGTGATCAAGGGCCATAACTCTGACAGCAATTATCGGAAACCGCTGAAAATCAATAGGCATCTTCGTCTTATGACCTTAAACACTGTGTATGAATTTAAAGTCAATTAGAAATAAACTTTAGCCTCTAGAGCGTTCACGAGAAATTGTGGACGATGGGCGGACGGACGGACGGACAGACGTACGTACGTACGGATTGGGCGACGCCAATATATAACCACATTTCTAATGTGGGCGTATAAAAAACATACGGTCCAGTCTCCTGCATTTACAATTAGAGTAGAGTTTTAGCTCTTTGTACTGCAGAATGTTCTCGTTGTGGGGCTTTGCTCCTGTTAGCTCACTACATTTATTTCCTTTTTTTAGCGATTTCCGAGTTTCTGTCCGGATTATCGCCCTTATTGTTAAAATTATTTGACGCTCTAACACCTGACGTCAATTGGCTGACTAACGCCATTGAAGAGACGACCACTTACAATATCGGTCGCATTTTTTTTTTTAGGTACGGCTTTTATGTATATCATTTTAGTGGACGCTTACGGCTGGCCCCCAGATCCATTCACTTGATTTGATAATTGTTTAGTTCTTGCAATGTCTATTTTCTGTCTTGTCCGCAGGTTTTTATCTTGTAGATTTTTTTGTTTGCTTGTTTTGCGTGTAGTGCAGTCCTCCTGCATTTACTATTAGATATCATAAAATTGTTTCTAACTTGTTTGGTTGCCGAGATATAGGCGGTTTTCTAAATGCCACTTTTGAAGGTTTATTTGATTTTCATAAATTTTTCACCCTTTGAGGCCTAATGTCATGCACGATGTTATAAAACTAATTAAAAGTTTTCACTATCACCGGAAGTAATGTCATTTCGACAAAAACTGTATTTTTAGCCTTCAAAACAGATATTTTATTCAAATGAGTCTGATATGTAATGTTTTTAAAATTATGGTATTCATTAAATAGAATGGACCCATACCATCATACAGATGCCACAAAATTGTTTCTAACTTGTACCGTTCCCGAGAAATAGCCGATTTGCTACAAGTCATTTTTCAAGGTTGTGGGTCTATAAAAGTGGCATATATTATTCGATTTTCTTAAAATTTTCACCATGTGATGCCTTATTATGCCAGTTCTGATTTCATGAAAGTAATTGAACATATCCATTCACCAGAGGTACTGCACACTTACATGCAACAAATGTATAAAATGAATCGATATTACTGTATTTGGTTGATTCTGCTTCCATTGTATTTGATGTGTTTATCGGTTCCATTGGTACTGCAAGTGATATGTGTGTAAGGGTAACGTGGTACTTAAAGTGACATAAGTGCAAAGGTAATTTGGTACCAGTGAAACCCGTCATTCCTGCTACATGTACGCAGGTCTAGTTATTTTTTTTTTTTTTTGCGTTTTACCTACCCCCCAAAAAATGGGTGGTGGCTGTTGGGTAAATATATTTTCAAAACGTTTTTCGAATCCGAAATCACCGAATTCTACGAACAAATGCATTTGACCTACTTTGCTGTAACTTTGTGACTATTTGACCTATTTTACTAATTCCTTTTTCTTTGAATACCTTGTAACATTTACTTAAAATCTGCAATTTTGGATTTTCGAATTTCAAAAATTTGTCGCTGTGATTTCGAACCGGAAGTTAAATCAAAATGACAACTTCTTAAATAGTTGCATGATTTTCATGAAATTTGGTATGTAAGTAGATCTCGCTCATGGGACTTTAAAAATGTCATGAGAAATTTTCTAAATTATCTCCCCTTGACGATATTAAGGATCAAAGTTTTCATAAAAATCGACGAAATATAGGTCAGATTGCCTTGAAATTATTTTTTTTTTTACTAGCTACGACACTACTGATTCGTACACAAAAAATTGAGTTTGTAACCCAAACCGGAAGTGCAACCATCTTGACACGTCAAAATCGATATTCCTTTGTTGATATTTTACTTATAGACAAGGTAATTATATTTTCCGAATCCTTTTAGAAAAGCCAAAAATCTGTCGGGGAATAGAATTTTGATTTTTGGAAAATGATGGACGATTTCGAACCGGAAGTTAAAATCAAAATGAAAACTTCTTTAATAGTTGCACGAAAATTTAGGTTTACTTCAAAATATATTTAGTGGTTACACAGGATTTATATTCAGTAGAAGAGGAAATAACTCTTCAAAATTCGGCCAGAGAGGTGGTACAGCAATATTTATACGAGATCAATATAAACATGGTATCCAAATACTAGACTCCTCGGATGGGGACAAAATATGGTTCAAACTAAACAAATCTGTTTTCAATATTAGTAATGATCTTTATACTGCCTCTGTTTATATTCCGCCCCAAAATTCTCCAATTTGGCAAAAGAAAAAATACAATCCATTTGATGAGCTTGAGAATAACATTAGTAAATATAAAGATTTAGGCGATATACTTCTAGGAGGTGATTTTAATTCCCGAACATTTAATCTTCCAGATATATTCACTTCAGATATAGATGCTTCTAATAATAGTAATAAACCTTTTCCACAAATAGACAACTCAAACAATATAAACAAAGATAAACTTCCAAGAGTTAGGAATAATAAAGATTCTGTTATAAATACCTGGGGAAGGGAACTTGTTCAACTGTGTAATACAACAGACGTGTATATTCTTAATGGTAGAATACTTAGTGATTATTTAGGCAATCATACTTGTATTAATTATATAGGCTGTAGCTCGGTAGACTACATTCTTACAAGTACATCATTAGCTGACAAAATTAATTGTTTTAAAGTTTCAGCCTTGACCTATTTGTCGGATCATTGTCTTATATCCTGCAAGATTTTAGCTAAACCTAATCAGGGCATATTATCACTTACAGTTATGTAACTCTTCTAACACCACCCCCGCTTATCCTATACAGAAACCTTATAAATTCATATGGAAAGGTGATTTGAACCAATCCTTTATCAAAGAACTAATAAACCCCTTTTTCCGGAATCAAGTTAATAAATTTTTGTCAAAGTCTTTTTGATGCTTATGACACAGATAAGGCTAACTCAGATCAGACCAACATTTTACTTGACGCGACAAGGGCATGTGTCCGATTCGTCAGGATAAAAAAACCAACTAAAAAACACAAATGGTTTGACAAAGACTGCAACAGACTACGCAGGGACATGTTAGAGGCCCAACATAATTTCAACAATAACCCACAGAATAATTACTTAAGAGAAATCTATTATAGCAGAAAGAAAATTTATAAAAAGGTTACAAAATATAAAAAGCCGTGAAGCTAAAAATTCCATTATTAAGAAGCTTAATGAGTTAGAGAAGAGTGACCCCAAAATTTATTGGAAGCTGGTAAATTCTTTGTAAGTTAGATGATAAAAATGATTTAATCCTAAAACTGACAATAACATTCCTATTGAAAACTGGCATCAGCATTTTTATAAATTATTCCAAAATAATAACATGAACAATTCTCAGGAAATAGATAAATTAATCCACAATCTCCAAATACCAAATAATGTTAACCTTGAATTAAATCAAGAAATTTCAGCCATAGAATTAAGAAAAGCATTTAAAAAGTTAAAACTTAGAAAATCAAATGGCCCAGACTTAATTCTAAACGTAATGCTAAAAGCTTCTTCAGAAATTCTAATAGATCTGGGCCCGGTTCCTAGAAAATTCTTAAAGTAAGCACAAAGTCATGCTTCACTTTTACTTACGTAAGAATCTCATAAAAATACCGTCCCTAGAAAATTCTCAAGACCATTCTTACGTAAGCACAGGTCAAGTATAAGTCTAAGCACATTGTGACTGGTAATGCTTACCATACACTGAGACTGCGATGCTCTTTAACGTCATAAAAACAACTTTGGTATGCGAATTACGTCATACATTTGTCGTCTGCTTTGTTTTGGTTGATTTAGATGCATATGAGATGTCCCCTATACACATAATTATAAAATGTGCCAAAAGAAAAAAAAAGAAAACCTGCATAAACATACAAACTAACTGAATAATTGTGAGAGAGCCTGTTCTTAAAGTAGCCTGTGTGTTTGTAGCCTATTCTTTACTAATTGGCAAAAAAAATTGGTTTCAGGGTAGGCCTTAGGCCTATAGGCCTAGATGCGAAATTTTCTATAGCACTCTTAATTTCTTTTGGAGAAGGATTTTCTGTTTTGTAATTGTCTCTTTGGTATCAAAAAGTGTCGGAAATGCCGTCGAATAACTCTACGGTCAGCCATCTTTTTGAAGCAGAAACAGACTTAAGGTTGGTAAGCAAGCCCTATACCTTGCTTGGGACTTGTGCTTAGATTGGCTATGTTTAAGAACGAAGTTGTTCTTAAGTTTTTTCTTGGAACGCATAATAACGTTCTTGTGCTTACAATGAAGTCTTCTTAAAATCTAAGCACAAGACCGTTCTTAAGAATATTCTGGGAACACAAATTAAGGTAAGTTTACTTAAATGCAAAGTCGACTAAAATCTAAGAACAAGAACGTGCTTAAGAATTTTCTAGGAATCGGGCCCAGTACATGAAATTTTTTAACTTAATCCTCGCTTCTAGAGTTATACCGTCAAGCTGGAATCAATCCTACATAGTTCCAATACATAAAAAGGGTCCAAAGGAAGACCCTGGGAATTACCGAGGAATTGTCCTGGCTAGTTGTCTTTCTAAATGCTTCCTGTCAATTATTAATAATAGAATTACAGATTATATGGAGTCAAACAATATGTTAGATCTTGCGCAAGGTGGCTTTCATAAAGGTCATCGTACTACGGACAATATATTTATTCTCAAAACGATCCTAAATAAATATAAAAGTAAGAATCAAAATGTTTTTATCAGTTTCATAGATTTTACTAAAGCTTTTGATACCATTTGGAGAAAGGGGCTCTTACTTAAATTACTTCAACATGACATAAATGGAAACATCTTTAACATAATAAACTCAATGTATAGCGATACTTCATATATAGTTAAAACCAGCAATGGACATTCCAAAAATAAGCTCAGATATCGGTGTCAAACAGGGCTGTGTGTTAAGCCCCACGCTGTTTAATATTTATATTAATGATTTGCAAACTTATATTAGTAACACATCAGCTCCTTGTCTCGGTGATCTCAAAATATCTCATCTCTTATTTGCAGATGATCTAGTATTATTCTCAACTTCTTCGATAGGTCTCCAAAAATCTCTTAACCCCTTGTGGACGGATGACGTGTTAACACGCAAATATTTTCTGTGCCCAGTGATGGGTGACGTGTTAACACGTCACACGTGATACCCTGAATCAGTTCCCATTTATACACGCTAAATTTAGCACAGGGAATCTTCTTTTGTCTTGAGGTCACAAATTAGTTATCTCCCATTGTTCTAGATGTCAGCACATGTATTTTATTGTGTAATTTTCTTAATATACACGACTACTGATCTATATATAGATCAGTGTACACAGTACACGCATGTAAACAATGGCGGTTGCCAGGAAACGCTAGCGGTCTTTCGACGAAAGTTTGGATGAAATATTCGCTAGCAGTGGCTCTGATAACGTTGATAATGATGTGTCTTCATTAGAAGGTTCGGAGGAAAATGGTTCTGATGAGCGGACGGCTGTTAGGGACCGACAATGTGGTAATTTTCACATCGTTCGAATTCGGTGTCGGGTGACATTTCTAACGATGTGAGTACGCAACTTCCTGGATTAAAATCGAAAAATAAGGCAAGGAAAAATTAATTTTGTGAACTTAAAACATCATAAAATTACAACAGTAATTCTTTTTTAACACGTTGACTGCCGACTACGGGTATACTCGTAGCGACTACGAGTATACTCGTAGTCATGGTTATCGCGTCTGTGCCGCTACGAGTATACTCGTAGTAAAAATTATTGACTTGGTATAATAATATAAATTCACGGCAATTGTGAAGTACCGTAGTTTATGATTCGGCACTGAAAAAAGAACATCCGGTAAAAATGACAATTAGCAAGTCCCGCACTACAAGTCGTATGCTGGCATATGAGTTAATACCGGAAATGGTCGGCATGTGTGACGCACACTTCAAACTAGGGTCGGCAGCCAACGTGTTAAGAATTTAAGCAAGCAGATTAAAGATAACTTCACATTTAAAAAAAAGGATTTTTCCCCCAAACAATCCCGTCCAGGGTTACGTCATTTCGTCGAAAGTCCCGTCCACAAGAGGTTAACCATCTGCATGAATATTGTACTAAGTGGAAATTGGACTAAACCCAATTAAATCTTAAGTAATGTGTTTCATAAATACCCCCAAAGATAATAAAATTTTCAAGTGTAAATATGTAAATTTTACTTTTGGTAATACTTCTCTGGATATCATTAATTCATATATGTATTTAGGCGTAAATATAACAAATAATAATTCTTTTAAAGGCGCTATGTCTGACCTTTGCATAAAGGCTAGGCCAGCTTGGTATAGTATTAAAAGTAAGGTATGCGTCCCTAATCAATTACCTACAGAAGTTCTAATTAAACTGTATGACTCGGTGGTAAAGCAAATTGGATTGTATGCATCTGATGTTTGGGGTTCTCATTTAGTGCACAAAGTCAAATTAAATTTATCTAAGTGGAGTAATGTAGAACACAACAAGATAACCATAAAAACCTGTAAATCAATATTGTGCCAGCCCCCTAAAACTACTAATGGGTTTCCCACTGCAACTAGATATACATGTATACCATAGAATGCTACTCTATTATAAAAGATTAAACCATCCTGACATGAAAGATTCAAACCCGTTACTGGCTGAAGTATAATGATGATATTAAAGTCCCAATAATACTCTTGTTGTAACTGAATAATATGTTCCAATCTTTATTCTGGTCAACAATTTGTACTATTTTACAATATTTCAATTAAAAAATGATACAAATTTCATCTTAACACACCTAATTTTAAAAATTGGAAAAATTCAACTACATGCCGTAACATGGTTTGAAAAGCCTTACGTAAGCACATTCAAATGCAACTTGGTTTAAACATATTTTCGAACCCTCTGGACAAGTAAGATAGGTTGTAATGGATAATGTACACAACAGGCAGGACACATAAACATCTTGTAGTTAGAATAAGGCTAAAAAAAATTCTGGACCTGTCAAGCCAGCAAGAGAGTTATTGTCCCTTTAACATAGCTAGGTCTTTGTGCCTGAGTTGTCTCATACTTTACTTTTTTCGGTAATGAAACATTTATTATACACTAAAATCTGATAAAAAGTAACAACTCATTATGTAATTATCAGAAAATCATTCGAATTTGTTTGGCTATGATAAATGATAAAGTTCTCCTCCATGCTGTTCAAGTTATCAAAATTCATTGAAACTCAATATACCTGTCCGTCTCATGACCTTCAACACTGTGTATATATTTAAAGTCAATCGGATATTAACTTTAGCCTCTAGAGCGTCCACAAAATTTTGAAAGTGATCAAGGGCCATAACTCTGTCAGTAATTATCGGAAACGCTGAAAATCAATAGGCTTCTTCGTCTCAGAACTTTAAACACTGTGAATAAATTTAAAGTCAATCGGTTATTAACTTTAGCCTCTAGAGCGTACATAAGATTTTTTGAAGTGATCAAGGTCCATCACCATGACAGTAATTATCGAAAATCGCTGAAAATCAATAGGCTTACTGAATGGATGAAACACCTCTGGCCTCTGTTTTACGAAAAAAAAACAAAAAAAAAAACTCACTGCTTAGTTATGAATGGAGTCGCGAAAAAGAAGTGTTTGTATCTTTAGAATGAAGCTCAATCGCCTTTAAATGGCATTTAGTTTCAGCATTGTCAATTGGATTCGACAATCAAAGGTTGCGTGAACTGTTTATCCATGCCATAGAGAAGTCAAGCATTGTTTTTATTCTACTGCAGTATTTCACACGAACTTTGCATTTTAACAAAGTTACAAGACACCCTTGTTTTTCGAGGAAAAACCATAAATCTGAATCATACTTTTCAAGATCTTCTCGCAGCTATTTGTGCACCATAGCTGTCTTCAAGGTGCGACTTTTATTAGAGTTTGTCGGACAAGAAATGTCATTTTGCATTAACTTTGACGAGTCTGGATGACCTTCACCCTCGAGATAGCTCGCTGACTCCTGCATCCATTGACATGTTTATCAAGTTATAGGTCTACTGCGTGTATCATTCTCAAACTTTTTGAAGAAATATGTTATTTTTTGAATAGTGCTAGCCTACAAATTTGGACTGGATTACATAGGCTATATTAAACATCAATCAGCTAAAGTTGACAAAAACCTGCTTTTAAGAACACTTACCCTGACTGACACAGGGCCGTAAAAATCCACTAGCCCGACGCCCGGGACTACCAAAAATGACTTACGGGCTAGTGACCTATTTAGCCCTACTAGTCCTGGGCTAGTGCCCTTTCATTGCTGATAGTCTGTGATTTAAACTAGTCATATCAATAAACAAACTGTAAAATATTGCACTTTTATTTCTCCAATCCACAGGAAAACTCAATTAGGCCTATAACAATAGTTTCTCTCTCTCTCTTCTCTCTCTCTCAACATGGTCTATTTATAATTATGCTAAATATAGATCTTCAGTCAATACAATTTAAAGTCATTGTGATAATCTAGACTACAGGTGATGTAACTCTTCTAGATCTCATTGCCCTTGTTATCCAGACATTTCTAAAGTATTAAAAAAGAAATACTCATAGTGGGTTGATAATCTAGACTATCACATAATTTTCCTTCTCCATGTGGTTTATTTATAGAGATTAGTGGGTTCAATTGGGTTCACGCTTGATTGTTTATGTAAACACACAAAAGATTGTCTGCTATATTGTAATTTTCCGTATAATACAAAGATAGTAAGCTGGCACTGCCAGGCAGGATACGACCACATTTTCGAGAGATGGTTAGAGAACAAGCAAAATCGAAAGTGATTTTTCCTACAATCAAAGGCTATAACTATAATTCATTAAATTACAATTTGATATGCGCAAATATCGAAAAGAATCAAGATCTTTAGGTTATAAACATGCATTTCAAGTTTCATCAAAATCGAATTAAAATTGTGACCTATACTGGGTCCACAACCTTGATATACCATATTTTAACACTATTAGCGTACAAACGGTGGCCATTTTACCTGGCAATTATGGTCCGATTTCCCTGAAATTCAAACTCAACCTTCCGTATGGTGTAACGGTGATAGAGTCAATTTTTTTTAATCGGATAATAATTGTGACCTCCAGAGGGACCATAGGCGATTTTTCGGACAATCAGGGGCCATAATTCAGGAAGTTATGATCTGAAATGTGAAAATAACGAAAGGAACTGTATTTGCGTACAAACGGCAGCCATTTTGTATGGCAATTTTGTTCCGAATTTTCCCGAAATTCGAACTCAACATTCCTTAGGGTGTAACAGTGATATAATCAAACGATTTTTTAAATCAGATAATAAATGTGACCTCCAGAGGGACAACAAGCTCAACAAAGACGATTTTGCGTATAATCAGGGGCCGTAAGTCAGGAAGTTACGATCCGATATGCGCAAATATCGAAAGGAACCAAGATCTTTGGGTTATAACCGTGCATTTTAAGTTTCATCAAAATTGAATTAAAATTGTGATCTCTACAGGGTCCACAACCTTAATATACCATTTTTTAACAGTATTCGCGTACGAACGGCGGCCATTTTGTATGGTGATTTTGGTCCGATTTTTCCGAAATTTGAACTTAAGCTTCCTTAGGGTGTAACGGTGATATAATCAAACGATTTTTTAAATCGGTTAATTATTGTAACCTCCAGAGGGACCACAAGCTAAACCAAGACGATTTTGCGTATAATCAGGGGCCATAATTCAGGAAGTTACGATCAGATATGCGCAAATATTGAAAGAAACCAAGATCTTTGGGTGATAACCATGCATTTTTAGTTTCATCAAAATCGAATTAAAATTTTGACCTCTACAGGATCCACAACCTTGATATACCATTTTTTAACAGTATTTGCGTACGAATGGCGGCCATTTTGTATGGCAATTTTGGTCCCATTTTTCTGAAATTCAAACTCAACCTTCCTTAGGGTGTAACGGTGATATAATCAAATGATTTTTTAAATCTGATAATTATTGTAACCTCCAGAGGGACCACAGGGTAAACCAACACGATTTTGCGTATAATCAGGGGCCATAATTCAGGAAGTTAAGATCCGATATGCGCAAATGTCGAAAGGAACCAAGATCTTTGGGTTATAACCATGCATTTCAAGTTTCATCAAAATCGAATTAAAATTGTGATCTCTACAGGGTCCACAACCTTGATATACCATTTTTTAACAGTATTTGCGTACGAACGGCGGCCATTTTGTAAGGTAATTTTGGTCCGATTTTTCTGAAATTTGAACTCAACCTTCCTTAGGGTGTAACGGTGATATAATCGAACGGTTTTTCAAATTGGATAATAATTGTAACCTCCAGAGGTACCACGAGCTAAAATAGGGTGAATTTTCGGACAATCAGGGGCCATAATTCAGGAATTTACGTTCTGATAGGCGCAAATATCGAAAGGAACCAAGATCTTTGGGTTATAAACATGTATGTCAAGTTTCATCAAAATCGGTTCAAAATTGTGACCTCTATAGGGTCCACAAGCTAAAAACTTGATTTTTCGTACAATCAGGGGCCATAATCCATGAAGTTTTGATCCGATACATGCCAATATCGAAAGCAGCCGAGATCTTTTGGGGATAAACCTATATTTTAAGTTTCATTAAAATCGGACAAGAATTGTGACCTGTAGAGAGTCCACAAACAATTGTGGACGGACGGACAGGGGCGACGACATAATACGTCCACATCAAAATGTGTTTAAAAAATTTTATAAAACGGCTGCCACTAAAACCATCATTATTTTAATCCAACGTTTCGTAGGTAAATATAACACTACATCATCAGGGTAATTCAAATACTAACTGAAAGGCAAGTAATTACTTGCCTTTCAGTTAGTATTTGAATTACCCTGATGATGTAGTGTTATATTTACCTACGAAACGTTGGATTAAAATAATGATGGTTTTAGTGGCAGCCGTTTTATAAAATTTTTTAAACACTATTGTTCCTGCCATATGTATCTAGTTCCAGAACTGAGATCACCATCGACATCTTCATGATTGGTTTTTGTGTACAACTTTTTATATTCGGATAATACACATCAAAATGTGGGCGTATAAAAAACAGTTCAGTTAGAAAGAAACATTTAATTTGGTCAAATGGGAGACAATCTGCAGTGTAATTATTGATCATTGATGATTAAAGTTTGTACCTTGTCCAACTACGGACTAGTGTAACTTGGTGCCTGGCTAGTGTCTGACAGTAGACTACTAGCCCGGGGCTAGTGGATAAAAAAATATTTTTACGCCCCTGGACTGACATCAATAGTCGGACTCGACAATGATATTCTCAGAGATTTTTTTTCTTGTAGATTCGCAGCGTAAGCTCTTGCGAGAATCCTTGCGCGAATCAGATTCGGAGTTAGTCCATTCAGAGACAGTTCCTAAAGGAACTAATTCCTCTTCAATGCTCTGCCAACAATAATCTTCGAAAAAGGTTTTAAGTTTTAAGTCAACACATTGAAACTAGTATAGTTCAATGTCAATCAATGAATGATTCAATAATGCATATTAAAATGAAAGCTCATAATATTATAAAATGTATAGAAGATGTTGCAACGTTCGTAATATGAAATGTTTAAAAATTGAAATTAAATTGGATTTGCTATGTTAGTCCTAATAGTAATATACCTTTTACAAGCATATCAATTATCATACATGTACATGTATAATTTAATATACTTTTAGTTTTAGAAACCTCTGTTTCCCAAACATGTATGTTCTTTGATGTGTATTATTGTATTGTACTTTGTATTGTAATATTGTATGCTTTATCATACCCATATTTATACCTAGAAATGGGCCACTACTGATGTCTTCCGTCAACTCCATTCGGAGTACTTAGTGGTTTATCCTACAGAGTTCCTTTGCACAAGTTTTTTAGTCAAATGACTGCAAAAAAGTTGCTGGCCCATAGCTCCCTTAAATTACACATAAACTGACCCAAAACAGTACTGCACATAGCTTAACATATAAATATAATAAATTAATTCCCATTGAATAAAGGTTAAGCCTTACCGCATAATTATATGATTTGATGAAACCCAACTGCTGCCCAGAATTTTATGGCAGCTTATTTGCATTAATACTATGCAAATATAGAACACATTACCAGTAATTACCACAAAGAAAAACTGTTCGGTAACTATTTTACTGGTCCAGTCTTAAAGGGTGTGGGTATTGCTTTATACAGTTATGCATTGTACATCTCTTAGGAACTTTACGGTAATGTGTTAAGCTGCACGTGTGACGTTGCACTGTGGGATAGCTATGGCGTTCGTCGCCTGTCGCCGTTTGTCGGCCTTTATTGTGCATGTCATGTGCGTCATGAACTATTGATAACTGGTAATCTATTTCATATTATTATAATATAATTTCTTATTTGATAACCATGATGTTGGTGTTATTTGTTCGGCTAAAACCCTACAAGGGTCAATCCCGATAATGTTTTTGAAAATAAAACACTTTAATTTTGTGTTAAAATCCATCAAGATCCCCTACCTTAGGGCCGAGCAACTAACTCAATATATGTGATACGTTTTCAAACAACTTAAACCTACATTCGTCATCTTGAAATGAAGTCCAGTGTCCCAAACTGTATTATGCGGTGATTTGATAAAACCAGAGTTTTATTTTATAAAAATAATGTGTCGGTTAAATTTACCTTTATTATCAAGTACCGTACAGCACATGGACCATTCACCGTAAAGACCTCTAAAGGAACGGGATCGATTATCGAGTCACCCAACGAAGAATTGACCCGAAATCTTAAAAGGGTTGTGTCCGGATAACCTGTTTTAACACTCACATCCAAACGACTCAATATTTTGAGCTGAAATTTTTGAACTTGCGTTAGGAGGTAAAGGAGTCTTTTACTGTATCAATTTTAACGTTAAAAGTATTTTTACTAGTATATACCATGCAGTTGTGTAATAAAGCATTATTATAATTTATAAGTCAGAAGTAAAAGTTTAAGTACCGTACCGGTTATGTTATGATATGATTACTATAGTCTATGAACTTAGTCTTACCTGGGCCCGATTCCTAGAAAATTCTTAAGCATGTTCTTGTGCTTAGATTTTAGCCGACTTTGCATTTAAGTAAACTTACCTTATTTTGTGTTCCCAGAAAATTCTTAAGCACGGCCTTGTGCTTAGATTTTAAAGTAGACTTCATTGTAAGCACAAGAACGTTATTATGCGTTCCAAGAAAAAACTTAAGCACAACTTTGTTCTTAAACATAGCCAATCTAAGCACAAGTCCCAAGCAAGGTATAGGGCTTGCTTACCAACCGTAAGTCTTTTTCTGCTTCAAAAAGATGGCTGACCGTAGACTTATTCAGTAGACTTATTCGACGGCATTTCCGACACCTTTTGATACCAAAGAGACAATTACAAGACAGAGAAAATCCTTCTCCAAAAGAAATTAAGAATGCTATAGAAAATTTCGCATTTAGGGCCTTATAGGCCTACCCTGAAACCAATTCATTTATTTGCCAATAAGTAAACAATAGGCTCCAAACACACAGGCTACCGTACTTTAAGATCAGGCGCTTTCACAATTATTCAGTTAGTTTTTATGTGTCTGCGGGGTTTCTTTTTATATCTTTTGGCACATTTTATAATTATGTGTAGGCCCTATAGGGGACATGTCAAACGCGTCTACATCAACCACAATGAAGTGGGCTACAAATTTATGACGTATTTCGTATACCAAAGTTGTTTTATGACGTTAAAGAGCATCGTAGTCTCAGTGTATGGTAAGCTTTACAAGCCACAATGTGCTTAGAGTTAGACTTGTACTTGACCTGTGCTTACGTAAGAATGGTCTTGAGAATTTTCTATAAGATTCTTACGTAAGTAAAAGTGAAGTATGACTTTGTGCTTACTTTAAGAATTTTCTAGGAACCGGGTCCTGGTCATGATTTGCAATTATTGGAATGGAAGCAATTAATTTCAAGATTAATACATACGGTACATAGCAAATAATTCACGTATACTTAGTCACATAGTATATGTAACAGTGTAGTTTATACTGTCTACAGAGTAGACCTACGTGTACAAATAATGGCTGGGGTAGTAGTAGAGTAGGAACTACTTTGTTATAAAATCACCATGTCCATGATCAATGGTAGGCCTAACTAGAGAATGTCTGTCAGTGAAAGTATGCCGAATACAAATTATTCAGAATGCATTTTGTATGAAATCATTTCCCCTCGCTTTCGAAGCCCTGTTTACCCAAACAGATAACTAATGCAATTTCAAGGCCAATCTATTCTTCCGTTACGGCGTTATTAAACATTCAGAAGTTACTCATTTAACTTGAGTAGAATATCCTTGCAGTTGCACGCGATAACTGACAGATAGAATAGATTGAGATTGGACTACCACTATAGCTTCGCTTAGATGCACACCAGCAATAAATGCGTTGAATAAGGCCCAGTAACGTACCTGTTATGGTTTCATTTTTTAGACAGGTATATTAACGTAGAGTAGGTGAATGAGTATTCCTTTGAATTTAATAGAGTGTACTAATATTCACAACCATGGCTGCCATTTTCATTGGGGCAACTTATGTTGACATTTTCAACCAATCCTCTGCCGCCATTTTTCCACGTGATCTCTAGTCTTAAGCAATTCACCATAGCGCACATTCCAACTCCAAGGGCTCATGATGAAACAGCTGAATAGCTAAATTAGGCATGCGGTGACGGTGTCTCCCGTCGGCCGTCCCGTAATAGAAACATTTGAAAGGCCTCTTTTAAAGAAGCTAAATCGCCAACATTTGGGTCCTTGAAATTCACAAAAGTGGGTCGCAACGCATATATAATACTGTAATGTGATGACTGATTTACATTCAATCAATGGTTCCGCTACTTTTACTCCAATAAATTATGTTCGGCGAAAAAAGCCAGCAATTTCAATCAAGTCTAAGTGACAAGTGCACATTTATATTTTCTAGTTATTCCAGTCTACATAACTCCGTTTGGTTTGATGCAATGTGTCTGTAAGAATTGGGTATCATACGATACTGCAATTCTCAGGCAACCCAGCGATGCCTTAATCGTTTTATACGTTGATATCGGATTCGGACTGAGAAATCATGTTTTCCCAAAAAGCATTCATTTCTTGCGTTTTTTTCAAAATATCTGCCATTATTTCGACTACTTCCTGTTTATAGATGTTTGTCGAAATAGCTTTATACGTTAGTGCAATTCTCAGGCAACCCAACGATACCTTAATCGTTTTAATACGTTGATATCGGATTCGGACTGAGAAATCATGTTTTCCCAAAAAGCATTCATTTCTTGCGTTTTTTTCAAAATATCTGCCATTATTTCGACTACTTCCTGTTTATAGATGTTTGTCGAAATAGCTTTATAGCCTACGTTAGTTTTGAACTATAACTTCATGTTTCAGAAGTTTCAGAAACGTCGTTTCGGCCGTAAAACGAAACTCGAGCTCACAATATGGGCAGACAAATCGAAAAAAAGGGCGGTAACTCAGAATGAAACTTATATTTCTGGAATCGGATGGTAGTCAGGTATCCAAAAATGTAGGTCAAATTTGAAAATTTTTAAAAACGACAAAAATTGTCTGTTAATTTTTTTTTCATTCTTTAACGCCATAAGTCAGCGACGAAGTTTCGAAATTTTCAACTGCTATCACCCGAGAAATAGGCTCCCCCAAAAAATAAAATAAATAAATAAATATACCTGCAAGCAGCACTGAATCGGCTTTCAGGAATCAGTCAGGAAGTATGACATAAAATAGCCCATTCATCGAGTTAGAAAACGATACTTTAATTGTTTTGATTCAGTGACACACGGCTGAGTAATAGCGATTTTTGTAAGAATACCAATTTTTTTACTGTATTTTCTTTTCTTTTTTAAAATTATTTTTTTGTGTTTTTTTTCAAAATATCTGATATTTTTTCGACTACTTCTGGATTTTGGATCATTTTCGGGTTGGTTTTAACAAGTTGTTTGGATAGATATCTTTCTGTATTGTTTGTAAAAATGATAAATACACGAACATTTTAAATAATTTTTCAGCTTTTTGCAAAGATTGAGGCTATTTTCCGACCCCTTATATTATTTCAAACCTTTCCCCTTGGATTCACGGCACAGAACACCGTTAGGACTCTGCGTTAAAAAAAAGTTTCAGTACCTATTCTTCACTGTATTTTCTAAAAATATCGAATATTTTTTCGACTACTTCCGGTTTCTGGATCATTGTCGGGATAGTTTTAACAAGTTGATCAGATAAAATGACCCTGAGAAATTATATGTTTAAAAGTGCCAAAATTGTAGCGGCGGGTCCATAGAGGTGTATTACCGAACTATGCCGACGAAGGCAGAAACAACAAAACACTCACTGATTGAATTTTAGAGTACAGAGAGTTATATTCATAGAGTTATACAGGTTACATCCCACTTATACCTCGTTGCCAGTGGCAACCTTTGATAAAAGTGGCCTGTTTATTTCCAATGCAGGCTTAAAAGTATCCGTGTATCAGAAATGAACAGTACACTTTTTAAAAAGAGTACTGTTCATTCCCGACAAACGAACACTTCTACACCGTTTAAGATACCATTCAAGCAATAAGTAGCGGACGTTTAGTCCGGCCCAGATCGCAATGATAACGATGGCTCTATTCAAAGCACCAAACAAGTAGTCAAAATCACAGTAACAAAACAAACCGGGTGGAACAAACTGGCAGTTCAAAAATATATACAATGACATTAAATTAAAATAAAAACATATTACAAAAATCAATTATTATACATATCAATTGGCATCTATTCCACAATTTGGTTTGATTTATATTAATATGCAAAACATATAAATTAGAATACTGAATAATTATATCAATTGTGATGATAGAAGGCGCAGTTCTCTTGCTGGACACTTCACAGGCATTAAAAATAAGCAGGATGAAAAAGAAACGCCTAGAAAGACATACACTTTATTACAAATAATCGCTGATGCATACTTTCACCAGGAATGACCCACGTTTCGCATTTCCTTTACACTACATTTAATAATAATATTATTAATATCGCAGTCCTATTCGCCATAGACAAGTTGTTTTGACGATGTGGTCTAAACAAACACGTGATAGTTTTACTCCCAGCGGTATAGCAATACGCACGTGTAAATACTATTCAAGTCGTCTCTCCACTGCGCAATCATTCTACCATGAAATGTAACGTGAGGCTCAAAAAGGGATAAATGAAACACCATTTGTCACTTTTCGCTTGAAACGACTCGATAATAAATACTATTTTCACATTTTCCTTCACAATACTCGATAGAAATGTGATGTAAGTCAGTTATTAGCACCTTTCCTCGGTGTATCGGTGAATATCAGGACAGTTTTGGTCGGGTACCGCCTCGGCTTCGCCTCGGCTGAACCCCCGACCAAAACTGTCCTGATATTCACCGATACACCTCGGAAAGTGTGCTTATGTTATAGTATGGATGGTAAAAGTAAAACAGAAAATGTTTTACAATTTCTGTGTATGATAATTTTAATGTTTTTGATAATTTTAATGTTTTTTAATATAGCACCTTTAAATACCCACTTTAAACTTCAATTGTCACTTTCCTTAAGCTGTTGTTATTTTAACAACAGTGAGTGGATTCAACTGGGTGTTTCAATTTGGTTGCTATGTCATGTGATGTATTTTTGTTGATGGATACATTGAGTTGAAAGCCATCTTTTCTGTAAAAGGTGTTATAGAGAGTTTGTGCACAAGATTAGTTATTGATGATTGATTTCTTGAAGTTTTGGAATAAGGATGTTAGCTATTTACCAGGTTGTTAGGTTAATAATTTGTGCTAACAGATTATATTTAAAACCCCACTTCGGGTAAGTTAATTTGGATTTAGAGTAGTTAATTATATTTGTACCGGTACAATGTTTGCTATTTTGCTGTAAACAGTCATTTGTTTTGTAGAACAGATTATGTTTGTACTGTGGTGATGGTGTTGATAGATATGTGTTAATAATGTTTGTATTATTGTTTTTTCCTTTTGTTTGTAAACCTTATATTATTATGTTGAATTGTATATTTGCAGGGTTTTCTTAATTACTTGCCTGGTTTATGCGGTAATAAAGATTTGAACTCATTCTGGATTGTTTATTTTGACGACCCCAGATCCCCTCTACAACACTAATAACTACTACTTACACGATTGGATAGACCCTTAATTAATACCGCGATGGAATCATACTACTAACATGATAGAACAACACAACTCAAAACCGCATGGTCTTTTTTAGCCTAAAGTTTGTGACGTAGTTCACACTAAATTTGTGACGTAGTTCACACTAAATTTGTGACGTATACTAATCGGTAGACCACAATCATTGAGTTTCTCACGACACACATCTGGACTACAATAGTAAATGCAGGAGGACTGCACTACACGCAAAACAAACAAAACAAAAAAATCTACAAGATAAACCTGCGGACAAGACAGAAAATAGACATTGCAAGAACTAAACAATTATCAAATCAAGTGAATGGATCCGGGGGCCAGCCGTAAGCGTCCACTGCGCTGTACAAGTCACTTAGAATGATCACCAAGTCTCTCACACTCCCCTCTGATGCTTTGAGTCAAAATGCGAAAACGTCACAATAAAAACTTGTGATCATGAAAAAACAAAAAAATGGTATGCAAAACTATGCAATGAAACAAAGAGTCCTTAGATCTGAAATAAAAAAACACATAAATATAATGTTAAAACAAAAAGAGTTATTATTGTAAGTCTTTCAACCAAACTTGAAGCTTCTTGTTGGCATCGGTCGCAGCCTTCCGTTTTGGTCAAACTTCAGCAGCAGTAGTATCTTCACTGAACTGCTCCGTAGATTCCTCGGTGGTCGATTGCTCGTTTGAGTTAGCTGAAGTAGTTGATTTACTAATTTCCAAAGGATAGAGGGCTTGAAGTGGTCGATTTAAGACACTCTCCTTACCGCTACTACTGCTCCCCGAATTAAGTCATCTTTACTGTGTAGAAGCTGTAAAATTACACCCACTTTCCAAAGACCTCTTTTTGAGTCCTTGTTTTCGACTAGAACAACATCACCAACTGCTATGCTTGAAGTAGATTCACCCCGATTCCTGTGTATTGACCGCAATTCTAAGAGATATTCGTTAGTCCAACGCCCCCAGAAATGATCCAATAATGTGTTAAGATAAATTGTTCTCTTGTTTAATTCATATTGAGATTGATCCGGCAAGTAAGAGTCAATAGGTTGATTGCAATCGGGAAGGTCTGTAAGTCTGAACCCTTGCATTAAATGAAAAGGAGTCAACGGTTCCTCAAGATCCGCAGACGAAACGTAAGAAATTGGTCTCGAGTTCAAAGCCGCTTCAATTTGAGCCAATTCTGTCGCAAGTTCTTCAAATGTTAACAAAGCATTACCGAGAGTTTTCTTTAAACACCTTTTCATAGTCTGAACTAACCGCTCGAACATGCCACCCCACCAAGGGGCCTTCTCTAAATTGAAGGACAACTTGATACGTTGACCGTTGAAGTAATTGGTTAAATCCTCATCATCAAACAGAGTCTGAAGATATTTATCCTCTGAAACAAATATGCTACCATTATCTGAAACCATCAAATGGGGCGGCCCTCTTCTTGACGAAAAACGCTTGAAAGCTCTGATAAAGGCTGTAGTAGTTAGATCATGCACTAACTCCAAGTGTACAGCGCGTGTGGTACAACAAGTGAAAAGACATATCCAAGGGTTTGCTTCTGTTTACACGAAAGTCTGCAAGTGGTGGCGAAGCAACAGGATTATACGATTTACCATCAAATTTACAACATGTTATACACCGATTGTTCACCATTCTTGCGAACTGTCTACCCTTGACTAACCAATACTTCGATCTCAAATCCGTTAGAGTTGCCTTCTCTTTGGAGTGTTTTACTCTAACATGACTTTCTCGAACTATGATCTCAACTAACGGATGATTCTTGTCGAGTAGAATGGGAAATTTCGAAGTTGCAGGTAAATCCGCATTAGCTAAACGACCTTTACATCGTAACAGTCCATCTTGATCCAAATAAATTCCAAAGTCGTTCCTCCAAGATTCGAAATTCCGATGATTAGATAATGGAGATTGTATATCCTTGTTCCAAGCGATTTCCGCGTTCGAAAGTTCTGATAGGTGCAATTTTCGAGGAAATTTAGTTTTAGCTTTAAGAACATAAATGAATCTATAGACGTACGCAGTTACTCGAATAAGCCTTTCAGTTGAGCTAAATTTAGTACAATCAATTATTGTTGATATTCCTGAAGGAATTTGATTGATGGCCAGTAGATTTAAATCGTGCCGATCGGTAGCCTTCAATTTTTCCAAGTATTCCTGTGGGATTGGGTCAATACTAGAATTTTTTAAATGAAAGATGGCCGACAGTAGCTAGACGTGTTTTTGTTAGAGGTCTACTTTTTCGTGAGAATTTTACATAATACACATCATGAAGCTTTCTAAATGATCTTACATTCTACTACAATGATCTACAATAAGTAAGATACATAATATCATTACTGTTGATGAATTAGATATAACCTATGAATATTATAAGCTAACATCAGCAAACATTCACTGGAGCAGCCATTTTTGTTTGGTTTTGTTATTGTTTACATAAGGCATCGGTGTTTATGAACCTTAAAACTTTGTAACCTGGTATGTGAACAGGTCAATAAAGTGAAGTTCTTCCAGTATATAACGTTTATTAAAGCATATAATCCATGTCTACCCCAAGGAGGGACCAGGCCAGTAGGAAACGAAAACAAACAGGTTCTCCACTCCAAATCCAGACAGAACTATTATTGTCATCTGGTATACTTGGTAGCAACCTGAAAAAAAGCAAAACTCAAACTCAGCAAAGTCAAATAACAAGTTTCATGTCTTCAACTACCCTGCCCCAAGATTCAGACAATAACACCAGTCTAGAATATCATGAAAATACAATAAGTGCCTGTTCAACACCGGTGACTGATAGCACAGACATACCCACCCCGTCTCCACCAAGCCCACTGGCAGACGATGTATTCATAAATACAGTAAATGCTGTAACTCTTGAATTGGTAAGAGCTTTCCAAAATCCAGAAGTTCAAAATGCCTTCAGACCCATGGTAAAACTTATTCTGCAAGAAGAAATAAATAAACACATTACCCCACTCAAACAAGAAATATCAGAACTAAAACTTGAGTTGGCATCAGTTTCTCTTGAGCTGAATGGTATCATTCAAGACCGTTGCGATGACCTCGAACAATATGGCAGGCGCAGTTGTATCCGCATCAGTGGCATAAAAGAATCTGCAGAAGAAAATGTTGAAAATGAAGCCTTGGCGGTATTAAGTACGATATTACCCAAAATTACTCCACATGACATCGAAAATAGCCGCCGCGTTGGAAAAGCCCAAAAGGGACAACCTAAACGCATTATAGTAAGACTATCTAGCTACAAGACCAAGGTAGCTATAATGAGGGGCAAAAAGGTTGTTAACGATGTTAAAAATGATATTTTCATAAATGAAGATCTAACGAGGTATAGAGCTTTTGTTTTCAGCACAGCACGTAGATTCTACAAGGCAAAGCATATCAACGCTTGTTGGACCAGAGATGGAAAAATATTTATTCGACTCAGAAAACCTGATGGTTCTGATGGACAAACTAAACGTATATTCAGTTCAACTGAGATTCCTGGTTATAAACCAACCCCAGAAGAACTGCTTCAGTTTAACATATCTAATGGTATTACCACTGATGACCCACCTGAAGATATGGCTCAATAAACCTCCACAACAGTAATTGTACCCATAAACCTCCACAACGGTAATTGTACCAGTATCCTTACCTACAAAATAGAACATTGCATATTTAATTCATGTTTTTAATAAATAAAATACTAATATCCAATTTAGCTTGTCTACAAATAAATTGCAAATGTCAATCAAATTAAATTATAAACATCTGGACACTAAAATATGACCTGGCCACGAAAAACCCAATATAGGTGAATGTGTGAAACACTGCATAAACTAGGGGTCTTCTATCTGATGTCTAAAGCCTAAGACTGAATTAAACCTCTCATAATTAAACAATTCCATGTAAGACAGCCTTATTTTGTTGATACTTGATACATAGTAATAAAAACCTTTAACCTACTAACTGTTGCAAATGCACATAATCGTTAGAAAAACTTCTAGTTTAAGTAAAGCTCTTGTACATGAAACAGCTCTGAATAATCCTGTCTAACTAATTAATAAAAACAATCTATAATTATACAATTTAATTCATATGCATACCAACCTAGAAATTTTAAGAGCTCAAGTTTTGACTTCTACCCTCTTCTTTTCTATGTGAAAATTCCTGAAGGAATAGGTATCAAATGTGTCACCACAAAATAATGTTTCCAGTTTATTTGTAGGAGCTATACTTGTTTGGCTTGTGTTACAATGAAATATAGCTTTTTTATAATAATGTTTGTCAGTCGGAAATACCTGACAGTGTCCTTACAATGATAACCATGCCTTACAAAACCTAAATTCAAGCCAATGCTAAAAATCCTTGTGACACAGGTCAAAGAGTTTCTAGCCCCATAAAATTATAATTGCTGTATACCATATGCAAAGTGTTTTTACCTGTGTTTAATCTTCCTCGTTCGGCCAGCGAAACTGCAGCAAATAAAGAGATTCCAACATCTTCAGCCTATTAAATAAACAATTAAGCCTTATACTATAATCTCCATGCACAGCGCCCCAAATCAGCGATGACCAGTACTACTATATTAATAATCCAGAAATGTCCAAATTGTGTTTTTGACTTCTGGTCATACGTAGAAATGTGTTGTAATACCCTTGACTTCCCACAACATAGAATTTAAATATGCCTATGCACGACAATCGAACTAGATGTCACGAACCAACTTTTAATCATGCCTATGCACGACAATCGAACTGGATATAAGGGAAACATACTTTAATCATACAACTGTTGAATATGTAAATCTAGTTAGAAATTGGAACTGTTTAAGCTTGTATATTATATTTACTATGCAATATTATTGAATAATAGTTAATACCCAATATTTTATCTCTAAAATGTACTATACTGACTAAAGAAACCAAAGCTCTTTGATTTGGGTGGTAATTAATTAGATATCTGAAATCAAATGTTACCAAAAGATCTTACTTCTTACCCAAAAGGAATTCTTGAGCCCACAATTATGCCTATGAACTGTACTTGACTTCCTACTTCATACTCATTCATGTAAATCCATGGCAATTCCAAAGAGACACTAACACTTTCAACCTAAAAAACAAAATCAAAATTTAATCAATGTAAGATAAACTTGCTTAGTACCTTGAGTTTGACACATGTCCAGTTCGTAAACATTATTAAGCCTACGAAGCCTTTGGAAATCTTCTGAACCACGCCTTACTATGAAATAAGTGATAATGTCTCTAAGTGATAATGTCAAGTAGATGTTTTATATGTTGAAGCTTATTCTCTAAAACCAAGACTCAAACCAAAAATCCACTATTTGCTACATAAATTTACATATTAGTATGCTTTCTACAAAGAACCATAGTGCTAGAAAACCTGCAATTGGCAAACACCATGCTTATTACATACTTAGTATGTTGAGACTTTTTTAAACTGAAACCACCCAGTTTATAATACACTGCCTCAAATGAGTGCAGATTGATGATAATAAATCCATCAAGGTCACAAAACATCACTTGAACAACTATGTAGGCCTACTATAAAATAGGTCAACATATCTGACAGTCTCTATAGCTCAATCTGAAAAAAGATTAGATAATTTCAGTTTATTTCAGCATATTATCTAAAATGAAGATCTTACCTATATATGTCTACTCCTTGTACCAAAGTATGTATATTAGCAGGTTCTCTGCAAAAAACCATAGCACCATGAAGCCTAAAATGGATAAAATTCATATTTATTATATATTTATTGTATTGAAACCTTTCACATTCAAATCAAGTTTGTATTGAATAATACCCACTATTTATCCAGCTATATACATGTATGCTATTTTGTGAAGAAGAATGTTCCATATATGTCACCAGTAAATAATGTACATGTACACTGAGTAAAGGAACTAAAGTTCTATGACTTGACTGACAAGTAGATATTAGTATTAGTGTATTGTTGGATCTTACTTCTTACCCAGTTCAAAGGATTTTTAGCCCTGCTAAATACATATGCTATGTATTTTGTCACTCCCTATGGGCCGATCTGTCAACAGCCTATTAGAATACCAGTTATGCTTGCTCATATATTCAATATTGTATCATATTGCTAACAAACCTAAAATGGGTAAAATTCATGTTTTATTATATATTATTAACCACAGTATGCCAAACATTACATTGAAATTGAGAGTTCTAAAAGTCCACCTTAGTATGAAAATGTTCATCTTAAAAAACACAGTATAATCCAACACTACACACACATGTACATATACATGTATACCAATATTGGCCTATAGCTATACACAACCATAACATCCAAAATGTTGGACTTCCATACATTGTACAACAAATGGGCCCACAAAATAAATATAATACCTACCCCCCTCCCCCTAAATTCATTTATATAAATTTGTAAATGTAAATTGTCGATAGTGGCGATAGACGGAGATGTGCAATGGCACCAAAATATAATACGTTTTTCTAAACTCATAAATATCCCATAGGCTATTCATATTTTGTTTCCAAGGTAAGTACCAAAGTTGGAAGAACAAGGGCTAAGAGGTAAGTAAAATAAGCACACACGAAGAGTCATAACTCCAGCGCATCTGTCACACACAAAACATTAGGTAAGAAACAGTTATGTACTCACTCCAGAAGAGTAAACCATGTTTCCTTCTTCAAACAACGTTGACCTAGATTAACCACGTGGTTGGCCGACTGCCAAATCTCATGCATAGGCTACTGATCAAGTAGACTTGTTTATCCAGACGCATAACCATCCCCCGTAACATTTAAATCTCACTGAACAATGTAGAAACCTGAACCGTTCACCCTTCCTACCCACCGCCATGAATGTATATACCTTTACATGTAGATATGTTATTCTATTTTACACCTTTTATGACTTGTATTTACGTTTATTTGATTTTATCGTTTATAATTTTAAATATATTAGCTTGATACATAAAATACTTTCTGAAATGAAGAAAACTGCCAATTCTCTATATACAACATCCTTGGAAACAACTTCTTTTACGACAAGCAACCAATACAACGTACGTCTAAACAAACACCTACAATACTTTCAAATCTCAGGACTATTTTTTGAAGATCCGTCATTCAAAACACCATGTAATCATCACAAGTTGAATAATTTACCTAAAAGGAATCTCACACATGTAACACCTAGTGCAAATGTTTTGTTCTTAATTGCAGCTATAATAAACACGTTGTTACTCTTGTCAGGAGACATCGAACTAAATCCAGGACCCGGTACAAAAATACATAATCAACTTTCAATTGTCCATCTGAATGTAAGGAGCCTCAAAAATAAAATAGATTTAATAGCTGTAGAGCTAAGTCATTTTGACATTATAACAATAAGTGAAACATGGCTCGACAGAAACATCACATCAGAATCTATCTCTTTACCGTCTTACTACCCACCATGGGGGAGGACTTATTATTTACGTTCGTAATTCCATATCGTTCAAACGCAGGGCTGATCTAGAAAACAGTGAAATAGAGTCTATATGGATAGAAATAAATTGTAACAACCATAAATTTTTACTTGGCAATTATTATAGACCACCTTCATCAACATCTAGTACAAACCAACAAATATTTAACTCTCTTCAAAACGCTGTAACCGAACCCTTGGACAAATGCATAATTTTAGGCGACTTCAATATTGATATGTTAAAAAAATCTAAAAGTTTTATTCACGATGCGATAAATATATTCGATCTTACTCAGTTGATAAATAAACCTACTCATTATTCCAGCAAAAACCATACTTCTTTAATAGACTTGATATTAACCAGCTCTACCTTGCGAACAACTGAAAACGGTGTACTTGATAATTTCTGTAGCGACCACTGTCCGGTATATTGCAAACTGGCTTTCACCGTACAAAAACAACACAGCTTCAAGCGAACGGTATGGAATTACGAAAACACTGATCTCGAGAGCATAAAACGTGACGTCATAGCTACTAAATGGTACAATCTTATCAATAGTTCAGACATAGAAGCATCGTGTGTCCAATTTACAAGCTCCCTGATCAACATAGCAAAAACAAACATACCTTGCAAAATAGTGACAATTAGGCAACATGATAAACCCTGGATGAACGGCGCAATAAGACGCATGAAAAAGAAAAAAAATAGATGGCACAAAAAAGCGGTAAATAGAAATTCAGACTCTGATTGGCAAAATTTCCGGAAAATTAGAAATGAATATATAGACTTAATTAGAAAAAGCAAAAATGATTACTTTGACAAAATAGACAAACAAATTAGTGACACAGAAAACTTTGGAACAAAAACATGGTGGAAACTTATTAATTCATATACTAAAACACACGCTGCTTCTACAAACGAACCCCCTCCATTAACAGTCAATGGTAATACGTTGTTTACTCAATCAGAAAAAGCAAATGCCTTAAACTCATTCTTTATTAAACAATCACAACTAGATAGCACTAATAAATCTCTACCACTGCTTGATATGAACCCCAACAGCATTGATAAGATTGTACCAAATCCAGAGGAAGTTAAAGACATAATAGGCAGCCTTGATATAACAAAAGCCTCAGGACCCGACGAAATAAACACGAAATCCTAAAATACATCGCAAAAGAAATCAGCCATCCACTTTGCCAACTTTTTAAATTGTCATTAGATCTACACATTGTACCAAAGATTTGGAAATTTGCAAACGTAGTCGCTATATTCAAAAAAGGTTCCCCAAACGATTGTAGTAATTATAGACCTATCTCCCTTTTAAGTATAATAGTCAAAATTTTCGAAAAAATAATTCACAAATATGTCTTTAACTTCCTTAGAGATAACTCAATACTAACACCTTTCCAGAGTGGCTTTCTTCCTGGTGATTCTACCATTTTTCAACTAATCGATTTATCACACTTCTTCTGTCGAGCCATCGATCAACATCAATATACTAGAATAGTCTTCTGTGATATCAGCAAGGCTTTTGACAGGGTTTGGCATGCCGGACTCTGTCACAAGCTGGATGCTGCGGGGATTCGAGGAGATCTACTACTCTGGTTCGTAGATTATTTAAATAATAGACAACAATGTGTAACCATCAGTGGCACCTCTTCGGACCCCAGAAGCATCCCTGCTGGTGTTCCACAGGGATCTGTACTAGGCCCTCTCTTATTCTTAATATACATAAATGATATTGTGAACAATATAAATTCAAACATTAGATTATTTGCTGACGATACATCTTTATACTTAAAAATTGAAGACCCAGAGGCAAATGCGGCTACCATTAACGATGACTTAAACCGAATCAAAACTTGGGCTGAGACATGGCTGGTAACTTTTAACCCCCTAAAAAAACAGAGACACTGACTATTACTACTAAACCCCACATAGTTTACCCACCATTATTTATGAACCAGGTACAAATCAAAGAAGTAAGTGAACACAAACATCTAGGCCTAATCTTCCAAACTAACTGTAAATGGAATAACCATATAGATAGCATTATAAGCAAAGTATCCAAACTAGTAAATTGCCTTCGATCTCTAAAATATAGACTGAATAGAAAATCTTTAAATACAATATATTGTTCTTTTATCCTTCCACACTTTGATTATGCCGATATTATTTGGGATGGGTGCAGTGATTATTTAGCTAACAAACTAGAATCCCTACAATTAGATGCACTGCGCACTATCTGTGGGGCAGTAAGAGGTACCAGCCATGCCTTACTCTATAAAGAAACTGGGTTTGTTCCACTCTCGGAAAGACGTCGACGTCATAAATTAAAACTAATGTATAAAATTATAAACAACCTCGTGCCATCATATCTTTCTGACCTATTAGAACTGTCCCCTATCCCTATCAATTATAACCTTAGAAACAAAGATAAACTAAAGGAAGCAAGATGCAGAACAGAAATTTTCTCCGAGTCCTTCATCCCTTCCGGTATACGAGAATGGAACAAACTTAAAGTTGAAATTAGAAACTCTCGATCCGTTGCTATCTTTGGAAACTCACTTAATAAATTAGATACCATCGTCCCATCATACTACTATCAAGGAATACGAAAATTACAAATAATCCACAGTAAACTAAGATTATGCTGCTCGAACTTACATTCAGATGCAAGAAAACAGACAATCGACAACCTCCAACACAACCATAAAACAACCAGTTGTCTTCTGTACGGGTCAACAAAATTTAGTCCTGAGATAAACATACTTATTTTCAAAGAGGTACAACAATTTATTTTCCTTTCAAAAAGATTTAAATCCTCATAAACATCTATTAAGTTATTCGAAGCCCTGAACTCTGTATAATTATCTAAGTCTCTATTTTATTCATGATGTATCAAAATATATGCTCTATATTTATGTAAATATGTATGTATGTATGTAAATATTTATAATGTGTACATGTATCTATATTAAAGAAAGGGGTTACACATAGGCATAGCCTGTTCCCCAATCCGAATTCAGATTTAATGAATAAAAATATTGTTTACAAAAAAAAAAATACTAGAATTTGAACTGAGTTGAAGTTCTCCTTTAAGCCATTCCGGACCCTCTAGCCAGAAAGGGTTGTCGATGAACTGATATAAATAACATCCTCGAGATGGCAGATCCGCGGGGTTATCCTTTCCCGGAGTATGATACCAATTTTCAACCACTGATTTACCCGATTTTGAATAAACTGTTTCCACTCGCGAGACATTTGGGTTATCCAGAATAACGCGACCTTTGAGTCAGTAAAATACAGGAGATTATCGAATTTCGTTTCGTGTTCCAAAGCAATTTTAATTGTGTTCATTAACCGCGACAGAATTAAGGCCGACATGAGCTCCAATCTTGGAATCGTAAGCTTGTTTATGGGAGCAACCCGCGTTTTTGAAGCCACGAATCGAACACAACACGAATTAGAAGTCTGGATTTTAATATAAACCACTGCTGAATAAGCATGCATTGACGCATCGCAAAATCCCACTAATGTTGAGTTAATTACATTTTCATTAATGTTCGAGAAATAGTGTCGCGGTATAGTAACAAACCGAACTGAAGATAATGACCGAGTTAAACATGTCCATTGTTGAAGGAGAGGTCCTTCCAAAAGGTCATCCCATTCCAAGTTTGCCTGACAGAGTTCACGAAATAGAATTTTAAACATGACAATTAGAGGTTGAAGGAAACCCAAAAGATCGAAGAATTTAGCACTAATGCTAACTACATTCCGTTTTGTTGGAAGAACCAAATCGCTAACTGAGATATTTCCTCGAGATTATATACAAATTCATCCCAAGATTTTCAGATTTTCCGAAGATTCCGATGGAGATCTGACCATAAGCTTCGCATACGGTTCGTCATCTTCTTGAATGGATTTATCCACCTGCTTTGGGTTATTGCTATTGGATTCACACTCGTCGATTTTAGTTGAAGAGTTATTGAATTAGTTTTGAATTTACGTAGATTAAAGCCTCCGTCCAGAAGTTTTGATTTAGCTGATTTATATAGTTCGAATGCCTCGTCTTCTGATTGAGCGCCACTTGTGAAATCATCGACGTAGATTGATCTAAGAAATTTTCTGACAAATTCTGGATTATCTTGAACATACTTTTCCGCGTGATACTTAAGAGTCGCGTTAAGAAGGAATGGGGGTGAACATACCCCGAATACAACCCGAGTAAAACGATAACACACAATTTGAGGATCGGGTTTACTGAAGTCATCGAACCACAAAAACCGCGACACATCACGATCCTTTTCCAGTAGAGTTATCATTAAGAAAGCCTTTTCTATGTCACCAGTAAGTGCGATCGGATATGTCCTAAACCTTAAAATGATATCAAGAATCTCCTGATTAAGTGACTGACCTACATGCAAACGGTCATTTAGGCTAGCGTTCTGATTAACCTTCGCAGATGCATCATAAACTATTCTGACTTTAGTGGTACTTTTTGTCATCCCTAAGCACGGCAAGCTGCGGTAAATAATGGACAGTTCCATCATTTGGATTTAAAATGTCAATTGGTTCGATTATCGCTTGGGTTTTCTGTTCCTGAATTATAGAGTTGTATTATGAGTAAAGCTTAGGGTCTGATAAAAGTCTCTGACGCAAGTTTTTTAGCCGCTTGAGTGAAAGTTTATAATTATCTTGAAGAAAAGAATGGGGTTGTTTCCACGGTAATTCTACTTGATAGCGCCCCTTTTTAAACACGATATCCTCTACCAAATCGTCATATATAGAGGTGTCTGCAATTCCCATTGATTCCAAGTCCCAAAATTTATGTAACTGTTCATCTAAAATTGAATTTGTAAACAAAGTAGTGACATAAGTGTGTTCCGTATTATAGTGAGGACACGGACCCGAAAGAATCCAACCGATGGAAGATTGTAATGCAGTGGGACCCGTCTCCCCCCGTACGACAGAGCCACTAATTATGCTCCAGTAGTAATCTGACGCAATGAGTAACTGAACTGTCCCATCCGAACGAGGTTCGGCAAAATCGGCTAGTTCTAAATTCTGTAAATGAGGAAACTGTTTTTGAATAGTAGCAACATCATGATATTCTAACTGATGACTAATTAAAGGGACGACATAAGCTTGAATCGAAGTAGAGCTATTATCCTTATTATGAATTACACAATTTACTATGTCAACTTCTTGTTCAATTAACTCCGTGGTTCCAAATGCTTTTATTCTCACAAATTGTTTAGAAATAGTTTGTAGTTTAAGAGCGTCTTTCGATTTAGAGGTTATGCAACTTCTCTGACTTCCATTGTCCATGATTATTCTCGCCCAATTCTTGTTAGTAGGAGCAGTTATATTTGAAGTTTGAGCTCGCGCTGTTTGAAGAAGTACCAATGAACGATGATCAATTGTAGGTTTAGAGTTATTATACATACAAGTGGATGGGTTATTCCTAAGAGCGATTCGAAAAGTATCCTGTCTTTGATTTACAGATCCCGATGGATTGAAGTTAGACGCTTGTGGATTAAGATTACTTGAATTCGTATTCCGTTGATTGTGGGCTACCTCACAAATGCTAACATGACGACGTCTACCGCAAACTGGGCATAATTTATTAGAGTTACAATTTCTACTGTCATGATCCTTTTTTAGGCATATAAAGCACCTTCGATATTTTAAGAGATTTTCCCTGCGAGCTTCCAAACTCGGTAACGTTTTACACGAATTTGATGGACGAGGACCTCTACAATAAGTGCAGGTAAATCTTGATTCCGGATATGAATTGATGCAGCGTTTCGAGATATATTACCGTAAACAAACTAAACATATGAGGGGAATCGGGTTAGGGTAGGCTCACTATACACCCAATAACTTCTAAACTAGCTTTGGTGGCATCAATATCTTTATTTCGCCAATTGCACAGGTGCATAAGGCATCAACATGCCAAATGTCATTAACTTTCTATGTTGGCGTTTCGAGTAATACCACCGCAAAATTCCTAGCACCCGAATTCGAGGTGGAGTATGTGGGTTCAATAAACAACGGGTACGCCTACGCCTACGATTCCCCTCATATGATTAGTTAGCCTCTTTTATTTTAGTATGTTTACGGTAATTGTATAGTTTTGGGTGAGGGGTGAGGTGGGGGATCTATTACATATATTTTTTGCATTAATATGTTTTTAAAATTTTATTTTTTAATAGATACAAAGGTAACAATTATTTTCTTGGCGCTAGGAATATGTGTGCTAACTTGATCTCGAATCCGGGTGCTAGGTTATGGGTGCGAGAATATGTTTGCTAACTTGATCTCGAATCCGGGTGCTAGAATCCGGTTGAGAGCTTCCGCTCGGTGCTTCAGTTTCTGTTATGAGCTACGAAGATTATACCAAGATTCTAGGAAATCATAAGTTATAGCCTACGAAACAGAAACTTCACGCCTATACTGGATATAGAATTGAGGTTAAGGGCCAGATTATGGTAAACGTTCAATACCAAAAAGACAGAAAGCTTCCACCATTACTTATCATAAAGGCAGACAAGTATGTACCGCCATTGATGGGACGTGATTGGCTCAGTGCCCTCAAGATAGAATGGTGAAATTTATTGTCTGAAGGTCAATACTCAATTCGAGGAATTTCTTTAGAAGAATTAAAGGAAAAGTACGCAGAAATGTTTTCAGAGCAGCTTATAGGAGTAAAAGGTGTGACTGCACATCTTCACGTGACAGAAAATGCTCAAGCGGTATTTCATAAGGCACGACCACATACGCATTACGACCAGAAGTTGAGAAAGAACTGTTACGCTTACAAAATGATGGAATCATTGTACCGGTAGACTTTAGTGATTGGGGAACACCTTTAGTGTGTATAGCCAAATCTGATGGAACGGTTAGAATTTGTGGGGATTATAAAGTTTCAGTAAATCAGCATATCAACACAGATCAATATTCTATACCCACAACAGAAGAAGTGTTTAAGAACCTAGCAGGGGGACGCAAATATTCCAAGATTGATCTTCGCTGTGCTTATTAACAACTGATATTAGACGAAGCTTCACAGGAAGTAGTTACAATAAATACACATAAAGGATTATTTCGGTACACAAGGTTACCATTTGGTGTGTCATCAAGTCCCGCAATTTGGCAACGTTTTATAGACCAAGTACTTACAGGACTGGACAAAACATGTGCTATCATGGACGATGTATTGGTAACTGGAGAAGACAAGGAACATTTAGAAAATCTTGAGAGACTTTTTGAACGTTTTCAAAAATACCAGCTACGTGTTAAGTTGGACAAATGTAGATTCTTACAAAACAGTGTAATCTACATGGGACGAAAATTATCAACAGATGGTATACAACCAACAGACTCCAAAGTCGAGGCAATACGTCAAGCCCCAGTTCCAACTAATGTTACAGAACTACGATCCTGGCTTGGGATGGTGAATTTTCAAGCTCAGTTCTTACCAAATGTATCAACGAAATTACATCCACTGAATGAACTGTTAGGAAATCGTGAGTGGAAATGGACAACATATTGTCAATATTTTTTTAACTTAGTTCAGATCAGTTATTAGTGCATTACAACGTCAAATTACCTATAGAAATTGCCACAGACGCCTCACCTTACGGGGTAGGTGCAGTTATGTTTCACATAATCGACGGAATGCGACGACCCATAGTAGGGTTTGAACTCCCAGATCCGTGACCAATTTCCGGGGAGGAAGGTTTGACGATTGATTCTGGTAGGGGGAACTGTTCTGAGGATTTATGCAGTTTGCAACCTCTTGAAAGTGTGGGCAACTCTCGGGAGAGGCAAAAATCCAAAATGGCTGCCGAAAGAGCACAGTGACTTATAGTTGGCGGCAAATGTCATCAAACCGTCTTTGTAATATGTCATTTTTATAGTTTTCAGGGTCGCATTAAGAACACTCCCAAGTCATTTTGATGAAGCCATATTCCAATATGGCGGAAATTTGGCGGAAATGGTGAAAAAAACGGAAAATAATGCCATGTATTCTGGTAATGCAAATATGAGCTTGTATATATTGTTTTTAGCATTTTCGTGGATGTTTAGTTCATTTTTGATGGTCTCATATGTCAATGAAATCTACATTAGATGTTTAATATGAAACCAAAGTCAGCGAACAGAAGATACAGAGGTACAGAAAATATCATGATATACGCAATACGTCATTCATATAGCACCTACTAATATTATAATTTCTAAAAATTCATAGGCATATATCTTTCAAATGAATCTTCCAAGACGACAGCCTTCAATCAGAGGCTGTGTCAGAAAGTTCTGAATCTAATCCACTGTCTGACTCAGATGTGTCACTAACAGAGGTATCATTATCTTCATCATCATCACCATCATCAATGTCTACCGGTGATCTGAACTTAAGTGGCAAGGCCGGGTTTATATACCGTACAGGAACACATACATGTATTTCCTCATTCAACTCCCATACATGTCCGAGTGGATCAGCTACGTTACTGACATTGTATATTAGCATGATATTATGCTTGATAGTTCATTCTGTTTATGTGATGTTCCAGATTATCTTGAAAAGGTGGGATACGGCGTGTGCATTTGTTTATTATCTTAAGCCATTTGCTAGCTCTACTACAAGCTACAGTTGTGGAATTTTGGGGCATTATTGATGCATCTCGGCACAAATTGTTCCATGAAGGCTACCAGGTTATCGGATTCAGTTAATGCGACACTTAAAGCATCTAACAATGATGCACCTGTACTAAATGTGGACTTATATAGAATCTTTTGGGATTGGCCAGAAAATCCTGAAACTGTACACAACCGGTTATCGAGTGGAACTGTGCGATACGTGGCACCACATCACGTGACAGTAATCTTTGTGCACAAAACAAATGCCCCTTTCGTCTAACTGCTGCAGACCCTGAGGAGACCCTGGCTCCATATGAGAAGCATAGCTTGATAAAACCAAAACATCAGTATCTTCTGCGTCTATAGCTACAAGTTCATCATTTCCACTCGATCTCAGTTGTGCATAAATGTAAAACATAATAGTGTCCGCCTCTAATTGGTCATATTCGAACAGTTGGAACCTGCAGTTGTTGGCTGTTAGATCATAACAATCCTTTCGGATATAGTAAATGAACTGAATACCTGGGTGTGTTTTAACTAATTTATCGAACTCTGTATGTAGAAACACCTGTAGTCTCACTTTATAAGCATCGTTTTAAAGGGGATTGGAGAATTCTCGAGCGTTCAGAAATTTACCATCGGCCTTGATATAAACGTTCTTGGTACCACCTTAGTACTGTTCTGGCAGTTTGCGTTCATAATCTTTTGTCTGGATTGGAAGATCGTATGGGTCAATCACAAATACGATGGTTTCAAAGCTAGATTGGACATGTTCACTACATAATCATGTCATGTGTATACATTAAAATCCGTTTCTGTCTGTCTTCTGTAGATGGAATCACTATTTTATTAGGATGCGCACAAACCCTCCTTTCATTTTCGAACCCTGTTCCATCGTCATTTCAATCAAGAGATCAAGTATCAGGCTAGAATAAAGTTTACCAGTCATAGAACGGGACAATAGCTTTGAAACTACACCCAACAGCGAAAATTTGTGAATGTCTGATGCGATCTTCCGATCTCGACAAAAGATTCTGAACGCAAACTGGTACCAAGAACATTTATATCAAGGCCGATAGTAAATTTCTGACCGCTCGAGAATTCTCTAATTTCCTTTCAAACGATACTAATAAAGTGAGACTACCAGTGTTTTACATAAAGAGTTCGAAAAATTAGTAAAAACACAACCAGGTTTTACATTTTATGCACAACTGAGATCGAGTGATATGATGAACTTGTAGTTGTAGACCCAGAAGATACAATGTTTCTCATATGGAGCTAGGATCTCTAGCAGTTAGACGAAAGGGCATTTGTTTGGTGCATAAAGATTACTGCCACGCGATGTGGCGCTACGTATCGTACAGTGCCACTCGATAACCGATTGTGATACAGTGTCGGGATTTTTTGGCCATTCCAAAAAGACTCTATATAAATCCACGTTTATTGCAGATGCATCATTGTTAGATGGTTTAGGTGTCGCATTGACTGTATCTGATAACCCGGTAGCCTCCGTGAAATAATTTGTACTGAGATGCATCTATAATGCCCCAAAATTCCACAACTGTAGCTTGTGGTAGAGCTAGCAAATGTCTAAAGATGAAAAGATAGTCTGGAATTTCCTTGAAAATCACATAAACAGAGCGAACTATCAAGCACACATCATGCTAAGTTACAATGTCAGTAACGTAACTGATCCACTCGGACATGGATGGGAGTTGAATGAGGGAATGTGTGTTCGTGTACTGTATATAAACCCGGCCTTGTCACTTAAGTTCAGATCATCGGTAGACATTGATGATGGGGGTGATGATAAGGATAACGATACCTCTGTTAGTGACACATGTGCATTAGATTCATAACTTTCTGATACGGACTCTGATTGAAGGCTGTCGTCTTGAAAGATTCGTGTGAAAGGTATATGCCTATGACTGTTTAGAAATTATGATATAAGTAGGTGCTACACGTACATGAATGATGTATTGCGTATATTATGATATTTTCTATATCTTTGTATCTTCTGTGCTCTGACTTTGGTTTTATATTAACCATCTAGTGTAGATTTTATTGACATGAGACCATCAAAAATGAACTAAGCATCCATGAAAATCCTAAAAACAATATCTTACAAGCTCATATTTGCATTACCAGAATACATGACATTATTTTCCGCTTTTTTTCACCATTTCCGCCAGATTTCCGCCATATTGGAATAAGGGTGCATAACAATGGTTTGGAAGTGTTCTTAATGGATTCAGCGACCTCAAAAACCATAAAAATGATATATTACAGGGACGGTTTGATGGCATTTGCCCCCAACTATAAGTCTATGTGCTATTTCGGTAGCCATCTTGGATTTTTGCCTCTCCTGAGAGTTGCCTAAACTTTCCAGAGGTTGCAAACTTCATAAATCCTCAGAATAGTCCCCCCTACCAGAATCAATCGTCAAACCTTCCTCCCGGAAATTGGTCACGGATCTGGGAGTTCGAACCCTACTACCATTGCTTACGCATCAAGAACATTGCATAAACATGAATGTAATTACTCCCAACTCGATAAAGAAGCATTATCAATTATGTTTGGTAAACGACGCTTGTACATGTATATTGGCTTACGTTTATTTTATTTGTTTGACTAGTGTATATAACAGTATGAAGTATCTAGATGTACACCTAATTAGACACCTATTATATATCCTCTCACATTAATTCAACCTAATTCTACCAACGGTACCACAATGGATATTATTGTGGCTCAAATTGAAAGGCGCCAAGTTATTTGTATTGTGACTGTGTATTTCAACATTTAATTTATTTTTTTTTCGAAAAATAAAGTTTATTTTGTACCGTCAATAGAGTATTTTATAAACATAATTTTTAGCGGAATAGTTGGAATTCGAGGGGGCCTGACTTGTCCTCCACACGTATCATACACATTAAATAAATGTCGTCTAATAATAGGTGCGAATCAATGTTGTGTTTTGATATTCAATTACAAATATTTTAGAATCTGAAATCAACACATTTCTCAACGTCTTTATATTAAATTTAAGGCATTAAATTAACATAACAACATATTACAAAAATCAATTATTATACATTTCAATTGGCATCTATTCCACAATTTGGTTTGATTTATATTAATATGCAAAACATATAAATTAGAATACTGAATAATTATTTCAATTGTGATGATAGAATGCGCAGTCCTCTTGCTGGACACTTCACAGGCATTGAAAAAAAGCGGGATGAAAAAGAAACGCCTAGAAAGACACATATTTTATTACAAATAATTCATTGATGCATACTTTTGTTATAGTACATATTTTGATATACATGTATTTACTTATCTTAATTAACTAATTGCTTTAAAGTGGATAAGTTAATCTTTACTCCGAACCCTGATCGTTCTAATCTCAATGTACTGTCTTATCTATTTACCTTTTCTGAACATTCCAAAGAGACTCTATATAAATCCACGTTTATTGCAGATGCATCATTGTTAGATGGTTTAGGTGCCGCATTGACTGTATCTGATAACCCGGTAGCCTCCGTGAAATAATTTGTACTGAGATGCATCTATAATGCCCCAAAATTCCACAACTGTAGCTTGTGGTAGAGCTAGCAAATGTCTAAAGATGAAAAGATAGTCTGGAATTTCCTTGAAAATCACATAACTCCGAACCCTGATCGTTCTAATCTCAATGTACTGTCTGATCTATTTACCTTTTCTGAACATCTAATGTAAAATAATTTAATATTACTTAATATGCATCTTAGTCATTCATTGAGTATGTACCTATATTTGAGTAAGTCCTCAGTAATGTAAATATGTTAATTTATATCACGTTTTGTATTATATGTTTAACCCTTATCATGTACATGTTCAAACATTTCTAGTTTAATTATTATTAAGATATTAAGTTGGCGATAGCGACTGGGTATAAATATAAGAGACGAATGAATGAATGAAATGGGGTTTAACGTCCTACGCTTAAGCACCGTACCTGGGCCAATTGAAGACGGGCATACGCCAACAGTGTGCTATGAGGGAAATTTTGCCCGGGCAGCGGCGCTACGGCCTACTCTTATATCGAATTCCAACTGCCAAGGGATCTTTTACGTGCACTCCAATTTGTACACGGGACCTCGGTTTTTCGTCCCATCCGAACGACTAGGCAGCTGTCCTTGTCAGGCCCTCCTTCTGCATCACTGACAAGGGGAAATCACGCCGGAAAATCGAGATGAACTTTCTCGGCCAATGCAGGGATCGAACACTCAACCTCCAGGCTAGCGAACCAGCGCCTTATCCACTTAGCCACCGTGATCCCCCTATAAGAGACGAAATACGGACAATTATGTTCATTCGTTAATAAACCCAGTTCGACGTCAAATAATTATTACTTATATTTCTTATAGGTGAGTTAGTTAATTATTGTGTCGCCTTATAATTCATTTAGTATATATGTTTATTTTATGTATAATATTATGATGTGAAATAGTTTACTACACATACAGTGTACTCTGCAACTTCCAGCTTTTGATTAATCCGCCACTCGCCTAGATCCGCCCAAGACCTCTGGTCCCGATTTATTTCCTTCTTGATTGCTTTTAAAATGTTTTGTTCTAACCGCCATTTTGTCACTTCCGCCTTTCGCCATCGACTCGAGGTCCGATGAGTGATTATCCATTGTTATTTAATCCTATAATCCGCCACTGTTAACTCCCCAATCACAAAAACACCACAGTTTATCAGACACTTATAATTAAAGTATAAACAAACAGTACTCGACAAATCTTTTAAGAGTTCATTGATTGTCAACCATTTTCAATAACCAACGTTAACACTATAGCACCTATGTCGAGCAATATTTCGCGCTAAAAATAGACCATGAGTGTCGTACAATAACAATACATTCAGTGAACTCGATCTATTGAGCATTGATAATCGCCGATAGCCTGATGTCCGAGAAAAGATTATACATCTGTGTATTTTGATGGCACATTGTCGGATTTATTATTATATTTTGAATGGGATTTATGTTTTTAAATAAGTAAATGAACACGCTAAGAAATGTTGACGTATATTTCGATTAGAATGACGTAAGTTAATTGTTTTAGATGATAGCACGTGCTATAGTCGAGTGCAATTATTTAGCAGTTGGTGTCACTCGTTCGTTGTATTAGAGCGACGTTAACTAGTCAACTACGATTACATGTTATTTTTTTTACTTTCTGTATATAAATCGAAACGCAGTATCAGACGAATGTCGGACATTGCTGAAAAATGTATCGACGTAGGATACAAAAAATACGGTCATTTTTGGGGAGTTTGATGTCATGTAATTTTGTACATGTACTGTAGGAATATTATTGACATAAATTTGAATACCGAACGCGTTTTAAGCATGAAATATACAACGAGGTGCGATCCGACAAATATTCAATTCACATTCACTTCCTGTTATTGGATAAACCGCCACTCGCCGACATCCGTCATTTCTATTTGGTCCTGCTTGGTGCTGGAAGTTACAGAGTACACTGTATTCACATAGTATAATAATACTTTATATTCGCTTATTGATTAATATAATATTACGTTCTTGATGCATAATAAGACAATGTGAAATACCTAAGAATTACACTTGGTCACATAATATATGCTAAAATTATATATCCAATTATTCATTATTGTAATTGATGTTGTAAGTATGATTTCAATATATCTTTATTTGTGTTATCATGTTCATTCGTTAATAAACCCAGTTCGACGTCAAATAATTATTACTTATATTTCTTATAGATTAAAGCTCCTCAAATATCAAATATTATAAGAGCGCTGTGTGCTTCGACGTATTAGAGCTACGCACCCCCAGCATAAGAAATCTCAAAATACGTCAAGCTAACACAGAAGAGCACGCTCGCAAGTGGTGGAGTCCGGAAGATACTGTGTAATATGAACAATCGGCAAGATAAAACTACTGGAGTTGGACCAAGTATATTTCCATACGATCTTCGAAATACGAGAGGAGGAGACAGAAACAACGAATCTAGTACCCCAAGTACAGAAATTGAAACAGAAGGAACAGAAAATATAGAAATCTCCAGTGTTGGAGAAAATACAGAAATTCGAACTAACTCTGGAAATAATTATAGTGTACAAGCCAGCAATATGTCGGTGAGTAAACCAACATACACAGAAAAATTTAGTGGTGCCCCTGGACAAAATATAGAAGTATGGCTCAAGCGTTTTAGGGCATACATTACAGTAAGTAATTTACCGATATGTCACCAATTATTTACTTTAGGCAGTTTGTTGGATTGTACCGCAAAAAAATATTTTGACACTATAGACATAGATATCACGATTGAATCGATCGAACCTTATTTAAAATTATTATCTGATCGTTTTTCTGTGTCCAAAATATTTGACACTTCCCTGTTGGACGTTAAACAGTTACCATCAGAAACAGTGGATGAATATCTCGACAGAGTGCTGTGTAACATTAATGGACATAAAATACAAGAAAACATTTTAGTTTCGTATGTATTAAAAGGCCCGAATGCATCCTTACAACCCTGGGTACGTAATAAAGACCCAAAGACATTGGCTGAAGTTAGACAAATTGGTAAAACAACAGGGGCCTGTTTCACGAAATTTTAACTAAGATAAAATCCGATTTTAGTAATTCGATTGGATAGTATTAGATTGATTTTAGCGCTTAGCCAATCAGATTTAAGTATGTACTAAAATTTGGATTTTATCTTAAGTTAAAATTTCGTGAAACAGGCCCCAGAGCAACAAATGTGTTTAACTCCAAGTGTTCGTATGGTTGATACGCAAGATATGCAAGAAATGCTGGTCGCAGCTTTAAAACAACACACCGATCAACAAGGTATCAACCATCCGAATAGATCAAATTCGTACCAGTCCCAACCTTATTCAGGGGATAGATTTACTGACAATCACCGTGGTGACTGGTATCAACAACATGACGAATATTATCAACCGACTGGTGCATCACGTCAACAGAATGGTGGATCCCTGCAATTTAATGGTAGACCGCCTAATGGTGGACTTTGGCAACATAGCAATCAGAGTAATGGTGGATCTTGGCAACATAACGGTAGGCAGTATACTGGTGGAAATTGGCAACTGAACGGTAGACAACATAATGGTGGATCTTGGCAAGTCAAACGAAATGATGAACACCGTATTCAAAGACGACAGTTTCAACAACCAAGGCTAAATGGACCTCAAAGATGGAAAACAGATGTATCCTGTTATGGCTGTGGTAAATCTAAAATTTGTCAACCTAAATCTAGTTGTCCTTATTTTCATTTTGTATGTCAAAATTGTTTCAAAACAGGCCATCGTACCGAGATATGTTTTAATTCACGATTGTCTCCGCAATAGGATAAGGCGCCTGTTCTTACTTCTGGTAGGGTCAGGCATACTGAAAATAAAGTAGTACAGTTAATTGCTCCAATGGATAAGAATACAATTTTAGTGAGTATTAATGGCACAAAAACTAAATAACTTTTAAACTCAGGAGCAAGTATATCATGTGCGACATTAAAGTTTATTGAAAAAGCGGGTATATCCAAAGAAAATTTAAGTGCTAAAGAATTTCAAAATATTATTGGTGTAGGAGGTGAGACCCACCCTGTCTTAGGAACTATTATTCTTCCAGTTAGAATAGGGCACGTTGTATTCAAACAAAAATTTCATGTTTTCCAACATTTACACCAATCAATTATAATGGGTCTAGATTTTATTGAAGAAAATGAAGCTAAGTAAGATTTTTCAAATAAAAGTGTTATGCTTAAGGATGGATTAGTACAAGTTTCTTTAATTGATTATAATTGTGGTTTTGCTAGATCATTAAAGCCTTGTAAGATATTACCTAATCAAGAGTGTGATATACCAATTAAGATATCGCGCGTTAAGAAAGACGGTATTTATCTAGTTGAGCCAAATATACGTAAGTCAGATCGTATGTTAGGAGCCAAATGCCTCGTCAAACTAAATGGTAATAAGACTGCCATGTTGGTAATTAACCATACTAATGAACCTTTGTATATACATAAAAATTATTTATTAGGAACTGCGTTCAATATTGACGTTGATTCAGTGTGTGCATTCAGTGATAATCCGAATGTTAATAACAACCCATCTGTTAATCTGTGTTCAAATAGCGATACTGATTCAATACCATCTGATATACCATTTGATCTAAGTGATTCCGATCTTACGGCTGATCAGAAATCTAAACTAGGGCAGTTTTTGAAGTGTCACGGAGATGCCAAGGGTGTCTTCCCATAACGCCGACTCACCAGAGTTTGGAAAGTCGACCGCGGCACTTTTTGATGGGTTAAGAACGGATTAAAGTAATAAATATTACTTGTTTTAAGTATGATTTCAATATATCTTTATTTGTGTTATCATGTTCATTCGTTAATAAACCCAGTTCGACGTCAAATAATTATTACTTATATTTCTTATAGATTAAAGCTCCTCAAATATCAATTATTATAAGAGCGCTGTGTGCTTCGACGTATTAGAGCTACGCACCCCCAGCATAAGAAATCTCAAAATACGTCAAGCTAACACAGAAGAGCACGCTCGCAAGTGGTGGAGTCCGGAAGATCCTGTGTGATATGAACAATCTAGTACCCCAAGTACAGAAATTGAAACAGAAGGAACAGAAAATATAGAAATATCCAGTGTTGGAGAAAATACAGAAATTCGAACTAACTCTGGAAATAATTATAGTGTACAAGCCAACAATATGTCGGTGAGTAAACCAACATACACAGAAAAATTTAGTGGTGCCCCTGGACAAAATATAGAAGTATGGCTCAAGCGTTTTAGGGCATACATTACAGTAAGTAATTTACCGATATGTCACCAATTATTTACTTTAGGCAGTTTGTTGGATTGTACCGCAAAAAAATATTTTGACACTATAGACATAGATATCACGGTTGAATCGATCGAACCTTATTTAAAATTATTATCTGATCGTTTTTCTGTGTCCAAAATATTTGACACTTCCCTGTTGGACGTTAAACAGTTACCATCAGAAACAGTGGATGGATATCTCGACAGAGTGCTGTGTAACATTAATGGACATAAAATACAAGAAAACATTTTAGTTTCGTATGTATTAAAAGGCCCGAATGCATCCTTACAACCCTGGGTACGTAATAAAGACCTAAAGACATTGGCTGAAGTTAGACAAATTGGTAAAACAACAGGGGCCTGTTTCACGAAATTTTAACTAAGATAATATCCGATTTGAGTAATTCGATTGGATAGTATTAGATTGATTTTAGCGCTTAGCCAATCAGATTTGAGTATGTACTAAAATTTGGATTTTATCTTAAGTTAAAATTTCGTGAAACAGGCCCCAGAGCAACAAATGTGTTTAACTCCAAGTGTTCGTATGGTTGATACGCAAGATATGCAAGAAATGCTGGTCGCATATGTATCCTGTTATGGCTGTGGTAAATCTAAAATTTGTCAACCTAAATCTAGTTGTCCTTATTTTCATTTTGTATGTCAAAATTGTTTCAAAACAGGCCATCGTACCAGTCATTATTAATATAGTTAACTTAAATTCAACTCACTAACTATAGTTTTCTTAATCTATAGTTTACTTTACTTTGTTCAGATTATTAATATAGTTCACTTAAACTCAACCCACTCATTAATTAATAAAATGATATAGGCTACGATAGTTCAACAAGAAGCTGACAAATGATCGAAATTCAGTTCATTGTGATTATTTCTCAAATAGGTATAAATACGTAAATATTCCCAAGACATTTCATATACATTTCTTTCTACGATGACTAATGCACAGTTACAATCTAAGTTTCTTCCTACAGCAAGAAGTGGCAGTTACCTATGTGTTGCTGGGTAATACATATAGATAATTTATATGTATCTTTCTTTTATTTGCAGATTGATGACGCATGGATCCAAATAATGGCCAAGGTACTAGATAATGAGAAATTTCAACAACTGGCCGACTATATGGTTACCCAATGGTAAGACGGTCAATTCACTCAAGTACAATAGAACCACAACCAAACCACGCGAAGAACCAACAATTCTGTAGAGGGGTGGCACGGGCGTCTAGGAAAAATTAATTGGAAAAGCTCATCCGAATATTTTTGAAGTGATGGCATTTTTGAAATAAGAGCAACAGACGATCGAGATTCAGTTGTTGCAGTATTCGAGTGGCCAGCGACAACCAACATAAAAGGGAAAAAAATACACAGATATCAACAGAAAGATCCAAGATGCAAAATATAGATATGAAGAAGGAGGATTGAATTTGTTAGAATTTTTTGACTATGTTGGACATTTTATGCGTGCCAAAAGTTAAAATTATTTACATGTATAATCATATGTCTTAAAGGTTGTTATACATTTTTAAAAAAATAAATGCTCCCAAAATTATCGGCTTAATTAGTTTTATCCCCCAGCTTGGGTCTATTGTTCTTGGCCAGTCGACCCCTTAACACCGACCAAAACTCAGTGAGTCGTCCCCCTAAAACTCAGTGAGTCGGCTTTATGGGAATAAACCGTTTTCGCAAAAGATTTCACAGAACTAGGAAAAACCCATCTTCACAAACATAGGATAGAAACGGGAGATAACCTACCTGTGAGGATGCCATTCTATAGACAATCTGTACCAATTAGACAGGAGTGTACCAAACAGATAGAACAGATGTTGGAGGGCAATATTATTCAACCCAGTAATTCTGATTGGAGATCCCCTGTCTTGATGGTAAAGAAGAAGGATGGAACTTACAGATTTGCTGTCGACTATCGTAAGTTGAATAAAATCACTAAACCTATTTACTATCCTATACCTAGATTCGAAGATGTTATTGATTCAGTAGGACAGGCTGAAGCTCGACTTTTTTCTGTGTTATATTGTGCAAGTGGTTTTTGGCAGATACCGCTAGATCCAGAAACTAAATACAAATCAGCTTTCATAACCCAGGATGGAGTGTTTGAGTTCAACAGGCTTCCATTCGGATTGAAAAACTCGCCTATGGCATTTCAATCCACTCTCTCGACAGCTCTCCGCCAGATGAATTGGAAGTATGTACTGGTTTATATTGACGATATAATTATATATTCACGTGATTTTGAGGAACACTTAAAACATCTAACAGCTGTGTTTGACAAACTCCGGGAAGCTGGACTGACACTGAAACCAATTAAATGTAAATTTGCTGCTAAGAAAGTACACTATTTGGGCCATATTTTCACTAAAGATGGAATAGAAGTCGACCCAGCCAAAATAGAAGCAGTAGAATCCTTCCCAAAACCAACTTCACAACAGAAAGTTAGACAGTTCCTCGGATTAGCGAACTACTACCGTAAGTTTGTTAAGAATTATTCTAAAATTACAGCTCCAGTTACCAAACTTTTACAAAAAGATGCCCCCTTTATATGGACGGAAGAGTGCGAGATAGCGTTTAAACAATTAAAGAAAGCCCTTATTACAGCACCTATCCTCTGTTATCCGAATTTTTCAAAACAATTCCTGCTATCAACTGATGCAAGCGGTGAAAGTATAGGATACGTACTATCACAGTTGGATGACGCGAAACGCGAAACAGTCATAGCATATGGAGGAAGATCTTTAAGCCCAAACGAAAGAAAGTTTTCGGTCACAGACAAAGAATTATTAGGAGTTGTTCAAGGCATAAAAACCTTTCATGTTTACCTGACTACTAATAAATTTAAAGTATACACAGATCACAAAGCGTTAATTTATCTACAATCCGCAAAACATACTGGGACGGGAAGACTAGCAAGATGGGCCATGTTTCTTCAAAACTATGATTACGAAATATTCTACCGCCCTGGCTCTTGTAATCAAAACGCCGATGCACTATCTAGAAGGGAATACCCCCCGGTACCAAATTTAGAAGACACAGAAGAATTTCCCTGTTTAACTGTCACAACTAGTACGGATGACTCTACTATGGATGACCAAACAGAACAATCAAGTGAGTATCTTGAAATCGAATTTACTTACACGAATCAAATGCCATTAGTAGCACCGATTCATAGGGACGATACCACTGAAATCTCTGAAATAAGTAAACGACAACGAGAATGTCCTGATTTTAAAGCAATAATTGGGTACAAGGAGAAGCAGGAGATACCTGAAAATTATAACCAATCGCAAATCAACGGTCTTACAGGACGAGCAGGAGAATATGACATAGTCAATAACAATAGTACATATTTTGATATACATGTATTTACTTATCTTAATTAATTAATTGCTTATAACAGTAAAATTACCCCTTTCTAATTTGGACGTTCATTTTAAATTGTATAAAATTATTTCATTGCCCGTGCCTTTGAATGAATCGGCAAATCATGCCAGGGCCATGTTTGCTGCCTTATAGCTCGGCCCCTATGGGTTCGAATCAAAATGTGTTGGCTGGGAATAATTGCCTTGACAATTCTCTCCATTGTATTAAAAGTTGGTAGATCTCACCCGAATGCCATGCACGCGGCACGATATTTAAGGGTGCCCGGGCGGGTCTCCAGGCTTGATATTCAAAGGGTAAATCTCTGGAATTTCTAGCGGTTGGCTGTGCCGCGATGATATTTATCACATATTTAAAGGAGAGAATATTCAGATATCAAGAACAAAAATAAATCGATAAAATACGGCAATTTTTCAAGCAAAAAAAGTTTGATGGGTGGCGGCTGGTTTATAATTTATTTTCATTGTTCCCGGAATCTCACTCATTTCCATTTTTTATATGCGATAGCTAGAATCTCACTCATTTCCATTTTTTATATGCGATAGCTAGAATCTCAAGGTACAGAAAGCCAGAAAGTGATGGTGTTCTACGATACGAGGTGTCTAACTGGTTCCATTCCCTGATGGAGGACGGTATAAATGTATTAGAGAAGAGATGTGTTCGGGATTTAAATTCCGTAAAATCATTATGGTTCCTTAATGAATATGGTAATGTTTGAAATTTTTCAAAAAGATTTAAAAGGTATTTGGGAACAATATTATTGAAGACTTTGTACATAAGATGCAATTTGTGACGCTTCCGTCTCTCCATCAAAGGAATAAAACCAGTTTCCCTGTACAGTGATTCGTGATTGGTTCCTTTAACCGCCCCGCAAATAGTCCTAAGTGCATCAAGTTGAAGGCTTTCTAATTTATCAGCTAGTACATTTTGAGGCAAAATAAAGGAAGTGTATATTGTGTGTAGAGTTTTTGGCCGGTATTTTAGCGATTTTAGACAATTTGTCAGTTTTGAAATTTTCTTACATAAATTCTCAACATGGACATTCCATTTTCCGTTACTTTGAAAAATTAAACCAAGATGTTTGTGACAGGAGACCTCGTTAATCTCTGTTGTGCCAAAGAACAAAGGTGGATTTGTTGTTAGTGATTTTGTGCTTATGGTCATTGTTTCCGTTTTTAGAGGGTTAAAGGTTACCAACCACAAGTCTGCCCAGTCATTTATTTTCTTTAAATCATTATTCAGAATATCCGAACTTGTACTAGGGTCATCCATTTTTATAAATAGTGAAGTGTCTACCCCTGATCCCAGCTCCATCCAGCTTCCAACAAATACCGGCGTGCCAAACTTTGTCGAACGCTTTGCTGATGTCACAAAAACAACTCGAGTAGAAGAATGTTGATCAATGGCTTGACAAAACATATGTGTTAGTTTTATTAGTTGAAATATGGCGGAGTCACCTCGAAGAAAACCACTTTGAAAAGACGTTAGTATTTTGTTCCCTCTCAAAAAGTTAAAGACATGCAGTTGGAATTTAGTTGCTGCCTGGGCAAAAATTTCCCTCATACCACACTGTATGGTGTATGCCCGTCTTCAATTAGCCCAGGTTAGGTACAACCTTGGTTGACCATGTCGAAATGGAACAAAATCCGTTAATATAGACAAGATTTTAACAAAAAAAGTGGGTGTGGCACCATCCAAAGGGGGGGGGGGGCAAATCATGCATCAAAATCAATAGTTGTCATGCTTAAGCAATAAGTTTACCAAGTTCCGAGACAATCAATTCAGACGCTAAACCTGGAGTTCAGATGTTCGATCCCTGCATTGTCCGAGAAAGTTCATGTTGATTTTCCGGCGTGGTTTCCCCTTGTCAGTGATGCAGACGGAGGGCCTGACAAGGCGGCTGCCTAGTCATTCGGATGGGATGAAAAACCGAGGTCCTGTGTACTCATTGTTGTGCACGTAAAAGATCCCTTGGCAGTTGGAATTTAGTTGCTGCCCGGGCAAAAATTTCCCTCATACCACACTGTATGGTGTATGCCCGTCTTCAATTGGGCGAAACGGGCCCATAAAGTGAAGTTTGACCCTACCTTGACCTTCGAGGGCCTCGTAGCATGGAAAGGGTCATGCGCCTAGACGGAGTCATCAATGTCCTTTCATGAAAGAGCTTGACCTTTGACCTGACCTTTGACCTTGTGGTCGAAAAATTCCCAACTTGGTAACTTCGCGAGTTTTCGACCAATTTTTTTTCTTTAAGATACTTGGTATAATCGATGGCACGTGATGATGAATATGAAAGCTTTCATATCTGCTTGGGACAGTAGCAGATCTAGTTCTTATTAATTTTTTTTTTGTGTTTTATCCACAAATCGGATTTCTCAGAATCTACCCATAAGATCTTTCTGAAACTTTTACCTACCCCCCCCCCCCCCAAAAAAAAATAAATGGGTGGTGGCTGTTGGGTAAAAATATTTTCAAAACATTTTTCGCATCCGAAATTACCGAATTTTACGAACAAATCCATTTGACCTACTTTGCTGTAACTTTGTGACTATTTCACCTATTTTACTAATTCTTTTTTCTTTGAATACCTTGACTCCTTTACTTCAAATCTGCAATTTCGGATTTTCGAATTTCGAAAATTCGTCGCTGTGATTTTGAGCCGGAAGTAAAAATCAAAATAACAACTTCTTTAATAGTTGCATGATTTTCATGGAATTTGGTATGTAAGTAGATCTCGCTCATGCGACTTTAAAAATGTTGTTAGAAATTTTTTTAAAATTATCTCCCCTTGGTGCTATTAAGGATCAAAGTTTTCAAAAAAATTGATATCTTCTTTCCAAATCGTAAGGTAAAAGAGGGATGGGGGCGACATTGAGGCTATATTAATATAGGATACTGTCAATTGCATCATCAAAATTCTGTACGAAAAATCGAATTCCAAGTATATTGTCACATACCATGTAATAGAGGAATGTATTATCTTTCAGAAAATATAATCATTTTCCTGGCACATTAATATCTGCAGGGTTAATTTTAAGGTATACGAGGGGTTGGGCAGCATAACCTGAGACGTTATTCAAACGGGATGCTGTCATTTGCGGTAACGAAATGCTATATGAAAAATCAAATTCCAAGTATAATTTCATATACCATTTAAAATATAAACATTTTCTTGGCACATTAGTATCTTCATGGTGAATTTTAAGGTATAAGAGGGTGGGGGTAGGAGACCTTGCGACGGTATTTATACGGGAAACTATCATTTGCGGTAACGAAATGCTATATGAAAAATCAAATTCCAAGTATAATATCATATACCATTTAAAAGAGAAATGTATTACCATTCATAAAATAATAAACATTTTCCTGGCACATAAATATCTTCAGGGTGAATTTTAAGGTATAAGAGGGGTGGGGTAGCAGACATCGAGGTCATATCGATATAGGATGCTGTCTTGTCGCAGTGAAATGCGGTAACGAAATGCTGTATATGAAAAATCAAATTCCAAGTATAATAACATATACCATTTAAAAGAGAAACATATTATTTTCACAAAATATAAAGATTTTCCTGGCACATTAATATCTTCATGGTGAATTTTAAGGTGGGGTGGGGGTAGAAGACCTTGCGACGGTATTTATACGGGAAACTATCATTTGCGGTAACGAAAGGCTATATGAAAAATCAAATTCCAAGTATAATTTCATGTACCATTTAAAAGAGAAATGTATTATCATTCATAAAATATAAACATTTTGCTGGCACAATAATAACTACAGGGTGAATTATGCGGTATAAGAGGGGTGGGGTAACAGACCCGGAGGCAGTATTTATACAGGATGCTGTCATTTGCGACAGTGAAATGCTATATGAAAAATCAAATTCCAAATACAATGTCATACACCATTGAAAAGGGCACTTTACTATCGTTAATAAAATATAAACATTTTTCTGGCACATTCGTATCTTCTTTCCAAATAGTAAGGTATAAGAGGGGTGGGGGTGGCCGACATTGAGGCTATATTAATATAGGATGCTGTCAATTGCATCATCGAGATTCTGTACGAAAAATCAAATTCCAAGTATATTGTCACAAACCATTTAATAGAGGAATGTACTATCTTTCAGAAAATATAATGTTTTTCTTGGCACATTAATATCTACAGGGTGAATTTTAAGGTATACGAGGGGTGGGGCAGCATACCTTGAGACGTTATTTATACGGGATGCTGTCATTTGCGGTAACGAAATGCTATATGAAAAATCAATTTCCAAGTATAATATCATATACCATTTAAAAGAGAAATATATTATTTTTCATAAAATATAAATATTTTCCTGGCACATTAGTATCTTCATGGTGAATTTTAAGGTATAAGAGGGATGGGGGTAGGAGACCTTGCGACGGTATTAATACGGGAAACTGGCATTTGCGGTAACGAAATGCTATATGAAAAATCAAATTCCAAGTATAATCTCATATACCATGTAAAAGAGAAATGTATTATTATTCATAAAATATAAACATTTTCCTGGCACAATAATATCTACAGGGTGAAGTGTGCGGTATAAGAGGGTGGGGTAACAGACCCGAGGCGGTATTTTTCAGGATGCTGTCATTTGCGACAGTGAAATGCTATATGAAAAATCAAATTCCAAATACAATGCCATACACCATTGAAAAGGGCACTTTACTATCGTTAATAAAATATAAACATTTTTCTGGCAGATTGGTATCTTCTTTTCAAATAGTAAGGTATAGGAGGGGTGGGGGTGGCCAACATTGAGGCTATATTAAGATAGGATGCTGTCAATTGCATCATCGAAATTCTGTACGAAAAATCAAATTCCAAGTATATTGTCACAAACCATTTAATAGAGGAATGAATTATCTTTCAGAAAATATAATCTTTTTCTTGGCACATTAATATCTACAGGGTGAACTTCAAGGTATACGAGGGGTGGGGTAGCATACCTTGAGACGCTATTTATACGGGATGCTGTCATTTGCGGTAACGAATTGCTATATGAAAAATCAAATTCCAAGTATAATATCATATACCATTTAAAAGAGAAATATATTATGTTTCATAAAATATAAACATTTTCCTGGCACATTAATATCTTCAGGGTGAATTTTAAGGTATAAGAGGGGTGGGGGTAGGAGACCTTGCGACGGTATTTATACAGGATGCTTTCATTTGCGACAGCGATATGAAAAATCAAATTCCAAGTATAATATCATATACCATTTAAAAGAGGAATGTATTATCTTTCAGAAAATATAATCATTTTCCTGGCACATTAATATCTACAGAGTGAATTATGCGGTATAAGAGGGTTGGGGTAACAGACCCGGAGACGGTATGTATACGGGATGCTGTCATTTGCGGCAACGAAATGCTATATGAAAAATCAAATTCAAAGTATGATATTATATACCATTTAAAAGAGAAATTTATTATCGTTAATAAAATAAAAACATTTTTCTGGCACATTGATATCTTCTTTCCGAATCGTAAGGTATAAGAGGGGTGGGGTAGCAGACACTGAGGGCATATTAATATAGATGCTGTCATTTGCGACAGCGAAATGCGATATGAAAAAATCAAATTCCAAGTATAATATCATATATCATTTAAAAGAGGAATGTACTATCTTTCAGAAAATATAATCATTTTCCTGGCACATTAATATCTACAAAGTGAATTATGCGGTATAAGAGGGGTGGGGTAACAGACCCGGAGACGGTATTTATACGGGATGCTGTCATTTGCGGTAACGAAATGCTATATGAAAAATCAAATTCAAAGTATAATATCATATACCATTTAAATGAGAAATTTATTTTCGTTCATAAAATATAAACATTTTTCTGGCACATTGATATTTTCTTTCCGAATCGTAAGATGAAAGAGGGGTGGGGGTAGCCGATATTGAGGCTATATTAATATAGGATGCTGTCATTTGCATCGGCGGAATTCTGTATGAAAAATCAAATTCAAAGTATAATGTCATATACCATTTAAAAGAGAAATTTATTATCGTTAACAAAATATAAACATTTTTCTGGCACATTGATATTTTCTTTCCAAATCGTAAGGTTTAAGGGGGTGGGGATAGCCGACATTAATATAGGATGCTGTCATTTGCATCAGCGAAATTCTGTATGGAAAATCAAATTCCATGTATATTGTCACATACCATTTAATAAAGGAATGTATTATCTTTCAGAAAATGTAATCATTTTCTTGGCACATTAATATCTACAGGGTGAATTGTAAGGTATAAGAGGGGTGGGGTAGCAAACCTTGAGGCGGTATTTATACCGGATGCGGTCATTTGCGGTAACGAAATGCTATATGAAAAATCAAATTCCAAGTGTAATATGGTATACCATTTAAAAGAGAAATTTATTATCGTTCATAAAATCTAAACATTTTTCTGGCACATTAATATCTATAGGGTGAATTGTAAAGTATAAGAGGGGTGGGGTAGCAGACTTCAAGGCAATAGTGATATAGGATGCTGTTCTGTCGCAGTGGAACACAATATGAAAAATCAAATTCAAAGTATATCATCACATACCATTTTAAAGAACAATTTATTATCTTTCATAAAATATAAACATTGTCTAGGTACACTACTAACTTCAGGGTGAATTGTAAGGTTCAAACTACTATCAATATTGTATTTCTTCTTCTTCTTTTGGTGTTTAACGTCTGCTTCCACTTAAGTGATATCACAGACAAGACATAGGAGAGCCGAAGCTGCTTCCTGATTTTTAGAATATGATTTTGCAATCTTTCCATTTTGGCCTTAGGCCATGGATTAGGTTTTAGTGGGAAGTTCTTCCCTTTATTTAATAAAAACACATCGTTGGTAGACGATCTCTTCTGTTTCTGGATTGGTAGATGTCTTCTTTGTGGGATTTGTGTTTTTAGGTGCCAGACCTGTCTTCTCGTGGTCTCCCCTTACTCCACTATCCCACTGGTATTTGTTTTGGCAGAATAGTGTTTAGATGCCGAGCCCGTCTGATCATGACTCCCACTTACTCCACTATCCCGCCAGTTTAGTAGATGTTAGTAGTAAATTAAACTAATATAAAATTAAATAAATAAAGAGAGTATAATAAAGTTGTAGTCAAATAAATTAAAGGTAATAAAATAAAGTAAATTAAAGTAAAAGTAAAGTAAAGATAAAGTAAAAATTTATTAGTTAATTAAATTAAAGGTAATAAAATAAAATAAAATAAAATAAAATAAAATAAAATAAAATAATAAAGATAAAGTAAAATGAATAAATTAAAATAAAGTTGTAGAGTGGTTGGGCTTCCTTCGAGAGGACGTTTTTACTTCCCCACCCTACGTCGTATAAAAAAAAGTTAAGATAAAAAATAAGTAGAAAAAATAAAAAATAAATTGAAGGTAATAAATAAAAATAAAATAAATTTAAGTAAAAGTAAAGTAAAGTAAAGATAAAGTAAAATGAATAAATTAAAATAAATGTATAGGATGGTTGGGCTTCCTTCGGGAGGACGTAGGAAGCCCAACCATCCTATATTGTATTTCGTTTCGTTTCTTTGTGTTATATTCTGTGTTTTTTTACTATATATCAGTCTCGACGGCGAAAAAGTTAAGATAAAAAATAAGTAGAAAAAATAAAAAATAAATTGAAGGTAATAAATAAAAATAAAATAAATTTAAGTAAAAGTAAAGTAAAGTAAAGATAAAGTAAAATGAATAAATTAAAATAAATGTATAGGATGGTTGGGCTTCCTTCGGGAGGACGTAGGAAGCCCAACCATCCTATATTGTATTTCGTTTCGTTTCTTTGTGTTATATTCTGTGTTTTTTTACTATATATCAGTCTCGACGGCGACAAGTGGACAGAATTGATCACGTGATTAGAGCAGATGAATCCATTGTGCAAAGAGGTGAATATTTTGGACTAATTTTTTTCCTGGCTGCTAAAAATATTTGACTTCTTATCAGCCAACTGGCTGTTGTCGCTGTTGTCTGCCAGTTATAGTTTGGGCTTAACAATCCGAGCACCTGCCAAAGAATATTGAATACACACATGATGATTAGAGAGAATGCTGGCAGCATAAATCACAACTACTATTAAAAAAATAAAAATAAAAATATAGTTATCTATAACAAAAAGAGCTGATTCATCTTACATGATCCTTTTAATAGATGTACTACTACAATATTGAGAATTTTCGTCTGCTAGCGTGTGGCATGCACTTTTATTAGGGTTATAAAGGTCATCCCAAGTTTCAACAGTACGTTCTGAATTCCACAGTGTTGAACTGATAAACATTTAAAAATTAATTTTAAGAATATTACATCTATCCAAAGCCTCTTATCGACGTTTGACCCTTTAAAAATGAGCACAAGATGGTCAGATACAAGATCACATGTTTACAACATATACAACTGCTAAAAAATAGACGTATCGTCCTGAAAAAGGTAATCCTTTTTGATCGGTAGCAGACGAGTCGCCCAAGAAGACGAAAATGGCGACTCAGAGACAAAAGGAAAAGACATCAAAAAAGAATTTAAGAGAGCGTACAAAAAACGGTAATGAACGCGAATTACTGCACTTGTTATATTAGCTTTCAAATAGAATATGTTCTGGATTTAAGACGGCAAAACTGGTGGTTGAAAATGGCATGTGAAGCAACACGTCGGCTGCTACGATACAACGCAAGGGACAACATTGTAACAAAATGTTGAAGTTTTGATATAAATTATTTAAATAACGCTTGGTTACTTTCACGACAATGGTACTTATATTACACTATTCGATATTCTTATATATAACAGTCTATATGAGACATATCGAGACTGTTATCCGGGCTGTATTGTCGCCATAGCTTTCAATGTTTTCGTGACAGACGATGCAAAAATGGCGGACAAGACAAGGAGCTATAACTTTTCGGCGCGAATTGCTGTGTGTTATTTACTTATTTCATGGCGCCAACAGTTCAGTACTAGTCACGTTTTACAGTAAATTGCATTAGATCTGTAAACCTTCATTTATAATGGCTAACTTTATTTGATTTTATAACTAAAAGATAATTTAAATAACTAAATATTATTCTGTTGTATTTGGTTTTATAATTATAGCGTGAACGCGCATTCGTTGATATAAACCACGTGGTTATATAATGTAACGTACAGCAACACATATATTGTGCTGATTTTTCTGGATATATATATACATATATATTCGACTTGTTATTAATTAAACAAGCATATTTTCAGTTGAATTATAATTTATTTCAATACACATAAAAGTTATGTCGTGATATTGTTAAAACAGCCTATTGATTTTCAGCGATTTCTGATAATTATTGTCAGAGTAAGGCCCTTGATCACTTAAAAAAATCTTGTGGACGCTCTAGAGCAACGTTTCTCGAGGTTCCGCTCATCCCTAATTGAATTCTCAACCGACCCATTTACCCCCAGTTTTGAGGAGGTTACTGACGGCCGGTCCCGGGCGCGAATCCCATCTAGGATGGTCAGGGGGGGGGGAGCAGGAAACGTGATTTCCAGCCATTTTAGGCACTCTTCCAGGCGTTTTAGAGGAACTTGAAAATGGCCCTTTTATTAGGCAACCATCTGACATGGTTCACGGATCCTTGCACGACTTTGCACCCCCTGACCACACCGACATTGAATGTGGAATGAATACGGATCGAAGTTGAGATTCAATAATCACCAAATTCATATTTAAATGAAAATACGTTGTTTCCAGTTCAGTGCGTATTTTTTCATAGCAATTGTCACAAACGATTTTTTTTATCTCGGGACAGTGTTTGTGAGTGCTTATCTCATGTCACGATCACCAATCAAATTGAAATTGAGAAAAAGTTTACAACTGAAATCTTGAAATACAACTTCACGTCTCATATGACTCCACAACCTATATGATCATTTTTGAAGTTACTGGGAGTATGGCCATTCACCCCCTGGACGCACAGTGTTTAAGGTCATGAAACGAAGAAGCCTATTGATTTTCAGCAATTTCCGATAATTACTGTCAGAGTGATGGCCCTTGATCATTTCAAAGAATCTTGTGGACGCTCTAGAGGCTAATAACCGATTGACTTCAAATTTATAATTTATACACAGTGTTTTAGGTCATGAAACGAAGAAGCCTATTGATTTTTAGCAATTTCAGATAATTACTGTCAGAGTTATGGCCCTTGATCACTTCAAAAAATCTTGTGGACGCTCTAGAGGCTAAAGTTAATAAACATTACAATTCCTGTGTAGACTGGAATAACCAGACGCTAGCAATCACCCAATTGATTAGGAGGACACCTCGCGTATTTAGTCGAACATAACTTTTTTGAAATTAGAGTAAAAACAGAAACAATTGAATGCAAATCAGGTATACACATTCATATCACATTATTATATGCGTTGTTACCCATTTGTGTTATTTCTAGGTCCAAAATGTTAGCGACTTAGCTCCTTTAATTGTAATATCAAGTTAGATGAAAAGCAAAAAAAATTTGAATTGTGAGGACTATGTATATATCAGGGTGCCTATATAAATATCGTTCCACACCAATTATCAAGGGCGGGGATTGGTCATAACTTTTGGGGAGGACGGACAAACCCTGGAACCTTAGATTACCAAACCAAAATTATAATTACAAACAGTTTACCAGTGTTAGGGCATAGGCGTATGGGATCGATGAAAAATAGACGGGCAGAATCAGAAATGCCCCCCAAAATTTCAGGTTTACAGACAGGCGAAGAATCTTGTATGTCGCAAACGTGTGTTACTGCTATTCCAGCTTGTAAAATTTGTGTTTTATTAGATTTAGGGCACTTTATTTTGCCAAGTAGATTAAATAAAAATTTGTCCTGGCGATCAAAATCATGAGGGGGACAGAGACATATTCCCCCCCTTTCTGTTTCTAAGGAGGTGACCTGTCCCCCTCACCCTAAATCCACGCCCATGCCAATAATATGTCAATTTCCCTCAACAGGAGACTATATACTTTTTGGTCAAAGAAACAGCAGGGGCGCCTGAAAATCACTTTTTAAATAAAATTAAGCTGATTGATAGGCTTCAAGCTTGTTATTGTCATTTGCTTTTATAAGATTTGTTGACTTGTGCTTGCAATCTTCTAAATCAATATATTTTTGTCATATCTATCTATAACAGTTATCATTGTTGGCCTGTCAGTCAGCCAGCAAATGATCAGTAGGTTGGTTTAGTTAGTTAGCATGGTGTGAATGATTTTAGTATGCTAAAAGCTCACTTGATATTAAAGGAAATAGGGGCGCCTTCTAAACCTCGTGGGTTTCCTCCGGGTACGCTGGTTAGCTTACTGCTAAAGACCCCTTATGCGCCAGCGAATTATTGAAATAAAAAATTAAACCATATGTTAGTCCCGAAAGGACCTAGTTGTGTTGAGTGGACGTTAAACCCCATTTCTCTCTCTCTCTCTCTTCTCTCTCTCGCTCTCTCAACTTGGACCAAATATTCAATATCAGATGCCCATCTTTTCCCGGTTAGATAACAACATCAATGTTGATTTAAATTGACAAATAATTTGTGTTTTATTGTTGAAGATTTTGGATGATATTGAGTTAAAGTCTAGCTACACTTTAAGTAGATTAGAATCTGATTTTAAAAAAATATCTTCACTGTCAGTAGAGTAATTTGAATGGAATATTCAATATATTAATTTTGCATTATCTATTTTTGAACTGTAATTCAATTGCAAGAATGTCTAGCTTTTTATCTAAATTGTTCATAATATATCTTAACTATCTTTAAGAAAATGTTTAATAATCAATTTAAGTAAATGTTTAATAATCAATTTAAGTAAATGTTTAATAATCAATTTAAGTAAATGTTTAATGATCAATTTAAGTAAATGTTTAATAATCAATTCAAGTAAATGTTTAATAATCAATTTAAGTACATATTAGCTTTTGTGAATTGCTAACTAACAATTTGGGTGTTGCAACATTTTTCAATTATTTGTTTTAGGAAATACGGGGCGTAAGGATACGAAAGGCAGTCTTCAGAGAAAACATGATCCTTATGAAAGTGATAATGACAGTCAAAGTCCATACATGTCCCTTGATGTACTTGCTCAGGTGGCCACAGCTACATTGGAAAAAGAACCCCGGTTTAAAAGTAAAATGCCCAAAAAGGTAAATTAAAAGCTTATTAAACAATGTCAAAGTATTAGTTGGGTGTACATAAGCCCTGCATCTTCTTGAATGTGTATGCAGGGCATCATTTTTGACGGCCATTTTCAACAGTTTATCAAGAAAGTCGAGCTTGAAAAGTTAAATAAAATATGATTGTATCCGAAAATTTTGAAGAGTAGTTTTGTTACGGTATCAAGACATTTGGGTTGAAGATTATAAGCTCGGTTGTCAAGTCTCTCCATGACGTTTGCATTCACTATAGATTATTATTAGTAATTAATGAAAGAATGTTTTAAATTAAATGCTTTCTGTGTTACGGCGTTAGTTTTTGATTGTGAAATTTGAATAAATATAACATTATAAATTTCTGTCGTTGTCATATAGAAAGCGTCTGGACAATCAAGATATATATATACATTCTTTCCCGCCTTTGGCATTGAGCTAGAGATTTATTCGAAGGTCTAAGCATAAAACTGGTCTAAGGTAGTGTTTTCTGTTGTAAGCAATTAGCATAAGACCGGTAAATCGAGTATGTGACAACCAATGGCATGTTCAATGGGCGTATTCGTCTGCTAGAATTTGGATACAATCAATAGAAATAAATAATTAAAAAAAACGCTCTTGAGAGCAAATTTGTGGGTACGTTTTTATGTGCTCTCGGAAATTTAAATGCAAAAGCTTTTTGTGACTCTTGCATGTTTTACAGAAATATGACTATGAGATATTAGAAAACAGAACTGTTACTGTTGAGCAAAACAGAAAGTGTTTTTTCCTACAATCAAAGGCTATAATTCATTAAGTTACAATTTGATATGCGCAAATATCAAAAAGAATCAAGATCTTTGGATTATATAGGCAGGGATGGGCGCTTAGGCCCAGGACCATTTGTTTCCGTCCAGCACAAAGAAAAAATCGAAGAAAGCCGCCCAGTTTTATTTAAACCCCTTCGACTTCGTCCTTTTACTGCAGCAAACGGCAAAGCCATGATAAAAGCCCAAGCAAACCATGTCTGACACGGCATTATTTATTTTTGTGTGCCGTAGAAGACCCTATCATCCCAAATTAGTTTAACTCCCTCCTGACCGGACCACCCGAAAAGCCAGTCATTTTGGCTTCCCTTTTCATACCACATTCATATTATGCGCTTTTAGCAGAAATCACTTTCTCGTATTGGCGTGACAAGTTTCAAACTAACTTCCTGTTTTTAATAGCTATAAAATGGCGCATAACTTTGACTAGCTTGCTAACGATGTTTATCGAGATATTTTGATTTTAAAAGTTGGGGATCTTTGACACATATTTTCAAGTAATGGCTGCCTATATTTCTGATGAATCTTTTGAGGATTTAAGTGATAATTTAACAACTTCCGATGAAGAATTTGAAGGTTATACATTGACAGACATTGAAAATAATCAACCACGTAAAAATAGTTCAAATGACGAAATGTGGAATCTGATAGGGATATTTCTTCCGAAATGGATTTACTGTGGGATTTATTAATTTTTCTGGTGTGTTGTAATATAACTTTCACTTCAATTATCCACTTATTATTGAAAGACTTCAAAATTTGCATATGGAGATTGGTATGTTATTGTCCCTTGCCTTTCGAAGAAAGCAGGGGACTTTTAAAATGGGTTCAACGGTCCTTCTGTCTGTCACACTTTTGGGACACAATAACTCTCGTTCTACTTGAGCTAGAATGTTCAAACTTGGTGTAGGTGTTTATTATGTCAATATCTTGATGGAGTTTAAAGATGAGCATTTTCTGCTTAGGGTAAGCAAAGATAAGCAATTTGATTGGTTGATGCTTTGGGACACGATAACTTTAGTTCTAATTGAGTGAGAGTGATGAAACTTGGTGTATAGTTTCATTATATCAATACCTTGACTAAGTTCAATTATGAGCATTTTCTGCTTGGGGTAAGCAGAGCGATAAGCAATTTGATTGGTCGAGACTTCGGAACTGAATAACTCTCATTCTAATTGAGTTAGAATGTTTAAACTTAGTGTGTGAGTCTTATTAGGTCCATGTCTTGATGGAATTTGAAGATGAGCATTTTCTGCTTAGGGTAAGCAGGGGCAAGCATTTTGATTGGTTGATGCTTTTGGACACGACAATATAAATTCCAATTAAGTTTCATCATCAATACCTTGACTGAGTTCGATAATGAGCATGTTCTGTTTACATGGCAAGCAGGGCGATAAGCAATTTGATTGGTCAGGACTTTGGAACATAATAACTCTCATTCTAATTGAGGTAGACTGTTCACACTTTGTGAAGGCATTCATTATGTGAATGACTTGATGGAGTTCGATGATGAACATTGTCTGCTTAGGGTAAGCAGAGATAAGCAATCTGATTGGTTGATGCTTTGGGGCACGATAACTTTGGTTGTAATGAAGTGATAGCAATGTAACTCAGAATATAGATTCATTATATCATTACCTTGACTAAGTTCGATGGTGCAAATTGTCTGCTTAGGCTAAGGAGCGATAAGCAATTTTATTCGTCAAGACATTGGAACATAACTCTGCTTTTAATTGAGGTAGAATTTTTAACTCGTTGTAGTTGATCATTAGGCGAATGTCTTGACTGAGTTCAAAAACTAATATTTTTAGCTAAAGCTAATATTTTGAAAAAAATAAATGTTCGATTAATTAATATGTGTCATCTTATTATTTTGGGATTTTGGCGGGGGACATCAGCCTCACTGTTGGCTTGTTATTTTGGGATTTTGGCGGGGGACATCAGCCTCACTGTTGGCTTGTTTTTCTTCAAAATAAAACAAACTTCTAATAGTAAATATTCCATTGTTTTCGAGTGACATGTGTTTTTATGAGACATGCCATCATCAATACCTTGACTGAGTTCGATAATGAGCATGTTCTGTTTACATGGCAAGCAGGGCGATAAGCAATTTGATTGGTCAGGACTTTGGAACACAATAACTCTCATTCTAATTGAGGTAGACTGTTCACACTTTGTGAAGGCATTCATTATGTGAATGACTTGATGGAGTTCGATGATGAACATTGTCTGCTTAGGGTAAGCAGAGATGAGCAATCTGATTGGTTGATGCTTTGGGGCACGATAACTTTGGTTGTAATGAAGTGATAGCAATGTAACTCAGAATATAGATTCATTATATCATTACCTTGACTAAGTTCGATGGTGCAAATTGTCTGCTTAGGCTAAGGAGCGATAAGCAATTTTATTCGTCAAGACATTGGAACATAACTCTGCTTTTAATTGAGGTAGAATTTTTAACTCGATGTAGATGATCATTAGGCGAATGTCTTGACTGAGTTCAAAAACTAATATTTTTAGCTAAAGCTAATATTTTGAAAAAAATAAATGTTTGATTATTTAATATGTGTCATCTTATTATTTTGGGATTTTGGCGGGGGACATCAGCCTCACTGTTGGCTTGTTATATTGGGATTTTGGCGGGGACATCAGCCTCACTGTTGGCTTGTTTTTCTTCAAAATAAAACAAACTTCTAATAGTAAATATTCCATTGTTTTCGAGTGACATGTGTTTTTATGAGACATGCCAAAATATGGCAGCCATGTTGTAATTGTCGGGTATTCTAAGACCAGTCAGAGCTCAGTGCATGTGGTCATGAGAGGGTTAAAGAAAGGTATTGATAATTTGTTTATTTATATTTTGAAGTTGTGTAGGTCTTGCCGTAAAATAGTTAGCCTAGACCAATTTACGGCACTCCAATGTTAAAGGTTTGGATGTCGTAAATGGTGTCCGTCGTACGTTCGGTTTTACGACAAATTCTTTCGAAGAAAGCAGGGGACTATTAAAATGGGTTCGTCCGTCCGTCTGTCCGCTGTCCGTCTGTCACACTTTTTGGGACACAATAACTCTTTTTCTAATTGAGCTAGAATATTCAAACTTGGTGTAGGTGTTAGGTCATTACCTTGATCGAGTTCGAAGATGAGCATATTCCGCTTAGGGTAAGCAGATATAAGCAATTTGATTGGTTGATGCTTTGGGACACGATAACTTAAGTTGTAATTAAGTGAGAGTGATGAAACTTGGTATATAGTTTTATTTCATCGATACCTTGACTAGGTTCGATAATTTGATTGGCTGATACTTTGGAACATAATAATTTTCCTTCTAATTGAGCTAGGATATTCAAACTTGATGTAGATGTTTTTTAGGTCAATACCTTGATGGAGTTCGAAGACGAGCATTTTCTATTTAGGGTAAGCAGAGATAAGCAATTTGATTGGTTGATGCTTTGGGATGCAATAACTTTAGTTGTAATTAAGTGAGAGTGATGAAACTTGGTATATAGTTTCATTTCATCAAAAAGTTTAATAATGAACATTTTCTGCTTAGGGTAAGCAGAGCGATAAGCAATTTGATTGGCAGAGACTTTGGAACATAATAACTTTCCTTCTAATTGAGCTAGGATATTCAAACTTGATGTAGATGTTTATTAGGTCAATTCCTTGATGGAGTTCGAGGACGAGCATTTTCTATTAAGGGTAAGCAGAGATAAGCAATTTGATTGGTTGATGCTTTGGGATGCAATAACTTTAGTTGTAATTAAGTGAGAGTGATGAAAATTGGTATATAGTTTCATTTCATCAAAACGTTTAATAATGAACATTTTCTGCTGAGGGTAAGCAGAGCGATAATCAATTTGATAGGTCTAGACTTTGGAACACAAAGATCTTGGTTCCTTTCGATATTTTCGCATATCTGATCGTAACTTCCTGAATTATGGCCCCTGAATATACGCAAAATCGCCTTTGGGGTCCCTCTGGAGGTCACAATTATTTGATTGGCAGAGACTTTGGAACATAATAACTTTCCTTCTAATTGAGCTAGGATATTCAAACTTGATGTAGATGTTTATTAGGTCAATACCTTGATGGAGTTCGAGGACGAACATTTTCTATTTAGGGTAAGCAGAGATAAGCAATTTGATTGGTTGATGCTTTGGGATGCAATAACTTTAGTTGTAATTAAGTGAGAGTGATGAAACTTGGTATATAGTTTCATTTCATCAAAACGTTTAATAATGAACATTTTCTGCTGAGGGTAAGCAGAGCGATAAGCAATTTGATAGGTCTAGACTTTGGAACACAAAATTCTCCTTCTAATTAAGGTAGAATGTTCAAACTAGGTGTAGGTGAATGCCTTGATGGAGTTCGATGATGAACATTGTCTGATTCTATCTGATAGAGAGTGATGATACTTAGTGTATAGTTTGATTGCTCAATACTTTTGAAAAAAATAAATGTGCAATTAATAACTATGTGTCATCTATTTTTTGGGGGATTTCGGCGGGGGACATCAGCCTCACTGTTGGCTTGTTTATTTTATTTCTTGCCTGTGTTGACCGTGGATTTGCTACGGCCCGGGAGTAGGACTAGGAGGATGATGAGAGCTTTCTCAACTTCTGTCTTGCCTGATTCTCATTCCACTGGAAAAAAATATAATTCGTGAGACACAAGTCAAATAAAACAATGTGTTTTAAAGGGACAATAACACTCTTGCTGGCTTGACAGGTCCATAAATTTTTTTTTAGCCTTATTCTAACTACAAGAGGTTTAAGTGACCTACCTGTGGTGTAAATTATCCATTACAACCTATCTTACTTGTCCAGAGGGTTCGAAAATATGTTTAAATCCATGTTGCATTTGAAAGTGCTTACGTAAGGCTTTTCAAACCATGTTACGGCATGTAGTTGAATTTTTCCAATTTTTCAAATTAGGTGTGTTAAGATGAAATTTGTATCATTTTTTAATTGAAATATTGTTAAATAGTACAAATTGTTGACAAGAAAATTGATTGGAACATATTATTCAGTTACAACAAGAGTGGTATTGGGGCTTTAATTAGCAATATCTACCTGTTGTACTAAAATAAAACACAAACACCGTTTTAAGAATAGGCCTATATAAATTTGAATATATAAATGAAAATTTATTTGCACTGAATCAAATAAGACAGCAAATGCTCTGAAAATACACTAATAAGGGTTGAATTTTCATAAAAGACCATGCCCCCCTCCCAAATTTATTTTTTACTCGCTACACTCGCAAAAGATTATTTCCATCACTCAGCAAATCCTGGCTACATTCATGTTAATAGGCCAAAATGCATTTCAAGTTTCATCAAAATCGGATTCAAATAGTGACCTCTAGGCTGACCTTAAAATATCTCTGTTTCGCCTAATGCGACCGACTAACTAAAACCACCCTCGACTTACATTATTTTATTGCACTTTTCCACAATCTTTTTTATTTTACTTTGTGGGTCAACCTGAAATATATCACAAGAGTTATATCCCTTTACTATGGCTATTCATTAAGTATTAAAAGTGGGATGAAAGCATGTCCATTCCGATGTAATGATTCTGCCTCTATGTCTGTGAAGCGTCATTTTAAACATGACGATCGTTAAAAATGTGTTGAACAAAATTCACACTAAAAGTTCGTGGCAAATCGTGTGCGAGATGTGTATGACTAAAAATTCTGATGATTGTTTTTTATACGCCCACATGGAAATATTGTCCTCGCCCTCGTCCGTCCGTCCACAATAGATTATGAACACTCTAAAGGCTAAAGTTAATATCCGATTGACTTTAAATTTATATACTGTGTTTCAGGTCATAAGTCGAAGAATCCTATTGATTTTCAGCGATTTCCAATAATTGCTGTCACAGTTATGGCCCTTGATCACTTCAAAAAATCTTGTGGACGCTCTAGAGGCTATAGTGAATAACCGATTGACTTTAAATTGATACACAGTGTTTAGAGGTCATGAGATGAAGAAGCCTATTGATTTTCAGTGATTTTCCGATAATTACTGTCAGAGTTATGGCCCTTAATGATTTAATAAAATATTGTGGACGCTCTAGAGGCTAAAGTAAATATCCGATTGGCTTTAAATTTATAAACAGTGTTTAAGGTCATGAGACGAAGAAGCCTATTGATTTTCAGCGATTTCCGATAATTTATGTACACTATGGCCCTTGATCACTTCAAAAAATCTTGTGGATGGTCTATAGGCCAAAGTTAATATCCGATAGACTTTAGATTTATACACAGTGTTTAAGGTCATGAAAAGAAGAAGCCGGTTGATTTTGTTGCGATTTCCAATAATTATGTTAGAGCTATGTAATGGTCCTTGATCATTTAAAAAAAAATCTTGTGGACGTTCTAGAGGTTAAAGTTAATATCTGATTGATTTAAATTTATACATAGTGTTGAAGGTTATTATGAGACCAACAAGTATATTGAGTTTCAATGAATTTTGATAACTTAAACATCTTAATCCAGAATATTAAATGTTTCGTATACTAAATGTCAGCATGGAGGAGAACTTTATCAAAGCCAAACAATTTCGAAAGATTTTCTGATAATTACACAATGGTTTGTTACTTTAATCAGATTTTAGTGTATTATAAATGTTTAATCCGATTTTGATGAAACTTGAAATGCATGTTTATAACCTAAAGATCTTGATTCTTTTCGATATTTGCTCATATCAAATTGTAACTTAATGAATTATGGCCTTTGATTGTAGGAAAAATCACTTTCGGTATTGCTTGTTCTCTATCCATCTCTCGAAAATGTGGGCGTATCATGCCTGGCAGTGCCAGCTTACTATCTTATTTGTATTTATTTATTATTTTGTTTGTTTTTCAGTTGACCAAACGGAGTATTCAATCTTTGGAAGTTTTAAATCTAGACCAGATACAGGCTTTATCTGATAAAGCTGTAATTAGTTTATTTGCAGACATTAGCTCAAATGAAATGACAAAAAACTTCACTTTCAAATGTTATTTGATGCCAGAGAAGTGCAAAGAGACATACACAAGTTTCGGAAATGAAAGTCGTGCCAGAGCCAAGATGCGGGACCATCTGTTAAGTCATATTGCCAGATTAATAGATGAGGCAAATGGTAATTGTTTTTTAGTCCCTTTGCTTCTAAGCTGCCCATCTTATTTTTCTGAAACATGAGCTTATAAAAGATGGGATTGACTAACTACAGCACATAAAAATGAAACTTGCCATGGCAGAATTGAATTGCTACGGCACCACAGCATTTTTTATATCAAAATCAATACTTTTCTAAACTTTTCTAGATGTTAAATAATTTATAACAAAACTAACGTAAACTGTCGTCATATGGTAACTCATAACCAATGCTATCTAGTTTCCAGTTATCAACAATTATTTTTCTATGGAATCAAAAATGATAAGAATTAGTGTGAGACAATACCGATGTCAGATGATTCTCTAAAAGAGTGGAAGTAAGCTGCAAGTATCCATACACGCGAATAGTTCGTGAAATGAGTTTAAAATTTATTGTTTGTTTGGTATATTATAGTTACAAAGCTAAAAGAGATCTTTTATACGCCCACATTTTCATGTGGACGTATTATGTCGTCGCCCCTGTCCGTCCGTTCGTCCACAATTGTTTGTGGACTCTCTACAGGTCAAAATTCTTGTCCGATTTTGACGAAACTTGAAATATAGGTTTATCCCCAAAATATCTCGGCTGCTTTCGATATTGGCATGTATCGGATCAAAACTTCATGGATTATGGCCCCTGATTGTACGAAAAATTACATTTTTATACGCCCACATTTTCATGCCCAAATATAGACCTGCACTAGGCAGATTTAGCTCTTGAATAATGCATGTTTAACTTATTTTTTTTTTAGAATCTACAATTTTTAATATCTGATTAAATTTAATGATAATTATCTATAATAGGCCTTTTATTGTGAAACTAACTTCATTTTCCTTGTTGCTAACTATGACGTCATAGATCTTTGATTTTGTATATCTACGTAACTAAGGATTTTTGTGATGTCATTGAGTTTATTACTTGCCTTTCAGTTAGTATTTGAATTACCCTGATGATGTAGTGTTATATTTACCTACGAAACGTTGGATTAAAATAATGATGGTTTTAGTGGCAGCCGTTTTATAAATTTTTTTTAAACACATTTTCATGTGGACGTATTATGTCGTCGCCCCTGTCCGTCTGTCCGTCCGTCCACAATTGTTTGTGGACTCTCTACAGGTCACAATTCTTGTCTGATTTTAACGAAACTTGAAATATAGGTTTATCCCCAAAAGATCTCGTCTGCTTTCGATATTGGCATGTATCGGATCAAAACTTCATGGATTATGACCCCTGATTGTACGAAAAATCACGTTTTTAGCTTGTGGACCCTATAGAGGTCACAATTTTGAACCGATTTTTATGAAACTTGACATGCATGTTTATAACCCAAAGATCTTGGTTCCTTTCGATATTTGCGCCTATCGGAACGTAATTTCCTGAATTATGGCCCCTGATTGTCTGAAAAATCACCTATTTTAGCTCGTGGTACCACTGGAGGTGACAATTATTATCCGATTTGAAAAACCGTTCGATTATATCACCGTTACACCCTAAGGAGGGTTGAGTTCAAATCTCGGAACAATCGGACCAAAATTACCATACAAAATGGCCGCCGTTCGTACGCGAATACTGTTAAAAAATGGTATATCAAGGTTGTGGACCCTGTAGAGATCACAATTTTAATTCGATTTTGATGAAACTTGAAATGCATGGTTATAACCCAAAGATCTTGGTTCCTTTTGATATTTGCGCATATCGGATCGTAACTTTCTGAATTATGGCCCCTGATTATACGCAAAATCACCTTGGTTTAGCTTGTGGTCCCTCTGGAGGTTACAATAATTATCCGATTTAAAAAATCGTTTGTTTATATCACCGTTACACCCTTAGGGAGGTTGAGTTCGAATTTCGGAAAAATTGGACCAAAATTGCCATACAAAATGGCCGACATTCGTACGCGAATATGGTTAAAAAATGGTATATCAAGGTTGTGGACCCTGTAGAGGTCACAATTTTAATTTCGATTTTGATGAAACTTGAAATGCATGGTTATAACCCAAAGATCTTGGCTCCTTTCGATATTTGCGCATATTGGATCATAACTTTCTGAATTATGGCCCCTGATTATACGCAAAATCGCCTTTGTTTAGCTTGTGGTCCCTCTGGAGGTCACAATTATTATCTGATTAAAAAAATCGTTTGATTATATCACTGTTACTCCCTAAGGAAGGTTGAGCTCCAATTTCGGAAAAATTGGACCAAAATTGCCATACAAAATGGCCACCATTCGTACGCGAATACTGTTAAAAAATGGTATATCAAGGTTGTGGACCCTGTAGAGGTCACAATTTTAATTCGATTTTGATGAAACTTGAAATGCATGGTTATAACCCAAAGATCTCTGTTCCTTTTGATATTTGCGCATATCGGATCGTAACTTCCTGAATTATGGCCCCTGATTATACGCAAAATCGTCTTTGTTTGTCTTGTGGTCCCTCTGGAGGTCACAATTATTATCCGATTTAAAAAATCGTTTGATTATATCACCGTTACACCCTAAGGAAGGTTGAGTTCAAATTTCGGAACAAAATTGCCATACAAAATGGCTGCCGTGTGTACGCGAATACTGTTATAAAATGGTATATCAAGGTTGTGGACCCTGTAGAGGTCACAATTTTAATTCAATTTTGTTGAAACTTGAAATGCATGTTTATAACCTAAAGATCTTGATTCTTTTCGATATTTGCGCATATCAAATTGTAATTTAATGAATTATAGCCTTTGATTGTAGGAAAAATCACTTTCGGTTTTCCTTGTTCTCTATCCATCTCTCGAAAATGTGGGCGTATCCTGCCTGGCAGTGCCAGCTTACTATCTTTAGCTTGTGGACCCTATAGAGGTCACAATTTTGAACCGATTTTGATGAAACTTTACATGCATGTTTATAACCCAAAGATCGTGATTCCTTTCGATATTTGCGCCTATCGGAACGTAATTTCGTGAATTATGGCCCCTGATTTTCCGAAAAATCACCTATTTTAGCTTGTGGTACCTCTGGAGGTCACAATTATTATCTGATTTAAAAAAACGTTCGATTATATCACCGTTACACCCTAAGGAAGGATGAGTTCAAATTTCGGAAAATCGGACCAAAATTACCATACAAAATGGCCGCCGTTCGTACGCGGATACTGTTAAAAAATGGTATATCAATGTTGTGGACCCTGTAGAGGTCACAATTTTAATTCGATTTTGATGAAACTTAAAATGCATGGTTATAACCCAAAGATCTTTGTTCCTTTCGATATTTGCGCATATCGGATTGTTAATTTCTGAATTATGGCCCCTGATTATACGCAAAATCGTCTTGGTTTAGCTTGTGGTCCCTCTGGAGGTTACAATAATTATCCGATTTAAAAAAACGTTTGATTATATCACTGTTACACCCTAAGGAAGGTTGAGTTTAAATTATGGAAAAATTGGACCAAAATTGCCATACAAAATGGCCGCCATTCGTACGCAAATACTGTTAAAAAATGATATATCAAGGTTGTGGACCCTGTAGAGGTCAAAATTTTAATTCGATTTTGATGAAACTTGAAATGCATGTTTATAACCTAAAGATCTTGATTCTTTTCGATATTTGCGCATATCGGATCGTAACTTTCTGAATTATGGCCCCTGATTATACGCAAAATCGCCTTCGTTTAGCTTGTGGTCTCTCTGGAAGTCACAATTATTATCTGATTTAAAAAATCGGTTGATTATATCACCGTTTCGCCCTAAGGAAGGTTGAGTTCATATATCGGAAAAATTGGACCAAAATTGCCATACAAAATGGCCGCCATTCGTACGCGAATACTGTTAAAAAATGGTATATCAAGATTGTGGACCCTGTAGAGGACACAATTTTAATTCGATTTTGATGAAACTTGAAATGCATGGTTTAACCCAAAGATCTTGGTTCCTTTCAATATTTGCGCATATCGGATCGTAACTTCCTGAATTATGGCCCCTAATTATACGCAAAATCGCCTTGGTTTAGCTTGTGGTCCCTCTGGTGGTTACGCAAAATCATTTGATTATATCACCGTTACACCCTAAGGAAGGTTGAGTTCAAATTTCGGAAAAATTCGGAACAAAATTGCCATACAAAATGGCCGCCGCATGTACGCAAATACTGTTATAAAATGGTATACCAAGGTTGTGGACCCAGTATAGGTCTTTTTTTATTGATATCGAAAGAACGTCCATTTTGTATCACGTGATATTTATTACCTCCCCTGATAAACTAGAATTTTATTTGTGTTAAAAGTCATTGGCGACAATATTTCAATCATTCAATTAATCGGCTCATTATTGCCGGCTTCAGTCGTTCCTTGTTTGGAAAATCCTATTGATAAAACAATGAACCGTAGAACAGGTTAATTATTACTTGCGGTTACGAATACGATACGATGATGATTGATAGTCATATCTGGGTCATTTTTTATACGCCCACATTTTCATGTGGACGTATTATGTCGTCGCCCCTGTCCGTCCGTCCGTCCACAATTGTTTGTGGACTCTCTACAGGTCACAATTCTTGTCCGATTTTGACGAAACTTAAAATAAAGGTTTATCCCCAAAAGATCTCGGCTGCTTTCGATATTTGCATGTATCGGATCAAAACTTCAGGGATTATGGCCCCTGATTGTACGAAAAATCACGTTTTTAGCTTATGGACCCTATAGAGGTCACAATTTTGAACCGATTTTGATGAAACTTTACATGCATGTTTATAACCCAAAGATCTTGGTTCCTTTCGATATTTGCACCTATCGGAACGTAAATTCCTAAATTATGGCCCCTGATTGTCCGAAAATTCACCTACTTTAGCTCGTGGTACCTCTGGAGGTTACAATTATTATCCGATTTGAAAAACCGTTTGATTATATCACCGTTACACCCTAAGGAAGTATGAGTTCAAATTTCGGAAAAATTGGACCAAAATTTCCATACAAAATGGCCGTCGTTCGTACGCAAATACTGTTAAAAAATGGTATATCAAGGTTGTGGACCCTGTAGAGATCACAATTTTAATTCGATTTTGATGAAACTTGAAATGCAAGGTTATAACCCAAAGATCTTGGTTCCTTTCGATATTTGCGCATATCGGATCGTAACTTCCTGAATTATAGCCCCTGATTATACGCAAAATCGTCTTGGTTTAGTCTGTGGTCCCTCTGGAGGTTACAATAATTATCTGATTTAAAAAATCGTTTGATTATATCACCGTTACACCCTAAGGAAGGTTGAGTTTGAATTTCAGATAAATGGGACCAAAATTGCCATACAAAATGGCCGCCATTCGTACGCAAATACTGTTAAAAAATGGTATATCAAGGTTGTGGATCCTGTAGAGGTCAAAATTTTAATTCGATTTTGATGAAACTTAAAATGCATTGTTATAACCCAAAGATCTTGGTTCCTTTCAATATTTGCGCATATCGGATCGTAACTTTCTGAATTATGGCCCCTGATTATACGCAAAATCGTCTTGGTTTAGCTTGTGGTCCCTCTGGAGGTTACAATAATTAACCGATTTTAAAAATCGTTTGATTATATCACCGTTACACCCTAAGGAAAGTTGAGTTCAAATTTCGGAAAAATCGGACCAAAATTACCATACAAAACGGCCACCGTTCGTATGCGAATACTGTTAAAAAATGGTATATCAAGGTTGTGGACCCTGTAGAGATCACAATTTTAATTCAATTTTGATGAAACTTGAAATGCACGGTTATAACCCAAAGATCTTGGTTCCTTTCGATATTTGCCCATATCGGATCGTAACTTCCTGACTTACGGCCCCTGATTATACGCAAAATCGTCTTTGTTTTTCACAATTATTATCTGATTTAAAAAATCGTTTGATTATATCACTGTTATACCCTATGGAATGTTGAATTCGAAATTTCGGAATAATTCGGAACAAAATTGCCATACAAAATGGCTGCCGTTTGTACGCGAATACTGTTCCTTTCGTTATTTTCACATATCAGATCATAACTTCCTGAATTATGGCTCCTGATTGTCCGAAAAATTGCCTATGGTCCCTCTGGAGGTCACGATTATTATCCGATCTAAAAAACTTGACTCTATCACCGTTACATTCCTGAATTATGGCTCCTGATTGTCCGAAAAATCGCCTATGGTCCCTCTGGAGGTCACGATTATTATCCGATCTAAAAAACTTGACTCTATCACCGTTACACCATACGGAAGGTTGAGTTTGAATTTCAGGGAAATCGGACCATAATTGCCAGACAAAATGGCCACCGTTTGTACGCTAATAGTGTTAAAATATGGTATATCAAGGTTGTGGACCCAGTATAGGTCACAATTTTAATTCGATTTTGATGAAACTTAAAATGCATGTTTATAACCTAAAGATCTTGATTATTTTCGATATTTGCGCATATCAAATTGTAATTTAATGAATTATAGCCTTTGATTGTAGGAAAAATCACTTTCGATTTTGCTTGTTCTCTAACCATCTCTCGAAAATGTGGGCGTATCCTGCCTGGCAGTGCCAGCTTACTATCTTTATTAATATTAATAGTAATATTAGCACATTTACGGTACGGGTAGCGGTAGTTTTGATAATCCAGAAAATAATAATTGTAATTACCCATTTGATGGTTTTACTGACCAGTTGTTTATAGTTAGATTTAAATAGTCATTCAATATAACAAAGGATAGAACACCGAATATCCTGACAAACACACCGAATATCCCGAGAAACAGTATTTCCAGAAATCTCTAATAATAATACCGATGGCGATGACACAGTGTGACATGCATTGGTTGGAATTTGGTCAATAATTATAAATAAACCGGGGATACTAGATTTAGTTTTAAGTGCTGTTAACCATGATTATTATTTTTGATAGGTACACATGGTGATAGAGGCTTAGTTGTTAAAAATATTGTTGTCTTTATGGAGGGCTATTACATAGACGTACAGAATTTTATTTTAAACCAATTTCAATTATGGTTGTCGCCATTACCAATACATTATGTGAATTAAATATGGAAAATTATTTTCCTTTCAGTCAGTGTTCAGTCTCAGTGTTTTAGTAGACTTGATCTTTGGGTTTATGTTTAAGTATGTACAATATATAGCAGAAAGCAAAAACGTAGACAAGTATGACTTTCTCATTTTAAAAAAAAAAGACCGCCCTCCCGCCCCAACAATTTTCAGCAATAGCCAAATTTTATTTTGCACTATCAATGAGTAAAAAAAAAAAAAAGAAACCGCCCTCCCCCCCTACAGTTTCAGCTGTCAGTTGCCCGAGAAACAAGACATTTATTTTGTGTGGCCTAACTTCCATTAATTTCTTCTGGAGTTAGGCCCTTGTTTCACTTTGTTGCACCTTGTGTTTATTTCTATACAATCAAATATATACTAACTATCAAGTTCACAACACATCAATTACACGTCGATTACACATCCTTCGCACATCGTATCTCGTATCCAACAACATAACAATCTGTCCGCGTCCCTGGTAACGGATGTACTCTTTTCGCATGCGTAACCTCATTTCCGGAAACGGAAGTCTATTACCAATACAACGTTTTTTGTATCACCATCACCAATATATAAATTAAAGTTTTAACCAATAAACTTCACATTAACACATTTACAGTTTGGTATTTACACAGCACTCAACATATGAAAGTTTATTCCACATTAGTTTCTAATTTCCACACGCCATTATTAATGTTTTTTATTTACTGGAAACTAGAAGCACCCTTTTTAGTTAAACAATCTGCAAGTTGTAATTTTGAGGATGACCAATAAATATTCCTAATTTGTTTACGTTCAATAAGTTCCTTTATAACACTTAACTCAAGTCTTAGTCTTTTATCAACAGTAAACTTTGTAGATTTTATAGCTTCATATAATGATTTATTATCTATCACACACGTAATCGGCAATCCTTGTATTGAATGATTTCCTTTCGTTATTTCAATAAATAAAGTCGATAAGAACACAGCATTATCTAAACCATCTGTCAAAGCCAGGGTTTCAGCAGCAAAAGTACTTCGGACAGCTCTACGGATTTTCTTGGATTGCCAGCATAAAGGAGAAAAACTACCATCTCTTCCTTTTAGTATAATAAAATGTCCACCTTGACTTCCTCCATCAGGTAAATTACCAAGAGAGACATCACTGAACACTACCAATTCTAAATCATTATCTTCTCCAAGATTTTGAAACTTTAGACAAACACCTTCAGATTTCAACTTTCCTATTAATTTATTAATCTCAAACAAATTTTGAACTGTAGAATTATGAACATTTGCAGCAAACTTACAGACGTCAAACATAATATCTGGTCTACTCTGTCTTGCCACCCATAAAATTTGACCAACTTTAGAACGATATACCTTTAAATATTCATCATCTAATTTACTTGACCTGTCTAGAGTTTTATCAATTTTAGCTGGTTTCAGATTATTAATATACTCCTCCTGTCTTAGAAGAATACAACCATCGTTTAAATTAATTTCAATTCCTAAATATCTAAATGCCGTAACCTCCTCACAACCAATCATAAAAGTATCTCTAATTTTATCTATAACTTTACCCTGAAATTCAACTGAGCCACCCCATACAAAATCATCCACATGACTGGCAAGAATACCCTCCAAGTAACCATTATAATACCAGTAGAATACCGCCGGATCAACTGACGAGATTTTACCACCATTTGCAACCATAACTTCTCGTACTCTGTTATACCAGTATAGTGATGCATCTCCCAAACCATATACACATTTCTTTAATTGCCAGATTTTACCAGGAGTAGAATTAGCTTCTCTAGGAGGTTTTATGAAAACATCTCTTGACAATTCTGATCCCTGCAAGAATGCCGTCTTTATATCCATGGAGTGTGGAATCCATCTTTTCTGTGCTAATATAGCCAGAATTACCCTCAGAGCTTCAGTTGAACAAGTAGGAGAATCTTTTGGTATTAATTCATGGTCAATTTCTTCAAAACCTCTAATGACTAACCTTGCTTTTGGTTTGATCCCATCTACTCTTTGTTTCATTGTACATATCCATCTTGTGGAAATAGATTTCTGACCATTATCCTTTATCTCAACATAGACACCATTCTTTTTCCAACTTTCTAACTCATCTAATTTAGCGGGGTTAAAGTCAACATCTTCATTAACCATAACATTTTCTTCAATTTCTGGATTGTCATCACTTTCTTCTTTATCATCATCTTTATGATTTATCTGCAATTTTAAGTTATCAACAGTTTCCAAGTTAATAGAAATCTCTTTATCATTTAAATTTTCTGGAGATAAATATTTAATGTTATACCAGTTTTTATGTTTGCCAGTTGCTTTGCCTGCACGACTTATCACTTCAGCTTTACATCAATATTGTCTGTACTAAATGCTATAATCTGACCAGTTTTAAATGATAAATTCTCACCAATAGCTGTAGCTGAGACATCTAGATTATTAGTAGAATTAGGTAATACAACTGGAATACCATTGTCATTGACTTTATCTTCCTCTTCATCTGAACAAACAGGTGGTATCATCAGTTTATCAGGCTTATTTTGAATTAAAGAATCACTAACATCATTGGTACTATTATTTGTTGACGGAGTTTTTATTAACCTACACTGATGAACTCGAACATAAGAACTACCATGTTTTACAAATACAACTACTCCATCTTGTCCAATTACAGTTGCTGGCCCCTTCCACTCTGTTGAATCGGGTCTTTTATAATAAACTTTTTCACCATAAGTTATTGGTTCACAGGATGATCTAGTTTGTTTTCTCAAGGCACGTCTTATCTTTTCAGAACATTCAGCTTCTGTAAACGCTTGTCTTGCAGAATGTAATGCAGAAATGTGTTGTCCAACAGCAGCACTTCTTGTCACACCTTCCAAAGCTGGTAAAGAATCAACCAATATGGAGGGTAAATTAGGGTTTTGGCCAAAAACTAGTTGATATGGACTAAAACCATGAACTGAAATCAGAGAGTTCTTTGCCATAAGAGCCCAGGCTAAACCAATTTCCCAAGTACATTTAACATCAGTACAAACCTTTTGAAGAATTTCAGTTAATATTTTATTATGTCTTTCCATTAAACCATTAGACCATGGACTATATCCGGGTGTAGTCTTCAGTTCTATATTTAAATTTTCAGCCATATCCTGTACCTCTTTATTACAAAATTCACCACCATTGTCTGAAAACAATTTTTTAGGCGCTCCATGTATACTTATCCAAAATAGAAGAAAACTATTAACAAAAACTGAACTGTGTTTCGATCGAATAATACATGCTGCACTAAACCTGGTAAATTCATCTATCATATGGAGATACCAAACATTTGGGCCAAGTTGATGTAAGTCAACTGCTACAGTCTCATTGTATTGACTTGCTAAAGGTAATCCCACCACAGGCCTTGGAGTAGGATTTTTATATCGAGCACATACATCACACTGTTTTATAACTTCTTCCAGTAGATTCAAAATATTAGAATCATGTGTACCAGCACTTTTTAAAAGTCGTTGCAGTCTTTCTGAAGAAGCATGTCCAAATTGCTTATGAATTTTAATTAAACATTTTATTAGTTCACTTCTAGATAGACTACTCCCCAATAACAAAACTTCATTAAAGACACTTCTATCAGGTGTTTCTTCTTCAAAGTCAAAAACATTAATACAGTAATGCCCACTTGAGGTAAATTCCAAACACAAAGATTGACCAAACATCAAAGCTTTATCATGTTCAAGATCTAATACAGTTCCAGCCTTTTTTAATGAATGTTTACTAAGTAACAAAGGAATATCTGACTCTATAACTTCTACTTCAATAGTACAAATGACTTGACCAATTCTAACAGGTAAAGTGACACATTTAAAGGAATACAAAATCTTACCATCCCCAAATCGAAAAGCTCTACGACTAGGGCGACTTTTAACCTTATTCAACTGCGAAGGGGACATATTGCTCAAAAAATTGTTAAGCCAAGTTTCCCCACTAACTGTTTTGGTACATGCTGTATCTAAAACCGCTGAACCAAAAGCTTCTATCACAAATATTTCTTGATCCAAGTTTTTTGATTGAGTTGAGTTAGTAAACAGAGTAATTTTACACAATTCTGTTTCAATATCTTCTTCTGACAAATCTTCTGTCATTTTTACAAACATCTTCTTGTCAGGACAATCTTTAGCCCAGTGAAAAAGACTTTGACAGAACCCACATCGACTCCTCTTCCCATATTTATTAATAGGATTAGTCCCACGATTCAGTGCCTCATTCTGATGACTAAAAACTTGAGGACTATTACTGCCAGAAGCATATTGAGAGTTGTTGTACGTAGCACCATTACCAGAACCATATTGCGGATTTACACTACTAGTATTATTATTATATGGCTGTCTGTAATTATTAAATTGTCTGCCATAAAAGACTTCTTGCTTGACTTGGATTCCAGTACTTGTGGATGTTTCTTCTCCAATAGATCTACAGAATATTCTTTTCAATGCTGATCGCATACTTTCAAAAGTTAAATCAGTTGAATTAGTTATGGCCATCTGTTTCTCCTGAGTTGATAGGTTTGCCCTATCAAGCAACCTAAAAGCCAGTACTGTATCAGGTAGCTCCATTCCATATCTTTTCATTTTTTTATATTTTTGTTCAAATTCAATAATAAAATTATTCATTGTCATTTCATCAGTTTTTTTAAACACTTCAAAATTTGTGTAGGCTTCATAAATAGAATCCCTAGTTTCCTGTTGAAAAACTTTATCTAGGGCATCAGTCAAAACTTTCATACCATTATCTTTGTTCAGATCTTCCGATTTAATTTCAATGGCGATTTCACGGGCCTTCCCCGTCAGCGAAAGCGTAACCGCTAACGCTTGTTTTTCTTTTGGTAAGTCCGTAACTAACTCCCAAATTTTCAGTTCATTTTTCCACGTATCGTACAACATTTGTTCACCAAATTGCGGCGGGAATTTATAGTTCGCCATTCTTCACGCTCTGCTACCAATGTTTATTTCTATACAATCAAATATATACTAACTATCAAGTTCACAACACATCAATTACACGTCGATTACACATCCTTCGCACATCGTATCTCGTATCCAACAACATAACAATCTGTCCGCGTCCCTGGTAACGGATGTACTCTTTTCGCATGCGTAACCTCATTTCCGGAAACGGAAGTCTATTACCAAATGTCAACACCTTGTGAACACCCGAACGACCTAATTTATCATTCAATCTGTATGGAATTTATATGCGTCATTTAAATTAGTAAAATGAAGAAGCCTAATGAATTTCACTCAGCAATTTGAACTTACTTGTGCAAATATAAGTAAATTTTCAAAACCACTAGCCAAACAAAATTTTCAGTTGCAAAGTCCGAAGATTAGAATAATTTGTTGTATGATATAGCTAAATTATATTGTGTATATACATAACTCTTCAACTTGTCCTATAATAATAATAAAAGATGTTTTGACTTTCGGTTTCACTTTAAGTTGCGAAGCATCAGTATGACTCCCGCGATTTATTTTCGACTGGGACTCACTGCTAGACGAAGACAGCAAGGCTTTTAATTTTGCTTGTTTGGGTGGTGTAGCGTCAGTAGCATGACTATCATCATTTTTCCCTTATCGAGACACGATGCGAGAAGAAGTTACTTTACTAGTAAAGTAAGTCGATATAGGTTTGATTCGTCTGCTAGCCATGCTGTCAGCTGTCTCGTAAACTTCCAAAAAATACAGCACATGCGCAGTGAGAATTTATTCACAGGAAGTAAACAAGACTGACAGTCGACTCGGGATCATTGCCGATTACCTTATCGCATTATAGAGCCTTGCTATTGGATTTCAACAACTTCTGTTAATTTCTTTGTTATGGCCCTTGTTTTGTTTCACTTTATTGCACATTGTGAACGCTCGAACGACAAAAGTTATCATACGATCTGTATGAGTATGAAATTTATATGCATCATTTAAATTAGTAAAACAAAGAAGTGTGTTGAATTCTAGCAATTTCTGTTAATTACATTTGGAGTTGAATCTTGTGAATGCTCTAATGACAATAGTTATCATCCGATCTCTATGAAATTATTGAAATTTAAATGCATCATTTGATTTACTAAAAAGAAGAAGCCTTTTAAATTTCAGCAATTTCTGTTATGGCCCTTGTTTCACTTTGTTACACCTTGTGAATCTAGGAACGACAAAAGTTATTATCCGATCTGTATGAACTTTATATGTATCATGTGAATTAGTAAATTGAAGAAACCTACTAAATTGCAGCAATTTCCATTAATTACATCTAGAGTTATATCCCTTGTTTGCCTATGTTGAATCTTGTGAATGCTCTCATCACAACAGTTATCATCCGCCTTTTGAATTTCAGCAATTTCTCTTTATTACACCTTTAGTTATGGCCCTTGTTTCACTCAGTTGCACCTGGTAAACGCTCTAACAACAAAGGTTATTGGTTAAACAATATTTTATTCAATAAGCTGAATTGGATTGAACAAAGGGCAAAGGTTATCATCCAATCTGTGTGAAATATATAATGTATGTATTGTTTAAATTGGTAAAACGAAGAAGCCTATTGAATTTCAGCAAATTACCGTCAATTTCTTTTAGAGTTATCCCTCTTGTTTTACTTTAATGTTCGATCGACAGATTAGTAAAACGAAAGTTTCAAAAATTTCTGTAGATTACTTCCAGAGTTAAGGCCCTTGTTTTAGTTTATAGTACCGTGTGAACCCTCAAATGTCCAATTTCTGTATGCGACAACCCTTGTCGACCACTCGGACAATTAAGCTGCTGTGGGCGTATGTTTCGTTGCCTGGCAACCTATTTTAGTTTATTCATTCAGTATCAAATAATGTTTCATTATGTACAAAAACACATGATTAGGTTTGTCTTTTAATAAAACAAAAGATTAATTAACAGATAATCTAGGGTTTATTGTTATTTTCACATTTCTTTTTACCTGATCAGTGGGAGTCAAGTTAATTAACTACTACTCTCGACAAGATGGTATCATACAACAATGCTGTTAAATGGGCGATGTTTTATTAAATATGAGTAAAATAGTGACTGCTGGTCATGTTAGAGGAGTGACCGATGAAACAGTAAAATTTTTACAGGGGGAATTTATTTTGACCGCTTACATAGAGATGTCGCTGAATAGGAGTGGATGCTCATACAGATTCTACTGTAATTTTGGTTTGGAAGAATAATAAGAAAACAGTTATGAACTTTTACGCTCCGTTGCATAGGGTGAATTCATTATAAAAAAGTGTGTGAATCTGTCCTTCATATGTGACAAAGGAAACAGTTAAAAATGAAAATGACAAGAATTGTAACATTGTTCATGCATTAGCCAGACTAAACCGACAACAATCTGTGCACCCTAAGTCTAGTTCACTTTATAATTGTTGAAAACAAAACTACTCATAACAGTAAAGCATGGATAGGCCTACAGCACATGGGTTAAAAGTGATTCGATAATTACAATAATACATTGTCCAACTTTCGTATACAAAATGATAAGGGGATCACGGTGGCTAATGGGTAAGAAGCTGGATCGCTAGCCTAGAGGTCGGGTGTTCGAACCCTGCATTGGCCAAGATTTTCTAGCGATGTTCCCCCTTGTCAGTGATGCAGGTCGGGAGGGCCTGACAAGGACAGCTGTCTTGTCATCGGATTGAGATGAAAACCAAAGGTACCATGTACACATTGGCGTGCACATAAAAGATCCCATGGTGGTTGGAGTTCGATATAAGAGTACGGCATATGCCCCTCTTCATTAGCCCAGGTTAGGAGCAGAACACTAGGATGTTAAACCCCATTTCATTTCGTTTAACAAAATGCTAAACAAAATATGGATTGACAGGCGACATCCTCCAGGTATTTTTCTATAACTGTTCATTAATCATTATTACGATCATAAGATCTACCACAGCAAAAAAAAGGTATTATGCTGAATTATGGGGTTGCATCGGCTTTTACCACAGTTTTGCCGTTTGCAGTGGTTAATTTTAAGCACTGACTTATACAGACAGTGGTCAGTTCTTATCAAAAAACCCTAGATACTTTCAATCAGCTACTTCAAACAACATCCTGAAGTCATGTGATTTATTTCTAATACAACTTTATTATTGAGGCAATTGTGAACATTTTAAGTAGTCAACTATAACTTTTTTGCTTACAGATCCAGACAGACATGAACCATTTTTCTTCACAGCTGTGCCAGTTAATGTTCGTAAGAAAAGAATTGCAGGTAAATTTTTATACGCCCACATGGAAATGTGAATGTGGAAGTGTAAATTGCAAGTGCCTCTGTTCGGCCGTCCGTCCATTGTCCACAATTTCTTGTGAACACTTGAACGCCAAAAGTTATCATCAGATGTATGTTGTTTACATTAGTGTCCCAGTAAAATGAAGAAGCCTTTTTAATTTCAATAACTTCTGTTTATTATGTCTAGAGTTATGACCCTTTAAATTTGTATGCATTATTTAAATTAGTGAAACGAAGAATCATAGTGGATTTCAGCAATTTCTGTTGATTACTTCCAGGGTTATGGCTCTTGTTTTACTTTGTTCAACCCTGTGAAAGCTTAATTTTAACACCAAAAGTTATCTGATCTTTGTGAAATTTATATGCATTATATAAATTATGGCCCTTGTTTCACATTGTTAATGCTCTAACATCAAAACATATCTGCTGATCTGTATGAAATTTTTACGCATCATTATAATTGATAAAAAGAAAAATCCTATTGAATTTCTGTTTATTACTTATAGTGTTATGGCCCATATTTCACTTTTTTTCACCTCGTGAATGCTATAACCATCAAAGTTATTTGCTGATCTGTAAGAAATTTATATGCATCAATTAAACATGCATTATTCAAGAGCTAAATCTGCCTAGTGCAGGTCTTTATTTGGGCATGAAATGTTTTCTAAAGTATTAATTAGACATTAATTAACTGATCCAGGCCTTAATCAACTTTGGATGGCATCAGATTGCTCCGATATTAAACAGATTAAAACGTTTCAGTGATAAATCAAATATGGCACTTCCAGACGCTTCGAGTCTTAGCTTTGATCAACCAGGACCGTGGTTGAAATTATTGCACAGATCGGCTAAATATTTAAATGCCAATATCTTCGCTTGCAATGGAGTAATTTGAATGAAATTTTCCAATTATTCATTTAACATCATCTACTTTCGAACTGGTATAGCAAGAATAGCTAGTTCTTATCTATATCTTGAATAATGTAACTTTAAATTAGTAAAAAGAAGAATCCTATTGAATTACAGAAATTTCAGTTTATTACGTATGGCCCTTGTTTCACATCAAAACATATCTGCCGATCTGTTTAAATGTCGATCATTTAAATTGGTAAAAAGAAGAATCCTATTGAATTTCAACAATTGTTTGTAGACTCTCTACAGGTCACAATTCTTACCCGATTTTGACGAAACTTGAAATATACGTTTATCCCCAAAAGATCTTGGCTGCTTTCGATATTGGCATGTATCGGATCAAAACTTCATAGATTATTGCCCCTGATGGTATGAAAAATCACATTTTTATACGCCCACATTTTCATGTGGACGTATTATGTCGTCTCCCCTGTCCTTCCGTCCACAATTGTTTGTGGACTCTCTATAGGTCACAATTCTTATCCGATTTTGACGAAACTTGAAATATAGGTTTATCCCCAAAAAATCTCGGCTGCTTCCTATATTGGCATGTATCGGATCAAAACTTCATGGATTATGGCCTCTGATTGTACGAAAAATCACGTGTTTAGCTTGTGGACCCTATAGAGGTCACAATTTTGAACTGATTTTGATGAAACTTGAAATGCATGGTTATAACCCATAGATCTTGGTTCCTTTCGATATTTGCGCATATCGGATCGTAACTTCCTGAATTATGGCCCCTGATTATACGCAAAATCGCCCCTGTTTAGCTTGTGGTCCCTCTGGAGGTGACAATTATTATCTGATTTAAAAAATCAATTGATTATATTTGCGCATATCAAATTGTAACTTAATGAATTATGGCCTTTGATTGTAGGTAAAATCACTTTCTCTCGAAAATGTGGGCGTATCCTGCCTGGCAGCCTCTGGTTGTCTTTTTTCAACCATTTTTATCAATTATTATACGGAAGGTAAAAAGTTATCATCCGATCTGTATGAAATTTATATGCTTTATTTAAGTTAGTGAAACAATTAAATAAGCCTGTCAAATTTCAAAATTTTCTGTAAGTTACCTCCAGAGTTCAGGCCCTTGTTTCAGTTTGTAGAACCTTATGGGAACCCTCAGACGACCAAAATTATAATCTGATCTGTACAAATGCATAAATATGGTAGGGTGCCCTGTGCAGTGACAATTTTCTCTGCTGAAAGTTAAAAGTCGACAAGGCAAATGTGCACTCTTCAGTGGCTTGTCTCAAAGTGATTTCTGGTCGACACACAGTGTGATAACACTCAACGCCATAGCTGTCAATTGTGAAAATCTCTACACATCTATCAACTATTACAGCCGTAAAAAATATGTTATTGATGATTCTGAATAGCAGTAATATTTAACTTTTTTGTCCCCCGCCTTTCGAAGAAAGCAGGGGACTATTAAAATGGGTTCATCCGTCCGTCTGTCTGTCCGTCTGTCACACTTTTTGGGACACAATAACTCTTTTTCTAATTGAGCTAAAATATTCAAACTTGGTGTAGGTGTTTATTAGGTCATTACCTTGATCGAGTTCGGAGATGAGCATTTTCCGCTCAGGGTAAGCAGAGATAAGCAATTTGATTGGTTGATGCTTTGGGACTCAATAACTTAAGTTGTAATTAAATAAGAGTGATGAAACTTGGAATATAGTTTCATTTCATCAATACCTTGACTAAGTTCAATAATGCGCATTTTCTGCTCAGGGTAAGCAGAGCGATAAGCAATTTGATTGGCCGAGACTTTGGAACATAATAACTTTCCTTCTAATTGAGCTAGGATATTCAAACTTGATGTAGATGTTTATTAGGTCAATACCTTGATGGAGTTCGAGGACGAGCATTTTCTATTTAGGGTAAGCAGAGATAAGCAATTTGATTGGTTGATGCTTTGGGATGCAATAACTTTAGTTGTAATTAAGTGAGAATGATGAAACTTGGTATATAGTTTCATTTCATCAAAAAGTTTAATAATGAACATTTTCTGCTGAGGGTAAGCAGAGCGATAAGCAATTTGATAGGTCTAGACTTTGGAACACAAAATTCTCCTTCTGATTAAGGTAGAATGTTCAAACTAGGTGTAGGTGAATGCCTTGATGGAGTTCGATGATGAACATTGTCTGATTCTATCTGATAGATTGTGTGATGATACTTATCTGATAGAGAGTGATGATAGTTTGATTGCTCAACACTTTTGAAAAAAATAAATGTGCAATTAATTACTATGTGTATCTATTTATTTTGGGATTTCGGCGTGGGACATCAGCCTCACTGTTGGCTTGTGGTTATTACAGCAGCTATATACTGTTAGAAGCGACATCGTTTGATTTAGTACAAATGATAGCTTTTGGTTTAGTACAAATTATATCTCTGAAACATTCGGGTTATGCAAGAACATGATACTAGCAGTAGTTTCATTTTACTTTTACAATGTTCTTAAAACAATATTTGAGTTGCCTACCTTGCGTGTTTATAAATTTAGTTTCTTGTTCCAGCTTTGTGTTATGTTAAGTAAAAAAGTAGTCTTAATAATCCCGGGCTGTCACTCAGAGGGAAAATAGTCGGAGACTGGTTAAGCAAAACTTATTTCAAAACAAGAGCACTACGCTAAATTTTACCCAAAAGTGCCCGGATGTTATGGCCGACTATCCTAGCCACCTCTCAGTCTATTATTTATGGTTTGTTAAATGGTCATAGCTTATCAAGTACAACATGACTGTTTATTTGTACTATAACATTTTTATTTGGATTCCCATTTGGATGCGCATTAACAATTGGCTGGTGATTGTGAACGTGATAGTTGTTAAACACATTATTTTTAAATTTGGTGTGAAGTATTGGGTTCATAAAAGGACAAACCCAATGGGTATTCAGCATTCTGCAACCTTTTATGCCAAAGTTATTCCTTTTGAACTGTTTTCCGAAAACCTTGTGAAGTTATTAATTATACACTCTGTTCATTTCTCGACAACGTCAGGGAAATAAGGCCTGAGAAACTGGACAGTCGTAAAGTAGACGATCAATGTCAAAACTAGATGGTGTTTCTAAATCTACACGGTACCACAAACTGGACGTGTATTAGATTCTACATAATAAGGGTGATTTCTTACTTTTTTTCGTAAAAAACTGGATGATACCCGGTCTCTAGTATTGAGATCAGACAGCATGAGTCATGTTGATTTATAGCATTCTTGGACTTTCTGTTCCAGTGATATATTACCTATACAGAAAATCCTGTGAACACAATAGAAGTCAGATTTCTTGAAGACATAAAGTATCCACTTTTCTTTTCGGATAAGCTGCTGTGTACAGAGGGGGGGGGGCACAAATGAAATTATATAAAATGTTGACAATCTCTGACGCAGGAGGGAAAGTGTGGGAGGGTCACACCATAAAACACTGTTTTTGGCATATTTTACAGGGTTAAACGAAAACATCATACCAACATATTGGGATATGTACAGGTTTTATACCGATAGAATCATAACTAATCCTAATAATTGTTGTAAAACAAGGGGGGGGGGGTTGCACCCCCCCATGTAAGACGCCCATGCTGTGTACATGTATGACTGCATGAGCGTATTTTTATGCGTTGCTTGACTGTCTTTGAATGAAATATTATTTTAAAAGCAAATCCGTATTTCAGAAGCCAACAAGAAGTCAAGATCTAATCAACAGTCTACAAGTTCATCAGGCAGTCTAAAAAATAAGAAAAAGATAAAGAAAGGAATTAAATTCACATCTCTCAAGCATAGTAAGAAGAACAGCTGCCAAAGTAGTCAAGAAGATGACTCTGATTCAGTTATTGTGGCTGTTAAATTTGATAGTAATAATGTAGATGACGTAAAGGAAAATGCTATGCACATTACAAAATCTAGGACAATTACACCAAACAAAGCAAACTCCCCAAAACGGCTTACAAACAAATCCTCTAATTTGGCTACTGCAGACACAGAAAAAAGCAATAACAATAATATATTAAAAAATAAACCAGTTGCTGAATCTAGTGACTATTCAACTGAGGATTGTGAAAGACGTATTGAGGAAAATGAACAATTCATTATTGATTTGCTAAACAGAACACAGCCACATCATGATCATTGTTATACTACTATTTTTGGAAAAAAGCGTGGAATTGAAACAATATCTATGAATACAGCTGATGAGGAAGATGGTAGAAGTAAAAAAGAAGTGACTTATAATGAGATAACCACATGCTCACAAATTGGTAAACTTGAGCCTATATTAAGCTTACCAGCAGTGCGTAGTACAATAGATATGCCAATGGTTTGTGGAGAAGAAGTAGTTGGTAATTCTCTTTCTGATGATGAAGATAAACATGATGGTCTTAGTGAGTATATTTTCAATAAGTGCTATTATTTAAAGGGACTATCCCAATTTGAACAGAGTCTCTAAAATAAGAGTCGGAGTATGCATGAAATTTTAGGGCCTAGATATAGAGGAATGCTAATGTCAGGGTATCCCAAATTGACAACTGGCCGATTAGTGAAACATGGGCATGCAGGTTGTATGAGCTTATTGTAAGAGGGAAGCGCTCAATGTAACAGTATACTTGTTGATAAACGATACATCGTCTTTTATATATTCAATGAATTCTCCCTTTACTTGCTTCCCTTCCGTGACGTTCACACACGGCACAAACATGGACTCTTAAAATAGATTTTTTAGAGCTTCTGGTGTTTCCTGTGGACACAGCAGTGTTTTGAGAGCGATTTAGAGCAAAGTTGTGATTGATTTATTAGTTTGAGTAGGCTATGTTTTTAGTCCAATTATATCACCAAATCACCTGGTTCGTACACAGGAATGTATCTTTAAATCTGGGCCTTTAATTGTTGCATCATACTACATATATATTTTATTTAGGTAGAAAAAGGGTGATTCTTCCGGTTATCCCAAGTGTTTTTGTCCCCCGCCTTTCGAAGAAAGCAGGGGACTATTAAAATGGGTTCGTCCGTCCGTCCGTCCGTCCGTCCGTCCGTCCGTCTGTCTGTCTGTCTGTCTGTCTGTCTGTCTGTCTGTCTGTCCGTCTGTCTGTCACACTTTTTGGGACACAATAACTCTCGTTCTAATTGAACTAGAATGTTCAAACTTAGTGTAGGTGTTTATTATGGCCATACCTTGATGGAGTTCGAAGATGAGCATTTTCCGCTTATGGTAAGCAGAGATAAGCAATTTGATTGGTTGATGCTTTGGGACACGATAACTTTAGTTCTAATTAAGTGAGAGTGATAAACTTGGTGTATAGTTTCATTACATCAATACCTTGACTAAGTTCGATAATGAGCATTTTCTGCTCAGGCTAAGCAGAGCGATAAGCAATTTGATTGGTCGAGACTTTGGAACTGAATAACTCTCATTCTAATTGAGTTAGAATGTTCAAACTTCGTGTGAGTGTTTATTGGGTCAATGTATTGATGGAATTTGAAGATGAGCATTTTTTGCTTAGTTTAAGCAGAGGCAAGGAATTTGATTAGTTGATGCTTTGGGGCACGATAACTTTAATTTTAGTTAGGTGAAATAAAGAAACTTGGTTTGTAGTTTCATTACATCAATACCTTGACTGAGTTTGATAATGAGCATGTTCTGCTCTTGGTAAGATGGCTGATAAGCAATTTGATTGGTCGAGATTTTGGGACACAATAACTCTCGTTCTAATTGAGTTAGAATGTTCACACTTGGCATAGGTGTCTATTAGATAAATACCTTGATGGGGTTCGAAGGTGAGCATTTTCTGCTTAGGGTAGGCAGAGATAAGCAATTTGATTGGTTGATGCTTATTAGGTTCTGATTAAGTGAGAGTGAGGACACTAGGTGTATAGCTTTAGCTTTATAACACCGATATATTGACCAAGTTCGTTAATCAACTTTTTCTGCTGAGGGTAAGCAGAACGATAAGAAATCTGATTGGTTGATGCTTTGGGGCACGATAACTTTAGTTGTAATAAAGTGATAGCAATGTAACTTAGAATATAGATTCATTTTTATCATTATCTTGACTAAGTTTAATGTTGAAAATTTTCTGCTTTGGCTAAGGACTGGAGCGATAAGCACTTTTATTGGTAAGATTGGGAAAGATATGTAAGTTTCAGGCCAAAGCAATCAAGTCTATGAAGCGCACATCTTATTATAAACGGCTCCAACGACGCGAACATTATCTCAACACAAGGGAGGTCAATAACAGAAACCTCATTTTCAACCAGCGGGAGGAAATACAGAGATTACGTTCAGAAGTCGCTCTTGTACAGAATGAGCAGCATTCACAAAAAACAAAAATAAATTACTCCAAACACTGCTGTCGAAAAGACGAAGCAAAATAGACTATTTAGAAAAAAGTCTTGAGGCCCGGGATGGGGAAATCGCAAGATTAAGGGCGAACCTTTCGGAAAAAGATGCAGCTTGCATGAATCTTCAGCGAACCATCGATATCATATCTGGTGATCGTGCAATCGATACTCGCGTTATGAAAGTTCAGTGGGCAAGTTCAATGATGGAACTCGTCGTGTTGTATGAAATTAGTAGGTCAACAACTTGGGATGAAGAAGATTCCACAAGTTATAAGCACTGTTTCAAAAAATATGTTTGATATTGATATTTCAAATACTTCCCTTCCAAGTGCTACTACAATTAGCAATTTTGTATCCGAGGCACATTTTATAGCTCAGCGTCAAGTTACGGAAACGCTATTTAAACATGCAATTAGGACGAAACGACCCCAAGACAAATTATCGCCCCTGTTAGATTTGGTATATTCTAAATAACTAGGTCAAGCATGGCTGTCTTCAACACCAAGAAGTAAACAAAACACGAATTTTCCCTAGAGAAATGTTATATAGCTTGATCTGAAATTAGTTAACATGAGGTAGAAAGTTAAGGGATGGCAATTCCAGGTAGGTCGTTAAGTTTTAACCATTTTAATTAAAAATTGACGAAATTGCAAGCAAATTTCGAGTCGTAGTGTCGTCTGGAACAGACAGTAGATTGTATTATGAGGAAAAATAATTGATATATGCATGATCTTGCGAGTGATTGTACTGATATTCAAAAGCCCCTTAGAACAGGATTAGAAATATTGAGTGCTTCAAATTACAATAACAGCAGACCTGAAAAGTAGAAATAAAATAAAATCAAAATGAAATCAAAATAGATGGTATTTTATTGATTATCATTTTTATACGCCCCCTTTATTTCTTGTGAACGCTCTACAGGCTTAATTTTATTTCTAATTGACTTTAAATTTATACACAGTGGTTAAGGTCATGAGATGAAGAAGCCTATTGATTTTCAGCGACATCCAATAATTAATGCCAGAGTTATGGCCCTTGATCACTTTGAAAAATCTTGTGAACGCTCTGGAGGCTAAAGTAAATTTCCAATTGACTTTAAATTTATACACAGTGTTTAAGGTCATGAGACGAAGATGCGTATTGATTTTCAGCCATTTCCAATAATTACTGTCAGAGTTATGGCCCTTGATCATTTAAAAAACTCTTGTGGATGCTATAGAGGCTAAAATTAACATCATATTTACTTTAAATTTATACACAGTGTTTAAGGTCATGAGACGAAGAAGGCTATTGATTTTCAGCGACATCCGATAATTAATGTCAAGAGTTATGGCCCTTGATCACTTTGAAAAATCTTGTGAACGCTCTAGAGGCTAAAGTTAATATCCAATTGACTTTAAATTTATACACAGTGTTTAAGGTCATGAGACGAAGAAGCCTATTGATTTTCAGCGACATCCTCTAATTAATGCCAGAGTAATGGCCCTTGATCACTTTGTAAATCTTGTGAACGCTCTAGAGGCTAAAGTTAATATCCAATTGACTTTAAATTTATACACAGTGTTTAAGGTCATGAGACGAAGAAGCCTGTTGATTTTCAGCGACATCTGCTAATTAATGCCAGAGTAATGGCCCTTGATTACTTTGTAAATCTTGTGAACGCTCTAGAGGCCAAAGTTAATATCCGATTGACTTTAAATTTATACACAGTGTTTAAGGTCATGAGATGAAGAATCCTATTGATTTTCAGCAATATTCGATAATTACTGCCAGAGTTATTGACCTTGATCACTTTGAAAAATCTTGTGAACGCTTTTGAATCTAAAGCTAATATCCGATTTACCTTAAATTTAAACACAGTGTTTAAGATCTTGAGACTAAGAAGCCTATTGGTTTTCAGCGATATCCCATAATTACTGCCAGAGTTTTGGCCCTTGATCACTTTGAAAAATCTTGTGTACACCCTAGAGTATAAAGTTAAAATCCGATTGACTTTAGATTTATACACATTGTTTAAGGCATTGGTTCCACGTCGGCTGTATATGCCAGTCAAGACCTACGGCTATGGAAAATGACCATACCTACATCTGACCTCACGGTCATTTTGCACGCCGGAAAAAGAGTCTTTTTTTTTCCAAATCCCAATTTTCAAACATGGCTATGATCGACCTCAACTATGTAACTATAAAATAGTACACACTATATAGAAGCCAATCTTGTGACTGGTGTTATAGAGTTGTATAGGTAGTCGTCAACAGATTATACTGAGTGTTGTGTTGATAATTAATGATGAGTGTCTAAAAGGAGAACAATAAAAAGTTAATTAATACATGGGAATATAATCAATGGTGTGAAGCGGTGTATTGACTATTGTTATTCACTCTCACATTGTCCAAGTGTCATAAGAATTTCAATAACAAAGATGTTTACCACTATTACGGTCAGACATGATGTAGACGAGGTAATTATAATCTTCGAAAAAGAGCAATTGATATGAAGTAGTGCTCTTCGAATCCAACCAACTGCCATTTAAAATAAATACAGCATAGTAATCAAGTAATTCCTTAACAAACGTCAAGTTGGGAGAAAACTGCATTTATAAAGTTTTATAGCGGTATTACAGCCTTGTGGAAATTGTAGAAATAAATTGAGAGATTAAATAACTTGCTTACCGAAAAATTAGGAAAATTTTGTATTCTATTTCTATTGTGCAGCATTATTGATAATTCCATGCGAGTAAAAATGTTGTGTATATACAGTTACTGTTAACACAACGATATTATAGGTGTCACCAGTGTCGCTAGCTATGAAGTTAGTTATCCGTTAGTCATTTAGTTATGCATTTTTAGGATTTTACGTCACGGTTCTAGGACATTATCCCCCCAGACATTTCCCCCCCGGACATCTGCCCCCGGACATTTGCCCCCCAGACATTTCCCCCCTTAGACATCTGCCCCCCTAGGACATCTACCCCCCGGACTTTTTCCCCCTAGACATTTGCCCCCTAGGACATCTGCCCCCCTAGGACATTTACCCCCCGGACTATCACCCCTCAGACATTTCCCCCCTAGGACATCTGCCCCCCTAGGACATTTACCCACCGGACTTTCACCCCCCGGACATTTCCCATCGTGGGGCATCTACCACTGTAGGACATCTGCCCCCTAGGACAACTGCCCCCCCCCCCCCCGGACTTTTACCCCCTGGATTTTTACCCCCCGGACATTCTCCCCTATAGGACATCTATTTCCTGAATTTCAACCTTAGGACATCTATCACTGTAGGAGATCTGCCCCCTATGACTACTGCCCTTTGCTGTCATCTCCTGAGGTATCTAATTTTTTACTACATCTTTTTATAATAGAAAGAACTAGATCTGCGAAAGCAGAACTGATGGATTTTTGTTCTGCTTGGCTTCAAATAAGGTGATGTTTGCTTTTCAAACTAAAGGTCAATGATCAGGGTCATTGCGCTTAATGTTGAAAGTTCTATATCATTAATTTTCAAAGTTTTGTGGAAATTTACAAACGTTAATATCCGACTTTAGTAAATTTAAACAATAATAAAACCGGGATACATTTAAACTACAATAAAACCGGATGTTTAAGCCAGAGGTCATATTTCTTGATACCGTTGGAAAGAAAACATCTGCTACTTTCTAACAAATAATTGTTGTAAACTGTTATACAATTAGGTAAAGATGAAGTGTTATTTTTTAAAAAGGTCAAAGGAAACACAATTACAGGAATACATACCAGGGAGCAGGTACAATTAACATAAGTATAATAATAATGTATGTCATTGATCTAAGGCGGAGGATATCTCCTTGACAGCATCTCGACTCAACTTGTGAGGCTTCTTTTCCTGTGTTTCTCCCTTACTTTATGTCGCTTTCTGGGAGGCCCATTTATCAAGACATATTTGGAAACGGGTTTATATGGCGAGTGATTACTTTAAATGGTTTAAAAAGGGTTTACCACACGTAGTATACCACATGTAGTATAACATATTATGTTCAGTAAATAGTAATTACAGTAGGCCCTGCACATAATCAACAGACGAATATTATTACATAATTAAATGCTTCACACGTTTATAGGTGTAAATTCATATTCCTACAGAGGGAAAAGTCGAGGGGGGGGGGGGCGGATGTCCTAGGGGGCAAATGTCCATGGGGTGAATTGTTCGAGGGGTAAATGTCCTAGGGGGGAGATGTCCGGGGGAAAAAAGTCCAATGGGTAAATGTCCTATAGGGGGTAGATGTCCGGGGGGCAGATGTCCTAGGAGGGGGGAAGTGTCCTGTTCCCAGTCAGACAAAGGGTTAAGTCAGTCAATCAAGGCAGATTAAGTAATCAATCAAGGTAGGTTTATAGTCGGTATAACACGATAAATACATTGATCACTGAATTACCTAATCAATCCAGCCTATTGTCAATGATAATCGGGTTGAGTGGTAGTTATACTCTTAGTACTAGTCAGTACACTATATATTAATTTTGGAATTTTGAATATTATTCACCATGTCTTGATGTCCGAATGGGTATATTCACGGTCGGACAATAGAGTGCATTTGGACAAAAAAACTGGACACATCCGGAATATACGGACGAAATCCCAACACTGAACACGTGACATGCGTGGTTGGAATTAGGTCAATAAACCAGCATTGCTAGATTTAGTTTTAAATAGTGTTATAGTTTTATTTATTTTCATTTTATACACATGCAGACAAGGAGTTATCCTTCAATATTGTCCTCATTATTTAAGGCTATGGCATCGTGGTATGGAATTTTATTTTATAAAGCAAGTTCAATTATGTATGTCATGAGATCATCCACGAATGAATAAAAACTTTGCAGGTTACGTGATAAGCAAAAACAATAATTTGTGTTTTAAATATGAAGAAATGCCATGGTGTCGTATCAGCTTATTTGGGGCTACTGCATTTTCTTATACTGGCCGTGGTAGAAAAATCCTAATTTTGATCGACTGACGATATCCGTTTATCCATCAAATAAACAAAGACAGTGATCTATGTAGGAATATTATAGCTTGCACTTCAAGCCATATCTTAGCCTATTCAGAATATGACATTCTCCGTAACAAATTACCAAAAATAATTTTTAGTTTTGGTTATATAAAGTTAACAGGAGCTTTGAATTACTCTATTTCTTAACGGGACCCTATTTGACCCAATTCTGGTCGGTTGGGTTTTAAAATGGATTAAATTCTCAGGTCTTTATCACAAATTTTAGACGATGGCGCATGCTGCTAGAGTGGAATTGGATTATTTAGCAGTTGTATTAGAGTGAAGATTACCGCCAAATAAATTTAGGGATGTCATTTTTTTACCTTCCGTATATAAATCGAAACGAAGTAGACGACAAATGCCGGACTTTGCTGAAAAATGTATCAACTTATGACAAGAAAAATACGGTAATTTGGGAGGAATATGAAAACGTTACGGATTGACAGTAGTCTGCATGCTTTCATCCTCTATGGTATTACAATGTCATGTGATTTTTTAGGAATAATATTGACATAAATTTGATTGCTGTAAGGAAATTAAACTTTAAAAAATAACGAGGTGCACCTATTTTTTTTTTATTACGTATGAATTCGAATATTTTGTTGACACGTGATTCTTAATTGTGGTCTGAAAACGACAAGAGTTACGCCCCCTTATTTTCAGTTAAAAATGTCCGACAGCTAAAATTTTAAACGACAAGAGTTACGCCCCCTTATTTTCAGTTAAAAATGTCCGACAGCTAAAATTTTAAAATCCCAACACTGCACGTGTTATCAGCAATCAGAAAGTAGTCTGTTTCTCGGGATATCCGGTGTTTTGTCAGTGCAGGGATTATTCAATGCCTATCTAAATTTAACCAACAACGGTTCAGTGTAACAATAAAATGTATTATCCAATTATTAGAATTCGAATGGATCGCGTGTTGAAGACGTGCTGCGAAATCCTGAGCATCACAATCCATGACGAGCGAGATGTCTTTGTTCGGCACATGGTTTATTATTATAAAGGAAACTTACTGGACCTGTTATGAATTCTCAATCTCAATAAGGTATGACTGCCATGTTATTGTAGCCAAAAAGCAAGTTGAAGTTGATTGTCGATATTTGATTTATTTGTCGGTAAATTTGTTCTGATTATTTTCTTTGAGGCGAGTCATTTTACACATTGAGGAGAGCTATAAAAAGCGCCATACAAGTGATACCTCCCGCAATTTGCGGGAGTCTCCCGGGTTCACCCCTGATCTCCCGAGACCCCAATCGGGAGACAGATACTCCCACTTTTTCAATTCTTGTAATTTTATTTTTTGGGAGACAAAATTGTAATCAAATAGGCCCTAGCATCGAAATAAAACAAGACTTTCCTTTGTTAACGAGACAACGACCTATCCCTCGTGTTGAATGTTGTTACTATAATTAGTAACACGACCTGATACATTTCCGATGTTTTCGTATTTGGAACAATACTATTTAAATAACGAGATAATTATTGTTTTTATACGAAATTAATAAAGTAGCCTATTTGCCGACTTCATTTTCATTCGTGTGCACATTAAATACTTGAAATTAGGCATGAATAACAGAGAATTCATTAATTCAGAACATTGAACCACCTGTCCAAGTCAGGCAATTTTTAATTGTCCAGATGTGTGTGAGTCGAGAGGAAACTTTGATTCGACTTAGAATGTGCACATTCCTATCAAAAGCGTGCGAAATATGAGTCACGTGATGTAAACATCATGGGCTCTCTCGAGTCTAAGAGGCGTAGAAATAATGGAATTATGTCTTTCCAGGCAAGTCCTTTATTCATGTAACACAATGCTTACTTCATAAATGAACATTGGGTTGCATTTCGTCGTAATTAACCGCGAATATGGGTCTCAAGAACTTGTAATTTAATTTTTACTTCTTGTGTTAAAATGGTGTCATCTAATGCCAAAAAATTATCCATAGTATACCAATTTCAAGTGCTCGGCGGGCACTTTTACCATGCTCAGATTTTGTTGATTTTAATAGCATCGAAACGACAATAAAACTTTTGATCAGTCGGGGGTGCTATATTGACAAATCGCCTCAAAAAACAAATTTGTGAATTGAATTGTTTAACTTACAAAAATTGCCTGATACTTCGAAATGCCAACAAACAAAGCACCCTCATCTGATCGAAAGATCGTTCATTTGCTGATTTGTCTTTCTAATGATATCACATGTAGAATGAAATATTAATATTGATATTAATAAGTGTGCCCGCCAAGCACTTGAAGCGGGGTACCCTCATTTAAAAACGGAACAAAAACCTTCAGCGTAATGTCAAAACACGGGAAATTGACATTTTTTAACTTACGTTTATGAAATTGATAAAATGAACACATACATAAAACTTATATCAAACAAAAGAACAAGATATCTGCTTCCAAAATACTTTAAAATTATTACAAAAGATTAAATAGCCAGTGTATGACGTTAAGTTTAAAAGGGGTTACAAATCGGGGAAAAAAAATACTTTCTTCCCACACGAGCAATAGAGCTGTGACATCTACTTTCAAGAAATATAGACATGAGTAGGGCCTATGATAAGTGCTTTTTTGGGGGTTTTCATGTTTTTGGTTAAATTGTGTCATTATAACAATCAAATGATATTAAAATATATAAAATATGTAAATTAATTTGTCTTTTATTCATGGCGGGTGGGTAATTTTAACGCGTGATAAAGTCTCACTCTTTTGACCTTAATCTCCTGACATTTATTTAAAAATCTCCTGACATTTTACTTGTGGACAATCACATGTATGAAGCGCACCTCGACTGACATCCAGACACGTCCAGGACAGCTAGAGCGATCACGCTCCTTTTCCGTGAAGGCCTGAACTAGTGATGCCAACCACGGAACCACGCTGAGATAATTAGCCACGGCATTACATTGGTGTCAGACAGAATTTGTTTAATTCACGCGTAATCGTCTGCTAGTGAGTCGTTTCAATTCAATAGCAGAGTTGGCGTGCCAGATTTTCTTTCCATCACCACATGGACTTTTGGGTGAGATCTTTCCTTTTATATTTTGTCATTTAATTTGTATTTCAAGATTTAGTAAAATACAATACTCTGTTTTATTGAATTTGTTTCTTTGACAATATATATAATAATATTATTATAGGTTTACAAGAATTATCAGTGTGGATTTAGCCACTTGGGATTTTAGTTCACAACAGATTATAAATGATTAGCACTGAGTAAAGTTCATCAACTAAGATGTCAACTTAATGGCACTGTTCTGTTTACAACACTCACAATACTGTTGTTTTATTAAACCGGTCTCTGGTCATTATACCAGCAATTTTGTAATTACCAAAATAATAGTCTCGCAACGTGTTTAAATTTAATCAGGCAAACAAACTAAATAAAGCAAACTCGTTCTTCCCCTCTTCTAATATATTGTTGGCCCATGCTCAGGCCCTAAAAATGACCGACTGGTCACTGGATTTAATGTTAATCCTCGAGCCCTCGGGCTATATGTATAGGATATTAACCTACCTGGGGTTGCTATATTATATAACCCGCGGGCGCAGCCCAAGGGTGATATAAATATAGCAACTGAGGTATGATTGGTTAATATCTGACATATACAACGCCCACCCTTAAATTAAAGGACTCTTCCATTACAGGCCAACGACGATTGGGCTACCTACTCGGTACTTTCCGTCAAATAACGAATATTACCGAATTAATCACGTGCAATTACGTGGTTGTTTTTGTTTACAATTCGACATTTTGAAGAATTGAATAGCAAAAGAACAAAAAAAATGGATAGGAATACGAAGTCAGACGAATAATCAACCCCTTTAGCAAACAAATTGACGATGGAATTGATGTGGATGCAACTATCGATGAGGATCTATTCGGAAAGATGATTCTGAAAGATATCTTAGACATGGTCGAGTATGGATAACCGATTAAATATGCCGATAAGTACGCCGTTTATTTCTGTCTTGAATGTTACAAACTGTACCATAATACTTTTTATACGCCCACATTGAAATGTGGTCGTATATTGCCGTCGCCCCTGTCCGTCCGTCGGTCCGTCCGTCGGTCCGGCGTCCACAAGCAAGAGGCCAAAGTTAATATTCGATTGACTTTAAATTTATACACAGTGTTTAAGGTCATGAGACGAAAAAGCCTATTGATTTTCAGCAATTTCCGATAATTACAATCAGAGTTATGGCCCTTGATCTCTTTAAAAAATCTTGTTGACACTCCAGAGGCTAAAGTTAATAACCGATTGACTTTAAATTTATACACAGTGTTTAAGGTCATTAAATGAAGAAGCCTATTGATTTTCAGCAATTTCTGATAATTACTGTCAGAGTTATAGCCCTTTGTCGCTTATAAAAATCTTGTGGACGCTCTAGAGGCTAAAGTTAATAACCGATTGCTGTCAGAGTTATGGCCCTTTATCGCTTATAAAAATCTTGTGGAAGCTCTAGAGGCTAAAGTTAATAACCGATTGACTTCAGTTTTATACACAGTGTTTAAGGTCATGAGACGAAGAAGCCTATTGATTTTCAGCAATTTCAGATAATTACTGACTGAGTTATGGCCCTTGATCACTTTCAAAATTTTGTGGACGCTCTAGAGGCTAAAGTTAATATCCGATTGACTTTAAATTTATATAAATTGTTGAAGGTCATGAGACGAACAAGTATATTGAGTTTCAATGAATTTAGATAACTTGAACAGCATGGGGGAGAACTTTATCAAAGCCAAACAAATTCCAATGATTTTCTGATAATTACATAATGAGTTGTTACTTTTAATCAGATTTTAGTGTATTATAAATGTTACATTACCGAAAAAAGTAAAATGTGCGACAACTCTTGTTGACTGCCCGGACGATTTAGCTGCTGTGGGCGTATGTTTCGTTGCCTGGCAACCTATGTTTAATTGTTACAAGAATAAAATTTATTTCTGTGGTTTTTGTATTATTTCGATCATCAGCGGTTGATAGGAGTCGAATACATCGACCTGAGATGACGTCATCAGCGGTTGACATGAACAGAATATCAACCTATGATGACGTCATGACAGGTTGTTATGAGATATAACTGCTATGCACATCAAAGAGAAAACTACCGCCAGTTGTATATATTCATGTAATCCTTCTCATCCATCACGCCCTTCGGGCGCTTGGATGAGAGGGAGATTTTCTGTTACAGAGATTTATATATTTGCCTGGAAAAACATGTGAGCATGACCAAGAATAGATTAATTGAAGGGTTCTGGATCCTTATTGAATTTGGTCAACATCCATGTGTTCCTTTCAGATAAGCTGATGTGTGGGCGTATTTCCATGCTTCACATAGTTTTGAATGAGGCATGTATATATGTTTTGTTTTAAGTTTTTTAATATATTTACTTTTATTAGAACCCTATCCACCTATGCCTAAGTCTAATCCAGCAAAGAAAGGAAGAATCTCAGTGCCTGAGGAAAATATTTCATATAGTGATGGAGATGACGAGTTAAATAGCCCAAGAAAGAGGAGAAAATTACAGACAACAGTAGATAGCACCAACATAGGTGATAAAGATGCAATTGTGTGGGAAACTGTAAGCTACTCTCCTAAAATCATTAATTGGCCCCTGCCTATCCAAGACACATTAACTCTCCTTCTTTTGAGATAGAATGTTCAAAATAAGCGTAGTTGTTCAATGCATTGACTCAGTTCAAGCTCAACTTCTAATTGAAGAGAATGATTTCATTGGGCGCAACTTTATAGGACATAATAACTCTTCTTCTAGTTGAAAAAGAATGTTCAAGGCAGGGTTCTTAATCCATTGTGAAACAAACTGGCCAGAATAGGGTTAAATTAGGTCCCAGTAGGAAATGGGTTAATTATAAGCTTCCATGCCCTTTAATATACCCAGTAAACGAAGTGACGTAAACTTTACGTAAAGTTTACGTAAAAATGGTCAGTCAGTTTACCATCATTTTGCTCGTTATTTAAACGATAAGTTTACGTCAGGAAATGACGTTAAACTAACGTAAAGTTTACATCATTTTTACGTTACATTTACGTCATTTTCTGACGTAAATCTAACGTAAAGTTTACGTCATTTTCTGACGTAAATCTAACGTAAATTTTGCGTAAGGTTTACGTCACTTACGTTAGATTTATGTCAGAAAATGACGTAAACTTTACGTTAGATTTACATCAGAAAATGACGTAAACTTAATGTTAAAGAGATGAGCAAAATGATTGTAAACTGACCGACCATATTAACGTGAATCTGACGTAAATATAACTTTATCTGTTGACGTTCATCGGAACCAATTTAAGTGACTCAGTCATTCAGATGGTACGAAAACCCAATAACATAACCATTTTGATGGAAATTTAACCATTTAAATGTTATACAATATAACTAAAAGATATACACTCAATAGTGTTTTCAAATCCCTTCCCACTCAACAAACTTTGGCACTTAACACATGGATCAATTTTAATTCAGAGCAGGTCCTGAGCCAGGAAGTTATTGGGGGGGGGGGGCAAAGATGTTTTCGGGAGGGCAAACTAGCATGGGCATCTGAATGAATTTTTTCGCAGCTACTGGTATTTGCGGTAAAGGCCAATTGGAGCGTAGAATATTACATTTAAAAACTAGTTATTTGAATTTTTAACAAATTAATAGAAATTTTGTTTTAGTTAAAATGTAAAACATCTTGTATACTATAGATAGGTCAAAGAATTCAAAAAACATGTACCAGGCTTTCACATTCACACAAAAATCACAACTGTCAACATTAGTAATGTGCCAGTTGTGCCAGGTAGTGTGCAGATGCCCTGCAAAAACAATATTGAAAATACTGAAAAAAATCTTGGTTTTCTTTCTTGTGATATTGGGGGGGCAAGACTCAGTATTGGGAGGGCAGTTCCCCCCCCCCCATGCCACCCCCTGGCTACGGGCCAGATTCAGAGGACCTGGAAAAAACACATGATATTGGACAGACAACCCTACTCCTTGTCAGGTAGAACCAGGGAATTGAAACCATACTAGTTGACTCGATGCCACCCTTATGATGTAACCCACACATGCTAAAAATTTGGGTATTCCTTTTTCAAACACAATTACAACAAACACTAGTTAATAAACTATCTAAATTTTATTTAGAAAATAGATATAAAAAATATATTATAAAGTATAACAGTACTCATACATATACATGAAATGGTGATAATTGAAAAAATGGTTACAACAAAATGTCTATATAGCACTATTAAAAATTAAGATTTATTTTCTTTTACATTATGAAAATAGATAAGACAACATATATAACAACACTGTGATGAAAATGAAATGAAATAGGGTTTATCTGGGCTAATGAAGACAGGCATACGCCATACAGTGTGCCATGCGGGAAATTTTGCTCAGACAGCGTCGCTACCGCCTACAAATCCCAACTGCGAAGGGATCTTTTCATGCACGTCAATGTGTACCCGGTACCTTGGGTTTTCATCCCATCCGAACGACTCGACAGATGTCCCTGTTAGGCCCTCTGTCCTACATCACTGACAAGAGAGACCACGCCGGAAAACGTGGGCGAACTTTCTCGGCCAACGCAGGGATCGAACACTATAGTGAACACATTTTTTTATAACATTTAAGGACAAAATATTATTTTATCACAAACATCATTACTATGATAGATGTGTAAACAATGTTTCATCAATCGGTAGTGGCAACAACAAAGTGTGTTTCATCAATCGATAGTGACGAACGCCAAAGTGTGTGTCGGGGGGGGGGGTGAAATGGTAACGTGGAGTGACAATTACTGACAAAATTTTGTTTAGGGATGTCATTTTCTATCTAAATCGTTATATACAAGTCGAAGCGCATTACAAAACGAGCGTTGGACTTTAGCTGAAAAAGTTTCTGTAAAACGGAGAGTTTTGGAATGTTGATAAAATGTGATAAGGTTCATCCTATCATAATGCCTCACACCCTGCCCCTTTACATTCACAAACTATTTTTTGACAAACAGCAGTCAATAACTTTTAAGTTCTGAAATCACAAGCCATTCGGGCCAGTAGATTACAATTTTTTACAAGCCCTAACCCAATTTCACTGGCCCAAAAATTCAAAAGTAGTAATACAACTACTTAATACACATCATATAATAGATTTTCATGTTTATTTTTCGAATCTCCTTGCTGACCCCAAAAAAAATATGGCCTTGATGATTTTTGACTCGGGCATGTGACATCTCGGATTCGGGAATAAATTGAAACAAAAGTTTATTTTGAAACAGGCCAATTAAAAAAACCAGGAAGATATTAGCACGAAACACATGGTGATTTAAAGGCTCCACAAATATCGTAATACGAAGCCTATGGGAATGCCTAAAAATTCTTGAAAGTCTGCGAATTGGCTTAGCCTCGGCGACCGTAATATTCAAGCAATTCTATAACCGGTATAGACGTAAATTTCTTGTATCATGGTGCCAAACTTCTGTTCAAAATTGAATACTACACCGTTAAGGTGTAGAATTCAGATACTTAAATATCCGTAATTAATCTAATATCAACACACGACCTGAAACCTGTGCATGGCTGCATATTTACATGCCTCGCGTGCGGAGTACAGGTAGCGCCTCCTGGAATTCCTTTCTCTCATCATGTCTATATTTACGGTACGCTACAAATTATATTTATATGGAATTTTTGTCAAATTTTCTAGTAAATTATTCATAGCCTTTATTTATGGACAATGTTTTAAAAATTTTAAATGACTAAATAGACATAATGCTATAATTAAACTAGTGCTAATCAGACGAAAACAAGCGTAGCTGGTGTGTAATTTTTTGTTATAAAATTGGCTACTTTCCAACTGTCAGTGTGTGAGTAACTATGACAGTGCGCAATGCAAATGGCGGCTTTTCGCGGTATTTCCGAGCTTAATTCTTGCATTTAGAAATGAATAATTAAATGTACGTGGCGTAGGCGTGAGTATTGTGGTCTCAAGTCAGTTTACTAAACATAAAATAGTTTTCTTGCAACCTGTCAGACGTAAAAATTCACCTCTCGGCGAAAAAGTAAATAATAGAATAGGCGAACATTTCGATCCATGACCGATTTTTCAATCGAAAAAAACCCATCACGGTTTCACACCAGATAGTGTGACCTTGTAAAGGAAAATGTGTTTTCCACATAATATTTCGATTTATCTTTTTTTCTTGAGTGATTTGGAATAAAAACTGTTGAAGGGTTTTATAATTTTCCACAAGCCAGTCGGACTTGTGCTTTTAAAATTTTTACTGGCCATGAGCGTTCGGACCAGTGCTAAATTCGCACACTGCAAACAGTGTCAGGGCAACAATATAATACCCCAACATTGATAATACAGTTTATATATAACTACATCATTATTATTATTACATGTGTGATAGAATTCGTTAAACACTTTACAAATATAATTTGCTATTATTGATCTATCAAAAAAATTTGTAAGGGATGCAAATAAAGGCTTTCAACTCCCAGTGTTATAACTTAGTTTAAGCCAAAGAGCTTGAGGGTAGGATGGATGAGAGCACTTTTGACCATAGCGTCCACCATCATTGAATCCAGTGACATGGCTTCGATCCCACGTTTGTACATGACAAGTAGTAAGCTGGTGTTATCTGGCTACCATGTCCGTAAACAAAGCCTTCATAAATCTCTTTGTAACTTCCTTCACATTACTACCATCAATGGTGCTCAAATATGAGATCTGTAAGGAAAGGATTTTGAAGATACAGAATAAAGAACATATTCATAGTATACATGAGAATTATTCAGATTAGATTAGACTGGAGTGAGGCCAACAATGGTGTTAGTGCTTTGAATGTAGAACTAGACGATAAATCTTTTTTTAGCACATCAGCCAGGGGAGTGAGGGTCCATCATGTATCCAAATGCAGTTGTTATTGCTAATTATAGGCCTAATATTAAATATAGAAATGCTTAAGCCGGATTTTCAAAAGAAAATTGAAGTAGGCTGTATATAAAAAACAATTCAATTGTATTCATTGACATTGTATTGTTGATTGCAACCTTGTGGAATAATAACTCAAATAACTGAAGTGAAAAATGTTTGGTTCCCGAAATTTTTGTTACCGGTAATTCTACCGTGATTTTGAAAAAGTATAATTTTCAATTAAAGTAGTTTTGATTGTCTATAAATCGTACAGTTACAAAGTTTTACATTCAGAACATAATAACAGGCCACCTAATCTTCAACTATTATCTTGATCTTGTCGTCTTATTATGACTTATTTTTTACCGTTTTACGGCTTGGTATAAAATTGTAACCAGCCATGTATTCGCTCTATTTGTAGATCTACAAATAATATGAAGACGGGTGTTCGTATGTTAAAAGGCACTTACTTTCATATATGCTTCTAAACTTTAAATCAGGACACCAATTCGTTCTTATGTGAAATAAATAGTATTTTGTTCAAAATTCAAAATGTTCCACTTTTAGCCGCCATTTTCTATCCCACAGTTCCGTTCGCTTTTACTATTTTCCAACCAATACAGAAGCCGTCAATACGTATATGGCTATACTAAATTTTATATTAGGATCGTATATAACTACTTAATATTATAAGAATAATCAAATAGAAAATAAATAATTTTCAGACGATATGTCGACTGATAGATCGAGAAAATTCGTTCGCTTTTATTATTTTCAAACCAACACTGAAGCCGCGCACTACGTATTTTTTATTATTATCGAGTCACTACGTACATGTACGTAATTTTATTATGTGAGCTCTAACTCTAATTGATTTTATTTTCGGGTCGTATAACTACTCAATATTATAAGGATAATCAAATAGAAAATAAATAATTTTCAGATTTCTTTAGTAGACCTAATCGGGGACGATATCTCGACTGATAAATCGAGAAATAACTGGCTCAAACTCGATTCGATTCTTTTTGACATGCAAATAAAAATGTGTTTTGGATTTAATTTGATTGCAAATTGCACTGAACCCATATTATTATACGAGGCCCTATCTCCAATAAATTTGATAAGCTTTGTTTTTACAACATATAAAAAGTTATATATATTTAATACAAAGAAAGACAAGTTTAACAATTTTAAAATCAGATACAAATAGGGAGATGGGTTTAATATAGGCTATGCCTGTTCCCCAATCCCTATTCAGATACAAATCTGAATAAAAATATTGCTTATAAAAAAAAAGATACAAATTGCAAGATATCTAAATTTTTAAATTAAACTAATGTTGTATTCCGATAAGTTTCATTTTAAGAACAAATTATATTTTCATATATATATGTAAAGATTTAAAGCAAGCTTTTAATCAACCCATCTTATATTTTTGACTGCGATACAAATTACAAATACAAAAACAATGTATGATGATTATTGTTTGAAATGGTAGAAATTAGCAAATTGAACAATTTAATAATAAAATATAATTCATAGTTGGCATAGATGTATGGATGACATGTCATTTCAGTCCTGCGCAGAGGCGGATTGGGGTCGGGAACCAGCCCGGGCTCCCGTGTCAGAGCGGCCCCTTTTACTGACCGCGGAGCCCGGACGGGGGCCGGTAGCTCTTCCCTGGGAAATTTTTGAAAAATTAATCCCAAATATGCGATTTGGTGGCATATCTGATTGATGGGGACGGGGACTGAGATAACGTTCTTTCGCTGGGTAGCAGAACCCGAAATGCCCGAAAATTTTGAAAATTTATCCACCGCAAGCGCCCGTGTAACCAACTCCAAAAGTATCCAATGGTTTTGAAACCGAAATAAAATAAAACCAAGTAAGAACAATCCAAACCATTAGACAAAATTCTTAAAAAATAGTGTAATCAGGCAAAGCAGTGTAATCAGCAAATGGACTGTTCACCACTCTAAATTCCAACCATTTAATCAGCTGCATTCAAAAATAATAATCGATTCCCCCCCCCCCCCTGCTCGTACGCCTATGTTGAAGGATTGGTTGAGGACATGCAGTATATAGGCGTACGGGACATAATCCATTTTTGAGACTATTCCCGACATTCAAATTCTATAATTTCATCTCTGAAAGTAACAAGTTAAAAAAATGTCAAGGAATGTTTGTGCAGCCTCAGGAAACTTCAGGAAAGCGTCTCGCCAGCTATGACCAAATTTTGCTGAAGTTGAATTGCTTTTGGAGTTACGAACCACCGGTCGACGTTTCTGGCGTATCCCCACAAACAGGATGCAGATAACTTAATATTAGTAAATTTGCGAGTGACAGTGACGGGTGAATCCATTTTCGAATGAAATTCGGAATCCCCATTGCATGGTGCCGACTTCCGGCCCACATCCAGCACACCCTGCCCAGAAAGTCTATTATACCAGCCAATTCCAGACTCCAGTGATGACTTGGCGGCCGTTAAAGCCACAGGCCAAATACAACATGATCATCGTCGCTCCACGGCCGGTCCAATACCTCCCCCCCCCCCCCATATTATGTTTTTTTGTCCGACCAGCCCTTTTCATTTTTTGTCCGACTGGCCCTTCAGGTGATCGCCCGATGGGCCAATCCGCCCCTGGTCCTGCATCATTTCGGACCCAGTCTTGCGACTTTTCAGACTCGGACTGCCAACGTTTCAGACGCTACTCCAAAATATATGGGATGTAAGATTTTTTGTGCAGTGCAAAAAAAAAGAATTATTACATTATTAAAGTACCGTTATATAATATTTGGGGGGATTTTTATACGCCCACATTTTCATGTGGACGTATTATGTCGTCGCCCCTGTCCGTCCGTCCGTCCACAATTGTTTGTGGACTCTCTACAGGTCACAATTCTTACCCGATTTTGATGAAACTTGAAATATAGGTTTATCCCCCGAAGATCTCGGCTGCTTTCGATATTGGCATGTATCGGATCAAAACTTCATGGATTATGGCCCCTGATTGTACGAAAAATCATGTTTTTAGCTTGTGGACCCTATAGAGGTCACAATTTTGAACCGATTTTGATGAAACTTTACATTCATGTTTATTACCCTAAGATCTTGGTTCCTTTCGATATTTGCGCCTATCGGAACGTAATTTCCGGAATTATTGCCCCTGATTGTCCGAAAAATCACCTATTTTAGCTTGTGGTACCTCTGGAGGTCACAATTATTATCCGATTTAAAAAACCGTTCGAATATATCACCGTTACACCCTAAGGAAGGCAGAGTTCAAATTTCGGAAAAATCGGGCCAAAATTACCATACAAAATGGCCGCCTTTCTTACGCGAATACTGTTAAAAAATGGTATATCAAGGTTGTGGACCCTGTAGAGGTCACAATTTTAATTCGATTTTGATGAAACTTTAAATGCATGGTTATAACCCATAGATCTTGGTTCCTTTCGATATTGGCGCATATTGGATCGTAACTTCCTAAATTATGGCCCCTGATTATACGCAAAATCGCCTTTGTTTAGCTTGTGTTCCCTCTGGAGGTCACAATTATTATCTGATTTAAAAAATCGTTTGATTATATCACCGTTACACCTTAAAGAAGGTTGAGTTTGAATTTCGGAAAAATCGGACCAAAATTGCCATACAAAATGGCTGCCGATCGTACGCGAATACTGTTTAAAATGGTATATCAATGTTGTGGACCCTGTCGAGGTCACAATTTTTATTTGATTTTGATGAAACTTGAAATGCAGGGATATAACCCAAAGATCTTGGTTCCTTTCAATATTTGCGCATATCGGATTGTAACTTCCTGAATTATGGCCCCTGATTATATGCGAAATCGCCTTTGTTTAGCTTGTGGTTCCTGTAGAGGTCACAATTATTATCCGATTTAAAAAATCGTTTGATTATATCACCATTACAACCTATGGAAGGGGAAGTTTGAATTTCGGAAAAATTGGACCAAAATTACCATACAAAATGGCCGCCGTTCGTATGCGAATACTGTTGAAAAATTGGTATATCAAGCTCGTCGACCCTGTAGAGGTCCCAATTTTAATTCGATTTTGACGAAACTTGAAATGCATGGATATTACCCAAAGATCTTGGGTCCATTTGATATTTGCGCATATCGAATTGTAACTTCCTGAATAAATGCCCCTGATTATACGCAAAATCGCCTTTGTTTAGCTTGTGGTCTCTCTGGAGGTCACAATTATTATCCTATTTTAAAAATCGTTTGATTATATCACCGTTACAAGCTAAGGAAGGTTGAGTTCAAATTTCGGGAAAATAGGACCAAAATTACAATACAAAATGGCTGCTGTTTGTACGCGAATACTGTTAAAAAATGGTATTTCAAGGTTGTGGACCCTGTAGAGGTCACAATTTTAATTTCGATTTTGATGAAACTTAAATTGCGTGTTTATAACCTAAATATCTTGATACTTTTCGATATTTGCGCATATCAAATTGTAACTTAATGAATTATGGCCTTTGATTGTAGGAAAAATCACTTTCGGTTTTGCTTGTTCTCTATCCGTCTCTCGAAAATGTGGGCGTATCCTGCCTGGCAGTGCCAGCTTACTATCTTTTTTTTCATGCAATAATCCATATTTTTTTCATCAATTTGGAGGGAATTGAAATTATATAATAATGGGGTTTAACCTCCGCTCGACCCAAACTTGAATTTACATATGATTCAATATTTTTTCAATAATTCACTTGTGCTAGGGTTCTTTAGTAGTTGGAGGAAATCAGAGGAGTTAGAGAAACGACGTGGCTATTCTTACAACGAGGCGTAAGAATTATTGATAGACTATTTTTACGACATGGTAAATGTTCCAGTAGCGCATACGCAAGTTACCAAATTTTGGACTTGTCCATCAATAATTCTTACGCCTCATCGTTTGGAATAGCCACAGCATTAGAGAAAACCCATGAGGTTTGACAGGTGAATTTGTGCTCCATGTCATGTACAAAATGAAATGGGGTTTAATGTCCTACCGTTCTGTTCCGACTTAGCTAATGAAGATGTTCATTTGACAGGAATATTGCCTGGACAAAAGGAATGTTTTACATGCACGCCAATAGGTACACAATCCGAACGACTATGTACGGTTTTGGATTTAACCCATTTTCTGAAGGAGCTGCCAAATGAGGGGTTCAATCTCGGTGTTTGTTGAGAAAGTTCCCCTTGTTAGTGGTGTAGGATCTGGCAAAACCAGTGTCTAGCCATTCGAATAGGAAAAAAAAAACAATATCTTGTGCTCATGGTACACCTACAAGAACCCTTGACATTTGGAATTCGAAATGAGAATAGGTCATTCATTTATTCATTTTTCTCTTTGTGTGTCACCTACAGACCGCAATTCTTGAAGGAGCTAAATCTCTATTCTTGGGCACTTGGAAATGCATACAAATGGACAGCAAGGCATTTAAAAATATAACATTACGTTTTTACAGTAACGTCTAATCGGTTATATTGGCGAAATACATGTATGTGAAAAGTCCAAATTGAATTGGCGTCTGATTATTCCAGCCTACAACAATAGTATTCTCCTGTGGGTTATGTTTAGGCTTGTTTATTGAGTTGCTTCATTACAAAGGACACACAAATCTTTCCTGCAGCCACACCAAATTTGATGTCTACAAACCCATTTCTTCTTTGTGTGTCTGTGCCCCTCTCTTCTGCACCTAACCTGGGCTAATTGAAGACGGGCATACACCATACAGTGTGGTATGAGGGAAATTTTTGCCCGGGCAGCAACTAAATTCTAACTGCCAAGGGATCTTTTACGTGCACAACAATGAGTACACAGGACCTCGGGTTTTTCCATCCCTTCCGAATGACTAGGCAGCTGTCCTTGTCAGGCCCTCCGTCTGCATCACTGACAAGGGGAAACCACGCTGGAAAATCAACATGAACTTTCTCGGACAATTCAGGGATCAAACATCTGAACTCCAGGTTTAGCGTCTGAATTGATTGTCTCGGAACTTGGTAAACCTATTGCTTAAGCATGACAACTATTGATTTTGATGCATGATTTGCCCCCCCTTGGACGGTGCCACACCCACTTTTTTGTTAAAATCTTGTCTGTATTAACGGATTTTGTTTCATTTCGACATGGTCAACCAAGGTTGTACCTAACCTGGGCTAATTGAAGTCAAGCATACACCATACAGTGTGGTATGAGGGAAATTTTTGCCCGGGCAGCAACTAAATTCCAACTGCCAAGGGATCTTTTACGTACACAGGACCTCGGTTTTTCATCCCATCCGAATGACTAGTCAACTGTCCTTGTCAGGCCCTCTGTCTGCATCACTGACAAGGGGAAACCACGCCGGAAAATCAACATGAACTTTCTCGGACAATGCAGGGATCAAACATCTGAACTCCAGGTTTAGCGTCTGAATTGATCGTCTCGGAACTTGGTAAACTTATTGCTTAAGCATGACAACTATTGATTTTGATGCATATTTGCCCCCCTTGGACGGTGCCACACCCACTTGTTTGTTAAAATCTTGTCTGAATTAACGGATTTTGTTCCATTTCGACATGGTCAACCAAGGTTGTACCTATTTATACTGATCTATGTCGAATCCCACAAAGAAGTGGGCCATGTCCAATTTTTGTGCTTTTCATCTGCAGACTGCAAATCTGAATGGATCATCTTGTTTTACGTTATATTTACTTTTGTTATATTTACGTTAGAAAACTAACGTTATATTTACGTCAGAAAACTAACGTTATATTTACGTCAGAAAACTAACGTTAGAAACCAGACGTAAAATTTACGTTAGATTAACGTTAGAATTATCACCATGGATCGTCCTGTTTTATGTTATATTTACTAATGTTATATTTACATTAGAAAACTAACGTTATATTTACGTTAGAAAACTAACGTTAGATTTACGTTAGAAAACTAACGTTAGATTTACGTTAGAAAACTAACCATAAACTAACGGTTAGAAACCAGACGTAAAATTTACGTTAGATTAACGTTAGAATTATCACCAATAATACATATTTAATTATTATGACTGAATTCCGACTATTTATCAATTGTTATAATGTGCACACACTGGTGTGGTTATTTAATACAGAAGTATTGAAGCGAAAAAAATTGGTTATATAACCGTCATAAAATTTACGTTAGATTTACGTAGTTTTCTGACGTAAAAGTAACCATAACCATTCTGACGTAAAAGTAACGTAAATTTAACCATACAATTTTACCATTATTGGACACTATAAATCTAACCATAATGACGTAAAAGTAACGTAAATCTAACGATCCATGTTAACTGGGTAACGAGACTTTAACAAAAATAATTCTTGGTAATTTGTTATGGAGAATGTCTACTTCTGATCTATGTGATTACCCCAAAAATAACGACCTTTGAACTTTTTCCATATTTAATTCAAATACGATGTTTCAAGTTCACATACATCTTATGACAACAGTTATCATCCGATCTCTATGAAATTTATATTATTTAATTTAGTGAAACAATGAAGTCTATTGAATTTCAGCCTTGAGTTATGGCCCTTGTTTTACTTTGTTGCACCTTGTGAATGCACTAATGACATAAGTTATTATCCGATCTGTATGAAATTTATATGCACCGGTATCGTTTAAATTAGTAAAATGAAGAATCCTATTGAATTGCTGTTAATTACATCTAGAGTTATGTCCCTTGTTTCACTTTGTTAAATCTTGTGAACGCTCTAATGACAACAGTTATCATTCGATCTGTATGAAATTTATATACATCATTTAGATTATTCGTACAAAGACGCCTAGTGAATTTCAGCAATTTCTGTTAATTACTTTTAGAGTTATGGCTATTTTTTCACTTCGTTGAACCTTGTGAACACTCTGTTGATCTTTATGAAATTTATATGTATCGTTTAAATTAATAAATCAAATAAGCCTATTGAATTTCAGCAAATTTTCGTCAATTACTTCTAAGTTAAGGCCCTTATTTTACTTTGTTGAACCTTGCGAATGTTCAAATGACAATCTGTATCAAACGACCAAAACTATAATATCATCTGTATGAAATTGTCTATTAAATGCCTCTAATTACCTAAAAAAAACTTTTTCACTTCGTTGAACCTTGTGAACACTCTGTTGATCTTTTTGAAATTTATATGTATCGTTTAAATTAATAAATCGAATAAGCCTATTGAATTTCAGCAAATTTCGTCAATTACTTCTAAGTTAAGGCCCTTATTTTACTTTGTTGAACCTTGCGAATGTTCAAACGACAATCTGTATAAAATTTATATGCATTATTTGAACAAAACTATAATATCATCTGTATGAAATTGTCTATTAGGCCACACTTTTTTTTTTACTTGGTTTACGGATCCGCCGACCGTAATTTTTGTTAAATTGGAAAAAAAATAAAATTCAAATTTGCCCATTTTTAAAATACCGCCGACGAAATAAATTGACAATCATTAAAATTTTTTTAGAAGAATATTGGGATGTTACAACAAAATAAATCGTTCAACTGACCGTACATAACAGTGTTTAAAATTTACGTCGGTCCGTTGGCCCGGCACCGATAAATAACTTGGTGGGCCGACATCTTTTAATTTTGAGTGAGCCGAGTGTTTTTGTCGTGGATATTTTGTTCGGTTCTATAAAATTCTCCTTTGAAAATATTTATATTGTCCCTATTTATATCCGGAATATATTTCATCCAGATATTTTATTATCGGAAATGAAAATAATCTTGTCCACTGAAATATATTAGGGCGGCAAGAAATTATCGTTGTAGGAGTGAGGTCGTGCTTGCAAATATCAGCACGCTCCCAGAGTGTGGCTGAATACTATTTAACCCTTTTGATCAAATGTGGAATAGATAAGTTTGTGCTCCGATAGTATGACTTATTTACGGTCTTATTTGTTTTTATCCGATATTGAATACACGTGCATTAATAATCTGGCATATATTCCTTCAATTATGAAATCTAACATGTGCTACGAAACTAGGTCAGTCCATCTACTGTACCTGTGCTGTCATGATCCAAGAATAAAAATTCACGTGATATAAATCCGTTGTCTTGTAAAAATGAAATTGAAAAAGCAGAGCTGAAATTCCCTGAAAGCCTTACTACTGGTAACAATATAATTCCAGCGAGAAACGAATGGCTTTTCCCGCCATTCTTTCTAAATCTCGTGATTTAATAGCAGACTTGATTATCAAGTCTATTTATTAATGCAGATTTCACTACCGTAATGGAGACCTAAGTCTTCGAAAACAGGCACGTACAATATGTCATAGGAAGAATAATAACAAAGAGTTTATTGTTTCATAAATATGGGCTTTCCCAACTAGTGACATCAGGTCAGTTTAAAAATGATAAAAAATGACGTGTCGTCCACCAAACAGCACTGATAGTTTACTTTCATTTTGAAAAGGGTCACGGTATTTCATTTCACAGTTCCACACGTCATGATGAGGAGTAAAACAAATCGAATGATTGTTGCTACCGGACAGTAAATTTAACATGTTTATTGAAATGTAAGACATATTAATTTATGTCTGGTAGGACATTTTATTTAAATGCACGATATTTTCTGTTAATTTTCGGAGAATGTGAAGCACTGAAGAGACTTTTTTTTTTTTTTTTTTTTTTACCACCTACCGACAACAAAATTCCTCTTGAAAATCCGTAAACCAAGTAAAAAAAAAAGTGTGGCCTTAAATGCCTCTAATTACCTAAAAAGAAATTTACAAAATATGTGACAACTAGGGCTGTGTATTGCAGCCAAAAATCGTATTGCAATATATTGCGATACTCGAAAAAAAAGTATTGCAATTTATTGCAGTATTGCAATACTTTCAATAAAGGTTTAGTTTATTATGATATACGTTTATTATCCTGTGCCGATTTTCGTTTCCGGAGCATATCTCGTAAACCGTTCGAGATATCTTTTTGAAACTTTGCACACACATCAACATATTACAGTAGTTGTGCCTTTTGCTATTTATTAATTTCTGGGATTTATATTTTTTGTGTTTCCTTAGAAACAAATTTGACTTAGTTTTTGGTGTATAATTTTGTTTCTGGAGCATATCTCATAAACTGTTCAAGATATATGTCTGAAACTTTGCACACACATTAACCAATTACAGTAGTTGTGCCTTTTGCTATTTAGGAATTTCTGGGATTTATATTTTTTGTGTTTCCTTGGAAACAAAATTGACTTAGTTTTTGGTGTACAATTTTGTTTCTGGAGCATATCTCATAAACCGTTCAAGATATCTTTCTGAAACTTTGCACACACATCTACCCTTTACAGTAGTTGTGCCTTTTGCTTTTTAAGAATTTCTGAGATTGATATTTTGTGTTTCCATGGAAACAAATTTGACTTATTTTTTGGTGTAAAATTTTGTTTCTGGGGCATATCTCATAAAAATTTCAAGATATCTTGTTGGCACTTATTTTGAATTTCTCAGATTTGATCATTTTATGTTTTTCCATGGAAACACATTTGACTGTTCAAGATACCCGTACCCTTAAAATAATTTTACATTCATCAACCCATCATTTTTTTTTTTCTGAAATCCAGACTTCTGTCCTGACTGCATATTTTATTATCTGTTCAAGAAATTTGTTTAAAACTTTGTACAAAAATTAACCTATTATATATATATGGTATTTTATTTTCTGATTTATAAGTTTATTTCTTAACATACAGCAGCTGATTGAGGTAGGCAAAGGTTGTTGTGTAAACCTTACCAGGAGTAGCAACCCTGCCTTGCCGAGCTACTATTATCAGAGTATGAAATTCTATGAATTGATATTCCATTTGTTGGAATATGAAATTTGTCTAAAGATTTAGACTCTTGGTACAACTGATGGTGCAACCTCGACATGCTCTGCTAAACAGGTCCATAATTTTAGGACTAGTGACACTGTTTGCGAAATCTGATAAATTTTTATATTGATTACCAATAGCAAGTAATTTTTCCTTATTTTTCCCAAACGAGTTATTTTCCCTTATTTTTTCCAAACATGTGCAAGGGCGCGGAATTTTGATGACTAGTCATCTTGTTTTGAATAGTTTTATTGTCCAAGTAAATATAACATAAAACATAAATGGTTTTTTTTTACAACTTAATTATTAGGGTTTCACACTGCGAAGCTTGTGTGAAACACTATTGTTTTTGTTAAAGCCTATTGTGATTACTAAAATTATTATTATTATTTTATTTTTTGGTGGAGCCTATTTCTCAGTGCCTGTACCAGATAGCGACCTTGGACGTTATTTCTATAACGAAACCCCATGTGGTGGCCACTCCTTAGACTATATTTGAAACTTCTGCGCAGACCGGAAGTGGCCGGATTTCATGCGGTGCCAAAAAATTAAAAAACAGTCGTAGATTCGTCAATTCTGTACCAATTGTTGTACAAATGACATTTTCGGAAACAGCAAATCTTTTCTCGGATGATAGCCTTTGAAAATTTAGAAATTTCGAAACTTCGTCGATGACTTCTAGCGTTTGAAAAATGAAAAAAAAAAATTAAGAGACAACTTTTGTCATTTTTCAAAATTTTCAAATTTGACCTACATTTTTGTATACCTGACGACCGTCCGATTCCAGAAATATAAGTTTCATTCCGAGTAGACTGTTGCTGTATAGGGAAAATGTGCTTAGAAATCGATTTTTGTTACACCCCCCCTGGGTCTAAAAAAATTTGCCATTTTCTTATAGTACAAGGTTTCTAGTGATGGAAAATCATTATTCCCACCTTCAGATAATGCCAGTTTTTAAAATATTACCCATTTACCCAGGGTCTCGGTCAATTTATCATGCATGTCTAACATGACTTTGACGTCGTGATTTTGGGTGATAAAATTACTGCAGGTGAATGATTTTTATTCGTGTATACTCCCAATATGCATAGCAACATTTGAAAAAAAAAATTATGGAAATTTGCATTTGCACAGGGCCAATAATAAGCGCCCACCAAGCAGCAATGTTGCGCATGGTAGCATGTTTTTGTCTATTTATGAAAAATACAGCGTCATTGAATTGATATTGAATTCAATTTATTATCAGAAATCATACATAAATTTGATAATTGCATAGTCATATTCGATTACAACCAAAAAACAATGCACAAACGAGATATTTTAAATAGGGGTTCCAGGTAAAAAGGTATAAGGGGAGATAACTCGTATCATAAATGTCCTACAAATATTGAACAAAAACCAAATTTCCCCCTTGAAAACCCACCCTATCCCCAAACAAAGAATGAAAACAAATTTAAAACATTATTCTTATATTTAATTACTAGCATTAAAGGTTTAAATATATATAAATTAGGCCTGTGTATTGCAATTTACAACAACATTTCAATCAATATTTTTTTTTAAAATACAGAAAACAATTTTTTAATTTTTAATAACTGTTATATCAATAATTTATTTAAATCTTGCTGTAACAGTTGTGCAATAATTAATGCTTGAAATAAATGGAGTTTAACAATAATAAAGGACACAACCAATGTACAGAAATAACAAATTATTACAGGTAATTTGAAATATCTAATAACTTGGCCATTCGCAGAATTTCTTTGTTGAAATAATTCTTTTTCTAATCACATCTTCACAAAATATCAAAGGTTGTCTCATATGCAGACATCTCAGAAGAGCTGAAAAATATAAGTTCATAGTTACTACACGTACAAGGAAATCTCATCGTAGATGCAAGAATTCATGTTTGGTGATATTTCCACTTAAGATGTATTGGTCGATGGTCGATTAAGTAAAACAAACATATTAATACACTTTAAACTTATCATATCACAAACAAGTCTTGACCGCGCAAAAGTGCTAGTAAATAATGTTCACACATTCTTAGAACGGATGGACTTTGTTTTAGTGCATTTGAACACCACAATCTGGTCATTTTGTGCCATCAAAGATACCAGCACTACTTATACTATAGAGTAAATCGGCTACTCCAACACCTTGTCATTGAGGTCACTGATAATGGGATGCGAACTGATGACAGACCTTTTTTTAACCACCCACTTGGCTATATAAATCCCTTCCCACTCACTAGTTGTCTTTGATATAAAATAGATATATAACAAGCCACAAGGACACAACAACTACTACAAGTATGAAATAAACTTACCCTGACGACCAAACTTTGCGTTTTCTTATCAGGAATCGAACATAATTCCTGTAGCACCGTAGATGGTACCTAACTTCAATAGCAACACATCTGCTTTCATAACTGCTGCTTCTCTAACTCGACCTAAAAAGATATGGACTATTGCAAATATTATGGATATCATAAACCAACTAGAAGTAGACTACATATTCAATTTTCACCAGTCCACATGCGAAATAATTGGTTGAGAGATTGAACAGCCACTGTCATGTCCATACATAGTAACACCAAACTCGACAAGTGATTTCGTAAAATCTGGTTATTTATCGCCAAAGTCTGGCCCCCACCCCCAAAATAAACAAAATTTGTCTACCTACCTACCCATACATTATCACCATGAGTCGGGTTTGGGCAAACGGAAATATTTTTAACCCTGGCCTGGGAGTACTTGCGCTGCAGGGGTAAATACATAACCCTGCATGTTTGGATAGGCTACTCCCCCACCTTGTCACTGAGATCGCAGAGAAAGAGAGTCGAACCCTCGACTCTATTGATGGCAGATTGATAGGTAACACCTATCAGCCACCCGACCACTGTCCGCAATAAATGCCTTTTACCACACCCTGAGGAGGGGCGATGGACCTATACCACAAATTTAATCACAACGATTGAACAAATAATAAAAAATTACCTTCATCTTTAGTTTCTGCTAAAACCAGCTTATAAGAGACAGTCTTTTTTCGACACCTGTAGAACAGAGGTACTTTCTTGCAGATAATGCAAACAGGAGGCAAGACATGCCCTCACAGGTTGACAGCTTGCATTGGGTGGTTGAAGATTTAGTTGCGGCTGATTGCAAACCTTGTGACCTAGATGTGGATTGACTGTTATCACTTGTTTGCTTATTATTACCAGGCTGTAAATAATGCAACTCTTTTAGTAGCTCGATCAATCTTTGTTCTGTCTGTTGTGAATCTCGAATAACACTTGGAATGATAGCCATAAACTGGTAGTGCACCATCTTTTTTCCCTATAAATACAAACATACTCCATATATTATTGCACACATACACAAAATAAGCAAATTAGAACCTGAGACTGAGAAGATTTTAGGTGGCTACAAATATCCATAATAAAAATTACTCTTCTTTTATGAAAAGTAAGACACTGCCACATGTTTGCACTTGATTTGTGAAAGACACTTAAACAATCTGGGGTTAATAAAATAAAACCAAAGGCTAGCGTGAATGCTGTCGATTTTAAAACAAACCTAATCTACTCTATGAACTAACGAGACTATACAATATGAATTGAATGAATGTCAACAAACATTATTATTTTAGGCCTATTATTTATCGTAACAACTTGCACACAGCAATGACATCAAAGAAGAAATATTATATATGGACGTAAGCTCTCGTTGCATTGTACAGTCCCGAGCATTTGTGATGAGTACAAGTGTCTATAAAATGTAATCCGCCTACCACTAAGAATTTAATTTAAAATGTAAACAACAAAAAATTGTGTTTCGCAGAAAAATAAAATGGCTACTCGTACTATCAATTTTAGTTTGATTTAGTTGATAAACTTACCCTCAAATACATCTTTATACTGTTAAAACACACTTTTAGCTCGTTTCCATCAAGATTAGCCCATTCTTTATAACTTAATACAACCTTATTCCAACTCGTATCTGTAAATTTATTCAGCTTTCCACAATCTTTGTCTACGAGGTGAACAAGACACTTCGAGGTCTCAAAGTAAACACTACAGCTCAGACTGGCCTTTTGACCTGTGAACTTGAGGTCAAATTGGCGCAATATTATCTGGAGTGGTTTTGATTGGTTGTGTGGCTAATTGATATTCATCAGGTGTAAGAGTGGTTGATAAACTCAATGGCGCGAACAGAAAGTAATTCAAAAACTTGCGAGGACTCGTTTATAAAAACTGGCACATTGTAGAAGCGGGAATAAAGCTTCCTATCCTTATTTTATTCACATATTACTAATGTGTGAATTACAACTAGACCCAGTGTATGGATTTTTTTTGAGACGATAGCTATTGACAGACGACAGTCTAGAGTAATCACCCTTTATTTTTCGATTTTTTAAAAAATTTCTGCCCATTTTGTGAGCTTGGGTTTCGCTTTACGACCAAATCGACGTTTCTGAAACTTCTGGAACATAAAGCCATAGGGTAAGACCATCGGGTAAAGCAATTTCAACAACAATCCGCAAACCGGAAGTAGACGAAATAATGGCCGATATTTTGAAAAAAAAACAAAAAATGAATGCTTTTGGGGAAAACATGATTTCTCAGTCCGACATCAACGGATTAAAACAATTAAGGTATTGTTGGGTTGCCTGAAAATTTCAGTATTTGCTGATACCTAATTTTTACAGATACCATGAACAGGAAGTAAAATATGGCACGCTGAAAATCAAGTATTTTCTGATTCTGAGCGTTTTTGAACGCCTGTATATTTAGAACTGCTCCAGCGATATTTCTTCAACTTTCTATATCAAGAGACCTTTAGGTAGTCTTGTGAATGAAACAGTCCGTTTAGACTTTGAAATGTCTGTAATAGGTCAAATAATGAACTGAAAATCTAAAAAAGTCGAAAAATCGTGAAATTTTGGAAAATCCTCTATTATTTTTTTATTTTTACTGATTTTCAAAAATTTGTATTATATGTAGATATATGATGTAATGCCGATTCCAATAATGTATAATATGTATTCAGTTATTGAAATTTAATTTTCGATATTTTGACGTTTTTGCATTTTTGGCACTTTTAAACATAGGATTTCTCATGGACATTTTATCTGATCAGATAATGTAATATATCATTACAGAAAGCTGTTGCTATTTAATTGCCCGAACTGGTTATTAAAACAATCCTTACCATAGTCTCCATACCGGAAATATTCAAAAAATGAAAAAAAAAGGTTAAAAAAATTTGTGCTCTGGCGAAAAGCTGAATATCCCGGTCAGATATTACCGGACCAAAAGAAGTAAATTGTCTTAGGATAGCCCCATTAATGAACTATCATATGGCATCTTAATGATACAATTTCAAATATTAGAAAATAGATTATGGTACGCCGAAAAATCTAGTATTTTTTGTTTTTGAAGCCTTTTGAGATGCCTTTTTCTCGAAAACGACTCCAGCGATCTTCTTAAAACTTTTTTTACTCAGGGTCGTATCGGTGTTCTGTGGCGAGAATCCAAAAGGAAAAGGTTTGAAATAATATAAGGGGTCCAAAAAGTGGCCTCAATCTTTGAAAAAAGTTGAAAAATATTCAAATTATTGAAAGTGCTCTTTTATTTATCTTTTTTTCGAAAACTACTCAATAGTTGTTTCTGGCAATTCTGGGATAGGAAGACAAGTATACAAACAACTTGTTAAAGATATCCCGACAATGATAGAAAAAGCGGAATTTTTCGAAAAAATATCCGATATTTTGAGAAAAATGCTAAAAAATGAAGATTTCTATCAAAAGCGTGATTTCTCCGTTAGATACTACCAGATCAAAAGACCTAAAGTATCATCCGATAGCCCATTGAACGGAATTTCTAATGCATCCCTCTGGTCTTTTGCCTGAAAGCCGATTCAGCACTGCCATGCAGGTCTAGTTCTTATTACGGTATTATTATTATTCTTTTGTTTTGAGTAGATCCCAGCAACTGCTTGTCAAATCGTTACTGGTAAAGTGGGTGTGACTGAGAGGATAAAGGTATTTTGAACGTTCTGCGACAATGCGAAATGTCCGAAATCACCGAAGCTATCGTTTTGAGAAGTTTTGCAGTAATTTTAACAATAATCATTTGATCGTAACTTTTGGGACATTTTGGCATAGCCAGTGACAGGGCACATAGCTAGGCTACTTTTGATTTTTTATTTTCGGCAAATCTTCGCAGATATTTGGTGTCAAATTTAGAAAATTTAAATTTTTACAAAAAACTTTTTTATTTATGAATATTTTTTAGTCGTGTTCTACGGAGAATTAAAGAGCCATCTGACTTGTGAAAATTGTTTGTCTCAATGATTTTCCTTGGCTGCCATTGGCTAATTCAGTTTTTTAGTCCTAGACTATTTATTTATTGTTCACTTGTTCACTTGTTCACCAAAGTTCATATGTTCTGTTGACTCAATTGTCATTTTTATACGCCCACATTTTCATGTGGACATATTATGTCGTCACCCCTGTCCGTCCGGACGTCCACAATTGTTTGTGGACCCTTTACAGGTCACAATTCTTGTCCAATTTTGACGAAACTTGAAATATAGTTTTATCCCCAAAAGATCTCGGCTGCTTTCGATATTGGCATGTATCGGATCGAAACTTCATGGATTATGGCCCCTGATTGTACAAAAAATCACGTTTTTAGCTTGTGGACCCTATAGAGGTCACAATTCTAAGCCGATTTTAATGAAACTTGACGTGCATGTTTATAACCCGAAGATCTTGGTCACTTTTGATATTTGCGCCTATCGGAACGTAATTTCCTGAATTATAGCCCCTGATTGTCCGAAAAATCACCTATTTTAGCTTGTGGTCCCTCTGGAGGTGACAATTATTATCCGATTTGAACAAATCGTTCGATTATATCACCGTTACACCCTAAGGAAGGTTGAGTTCGAATTTCGGGAAAATCGGACCAAAATTGCCATACAAAATGGCCGCCGTTTGTACGCAAATACTGTTTAAAAATGGTATATCAAGGTTGTGGACCCTGTAGAGGTCACAATTTTAATTCGATTTTGATAAAACATAAAATGCATGGTTATAACCCAAAGATCTTGGTTCCTTTCGATATTTGCGAATATCGAATTGTAACTTCCTGAATTATGGCCCCTGATTATACGCAAAATCGCCTTTGTCTAGCTTGTGGTCCGTCTGGAGGTCACAGTTATTATCCGCTTTAAAAAATCGTTTGATTATTAGGCGGGTCAAACTAACATTTGACGTAGAACAAATTGCAACAAAGGGTTTTTTGTTTTCTATTGACTCATTATGATGTCCTTAGTAAGGAAAAGAAAGTTTACCAAAATCGGAGTCCAAATAAGGACAGGGGGCGTGGTCAAATCCAAGATGGCGGCCGTCGATTAAAAATTGCAATATCTCTCAAACTATTAGATTTAGACACCATCAATGTATTGCGGACAGATAGGAAGTTGGTATCAGTGAGTCCAAAAATTACGACGTTATGTCTCTACGACGTCATGACGTTTCCGTGACGTCACAACGGCATATAAGGAGTCACGTTACGTCCAAAAGTAGTCCATTTGCACATCTTAGCAGCAGAAACGAATGCTGATGCAGGAAAGAGTACATGCCCATTCTGTTGGGTTGATCAAGAAGAACAGTGTGTTACATTCACGGAGAAATAGCCACTCTTCCGCCGATAGGTGATACTATTAGAGTAGCTGCATCAACACGGATTCGTTGCAATTGTTGAAGAAATGGAATGAAAGGAGGTTATACATTTTATTGTTCTGCTCCGATTTGACTCAATTAGTGTGATATAAGGGAAAATTCACACTGCAATGGCGCTACAGCCTACTCGTATATCGAATTTCAACCGCCAATAGGTCTTTTAGTGGAAAAGTAGTGCATCAAAGGGTGAATGGGTGGGGCTGATTAATTTTGACATTTGGCCAAAAAAGCCCCCAGATTTTTATTTTGACACCAACTTTTGCGATAATGTTAAAAGTACCCACTGTGGTGTTTACAAAAGCATTACTTTATAGTGGGTCTAGAACATAGGTGAACAGATAGTAACTTCAGTCCAAAAAGGTGAAAATCGGTGTCGGCCCTGTCCATGCAACACTCAATGCACTTCCACAGTACAAGCACAAAATGGCTGTCAAACATTGAGTCGCTGAGATCCTTAATGTCGCTTGTTTTTATCCATTTGTCCCCGACCAACCCCAAATGTACCGGCAAATTCCGCAGCGGAGCCGAATTCAAAATAGGGCCCATTTTATTTTTTAAGAGAAAATCAAAACATCGCCTATATAGTTTTTCGTGGTCCCCTAATTCAAGTATTAAGGGAGCTAATTCTATAACTCAATATCATCCAAAATATTCAACATTGAAAACACAAATTATTATGCAATTTAAATCAACATTGATGCTGTGATCTTACCGGAAAAGGGTGGGCTTCTGATATACAACATTTAAGACAAAATAAACATTTTACCATTGGTACAAGAATCGTGTACCATAATGCGTTTCAGCCCAAGTTCGAGGAACGAGGCTAGACATATTGTACCAAACCAAACGGCGTATGTAGGCTGGAATTACCAGACGCTAGAAGTATGTGTTCGATTGAGACTGTTGGCTTATTTCGTGGAACATAACTGATTTCAAATTAGGGTTAAAACGGAAACCGTTAAATGTAAATCAGTTTATATACATTCATATTACTGTATTATATGAGTTTCGACCATAGAGTTAAGTTTCTATATATAACTCTATGGTTTCTACCCACTTGTGTCAATTTCTAGATCCCAAATATTAGCTATTTAGTTCCTTTTAACATAAAATACATATATATGTTCCACCCAAAGGTATTCCAATATGATCACTACATTCGCAGTCGCGGTCACGATTGGCGGAACATTTCAAAATGAAATAGGGTTTAACACCCTACAGTTCTGCCACGACTGGGATAATGATGTTAATTGTAGTAAGGTGAATTCATATATGAACAGTTAGATGTACCATTTTCTTCCATGGTCTGCTGAACATTTTGTCGAATTTGAGTACCATATTGGTGTTTTGTTCCATCATGGCACATTTTTCGGTTCAGATATTAATTTGCCTACCCCGAAAATCTACTATTTGTCATATCATGCCACCACATTGCTAACATCGTAATGTGACTATTTTGAATAAAGGCGTCATATTGGAATATTAATTTGTATTGGCATCACCCGGGTTCTGAAACAACACATATTAAAGACATATAATCCATCAAACCACATTAGATGGACTTTATTTCATAGCCTGTGACAGCGACACCTAGACCCTGTAACAAGCAACATAATCTCTAGCGTCACTTGGCGTATATCTAGGGTAAGTGGACGTCACTTTCCTGAAGCACATTAGTCGGGAAAGGGTCAGCAATTGACAAAAATACTGAGAAGTTTCGATATTTTAGAGACTACTAAAACGAAGACGAAAGTTAAAGTTTCGCCTTAGGTTTCCCTTTTAATAATCGGATACCAGTCAGTCTACCCTGTAGCGTTCTCCGGGCCCGGACACCCTGACGATGACGATAGCACGAAACGGAAGGAGAACAGGTCTAAGGCCTGGGCAGGCAATTTCTTCAAAAAAGTCAACTGACAAAATCCGATTTTAATATTACCCGTGAAAGGTAACCTGTTAATTCTGCTTTACGGTCAAGTAACAGTGTGTTTTTTTATTACTTTATACCAACAAATGTTTTTTAAAACATTACGCGCCATACCTCCGGCACCCTCTAGACTCCGGACCCCTGGTCATGTGTCTCAACTGACCCTACCCCACCTCACCTCTCACGGTCCCTGTTTTTTTTTCGTTGCCACTAGCCTTGCCCATCAGGAAAATATATCCCGACAAACATTCAACTAGAGCCAGTGGCAAAACGTAAAGAAGCGGATAGACCAGTTTTCACCATTTTGAACTCTGTGCATGTGGTATTGACTTCCTGCCTTTCCACATGAACGTAATTCTTTAAGTGGTGCTTTTAGGAACACTACCGGGGGCAATCTGGAACCAGCAAAAATTTTGGAGAAAGAAATTTCTCTGGTGACACTGGGTAGCCATTTTCCCGTAAGGGACGAATCACACGACTGTCACGTGGCATGTATTTATTTTAAGTGTCTGGATGACCGAATCACTTAAAAATATACACACGCGTAGAAAAATAGCTCTTTACGAAAACTTAATTTTTTACATTTTGGATCCACTTTTGTTATGTCAGCGAGTTGACTTTGACTCAAGAATCACTTCACAACAAACAAAACGACGATCCGACATCTTGTTTTCGAGAAAAAGACCCAAAAAAGTTTGACCAATCAGAGGTCAGGATGGGCGGGGCTTACCTGTAAAAAAGGTTGAAGATAATGAACGGTCTTTAGCTCCAGAGGCCTCCGGCCCCGCGGCTGACTCTGGGAACGAGATTGTACCGGGGGCGCATTACAGCCAAATTTGGTAGGGGCTTTTGTAAAACATCTTGAGGGCACCTGTGTCAAATTATAAATTCCTATGATGATTTTGGGGATTAACCCACTTTTGAGTAGCAGAAATGTCAAAATTAGTCAGCCTCGCCCATTCATCCTTCAAAATCCTCCAAAATCCTCGACATCTAAAACACGAATTGTTGGTGAACTTAAATCAACATTGATGATGTAAACTTACCGGGAAAAGATGAGCTTATGATATCCGATATTAAGATATAATTTGTTTTTTTAACATTGATACACGAATCGTGTCCCATAGTGCGCTTCAGCCCCAGTTGTATTGAGAGACTCGAGGGACGAGGCTAGACACATTGCATTAAGACAAACGGAGTTATGTAGACTGAAATAACTAGACATTGCTGGCTTATTTCTCCAAATTGGAGTAAAAACGGAAACCATTGAATGTAAATCAGTTTATATACATTCATATTACAGTATTGAATGCGTTGCGAACCACTTTTGTGAATTTCTAGGTCCCAAATGTTAGCGATTCAGCTCCTTTAAGTTAGTAAAATAACCCTTTGCAGTTGGAATTCGATATAAGAGTGCCGCTGTGTCACTGCATCGCACAAAGTTACCCCCATAACACACTGATGGAGCCCAGATAGAGCAGAGTAGTAGAACATGTATAACCCCATTTCATTTCATTTCTTTTTGTTGATGTCCAAAATTGTTCCTGTGGCTACTGTAGTATCACCTTACGACAATGCAACAATATTTATATACATTAAGCTTCCTTCTACATTATTGTAACACATTGGTTTTGTTTATCAATCCATAATGGGCATACCCTCTTCTCTGAATCCCCATTCGTTTCTACTACTAACATGCATAAATGGACTTATTTTAGAATAAATTCGACGTCTGATATGCCATTGTGACGTCACAGTGACGTCATGACGTCGTAGAGACATAACGTCGTAAATTTTGGAATCGCTGGTACCGACTTCCTATCTGTCCGCAATACATTTATGGTGTCTAAATCCATTAGTTTTAGAGATATTTGCAATTATTGATCCATGGCCGCCATCTTGGATTTGACCACGCCCCCTGTCCTTATTTGGACTCCGATTTTGGTAAACTTTCTTTTCCTTATTTAGGACATCATAACGAGTCAATAGAAAACAAAAAACCTTTTGTTGCAATTTGTTCTACGTACGACATCATTTAGCCGTCGTTTGACCCGCCTATATATCACCATTACATCCTAAGGAATGTTGAGTTTAAATTTCGGGTAAATCGGACCAAAATAGCCATACAAAATGGCCGCCGTTTGTACGTGAATACTGTTAAAAAATGGTATATCAAGGTTGTGGAACTTGTAGAGGTCACAATTTTAATTCGATTTTGATGAAACTTGAAATGCATGGTTATAACCCAAAGATCTTGATTCCTTTCGATATTTGCGTATATCGAATCGTAACTTCCTGAATTATGGCCCCTGTTTATACGCAAAATCACATTTGTAATTATATCATCGATACACCCTAAGGAAAGATGAGTTAGAATTTCGTGAAAATCGGACAAAAATTGCCATACAAAATGGCCGCCGTTTGTACGCGAATACTGTTAAAAAATGGTATATCGAGGTTGTAGACCCCGTAGATGTCACAATTTTAATTCGATTTTGATGAAACTTGAAATGCATGGTTATAACCCAAAGATCTTGGTTCCTTTTGATATTTGCGCATATCGGATCGTAACTTCCTGAATTATGGCCTCTGATTGTTCCGAAAAATCTCCTATGGTCCCTCTGGAGGTCACGATTAATATCCAATTTAAAAAAAGTTTGACTCTATCACTATTACACCATAATTGCCAGACAAAATGGCCGCTGTCTGTACGCAAATAGTGTAAAAATATGGCATATTAAAGTTGTGGGCCATGTAGAGGTCACAATTTTAATTCAATTTTGATGAAACTTAAAATCCATGTTCATAACCTAAAGATCTTGATTCTTTTCGATATTTGCGCATATCAAATTGTAACTTAATGAATTATGGCCTTTGATTGTAGGAAAAATCACTTCCGGTAATGCTTGTCCTCTATCCATCTATCTAAAATGTGGGCGTATCCTGCCTGGCAGTGCCAGCTTACTATCTTTTTGTTTCCGGAAGGGTTATCTGTCGGCACAGGAAGTGGCGTTATTTTACCAAAAACTACAATTTAGACGGTTAGGTACCATTTTGTGAAAGCAAATATAGTTTGCAATATAAGCAGTTGCCCAGTGCCTAGAAATGGGCAATTTTGTGAAAGCCCTTGTTTTTCGTTATTTTGCCTGCAAAATAGTCAAATTTTATTGGATTTTCACAAAAGTGACACCAATCGATTCAAAAAGCAAGTATGCGTCATATCAAATTGATTACAATTTAAAATTGACACCGGAAGTGACGCCATTTGGTCAAAAACTGCATTTTTATACGCCCACATTTTCATGTCGACGTATTATGTCGTCGCGTCTGTCCGTCCGGACGTCCGTCCACAATTGTTTGTGGACTCTCTACAGGTCACAATTCTTGTCGGATTTCGACGAAACTTGAAATATAGGTTTATCTCCAAAAGATCTCGGCTGCTTTCGATATTGGCATGTATCGGATCAAAACTTCATGGATTATGGCCCCTGTTTGTATGAAAAATCACGTTTTTGGCTTGTGGACCCTATAGAGGTCACAATTTTGAACCGATTTTGATGAAACTTGACATGCATGTTTATCACCCAAAGATCTTGGTTCCTTTTGATATTTGCGCCTATCAGGACGAAATTTCCTGAATTATGGCCCCTGATTGTCCGAAAAATCACCTATTTTAGCTTGTGGTACCTCTGGAGGTCACAATTATTATCCGATTGGAAAAACCGTTCGATTATATCACCGTTACACCCTAAGGAAGGTTGAGTTCAAATTTCGGAAAAATCGGACCAAAATTACCATTCAAAATGGCCGCCTTTCGTAAGCATATACTGATAAAAAATGGTATATCAAGGTTTTGGACCCTGTAGAGATCACAATTTTAATTTGATTTTGATGAAACTTGAAATGCATGGTTATAACCCAAAGATCTTGGTTCCTTTCGATATTTGCGCATATCGGATCCTATCTTCCTGAACTATGGCCCCTGATTATACGCAAAATCGCCTTGGTTTAGCTTGTGGTCCCGCTGGAGGTTACAATAATTATCCAATTTAAAAAATCGTTTGATTATATCACCGTTACACCCTAAAGAAGACTGAGTTCGAATTTCGGAAAAATTGGACCAAAATTGCCATACAAAATGGCTGCCATTCGTATGCGAATACTGTTCAAAAATGGTATATCAAGGTTGTGGACCCTGTAGAGGTCATAATTTTGATTCAATTTTGATGAAACTTGAAATGCATGGTTATAACCAAAAGATCTTGGTTCCTTTCGATATTTGCGCATATCGGATTGTAACTTCCTGAATTATTGCCCCTGATTATACGCAAAATCGTCTTTGTTTAGCTTGTGGTCCCTCTGGAGGTTACAATAATTATCCAATTTAAAAAATCGTTTGATTATATCACCCTTACACCCTAAGGAAGGCTGAGTTCAAATTTCGGAAAAATTGGACCAAAATTGCCATACAAAATGGCCGCCATTCATATGCGAATACTGTTCAAAAATGGTATATCAAGGTTGTGGACCCTGTAGAGGTCACAATTTTGATTCGATTTTGATGAAACTTGAAATGCATGGTTATAACCAAAAGATCTTGGTTCCTTTCGATATTTGCGCATATCAGATCGTAACTTCCTGAATTATTGCCCCTGATTATACGCAAAATCGTCTTTGTTAGCTTGTGGTCCCTCTGGAGGGTACAATAATTATCCAATTTAAAAAATCGTTTGATTATATCACCGTTACACCCTAAGGAAGGCTGAGTTCGAATTTCGGAAAAGTTGGACCAAAATTGCCATACAAAATGTCCGCCATTCGTATGCGAATACTGTTCAAAAATGGTATATCAAGGTTGTGGACCCTGTAGAGGTCACAATTTTGATTCGATTTTAATGAAACTTGAAATGCATGGTTATAACCAAAAGATCTTGGTTCCTTTAGATATTTGCGCATATCAGATCGTAACTTCCTGAATTATTGCCCCTGATTATACGCAAAATCGTCTTTGTTTAGCTTGTGGTCCCTCTGGAGGTTACAATAATTATCCAATTTAAAAAATCGTTTGATTATATCACCGTTACACCCTAAGGAAGTTTGAGTTCGAATTTCGGAACAAAATTGCCATACAAAATGGCCGCCGTGTGTATGCGAATACTGTTAAAAAATGGTATAACAAGGTTGTGAACCCAGTATAGGTCACAATTTTGATTCAATTTTGATGAAACTTGAAATGCATGGTTATAACCCAAAGATCTTGGTTCCTTGCACATATCAAATTGTAATTTAATGAATTATAGCCTTTGATTGTAGGAAAAATCACTATCGGTTTTGCTTGTTCTCTATCCATCTCTTGAAAATGTGGGCGTATCCTGCCTGGCAGTGCCAGCTTACTATCTTTAACTTTTAAAATCAATATTTTTTTCAACCAAGAATTTTTTACGATTAATAATCCATACAAAGAGAATGTATGTGAAAATTAGTTTTTAATATAAGCAGTTGGCTGAGAAATGGGCAGTTTTGCATAAGTCACTGTTTTCTTAATTTGCCTGTAAAATAGTCAATTTTTTATGGATATTCATAGTAATGACATCATTTGATTCAAAAAGCAAGTATGCGTAATATCAAATTTTTTGCCGGCTTTCATCATCGCTATAATTAGTAGTTAGTGGTTGTCGTAAATTTGACCGAGATTTGTTTTATTTACGTAACGACAATATATTTATGGTATAACAATTACTATGGTCTAAAATAGTAAAATAAATAAGCATTGTAAGTAGGCCTACGTACCACAGAGCTCTGTGGTACAAACGTCACATAATACTGTGTCATTAAAAACATTCAAAATAAGATTTACGACAACCGGCAAATATAAAACGAAAGTAGAAAAATATCGATAACAAAAAAGCGTATCGATACAGTGTATCCCGGAAGGTCGTATTGCAATATATCGATGTTGCAATTATTTTTGACAGCCCTAGTGACAACCCTTGTCGACCACTAGGAACGTTTTATCTGCTGTGGGTGTATGTTTCATTGCCTGACAGCCTATCTTTGTACAAATGAATGTTCCTGAATTATTCAAGTGGGAGTTCAAGTATTTGTTTTCAAATAATAAATAATCTACAAATGAACCATGTTGACACACATTCTATTATTGTCCCCCGCCTTTCAAAGAAAGCAGGGGACTATTAAAATGGGTTTGTCTGTCTGTAGGTGTTATGTCAATACCTTGGTTGAAAGATGAGCGTTTTCCGCTTGGGGTAAGCAGTGATATGCAAATTGATTGGTTGATGCCTTGGGACACAATAACTTGAGTTGTAATTAAGTGAGAGTGATGAAACTTGGTATATATAGAGAATCTCGTACCAGTCTTTTTTGATATCAAATAAGACGAGTAGGAGATTTTATTTATCACCCAATCCCTTCTTACATGCAGAAATAAATAAATATAACTTCTTTGCTATAGATTTCAAGTTCATGTAAAGTAATATCTCCTAAGGAGATATCGCTCAGTAGATTATGTAATTTATCATACAAGCGATATCTACTGTAGAATGTTTTATTGGGTGATAAAGTTTCATTTCATCAATACCTTGACCAAGTTCGATAATAAGCATTTTCTGCTGAGGGTAAGCAGAGCGGTAAGCAATTTGATTGGCTGAGACTTTGGAACACAATATCTCCCCTTCTAATTGAGCTAGAATATTCAAACTTGGTGTAGGTGATTATTAGGTCAATACCTTGATGGAGTTCGAAGATGAGCATTTGAATGGTTGATTGTTTGGGGTGCGATAACTTGAGTTGTAATTAAGTGGGCGTGATGAAACTTGGTATCATTTCATCAATACCATGACTAAGTTCAATAATAAACATTTTCTGCTCAGGGTAAGCAGAGCGACAAGCAATTTGATTGGCCGATACTTTAGAACACAATAACTCTCATTCTAATCGAGTTAGAATGTTCACACTTGGTGTAGGTGTCTAGTATTAGGTGAATGCCTTGATGGAGTTCGAAGATGAGAATTTTCTGCTTAGGTTAACCAGAGATAAGCAATTTGATTGGTTGAAGCTTTGGGACACAATAACTTTAGTTCTAATCAAGTGAGAGTAAGGACACTTGGTGTATTGCTTTATTACATCAATACCTAGACTAAGTTCGATAAGCAGAGTGATAATCAATTTGATTGTTCTAGACTTTGGAACAAAATAATTCTCCTTCTAATTAGGGTAGAATGTTCAAACTTGGTGTAATGCCTTGATGGAGTTCAATGATGAACATTGTCTGATTCTATCTGATAGAGAATGATGAAACTTAGTGATACTCTTGAAAAAAAAAAATGTGCGAATAATTAATATGTGTCATCTATTTATTTTATGATTTCGGCAGGGGACATCAGCCTCACTGTTGGCTTGTTTTTTTTCAAGCAGAAGATGGCTTTAAAATGCATCCGTGAATTGAAAGCTCGAAAAAAGGATGATCGTGTTCCATTGGTTTGTAAAATATGCAAAGACAAAACATTTACCGCAAGTGCTACTCTAATGTATCACTATAGAAGTCATGCAGGTAAATATAAGGTGTCACAGCTCCGTAGCTCGCATTCGAAGAAAGTTGTTTTTATACGCCCATATGGAAATGTGAAAAAACGGCTGCCACTAAAACCATCATTATTTTAATCCAACGTTTCGTAGGTAAATATAACACTACATCATCAGGGTAATACAAATACTAACTGAAAGGCAAGTAATAAACTCAATGACATCACAAAAATCCTTAGTTACGTATATATACAAAATCAAAGACCTATGACGTCATAGTTAGCAACAAGGAAAATGAAGTTAGTTTCACAATAAAACGCCTATTATAGATAATTATCATTAAAATCTGTTCAGAATAGGGCCGGAAATCATTGGTAACAGCAATGAGACAATTATAATACAGTAATATAATAATAACAATGAGCAGTGATGACACCTGCATACCCGTGGTATTAAGCTCTATTACTATGATAATGAAGGGGGGGGGGTATTCAATGCCAAAATACAAGTCTTAGTACGAAATTCCAGATATAGTGTTACATATCACTTGTTGATTGCTCTGGTCAAATATGTAATTAATTTTATGTCGCATTCATATTTACTTAACCTTAAAAAGCGATCAAAGTTTGGTGGTTTTAAGCTCTATTTCTATGATTACAAAGCGGGGGAGGGGGTTGTATTTAATGCCAAAATACGGGTCTTAGTAGGAAATTCCAGATACAATGTTATATATCAGCGAAAAGCTTGTTGATTGCTCTCTGCAAATATGTAAATAATTTTCTGGCACATTGAGATTTACTTACCTTACAAAACTGTCAAGTTTGGTTGGTACTAAACTCAATTACTATGATAATTGGGGGGGGGGGGTATTCAATGCCAAAATACGGGTCTTGGTACGAAATTTCAGATATAATGTTAAATATCTGCGAAAAGCTTGTTGTTTGCTCTCTTCAAACATGTAAGTAATATAATGGCACATTCATATTTACTTACCTTAAATCGCGATCAAAGTTGTGTGGTATAAAACTCTATTACTATGATAATGAAGGGGGAGGGGTATTCAATGCCAAAGTACGGGTCTTAGTACGAAATTCCAGATATAATGTTATATATCACTGAAAAGCTTATTAATTACCCTCTTCATATGTGTAAATAAGCTTATGGCACATTAAGATTTACTTACCTTAAAAAGCAATCAAGGTTTGGTGGTATTAAGCTCTATTACTATGATAATGAAGGGGGGGGTATTCAATGCCAAAATACGGGTCTTAGTACGAAATTCCAGATATATTGTTACATATCAGCGAAAAGCTTGTTGATTGTTATATTCAAATATGTAAAATATTTTATGGCACATTCATATTTACTTAACTTAAAAAGCGATCAAAATTTGGTGGTATTAAGCTCTATTACTACGATAATGAAGAGGGGGAGGGGTATTCAATGCCAAAATACAGGTCTTAGTACAAAATTCCAGTTTTAATATTACATATTACAGAAAAGCTTGTTTATTACGCTCTTCAAATATGTAAGTAATATTATGGCACATTCATATTTACTTACCTTAAATAGCAATCAAAGTTGTGGGGTATTAAACTCTATTACTATGATAATGAAGGGGGGGGGGGTATTCAATGCCAAAATACGGGTCTTAGTACGAAATTCCAGATATAATGTTATTATTATATTACTGTATTTTAATTGTCTCATTGCTATTATCAATGATTTTTGGCCCTATTCTGAACATATTTTGAATTATATACGTCTCTTTCGTTATTTGGCCTTCCGTGACCTTTGACCTCGATTATCTCGGAAACGCCCCCTCACCTAGCTTATTACCTACCAGATTCAGATTCCTGACAAAAAATGCTTCTAGAAAAGTTAACTCAGATTTTGCCCCCACTTGGGTGACAATGCCCCCCTCCTCCCTCTGGTCTACTAGTGTAGCAGACGACGTTGGAATTGGTTTGTTTACATTTTTCGTAACGGCGAATGTCATAATAATAATAACTTTATTACAAAATTTTGAAAAAGATGATAGCTTGGTCACTTGACCCAATTATAAGCAGCATCTCCAGTCAAGTTTTCATTGAATAAAAACAATAAGCCAATCATGTTTTTCATACATATTTATTCAATCACAAGTGGAAATAAAGTAAAAATAATAATAATATAGTTTTTACTACAATTCCATTCATTTCTTATTGAACCCGCTAACATAAAGGCATTCTACCGTGTAAAACTCTGATATCTAAAAATAGATTTTATTCATAGCGATTTCATTGGCTAATAGATAGAGCTGACCCCAGTCGTTTGTAGCATTGAAAACAAATAGAATTTCGATGACGCCATTAAATGGTATACTCAAGCTTAGTAAAATTTTATATAGTTAAGAATTTGCTAAACTGCTTTTGTGAACACCAGAGTTGAGAATTTTCTCAACTTGAGAACAGAAATAAACTGAGATTTTTTTTTCCTTTGTGAACTCGGGGCCTGGTCCACAGACTGGTATTTTTGCTCGAGAAATAAGTCGGTCATTTTGTTTTGACCATGTGACCTACTTTTGAAATTTAAAAAAAAAATTGTACCAAACTCTGTATTGAGACCATAGCTAACAAAAAATACATGGTTATCTGTATTTTCTAGCAATATATTCACTTACAAAGTAACTTTATTGTTAACATACAATTAGTGTGTTTTTGTATGGGCATTACAGCATGTCATAATGGGCGCTGCTAGGGTTAACTTCAACGTGGTATTAAACTGACGTGCAACAAGTATTCAATAATAACGTGGAAATCTTGACTGAGTTTGTTTTCAATTTTACATGTATGAAATAAACATATTCATAGTTATATAGCTACATATATAGATTAAACATTTTAGGAATATAATAAAACATGAAATTACCCTTACAGACAAGTTTTGTTCTCCCAAATTCAATATAAAACACCGAAAACATAATTCACTTGACCACCATCAAACTTTACCTTCTTGACAAGTGGAATAACTCTACATTAAGAATTATGCAATGTCTGCATGACAGGTTCTTAAAAGAAAATTATCAATTAATGGGAAGCAAATCTGCTTATCATAATAAACATGTCTAATTTAGAATCTACAGCGGGTTCTAATGTAAAATCTCAGGACATGTCTATTGGACAATAACACCCTTCTAATGCCAAACAGGAAGTGTTTATCGACATTGTAACATAGACCAGAGGGAGGAGGGGGGCATTGTCACCCGAGTGGGGGCAAAATCTGAGTTAACTTTTCTAGAGGCATTTTTCGTCAGGAATCTGAATCTGGTAGGTAATAAGCCAGGTGAGGGGGCGTTTCCGAGATAAGGTCACAGAAGGCCAAATAACGAAAGAGACGTAAAAAATTCAAAATCTGTTCAGAATAGGGCCGAAAATCATTGATTACAGCAATGAGACAATTATCATACAGTAATATAATAATAACAATATATCTGGAATTTCGTACTAAGACCCGTATTTTGGCACACAACTTTGATTGCTATTTAAGGTAAGTAAATATGAATGTACTATAAAATTATTTACATATTTGAAGAGAGCAAACAACAAGCTTTTCACTGATATGTAACATTATATCTGGAATTTCGTACTTAGACCCGTATTTTGGCATTGAATACCCCCCCCCCCCTCATTATCATAGTAATAGAGTTTAATACCCCACAACTTTGATCGCTATTTAAGGTAAGTAAATATGAATGTGCCATAATATTACTTACATATTTGAAGAGGGTAATAAACAAGCTTTTCTGCGATATGTAACATTGTATCTGGAAATTCGTACTAAGAACTGTATTTTGGCATTGAATACCCCTCCCCCTTCATTATCATAGTAATAGAGCTTAATACCAACCAAACTTGACCGTTTTGTAAGGTACCGGTAAGTAAATCTAAATGTGCTAGAAAATTATTTACATATTTGAAGAGAGCAAACAAGAAGCTTTTCAGTGATATGTAACATTATATTTGGAATTTCGTACTAAGACTTGTGTTTTGGCATTGAATACCCCCCCCCCCCTTCATTTTCATAGTAATAGAGATTAATACCACAGGTATGCAGGTGTCATCGCTGCTCATTGTTATTATAATATATTACTGTATTATAATTGTCTCATTGCTGTTATCAATGATTTACGGCCCTGTTCTGAACCGATTTTAAATTATATACGTTTCTTTCGTTATTTGGCCTTCCGTGACCTTTGACCTCGATTATCTCGGAAACGCCCCCTCACCTGACTTATTACCTACCAGATTCGGATTCCTGGTGAAAAATACCTCTAGAAAAGTTAACTCAGAATTTGCCCCCACTCGGGTGACAATGCCCCCCTTCCCCCCTCTGGTCTAACATGTTATTTAGGATTTTTTAAAATAAATTACTAAAACAGAGGGGTGTTATCGTCCAATAGACCGCGTCTAATTGACCAATCAAAACGCGAGGTTCAGGGGTTTAACCTAGCTGAAAAATGTACCAATTTTCTCCTGTATAGCATCAATGCATGCATATCTGGTACCTTAAAAATGTTAGTCTGCCGGGTTTCTGGTGGTGGGTGTGGCTGTGAGGGGTAGGATTATGGGCATGAATTCGTGAGCTAGATTAGCTCAAAAGTGTACCACACGAAAATGCTGCAGCAGTGTACCTTACATCTTCAAGTGTTACAAAAGCACTCTGACATACATTTCTAGTAGTGGGGTACCCGCCCAGAGTTATGTTATTATCAGACCACAGCTAGGCTAGACTAGCTGAAAACTGTACCACCTAAAACTACTTGGAAGTTGTTCAGCGCAATTACAGGAACAAGGAATGATCACTGCCAGACAGTTTGTGCGGTGGGTTACCCCTCAAAGACTCGCCCCACAATTAGGCTAAATTAGCTGAAGCCAGTACCTGCTAAAACTGTTTGGGAGTGATCACATTGTGGTGAGTTACCCCTAACAGACACACCCAAAAATGCCCCCACCCCACCCCAATTAGGCTAGATTAACTGAAGTTCGTACCGCTTAAAACTGTTGGAAGTTGTTCAGCACCACCACAGGAATCATGAATGATCACATTCAGGCCGTTTTGTGGGGGGTTACCACTAACAGACACACACAAAAATGACCCCCCCCCCTTCATACAATGTTACAATAAGTGATAAACGTATTTATTGTGTCAAGTCGTCTATACACCTACCTTAATTGATTAACTACTTAATTTGCATTGATTTGCTGACATGATCCTTTGTTGGACAATTCATCAATCATTTAGATACCTAGATATGTATTTCATTTTTGGGGGTTGGGATGGCCTAGTGGTCTAGAGTGCCAAGCTTCGACCTCTAGCTGGCCGGTCAACTCTGGCTTGCGGCTGTGGTTTCGAGCCCTAGTTAGAACGTATGTGACATGGAGATATTTTAGTTTGTCCTCCGCCTTTCGAAGAAAGAAGGGGACTATTAAAATGGGTTCGTCCGTCTGTCTGTCCGTCTGTCACACTTTTTGGGACACAATAACTCTTGTTCTAATTGAGCTAGAATGTTCAAACTTAGTGTAGGTGTTTATTATGCCAATACCTTGATGGTGGTCGGAAGATTACCTTTTTCCGCTTAGGGTAAGCAGAGATAAGCAATTTGATTGGTTGATGCTTTGGGACACGATAACTTTAGTTATAATTAAGGGAGAGTGATGAAACTTGGTGTATAGTTTCATTACATCAATACCTTGACTAAGTTCGATAATGAGCATTTTCTACTCAGGGTAAGCAGAGCTATAAGTAATTTGATTGGTCGAGACTTTGGAACTGAATAACTCTCATTCTAATTGAGTTAGAATGTTCAAACTTAGTGTGAGTGTTTATTAGGTCAATATCTTGATGGAATTTGAAGATGAGCATTTTCTGCTTAGTTTAAGCAGAATCAAGCAATTTGATTGGTTGATGCTTTGGGTCGCGATAACTTTAATTCTAATTAAGTGAAATAAAGAAACTTGGTGTGTAGTTTCATTACATCAATGAGTTTGATAATGAGCATGTTCTGCTCTTGGTAAGATAGCTGATAAGCAATTTGATTGGTCAAGATTTTGGAATAACTCTCATTCTAATTGAGTTAGAATGTTCACACTTGGCATAGGTGTTTATTAGTTGAATACCTTGATGGGGTTCGAAGGTGAGCATTTTCTGCTTAGGGTAAGCAGAGATAAGCAATTAGATTGGTTGATGCTTATTAAGTTCTGATTAAGTGAGAGTGAGGACACTTGGTGTATAGCTTTAGCTTTATTACACCGATATATTGACCAAGTTTGATAATCAACTTTTTCTGCTGATGGTAAGCAGAAGGATAAGCAGTCTGATTGGTTGATGCTTTGGGGCACGATAACTTTAGCTGTAATGAAGTGATAGCAATGTAACTCAGAATATAGATTCATTTTATCATTACCTTGACTAAGTTTAATGGTGCAAATTTTCTGCATAGGCTAAGGAGCGATAAGCACCTTTATTGGTCAAGACTTTAGAACATAACTCTGATTTTAATTGAGGTAGAATTTTGAACTTAATGTAGATGATCATTAGGCGAATGTTTGACTAAGTCAATAATTAATATTTTTAGCTAAAGCTAATATTTTAAAAAAAATAAATGTTCGATTAATTAATATGTGTCATCTTATTATTTTGGGATTTCGGCAGGGGGGAATTGGCCTCACTGTTGGCTTGTTTAAACAATATTTTATTCATTCCTTCTCAACCTCGTGGGTTTCCTCTGTGCACTCCGGTTTCCTCCCACACGCAAGCAAATTATTGAAAAAAATTGAAAACCTTACGTTAGTCCCAAAATGACCTAGTTTGTGTTGAGTAGACGTTAAACCCCATTTCTCTATCTCATGTTTAGAGGTAGTTAGCTGAGATTTGGCCAATCACCAGTATTTGTAATACCTGTATTTTTGTTATGGGTTCATATTTGTATATAAAGATCCTAATAAAGTTCAACATTAAGTTTTTGCACAGTTATTGCATGTTACAGATTAGATTTTTGAATAAATTTATGTAGCAACATTGCCCCAGACACTGAAACCTCAGAAGCACTTTAGGCATCAATTTTTCAGCAGGTTTTTTTCTAAACTATTTCCAAATAAGATTGTTCAATTATTCATATAGAATACCCCTCCTGAAATTTGGACGATTCCGTCAAATCAATATGAATAAATAACACTGTATGTAAAATGACCAATAATGTTTGTTTAATTTTCAGGGATTAAACCATTTATTTGTTTAATATGTAATACAACATTTACACGTCAACACAGCCTAAACTATCACATGCTAATACATAATAACCAGAGTCGGTTTACATGTAAGGACTGTGGTAGAAAATTCCGTCACCCTAGTCATTTTAAGGTTTGTGTCTTGTATTTATGTTTTATTACTAGATTTTAAAATCATGTCTTGGGTATAAAGACATTTTTTGTCTCCCGCCTTTCAAAGAAAGCAGGGGACTATTAAAAGTGGTTTGCCCGTCTGTCTGTCTGTCACACTTTTTGGGTAATTGAGCTGGAATATGTAAACTTTGTGTAGGTGTTTATTAGGTCAATGCCTTGACTGAGTTCGAAGATGAGCGCTTTATGTTTAGGGTAATCAGAGATAAGCGATTTGATTGGTTGATGCTTTCACTAGGGACCGGTAATCTACAAGTTTTTACGAAAAAAGGTAATATCCTACCCTTAATATCTAGAATCTAATACACGTCAAGAACGTGTTAAATACCTTCAAGATTCATCAAAATTCGCACAGTTTGTGCTACCGTGTAGATTTAGAAACATGTTTTAGTTTTGACATCGATCGTCTACTTTTGAAAGGGTTTTATTATAGTTTTTAAACAAGACCTTATTTTCCCGGACGTTGTCGAGAAATGAACAGAGTGTTTAATAACACAAGACATTTAGATTTTACTTCAAATTACTACCTTACCGAGAGTCGTATATGTGGTTACGATTTATGTGGTTACAATTAATAGAAAAAAATATTTTAAAAATATTCACTGATACAACTTCGTCATTGTTTTATTCTTTCGATTCATATAATATCCATGATGGCTGAAGTACATTACAACGTGCATCAAACAACGATTTGTTCATTGGTTACAGACGGTCTAAACGCGGGAAAATTTACAGTAGCTATTGGATAAAGGCACGTATAAGCAACCGTATTTGCATATTGCATAAATATACTATTTATAGTATTATTTAATAAGCTGGAATTATTTTTAAGTCAATCGCCTCAAGGACCAACATAGTAACGTATTTTGTGTAGAGTAGGGTAGCATGCAGCGCTAAAGCAGAGGATAAACTCGCATGTACTGTACAGTCGGCAGTTGAATGTAAATATGAGGAAAGATCATTTGAATCTTTTGTATTAATAGTAATACTAATAATTAATACATCTGTTTGGTCGTCGTAAAATGCGTAATGAGCTTAACCAAAATTCTAGTTCGGGCCATGAGCACAGATCATTCATCCACTTGTTTAAAAAATGTTTTCCTCGATTGCAAACGACAAATTACGGGTCTGGTAAACATCAAATTTATTTGTAAATATCGATTTCTGGGATCGGTAGGTCAGGCTTACACGTACATAAAAACGAAGGTGTGTGTGTGTGAAAAAGCTTTATTTAACATCCGCTTCCACCAAAGTGATATCGCAGACAAAAAAATGAAGAAGCGTACTGTACGAGTACGACGGTATTTTCACACAAAAAAACCCACACACAATGGGCTATTATGGGTTTCAGTCTATCAATAAGGCCACCGTCGCTTGGGACTGTCATTACAATTTAGGTTATATTATTTGAATGACTTTCAGCTATTGTTATATAAATCACAAATTCCAGCCACATGTCTTGGTTCTGTCTGAACCATATCGCTCACAGACATGTAATGACACCACCGTCACATGGAATATACAGCACGTCAGCAGTCATAAATGTCGTTCGTTAGATTCTTTGAATAGCCGCAACCTATTGTTTAATTAATTCCCTCATCCAGCAGACACATGGCCAGGTTTCATCCGAAACAAAACCTCCCACGTTAATATGAATACGTACACTATTATATAGTTTTAATATTTATCATTGTGCACTTAACATGGATTAACCTAGGTGTAATACTGGAACTACACCTTCAAATCAGTGTGGACTGTCGCCTAATGTAAGACTATTTTTATACGCCCACATTTTCATGTGGACGTATTATGTCGTCGCCCGTGTCCGTCCGTCCGTCCGTCCGTCCGGACGTCCGTCCGTCTGGACGTCCGTCCGGACGTCCGTCCACAATTGTTTGTGGACTCTCTACAGGTCACAATTCTTGTCCGATTTTGACGTAACTTGAAATATAGGTTTATCCCCAAAAGATCTCGGCTGCTTTCGATATTGGCATGTATCAGATGAAAACTTCATGGATTATGGCCCCTGATTGTATGAAAAATCACGTTTTTAGCTTGTGGACCCTATAGAGGTCACAATTTTGAACCAATTTTGATGAAACTTGACATGCATGTTCATAACCCAAAGATCTTGGTTCCTTTCGATATTTGCGCCTATCGGAACGTAATTTCATGAATTATGGCCCCTGATTGTCCGAAAAATCACCTATTTTAGCTTGTGATCCCTCTGGAGGTCACAATTATTATCCGATTTGCAAAACCGTTCGATTATGTCACCGTTACACCCTAAGGAAGGTTGAGTTCAAATTTCGGAAAAATCGGACCAAAATTACCATACAAAATGGCCACTGTTCGTACGCGAATACTGTTAAAAAATGGTACATCAATGTTGTGGACCCTGTAGAGGTCACAATTTTAATTCAATTTTGATGAAACTTGAAATTCATGGTTATAACCCATACATCTTGGTTCCTTTCAATATTTGCGCATATCAGATCGAAACTTCCTGATTTATGGCCCCTGATTATACGCAAAATCGCCTTTGTTTAGCTTGTGGTCCCTCTGGAGATCACAATTATTATCTGATTTAAAAAATCGTTTGATTATATCATCGTTACACCCTAAAGAAGGTTGAGTTCGAATTTCGGAAGAATCGGACTAAAATTACCATACAAAATGGCCTCCGTTCGTATGCGAATACTGTTGAAAAATGGAATATCAAGGTCGTCGACCCTGTAGAGGTCACAATTTTAATTCGATTTTGACGAAACTTGAAATGCATGGATATTACCCAAAGATCTTGGTTCCTTTCGATATTTGCGCATATCGGATCGTAACTTTCTGAATTATGGCCCCTGATTATACGCAAAATCACCTTCGTTTAGCTTGTGGTCCCTCTGGAGGTCACAATTATTATCTGATTTAAAAAATCATTTGATTATATCACGGTTACAAGCTAAGGAAGGTTGAGTTCAAATTTCAGGAAAATAGGACCAAAATTACCATACAAAATGGCTGCTATTTGTACGCAAATACTGTTAAAAAATGGTATATCAAGGTTGTGGACCTTTGATTGTAGGAAAAATCACTTTCGGTTTTGCTTGTTCTCTATCCATCTCTCGAAAATGTGGGCGTATCCTGCCTGGCAGTGCCAGCTTACTATCTTTCACAAATATAATTATTTTAGACTTGCATACTATATATGTATTATTACAATTAGTGATGGGTCGATAATCGGTTACAATATCGGTAATTCGCCGATAACTTGCCTATTTAAAGAAATCGGTATCGACCGATATGAGCCAATTTTGCAGATATTGGAGTTGCCGATATCTGTTCAAAATGACTCGGTAAATATTATCCAAGTTATGAACAAATCATTGCTATTATTAGACCTACGGGTAACATGGGACTCACACGGCGTGGTTTGCTATTTAGACTTACGGGTAATACATTACTCTCATAGGGACCCTAAAAAAGGAAAGAATAAACAGTAGAAAACCCTTACTGGTCTCGTTTTTCCCCGAGGCCGGAAACATTGTTTTAAACATGACACCGGCTTTATCGGCAATCGTAAAAGCTAGATTGTTTTCCACCAAGATCTGCTGTTACTACGAGTGAGAGAAAGAGAGAGAGATCTGCGGTTGTTACACTACCAGAGGGAAATAGAGAGATCTGTTCGTTACTAGGAGAGAGAGAGAGATATTTGCCTTTATTTGGGAGAGAGAGACTCAGAGAGAGATCTAGTATGTTGTTATACACTAGCAGGACGAGAGAGATAGATCTGCCCTTACTACCAGAGAGTGAGAGAGATTGTACATGTCGAGAGAGAGATTGTACCTGTCGAGAGAGAGAGATTGTACATTCTGTGGTGCAAGTTTTTTCTACAGATTTATGCTAATATAAAAAAATATAGTATTTTATAGTGTTTTCTGTAGTATATTTAATGGAAAGTTAACAAACAACACGTTATAAAGATATGTCTGTTAAAAACGGATCGTTAAAATAACTTATTTTTGAGCAACCGACCCCTGTTTGTTACTAGGAGATAGAGAGAGATATTTGCCATTATACGAGAGAGAGAGAGACTCAGAGAGAGATCTGCCCTTGTTACACTAGCAGCCAGTAGCAGGTTGTTATACACTAGCAGGACGAGAGAGAGAGATAGATCTTAGAGAGAGAGATCTGCCGTTGTTACACTAGCAGGAGTACACTAGCAGGACCAGAGAGATAGAGAGAGTTGACACCGGAAAAAATGTTTTGAACATTAAGACCGTTGTCTATGATATCAAACAATGTGCGTCTATTTATAGATTAGCACCCACGATGACCAAGAAATCGCGACTTGGCGATGCGGGGCCTTTTACTTTATTAGTGCCAGGATTTAATTCTCTATGTATGAAATTGTGTTCCTCTCCACGACGATCCGAGAATTGAGCGGGATTTGAGTGAAATGAAACATTCTGCCATCTATTTTAGTATTTTAGACATACGGGCGTCGATCACTTCAGAGAATTATATCGTAATCAACACTTAAATATGATTAACTTGACTTTATTATACAGCAAATAATTAAATTGTAATAGTTAGGCTAGTGAGTGTGTGATTGTATAGGAAGCGTGACCCCATTATTACTTTCAAAGAACAGCGGGCTTGTGTTTGATTCTTGAGGTAAAATAGTACCGACTAGCTATGACATATTTCTACTTAGATTATCGTGCCATTCGAGGTATTTGAAATAATTTGAATGCGTAATACTTTAATATAGGTAATTATCGGTATTGGCCGATTATGTTTGGCTGTCAATATCTGATATCGGTAAAACTGATAGGTGCCATATCGGCCCATCACTAATTACAATTCTATATGCTGCACTACGCAAAACACAGTATTATGCTTGTCCTTGGGGCTGTCGACTTGAAAATAATTCCAGGTAACATTTACTATAAATTGTATGCAATATGCAAATACGGTTGTTTGTCTGCCCTTGGCCAATAGCTACTGTAAATTTTCCCGGTTTAGACTGTCTTTAACCAATGAACAGTTCTCGTTGTTCGATGCGCCGTAGTAATGTACTTCAGCCATCATGGATATTATATGAATGACAGAAAGAATAAAACGATGACGAAGTTGTATCAGTGAACATTTTTAAAAATTAATTGTAACCTCATAAATCGTAACTGCATATACGGCTCTCGATAAAGTAGTAATTTGGAGTAAAATCTAAATGTCTTGTGTTAAAAAACACTCTGTTCATTTCTTGAGAAGTCCGGGAAAATAAGGTCTTGTCTAAAAATTAAACCCCTTTCAAAAGAAGACGATTGATGTCAAAACAAGAACTTGTTTCTAAATCTACATGGTAGCACAAACTGGGCATTTTTTGATGAATCTTGAAGGTATTTAACACATTCTTGACGTGTATTAGATTATAGATGATAAGGGTAGTATATTACCTTTTTCGTAAAACTTGTAGATTCCCGGTCCCTAGTGTTTGGTACACAATAACTTTAAGTGGGAGTGATCAAAGTTGGTGTATAGTTTCATTACATCCAAAAGGTAAGCAGAGCGATAAGCAATTTGATTGGTTGAGACTTTGGAACACAATAACTCTCTTTTAATTGAGGTAGAATGTTCACAATTAGTGTAGGTCTTTATTAGGTCAATGCCTTAATAGAGTTCAAAGATGAGAATTTTCTGCTAAGCAATTTGAATGATTGATGCTTTGCGAGACAAAACTTTGGTTCTAATTAACCCATTGAGCCCTGAGCCAATTAAAAGATTAGCTACCCTACCCATAAGATCATTAAATCAGCAGGGCCCATCTCCCTAAGCCAATTAGTGGATTATTGTTGTCCCCCCGCTTTTCGAAGAAAGCAGGGGACTATTAAAATGGTCTGTCTGTCTGTCTGTCTGTCTGTCTGTAGCAGGGGACTATTAAAATGGTCTATCTGTCTGTCTTGTCTTGTCTTGTCTTGTCTTGTCTTGTCTTGTCTTGTCTTGTCTTGTCTTGTCTTGTCTGTCCGTCCGTCCGTTCGTTGAACTAGAATGTTTCAACTGGGTGTAGGTGTTTATTAGGTCAATGTCTTGATGGAATTTGAAGATGAGCATTTTCTGCTAAGGGTAAAAAGAGGCAAGCAGTTAAGTGAGAGTGATGAAACTTGGTGTGTAGTTTCATTACATCAATACCTTGACTGAGTTTGATAATGAGCATGTTCTGCTCATAGTAAGCAGGGCGATAACCAATTTGATTGGTCGAGACTTTGGAACACAATAACTCGCATTCTAATTGAGTTCACACTTGGCATAGGTGACTATTAGGTAAATACCTTGATGAGGTTCAAAGGTGAGCATTTTCTGCTTAGGGTAAGCAGAGATAAGCAATTTGATTGGTATATGGTCTTTAAGTTCTGATTAAGTGAGAGTGAGGAGACTTGGTGTATAGCTTTAGCATTATTACACCGATACATTGATCAAGTTAGATAATCAACATTTTCTGCTGAGGGTAAGCAGAACGATAAGCAATTTGATTAGTCGAGACTTTGGAACACAATAACTCTCCTAAATGAGGTAGAATGTTCACACTTTGTGAAGGCATTAATTATGTGAATGACTTGATGGAGTTCGATGATGAACATTGTCAGCTTAGGGTAAGCAGAGATAAGCAATCTGATTGGTTGATGCTTTGGGGCATGATAACTTTGGTTGTAATGAAATGATAGCAATGTAACACAGAATATAGATGTCTGCTTAGGCTAAGGAGTGATAAGCAGTTTTATTGGTCAAGACATTGGAACATAACTCTGCTTTTAATTGAGGTAGATGATCATTAGGCGAATGTCCTGACTGAGTTCTATAATTAATATTTTTAGCTAAAGCTAATATTTTGAAAAAAATAAATGTTCCATTAATTAATATGTGTCCTCTGATTATTTTGGGATTTCTGCGGGGGACATCAGCCTCACTGTTGGCTTGTTAATCCTAATACCGTCTACAAAATTGCAAATAACTAAATATACAGATTGTTGTATTCTTACCATCGATATAAAATTCAATTGTACAAAGTAGCAATTATATTACTAAAAATAATGTATATTGTCGTCGCCCCTGTCCGTCCATCCACAATTGTCTGTAAACACTCTACAACTAACAATGAAATATAGGTTTATCACCATAAGATCTCAGTTCCTTTCGATATTGGCATGTATCGGACTGTAACTTCTGGCCCCTGATAGCAGGAAAAATCACATTTTTAGCTTGTGAACACTAAGAGGTCAAAATTTTGAACCGATTTTGATAATACTTGAAATGCATGTTTAAAAGCCAAAGATCCTGGTTCCTATCGATATTTGCGCATATCAGATCAGAATTTCCTGAATTATGGCCCCTAATTATACAAAAAAATTGCCATTTTAAAGCTGAACTCCGATTACAAAACTTCAGAAATAATTAAATAAAAAAAAATAACCGCCATACTTGTTTTAGTTTGATAAAACAAGTATGGCGATTGTACGACGTATTACGAAAACGTGTATACTTTGTCAACCACACTATCAACATCCGGCTAGAAATATTCAACCTCCCGACTGACTGAGAGTTTTTCACTATCGGTTTACTGAAAATACTATTGCTACACAATTATTATCTCCGATCAGGTGCATATCATTTTACTAATTAGACGAAATAAGTAAACCACTGTGTACTTTTGCTCTAAAAATATGGGAAAAACTACCTTACCCCAAATAAAAACAATTCTACCAACACCAACCATTTGTTTCTTATTTCTTGAAAAGATTTGCACATCAGCGTATAAACACCAAATAATTTCTAGTATTATAAAGTCTAGTATTATCGTTCCAAAATATATCCAAAGCAGCAATAAAACTGTTGTTCTCTCCATCAAAGAAGTGTGCTTTCACTTATTCTCCATCTTGTTATTTATGAGGATCAAGGGACATAGGTAGTTATTGTTTAGGGCGAAGCAGTTTTCTTTCATTTTTAGAGCGAAAAAAGTACACAGCGGTTTACTTATTTCGTCTAATTAGTAAAATGATATGTACCTGATCAGAGATAATAATTGCATGTGTAACAATAGTATTTTCAGCAAACCGATAGTGTAATTGAAAAACTCTCAATCAGTCGGTAGGTTGAAATATTTCTAGCCGGATGTTGATAGTGTGGTTGACAAAGTATACACTAAATGTGGGCGTGGCCTGTCTCTGTTTTCATACGTCGTCGTACAATCGTCATACTTGTTCTATCAAACTAAAACAAGTTTGGCGGTTATTTTTTTAAATTTAATTATTTCTGAAGTTTTGTAATTGGAGTGCGGCTTTAAGCTTGTGGTTCCTCTGGAGGTCACAATTATTATCCAATTTTTAAAAAAGTTTGATTATATCATCGTTACTTGGTAATGAAGGTTGAGTTCAAATTTCGTCTAAATCTGACCAAAACTGCCGGAAAAGACGACTGCCACTTGTACGAATGGTGTAAAAATATGGTATATCAAGGCTGTGGACCATGGGTTCCATGTCTGCCGTATATGCCGGTCAGGACCTAGGGCTCTGGAAAATGACCTAAACCGTATCAGACCCGTAGGTCATTTTGCATGCCGGAAAAATAGCATATTTTGTGCTAAATCATAAAATATCGGGATACAAGTGTCGTGATGTAAACTGTCAGGTATAATAAAATTAACAGTGTTCAGTAGTCCACAAATTGAAACCACTGACAATCAATTATCCTTGTGTATATTGCTGTACTCACAATCAATGGAGGATCATTATAAAACAGATAAAAAGCTTGACATTTAATCACTTTGATTAACCAAGTTTTGTTTTTTATACGCCCACATTGAAATGTGGTCGTATATTGCCGTCGCCCCCGTCCGTCCGTCCGTCCGTCGGTCCGTCCGTCGGTCCGTCCGTCGGTCCGGCGTCCACAATTGCTTGTGGACGCTCTAGAGGCCAAAGTTAATATCCGATTGACTTTACATTTATACACAGTGTTTAAGGTCATGAGACGAAGAAGCCTATTGATTTTCAGCGATTTCCGATAATAACTGTCAGAGTAATGGCCCTTGATCACTTCAAAAAATATTGTGGACGCTCTAGAGGCTAAAGTTAATAACTCATTGACTTTAAATTTATACACAGTGTTTAAGATCATAAAATGAAGAAGCCTATTGATTTTCAGCAATTTCCGATAATAACTGTCAGATTTATGGCCCTTTATCACTTAAAAAAATCTTGTGGACGCTCTAGAGGCTAAAGTTAATAACCGATTGACTTTAAATTTATACACAGTGTTTGAGGTCATGAGACGAAGAAGCCTATTGATTTTCAGCAATTTCCAATAATTACTGTCAGAGTTATGGCCCTTGATCACTTCAAAAATTCTTGTGGATGCTCTATAGGCCAAAGTTAATATCCGATTGACTTTAAATTTATACACAGTGTTTAAAGTCATGAGATGAAGAGGCCTATTGATTTTCAGCGTTTCCGATAATTACTGACTGAGTTATGGCCCTTGATCACTTTCAAAATTTTGTGGACGCTCTAGAGGCTAAAGTTAATATCCGATTGACTTTAAATTTATACACAGTGTTGAAGGTCATGAGACGAACAAGTATATTGAGTTTCAATGAATTTAGATAACTTGAACAGCATGAAGGAGAACTTTATCAAAGCCAAACAAATTCCAATGATTTTCTGATAATAACATAATGAGTTGTTACTTTTAATCAGATTTTAGTGTATTATATGTTTCATTACCGAAAAAAGTAAAATATGCGACAACTCTTGTTGACTGCCCGGACGAAATAGCTGCTGTGGGCGTATGTTTCGTTGCCTGGCAACCTATGTTTAATTAGTACTGTGACGTGACTTTTCTTAAAACCGAGTTGTTGTTACAGCATATTTGCCGACTTTCATCGCTCGTGCAGCCATATTTACTATGTCAACATCAAACAAATTAAAAAATTTATTTTGATATCTTCAATTGATAACTAGAGTTAACTCATTGAACCCTAGACCTAATTAAGTAACTACCCCTAATCTCCCTGAGCCAATTAACTAGACAATAGCTTATCTCCCTGGAGCTAATTAAAGGATTATCCATTAATCTCATATACAGTAGATTATATAAAATAACACAAAAACTATCATTCCAATCAAAAAATGTTTATATTATCAAATGCAGATATTAAATCCGGCATTACAATGGTATAAATTTAATCAATAATACAAAATAACAACAGAGTTATTATTTAATAAAAAAAACATAAGTAAAAAAACATTCACATTACAAGGTTATAAATTTTGGCAAGTCAATAATTCTTCCTCAAAGGTCTTTTTAAGTCAACAATTTGAAAAAAAAATTAGTCCAAATATATATAATATTATTATAGGTTTAAAATAATTATCAGTGTGTATTTAGCCATTTGGGATTTAATTAAGTTCACAACAGATTGTAAATGATTAGCACTGAGTAAAGTTCAACTCAATGGCACTGTTCTGTTTATCACGTTTCTCCTATTCTTCTCCATTTTCATATTTTTAGCATCGTCACACGTACCGATTTCATTTCATCAGCGATTAACGTGTATAAATTTAATCCGAAAAACAAACTAAATAAATCAAACTCGTTCTTCCCCTTTTCTAATATATTCTTGGCCCATGCTCAGGCCCTAAAAATGACCGACTGGTCACTGGATTTAATGTTGTTTGCCAAACTCGTTATACTGCAAGACGGGCCGCCATGCTGGTTATCGCTGGCCGTCTTCTTCACTCGAAATACCGGGAAAATCACTTCCCACGGCATTAATAATATCGATATCACCATCCAAAATATCTTCGGGTAAAAACCCTTCGAATTCCGAGTCCGTATCACTTTCCATAATGAAGATATTGTAAGAAAACGGTATACCTAAGAAAACGGAGGGCGATAATACGTAACAAAAAACAATATGGCGACCAGTGAAAAGAATTTGACCGCAGAGTTCATGACCTTATAACCCCTAAACTTTTGTTGTGACGTACGCATTTTTGTGTTCATTTATTAGCTAAAACTATATTTGATTGGATAAATTACTTTTAGTTAGCCGATTGGCTTTTATTTAACAATTATGGTTCGAGGAAACAATGCATCAAGAGGACCGCGAATTTAAGTCTCTCGGATATGACACTAATAAGCAGTGGACCGTATATTCAAGCAATCGGTATAAGAGAGGGGTTTAATTGGCCCTTATATTTAAGCAAACGGACCCAATGAGTTAATCATGCGAATGATATATAAAGCTGAAATGTTAGCACGCTTTACATCATTTTAAAATGTTGAAATTCCAAACCTCTCAGAATTACAATTGTCATCAATGAATCCGACCTCCTTTCTTTCATATCGGCCCACGTGAAAGACAAAGTCTGTCTTAAAATCCCGTTACACAAACATTCTCGTGGTTAAGATATAATATTCCTACACAAAGATGTATTGTCAGTGTTTTTTTTTTAATCCTTTTTTTTTTTTAATGTAACAACTGATTCACATTACTTTACTTGACACAATGAACTTTTTACGCTTGCCGCCATGTTTATACGTGTGAAATTATTTGTACATGCTATCGAGTGAAAATACTAGAACGATATTGTTTGAGCTCCCCCAAATATTAAATATTAATACGAGTTAATATATAAATAAGTTTAAAAAGGATGTTAAGTGATGTACATTGAATGACTTTTAATCATTTAAAAGCAATAATCATTCGGAACTACTTTTTGCCGTGCATAGAGAAATAGTCAACAGTCTAACTTGTCCCGTACGCACAGGTTAATTAAAAGATTGTTGGCAGAAATAAAACGCCAAGAATAGTTTTGTGATCGTTCCCAACACTGTCTGCGATGACCATAAAACGTCACATGAACACAAATATCAACTATTTAAGATGTTATACCACAACAGTTCCATTATAAATATGACGAGTATACGGGTGATGTTGTAAAAAAAAAAGGTACGAAAATAGTGTAGGCCTACTTGTGAATGTTTCTTGTCGTTATAATGTTTATATAAATAAATAAATGATAATTGATTACATGTGTTCCTTTATTAAATGGGTGGGTGGGTAAAAATGCAATCGTGAGATTAAATTTTTTTGTGACTGTCCTGGACCCAATTTAACTTTCTGAATTTTGGCCCGATTATACGAAAAATCGCCTTTTTATACGTCCACATATGTTGACGTATTATGCTGTCTGTCTGTCTGTCCGTCCACAATTGTCAGGTCACTATTCCTATCCGATTTTGAAGAAACTTGAAATATAGGTTTATCCCCAAAAGATCTTGGCTGCTTTTGATATTGGCATGTATCAGATCAAACTTCATGGATTATATGGCCCCTACTTGTACAAAAAATCACGTTTTTAGATTGTGGACCCTATATAGAGGTCACAAATTTGAACCCATTTTGATGAAACTTGACATTTATGTTTAAAACCCAAAGATATTGGTTCCTTTCGATATTTGCACCCTAATTTCCTGAATTATATTATGGCCCTTGATTGTCCGAAAAACTATTTTAGCTTGTGGTCTCTCTGGAGGTCACAATTATTATCCGATTTGAAAAACCGTTTCAATATATCACCGGACGAAATTTGCCATACAAAATGGCCGCCGCTCGTACGCGAATACTGTTGAAAAATGGTATTTCAAGGTCGATGACCCTGTAGAGGTCCCAATTTTAATTCGATTTTAATGAAACTTGAAATGCATGGTTATAAAAGATCTTGGTTCCTTTCGATATTTGCGCATATCGGATCATAACTTCCTGAATTATGGCCCCTGATTATACGCAAAATTGCCATTGTTTAGCTTTTGTCCCTCTGGAGGTCACAATTATTATCCGAGTTAAAAAATTGTTTGATTAAATCACGGTTACACCCGAAGGAAAGTTGAGTACAAATTTTGGGAATATAAGACATAAATTTCGTACAAAATGGCCGCCATTTGAATGCAAATACTGTTAAAAAATGGTATATCAAGGTTGTGGACCCTGTAGAGGTCCCAATTTTAATTTGATTTTGATGAAACTTAAAATGTAGGGTTATACACCAAAGATCGAGGTTCCTTTCGATATTTGCGCATATCGGATCATAATTTCCTGAATTATGGCCCCTGATTATATGCGAAATTGCCATTGATTAGCTTGGGCCCCATTTGAATGCAAATACTGTTAAAAAATGGTATATCAAGGTTGTGGACCCTGTAGAGGTCACAGTTTTAATTCGATTTTGATGAAACTTGAAATGCATGTTTTTAACCTCAAGATCTTGGTTCCTTTTGATATTTGCGCATATGGGATCGTAACTTCCTGAATTATGGCCCCTGATTATATGCAAAATCGCCTTTGTTTAGCTTGTGGTCCCTCTGGAGGTCACAATAATTATTATTATTCGATTTAAAAAATTGTTTGATTATATCACCGTTACACCCTAAGGAAGGTTGACTTCAAATCGGACCAAAATTGATATACAAAATGACTGCCGATTGTACACGAATATTGTTAAAAAATGGTATTTCAAGGTTGTTGACCATGACATGTAACAAATAAACGAGTCGAACATATATATATATATATGTATATATAAAGCTAGAAATCAATCAAATAACAAGGGGGGATAAATACACATGTGTTTCTATTAGGACTCTTTTGTAATGGAGTCTACAATGTTTAAACTATCATAATTTGTAAACAAGGCCGAAGGTGTAGCAGATGATTTTAATTTGCTACCCTTGTAAAATGACGTGATTATTATTATTATTATTATTATTATCCATAGAGGGCTATGCAAATATTGAGTAAAAATCAAGCTTTAGACCCTGTTGTGAAAAACCATGCGAACCTTGAATATTAATGTGACCACAACTGTAAAATTGCAGATGTTTATCCATTATATAGCACTTATGATTTTTGCAAATTTTTAGTTTAGATTTTATGGTTACCATGGTTACCAATGGGTTTCAAAATGGCTGCTATTTTATTGTCATAAATGAAATATTGGTTTTATTCATGCCATTAAAATTTTCAATATGTGCAGGAATAAAGCTATATTGGTTACCAATGGGTTTCAAAATGGCTGCTATTTTATTGTCATAAATGAAATATTGGTTTTATTCATGCCATTAAAATTTTCAATATGTGCAGGAATAAAGCTATATTGATTTTTAGCATGATATATATGTCTTTTGTAAGAATATTATAGGTTTTTGGGGGAAAGTCACTAAATTGTGATAATAATGTATTTTTTATACTCCACATTCATAATGTGAACGTATTATGCCGTCGCCCCTGTCTGTGTGTGTGTGTGTATGTATGTATGTAGTATGTAGGTGTGTGTGTGTGTGTATGTCTTTGTGTCGCCTACAGGGCGCAATTCTTCATGAATTTTCTTCAAACTTTGTATACTTATTCCTTATACCCTAAGGAAGATGCCTATCGTTTTTGGTGCATGCCCGCCCCCCCGGGGCAGATCCACGCCCATTTCTAGTATTTGTTTGTTTGTCGTCTACAGGCCACATTTCTTAACTTATAAATCTTGAAACTTTGCATACACATTCTTTGTACCCTAAGGAACATCCCTATCATTTGGGGTGCATGCCCAGCCCCCAGGGGCAGAGCCACGCCCATTTTCTTTTCGTGTGTCTTTGTGTCTCCTACAGGGCGCAATTCTTACTGGATTTTCTTCAAACTTTGTATACTTATTCCTTATACCCCAAGGAAGATCCCTATTGTTTTTGGTGCATGCCCGACCCCCCGGGGCAGAGCCACGCCCATTTCTAGTATTTGTTTGTTTGTCGTCTACAGGCCACATTTCTTAACTTATAATCTTGAAACTTTGCATACACATTCTTTGTACCCTAAGGAACATCCCTATCGTTTGGGGTGCATGCCCAACCCCCAGGGGCAGAGCCACGCCCATTTTCTTTTTGTGTGTCTTTGTGTCGCCTACAGGGCGCAATTCTTACTGGATTTTCTTCAAACTTTGTATAATTACTCCTTACATGATCCATATTGTTTTTTGGTGCATGGCTGACCCCCAGGGGCAGAGCCACACCCATTTTCTTTTCTTATGCCTTTGTGCCGCCTACATGGCGCAATTCTTCATGGATTTTCTTCAAACTTGGTATACTTATTCCTTATACCCCAAGGAAGATCCCTATTGTTTTTGGTGCATGCCCGACCCCCCGGGGCAGAGCCACGCCCATTTCTAGTATTTGTTTGTTTGTCGTCTACAGGCCACATTTCTTAAGTTATAATCTTGAAACTTTGCATACACATTCTTTGTACCCTAAGGAACATCCCTATCGTTTGGGGTGCATGCCCAACCCCCAGGGGCAGAGCCACGCCCATTTTCTTTTCGTGTGTCTTTGTGTCGCATACAGGGCGCAATTCTTACTGGATTTTCTTCAAACTTCGTATAATTACTCCTTACATGATCCATATTGTTTTTTGGTGCATGGCCGACCCCCAGGGGCAGAGCTAACCCATTTTCTTTTCGTATGCCTTTGTGCCGCCTACACGGCGCAATTCTTCATGGATTTTCATCAAACTTTGTATACTTATTCCTTATACCCCAAGGAAGATCCCTATTGTTTTTGGTGCATGCCCGACCCCCCGGGGCAGAGCCACGCCCATTTCTAGTATTTGTTTGTTTGTCGTCTACAGGCCACATTTCTTAACTTATAATCTTGAAACTTTGCATACACATTCTTTGTACCCTAAGGAACATCCCTATCGTTTGGGGTGCATGCCCAACCCCCAGGGGCAGAGCCACGCCCATTTTCTTTTCGTGTGTCTTTGTGTCGCCTACAGGGCGCAATTCTTACTGGATTTTCTTCAAACTTTGTATAATTACTCCTAACATGATCCATATTGTTTTTTGGTGCATGGCCGACCCCCAGGGGCAGAGCCACACCCATTTTCTTTTCGTATGCCTTTGTGCCGCCTACACGGCGCAATTCTTACTGTATTTTCTTAAAACTAAGTCTTTACACCCTAAGGATGATCCATATTGTTTTTTTAGTGCATGCCCGACCCCCAGGGACAGAGCCACGCCCATTCCTTGTATTTATTTGTTTGTCGTCTACAAGCCCCATTTCTTAACTTATCATCTTAAAACTTTAAATACTTATTCTTTGTACCATGAGGAACATCCCTATCATTTGGGGTACATGCCCAATCATGCCCGACCCGCCCCCCAGGGGCAGAGCCACGCCTATTCCTTGTATTTATTTATTTGTTTGTCGTCTACAAGCCACATTTCTTAACTTATCATCTTGAAACTTTATATACTTATTCTTTGTACCCTAAGGAACATCCCTATCATTTGGAACATCCTTATCATTTGGAGTAGGCCCTACGTTCCCTACCCCCAGAGGCGAGCCACGCCCAATTTTTGTATTTACAGGTCGCAATTCTTAACAAAACCGCTCGGTACTTGGCATATGTATTCCTTATTGCCTTAGGGAGTCCACTATTGATTTTGGTGAATGTCTCAACCCCCATAAGCAGAGTCACGCCCACTTTTTGCCTTTGGAATGTGAAAGGCACAATTCTGAATGCATTATCTTGGTATACTTTTAAGTTATATCTAAGGACAGGAACTATTGATGTTGATGCATGACCCTCAACGCTAAACAAACCAAAAGCCTAGCCTTTTTGACAAAGTACCTTATCAATCAAGGCAGAATTGGAATGTGGACGTATATTTTAGCGTTAGCGTTATGTTTCTAAAAATAATAAAACGAAAACGAGTTTTTAATAACATTAAAATAAACATAAAATAATTATTTCGAAAATAACAATAATATATACCAAAATATTCACATTAAGATTGCCATGGTAACCAATTTGACCAAATCACCTACGTCTATATGGCAGCGATCCACGTGTTGTTGTGAGTGCGTGCGCGACTGTATAAAAGCAGACGAAAAATCTTCGCCGGGCCTTCCTTTTTTGTATCTTTATTTTGTGACAAACATCCGAATTTCCATCAAAAGAACAGCCCCAAATTATAGTATAATCACAACCAGAATCCAAAATAGACGTCATCGGTATCGGAATTCACGGCTAAATTCAGCCGAAGTCTTTTTGTTGTGAAGGACGCCATTCCTCGGCTATTCTGACTATTGATGGTTGTTCCGTCAATAGAGGAACCCCCTTCGTAATAAAAACTCGTGTTATACACCATCTAAGATTAAAACCATGCTTTTACAGGGGAGTAAACCAGGTTAAATAAACTTCCCGACTATAGTCGGGTCCCTCTCTGACAGACTATAAAATTATCCCGACTATTGTCGGGATTAGCTCAGGAAGGGTTAACATTTCATTGATAATTAGATCAGGACCACTGGATTTGTTTCTTCTAAGGTTTCTAAATGCGGAACGGACTTCAGAGGCAGTGATTTCTCTATTTAAAGCAGTATTTAATTATGCATTTTTTACTTTATTTTCAAACTGTATATTTAATTTATTATCATCTGATAATGTGGTATCCTCCTTTACATCAAATAAGAAATTGAAATGTTCTTCCCAGTTTTTGAGAGAGATGTCTTCATTATCATTTTTATTATTGTCTTTAATAAGGGAGTTCACGAGTGACCAATATTCTTTGGGATTATTTGTTTGTAAATCATTTAATTTATTGAGAACAGATTGTTGTTAGGGTCGTTATTAAAGTTATGTTGTGCTTGAAGCATATCATGTTTGAGGATTCTACAATTTTTATCAAACCATTTGTTTTTTTTACTATTATTTTTTACCTCAACAAGTTTGACACATGACTTGGTTGCATCTAGAAGAATTTTTGAAATGTTATTTGAGGCTCTTTGTACATCATCTTAATTCTCACCAGAACGGTGTCATCATAAAATTATTTATATGTGACCTATATGCCGGTTTTTGCAATTCTCGTTGTCGGGCTTTGCTCCTGTTTGCTCACTACATTTATTATTTTAGCTTTTTCCGAGTTTCTGTCCGGATTGACGCCCTTATTGTTAAAATTATTTGACGTTCTAACACCTGACGTCTACTGACTGACTATCGCCATTGAAGAGACGACCCCTGTCACGATCGGTCGCATTTTTTTGTTACGTCTCTTTGTAAATCATTTAAGTGAAGCCTGTACCAAAACAGGCCCAGGACTGTACAGCGCAGTGGACGCTTACGGCTGGCCCCTGGATCCATTCACTTGATTTGATAATTGTTTAGTTTTTGCAATGTCTATTTTCTGTTTGTTTGTTTTGCGTGTAGTGCAGTCCTCCTGCATTTACTATTAATATATATATAATAATCACATATGGTAACAATACTCACTAGAAATATATATATAGTTAACGGTTTCACACTCTACTGGCGTCGGTCCAGTTACTGACGCAAATCAAAGATAACTGGTGGCTTCACTCAGATAGTGAGGGGATCTTCATTAGTGGCGTTTTCTTAATTAGTCACGTTTTTCTCAATTTCTCCCGCATGCAACCGACAAGTGATATAGTCGGCTTAACTCACATTTGTTTTAATACAGTAGAACTTGCTACGGCGTGCACTCCTAATCAGCGACACCTGCTTCAACGAACACCCAAAAATCTCCCGGAGCGATTTTTAAGTAATTTAACCCCTACTAAACACGCACCTGTTCAACACGTGCATTGGCACCTATATTAGCTCCCAATCATGCTATTTCATCCATTTAGCAAGCACATCTCGAAGAATCACGTTCTCGCTTGAGCGAACGAGAGTGAACTGTCACGGACAATCACGTTGTCGCTTAAACGAACGATACTGAACTATCTTGACATGACTAACTCGCTTCGCTCGAAATAACTATCACTAATTAACACTAAGAAAGAGTCTGAATTGATAACGCGTGCAACAGGCATCATGATTAATTCCCCCGTCAAAATTCTATTGTTTCAACATTCACTATTTTACTAATAAATTCAACAAAACATCTGCTATTCAACGGCTATTTACGTTCTTTCTTTGTAACACTCCCGCTAATCCCGTGAGTAGTAGATATTAACTGTAACCTCAATGATCAGGTAAAAAGAAAGGTAAAAATAACAATTAACCCGGTATTATCTGGTTATTAATCTTTTGTTTTTTTTAAACGACTAACATGATCATAGTTTTCAAGCATAAATACACATTATTCAATACTGATTGAATAAAATTAAAGGATACAGAGTTGTTTAACAGATATTTTTAGAGCCCCCTATAATATTACATACAGAGTTACATCCCCTGTAAAATCGGAGATAAATTCAGTGAAGGTCTTTTGTCCATGTGCTTTTTTGATAAAATAAATTAATTCATCAATTTTCTTCACAAAAATGGATAAATATTATCAAATGCATCACAATGGTAGACAGTATTATCTAAGGTTGGTACAAAATTCAGCAACGGTCAAATTTATCGATGCAAGTATTGATGTTCGCTCCCAATGCACCCAAGCGTAAGTAATTAATTTATGTCAGCAGAAAAAACACTTATTAAGTGGTGGTGTAATCGCTAAAATAGTTGGGGTGTGAAATACTCAAATTCACAGCATTTTGAAACACTTTTAGACGCTATTATGAAAGTAAAAGAAATATTTGGGGACCTGAGATCCAGTATTACTAAGATGTATATGAGACTACTTTGAATTCACAACCAGATAAAAAGTACATGTATTGTTATTGTTGTCCCCCTCCTTTCGAAGAAAGCAGGGGACTATTAAAATGGGTTCGTCCCTCTGTCTGTCTGTCTGTCTGTCACACTTTCTGGGACACAATAACTCTCGTTCTAATTAAGCTAGAATGTTCAAATTTGGTGTAGGACACCGGATTCTATTTCCAGATAAAGACTGGCGGGTTAAAATTGTTTGAAAACGTATAACATATATTGTGTTAGTTGCTCGGTCCTAAGGTAGGGGATTTTAACACAAATTTAAGCAGTTTTATTCTCAAAAACACTATCGGGTTGACCCTTTAAGTGAGAGTGATGAAACTTGGTGTGTAGTTTCATTACATCAATACCTCGACTGAGTTAGATAATGAGCATGTTCTGCTCATGGTAAGCGGGCGATAAGGAATTTGATTGGTTGAGACAATAAAACTCTCATTCTAATTGAGTTAGAATGTTCACACTTGTCTATTAGGTGATTACCTTGATGGGGTTTGAAGGTGAGCATTTTCTGCTTAGGGTAAACAGAGATAAGCAATTTAATTGGTTGATGCTTATGAAGTTCTGATTAAGTGAGAGTGAGGACACTTGGTGTATAGCTTTAGCTTTATTTAACCGATACATTGACCAAGTTCGATAATCAACAATTTCTGCTGAGGGTAAGCAGAACGATAAGCAATTTGATTGGTCGAGACTTTGGAACACAATAACTCTCCTTCTAATTGAGGTAGAATGTTCACACTTGGTGAAGGCATTCATTATGTGAATGACTTGATGGAGTTCGATGATGAACATTGTCTGCTTAGGGTTAGCAGAAATAAGCAATCTGATTGGTTGATACTTTGGGACACGATAACCTTGGTTGTAATGAAGTGATAGCCATGGTGCAAATTTTCTGCTTCTAATTGAGGTAGAATGTTGAACTTGATGAATGAATGAAATGGGGTTTAAAATCCTACGCTTAAGCACCTAACCAGGGCTAATTGAAGACGGGCATACGCCATACAGTGTGCTATGAGGGAAATTTTGCCTGGGCAGCGGCGCTACGGCCTACTCTTAAGACGAATTCCAACTGCCAAGGGATCTTTTATGTGCACTCTAATTTGTACACGGGACCTCGGTTTTTCGTCCCGTCAGAATGAACTTGATGTAGATGATCATTAGTCGAATGTCTTGACTGAGTTCAATAATTAATATTTTGGGCTAAATCTAAGCAGAGCTAATCAATTTCATTGTTGATGCTTTGGGACAAGATAATCTTGATTCTATCTGATAGAGACGAATTCCAACTGCCAAGGGATCTTTTATGTGCACTCTAATTTGTACACGGGACCTCGGTTTTTCGTCCCGTCAGAATGAACTTGATGTAGATGATCATTAGTCGAATGTCTTGACTGAGTTCAATAATTAATATTTTGGGCTAAATCTAAGCAGAGCTAATCAATTTCATTGTTGATGCTTTGGGACAAGATAATCTTGATTCTATCTGATAGAGAGTGATCAAACTTTGTGTATAGTTTGATTGCTTGATGCTTTTGAAAAAAATAAATGTTTGATTAATTAATATGTGCCATCTTATTATTTTGGGATATCGGCGGGGGACATTGGCCTCACTGTTGGCTTGTTATACTACATAATTAAAATATATATGCAGTCTATATCTTTATTTTTTGTGGTTGGGGTTGGGGCAATATTGTACACCTTTATTTAAAGAGCACCTCCATTAAGCAAGCATTTTGAAATTTCCCTTTGCTGCCTGCTTAATACAAGTTCTACTGTAGTCACGTTATCTTTACATACTGACACAAGTAAGAAATAATAACCAATTAACTTAAATACTCACCTTATGATTATTAGTGACAATTTATAGGAATACTGACGTACGGTGCAAGTACTGATAGGTTTAAGCCATTACTGACAACGCCATATATTTCTCATGAGTTTCTCTGAATAGTGATCACAATTAACTACTACTTTTCCCTCTAAATATCTTATACTTTGGGAAGCTGCACATCAAGAAATCAGAAAGACACTAACTACAACCCTCGCGAATTGTTGGAAGGAAGATAAATCAACACACACTTGGGTTTTATTTAGAAAACCGATCTTCCCCCTCAAGAAGAAGAAATATCACCAATACATACCAGATCGAGGATTATATATTGAAACCTAACCAACACCTTATTTTATGAGATATATTCTAGAACTACCGTATGTTCACTTAGTATATCCTTCTCACATGGCCCTCTTAACTATTTTCGTAGAGGTGACCAACAACCCTTCTTTTTACTCTGAATTTGATCCACCACTCATTATTAACAATCCATAGGAATTAAAACACCAGCTACGTAATGCCTTTTTTATACGCCCACATGGAAATGTGGTCGTATATTGTCGTTGCCCCCGTCCGTCCGTCCACAATTTCTTGTCAACACTCTAGAGGCTAAAGTTCATATCCGATTTACTTTACATTTATACACAGTGTTTAAGGTCATGAGACAAAGAAGCCTATTGATTTTCAGCAATTTCCGATAATTACTGCTAGAGTTATGGCTCTTGATCACTTTGAAAAATCTTGTGAACCATCTAGAGGCTAAAGTTAATATCCAATTGACTTTAAATTTATACACCTTGTTAACGATCATGAGACGAAGTAGTGGCCCTTGATCACTTCAAAGAATCTTGTGAACGCTCTAGAGGCTTAAGTTAATAACTGATTGACTTTAAATTTATACACAGTGTTTAAAGTCATGAAACAAAGAAGCCTATTGATTTTTATACGCCAACATTGAAATGTGTTTAAAAAAATTATAAAACGGCTGCCACTAAAACCATCATTATTTTAATGCAACGTTTGTAAATATTTACCTACGAAACGTTGCATTAAAATAATGATGGTTTTAGTGGCAGCCGTTTTATAATTTTTTTAAACACTATTGTTCCTGCCATATGTATCTAGTTCCAGAACTGAGATCACCATTGACATCTTCATGATTGGTTTTTGTGTACAACTTTTTATATTCGGATATTTCACATTGAAATGTGGTCGTATATTGTCGTCGCCCCTGTCCGTCCGTCCGTCCGTCGGTCCTAGAGGCCAAAGTTAATTTCCAATTGACTTTAAATTTATACACAGTGTTTAAGGTCATGAGACGAAGAAGGCTATTGATTTTCAGCGACATCCGATAATAACTGTCAGAGTTAATATCCGATGGACTTTAAATTTATACACAGTGTTTAAGGTCATGAGACGAAGAAGCCTATTGATTTTCAGCGATTTCCGATAATAACTGTCAGAGTTAATATCCGATGGACTTTAAATTTATACACAGTGTTTAAGGTCATGAGACGAAGAAGCCTATTGATTTTCAGCATTTCCGATAATAACTGTCAGAGTTATGGCCCTTTATCACTTCAAAAAATCTTGTGGACGCTCTAGAGGCTAAAGTTATTAACCGATTGACTTTAAATTTATACACAGTGTTTAAGGTCATGAGACGAAGAAGCCTATTGATTTTCCGCAATTTCCAATAATTACTGTCAGAGTTATGGCCCTTGATCACTTCAAAAATTCTTGTGGATGCTCTAGGGGCCAAAGTTAATATCCGATTGACTTTCAATTTATACACAGTGTTTAAAGTCATGAGATGAAGAGGCCTATTGATTTTCAGCATTTCCGATAATTACTGACTGAGTTATGGCCCTTGATCACTTTCAAAATTTTGTGGACGCTCTAGAGGCTAAAGTTAATATCCGATTGACTTTAAATTTATACACAGTGTTGAAGATCATGAGACGAACAAGTATATTGAGTTTCAATGAATTTAGATAACTTGAACAGCATGGAGGAGAACGTTATCAAAGCCAAACAAATTCCAATGATTTTCTGATAATTACATAATGAGTTGTTACTTTTAATCAGATTTTAGTGTATTAAATGTTTCATTACCGAATAAAGTAAAATATGCGACAACTCTTGTTGACTGCCCGGACGATTTAGCTGCTGTGGGCGTATGTTTCGTTGCCTGGCAACCTATGTTTAACAATTTCCGATAATAACTGTCAGAGTTATGGCCCTTGATCACTTTTAAAAATTTGTGAATTCTCTAGAGGCTAAAGTTAATATCCGAATGACTTTAAATTTATACACAGTGGTGAAGGTCATGAGACAAACATTGAGTTTGAATGAATTTTGATAACATGGAGGAGAACTTTATCACAGCCAATTGGGTCAAGGACAGTCACAAAGAAACTTAATCTCACGTCGGCATTAATACCCACCCACCCCTTTAATAACGGAATCAATCATCATTTATTTATTTATACATAAACATTATAATGACAAGAAACATTCACAAGTAGGCCTACACTATTTTCGTACTTTTTTTACAACATCACCCGTATACTTGTTGTATTTATAATAGAACTGTTGTGGTATAACATCTTTAAATAGTCGATATACGTGTTCATGTGACGTTTTATGGTCATTGGAGACAGTGTGCTCTACCAGAGCCGACTTTCTAAAATTTTGGGAACAATCACCAAACTATTCTTGGCGTTATATTTCTGACAACGATCTTTTAATTAACCTGTGCGTATGGGACAAGTTAGACTGTTGACTATTTCTCTATGCACGGCAAAAAGTAGTTCCGAATGATTATTGCTTTTAAATGATTAAAAGTCATTCAATGTACATCAATATTTATATATTAACTCATATTAATATTTGGGGGAGCTCAAACAATATCGTTCTATAATAATTTCAAACGTATCAACATGGCGGCGAGCGTAAAAAGTTCATTGTGTCAAGTAAAGTAACGTCAATCAGTTGCTACATAAAAGAAATCAAAAGGATTTTTAAAAAAAACACACCGACAATACATCTTTGTGTAGGAATATTATATCTTAACCATGGGAATGTTTGTGACGGGATTTTAAGACAGACTTTGTCTTCCATGTGGGCCGATGTGGAAGAAAGGAGGTCGGATTCATTGACGACAATTGTTATTCTGAGAGGTTTGGAATTTCAACATTTTAAAATGATGTAAAGCATGCTAACATTTCAGCTTTTATGTATTATTCGCATGATTAACTCTAGTTATCAATTAAAGAAACAAAGTAAATTTTTTAATTTGTTTGATGTTGACATAGTAAATATGACTGCACGAGCGATGAAACTCGGCAAATATGTTGTAACAACAACTCAGTTTTAAGAAAAGTCACATAGTACTAATTAAAAAACAAGACTCGGTTAATTAAAGTGATTAAATGTCAAGCTTTTAATCTGTTCGATATTGATCCTCAATTGATTGTGAGTACAGCAATATACACAAGGATAATTGATTGGCAGTGGTTTCAACTGAACACTGTTATTTTTATTATACATGACAGTTTACATCACGACACGCACGGAGATTCTTTGTATCCCAAGATTTTATGATTTAGCACAAAATATGCTATTTGTCCGGCATGCAAAATGACCTACGGGTTTGAGCCGGTTTAGGTCATTTTCCGGAGTCCTAAGTCCTGACCGGCATATACGGCCGACATAGAACCCATGGTTACCGCCACAGCCATCTTATGTTTTGTACACAATTAAATTTAACAATTCTTGTTTTCTTAATAATCCCTTATTTGAACAATCTTTACTTTAATCATCTTGTCAATCATATTAAATTTAACAATCCTTTGTATATTTCTATTTATAACCATCAATCATTGTACTTAAATTTATAAATCCTTTGACATCGCCCCTATTATTCCTATAAAAAGGTGTCGCAGGATTACCAAAATATCACTTGAAAAAGGGTATTGCCACCCCAAACATTGTGTTAATAAATCATCTCAACTACCTTTAGACTATTTGTCATACTGTTGTACGGGGATTGTAATTTTACTTATTTACTCCTACGGCCCCCGCCAGTATAAGTACTTGATCCAGTATCCAGATAGATGCCGAAGGCTGCCCAGCTTTAATACAGTTTGAAGGGAGTGTTCGTCATCCAATTTGTCTTTTCCTATTTATATTTATATCCCCAAGATCTCGATTCCTGTTGACATTTGGGCATATCAGACCATAACTGCCTAGATTATGACCCTTTATTGTACAAAAAAATCACAGTTTTAGCTTGTGGACCCTTTATTTTTAGATGTCAATTTTTTTTCTAATTTTAAAAACCATTTAAATATATCACTATTTCATCATAATGAAGGTTGAGTTCGAATTTTTGAAACTGCCTGACAAAATGGCAGCTCCTGGTAAAAGTATTGTGGGCATATCCTGCATGGCAACCACTGGATTGTTGTAAATGCTCGTATTACCTAAAAGAATGAATATGTGACAAACTTTGTGAACTGCTCAACCTTGGGTGAACTACTATTGTTGTTTGTTTTATTGCCTGGCAACCTATCTTTTGTTATTTTGTTTACGGTCGATCATGATCTCACATTAATTTCTTTTAATAGGAACATTTACGGCGGCATACAGGAGAAACCCCCTTTGAGTGTACTGACTGTCCATTGAAATTTAAAACAAGAAATACCTATAAAAGACATCTAAAAACAAGACATGGTAAATTATTAACAGCAGGAGGCATTTATCTTTTAAGTAAGGAAGAATTCATGAAAGTGCGAACTAAACCATATAAAAAAGTTCCAGGTTCTGGGAATAAAGATGAAGATTCAGAGTCTGAATCAGCGTCAGGATCTGACGGGGAGGCAGGAGTATCAGAGGAAGAAAATGAAATGATTGTTAGTCTACCAATGGCATTTAACTAGGAAAGTGCTCAGTGTTATGTTAAAAAGCAATTCATACTATAATGCAGCGACATGTTTATGTGGTTGTATATTGTCATCCCACCTGTCCGTCCACAATTTATTTATGGACACTCTACAGGTTATAATTTTTATATGATTTTGACAAAACTTGAAATATAGGTTTATCTTCCAAAGACCTTGGTTCCTTTCGATGTTGCGATGTATTGGACTGTACTTCATGGATTGTATGAAAAATCATGTTTTTAACTTGTTGACACTCAACAGGTATCATTTTTATACGCCCACATTTTCATGTGGACGTATTATGTCTTCGCCCCTGTCTGTCCAAAATTGTTTGTGGACTCTCTACAGGTCACAATTCTTACCCGATTTTGACGAAACTTGAAATATAGGTTTATCCCCAAAAGATTTTGGCTGCTTTTGATATTGGCATGTATCGAATAAAAACTTTATGGATTATGGCCCCTGATTGTACGGAAAAAAAACTTTTTAGCTTGTGGATCCTGTAGAGGTCACCATTTTGAACAGAAACTTGACATGCATGTTTATAACCGAAAGATCTTGGTTCCTTTCGATATTTGCGCCTATGGAGGCAGACCACCATTAAATTTCACACTCTCGGTACCCACAAATTGTAGTTTGTCTATTTATAGCAATTCTCTCTCCTTCTCTTCCATTGCATGGACATTTTTGTTGATTTGTTGGTCTAGAATGGAAGAAGAGTGTTTGAATTAATATTTTCTGCCAGGTTTTGGTAAATTTAGTGCAAAGATATGGTCATTTGTTCCTCTCTCTGTCTATAGTGAAAAGCATTCAGCCCAACGAAAATTTGGGGAAAAGTTGGAGGCGGGCAAAGAGGCCAGAATTAACATTGAAGTCAATGGGGAAATTAATGGTGGTCTGCCTCCTATATGTAAACAATCTGACAGTGGACGAAAGGCCTGAATTTGATGATATTATCTCTAAATTGCCAGAAAATGTGATATATGATATTTTGATAATAAAAAAAGTGAAATGGTAAAATTTCAAAAATATTGGACAAATTTGTGAGGAAATTTGGTGATTTTAGTCAAAATTTGGTGATTTTCAGTGTTTATATAAATTTTAAAAATTAGTGGAAAATATTTTAATGTATAATGTTTACTTTTTATGCACCATAAATGTTAGACGGGAAGAAAGTACAATAATTTCACTCAATTTTGCCTAAAAATCATGAAAATTTGCCTGAAAATCTACAGATTCCCCCCCCAATACTGCTGTCAAAATTTTAATTATTCATCTGTTGTAAAATGCAACAAATTGTGTTGCATGGTTTTATTTCCTTTGTTAAATAACTTGGAAAGGATCCATGTGTTTGTCAGATATTACAAAAAGTATCCATGTGTTTGTCATAAATCTAAAAATTGAGAAATTTAGTCTAATTATGTACTGCTGAGGTATGTTAGAATTTCCAAACCATCTACAGTAGAACTTGCTACGGCGTGCACTCATAATCAGCGAACACTCGCTTCAACGAACACCAAAATATCCCCCCGAGCGATTTTTAAGTAATTTAACCTCTACTAAACACGCAACTGTTCGACGCGTGCAGCGGGCACTTATACTAGCTCCCGATAATGCTATTTCATCCATTAAGCGAGCACATCTTGGAGAATCACGCTCTCGCTTGAGCGAACGAGGGTGAACTGTCACGGACAATCACGTTCTCGCTTAAGCGAACAATACTGAACTGTCTTGACATGACTTACTCACTTGGCTTGAAATAACTACTATCACTAATTAACACTAAAAAAGAGTCTGAATTGATAACGCGTGCAACGGGCATCATGATTAATTCCCCCCGTCAAAATTCTCTTGTTTCAACGGTCACGGTTTTACTAATAAAATCAACAAAACATCGGCTATTCAACGGCCATTGTCGTTCGTTCTTTGTAACACTCCCGCTAATCCCGTGAGTAGTTTATTAATCTTTTGTTTTATTAAACGACTAACCTGACCATAGTTTTCACGCGTAACGACACTGATTGATACTGATTGAATAAAATGAACGGATACCGAGTTATTAAACAGACGTTTTTAGCGCCCCCTATAATATTACATACAGAGTTACATCCCCTGTAAAATCGGGGATAAAATCCGCGAATGTTTTTTGTCCATGATAAAATAATATTAATTCATCGATTTTCGTCACAAAAATGGATAAATATTATCGAATGCATCACAATGGTAGACAGTAGTATCTAAGGTTGGTACAGAATGACAAGTTTACCGAAGTTATGTTCGAGATTTTAGCGACGGTCAAATTTATCAATGCAAGTATTGATGTTCGTTCCCGATTTTATTAATTGGTCGCGTAATAGCTTAAATAGTTGGGGTGTGAAATACTCAAATTCACGGCATTTTGAAACGCTTTTAGACGCTATGATGAAAGTAAAAGAAATATTGGGGGACATGAGTTCCAGTATTACTAACATGTATACGAGACTCCTTTGAATTCACAACTAGATAAAAAGTACATGTTTTGTTATTGTAATACTACACTAATAAAAAATATATGCAGTCTATATACGAGACTCCTCTGAATTCACAACTAGATAAAAAGTACATGTATTGTTATTGTAATACTACATAAATAAAAAATATATGCAGTCTACATCCATTTTTTTTGTGTTAGGGGTTGGGGCAATATATGCAGTCTAAATCTTTATTTTTTTGTGGTAGGGGTTTAGGCAATATTGTACACCTTTATTCAAAGAGCACCTCCATTAAGCAGGCATTTTGAAATTTCCCTTGGGTGCCTGCTGAATACAAGTTCTACTGTATGTGTTTGCAGGGAAATTTCATTTCATTCAGATTGGCTCACCCTCCCCACCCCTTTTCTGGAACATGATATTTGAATATCCAATTGAACATATAGTGACTCGAAAATTTACAGTAATTGGATTTTTTGCTTGAATTTTAACCGGGCATTTTATTTTCCACAAACAAATAGTTACATATAAGATTTCAAGGATTTCTAAGACTTTTTGTTTATGGCCAAACATGTAATTCTATGACAGTTTTTCCAAATGAGCCCACACCCCAAAATTGATGTGTTGTAGATTTGTCTTTTGCAGCTCAATGTTTTACATTTTGGGTGTAAATCTATCATTTGTGGTGATCTTTTAAAATGTGGCACTTACAGAACAATAAAATATTAATTAATTTCAAGTATACCTCTGATTGTTAAAATTATTTAAATGCTGAAATATTCCCATTTTTTGAAGAAAAAAAAGTGTTTTGTGACCCTTTATTAGAGTGGCTGGTTATCACCTGAATACTGCATTTCTTTTGTCGATTATATCACCGTTACACCCTAAGGAAGGTTGAGTTCAAATTTCGGAAAAATCGGACCCAAATTACCATACAAAATGGCCGCCGTTCGTACGCGAACACTGTTTAAAAATGGTATATCAAGGTTGTGGACCCTGAAGAGATCACAATTTTAATTAGATTTTGATGAAACTTGAAATGCATGGTTATAACCCAAAGATCTTGGTTCCATTAGATATTTGCGCATATCGGATCATAGCTTCTTGAATTATGGCCCCTGATGATACGCAAAATCACCTTTGGTTAGCTTGTGATCCCTCTGGAGGTCACAATTATTATCCGCTTTAAAAAATCGTTTGAATATATCACTGTTACACCCTAAATGGTTATAACCCAAAGATCTTGGTTCCTTTCAATATTTGCGCATATCGGACGTAATTTCCTGAATTATGGCCCCTGATTGTCCAAAAATCACCTAATTTAGCTTGTGGTCCCTCTGGAGGTCACAATTATTATCCGATTCAAAAAAGCGTTTAATTATACCGCCGTTACATCCTAAGGCAGGTTGATCAAAATTGCCATACAAAATGGCCGCCGTTTGAACGGTAATACTGTTAAAATATGGTATATCAAGATTTTGGACCCTGTAAAGGTCACAATTTTAATTCTATTTTGATGAAACTTGAAATGCATGGTAATAACCCAAAGATCTTGGTTCCTTTCTATATTTGCGCCTATCAGAACGTAATTTCCTGAATTATGACCCCTGATTGTCTGAAAAATCACCTATTTTAGCTTGTGGTCCCTCTGGGGGTCACAATTATTATCAGATTTAGAAAATCAAATTTGCCATACAAAGTGGCCACTGTTTGTATGCAAATACTGTTAAAAAATGGTATATCAAGATTGTGGACCCTGTAGAGGTCACAATATTAATTCAATTTTGATCAAACTTGAAATGCATGGTAATAACCCAAAGATCTTGGTTCCTTTCGATATTTGCGCATATCGGATTGTAATTTCCTGAATCTTGGCCCCTGATTAAACGCAAAATTGCTTTTGTTTAGCTGGTGGTCACAATTTTAATTCAATTTTGATCAAACTTGAAATGCATGTTTATAACCCAAAGATCTCGATTCCTTTCGATATCAAATTGTAAATTAATGAATAATGGCCTTTGATTGTAGGAAAAATCACTTTCGGTATTGCTTGTTCTCTATCCATCTCTCAAAAAAGTGGGCGTATCCTGCCTTGCAGTGCCAGCCTATCTTTTTAGTTGTTGGACATTTAGCTTTTTACTATGTTGACTAAAATATATTATATTTGAAATTTTTTTCATACACATAAGCATTTATGCTTCTTTTTTGTACTATCTGATTTGTAAATATGTATACATGTATATAATGTACTTCTATTATAATTATTTTGAAAAAAAAAAAAATATATAACGAAAATAAAAGTGAAAATATGTATCTTTGAGTAAAACTGAAATCCTCTTCAGACTACAAAAGCATTAGTAAAAAGGTTGAATATCTGATAGGAATATTAGTCAAAAGATGGTTTGCCAGTCAAAAGATGGATTGCCAGGGAAGCAAACATAAACACACTGCAGCTGAGTCATCCGAGCATACGACATTCATAATGTGGACGTATTATGCTGTGGCCGCTGTGTCTGTGGGTTGCCTACGGGGCGCAATTCTTACTGGATTTTATACTTATTCCTTGTTTTTAGTGTGTGTCCGACCCCCAGGGGCAATGCCGCACCAATTTCCAGTATTTGTTTGTGGTCTACAGGCCGCAATTGTTAACATATCATCTTAAAACTTTGCATACTTATCTTTGTACCCTAAGGCACACCCCTGCCCATTTTTATACGCTTTCATGTGGACGTATTATGTCGTCGCCCCTGTCCACAACTGTTTGTTGACTCTCTACAGGTCACAATTCTTGTCGGATTATGACGAAAATTGAAATATAGGTTTATCCCCAAAAGATCTCGGCTGCTTTCGATATTGGCATGTATCGGATCAAAACTTCATGGATTATGGCCCCTGATTGTACGAAAAATCACGTTTTTAGCTTGTGGACCCTATAGAGGTCACAATTTTGAACCGATTTTGATGAAACTTGACATGCATGTTTATAACCCAAAGATCTTGGTTCCTTTCGATATTTGCGCCTATCGGAACGTAATTTCCTGAATTATGGCCCCTGATTGTCCGAAAAATCACCTATTTTAGCTCGTGGTACCTCTTGAGGTCACAATTATTATCCGATTTGAAAAACCGTTCGATTATATCACCGTTACAACCTAAGGAAGGTTGAGTTCAAATTTCGGAAAAATCGGACCCAAATTACCATACAAAATGGCCGACGTTCGTACGCGAACACTGTTTAAAAATGGTATATCAAGGTTGTGGACCCTGTAGAGATCACAATTTTAATTCGATTTAAGATGAAACTTAAAATACATGGTTATAACCAAAAGATCTTGGTTCCTTTCGATATTTGCGCATATCGGATCATAACTTTCTGAATTATGGCCCCTGATTATACGCAAAATCGCCTTTGTTTAGCTTGTGGTCCTTCTGGAGGTCACAATTATTATCTGATTAAAAAAATCGTTTGATTATATCACCGTTACGCCCTAAGGAAGGTTGAATTCGAATTTCGGACAAATTGGACCAAAATTGCCATACAAAATGGCCGCCATTCGTACGCGAATACTGTTTAAAAAATTGTATATCAAGGTTGTGGACCCAGTAGAGGTCACAATTTTAATTTTCGATTTTGATGAAACTTGAAATGCATAGTTATAACCCAAAGATCTTGGTTCCTTTCGATATTTGCGCATATCGGATTGTAACTTCCTGAATTATGGCCCCTGATTATACGCAAAATCGTCTTTGTTTAGCTTGTGGTCCCTCTGGAGGTCACAAATATTAACCGATTTAAAAAATCGTTTGATTATATCACCGTTACAACCTAAGGAAGGTTAACTTCGAATTTCAGTAAAATTCGGAACAAAATTGCCATACAAAATGGCCGCGGCTTGTACGCGAATACTGTTATAAAATGGTATATCAAGGTTGTGGACCCAGTATAGGTCACAATTTTGATTCAATTTTGATGAAACTTGAAATGCATGGTTATAACCCAAAGATCTTGGTTCCTTTCGTTATTTGCACATATCAGATCATAACTTCCTGAATTATAGCCCCCGATTGTCCGAAAAATCGCCTATGGTCCCTCTGGAGGTCACGATTATTATCCGATTCAAAAAAACGCTTGACTCTATCACCGTTACACCATACGGAAGGTTGAGTTTGAATTTCAAGGAAATCGGACCATAATTGCCAGACAAAATGGCCGCCGTTTGTACGCTAAGTAATAGTGTTAAAATATGGTATATCAAGGTTGTGGACCCAGTATAGGTCACAATTTTAATTCCTTTGTTAAATAACTTGGAAAGGATCCATGTGTTTGTCAGATATTGAAAAAATATCCATGTGTTTGTCAGAAATATAAAAATTACGAAATTTAGTCTAATTATGTACTGCTCTGAGGTATGTTAGAATTTCCAAATCATGAGTGAACTGCATTTTGCTGCAGTGTTCCTCTGACTTAACACAATTTTAATCTTTTAAAACCTGAAATTGTTGCATTTCCCTTCTCGAGAAAATAAAATCTATGTGTTTGCAGGGAAATTTCTCCATCTTCATTTCATTCAGACTGGCTCACCCTCCCCACCCCACCCCTTTTCTTGAACATGATATTTGGATATCCAATTGAACATATATTGACTCCAAATTTACAGTAATTGGATTTTGTGCTTGAATTGTAACCGGGCATTTTATTTTGCACAAACAAATAGTTACATATAAGATTTCAAGGATTTCTAAGACTTTTTGTTTATGGCCAAACATGTAATCCTATGACAATTTTTCCAAATGAGTCCACACCCCAAAATTGATGTGTTGTAGATTTGTCTTTTGCAGCTTAATGTTTTCCATTTTGGGTGTAAATCTATTATTTGTGGTGATCTTTTAAAATGTGGCATTTACAGAACAATAAAATATTAATTAATAGCTTTTTCATACTCCTTTTATGCTATGAATTATGTCAAAACTCACTATTTCCACCTCATTTTGTCAGGAATTTGATTTGAAAATTAAAACAACATGATTCCACAAAATTTTTTACACTATGTAATTTCAAGGATACCTCTGATTGTTAAAATGTTTAAATTCTGAAATATTCCCATTTTTATACGCCCACATTTTCATGTGGACGTATTATGTCGTCGCCCCTGTCCGTCCGGACGTCCGTCCACAATTGTTTGTGGACTCTCTACAGGTCACAATTCTTGTCGGATTTTAGTGAAACTTGAAATATAGGTTTATCCCCAAAAGATCTCGGCTGCTTTCGATATTGGCATGTATCGGATCAAAACTTCATGGATTATGGCCCCTGATTGTACGAAAATTCACGTTTTTAGCTTGTGGACCCTATAAAGGTCACAATTTTGAACCGATTTTGATGAAACTTGACATGCATGTTTATAACCCAAAGATCTTGGTTCCTTTCGATATTTGCGCCTATGGACTCAGACTAGTAATTATTTGCCCATTGACTTCAATGTTAAATGGGTGTAACATCACAGGCTGTAACTTTTTGCTCAACATTCCGTTGGTTCCAATCTTTTTAGGCACAATGGGGACCACATTTGGCAATCACCTCATCATAAACTTGTAGGGGCTCTATGGTTTGGATTTTTTGCTACAGGGATTTGAAGTTGCCTGGGGTGAAAATCTCACTTCCTATACATTTGATTACTCCGCAGAAAGACATTTTACAACCCCATCCCTCCGCTGTAATATCACCAGTATTACCCAAAACTGCTATAAAATTGCAAATTTGATCCCTTTTCTCCTATTCTAGACCAAAAAGTCAACCCAAAAATGCAGGAAGAGGGGAGAAAAAAAATTCAGGGAAAAATTGTCTATTAATAACTCGCACTACATTCGTCCATCATGAAAACTAGGCAAATAATTACTAGTCTTAGTCCTATATACCTCACATGTTCTTGCTGTTTGAACAAATCTGTGGTTATCTAATAAACAAACATATATGCAATGCCCTGGCCAAAGAGTATGAAAATCCATGCATTTGCAGATGCGCAGTGCAGCATTCTACAATCACTATAGTGCATCAGAAAACTGCGGAAATTCAGATAGAAATTTGAAAGCACGTAAATTTTGAATTCCACACAACATCTTTATTTTTGAACATAAATGCATTATGTAAAAAGATGAGATAAATTCAATATAATTCCATCACGGAAATACTTTAAAACAGTAATCATGATGCAATATTAGACTTTTTATCACTTTCATCGAAAACCACAGTTTTTTCTCTGTTAACGTAGCTGCAAATGTTAAATTGTGGCCAAATTTAAGATGTTGAAACAAGCAGTGCTTATCAATTTTAAAATATCTCCTATATAGCTGTATTTCCATGGGATAAGTAAGTTGAAATAATCTGATAATGTAACACTACAAGAGTTTCTTCATCCCCACCCCCCAGTATGGAATCTGGTACATTGTTGACCAATCATGGGTCTCCCTGTTCACTCTGGCCTGTCAAATGGTTTACAAGGGCAATGGTGCCTACAACTTTCCTGACCAAGACATATGCACAACCGTCAACACACAAGCCATTTATGTTATCTTCTAATATGAGAGGCCATGATAAACACATGGGTGTCCTTTATCGGGCTCGGAAATGAAGTCATCACCAAAAAGCAAAGTTTACAGAGGTCCTCGGTTGGAGCCCAAACTGAATTCGATTTGCCCTCCACTTCCACCACAGGTGTCATAGAGATCCGGGATGAAATTAATATGCATTGAGATCATCGTTCTACTGAAGCCAGTCCAGGAAGTCATCAGGGTTTGCGATGTAGACCTGAAATGTTAAATTTGGAAGAGAGTGAGAATTCTGGGGAGAATACTATCCAGGGAAATGGACCTTTGACACCCAGAAAATGGTCAAAATGTGCAATTCTGTCATTCAGTTACATGCCAAGGGGAGTAGAAAGGCCTGTGCAGTACCAAATCCCCCCCCCCCGTTAGTGAGCAGAAGTGGGGATCAGGTTGGCTGCACTTCGAAAAGTGGTGTATGAAATCCACATTTATCTCACCTGTTTTGCTTCTTTTTTTTAAATACTTGTGTTTGCTAAGGTCAATCAATCCACTCTATGAAATATTACCCATGGCACCTGAAATGATAGATAGCTGGGGATAAATATGCAATAAAAAAACAGTGAGAAAATACGAAAGAAAAAAAAATGGTTGCAACTGGAAATAAAAATAAACCTCTTTATTTCTAGGGAACATCCAATCACTGGCTCTCCAACAAGAAACCAGTAAACAGTCAGAAAAGTCAGTAAAAAAATGAAAAAAAAATGAGTGTCACACAAGTCTAAGCCAATCTCAAAGGCAGATACCATGTTTTTGAGGTTCAGTCTAAATATTGAGGCCAGCTGCAGGTATGGTCAAAAGTCACATGGGAGTGAATTTTGGAGTGTACATGTTAACATTTCATTGTATGATGTCAAAACATGTCATGTCTAAATATTAAGGCCAACTGCAGACTTGGTTCAAGGTCACATGTAAATAGGGTTGTGGCCACATGATATTTTGGCAAGATTGTGGGTTGGGGCTAGGGTCAGGACTAGCTGTCTTGGCATAGGCCTACGCCAAATGCTTTTTGACGAGAATATTCGATTAAATCATAAATGCGACAGTAGAAATATGCCTTTTTGAAAAAAAAACACGTGCCACTAGCTAACTAGTACTAAACTAGAAACATTGTAATACAATTCAGTGTTTTGATGACGTACATGCAACAAAATGTAAACATTAAGGCCTACGGTCCCTGAATTCACACTCTATCAACGGAAACCCCAAATAATGGCTATTTTGATATCAGACAGTCAGAAAAATGCCTTGTGAGCAATAAAAAAACAGTATTCTTACCTTTTTTGACACTTCTTATTGAAAAATTCATGAAATAAGTGGTGGAGAACAAATCTCTTTCGGCCATATTTAGTATCATAAGGACTCAGACTAGTAATTATTTGCCCATTGACTTCAATGTTAAATGGCTGTAACATCACTAGCTGTAGCTTTTTGCTCAACATTCTGTTGGTTCCAATATTTTTAGGCACAATGGGGACAACATTTGGCAATCTCCCCATCATAAACTTGTAGGGTTAATATGGTTTGGATTTTTTGCTACAGGGATTTGAAGTTGCCTGGGGTGAAAATCTCACTTCCTATACATTTGATTACTCCGCAGAAAGACATTTTACAACCCCATCCCTCCGCTGTAATATCACCAGTATTACCCAAAACTGCTATAAAATTGCAAATTTGATCCCTTTTCTCCTATTCTAGACCAAAAAGTCAACCCAAAAATGCAGGAAGAGGGGAGAAAAAAATTCAGGGAAAAATTGTCTATTAATAACTCGCACTACATTCGTCCATCATGAAAACTAGGCAAATAATTACTAGTCTTAGTCCCTATTGGAACGTAATTTCCTGAATTATGGCCCCTGATTGTCCGAAAAATCACCTATTTTAGCTCGTGGTACCTCTGGAGGTCACAATTATTATCCGATTTGAAAAACCGTTTGATTATATCACTGTTACGCCCTAAGGAAAGTTGAGTTCCAATTTAGAAAATCAAAATTGCCATACAAAATGGCCGCCATTCGTACGCGAATACTGTTAAAAAATGGTATATCAAGGTTGTGGACCCTGTAGAGGTCACAATTTTAATTTTATTTTGATGAAACTTGAAATGCATGGTTATAACCTAAAGATCTCGGTTCCTTTCGATATTTGCGCATATCGGATCGTAACTTCCTGAATTATGGCCCCTGATTATACGCAAAATCGTCTATGTTTGTCTTGTGGTCCCTCTGGAGGTCACAATTATTATCCGATTTAAAAAATCATTTGATTGTATCACCATTACACCCTAAGGAAGGTTGAGTTCGAATTTCGCAAAAATTCGGAACAAAATTGCCATACAAAATGGCCGCCATGTGTACGCGAATACTGTTATAAAATGGTATATCAAGGTTGTGGAAAAAAAGTCACAGGAAAAAAAGTCACAGTAAAAAAGTCACAGAAAAAAAGTCACAGGAAAAAAAGTCACAGGAAAAAAAGTCACAGGTAAAAAAGTCACAATTTATATTGTTGATAAATGTGAAGAACTTGGCCATGAGATGTTTGTAGAAACGATCGTGACTGATTTCAAAGACAGTATTTTGTGCTCTTTGCTTGTCGTGTTTGGTAGAGACGTGGCAGCCAAAGGATGCTTCTACCACCTGACACAGTCAACCTGGCGACATGTACAGACACTAGGACTAGTACCACCACTACAAGGCCTTATCCTCTCCATGAGAAGACCCCCCCCCCCAATGTTCCCTCCTGAAGTTTGGAACGTACATGATGCAACCATGAACAGTGCCCCCTGTACCAACAACATCTGCGGGGGATGGAACAACAAGTTCTACAATCTTGTCGGCCAACACCATCCATCCATCTGGCGAGTGGTGGAGTGGATCCAGAAGGAATCAGCCACAGTCCAGACTGTCGTCGCCCAGGATGCCATCGGCAATCGACCCGCCAGAAAGGTCAAAAAGAAACTTGTAAAGATGCAGACACAGCTACGAAATCTGTGCAGGGATCGTGTCAGCGGTGCCAAATCCATGCCATTTTTCCTGGGTTTTTTTTACCTAAGCAAATTTGTGACATTTTTACTGTGACTTTTTTTCCTGTGACTTTTTTTCCTGTGACTTTTTTACCTAGGCAAATTTGTGACTTTTATACTGTGACTTTTTTTTTTCGTGCACCCCCAGTGTATAGGTCAATATTTTGATTCAATTTTGATGAAACTTGAAATGCATGGTTATAACCCAAAGATCTTGGTTCCTTTCGTTATTTGCACATATCAGATCATAACTTCCTGAATTATAGCCCCCGATTGTCCGAAAAATCGCCTATGGTCCCTCTGGAGGTCACGATTATTATCCGATTCAAAAAAATGCTCGACTCTATCACCTTTACATCATACGGAAGGTTGTTTGAATTTCAGGGGAATCGGACCATAATTGCCAGACAAAGTGGCCGCCGTTTGTACGCTTATAGTGTTAAAATATGGTATATCAATTTTGTGGACCCAGTATAGGTCACAATTTTAATTCGATTTTGTTGAAACTTGAAATGCATGTTTATAACCTAAAGATCTTGATCTTTTCGATATTTGCGCATATCAAATTGTAATTTAATGAATTATAGCCTTTGATTGTAGGAAAAATCACTTTCGGTTTTCCTTGTTCTCTATCCATCTCTCGAAAATGTGGGCGTATCCTGCCTGGCAGTGCCAGCTTACTATCTTTAAAAAATAAAAAGTGTTTTGTGACCCTTTTATTAGAGTGGCTGGTTATCACCTGAATACAGCATTTCTTTTACATTTATGAATCCATATTTTAATAAATGATTCATACTTCTTACAAGTACATGTGTTTGTGTGTATGTATATAAGCCAGGGATAGAAGAACATGGCTTTTAGCCATATTCCATCAACAGTAGTACTTATGTGGACACAAGTTGGATTTGGTACCACAGAAACATTTTTCAGGGGTGGGCTTACAAGTTTCATTATAGTTCCATACAGCTACCTTCAATGCAACCAATTTGCAGCTTGTCTTCTTGTATATTGGCCAAGGTTTCTTGAAATAAATGCCTTTCACCTCAGATTTTCCAAGAAATTGGGAAATATTGGCATTTTGAGACATACAAAGTGTAAAAAATGGGCCATTTTGTAGAAAAAGGTAAAAGAAAATACAATTTTTGAAAAATATCCCAATATTTTGAATATTGTTGATGAGACTTGTTTGAAACTCTTTAAATCTTTTTGCAGAACTTACATTTTGACAAAATTAAGAAAGAATCTTCAATTCTTGAACAAAAGGCCCATAGACTTGAGCTGCAACCTGGTATACAAAACAGTACATAACTTTAAAGGGTCACCATTTTTTCTGTAATTTTTTTTCTTCAATTCTGTATTATAATAATTTTTCAAAAATAAATGTGAAGCTATAAAGAAAAGAATTTTGATGATATATCAACTTTTAAAACCATATAGGAGGCAGACCACCATTAAATTTCACACTCTCGGTACCCACAAATTGTAGTTCGTCTATTTATAGCAATTCTCTCTCCTTCTCTTTTCTCCCCCTTTGCATGGACATTTTTGTTGATTTTGTGGTCTAGAATGGAAGAAGAGGGTTTGAATTAATATTTTCTGCCAGGTTCTGGTAAATATTCAGGATTTTGAGGCGGAAGGATAACTGAGTTATGAGGTTGGCTACGGTGATATGTACGGCAACTAGGTACATGTTTTGGGTATACTTCTTCAACTTGGTGAATCTCAAGATTTGGGAAAAAGTTGGAGGTGGGCAAAGAGGCTAGAATTAACATTGAAGTCAATGGGGAAATTAATGGTGGTCTGCCTCCATTTGCGCATATCGGATCGTAACTTCCTGAATTATGGCCCCTGATTTCAGGGAAATTGGACCATAATTGCCAGACAAATGGCCGCCATTTGTACGCTAATAGTGTTAAAATATGGTATATCAAGGTTGTGGACCCAGTATAGGTCACAATTTTAATTTAATGATGTTGAAATGCATGTTTATAACCCAAAGATCTCGATTCCTTTCGATATCAAATTGTAATTTAATGAATTATGGCCTTTGATTGTAGGAAAAATCACTTTCGGTTTTGCTTGTTCTCTATCCATCTCTCGAAAATGTGGGCGTATCCTGCCTGGCAGTGCCAACTAACTATCTTTTGGTGATGGCCCAACCCCCAGGAGCAGAGCCATAACATGCCTACCATTTGGGGTGCATGCCCAACCCCAAGGGATGCAAATTGCCCTTGTTTGGCATAACAAATCGTCTGCGCGTGTCTATACAGTAAAATTATATGAACTACCCATTCCAAAAAAAGGGGGGTGTTGCTGTTGCATTGTGGGAGATCCGTGAGCAAGGTTACGAGAAGGCCTTTTTATTTACATAATGGACAGTCTTCGGCCATTATCCATCACTTAATCCATCTATGCTTTTCATCACACATGTATGTTCTTTAAAGGCCTATTCAGTTATTGAAAATTCGCATGACAGAAGCCAAGCCCGATCTTTAAACTAAAGCTTGGCAAACCTCCATAGCTGTATTACCTTCATCCCAGGGGGCTACGTAACGCATACCATCGATGCTGTCCAAACACTGAGAATGCACGTCGTCTTGTTCACTCCTTTTTATACGCCCACATTTTCATGTGGACGTATTATGTCGTCGCCCCTGTCCGTCCGTCCACAATTGTTTGTGGACTCTCTACAGGTCACAATTCTTGTCGGATTTTGACGAAACTTGAAATATAGGTTTATCCCCAACAGATCTCGGCTGCTTTCGATATTGGCATGTATCGGATCAAAACTTCATGGATTATGGCCCCTGATTGTACGAAAAATCACGTTTTTAGCTTGTGGACCCTATAGAGGTCACAATTTTGAACCGATTTTGATGAAACTTGACATGCATATTTATAACCCAAAGATCTTGGTTCCTTTCGATATTTGCGCCTATCGGAACGTAATTTCCTGAATTATGGCCCCTGATTGTCCGAAAAATCACCTATTTTAGCTCGTGGTACCTCTTGAGGTCACAATTATTATCCGATTTGAAAAACCGTTCGATTATATCACCGTTACAACCTAAGGAAGGTTGAGTTCAAATTTCGGAAAAATCGGACCCAAATTACCATACAAAATGGCCGACGTTCGTACGCGAACACTGTTTAAAAATGGTATATCAAGGTTGTGGACCCTGTAGAGATCACAATTTTAATTCGATTTAAGATGAAACTTAAAATACATGGTTATAACCAAAAGATCTTGGTTCCTTTCGATATTTGCGCATATCGGATCATAACTTTCTGAATTATGGCCCCTGATTATACGCAAAATCGCCTTTGTTTAGCTTGTGGTCCTTCTGGAGGTCACAATTATTATCTGATTAAAAAAATCGTTTGATTATATCACCGTTACGCCCTAAGGAAGGTTGAATTCGAATTTCGGACAAATTGGACCAAAATTGCCATACAAAATGGCCGCCATTCGTACGCGAATACTGTTTAAAAAATTGTATATCAAGGTTGTGGACCCAGTAGAGGTCACAATTTTAATTTTCGATTTTGATGAAACTTGAAATGCATGGTTATAACCCAAAGATCTTGGTTCCTTTCGATATTTGCGCATATCGGATTGTAACTTCCTGAATTATGGCCCCTGATTATACGCAAAATCGTCTTTGTTTAGCTTGTGGTCCCTCTGGAGGTCACAATTATTATCCGGTTTAAAAAATCGTTTGATTATATCACCGTTACACCCTAAGGAAGGTAATATTCGGAACAAAATTGCCAGACAAAATGGCCGCCGTTTGTACGCTAATAGTGTTAAAATATGGTATATCAAGGTTGTGGACCCAGTATAGGTCACAATTTTAATTCGATTTTGTTGAAAGTTGGAATGCATGTTTATAACCTAAAGATCTTGATTCTTTTTGATATTTGCGCATATCAAATTGTAATTTAATGAATTATAGCCTTTGATTGTAGGAAATATCACTTTCGGTTTTGCTTGTTCTCTATCCATGTCTCGAAAATGTGTGCGTATCCTGCCTGGCAGTGCCAGCTTACTATCTTTTAGTAACGAGTTGAATTTAATGTTGTAAAGTGAAATGGAATGGGACCACTCAGAATAACGATGGTGATTCTGGTTGCAAAACCACATAATGTTTGTATCTACTCATGGGCTGCAATAAACTAAAGCAAGTTTGCGACCATCTAATTTTCCAGTCATTTTCATTTCTTCCCCCCCCCCCCCCCCAAAAAAAAAAAAATCTTGAATTCAGGTAGGCATAATGTTGGATTCAGCCTAAATTGACCGCTTCTGGTAATTGTAGCCTACTCATAGGACGGAAATGCAGGAAAACACATTTGTGGACATCTAATATAAAATTAGACTGTAAATTTGGTAAAAAAAAGTTTTATTCGACAACAATATATACAAACATTTTATAAATAAGTCTTATTTACAAGCTTAAATAGAAAAAAAAAATAATGTTTATCAACTATTTCTTTATATCATTATTTGGTTTAAAGATGGGTTACGAGCAAAGTATTTATCAGGTGGTCATTTCCAATAAAAGTATGGCAAATGTGGTATATATGGAAAGTATAGACACCCAATCTTACTAGAAAAATACTGGATTATGCGAAAAACGCCCATGTGGCAAGCACTGGGCAATATTGTCAGGGAATCCCTAACTGTCAAGATAAAAATATGTTGATAAGTAATTGTCTGCTATTGCATTAAATATACAATAACCATTGTTGATAGTGCACATTCGGAAAGGAATATCAAGATCAAAGTACAATGTTAAAAGATGGCATTGTTTAAAAGCTCCAGGCACGAGGCTAGTGGGGGGGGGGTGAGCCGCCGTGCCTGTCAGAAACTTTTAATTTTCCGACACATTCGCCACCTGCATGTCATAGAGGCCTAAATTCACTCTCACAGCTTCTAATTTTCGTGTTCTTCCCTCCTCCTGCTTACGGCAGTTGACGCTGACCTTGGTTCATTGATTTTTTTGTTGTCGGAAATTTATCTTCCTTGCCCCCCTATGTCGGCTAAATTTTGGTTTCTGGCTTTAGGCCCGAGAAGCTCGGTTCCAGTAACTATCAGATGTCGCTGAAAATCAATAGGCTTCTGTGTTTCATGACCTTAAACATTGTGTATCAGTTTAAAGTCAATCGGATATTATCTTTGGCCTCTTGAGCATCCACAAGATTTTTTGAAGTGAACAAGGGCCATAACTTTGGCAGTAATTATAGGAAATGTCTGAAAATCAAAAGGTTTCTTTATCTCATGACCTTAAACACTGTGTAAAAAAATTACGGTCAATCGGATATGCCCTTTGACCTCTAGAGTGTCCACAAGGGCCATAACTCTCACAGTAATTAGCAGAAATCGCTAAAAAATCAATAGGCTTCTTCGACAGATGGATGTGGGCAACAACATTTTTCCCATCTGGGTGTGGTCTTGGCACCCTTGGGGAAAATTAAATATTCAAGATGGTGGCCAAAAGTAGTGGAGAAAAAAAAAAATCATTTTTCACCATCCTAGGTCGTGTAATATATCGTTTTATGGGTCACTGAACACTAAAAAAATCAGGCATATTTTTTACATCTAACTCCGACCAATATAATCACTGTAGCCTATTCTGTTAAAAATGCATTCCCGGGTACAAACTTTGTGATTTGACGATATATTTGGACTAAACACATATTTAAAGTAACCAATTTATCAAAAATTTCTTCAATTCCCTTTCAAAACTCTGTTTTCGCCGGGATACCTCTAGCTGTAAGTAAGCTGATGTTAAACGCAATGTCTGCCAACTTAACTTCATTGTGGGAGGGTCCATATTTCAAAATGTATCTATCATTACTTACTTTACATTTACCATATTATTGAGGCCTAAATAAATTCTTAAGTATTTCTGTCAACTTCTTTTTACACTTTTTAATTGTACGTTGACAACCCGCAATGTTCTTAAAACCGCCTAACCATTTGAGCAAGAAATAACAAATGCTCCCTGACCTTAGCTAGCAGACAATAAGCCAGCAAATCCTGTCTGGTTGACAGTTAGTGATTCCCTGACAATATTGCCCAGTCCTTGCCTCATGGGCAATTTTCGCGAAATCTAGTATTGTTCTAGTAAGATTGGGTGTCTATACTTTTCATAAATATCAAATTTGCCATACTTTTATTGGAAATAACCAACCGATAAATACTTTGCTGGGAACCCATCTTTAAAAATATGTCTGAATTTCGATGTGGGCGTATAAAAAAGCAATTCTCATGTAGCTATTCTATTGAAATCAACAAATATATAAAATTCAATAGAAATAAAAATAGGTTGCCAGGCAATGATACACCCACAGCAGGTGTAAGTTGTCCAATCAGTTCACAGAAAAAGACTGTCGTATTGTAAATGTTTAGCAGGCACGGGCCCTCAGCCCCAGCGAAACTGGTGTATCTGCTCTTTAATTGATGATATAAACATGATTTTTGCATTGTCTATGCCCAGGCAATGCGTCAAGGCTCTGGTGATTACACCAAACCACTAATGTATGCGGCTCTCTAATGATTACCATTTGTAACAATGTATGCCCCTCCCCTCCTCGAAAAAATCCTGGGTCCGGGCCTGTTTAGGTAAATAAAAAGCAAAATCTTTACATTGTATACTATCAATACCTTATCAGAAATTGTAGAAATTCTAAAGGGTTTTACTTTTACATTTCACTAACTTAAATAATGCATATTAATTTCATACAAATCTGATGATAACATTTGTTATTAGAGTGTTCAAAAGGTTCTACAAATTGAAACAAGGCCCATAACTCTAGAAATAATTAATGGAAATCACTGAAATCCACTATAATTCATAATCTGATAATGACTAATAATATAAACAACATATATAAATTTTAAACAGATCAGATCATAATGTAGGTGATGGACTGAACAATGGATTGAGGCGACAAGAATATATAACCCTCATTTCCATGGGGGTGTATAAAAATGGACGGAGTATTATCTTGTTTTTTTTAAAATCTACAATAATATAAATATGAAAACAATAAAAAATCTTTTCCTGCATGATATGAATGAATAACTTACTTCATTTGCACAAATGCAGGTACTTCTAATTCAAGATTACTACAATACATTATCTTTCTTAGCAAATAATCTCGTTATATATTAATATATAGGAAAAAATCCAATAGCTCAAAGAGACCTGAAATATGGACGGAATTAATGTCACTCACTCTTATGGACACAATATGATACCATCACAAATTTTGCTTATTAAAAATTAACAAAATAAGTTATAATAAATAATATTTGACAATAATTAAAGCAATTATATGAAAAGTCAAGACAATGTTTGGAATATCTAAAACTGTACTACTGGTAGTTTTTGTTTACATAAAAAATATACCATCTTGATTCCTGTCCCCTTTAAATAATAATAAGTATGCAAAACTATCTACATGGAATTACCAGATTCTAAATCTACTTGATTTACACACATACAACAAGACACTAGGACTATTCCAGTTAATGGCTAAATACTTCTGTTCAGAACTTTCTGTATACTTGTGGTGCTTTCAAAAACTGGTTAAAACATTTCTGATAATCATGACTTAATGTAATTAATCTTAATATATGTCTATCACATAAACTCATGCAAATACAGATAATTCTAGTACTTTTGATGACTGTAAATTAAATCTTGAAGAATATATTAAAGGTAGGCTGCCAGGTTACGTAACATACGCCCACAAAAAGTAAGTCATCCAAGCAAGTCAAGAAGGGTTGACACCTATGTTTTTCTTTGTAAGTACCGGTAATGGAATTATTTGCCAGACAATAAAAACTAAAAGAATAACCACCAGAGTTTGAACATTTTAGTTAAAGGGACAGTCCAGAATTAAACAGAGTCTCAAAAATAAAAGTACGAAAAGGTATGAAATTTAAACGCCAAAATATAGAAGAATAGTGTATATACTCTGACTCAAAATGGACACGTAACCCTTTTAAGATTTCGGGTCAATTCTTTCGCTGGGTGAGCGGATAATCGTTCCCGTTCCTTTAGAGGTCTACACGATGAATGGTACATGTGCTGGACTTGATAACAAAAAGTAAATTTCAACGACACGTTATTTTTTTATAAAAAAAAGTCTGGTTTTATCCAATCATCGCGAGAGTGTTTACAAGGAAAATTGTTTTAAGTAATTAAATTTCATAAATATAACGTATATACGGTTTATGACGTATGCCCCGGAAAAGAATTCAAGATGGAAGTGGTCCAATTCAATATTCCTCCCTATCCTCCCTAACCTCGTCTGGCAAGAGATAATTAACAAAAATTCAACAGGTTTCCTTGTCTCACAAATGTAAGCAATATACATAAAAAAATCAGTTGATAAAATTAATGTAGTCTGCAGACGAACATGACTGTTAATAAATGAAACAAAAAATGTAATACAGTTATTGATGACATGCATGTGCAAGAATATAAAACAGTTCATTTTTATAATCTAGTGAATAAGATTAGCACTATACATTACTGTTTAAATTTGTGCATAAATTTCAACAACTAGAAATAATTTTGGTATACATATTATTGTTGTATGCTGTGCTGGACAGAATTTACTCTTGGCAATTTTCAGGGGTTAGGTCATCTTGCCAGGTTCTTTTTTTTATTCTGGAATTCATCTAAACATTGACTATGAAGTAAGCACAAACTGTTTAATTCTTCCAAATATTTTTTTTTGATACTCTTTCAATCACACTTATTTACCATTTTCTACTTTGAAGTGAAATAATATTTAAGTACCATACTTCAGATCTGTACAATCTATGTTCAATACTAAACTTAATGCATGGGACTCACTGGAAAATAAACATGTGATAATCAGAGTATCTTCTTCAAGTATTTATACTGCTGTCTTGTCCAACTTCACAAAACTATTTGGATGTTTTTCTGCTGAAAAAAAAGAAAACAAAGGAAGTCAAAGTGAATGATAATGACATTAAAGAAATCCCTATTCAGAGGTCACTAAAAGTGAAATTTGTAAAATATTGTGTTAAAACACAGCTTCAGAAATTCTTATTCAGGCCCGTCAGAACGATATTGATATTTGGGGGGCTGCGAGTAAAGGTAGCGAAATCCAGGGGGTCCAAATTTTTTTGACACCACGCTCACGGGATATATACAAGCAGATTATTGGGGGGTCTGCATCCCCCCCCAACCTCCACCGCTTCCGAAGGGCCTGTTATTTCCATATTAGTGGCTATGATTTCTCATTGATGGGTGGAAACACGTAATATTTCTGACAAGCTGACCGAGCCAACATGTTGATTGTACCTTTAAAATATTTTCTATAACTATAACTCATATTAACACGAAAATCGAATAATTATTGTGTTAACAGTTGGAGCAAAGGTAGTCCACATAGGAGAGAGTTAGATAAAGAGTTGGCAGTTCTCACTATAATAGTTAACCAGCGGCTGCCAGGCAGGATACACCAACATTTTCGAGAGATGGATGATGAACCAGCCAAAACGAAAGTGATTTTCCCTACAATCAAGGGCATAATACGTCCATATGAAAATGTGGGAGTATAAAAACTTAGATAATGTAAAGGTAATAAGAGGCGAGGTTTAAGCGATTGAAATTTCTGCCTAGCCTTCGTCATCATTACTAAAGTACAATAAAAATACACTAAAATCTGATTAAAAGTAACAACTCATTATGTAATTATCAGAAAATCATTTGAATTTGTTTGGCTTTGATAAAGTTCTCCTTCATGCTGTTCAAGTTATCAAAATTCATTGAAACTCAATATACTTGTTCGTCTCATGACCTTCAACACTGTGTATAAATTTAAAGTCAATCCATTATTAACTTTAGCCTCTAGAGCGTCCACAAGATTTTTTAAAGTGATCAAGGGCCATAACTCTGACAGTAATTGTCGGAAATTGCTAAAAATCAATAGGATTCTTCGTATCATGACTATAAATACTGTGTATAAATTTAAAGTCAATCCATTATTAACTTTAGCCTCTAGAGCATCCACAAGATTTTTTAAAGTGATCAAGGGCCATAACTCTGACAGTAATTGTCGGAAATTGCTAAAAATCAAAAGGCTTCTACTTATCATGACTATAAATACTGTGTATAAATTTAAAGTCAATCGGTTATTAACTTTAGCCTCTAGAGCGTCCACAAGATTTTTGGATCAAGGGCCATAACTCTGACAGTAATTATCGGAAATCGCTGAAAATCAATAGGCTTCTTCGTCTCATGACCTTAAACAACTAGCTGGGAAAGTGTAATATTATATAAACCTTAAAGATTTCAGAAGATTTAAATAACAAGTGGTATCTGGTGACTTGTACATAACATTATCATAGCTTGTATCTAAAGGGGATAAAGAAACTGGATGTAAAAGCAGAACTGTGTTGTTTTGAACAGATTTATTATATTAATTGAATGTAAAGGTTATAACTAAAATCATGTACTTACGATTTAGGACCAATGTTTAAACCATTAGTACTGTTTCCAACTTTACTTTTAGACTTTGTGTCTGAAATGTTTTTACAGTATGCAGCAAATAATTTATACAACCCTTTTCAGTTTCACCTACCGCCATTTAACAAAATATGAAACATGCATACACTTGATATACCAATACTTGATACACCCCAAATATAACCAATGTATGTATTAGTAAAAACTTCAAATTTTATATGACCTTGCGGCCATATCTGGAACAATTATGTAAGTGGTTTAAAAAAATCTTAAAATGAAATCAATATTGACTAAACACATTTGACATCATTTGTGACTTTCATTATGTTTAAAGAAAACACACAACTCATGCCATGTAATATTAAAAGTAATTACCACTATTACTACCAGCACTTGTTAAAGAACCACGCCTACTAGTTAATGTACTTGATATAGATGTAGATGATACACCACTTCCAGATCCTTTATGACTACAATAAAATAATACATATGGGATGATAACTTTTATCAATCGAGCATTAACAGGGTTGACCAAAGTGAAACAATAGGCTTTGTGGTTTCACTTATCTAAATGATGTATATAAATTTCATACAGATTGGATGATAACTTTTAGCATTAGATTGTTCACAAGATTCAACAAAGGGTCATAACTCTAGATGTAGTTAACATAAATTACTAAAATTCAATAGGATTCTTCTTTTTACTAATTTAAATGACACATATAAATTTCATACAGGTCGTTTAACTTTAGATGTTAGAGGTGCAACAAAGCTCTAACTCTAGCGTTCAATAGGCTTCTTCATTTCACTAATCTAAATAATGCCCATCAATTTCTCAAAGATCGGATGGTAACTTTTGGAGTTCACAAGGTTAAATAAAGTGAAACAAGTGCCATAAATCTCTAGACATACTAAACAGAAATTGCTGAAATTCAAAAGGATTCTTTGTTTCACTAATTTAAATAATGCATATAAATTGCACAAAGATCGGATCGGATGATAACTTTTAACATTCACAAGGTTCAACAGAATGAAACAAGGGCCATAATTCTAGACTTAAAAACATACATTATTGAAATTAAATAGGATTCTTCATCTCACTAATGTAAACAACATATATCACTGAGAAATAGGTAAGGGTCAAAACATACGTTTGCCTCATAAAAGATAGTAAGCTGGCACTTCCAGACAGGATACGTCCAAATTTTCGAGAGATGGATAGAGAACAAGCAATACCGAAAGTGATTTTTCCTACAATCAAAGGCCATAATTCATTAAGTTACAATTTGATATGCGCCAATATCAAAAATAATCAAGATCTTTAGGTTATAAACATACATTTCAAGTTTCATCAACCTCTACAGGGTCCACAACTATTCAAGTACAAACTGTGGCCATTTTGTCTGGCAATTATGGGACCATAGGGGATTTTTCGGATAATCAGGGGCCATAATTCAGGAAGTTAAGATCCGATATGTGCAAATAATGAAAGGAACCAAAAAATGGATTATAACCATGCATTTTAAGTTTCATCAAAATCGAATCAAAATTGTGACCTATACAGGGTCCACAATCATGATATACCATTTTTTAACTGTATTCACGTAAAACGGCGGCCATTTTGGTCCGATTTCTCCAAAATTTGAAGTCAACTTCCTTAGAATGTAACTGTGATATAATCAAACAATTTGTTAAATTGGATAATAATTGTGACCTCTAGAGGGACCACTAGCTAAACAAAGGCGATTTTGCGTATAATTCGGGGCCATAATTCAGGAAGTTACGAACCGATATGCGCAAATATCAAAACACTGAGAAATAAACAAAAGGATAAATACCTACGGATCTCGATAAAAAACATAAAATTCAGATAATAACTCTAGATAAGGTGTGTTAATTAACAAGTTGACTTAATTATCGCTAGGGGTCAAAAACTCTGGGACGGTAGTTTTCTGTACCAGTATGTTAATTAACCAACGGGCTAAAAACGAATGACCTGGTTAAAAACGAATGACAGGCTGTGTATTGTTTAATTGGTGTGTTTTCTCGATAGCTGTTATAACTGAATCAAATGGATATAATCAAGAACAGACAGGCTTTATCTTACGCGTGAGTGTTAAAATGGGAACAGGGAAGGAAAATTGCTTTTACCGTGCGATTTTTCATTCGCTGGTGTGTTTCACGCAAATAGGACTTTGTATAAGGACAGGTCTTAATATGTAGATGTTGTACGGGCCGTTCCGTCTATGGGTCTTATATATTTGTTGATGAACATAAAGACACAGTACGTGTATTATAGTCAAGTTGCATAATAAAATATAAATTTGGACCTTAATCTGTCGTAAACAGGAGAAACAATATCGTAATTTATAATTCTATCAAGCAGTCAGACGCCAATTTGAATATGTCCGGGTATATAGCGACAAGCTAAAATTAGCGTATGTCGTATTTTATTTTGACAATTTATTGTTTTCTGTGTTGAATTGACGGTAACTCATTGGCAGTTTATTGGTTTGCGTGTAACTCATAGCTCTATTTATTGTTTTGCATTCGTAATTTTATGTCCGGTCATAATTCTTGTCTCATTTGGAAGTGTTACATCCTGCTAAATATGAAAACGCTTTAAGATTCAGTTTTAGTTACAACTCTACTCATGGAGTACCTTACCTTTATCGAAATAAAATCAACTAAAATTTTTAAAAAATAGAGTATTTTCCAAAATTTCACGATTTTTCGACTTTTTTCGATTTTCAATATTTGACCTATTACGGATATTTCAAAGTCTAAACGGACTGTTTCATACCCAAGACTATCTTAATCGATTTAATCCGTTGATATCGGACTGAGAATTCATGTTTTTCCCAAAAGCATTCATTTTTTGCGTTTTTTTCTCAATATATCGGCCATTATTTCGACTACTTCCGGTTTATAGATGTTTGTCGAAATAGCTTTATACGTTAGTTTTGAACTATAACTTTATGTTCCAGGAGTTTCAGAAACGTCGATTCGGCCGTAAAATGAAACTCGAGCTCACAAAATGGGCAGAAAATTCGAAAAAAATCGAAAAATAAAGGGTCATAACTCGGAATGAAACTTATATTTCTTGAATCGGATGGTCTTCAGGTATCCAAAATTTAGAAAAATAACAAAAATTGTCTCTTAAATTTTGTTTATTCAATTTTCGAACAACAATAGTCCCATAGGAATTTTCGAAATTGAAAAATGTGAGATAGCCATTTCCTTGGGAAAGATTCGGGGTTTACAAAAATGTCATTTGTATGAAAATAGGTACAGAATTAACGAATCTACAGCTGTTTTTTGATTTTTTGACATCGTACGATATTTTGCCACTTCCGGTCCGCGCAGAAGTTTCAAATATAGCCCATATGTTGCGAACACATGGTTTAATGATAGAAAATGAGGTTCTAGATCGGTATCTGTTACAGGCACTGAGAAATAGGCTCCCCCGAAAAAAATAAATAATAATAAATAATAATAATAATAACTAGACTTGCTTGCAAGGCTGAAGGCTTTCACCTTACCCAAGGCAGCACAAAATGCCCACCACTCACCCCTTAAAACACACACACACACACACACACACACCTGTAATATGTTTCTCTTAGTCTATAAATGACCAACCAACAACCATGTGCGTTGAATATCTTTATTCGCCCAGGTGCATCCACCCGTGCAACCTCAGGTGTGTGTTATATACTATCCAGATTACCTAGACCCTTAAATCTTATATAGTCAAGATATATGTAGTCTTGATTATCTGGACACTATATTACATCTTTCTTTTTTTACAAAAGATGAAAATACAAATACATTACAATATATCACATGTCATAAATTGATATACAATATATTAATATTTAGTGTCTGTATATCGGCAGGGTTTAACAACTAATCTACCACTAGAAGTTCGTACACATTGTTCTCCACTTAAAGTTGATTTATCTGCTATTGGTGACACAACCGGTAAAGGATTTGTGAACAACTGTTTAGTTTCAGCTTCATTCGAACCGGTATTAACAGACGGAACTGAACCCTTAGTTTTGAGAATATGTTGTCGCGTTCTACGATATATCTGACCATCCTCATTTTTAACTATAAACGAACGTGGTTCTGGCGATTCTTTAATAACAGTTGCTGGTTCCCAACCACATTTAGACCTTAACCCGACATTATCACCCGGCTTAATTTGAGGTAATATCCTCGATTGTCTATCATAATAAAATTTTTGTTTATTTTGTAAATCGCCAAGTCTATCGCGAACTATATCAGGTTTTATTAAATTTGGCATTAACAACGATTCACTAGTGGGTATCAACGTTTTAGTTCTTCTTCCCATTAGTCTTTGTACAGCAGAACCTAATTCATTGTCACGTGGTGTATTACGTAGCAATAACAAAGCTAAATATGGATCTTGTCCCATTTGAAAAGATTTTTTTAAAGTATATTTCACGGTTTGGACACTTTTCTCCGCCAAACCATTTGACTGGGGATATAGCGGACTAGATGTCACGTGTTTGAAATCGTATTTTTGTGAAAAATCTTTAAACAGGAAACTTGAAAATTGTGGTCCGTTATCTGAATACAACAGGTAATCTGGATAGTATATAACACATCGGGTATACCATGACGAGCGAACTGTGATTTACAATGGAGTATCACTTCACTACTTGTTATACGACGTAACAGATCAATTTCCACAAACCCAGAATAAGAATCAACTATTAAAAGATATATTTTATTATTTAGTTCAAATAAATCAGTTCCAACATGAGACCACGGTCTGTTTGGAAGAATTCGTCGATGCATAGGCTGTTTAATATTATGACGACGAAATTTACAACACACATTACACTGCTGAACTATATGTTCTACGTCAGCACTCATATTTGGCCAAAAAATCACATCTCGAGCTAACTGTGATGTCCTTAAAATGCCTTGGTGCGATTTATGAATCAAATTTAAAATTTCTGGCCTCATTGATTTAGGAATTATGACCTTTTCACCTTTAAACAGAACACCATCATAATACGACATTTCATCGCGAAAGTTCCAAAACGGTTTAACGCCAACATGTACACTACTAATATGATCAGGCCAACCATTTAATATGTAATTTTTAAGCTGTTGCATAGTTGTGTCTTCACCAATACACATTTTAAGTTTTTCTAATTTAGGTACTGACATGGGTATACTTTGTAAAATATTTACTTCAAATTCATTGTAATCATCATCATTACGCGTGTCACATGGCTGTGAACTACATGCCCTGGATAGTGTATCTGCCACACATAACTCTTTACCGGGTCGATATTTTACATCTAAACTATATTTCTGGACCCTCAAAATCATTTTTTGTAAACGTGAAGGTGCACAATATAACGGTTTTTTTAGAATTACCTCTAACGGTTTATGATCAGACTCAATATGTACAACTCGCTGACCATATATATACTCATGAAAACGTTCACACGCAAAAGTAATTGCTAGCATCTCCTTCTCAATTTGCGCATAGTTTATTTGGGACTTACTCAACGATTTTGATGCATATGCGATCGGTTTATTATCTTGAAGTAAAACTGCCCCTAAACCAGTTGAACTCGCGTCAACGGAAAGCGTCACAGATTTTTCTACATCAAAATATTGTAGTACTGGTGCGTGCCAGACTAATCTTTTTAATTTTTCAAAACTCTCGATTTGTTCAGAATTAAACTGCCATTCGACATCTTTTTCTAGTAGTAAGCGTAAAGGTGCAGCGATCTCTGAATAATTAGGAATAAACTTTGCAAGATATGTTACCATTCCTAAAAATCTCTGTAACGATGGTTTATCAACTGGACTGTCCATCTGGTTAATCGCGTCTATCTTCTTACTATCTGGTTTAAGACCATCTTTAGTTAATAAATGTCCAATATACGAAATTTCACTTTGTTCAAATTTACATTTGTTTTTATTTAATTTAAGGCACACGTCACGAGCTCTTTGTAAAACTTGTTTAAGTCTAGAATTATGTTCCTCATTAGTTTCACCCCAAACTAGAATATCGTCAACTATGACTTCAACCCCATCTATGTCTTCAAATATTCCAGACATTGCACATTGAAAAACTTCAGATGCCGAAACTATACCGAATGGTAGACGATTGAATTGGTACCGTCCAAAAGGTGTATTGAACGTACATTTCTTAGAGCTTTCACTATCTAATTGAATTTGCCAATAACCATGAGTCGCATCTAACTTCGAAAAAACAGCAGCGCGGGGCATTCGCGAAACTACTTCTTCAATTGTTCTCATAGGAAAATGTTCACGCTTAACGGCTTTGTTTAGATCTTTGGGATCAATGCATAAACGAAGTGTATTATTTGGCTTAACCACCGTCACTAAACTATTTACCCAATCGGTTGGACCTTTAACTTTTGCAATAACTCCCAAATTTTCCATCCTATCTAATTCATCTTTAATCTTTGGTCTTATAGCAACTGGTACTCTTCTAGCAGGGTGTATAACAGGATTGACTGCTGGATCTGTAACTATATGATGTTTAATATCTTTAATACAGCCTAGTCCTTCGAACACATCAGAATAATCATGTAAAAGTTTCTCACAGTTATTTAAAGGAACATCGGGTTTATTTGTAATATCGTATATTCGCTGTATCAAACCCAACTCAACACACGACTTTAAACCAAGAATATACGGCACATCCGATTCTACCACTTGGAATTCTAATACATGATATTTTTGTTTATACTGACAAACAAAAACACCTCGACCTAATGACGTCAGCTGATGTCCCCCAAAGGCATTAAGTTTTACCTTTGATTTGGATAGCGAACCTTTTGCTAATTTATCAAACAGGGATTTTGGGATTACGTTACATTCTGCACCAGTGTCTAATTTAAATTTTACTAAAGTGTCATTTATATTTAAAGTGACATACCATTTACTTTCTGTGATATTGGCAGTTTCTATACTTCCAATAAAAAACGAATCTATATCATCACCATCATCTATACCATACGAATGGACCTGTCGTTTCTGATGCCGGCTGTAATTCTTTTTTCGACAAGCTATAGCCCAATGATTAGCTAAACCACAAAACGTGCATGTTGATCCAAATGCTGGACACTGGGTCTGTTTGGAATGATTTCCACCACAACGATAGCATCTGTAATTTTGTTGATAATCGCGTGCTGCATTTGTAATTGGTGATTTGTAATTGTTGAATTTCTGTTTGGTATCACGATTCCATTCAGGACGAAACCGTTCATTCTGTGTCGATTTTGATTGGTGATATGGCCTTGTTTTATTTGCCCTTCTCGAAAATTCATGTACGTCTGTACCATGCTCACTTCCCAATGATTTGGCTTGGTTTAAACTGAGTTCATTTGCCCTACAGATATTGACCGCAGTTTCAAGAGTGAGATCAGATTCTCGCAAAAGTCTAGTTCTCAACTGATCACTAATAATGCCACAAACAATCCTATCCCGTATAAGGCTATCACAAAGTTCACCAAACTCACAGTTCTTGGCTTTGTTACGTAAATCAGATACATACTGATCGAACGATTCGCCTACTTTTTGTGAGCGAATATTGAAAATATGTCTCTCATACGTCACATTTCGTTTCGGTGAGCAAGATTCTTCAAATTTTCCAAGTACGGGTATTAATCTTAGTCTATTTTCAGGAGTTTCAAATACAAAACTGTTATATATTTCTAAAGCCTCTTCACCTATAGTATGAAGTAATGTGGAGGTTTTTACCTTTTCGGTCTTTGTTATAATACCGCTTGCATCAAGGTAAATTTCAAATCGCTGTTTCCAACGTCTCCAATTTTCCGATAAATTGCCATCTAAATTGAGAGAACCTGGAGCCTTCAGCTGATCCATTATTAAACTTCTAGCACCACTTCTGACACCATGTAATATGTTTCTCTTAGTCTATAAATGACCAACCAACAACCATGTGCGTTGAATATCTTTATTCGCCCAGGTGCATCCACCCGTGCAACCTCAGGTGTGTGTTATATACTATCCAGATTACCTAGACCCTTAAATCTTATATAGTCAAGATATATGTAGTCTTGATTATCTGGACACTATATTACAACACCCACACTTAAACAACTCAGATATTGACACTTTCTGTGCATGCGCATTACGATAGAAGTAAAGTGAAAAATATAGTTGAACAATTTACAACATTATGAACTTGGATTGGTAGAATCCTACAGACGCCAGAAATCGAAATACGCAATCAAAGACTCAAAAATTATAAAATAAATTACAATTTCAGTACATTTTCAAATTTTTAGGAAAAAAGGAGAACGGCGTGGTATTGCAATTCGACCTTTATCGCACCCGCAATATCACCGGCTCTACAAAAATATAGCTTTTTCGAAAATCAGTTGGGAATTGACATTATTATGACCTATTTTCATTTATGCAGGTTAAAGATTTACATCACTTCCGGTCTCAATTTTATCGTTATGGCATTCGCAATATCCCCAGCTGTACAAAAATATAACTTTTTACAAAATCGGTTGGGAATTGACGTACTTAGGGATGTTTTCAATTTTCGTGCATGTTAAAGATTTACACACTTCCGGTCTCAATTTTGTCGTTATGGCATTTGCAATATCCCCAGCTGTACAAAATATAACTTTTTCCAAAGTCGTATGGGAATTGACATAATTATGGCCTGTTTTCAATTTTCGTGCACGTTAAAGATTTACATCACTTCCTTTTTCAATTCGGTCGTTATGGCATTCGCAATATCCCTAGCTGTACAAAAATATAACTATCTCAAAAATCCGTTGGAAATTGACATAATAAGAGCCTGTTTTCATTTTTCGTGCACGTTAAAGATTTACACCACTTCCGGTCTCAATTCAGCCGTTATGACATCCGCAATATCCCCAGCTGTACAAAAATATAACTTTTTCAAAAATCCGTTAGAAATTGACATAATTAGGGCCTGTTTTCAATTTTCGTGCACGTTAAAGATTTACACCACTTCCCGTATCTTCGCAACTTTTGCAATTGTAATAATTACTTACTGTTTAAAACATGATAAAACAGTAAACTGAACTCTATATGTTATAGTTTCGGAGATATACACGAATTGTAAATGGAATTTTAAAAAAAACCAATTCTCCGAATGGGACAAAAAAAAACACAGACTCTATAGTCGCAGATAACAACCAAAAGGCCGAACAAATGATCAGCTTGACATTTGAATTATTCATGAAGACAGGCGACTTCTATATAAAAAGCTTTAGCGGGGAGCTTTATTTTAACTGGTTAAAAGGGATGACGTCATATAAACATAAATCATAGGATATTAATTCTAGGAGTAACTGTTGCTTACTTATATGAATTATTTTCACAAAAGACACACCAGTAACAGATATTGGTTCACAGTAAAACACCTTTATTTCAAAAATTGCCACTTTGAAAAATAGCTCTCTCTGTATGCTCTATACGTTTGTTATACGTTGGTTATACATACAGATTGTATCCACTCTTCCTGCAATGAAAGATGCCGTTTTCAATTTTCGATCCCTTTGTTTTCCCACTCCTGATTTTTAGGACTGTGGCGCAATGGTTTCATATATCCGACTACAGATTAGACTCTCCGTAAAACAAGTTTTAACATAAATATTACGATGACTTTTCTAGAAAAATACCTCTAAAAATGGTCCAAATCGTAAAAATACGACGTTTTGGATTTTCAATCTCTTTTTTCGACTACTTATTACATTTAGAGAAATTGTACAATGGTTTCACACAATACATCACCCGCTAGACTCTCGACTGAGGAAGTTTTAAAAAAAATCGTTGGCGGCGTTTCCGAGAAACATGGGTCCAAAGTTGCCCGAAATCGTATAATACGTCACATTTTAAAGTCCTATAACTTTTTCAATTTTTGATAGAATCTTGTCACTGTAGTATCATCTGATAGACAATTCAATTGGTTGTCAAACGACATAATAATTTAACTACTCGGTAAAGAACCAATCGAAACATCGCATTTTACGCACAGACACCCATTTTTCACAATTCACAACTTTGGATACCTTTCTTGACTACTTCCGGTGATCAGAGGATTTTCATTTATAGTTCATGGACTTGTTTGGGCTTTCCACTATATATTTCTAAAGTTTTAGAAAAATCGTTGGAGCCGTTTAAAAAAAATAAGAACTCTACGATTTGACCAAAATGCGAAAAAAAGTGAAAAATCAAAGTTAACATTTCAGAACAAAACTGATATTGTTGGAATCGGATTAATGTCAGCTATCCAAAAATATAAGTCAACTTTCCAAATTCCCAAAAATAACAATTTTAGAAAAATTTTAAAAATTTCCAATTTTCACCAAAAAAATGAGAGCGACAAAGTTTCTAAAATCGACGTTTTTGAACTGCTATCAACTCAGAAATGTCACCAGCTACTCAAAAATGTAAATATCTGAAAAAGCGATTGAGAATTGACGAAGTTATTGCCGATATTTAATTTGCGTGCACGTTAAAGAATTGACGTATATCCGCTATGCGCACGAATTTTGTTTTACATTTAAGCACTAGCCACCACCCAGTTTCCCCGACAGAAAAACAAACTTTAGACCTCTATCTCTTATAGTTGCTGAGAAATAGGCAAAACGGAAAAAAAAAAAAAAGAATAATAATAATAATATTAATCTGAGTAATAACAATAGCCTTTCACCATTTTCAATGGTGAAAGCCTAACTAGACCTGCAAGCAGCACTGAATCGGCTTTCAGGAATCAGACAGGAAGTAAGTCATAAAATAGCCCATTCATCGAGCTAGAAAACTATACTTTAATTGTTTTGATTTAGTGACACCTGGCTGAGAAATGTCGATTTTTGCATGAGTACCAATTTTTTACTGTATTTTCTTTTTTTTTAAATTTTTTAGGTGTTTTTTTCCATAATATCTGATATTTTTACGAATACTTCTAGACTTTGGATCATTGTCGGGATAGTTTTAACAAGTTGTTTGAATAGATATCTTTCTGTACCAGAAGTGTCAGAAACATCCATTGAGTAGTTTTGGAAAAAAAGATAAATTAAAGAGCATTTAAAAAAAAATAATGATTTTTCAATTTTTTTCATAGTCTGAGGCCATTTTTCGACCACTTATATTATTTCAATGCTTTTCATTTTGGCTTCCCTATATAGACAACCGATAGGACTTTGAGTAAGAAAAGTTTAAGAAAAACCGTAGGCGTCGTTTTCAAGAAAACAACGTCTCAGAATGTTAAAAAATTGGAAAATACTAGATTTTTGGCATACAATAATTTATTTCTGTACCATCGAAATCATATTATTTAGATACCATATGATGGTCCATTAATAGGGCTATCCAGCGACACTTTAGTTCTTTTGGTACGCTATTACCTAAGAGAGAAATCAAGTTTTTCCCAAGTGCGACAATGTTTTTACTCTTTTTTTTCATTTTTTGAATACTTCCGGTATGGTTATTATTGTCGAAATAGTTTTAATAGCCGGTTTGGGCACTAAAATAGCCACAGGGCTCTGTAATGATATATTACATTATCTGATCAGATATAATGCCCCTGAGAAATCCTATGTTCAAAAGTGCCAAAAATGCAAAAATTTTAAAATATCTTAAATTAAATTTTAATAATTACATACATATTATACATTGTTAGAATCGTAATTAGGTCAGCTATCTGAATATACAACCTTTTTTCAAAAATCTCTTAAAATAAAAAAATAGTAGAGCATTTTCCAAAATTTCACGATTTTTCGACTTTTTTCGATTTTCAGTCCCTTTTTTATCCTATTCCAGACATTTCAAAGTCTTATTGGATCACTTGCCATATTTTGCTGTCTGTTCATAGTATCCGTATGAATGGGGTATCATATGATAGTCCAGCAATTGTGCCATCAAACGATACCTTCATTCGTTTAATCCATTGATATCGGACGGAGAAATACCGTTTTCCCCAAAAATATCCATTTTTTGCATTTTTTTCAAAATATTGCACATTATTTCGACCACTTCCGGTTTAAGGATTCGTGTCGAAATTGCTTTAACAGTTGGTATTGGACTATAACTTCATGTTCCAGAAGTTTCAGAAACGTCAATTCTGCCATAAAACGAGACCCGAGCTCACAAAATGGGAAGGAAATTCGAAAAAAATCGAAAAATAAAGGGCGATAACTCTGAATGAAACTTATATTACTAGAATCAGATGGACTTCAGGTATCTAAAACTGTAGGTTAAATTTGAAAATTTTGAAAAATAACAAAAATTGTCTCGTAAACAACATGTTTTCAATTTTCGAACGATAAAAATCATAGACAAATGTTCGAAATTGAAAAATGTGAGATAGCCATTGTCTCAGAAAGATTCAGGGATTCCAAAAATGTAATTTGTTTGAAAATGGATAAAGAATTGACGAAACTATGGCCGATTTTCAAAGTTTTAGAGAAAGTACAAAGTTCGGTCACTTCCGGTATGCGCAGAAATTTCAAAAATATTTTATCAAGTAGCCACCAGATGGTTTCCCGTTAGAAAAGCTAATTCCAGATCAATATCTGTTTTCGAACATGGAGATCTAGGCCCTCGCGGTAAATAATAATAATAATAATAATAACTAGACCTGCAAGCAGCACTGAATCGGTTTTCAGGAATCAGACAGCAAGTAAGTCATAAAATAGCCCATTCATCGAGCTAGAAATCTATACTTTAATTGTTTTGATTCAGTGACACCTGGCTGAGAAGTGTCGATTTTTGCAAGAGTACCAATTTTTTACTGTATTTTCTTTTTTTTAATTTTGTTTTTTGTTTTTTACCATAATATCTGATATTTTTACGAATACTTCTAGATTTTGGATCATTGTCGGGATAGTTTTAACAAGTTGTTTGAATAGATATATTTCTGTACCAGAAGTGTCAGAAACATCCATTGAGTAGTTTTGGAAAAATAAAGATAAATTAAAGAGCGTTTCCAAAAATTTAATTTTTGAAATATTAGAATACAAAACACTCGACCATGAGCCAGGCTATCCTGAAATGTATTAATTTCGTTAATAGGAGACACACTCTCTAAGCCACGACCAATTGTGTAGTATGTTTTCAAGCCCAATAATGAGGATTTTTTACTATATGTCATTTTCAATTCAAAATGGTGACTCCCGGTTGACCTAAATCAGAATTCTATTGCGACATTTTTTAGGCCTTCCTACAAGGATTCAGAAAATATAACTCCCGAGTCTGTAAGTAAAATAGCAAAAAAGCCTTATTGATTTTTCACGTTTAAAGATGGTGGCACTTCCGGTTCGATCGACAAACTCCATATTTTGTGTACGAATTAGTAATTCCTTGTCTAGTATAGAAAAAAAAAACTAGGTCATTCTGACCTATATTTCGACGATTTTTTGAAAAATTTGATCCTTAATTTCACCAAGGGGAGATAAGTTAGAAAATTTCTAAAGTCATTTTTTCAAGTCGCATCATTAAGGTCTACTTACATATTAAATTTCATGAAAATCGTACAACTACTAAAGAAGTTGTCGAGTTGGTGTAAACTTCCGGTTCGAAATCACAGCGACGAATTTTCGAAATTCGAAAATCCGAAATTGCAGATTTGAAGTAAAGGAGTCAAGGTATTCAAAGAAAAAAGAATTAGTAAAATAGGTGAAATAGTCACAAAGTTACAGCAAAGTAGGTCAAATGCATTTGTTCGTAAAATTCGGTGATTTCGGATGCGAAAACGTTTTGAAAATATATTTACCCAACAGCCACCACCCATTTTTGGGGGGGTAGGTAAAAGTTTCAGAAAGATCCTATGAGTAGATTCTGAGAAATCCGATTTGTGGATAAAACACAAAAAAAAAAATAATAAGAAGAATAATAATCTTAACAGAAACAATAAGCTTAATAATACATATGAAAGCTTAATAATAATAATTTTAGTAATCTCAATAGTCTTTCAGACGAAAGTCTGAAAGCCTAATAAAAAAGAAATTCCCATGTGTGTGAATATCGCAACACACCTAACCATAAGTCGTATTTGATCACAGGAAATTTAAAAATCACACATGAATTATCAATAACGTTCAACTGTCGCGTTTATCACCTCCAAAAGAGTTTTTAATGCAGAACACAAAGTAATTTTTATGTGAGTGGCTTCAAAAGAATGTAAGTTGTCAAATCACCCTTTGAACTTTCGGTATTCCCATGATCAAAAGGAATACAAATGTAAAAATAGCCAACTGCGCGGTTCTTGCAAGACAATTGATGTTTAACCAATTGATTTGATTATGTGCTATTATCATCTGCTGCAAATACAGGTCATGTGTAATTAAGCTATTTGTATATTGATTTGCATAATAGGCGGACCCTGTTGCAATGTTCGTTTTGTGATGTGCGACTTGGGTATGATCTTTATTGCAGGATCAACCGACGAAATTAATTGGCTGGAAACCTTATAATATCACCGTTTTCTTAACATGAACTTTTGATGTCGGACTGGGGGCGGACAATTTCACGCAAATATTTATTTTATAATGTTTGATCATATGGACAGATCTTTATATTTTATTGTTTTGCGTGTTGACATTAGTACAACGCACGAAACCCGTCCTTGTTTCATTCAACTTTTAATAGATAAAAACAGAAGTTCAACAACGATTTTGCAATTTAATTTATATTTTAAACAAAAATCAATAGAAATGTTAGCTGTTCAATAATAATTATAATATGAACAACTGTCTGTATAATTTTTCACTCGTCTGCCCAAATCAAAAAACGCGTGCGTTTAACATAATAATAATAACTTTATTCTCAAATAACCGTTACAATAAACAACGTAGAAAAAACATAGTGTAATCTAATCAATATAAAATAGGTTTGCAATGAAATAATATTTCTAAATGTTATTATATTTTTAGGAATTAGGTTAGTTCTGTGTTCACTTATGGTTGGACATTCGAATATATAATGAAACTCGTCACCTATAAGTCTGAGTGTGCAGATATTGCAGGTTCTCTGTTCTAAATATACATAAGATATTCCTTGATTTGCCATGTAAATTATGTAAATATGGTTCAAACTTCAATAGGCTTTTAAAAAAATTGTAATTTATACATAATTTATATCAGAGTGCCAGTTTTGCTTAAATTGATCTTGGAGGATACATTTACAAAGTTTTATGTTGTCCAAATATAGCTTAAACCACATTCATCAAGAATAGATTTTACAAATTTTAACCAAGGATTTAAAACGTTACCATTACGTAATCTGTCATATATTAGTTTGTACATTGTCATGTAGTACATGATATTGTTATTTGTTTTTAATTATTGTCTCTATGATTATAATGAATAATCAGTTCATTGTTGTTACGAAAGTGGTGTTGTCATTCGTCTGCTAGCATTGTTGCAGAATTAAGAGACTTATTAATCAAGACGAGTGCGCGCCCACGTGATGCGGGGGTTGCGGCAGAGGCAGGGTAGCAGCGGCTAGTGGAGATTTGTTCTGAAGTTTTGTGTGTTAATTCTTTCATTGTGTAGTTATATATGAGTTCCTACATTATTGTATACCTTGTGAAAGTTCGGTAAAATGTCTAAATCACCGTAGGTAACTCGTATTGTATTTGTGTCGTGATTATAGTGTGTGATTCGCGATTGAGTAGAAGTTTCATATATCATCGTAGATTCAAATGTCATCGTAGATTCCAGAATAGTTCGGCCAACGTGACATCGGAATGTTTGTTGGAGGAACAGGTGTTATGAACTGACTCTTAACTCATTGACCCCTAGAGCTAATTATGTTAATTACTGCTTAATCTCCTAAGCCAATTAACCAGACTATAGCCCATATCCCTAGTGTTAATTAAAGGATTATCCATTATTCTCACTGATTGCAGATAACACAAAACAAAACAATAACTATTTCTCCAATCAAAAAATGTTTATATTACCAAATGTAGAAATAAAAACAGGCTTTACAATGATATTTTTTTTAAATAAAAATACCAACTAATAACAAAGTTATTCTTTGTTATAAAACGAAGAACTATGTAAAATAAATACTAGACTTAGTTTATGAATTATAAAGTTATATTTTTATGCTCTATGCATCAAACAGTAAGCACAATTGGTTATTTTTTTAGTTCACAATAGGTTTTTAGGATTAGCACTGTAAATAAAGTTGTCAATCGCGAATTTCTTCAGCCGTTACGTCCCTCGATTGTTTAATTTTTTTTCGAACCGCTCAATCTCATTGTTGAATTTCACAGCGTGATATCTATTGGCTTCATCGGTCACCAATGCGAACATATTCAGTCCAAAATATAAACTAAAAAAATCAAATTTTTTCTTACGTTTTAATATGTCTATTGGCCCTGGCTTCTGACATAAAAATGATTGCCATATAACGGAAATCAGTGTATCATTCCAAATAATATCGCGTAGATTATGCACCATTTTAGTTCAATTTGTAATTAGCTATTTGGTAGCCGTCTTCTTCCTCACTCGAATTGTCAGTCAATTCGTTGTCCAGGATACTATTATTGCTGATTTCTACGTCTAATATATTTTCCAGTAAAAAAATCCTTCGAATCCGAGTCGGAATCACTTGCCATAAACGAAGAAACTATTAAAAAAACAAAGCGTACAAATATTTAATGCCACTCAAAATGGCAGCCTCTGAAAATTATTTTCTACAGAGTTCATGACCTTAACCCCTGAAATCCGGTGTTGTGTCGTAAATTTTATGACCTCAATAAAATTTAATCATTAGTTGAAAAATTAAACTATATTTCTATTGGCTAATTTACTTTTGGAAAGTGAATCAGTTTTTCTTAAATAACTTTATTGCTCAATAAAACGGTGCATGAAAGATGCCGACAGCAGTCGATGAACTTGAAAATTTTCTCGATTTTCTTGACGTGAGTTTACAACGCAATACCTTGTTGTGACCTTGACATTTTATGACCCCAATCACTAGTTGAAACTATTGTTTTATGGGATTACAACTTTTGGAAATCAAACGGCTTGTGTTTATAACTTTTATTATTGATCAATAAAACAGTACATAGTGATCGGCCGTCCAATATGGCGACCGATATGAACAGAATTTTCTCGTCAACTCGCGACCTTATAGCACCTAAACCGTTGCTGTGATGTGTACATTTTATGATTCCAATCATAAGTTCAAACTATATGTTTACTAGATAATGGCTTTTGGAAAGTCAATCGGCAATTTTTTATAACTTTATTGATCAACAAAACAGTACACGTGAAATGTCGTTGCGAGACGTTGAGCGGATATCTGACTGGACACTAGGTCAACGTCTGGCGGGGTAAGTCGGTGAGATTCACTGGCTTATTAGGTCGCTTTGACACGACAACTGGACCGAATGAGTTAATATAATTAACAATACAGTGTCTAATATTTAATGTCTATTACATATCTGTTACGTATGTTTTTGTATGATCCTCTGGTATTACCATGTTTGTGACTTTTAATTACCGTTTACTGTAATAAATCATGTTACTAATTGTACATTGATGTTTTCTATAATTTCTGCTGCGTATTTCATGAATAGGTTATTTTTGGCCTTGTCTTAAGTGATGTAACAACATGATAATTGATATTTTAGAAGGTTTATACCAGTCAGTAGTTTAGCCCAAAAGGTTTAATATCTATTGCTATTGGGTAGCGACCCAGTTCTCCGTATACGCGGCAATTCGGTGTCGGTTAAGTTATGCTTAGCAGATATTTGCAATATTTAAGGTGTCAAGTTTTGAAAAGCCTTTTCCAAAAGCCATGATTTTTGTTTTTGACACGTTTACAGTCAGGTTCAATGTATCACAATAAGTTTTGAATATATCCAATTGAGTTTGTAAATTTGGTGCAATTTCTGAAAATAACGTGGTGTCGTATGCATATACAATAGTAATTAATTTCATGTATATTGATAAACTATTTTGTATTTCTGTGAAAATGGTAGGCATGCCAATAATTTTATGCTGCGACATAAATTCGGTCAGGTCATTTAGAAAAATGGAGAAAAGAAAGAGTGAGAGATTCTCATCCTGTCACACTCCAATTCGGCAACTGAATAACTCAGACACTTGGCTATCTATTCTATTACTAATCTAGATTTAATGACATCATTCATATTTTATATTAGGTTCACAATTTTCAATATCGACTTCATTTATATTTCTAAAGTCTTTAAACGCATCCTCCAATTTTAATTTACTTGGCAATTTATATGTGGATTTTTTTACTGTTTTAGGATTTTCCGAAATTCAATTAGGTTTTTAGTTTTTAATGTTTTTAAACTTTTTTGTAATGACCATCTATGACTTTTCATTGATTTCTATACATAATTCTTTATTTACAATAGTTTTATGTTGTTTATATACACGTATAGTATATAGAAAGGTGGCTCATATAGATTACATCAGGCAAATCAGTGATATTGCGTAAATTTTTCAATTAGTAAAAATATAGAATTTATATGATAGCGGTGATATTTTTTTTGTCAGTTGAATAATCTTATAAATCTATTTACACATGTTTTTTTTCTCTTTTTCATTTTTTTAAAACTGAACTATAATTATATATTTGGTAATTTTTTATCTATACACTGTAAATGGACAAAATCCAAATGACATCATTATCTTTAGCATTTACAAGCGGTGTCGACAATGAATTGATGTCAATGAATCTCTTAAAGTTTATGTTTCCTCTCACAAGAAAATAGCACTTTGAACGTTCACACATTTTAACACGTCCCATCCACTCCACTTCGCCTATCACACTTTCTTTGCAGACTAACAATTTGACTATTGTCCCACTATACAATTCATCATTCACTTTAATGGCGACGACAGATGGCGACTTGTTCGTAAACGCTCCACGGTAAGTCACCTCCCCAAATTCGTTTTTTCTTATATGAATAATTTTCTTTTCTGCCACCACATCCTTTAGCTCTTTCACTAATCCCAATCTAACCAGCTCTTCTTTCATTCCTAGGGGTACCTGCTTTTGCCTCGTTTTGGTGGCTTTAGTAGGGGTATCACGTAAAAGCCCTCAAAACTTCAATACTGATATCAACCACTGACTCTGTAATAGAAAATAAAACTTATACTTTACAATTTGGGGGGGGGGGGGGATTGACGGAGTCATAAATTAGGCTGAACGGGGCTTCACGCCTGGAAGTCATATATCATACCTGGATGGTCTCACATTTCATCTCTTTTTACTTTTTCAAAGTACTCATGTCACTGAAAATACATTAAAGAAAGCAATGATAAAAAGGAAACAATCTTACCTCCATGATGTTCATGGCTTACTTCTCCGGATGTTGACGACTCGTAATTGCGTCGATGAGCGTCTTGTTAACATCCAAAAGTGTGGTGACTGGACCGAATTGTCTTATATAAAACGGTAAATGGTGCGCTATGTAGAAGTTGATGGTCTGAAAAATACGTTATTGTGCGCATTTTTTTATATTCACCTATATAATTGTAATCAAAATGAACTGATCGGAAAAACGGCTCGCGGGAAATTAAAAGTTTTATCCAATGCTTTTCAGGAAGTTCAACAGCTTGTCCAATAACTAAATGCCATAGATAAGTGAACGGGAAATTCGTTTTTAAACGCATCTCGGAGAAACTAAAGCCGTTGCCATTAATCTAAACAATTGTACTAATTAAACCATTTTTGTTTTTATTTTTCAAGGATGTTTTGAAATTAAATGTTAGGATTAGATTCCAACGCTAAAACAACAAGATTAAATGGTCCCATTGTTATAGTGTATTGTACAATATGATGTGTAATGTCTTACAATATACATGTGATTACAGTAAATTTCATTGCTTTTTTTCCCATGACCGACATCTGAACCCAAGAACGTATAAAAATCCAAACTGCCGGCACCGCATATGATTTGCAGTATGGCTAGCCAACGGAACGGATCACCCTACCAGATGCGATACAGTGATCAGATGTCAGATTATATTTCTCCCCTTCCTCCTCAGGTAAAAATAAATGTTCTCATTTAACTCGTTTGTACCCAATATATAAAATGCATTAGCAACAATTGAAATATTTAAGATATGATATCTAAAACTGCACAGTAACAGGACACAATTGGGTGTGCCATATATGAAGAAATTATTGCAGTTGGTGTAAAAATGTTGATGAGCAAAACGAGATTTTATTTATTCACGCTCTTTTCTTTTGATTCTAATATGACAACTGTAGTCATAAATTGCGTATGATGACTTCCATTAGCCGTATAGTATTTATGCTATTGTTCATACAAGGAATATTGAAATTTCCCGCTTTCCTTCAATTCAATCAATTGTGATATTATTTGATGTCTTTTGACTGGCATTTTTATTTTCGATGAAGTCATTATACAGAGTTATATTTATGTCTGACTCTTAACAAAGGGATAATGGTTTATTTTGTTTTTGTAAATGTAAGAATACATATCTTTATTTTAGATGAGATCTTACCCCCGTGATGACTTTCAGAGTCCATACTCACAGAGACCATACTTTGATTCGGGACGAGATCGCGTGCAGGTAATAAGCGTTTATTATTAACACCCACTACTGACAAAGTTACAAAATCAATTTCACACAAATAATTAAGTCTCTGCAAAGAAGAACAACAACCAGCCCACACCCCCATTTGAGTTAAAGATGGCAGAAAAAGCACGCCTAGGTCATTATTGACGCAGTTAGACGTTTTGTGCATTTTTAGATTAAAAAAACACAAATCTGCACTCAAATGACCCATTTTTTAAAATTTTTACGCATATACTACATCCTCCAACGCCATGGTCGTACGATACCAGTCGGGACCTCATACAACAAGAGGTACGTACATTTGTAGAACGTTTTAGCAATTGTTAAGAAATTAAATTGATTTAAATAATACCATTACCTACACACGTAAACATTTACAACTTCTATATCCCAGCGAAGGGTTGACCAAATTGAACCGCCCTATAAATACATCAATTTTTATGCAGTTTTTAAATTTTCAGCTACTTCACCGCCCAGATTACCGCAAATATGCTGAAAGGGGTGATTATATTTCTCAGCAACAGGAGTTTATTACACTTAAAAAGATGTGATTTATTTATATTAACAAAGCAAAACATTTGCTTGGACCACAATTTTCATTTGGATTTAGCAAAGTTTTAACTATACAGAAGCTATTTTTGTCTTAATTTAAATGTTTATATCTAAATGATACACATATTCTTTATTGATAGAAATATTTAGTTATTAGGAGGGTGTATGATACTCTTATCGTTTACCTAATGCCCTATTAACGGTTGGTTCTAATATTTTTGAATAAATAAAATAATGTTGGAGCTTCAGCCGCTTAAATAAACAATTTGTTGATATTCGTAGTTTGTGGCATGTGTTAATTTTGCATGCAATGCAATAGTGCCGATAGACAGAAAAAATTGAGGTGGATTTCAGGTTCTCTACATGATGATATTATTTGTTTTTGTGATCTTATAGATACGTTGTACTTATGCCGCCACACCGTCAGACCATGACATAAGGCCAGATGTTTATCGAGAGGTATGTCCAAGTAAATAAAACTTTATTGATCATCATTATTGAAACACATTTTTAAAGTACTAGTAATTATTATTGGTTTGACTTCGGTTTATTAGATGAGTCTGGTTTCAGGTTACAGTGCCCTCAGCTCCGCCAGAAAGAACTGCTTTCCTGAGAAACCTCTTCCCCGACAAGAGATTTAAGTCCCAGCCAGCGAATGTGTTGCCGCTAAAAGTACAACCAACTAGCTATTCGAGAGACCTGTTGGTGGTATATGCCAAACCAAAAAGAAAAAAGAAATGACAGAAATGGAAGTCAAGGCTAAGAACTTTTCATCGGTAATGTTTTTTGTTTACATATACTGGCGGCTACAGATAAACGCAACGGCGATATTATAAATTATTCAACATAACATTTAAATTTATTTTCAATGTTTTAAGATGGATGAACGGTCTTATGTACATAGGCAGTCTGAAACAATGCTTTATTCCGGGCTTCTGATAAGACTTTATGACACGTTGATCAGTACTCTCTGAGGCTCCGAGGGGTCAGACAATTCGGAATGTATTTACCTATTTACTGAAATATCTTATATGTGATGAATATAATTGAATTAAATATAATTGTACCATAACTGTTGATAGGCTTCCGTCCGACAGGCAACAGATTTAGAGAGCCTGACATCTGTTAAAGACACACAGACCTACAGGAAAGTAAAGGAAAAGGTTAGATGTTTTGGGTTTTTTTATGAGAAAAACATCGTGTCGCATTGGTTACACACAACAGTATCACAAACCAGGTTACCATTTAGGTTACGGAGCTAGTAATTAAATATATATAAATTGTTTTCGATAGAAAATGATATCGTCTTTCTATAATTCGACACTCTGCCTATGTGCAGCTGGTTTCCCTCTTTGTGGTATGAACGAGTACCTTTACTTGACAGGATTTCTAAATATTCACTTTGTTACATATAATCACTATAAACCTCAGAATTCCTTGTTCGGCATTTTTGTCCAAACGAGGTAAAAAAAAAGCCTTGTTTTCTGCAGTTCCAAAACAAGGTTTTTTAAATTGCTCTGTTGTTGTCTGCGATATCAGTTAGATGGAGGTGTAAAACACATAGCTACCATGATTGATTTACAACCCCAATTTAGCTTTCACAACACCTCAATTGTAACTTAACACCTAAACCTGATTGGGCAATAAATTAATCAAGGCAAGCACTGCTGGATGCATAGTGGTTACTTTTGATCTCTGGGTGCTTAATACCTGGCCTATGTATGACTATATTCATAGAGTCAGCACAAATGCTTAATTGTGATTACTATTCATGGAAACTTGTGAGAAATATACGTGTTGTCAGTAGTCGCTTAATCCCGTGAGTACTTGAATCGTATGTCAGTATTCCTGTAAATGGTCACTAATTAACATAAAGTGAGTATTTAAGGTAACTGGTTAGTATTCCTTACTTGTGTCAGAATGTAAAGATAACGTGACTATTTAAACAAACGTGAGTTAAGCCGACCATATCACTAGTCGGGCGCGTGTGGGAGAAATTAAGAAAAGCATGACTATTTATTAAAACGTCACTAATGAAGATCTCGTCACTATCTGAGTGAAGCCGCCAGATATCTTTGATGTGCGTCAGTAACTGGACCTGACGCCAGTAGAGCGTGAAGTCGTTAACTATATAAATTTTTAGTGAGTATTTTTACTATACGTGATCATTATATACATGTATTAAGTATACTGAATAAATGAATTATTATTTATTAATATTTTCGAATCGGAGGAAATCTTTTAAACAATTATGGATGGTAGTGATTAAAGGGACTATTTTTCAGTAATTTGATTACCGCCGCAAAAGACACCGAAGATGGTGAGATATTAATCTAAAAATACCTTCATATTTAAATATGAATTTAAATGCACATTGGCAAGGTTTCATTCGTGACACTATTTGTGCCCATTCTTATAACGAGTTTCCCATGCAGAATACGGCGCAATGGGCATTGTTATTTAATTTACAATTTATATTTATTCTCGTTAAATTTTACATGCAGATTGACACATATTTTGGTGCAGGCGGCACTTTGGTATCTGTATGGATTATTTTGGAATCACAACTAATGATTAAAAAATGATCAACGCCAATCTGTTTACGCTAAATTTATCGAAACGGATAAAATGATAGCAGAAAATATTGAACTTCATACACATATACAAGCTGAAATTCTGAGCACTGAAGAATCGTGTGAATATCTATAATTACATTATTATTGTAAATTTGTGCCATATAACCCGATTCCTGATAAACAAAAATAAATAACATACAATTCAAACGTCGACGCGACCATTTCAGACTTCGCCTCTAACCGTATCACAAGTAGCCCCTGCAAAGCAATGAAAGAAGGAATTCTATTTATACATGTACAAGCGTGCACAAGCTTATTTGGGGTTCATATTGGAAAACGTTTGGTGTCAAGCCAACTGCAGTTCGGTTGCTTTATTTAAAAAGATGACTGGTATTAAACTGTTAAAATGACTAAGCTGTATCCGTTTTGGGACGGCCAATGTCAGAAAAAGTACGTAGTTTTGAGAAAAAGCGAGTTAAAGCTATCGTAAATGTGTAACACTAAATCACATAACAGCCACGATTATATGACACACTTCGTATGTAGAGAAAGCAATTTTTACGGCCTGCCAAAAGTTCATAAGAGCAAGGCTATCAATGAGATGCTCCTCAGCTATGGTCAGTGAATTTGTCAGAGTCGATACTTTTTTGAATATGGACCCGTTTTCTTTACAATATTAAATGGTATGGATGTCAATATTCCGATTACCGCCGTAGACAGTGAGTGAGTGAAATGGGGTTTAAGGTCCTACTGTTATGCACTTAACCTGAGCTAATTGAAGACCGGCATACGCCATACAGTGTGCTATGAGGGAAATTTTTCCCGGGCAGTGGCGCTACAGCCTACTCTTATATCGAATTCCAACTGCCAAGGGATCTTTTACGTGCACTCCAATGTGTACACGGGACCTCGGTTTTTCATCCCATTCGAACGACTAGGCAGCTGTCCTTGTCAGGCCCTCCTTCTGCATCACTGACAAGGGGAAATCACGTCGGAAAATCGAGATGAACTTTCTCGGCCAATGCAGGGATCGAACACTCGACCTCCAGGCTAGCGAACCAGCGCCGTATCCACTTATCCACCGTGATCCCCCCCGCCGTAGACACCAAAGATGGTGAGATAGATCGGTCTATAAATACCTCCATATTTAAATATGAATTTAAATGCTCAGTGGTAAGAAATGAACGCGACACATTGTCTCCGATGTCAGAGAATATTAGTAAATGATAACCGCTATCAAATCCACACAAAAATCCAAGGCACTCGTTTTATTTGAAGAATAACTGTATTTAGATGAAGAGAGTCGTTTGAAACACAGAAATGTCCCGTGTATCAAAGATCAAAGAATATAACCGCAGGTAGCCACTCTTTGTTGTTTTTATGCGAATTCAATTTATCTAAAAGAGGCCCCGACGCAATTATTTTTGACGCAATATTAACCATCGCCATTTTTTTTTATATGATGGGATAAAGTCAATTATTTTTCGATAGAACTAGACGATATGCATGCTTGGGATATGATGTGAACATTTAAATAGTTCATCAATAACAACGTCTATATTTCTTATCGTTTTTGAATACAATATTATACACAGTCAAACTGGGGGCAAATATTGACATCTTTTTGTGATGGTTGGTTGATAAGAATGTTTTGAAGCGTAACAAATACAGTGTGTTGATACTTTATTGGGGTCATAAAGTAATAAACTAAGTAACAAGCCACATGGATTATTTATTTCAACCAAAATGTGTATTAGAGAGTTGAATTATGGTTGTTAATTATGTTTATGTTAGTAGATTATAACATTTATCACACAAGCGATATCTACTGTAGAATGTATTATTGGGTGATAAAATATATATATGCACCTTGTAAATATTATACTGTAGAATGTATTATTGGGTGATAATATTATATATATGCACCTTGTAAATATTATAAATGTGTAGTTGCTAGTTTTTTAGAGTAGGAGGGACATTGTACAACTATAAAGACACAAATAATAACTTTTCCCTTGAGTCGTTTATCCGATCGGTTCATTTTGATTACGATTATTTACGTATGAAGTAGGCTACGGAAAAAAAAAAGGTGAATATTTGTAAGACTTTCAAATACAAACTGCTTACTGTATATATCCCATTGACAATAAATATCATAATTAATAAAACCGTTCAGTTTTCAATAATTATCACAGACACAAATATTAATTTTGATTGTTTTATGCATCAACACACAGAGTAAACATCTAACCACATCTTAAGAAGTAAACATCTAACCACATCTTAAGAATTGGGCCTCTTCAATAGTTACAATATTAATTAGTCTAGAAAGCACATCAAGGAGTATAGAATAAAAGTGTCGAACAGAAAAATCATGCTTAGCGTGGGGCTATTTCTTTTGATGTCACGTGGGGCTATTTCTTTTGATGTCACGTGCATATTCTCATTGTTGAACCTTAATTGATAGTATTTCTTTTTCAATTTTATTCATGAAAAGGCCCAACGCAGTAACTGATCTATAACAATGTATAGCTCTACCTGTACTTCAACGAAAATAAACGATCAGCGGCATGGAACCTGATTTACCGATTCGGGCGATTGATGATATATTTGTCAATGGCGGCATTGCTATTTTGAATGGATAATAATATTACGACCACGGTAAGGTGCTTTACCGATTTATATTCCCGATTTTATTCGTACTTCATATGTTAATAATCGTTATCAAAATGAAATTAAACGCTTCGTCTGATACTCTCTAACTCAACTCTCGCCTCATTTTTTTATTACTTATCCATACCAAATAATTGTGTGTTTAACAATGAACAACCCACAATCGACACTAGGTCATTTTGGGACTAATGTATGGTTTTCAATTTTTATTTTTATAATTCGCTTGCGCGAAGGGGTCTTTAGCAGTAGGAGGAAACCGGAGTGCCCGGAGGAAACCCACGAAGTTGAGTAGGTGCCCCTATCTCATGTCCCAATCGCCGATCAACTAATTAAATAAATGCCAATTGAATTAGCATAACCTGCCTTTTTTTAAATCTGGTGTTGATTATCGAACCCATTCTGCGCAGTGAGTTGTGACTATTGACGAAAATTGATTGGTGATTGTTAAAGGGCCAATCCCGATAACTTTTTGGGGAGAAAAACTGCTTAATTTTGTGTTAAAATCATTTAAAACCCATTATCTAAGGCCGACAAACTTACCCGATATTTGTGATACGCTTTTAAATAACTTAAACCTGACAGTCTGCATCTGTAAATGGAGACCTTTGTATTACACAGTATCTGGATAAAAGCAGACTTTTTTCTATAAAAATAATATGTAGGTGAAATTTACCTTTGTTATCTAGTACAGTACATGGGTCATTCACTGTATAGACCTCTCAAGAAACGTATATCGATTATCAGGTCACCCAATGAAAAAAATGACCAGAAACCTTAAAAGGGTTATGTGTCCGGATAAGCAGTGTTGACGTTCACGTCCAAACTACTCAATATTTTCAGCTGAAATTTTCAGACAATGTAAATACGCCATGCTTTTATATTTTGGTCCCTAAATTTCACAAATACTCAGACTTTAATTTTTGAGACTCTGTTCTTATTGGGATTGTCCCTTTAAAGCGCTTAAAAACGATTGAATTCATTTAGAATTGCAAAATGCAACACGTAATTTATTATTTGTTACATATAAAAAATCTTAAATCAATTATTATTATTCGTTACATAATAAACCTTAAATCAATTTATCTAACTGTGCCTATTTTCTGATATGGTCTGGTTATTTGAGCCTAAAAATAGAACACAGCAAGTCTCCGATTGGTGCATTCACGCTTCACTTTGATGAGAGTTATAGCATGGCATCCCATGAGTCGTATATACGATTATATCACTACTGTAAGGTGCGACTGCAGCATGCTTTCTGATTTGGTTGAATTATTTGAGCCCAAAAATAGAACACAGCAAGTCTTCTTTGGTGTGTTATATCACGGACATATACGTTCTGCCATCTACGGCGGTAGTCGAAATCAACGACAAATATTCCAGTTGCTGCCCTCCAAGTTACAATTTAACTGATACTAATTAATCACGTATAGTAGCAATACTCACTAGAAATGTATATAGTTAACGAGTTCACGCTCTACTGGCATCGGGTCCAGTTACTGACGCACATCAAAGATAACTGGTGGCTTCACTCAGATAGTGACGAGATCTTTATTAGTGACGTTTTAATAAATAGTCACGCTTTTCTCAATTTCTCCCACACGCGCACGACTAGTGATATGGTTGGCTTAACTCACGTTTGTTTAAATAGTCACGTTATCTTTACATTCTGACACAAGTAAGGAATACTAACCAGTTACCTTAAATACTCACTTTATGTTAATTAGTGACCATTTACAGGAATACTGACGTACGATTCAAGTACTCACAGGATTAAGCGACTACTGACAACACGTATATTTATCACGAGTTTCCATGAATAGTAATCACAATTAAGCATTTGTACTTACTTTATGAATATAGTCATACATAGGCCAGGTATTAAGCACCCAGAGATCAAAAGTAACCACTATGCATGTTACCGTGAAGGTAGCTGTGTGTCTTCATTAGTTTTACACCTTCACTTATGGCGTGTATTCTTGTCATTTCTATTTCTCTGATTATAATATTATAGTTTAATATTTTCATATTAAATAACATAAATTTTAATTTTTACAAATTCGCTGATAGCAAATAGCGCTAATAACTATCTTGAAAAAGAAACACGTTTAGTAAACGAGGCATTTTTACCAAGCCTCGTTCTGTACAAAATACCTCGTTCCAAAAAAGGGCTTTTTAAAAAACTTGTTTTGGAACCGCTGACAACGAGGCATTTTTTTTACCTCGTTTGGACAGAAATGCTGAACGAGGAATTCTGAGGTTTATAGTGATACGCTTTATTTAAAATGCCTGTTTTAGATATCATTTAAATCTAAATATATAATACATACTTTTTGAAATGCCTGTTTTAGATGTTATTCAGTTATATATCTTATTTGATTTAGGTAGTATTCACTTTAGACTGGCCCAGTCTCTTCTATTTATTTTACTTTTGTATTTATATAAAAGTATTAATTTTTAGTAAACCAACACTTTTGTTTCCATTTGTATAAAAAAAACTTTGAGTAAAAGATAGTATTCACTTTAGACTGGCCCAGTCTCTTTTATTTATTTTACATTTCGATTTATATAAAAGTATTCATTTTTAGAAAACCAACACTTTCGTTTCCATTTGTATAAAAAAAAACTTTGAGTAAACCTGTAACCAGCACCAGAGACTGGACAATTTGCGAACTTCACAATAAAATGGGCGTTCTTGCCATGTTTTTCGTCCTACCATATTTGGAATGATTGACAGTTATCAAGCACGCCTCGAGTCACGTGACATGAATTATGCGTCTCGACTGGGGTGCAAAGCTGTCATGCTGAGACCGTTTGAGGGCTGTTGTCACGTTGTTGTTAGATATGTCGTTATCACGTGCACGACGTCACACGACCTACATAATGCAGATTGACCTACTAGATGAGATTGAAGCTCTATTTGCCCAGTCTGTAGAGATTACGGTTTTTTTTTCGTTTTTTTTTTTATAGAACTGGCCAATTTTTGGTGTGTGGAGAAGACTGGCCACCAGTCTTTATTCACTTTTAAATATAATACATCTTATTTTAAATATCTGTTTTAGATACTATTTTACAATCCAACTCTGGATGACAAGGTAGACCTAAAATTCATAAAGACTATGGTGCAGACACATCTGAAATATAAAAAATGGTCAATCAGGTATATTTTAAACTAACTAAATATATTTATGAATAAGGAAAGTTGTAGTCAAATTCATCTTTGTAAATTACAGCTTGGATATGGTAGACAACAGAGTTTTTTTTCAAATAAACTGCCATTGTTTCCAGGCAACTAAACCCACAGTTACAAACTGTCACAGATAAAGATGAAAAAGAAGCGGGGGAGTTGGATGAAGGGTATGTCATTGTTTTAGAGAATCAAAATCTCGTTTTTAGATCAAAATATAGCTTTGAATAGGGTTGGCCTGGTGTGTTATTGCGATAAGTGATGAGATATACAGTAAGAAAAGTAAGCGGTACAATATAATCAAAATATCAAATTTAATTAAACCGTAACCATGTTACATCTTTACAGATCAGGAGTTAAATTGATTGATTGACTGTGATAAGTTCGTAGTCACTGGGAGAATAGAGTCGACAGAGATGGAAAAGGTAGACGGTAAGTACAGTAGTTTTTATTTTTATGGCATGACACAAAGAAAAGTAGTTTGGATGTTTAATAATAAATAAATATAATACCCCAATGGGATTTGTAATTCTTTTGTGTGTTATTTTTCCAGGCATGGACTGTTACCTCGTATATTTATCCAGGAAACACCCCAGGTCAAAAGTGGCAAAGATCCCAGGAAGACCAAATGAGACATGGGCGGATATTGGTGTGAGTATTTAGCAAATTTCTATCTATTGTTTGTATTATACCAGATTATACCATAGTTATAACCCATGTATCAGCAATGCTCTGTTGACGACTAGAATTTCCCTTTCTCAATCTAACTGAGCCAATAGACAACCTTATAGTTCAACTGTTTTATATGGTTATATAAATTAATATATATATACACGCTTATTTCAGTGCAATGCCTTTATCCACTGGCCTGTTCTAAAGACCTGCCGTATGTCCCAGAAATGGAAAGGTATGTATTTACTTTAAATTGACGCCTGTTGTGAAACTGCTATGGGTACACTTTCTTTGCCAACCCCGTGTAGCGAGTGAATCACACATAAACGATACAAAATATCTATCTACCTGTTTGTTTTCAAGGGTTCAACCAAAAGGAGGCCTGAACCAACAAAGGTATATGACTAATTAAAATAGTATCAGTACTATTATAAGAAATGTAATTGCTCAAAATGAAGATAACGCGTATATAAAATGCAATAAAACATTATTGAATTTAATATTGACATATAATATTGTCCTTTCATCATCAGGTTTCAGGGGGGAAAAGACAGGTAAACACTTTGTTAACCTATTTGATCCATCTACCTAAAAAACGATTGAGTGATAATCCAGGAATAGCTAATGCAGGAATATTCAACAAAGATACGGAACAGGGCCTTCTCCGCAGGCATATTAAGCTAAATTGATTAGGAGAGGTGCAAAATGATCTGAAATTCAATAAATCATGGTTCGTCCAATATAATTTGGATGCTACCACTAGGGACTGGGAATCTACAAGTTTTACGAAAAAAGGTAATAAACTACCCTTATCATCTAGAATCTAATACACGTCAAGAATGTGCCAAATACCGTCAAGATTCATCAAAAACCGTCCAGTTTGTGCTACAGTGTAGATTTAGAAACCGTTCTAGTTTTGACATCGATCGTCTACTTTTGGAAGGGGTTTAGTTTTTATACATGACCTTATTTTCTCGGACGTTGTCGAGAAATGAACAGTGTTTAATAACACAAGACATTCAGATTTTACTACAAAATACTACTTTACCGAGAGTATATATATTTGGTTACAATTAATAGAAAAAAAGATTTTAAAAATATTCACTGATACAACTTCGTCATCGTTTTATTCTTTCTGTCATTCATATAATATCCATAATGGCTGTACGCGCATCAAACAACAAAAATTGTTCATTGGTTAAAGACGGTCTAAACGCGGGAAAATTTACAACAGCTATTGGCTAACGACACACATTATAAATAACCGTAGCCTATTTGCATATTGCATAAGCATACTTTTTATAGTACTGTTACCTGGAATTATTTTTAAGTCGACAGTCCCAAGGACCAACATAGGCCTAATACCGTGTTTTGCATAGTGCAGCATAAAATTATAATAATACATATAGTATGCAAGTCTAAAATAATTATATTTCTGAAAAATTGTCTTACAGTCATTAGACGACAGTCCACACTGATTTGAAGGTGTAGTTCCCGTATTACACCAAGGTTAATCCATGTCTTCTTATCTTCTTCTTTTTGGTGTTTAACATCTGATTCCACTTAAGTGATATCGCAGACAAGACATAGGTGAGCCGAAGCTGCTTCCTGTTTTTTAGAATATGATTTTGCAATCTTTCCATTTTTGGCCTTAGGGCATGGATTTGGTTTAGTGGGAAGTTCTTCCCTTTATTTAACTCTTAACTGACCCAAGGCGACTTTTGTCGACAACTATAACGTTACCGTTTAGTACCCAAGGCGACTTTTGTCGACAAAACATGTTAGCCGAATGGAACGTTCCTAGCGTAATGAGAGTTATTTCCCTTATTAACAAACGTCTTTATCTCATTTGTTTACTTCCTGTTTGACATTTTGACAGTTAAAAATCTTACGGTTTCTCCTTGAAAATTATAATAAAACGGTGATATGTCTAGACCTCTACGGCAACGTTCTAATGACGGACTACCATCCTTATTGAATGACAGTGATTCAGATTTTATCTGTGGTGTAGATATTCACCGTTTTGCGTAAGGCCTAGAGAAGAACGTGATAATTAAAATACAAATATAGGCTAGGCTAAGTTAATCAACAAATTTCAATTATGGTAATTAAATAAGCTTAAATTAAAAGATTCGATGATGAATGATTTTTAGTTCACAACAGCCGAACAGAAAAATAGAAATAACCATTATACACATGAAGTTTGCATGAAATATCTAATTAAATTTTTTGTATAAAATTTATATTTATGAAAATGGCCTTAAATGTAAATTATTTCATTCATTTACATAAAGGGTCTATCTTCAGTTGTTTTTTTAATAATATGTCTTGAAAATGATATATATATTTTAACTCTTAACTGACCCAAGGCGACTTTTGTCGACGTGATAACGTTACCGTTAAGTACCCAAGGCGACTTTTGTCGACAATTCGGTTATCCGAATGCAACGGTCCTAGCGTAATGAGAGTTACGTCCCTTAATAGCAGACGACGTTCGGGCGTTTGTTTACATTCTGTTCGTCATTTTGATAGCTAAAAAGTATACTGTTTGTTCTTGAAAATATATAGTAAAATGGTTTTATAATGTCCAAACGACAATTTTCGGTAAATGACGTTTTAGAGTCAAGATTCAGACGACGTTCGGGCGTTTGTTTACGTTCTGTTCGTCATTTTGACAGCTAAAAAGTATACTGTTTGTTCTTGAAAATTTATAGTAAAATGGTTTTATAATGTCCAAACGACAATTTTCGGCAAATGACGTTTTAGAGTCAATATTGAATGATAGTGATTCAGATTTTATCGGTGATTCGTCTGAATCTGAATCTGATTTTGGTTGTTCCGTGTTAGAACGAGATGATAGGCCTACTGATGACACAATTGAACAAGAAATTATTTTTGATGATAACTATGTAAACAATGGAATTATCGGCGCAGGTGGTGATAACTTTGGTAGTGAAGCCACGGTTTTTGATGACGCCAACAGTTTTTATGACAAAGAAAATTATTCTTGGAAAAAGCTTGACGATGCCGTGTGGACTCCTTCTCCAGTTCCAGGATATTCAAGCCATGGGCCAAGGCTAAGTTTTGACTTTACTGGCTATCAACCAATTGATTTTTTCTACAGAATTTTTCCAGAACACTTGTTTAATGACATTGCCGTTGAGACAAACAGGTATGCTGATCAGTATTTTGACTGTACTGTGGACTTGCCTCCTTTTTCCATTTTTCAAAGATGGAAAAGCGTAGACATGGATGATATTAAACATTTTTTTGCATTGAGAATAGCTATGGGATTTGTTAAAAAACCAAACTGGCGGGATTACTGGTCAACCGATTTTGTTACCTGTGTGCCTTTTTTTTCTAGTATTATGTCTAGAAATAGATATACGCTTATAAATTATTTTCTGCATTATAATAATAATGAAAATCAACTAGAAAAAGATAATATTAATTATGACATCTTGTTTAAGGTCAGACCTATTATAAATTCTGTTTTGTCAACATATTTAAGTAGCTATATCTGTAGTCGAGATGTTTCCATTGATGAAAGTTTATGTCCTTTTAAAGGACGGTTATCATACAAACAATATATCCCAAATAAGCCACATAAATGGGGAGTAAAGTTTTGGGTTATGTGTGATGCCAAAACGGGATTCTGTCTTTATTGGGATGCATACACCGGTAAAAATAAGCTTTTATATCCTGAATTCAGTGTTACTGAAAATATTGTACTTCAGCTTGTTGATAAATTACCTGACATAGGACATCACATATATATGGATAATTTTTACTCTTCAGTAAAACTCTTTGAGCGTTTGAAAAGTTTAGGTTTCGGTGCATGTGGTACTTTACGTGCAAATCGTAAAGGCATTCCCGAAGATGGTGAATTTAAACAGAAAATGAAAAAAGGTGACGCCCCAAAAAATTTTCATAAAGGTGATGACATACTAGCAGTTACTTGGCAAGACACTAAGCGAGTAAATGCATTATCAACAATACATGACAACAGCATTACTCCAAAATCGGTTCGTTCTAAGGGGGAGGGTTTTCGGGTTATACACAAACCAATGATGATTACAGAATATAATAAATATATGAGTGGTGTTGATAAATTAGATCAACACATGACCTATTATCGATATCCACATAAACGGCGAAAGGGTTACCAGGTAATTTCAGGGTTTTTGATGGAAATAGCACTAGTAAATGCCCACATCGCATATAAATTAGCTTACCCAGACAAAATATTAACCACTAAGCAATTCCGCCTTAAAATTATTGAAAAACTCATTGGCGAGAAAGAGAATAGTAGTAGTAGTGCATATTCTAATCATCCAAATAAAATTTCGAAACGTTTAACAGAGAGACATTTTCCAGCTCAATATAATAATAAAAAATATAAACCTGATTGTGTTGTATGTTCAGACAGGGCTAGTAATAACCGTAAGCAGACCAGGTGGTATTGTAAAAATTGTAATCAATCTATGTGTGCTGAAATCTGTTTTGAAAGGTATCATGTGCTAGAAAATTTTAAAGTGAAATATTAAGTTTTATTTCCCTCTGCATTAACGCAGATAGGACCTTACATTTCATTCCGTTACTATATTATTATATATATTTTCTTGTTTACAATTTAATTGTTATTGATTGACTTGATATTTATATAGGTTTATTGTCAAGCTTAATATTTCCAAATACCATAGTATGTGATAAATTAATATTGATTTTAATATTGATAATTAATAATTTATTACCAGATATTCCTTTTCAATGCTGGTTCTACATTATTGCGAATACCGGTACTCACAATTTTGCATGTATTTTCTTTTAATACAACCATCAGTCTAAACTGACTCATTGTGTTTACAAAATCCGTATTTGTAAATTTAATTGTAAATTAAATATATTTATTGTTATTGTAATGGATATTTAATATTTAATTGTAAAATAAAGATATTTATTGCTATTGTAATGTATAATCATATGTTAAAGCTAATGTTATGATTTTTTAATTTATTTACTTAATTTATTTTGTAATACATGCTGTACTAAACTACAGCATTCCCGTGAATGTGATATATTAAAGAAAATCTAAATTTGCTTGTCTTCATTTACCTAATGTGATATTTATAGCCCACTGGGTTGCTGCTTACGTGAGGATCGGGTTATGGATTTGGCACCCGGATATTAATTACAAGGGACGGGTCATGGGTTTGCAGTAGACTACAAAATGATGATGTCTACAATGCTCATTTTATGTTCTAAATATAATACAAATCCTAGACATACGTCCAAAATATACAGATACGACCAGCCTGTACTTACTAAAAGACAATAGTAAAGTTAGGGGAATTAGAACACATGAATAGCTGTTGTTATTGTGAACCAGAACGGCTAAATATAATAATTGCTTCGCAAAAAGGTAAAACGTTAGAGCTAATAATGTATGACGTCATGTCTCTTTTTCAAATCTATCTGAAGCCTAGAATTATCCGGATTCTTTGATATAATTGTGAAAAATATTTAGATACAACGGTATTTGTATGTATTAAACAAATAAAAAGCATTCCCGCCGAATGATTTTTAGTTCACAACGGCCACAAAATGAATATCACGTGGATATGTTAATTGTGCTCAAAGTATTTAAATTGGAGCTATTTCTATTGTAATTTGTGTCATAAAATTTATATTTATGAAAATGGCATTAAATCTTGATCATTTAATTCATTTACCCAAAGTGTCTATCTAGCATTGTTTTTTAATGAGATGACTTTAAAATATACAGTCTATTTTACCACTATTGACCACTATGACGTGGGTTTTATGACGTTATGACGTCAAAACTCTGGGTCACTTAAGAGTTAATACTATTGACCACGATGACGTGGGTTTTTATGACGTTATGACGTCAAACCTCTGGGTCTTTTAAGAGTTAATAAAAAACATATTGTTAAGTAGATGGTCTCTTCTGCTTCTGGATTGGTAGATGTCATCTTTGTGGGATTAGTTTTTAGGTGCCAGGCCCGTCTTATCGTGACCTCCCCTTGCTCCACTATCCCACTTTATAGGTTTGGTATCTGTTTTTTGGCAGAATAGTGTTTAGATGACGAGCTCGTCTGATCACGACCCCCTCTTACTCCACTATCCCACCAGTAATGCAGATGTTATATTGTTATTTTTGTTAGTATAAATAAATTAAAAATAAATAAATTAAAGGAAATAAATTGAAATAAAAGGAAATAAATTGAAATAAAAGGAATAAATTAAATTTGAAATAAATAAACTACAGTAAATAAAATAAAATAGGTAAAGTAAAGTAAAGCAAAGTAAAGTAAAGAAGTAAAGTAAAGTAAAGTAAAGTAAAGTAAAGTAAAGTAAAGTAAAGTAAAGTAAAGTAAAGTAAATAAATTAAAGTAAATAGATGCAAATTTAATAAATTAAAAATATTCATAATAATAGATAGAAATGAGTTAATTGAATAAGTAATAAGATAAAAAAAAAAATTTGTTGGATGGTTGGGCTTCCTTCGTGAGGACGTTTGTACTCAACCACCCTACGTTGTAAAAATAAATTAAGAGAAAATAAGTAAAAAATAAAGCGATAAAAATAGATTTATAGGATGGTTGGACTTCCTTCGAGAGGATGTTTTTACTCAGCCGTCCTACTTCACTATTCTGCCTAGTTGTAAAAATTAACTAAGAAAAAGAATAAGTAATCAATAAAGCGATAAAAATAGATTTGTAGGCTGGTCGGGCTTCCTTCGAGAGGACGTTTTTACTTAGCCATCCTACTTCACTATTCTACCTAGTTTAAATATAAATTAAGAAAGAAAATAAGTAAAAAATAAAGCGATAAAAATAGATTTGTAGGATGGTTGGGCTTCCTTCGAGTTCGAGAGGACGTTTTTACTCAGCCATCCTATTTCACTAATCTACCTAGTCCAACTGTGTACATTAGCTCGTGGATTTGTTCGAAGATTTTCAATTTGAGATCTGGTTTCGGGAAGAGCAGGTTCTTAGTGTTGAATGGTATGTTGTTTGTCTCCATCATTCTCACTAAGTCTCGTCTCTCTTCCTTGTATACTTCGCAGTCTACCAGGACATGGTTGGTGGTACATTCCTCTCCGCATTCACAGATGATGACTTGGTATTTGAAGTCTCGCAGCTGCCTTTCACCCTTAGTTTCGATATAAGTTTGCATATATCTCGTCTAGGGTGATTGATCGGTGTTTTGGTGTCATCCAGCCGGAATCTGTATGTGTCAAGTTCAACGAAATTTAATTCCCAGTATGAAATGACCTGTCTTTTGACCATACTATAGATTTCCGTGGTGCTGTAGTCGATGGTGCGGAGTGGTGCTGTGTCCTCTAATGTTGACATGTGATGGAATCCACACAAGCTCTAATTTGCTTCCCTCTCCAGGACCCTTTGATATAGCTACCTGATTTCCAAAATGACTTCTGGTCTTGATTCCGAGTTGTCATTTTGGATTGAAATCAGACTGCTCAGCGAGTCACTCGGAATGACGAACTTACCAGTATTTTGATGGGAGATCCATGAAATAGCGTCACGAATGGCAACAAGCTCTGTAGTGTACACTGAACAGTTATTGGGCAGTTTCCTGCTTATTCCTTGTTCCCCATTTGACAGGTATATTCCAAATGAGCTGGTGCCCCTTTCAGGATTGCGTGAGCCATCCATGTACACATGGTCCCAGTCATCAGACGGCCAGTTGTCTTCCAAGTGTTCTAGAGAGTAAGAACGTGCAGCACTGGGGTCGTTTTTCTTGTCAGTTTTCTGTAGTAGATCTAGATTGACCAGCGGTGTATGAGCGTCCAAGGGGCGATAACTGGGGGGTCGTGTTTATTTATCGGTTTTCTTTTTGGGATCTCTTACATATTTTGTTTTTCGTAGACTGACAAATGTTTGGGATCTCTCTCCTAGCTGTGAGATCTTAACCCAGTACCTTGTCGCTAGTTCTTTTCTTTTTAGGGATTGGGGCAACTCTCTGACTTCCTGTAGTAATGCCTCGCTCTTAGTCCCGAGCCCTACGCAGTTCATGTAGGCCAAAGAGCCGTAGTCCAATACAGATCGTATTAGAGCACGATAAACCATCATTAGTGTAACTTTATTGGCGCCCCACGTACTGCCCGTTAATTTTCTCATTAAGTTTAGGATTTTGGAGCATCTATCTACAAAGGAACTTGGTTTGGTCTTAAACTCGATGGTTTTCCTGTTCATACACAGAGTCATTCTGTTTATCACTCTATCCCTGCTCACAAGCATACCGACTGTTTTCTTCTCTGAGAATTTAAATCCCCAGTCGTTTGCCCATGTCATGAATTTGTATAAGGCCTTTTGCATGTTCTTTTGCAGTTCACAAAAGCTCGTCCCGTTTCTCCATATGGTACTGTCATCAGCAAATTTAGCCAAGTCAGTTCTGAAATTGAGGTAGGACAATTTGTGAATTAGTGATGTTGAAGAGAGTGGGACTGATAACAGACCCCTGAGGCGTGCCATTTTCTAATGTTTGCTCGGCACTCAGGAATCTGCCAACATTCACCTGTATCCTCCTATCGCTCAGAAAGCTTTTAATCCACCTTAACATTATGCCTGTTATACCGATACGTCCTAACTTGAAGAGCAGCCCGTCTAACCAAACTAGATCGAAAGCCTTGGTCAGATCTACGAACACGGCACACAACAGGTTTCCCGAGAGAAGTGCCTGCGACATGACTTGCTGTAGTCTAACCAAGTGGTCCATTTGATCGTCCTTTCCTGAACCCACTTTGATTTTTGTTGATCAGTCGGTTGCTCTCCAGATAGAACTGTAGTCGAATATTAACCATTGTTTCCAAGGTTTTGCATAGTGTGGATGTCAAACTTACTGGTCGATATGATTCTGCCTTTTTCTTCTCTTTCCCAGGCTTCAGTAGAGGGATGACGTTTGCTTTCTGCCATTCTTTAGGTACCTCTCCCGTCAGCCAGGATGTGTTGAAGAAGTTTAGTAGTATCGTTTTGGCGTTTCTAGGTAGATGTTTGAGCATGGAGTACTTTACTTTGTCCTCACCAGCCACACTATCCTTCTTGAGTGAAAGAGCCTTATTTAACTCTCCCTCAGAGAAGGGTAGATTGATTGGGTCAGCCACTTCATTAGATTCAATTACTAATGAAGGGTGCTGCGAGTAAAGGATTTCCTTCCTCTTCAGAAACTCTGGTGATTGGTTTTCATCTTTGCTTGCGTCTGCAAACGTTTTTGCAAGTAGATCTGGCTTATCATTGCCGTTGGTAACGTACTTATCTCCATCTTCAAGGTTTGGTATGTTGAATGTTCTGCGTTTCCCGTTCATGGCGTTCAGTTTCTTCAAAACAGCACCTGTTTCCGTGTTTTTATTCAACGCATTACAGAATGTCATCCGGTGCCCCCTTTGTGCCTTCTTTATGGTGTCTCTTGCAGCGTATTTCAACTTTAGGTAGTTTTGGTGGTTGATTTCATTGTGGTGGCGTTTCGGTAGGCGGAGTGCCTTCCTTCTTTCATTAACCGCCTTCTGACAATCCAGTGACCACCAAGGTTTTCTAGTTTCCCACCATAAGTCTTTGGAATGGAGTCGTTTGCGGCACCTTTAATAGAAATCGTGATGTTGGCAGCGTACACGTCGATGTTGGTATCGATGATGTCTTCTTCCTTCCACTCAAGGCAGCCTACACAGAATTTGACCTAATCAGCTTCTTTCATTATCCAATTGGGTCTCCCGTTATAGACTTCCCTGGGTGCTTCAGCCTGAATGCAGAGTTCTATCAGGAGATGGTCACTGCCAAGTGTTTCATCTTCGTGTACTTGCCAGTCGCAGTGGTTTGCCATACCAAGCGTACAGAACATGAGATCTAGGTGGGAAGGTGGGGCATTTCCTCCGACAAAAGTAGGACTCTCATCGTTCAGGACGCAAGGTCGTTTCCTTCTTTTATTGAGCATAGGCTAGTCTCCTGACAGTCATTCCTCGGCGACCCCCACAGAACACAGATTCGCCCTGTGGAAGCTGGTCGGGAAGTGACTGGAAGTCAACTGTTTTTTTCGTGACATCTGGGGGAACATAGACATTCACTATTGTCAAATTTGTTATAATCCATGTCAAGTGCACAATGATAAATATTAAAACTATTTAATAGTGTACGTATTCATATTAATATTAACGTGTTATTTCGGATGAAACCCGGCCATGTCTCTGGATTAGGGGATTAATTAAACAATATTGGCCATTCAAAGAATCTTACGACCGACATTCATGACTGCTGACGTGCTGTACAGTGTATATTCCATGCAACGGTGGTGTAATTACTTGTCTGTGACTGATATGGTTTTCAGACAGAACCGAGACATGTGGCTGGAATTTGTGATTTATATAATAGCAGGCAGTCTTTCAAATAATAGAACCTAAATTATAATGACAGTCCCAAGCGACGGTGGCCTTATTCGTAGACTGAAACCCATAGCCCATTGTGTGTGGTTTTTTTTGGTGAAAACACCGTCGTACTCGTACAGTAAGCATCTTTTACAACTTCGTCATCGTTTTATTCTTTCTGTCATTCATATAATATCCAAAATACGGCACTATGTTGGGCCTTGAGGCGATCGACTTAAAAATAATTCCAGCTAATTTAATAATACTATAAATAGAATATTTATGCAATATGCAAACATGGTTGCTTATACGTGCTGTTATCCAATAGCTACTGTAAATTTTCCCAAGTTGAGCCGTCTTTAACCAATGAACAATTATCGTTGTTTGATGCGCGTACAGCCATCATGGATATTATATTTATATAAATGACAGAAAGAATAAAACGAATTTAACGATGACGAAGTTGTATCAGTGAATATTTTTTAAATCTTTTTTTCTATTAATTGTAACCACATAAATCGTAACCACATATACATTGTACTGCTCTAGGTAAAGTAGTAATTTGGAGTAAAATCTAAATAGAGCCGGAGCCCAGGGGGTCAGCCTAGCTGAAAAATGTACCAATTTTCTCCTGTATAGCATGAATGCATGCATATCTGGTACCTTAAAAATGTAAGTCTGCCGGGTTTCTAGTGGTGGGTGTGGCTGTGAGGGCTAGGATTATGGGCATGAATTTGTGAGCTAGATTAGCTCAAAAGTGTACTACACGAAAATGATGCAGCAGTGTACCTTACATCTTCAAGTATTACAAAAGCACTCTGACAGACATTTCTAGTAGTGGGGTACCTGCCCAGAGTTATGTAATTGTAAGCCCACAGCTAGGCTAGACTAGCTGAAAACTGTACCACCTAAAACTACTTGGAAGTTGTTCAGCACAACTACAGGAACCAGGAATGATCACTGCCAGACAGTTTGTGCGGTGGGTTACCCCTCAAAGACACGCCCAAAATGTCCCGACCCACAACTAGGCTAAATTAGCTGAAGCCAGTACCTGCTAAAACGATTTGGGAGGGGTTTTTTTTAAACCAAAGGAATCATGAATGATCACATTGCGGTGAGTTACCCCTAACAGACACACAAATATGTCCCCCCCCCCTCAGGCTAGATTAAGTAAAGTTCGTACCGCCTAAAACTGCTTGGAAGTTGTTCAGCACCACCACAGGAATTATGAATGATCGCGGCCAGACCATTTTGCGGTTGGCTACCCCCTACAGACACACACAAAATGCACCCCCCCTCCAACTTAGGCTAGATTAGCTAAAGCTCGCACAGGTGGAGTACCCCCAACAGACACACACAAAATGCCCCCCCTCCCAATTAGGCTAGATTAGCTAAAGCTCGCACAGGTGGGGTACCCCCAACAGACACACACAAAATGCCCCCTCCCTCCCAATTAAGCTAGATTAGCTAAAGTTCGCGCATCCTAAAACTGTTGGAAGTTGTTCAGCACCACCACAGCCAGACCATTTTGCGATGGGTTACCCCTAACAGACACACACAAACATGTCCCCCACCCCCACCGAATTGGGCTAGATTAGCTTAAGTTTGTACCGCCCATTTTGCGGTGGGATACCCCCAACAGATACACACATAATGCCCCTCCCCCCAATTAGGCTAGATTAGCTAAAGTTAGCACAGCCTAAAACTGTTGGAAGTTGTTCAGCACCACCACAGGATTCATTAATGATCACAGCCAGACCATTTTTCTGTGGGTTACCCCTAACAGACACCACATGAATCATGGAAGATCACCCTAAGACTGTTCGTGTGGTGGGTCACCCGCAACAGACACGTCCAAAATGCTGCGCCCCACAACTAGGCTAATTAGCTTGGAAGATGTTCAGCACCACCACAGGAATCACTACAAGACAGATACACCCAAAATGACACGCCCCCAAATTAGGTGGGATTAGCCGAAGTCTGTAATACCTATAACTGATTGCAAATTGATCAGCTGCAAGACAGTTTCTGCCATGGGGTATCCTTGACAGACCCCTTCCACAAATTTATTCCCTTTCAGCATTGCAATTGCTCTAAGTTAAGTGGGAATCTGCTGGACTAACTTGTAGAAAGAACACTGGCGAAATAAAAGGTAATTTTTAATTGCGAAACTCAAAAGTACAACAAAAAACAAAAGAATGCCGAAGAACTACTGCATTTCATCAAAATCTGAATCTGAGTCTTCACTCCATGGCTCATCATATCTGACATGTCTTGGTCGAAATCGGTTTCACCAGTTTCCACCAAAGCATCTGACTCATCCAGAATAATTGTCTCGTAACCGTTACTGGGGGGGCATTTTGTGTGTGTCTGTTGGGGGTACCTCCCCTGTGCGAGCTTTAGCTTATCTAGCCTAATTGGGGGGGGGGGGCATTTTGTGTGTGTATGTTGGGGGTACCTCACCGCAAAATGGTCTGGCCGCGATCATTCATAATTCATGTGGTGGTGCTGAACAACTCCCAAGCAGTTTTAGGCGGTACGAACTTTAGCTTATCTAGCCTAATGGGGGGGGGGGGGGTCATTTTTGTGTGTGTCTGTTAGTGGTAACCCCTCGCAAAATGGCCTGAATGTGATCATTCATGATTCCTGTGGTGGTGCTGAACAACTTCCAACAGTTTTAAGCTGTGCGAACTTTAGCTAATCTAGCGTAATTTGGGGGGGGGGGGGGGTGATAACATCTAGTTAATTGTGTGTTAGGACAAATTCATTAGTGGTCTGATTGTGTCAAGAGTTATCTTGATTATTGAGAGTGGTTTCCCTTGGGGAAAGTTCTGGATATGAGAACACCTGTGATTGTAATGCAAATGTTGTTTGATTTAATTAAAAATGTGTTGACAAAGACAAAGAGTCTAATTATTGAATTTATAAATGGTAGCAGAGCTATGGCAACTAGTTACAAGAACCCTCCCAGTTTTGGGTCAGATATTACATATGAAACTTGGAAGAATGAATTAGAAGTTTGGAGATTGATGACAGATGTTGAAAAGAAAAAACAGGCCTTGGCAGTCACCTTAACACTGACGGGGAAAGCCAGAGATAAGGCTATAGAAATTAGTGCACAAGATTTAAATAAAGAGAATGGTATGAATACCTTGATCACTAAATTAGATGAATTATTCAAAAAAGAAGAGAAAGATGTTGCATATGAATCCTATTCAAATTTTGAGCATTAAAAGAAGACACATGAAATTTCTATGAGTGATTATGTCAATGAGTTTGAACAAAGATATCAGAAAGCTAAGAAGTATCAAATGACTAACTCTGATTCAGTTTTGGCCTATAAACTGTTAGACAATGCCAATTTATCTGTGAAGGAGAAACAACTTGCTTTGACAGCTACAGCTGATGGAACCTTTACATCAATGAAATCCGCCCTTAAAAGAATATTTAACAGTGGTCTACTGACAAATAGTTCTGATAGTCAAGGCATAGCAGTCAAGGAAGAATCTGCAATGTACACTGGATCATCAAAGTATTATTTACCCCCACATCGTCGATCAGTTTCTTAGATAAATTAACGTTCATATGAATCAGGGAATTTCCGAGGGAGAGATAAAAGTAATACTGGTATCAGATATCAAACAAACTTAACACAAAAAGGAACAAATCCTGTAAGATTTGGAAGGAGAACAAATTGTGCTATTTGTAATTCAACTTTTCACTGGGCTAAAGACTGTCTACACAAGCAAAGTGATGTTAATTATTCAGAATGTGATGATGTCATTGATGACGAAAAAGAGACATGCAACTTTATTTTATTTACTAAAAGTTATGAGCCATCTAAAAATGAGGTTTTTATGGCTGAATGTTTTGGGTGCGGTGTTTTGGACACTGCATGTTCACGAACTGTTTGTGGCAACAAATGGCTACAAAATTATACCAATTCCTTAAAAGATAATTGGCAATCAAAAGTGGCTGTAAAATCAAGTAGAAAAGAATTTAAATTTGGAGATGGTGTCAATGTAAATTCTTTGAAGTGTGTAACTATACCAGTTGATATAGCTGGTGAATATGGGACAATCGAAACTGAAGTGGTTGATGCTGACATACCGTTATTGCTTAGTAAAAGTTCTTTGAAACGTGCCGAGACAAAATTAGACTTGTCGAGTGACCAGGCAACAATGTTTGACAAGCCAGTACAATTACAATTCACGTCAAGTGGTCATTATTGTATCAATCTGCGAGAAAATATGGTTGAGAAAAGTCAAGCTTTTGAAGATTTTGAAGAAATTCAAGATTTTGAAGAAACTCTTGTTATTGATGTTAATTTAAATAGATCTGATAAATTAAAATTTTTGAATAAGCTGCACAAACAATTTGGGCATGCAAGTAGTGATAAACTTAAGAGGCTTTTGAAGAATGCTGGAAATTCTGACCATGAACTATTTGAACTTCTTGATGACCTGATAAAATCTTGTGGTATTTGTGAAAAATTTAAAAGATCTGTGCCAAAACCAGCAGTTGGTTTTCCCCTTGCATCAGAGTTCAATGAAACTGTTGCTGTTGACTTGCACCAATTAGATAGCAATTTGTGGTATCTTCATATATAATCTTTAAGTGGCATTTAGCGATCGGAAACACATTAACAGAACACAGTTTTTATGGGGTACAATCACTTCATATAATTGATGAATTTTCAAGATTTAGTGCTGGAGGAATATTGATAAATAAACGTCCATTAACATTTATACAGTTATTCATTAAATTATGGATAGGAATTCATGGCGCTCCCAGGAAGTTATTTAGCGACAACGGAGGAGAATTCAACAATGAAGTGGTACGGGATATGTGTGAAAACTTCAACATCGAAGTACTTACTACTGCAGGATATTCACCATGGAGTAATGGACTATTAGAACGACATAATTATACACTTACCGAAATACTGAATAAGATTAGAGAGGAAAATAACTGTAACTGGGACATTGCTCTTTCTTGGGCAGTAATGGCTAAAAATAGCCTTGTTAATATTCATGGTTATAGCTCATATCAGCTTGTTATGGGAAAAATCCTTATCTTCCCAGTATTCTGACAGACAAAGCTCCAGCATTAGAAGGGAGTACAACTAGTAACATAGTAGGTGAACATATCAAAGCATTACATTCTGCCCGGAAAGCTTTCACTGAAGCAGAATGTTCTGAACGTATCCGAAGGGCTCTTCGAAAACAAATTCGTCCAATGAATGAACATTGTGAACTGGTGAAAAGGTTTACTACAAGAGACCAGACAGTGCTGAATGTAGAGGACCTGGAACTGTTGTGGGAAATGATGGTGTTATAGCCTTCATTCGGCATGGAGGTTTAATTGTCAGCAAGCCTGGACACAAGCGGCCGGACACGGACGTTGTCCGTCCCGATTTTACGACATGTCAGGCACAAATTTTTTTGTTCCTGTCAATTTGTCCGTCCCAAAATTTTTAAAAGAAATGTAGAATCGTAACTGATGTATATACTGAGTAGCCACTTCCACGATGTTCTAGATTGTAAACATCCGGAAATCTGAAGTCTTGATCAACCCAGACAGTTATTCTGTTATTTTTACTCTGTGCTATATGTGCGACAAAACTAGGTCAGCTTATTCGAGACTTAAAAATTTCACGCGAGAGCGAGGTCCCCGGCTTCGAGCAGACGAAAAATCCCGCGCAAGTCACCCGGCCTTTGTATTTACTACATTTACATAAAAACACGTAATTTGGTCCAAATTTGTAGGCTAGCACTATGCAAAAAATAACATCTTTCTTCAAAAAGTTTGAGGATAATACACACAGTAGGCCTATAACTTCATAGACATGTCAACCGCGAGATATCTCGAGGGTGAAGGTTGTCTCGGCTCGTCAAAGCAAAATGGCATTTCTTGTCCTACTAATTCTAATAAAAGTCACACCTTGAAGACAGCTATGGTGCGCAAATGGCTGCGAGAAGACCTTGCGAAGTATGATGCAGATTTATGTTTTTTCTTCAAAAACACAGGGGTCTTGTAACTTTGTTAAAATGCGAAGTTTGTGTGAAATACTGCGGTAGAATAAAAACATTAAAAATGCGTGACTTCTCTATATGGCCTATGGCATGGATAAACGGTTCACGCAACAATCGATTGTTAAATTCATTTCATGCTGAAACTAAATGCCATTTAATGGCGATTGGACTTTATTCTAAAGATACAAACACTTCTTTTTGCAACTCCATTCAGAACTAAGCAATAAGTATGTTTTGTTTTTTTTCGTAAAACACTAAACAGAGGGGATTCATCTGATTCTACTTCTAGGCCTACAGTTGAGTTTTATTTCGTTTCTTGGAAACACAACAGCGATATGTTTGTCAGTCACAACCTGTGCCATGTCAGGCACCAAGTGAGTTGTGTCCAGGCTTGATTGTCAGATTGCATCAGTGTCGACTGAGAAAAGTTCATAAACAGGACAACAAAGAAGACGAAGTAATAAATGAGACACCCATTAATACTCAACAATCAAATGATAAAGACACTATTATTGAAGATGAGGAAGTTGATGACATAATTCCTCACACAGATGAAAATCATCACATGCCTTATGAAACTCACAATCAACAAGCTGTTAGGAATGAAATAGACAATCAAACTGAAACAATTAATGTAAAACCAGAACAATTGATAACATTTAAAAATAGTGCTGATGAAGAATTCAGTGCTAAAGTGATAAATCGAGCAGGAAAAATATCTGGTATCAATAAAAACTGGTTCAACATTAAATACAAAACACCAGACACTCTATCAGGGGTAAAACAATCTGTAGATTTATCTCAGATGAAAGATTTAATGATTACACAAGAAAATCCCACTCAAAACGATGAAGAAAATGTGATGATCCTTGAAAAATATTTCTTTCGAAAGTAGCAAACATGCGGAACTTAATAGTTGGAGACAAAATTCTGTGTACCAAGAAGTTGAGAATAACGGACAATACTACATCACGAGATGGGTCTGTACTTTAAAAGAAACATCTGATGGAATCAAGCCAAAATCACGACTAGTTGTAAGGGGGTTTGAAGAGTTAGAAGATGAAAGTGTTCAAAAGGACTCCTACATGTGCCAAGGAATCATTACGTGTCATTCTGGCAATTTTGGCTCAAAACCAATGGAGACCTTTTTCAATGGACATAAAAACAGCCTTCCTACAGGGAAAATCTCTTGAAAGAGATGTATTTGTAAAACCACCAGTTGAGGCAAATTCAGATGGTAAACTGTGGCTTTTAAAAAAATGTGTTTATGGATTAGGTGATGCATCCCCGTATTGGTACAATACAGTAAAATCAGTTATGATTGAACTTGGTGGGAAAATTTCTAAAATAGACCCAGCTGTGTTTTATTGGACTGGTGAGAAGGGTGGACTGAAAGGTGTGTTAGCATGTCATGTTGATGATTTCATCTGGGGAGGTATTCCTGAATTTGAGAATGACATCATTACTAAACTTCGTGAGAGATTTGCTGTCGGCAAGGAAGAGAAGACGGCATTTAAATATGTAGGCATAGACTTGGAATTTTGTGATGGCAATATATTTTTAAATCAAAATAATTACGCTAAAAGCCTAACACCAATCAAGATTCCAAATAACAGATTACAACAGAAGGAATCCTCACTAACACCGGATGAGATAACTACACTGCGCTTCATTTTTCTTTTCTATTTTGTGCATTTTTCCAAGTATATACAATTCAGCTGTTTTTTTACAGGACGATCAAGTATAGTTTTTTTCTCGATTTGGGGTATTTTAAGGGATAAGACTAACCTCTCTAATTGGTGGTGAATTTTTTCAGAGTTGTCACATGAAACTTCCTTATATACCGATGGGTCTCGTAGATGTTTAAAACACTCTTTTATGTAGTCCTCTTTGTTCCAGATAATAATCCCACCTCCTTTGTCAGTTTTACCAATGATGATATCAGTGTCCATTTTAAGTGAATACAAGGCTCAAATTGTTCTCCAAATAATTATAATCCTACTTTTGAAACTTTCTTCTGTACATAACAATCTCCCAACTTTCTTACCGCCTGCTTTACTTATTTTATTTTATATTTTTTTTAGAATCTACAATTTTTAATACCTGATTAAATTTAATGATAATTATTTATAATAGGCGTTTTATTGTGAAACTAACTTCATTTTCCTTGTTGCTAACTATGACGTCATAGGTCTTTGTTTTTGTATATATACGTAACTAAGGATTTTTGTGATGCCATTGAGTTTATTACTTGCCTTTCAGTTAGTATTTGTATTACCCTGATGATGTAGTGTTATATTTACCTACGAAACGTTGGATTAAAATAATGATGGTTTTAGTGGCAGCCGTTTTTTTAATTTTTTAAACACTATTGTTCCTGCCATATGTATCTAGTTCCAGAACTGAGATCACCATTGACATCTTCATGATTGGTTTTTGTGTACAACTTTTTATATTCGGATATTTCACATTTCTATAGGTGCGTATAAAAACTATTTTTCAGAGATAATGACAGATAATATTAAATCAATACAGTTTTGTGTTAGTAGATATATTTGACCCATAACAATTAGGAAAGCTGAAAACCTTATTGATAGAATTTATCAATGGATAAAGACCAAAAGTTGTACTTCTGCTCTGAAAATCTCAAATTACTTACAATACTTTTGATAAATTTCTTTCAGTGTTCACCCTTGAGGAAAAACACAGGTGGCAAAAATGCACAGGTAAGCAACTAATTATATAAGTTGAGGGGTAATTCTGCAACCTAATTAACGAATCGGCGTCTATATTTCGACCATTATATATATTATGTAAATGTTGTAGGCCAGATACTTATAATACAGGTATACAGAAATATAATATTAATTTTAAGAAATGGCTATTAGAATTATGAATATCTTACCTAACTATTGTCCAGGAATTTCGTATTATCTGTTTCAGACATTGACACCCATTAGCATGCAGAAATTTTATTGCAAACCCGCTGTACCCGCTAAGGTCAAAACTAATTCTGATCGAGAAGATGACGTAAGTATTAGTATGATTTCATTTGACAGCACCCTGATTTCTAATTCCCCTAACATATTTGTCAATAATCCATAATCAAACATTGATCTGGGTTTCCAAATGAAGGCCCCGAAAACCGTATACACAAATCGAATGTATGGGCAAACCTTAAATTGTTTCTTTGAGAAAACGGCAAGGATTACAATTTATCGTTACTAATACATCTTCTATTTAATTTTTCAGTGGTTCCACAACTGTGTTAACGAATTTATTCCATTAGGGGTATAACATTATGTATACTTATACTTTTACTATACTTACTATTGCCTCAGAAAATTTAAAAAATTGTAGAATAAATTCATACGTTAATAGTTTAAAATGGCGTGAAATTGTAGCCTAGTATATGTTACTTCAAAACTATGGCATGTCTATTTGCAATTGATTGCAGCTCTTAGATTTACCCAACTTGAATATGTTTAGTTTATCCGTGGGATTAAAGAAAGTAGGGAAGTCCACACAGCTAATAATATTTTGTTTGACTGTTAGGGCCGAAACGATACGTTGTGCCACGATACGATACAGCCTGATGTCCCAGCCCAACGATACAGGTGCATCACGATACACACGCCTTTAATGTGAAATAAGCCAAAGTTTGCTTTCAGATGGAAATAAAGAAAAAATACACAATGATTCAATTTTTTTATATTGTTTAATTATTAGATAAAAGTAAATTTATATTTAACCAATATTTTTGGCACATTTTTTTACCGGTACACCAGAGTGACTGACAATCAAGTCACATCAAACAGATACAATGAAATAATATGAATACAATCAAAACACAGGTTGCACACTCGACACTGAGTCTGAAGTGTCTTTATTTTATTGAATATTTACTTTTCGGTTACCGTTTAAGTACGAAACAGGAAAACCAAAATTCTCCCACACCTTCGATCGGTAACAGGCGGGTGGTTATTCTATTCCAACTTCACCAAGTGTAATACTACTGCCAGTACTGGACGTGAACATAATAGTCGAAAGACTGAGAGGCTGATAATAGTTAAGCATAATTTCAACACGCTTTTCATTCATGAGAGCCACCAGCATCGCCAGGAAGAAACGACTGTTAAATGCGATTTCATTGGTGTAAAATATATGGCTTCCGGTATTTGGTCCAATGGAAAATATTGAGTTATCAAGTCTATTTATAGCTACCGGGTTTTTATTTACATGTAGGCCCAGTGTGTACGTACGCTGATAGGTAATTTCTAAAAGTCCCACATGTCTCATTTATTGAACAAATATTGCGATATAGTATGAAAATTATCGTGAACCTTAAATTGAAAAATAAATCTCGGTTATCGATTCTCTAAAAAAAATAATCGTTCATCGTTTGTATGGAAAAAATCGCGGTTCACCGGTGAATCCTTTCGGCCCTATTGACTGTTGTATTAATTGTATGTATTTTTTTATTTGCAGATTCATTTAAAAGTCGACGACTGGGTGGGGGTAAATTTTTTACAGAGTTCTTCGTGGGTCAGGTGGTAAAAGTAGAGGATCATGGTCATTTCTGTGTTAAATTTTTAACGAAAACCAAAGAAGATGGATCCTGTAGATGGCCTGTGTGTGAGGATATCAAAACTATAGAAGGGGCGACCGTCAGCATTCTAAAACGATCGTTTATAGTAGACAATGTTGGCGAGTTGGTAGAAAAGAATAAAAAATGTGTAAAAAGCTTTTGTTTATAAGCATAAATAAAATTGTAGTTTAGCTTAAAAAAAAAATGAAAAAGAGAAAAAAAAAGTCATGTGTAAATAGATTTATATATGTTGTGACCAAAAAAAGATCACCACAACATATAAATGCTATGTTTTTAATTATTAAAAGATTTATGCAATATCACTTTTTTGCCAAACGTAATATACATGAATAAAAACGGCGAAATGAATAATATGTTGTATTAAATCTGACGAAAAGATGACTCAATTGAGCAAAATATAAATTCTACATTATTAATAATTGAAAAATTTACGCAATATAAACTGGTTTGCCTGATGTAATCTATATGAGCTGCCCTTCTATATACGTTAAACGCTCACTCTTTGATTTGGTCAGACAAGTAAAAAAAGATATCGACAGTTGTTCATATATGATATTTGTATAGTTTATTTTGTAAATATATATAGTTCAGCACAAATTCTGGATTCAGTGCAGGAATCTTAGATCAATCATTATGTTCGTCCTACGCTTGCTATATAATTATTATTGAACAGCTAGCATTTCTATTGTCTTTTGTACAGTGTTATTTTTTGTTTATAATATAAATAAAATTGCAAATTCATTGTTGAACTTTTGTTTTTATCTATTAAAAGTTGCAATTAAAGTACGTGTGTTGGCACGCAAACAATAAAATGGCTAGGAGTTACGGGTTGCGCAGAACTCACTTCAACACACAAAACAATAAACTGGCAATGGGTTGCTGTTTACGTGGTACTCATTTCTACACGCAAAACAATAATTTGTCAGAACCAAAGAATATATATAGGACATACGGTAAATTTAGCTTGTCGCTCTATAAGATCCGGGTATTTTCAAATTCGGGTCTGACTGTTGGATATTATTATACATTACGACATTGTTTCTCCTGTTTACGACAGATTACGGTCCATATTCATATTTTATTACGTAACTTGACTATAAATTATAATACACGTACTGTGTCTTATGTTCATCAACAAATACATAGACACATAGACGGAACGGCCTTTACAACATCCACATATAAAGACCTGTCCTTATACAAAGTCCTATTTGCGTAAAACACACCGGCAAATGAAAAATCGCACGGTAAAAACAATGTTCCTTCCCTGTTTCCATTTTAACACTCACGCGTAAGATAAAGCCTGTCTGTCCTTGATTATACCCATTTGATTCAGTTATAACAGCTATCAAGAAAACACACCAATTAAACAATACACAGCGGGTCATTTGTTTTTAACCGGGTCATTCGTTTTTAACCCGTCGGTTAATTAACATTCCGGGTACAGAAAACTACCGTCCTAGAGTTTTTCACCCCTAGCGATAATTAAGTTACCTTGTTAATTAACACACCTTATCTAGAGTTATTATCCGAATTTTATGTTTTTTATCGAGATCCGTAGGTATTAATCCTTTTGCTAGTTTCTTATGAGGCAAACGTACGTTTTTACCTGTACTTATTTCTCAGTGAAAGGAACCAAGATCTTTCGGTTATAACCATGGATTTTATGTTTCATCAAAATCAAATTAAAATTGGGACCTCTACAGGGTCCACAACCTTGATATACCATTTTTTAACAGTATTAGCGTACAAACGGTGGCCATTTGGTATGGCAATTTTGGTCTGATTTTTCGAAATTTGAACTCAACCTTCCTAAACAAAGGAGATTTGCATATAATCAGGGGGAATATTTCAGGAAGTTACGATCCAATATGCGAAAATAAAGAAAAGAACCAAAATCTTTGGGTTAAAACCATGCATTTCAAGTTTCATCAAAATCAAATTAAAATTGGGACCTCTACAGGGTCCACAACCATGATATACCATTTTTAACAGTATTCCCGTACAAACAGCGGCCATTTTGTATGGCAATTTTGGTCTGGTTTTTCCGAAATTCAATCCCAACCTTCCTAAGGGTGTAACGGTGATATAATTAAACGTTTTTCAAATCGGATAATAATTGTGACCTCCAGAGGGACCCCAAGCTAAAATAGGTGATTTTTCGGACAATCAGGGCCATAATTCAGAAATTACGTTCTGATAGGCGCAAATAAGGAATGAAATGGGGTTTCACGTCCTACGCTTAAGCACCTAACCTGGGCTAATTAAAGACAGGCATACAATGTGCTATATGGGAAATTTTGCCCAGACAGCAACGGAATTCCAACTGCCAAGGGTTCTTTTACGTGCACGCCAATGTGTACACGGGACCTAGGTTTATCATCCCATCCGAATGACTAGGCAGCTGTTCCTGCCAGACCCTCCTTCTGCATCACTGACAATTGAGATAAACTTTGTCGGCCAATGCAGGAATCAAACACCTGACCGTCAGGCTAGCGAACCAGTGCCTTATCCACTTAGCCACAGTGATCCCCAAATATCGAAAGGAACCAAGATCTTTGGGTTATAAGCATGCATGTCAAGTTTCATCAAAATCGGTTCAAAATTGTGACCTCAAGCTAAAAACGTGATTTTTCGTACAATCAGGGGCCATAATCCATGAAGTTTTGATCTGATACATGCCAATATCGAATGCAGCCGAGATCTTTTGAGGATATCCTATATTTCAAGTTTGGTCAAAGCAGGTAAGAATTGTGACCTGTAGAGAGTCCACAAACAATTGTGACGACAGGGGCGACGACATAATACGCCCACATGAAAATGTGGGCGTATAAAAATATCAATATGCCTTCTCTCAAGAACTGGGTATATGTTCATTTTTGAACAATTGTCCGCCGCACACAGTTGCCTATATTTGGAGCATTTTGGGGACATTAATAAAATGAGAAGGAATGGAGATACGGAAGTGAAATTATAGGAATATGTTAAAATCTTTGTGAATTTTTAAAATTAAATATTTTTAATCAGGTATATATTATCAACATTAATAAAATGAGAAGGAATGGAGATACGGAAGTGAAATTATAGGAATATGTTAAAATCTTTGTGAATTTTTAAAATTAAATATTTTTAATCAGGTATATATTATCAAATTTGGTTACCATAGCAACCAAAACAGGAAAATATGCCTTTTTTCGACAATTTTCGAATATATTTACCATTACTCAAAAGGAGATCATCACACTTTGAAATGAGCAATTTAACATATTTGAAACCTATGTAATATCAAATGATATGGATTGTATAAGTTTGAGTAAAATGTAAAGTAGTTTGGGTTTTTACCATAGCAACCACATTTATTTTTTTAAATTTTATTTTCTAATAATTTTTACATCAATATTTATTGTTATATTATTTTGAAATCAGTAGCTTTCAGGCAAGAGTTAATAAACCAATAAATACAATCAAAATATTTATGTGCCTTCTCTCTAAAGCTGGAAAGGGGTTCCCATTTGAAACATTCCGCAGCAGCAAATTGCCCATTTTGGCTGCTATTGATAGTGACCATTGAGGCAAAAATAAAATATGAAGGAATCGAAATCTGGAAGGGTAATTTTGTTTACAAGTCCAGAAGTTTCTGAATTTTTTAAAAATTACTTATCCTTAATCTTGTATATAACATAATATTTTGTTGTTAGCAACCAAAGTAAAAGATAGGTTGCCAGGCAACGAAACATACGCCCACAGCAGCTAAATCGTCCGGGCAGTCAACAAGAGTTGTTGCATATTTTTAATTTTTTTGATAATATAACATTTATATACACTAAAATCTGATTGAGAGTAACAACTCATTTTAATACTTAAAAAGTAATTATCAGAAAATCATTAGAATTTGTTTGGCTTTGATAAAGTTCTCCTCCATGCGAACCTTTAGTATACGAAACATTTAATATCATGGATGTAGCTGTTCAAGTTATCAAAATTCATTGTTCGTCTCAAGACCTTAAACTCTATGTTTTAATCTAAAGTGAATCGGAAGTAAACTTTAGCTTCTATAGTGTCCACAAGAATTTTTGAAGTGATCAAGGACCATAACTCTCACAGTCATTATCGGATGTCGCTGAAAATCAATAGGATTCTTCGTCTCATGACCTTAAATAATGTGTATAAATTTAAAGTTAATCGAATATCAACTTAAGCCTCTAGAGCGTTCACAAGAAATTGTGGACGACGGACGGACGTACGTACAGACCGATGTATCTATGGACCGGGCGACGCCAATATACAACCACATTTCAATGTGGGCATATAAAAACAAACATTTGGGACCTAGAAATTCACAAAAGTGGTTCTCAACGCATATAATACTGTAATATGAATGTATATTAACTGATTTACATTCAATGGTTTCCGTTTTTACTCTTAATTTCAAATCAGTTATGTTTGGCGAAATAAGCCAGCAATGTCAATCATTTGTAAAAGTCTAGTTATTCAGGTCTACATAACTCTGTTTGACTTGGTGCAATGTTTCTAGCCTCGTCCCTCGAATTCCATCAAGACATTGACCTAATAAACACCCACACTAAGTTTGAACATTCTAACTCAATTAGAATGAGAGTTATTCAGTTCCAAAGTCTTAACCAATCAAATTGCTTATCGCTCTGCTTACCCTGAGCAGAAAATGCTCATTATCGAACTAAGTCAAGGTATTGATGTAATAAAACTATATACGAAGTTTCATCATTCTCACTTAATTAGAACTAAAGTAATCGTGTCCCAAAGCCGCAACCAATCAAACTGCTTATCTCAGCTTACCCTAAGCAGAAAATGCTCATCTTCGAACTACTTTAAGGTATTGTCTTAATGAACACCTACACAAAGTTTAAACATTCTAGATCAATTAGGAAGAGAGTTATTCAGTTCCAAAGTCTCGACCAATCAAATTGCTTATCGATCTGCTTACCCTAAGCCAAGGTATCGATGTAATAAAACTATATACCAAGTTTCATCATTCTCACTTAATTAGAACTAAAGTTATCGTTGTTCGTGTCATGAATTTCAACACTGTGTATAAATTTAAAGTCAATCGGATATTAACTTGAGCCTCTAGAGCATCCACAAATTTTTTAAAGTGATCAAGGGCCATAACTGACAGTAATTATCGGAAATGCTGAAAATCAATAGGCTTCTTCCTCTCATGACTTAAACACTGTTTATAAATTTAAAGTCAATCGAATATTAACTTTGGCCTCTAGAGCATCCACAAGAATTTTTGAAGTGATCAAGGGCCATAACTCTGACAGTAAATATCAGAAATTGCTCAAAATCAATATGCTTCTTCGCTTTATGACCTTAAACACAGTGTATAAATTTAGAGTCAATCGGTTATTTCCTTTAGCCTCAAGAGCGTCCACAAGATTCTTTAAAGTGATCAAGGTCCATAACTCTGACAGTAATTATCGGAAATCGCTTATTTGTTTCATGACCTTAAACACTGTGTATAAATTTGAAGTCAATCGGTTATTAACTTTAGCCTCTAGAGCGTCCACAAGACCTTTTTAAGTGATCATTTCAACTTGCAAAACAATAAATTGTCAAAACACAAGAATATATATAGACATAAGGTAAATTATCGCTATTTTCCCGGATATATTCAAATTTGGGTCTGACTGCTGGATATAATTATAAATGACATCTTTTTCTCCTTTTTTAACACAGATTTTGGTCCATATTTATATTTTATTAATACATGTACGGTGTCTTATGTTCATCAACAAATACAAAAGACGCATAGAAGAAACAGCCCGTACAACTTCCACATATAAAGACCTGTCCTTATACCAAGTCTAATTTACGTAAAACACACAGGCCCGAGGCTAGTGGGGGGGGCGGGGGGCGAGCCGCCCCCCCCCCATGACCGTTCCTGTCGGAACTTTTATGTCTGCATCGGAAAAAAAATCGCTGGTTAGCTATGCTCGCATTTTTGCCGGGAGAGAGTTTTAGTACGACATATCCTTTCGGCCGATATATAGTTAATGTCGGACAGAAACTCTTCATTTTCCGACACACTCGCCACCTGCATGTCATTTCTTGGTAAACAAGAAACTCACTATTCAACCTAGGCTATATAGAGGCCTAAATTCACGCTCACAGCTTCTAATTTTCCTGCTCTCCCCTCCTCCTCCTTACGGCAGTCGGCGATGACCTTTGTTCATTGATTTTTTGTTGTCAGAAATTTATCTTCCTCGCCCCCCTATGTCGGCTAAATTTTGGTTTCTGGCTTAACAATTTTCCTTCCGAAGTTTCCATTAACAGCTATCAAGAAAACACACCAATTAAACAATACACACCAGGTCATTCATTTTTAACCCTAGTCATTCATTACTCGTCAGTTAATTAACATACTCAGTACAGAAAACACACCTTCCCAGAGTTTTTCATCCCTAGCAGGGATAGAAACTAAAGCTCGCCCATGGCGGGTAAAAGTCGGTACGAGCAATGAAATTCAAAATCAATTAGCCTGTGTGGCGACCTGATATTTTAGTAGTTCTAATAATTGATAATTTGTACTTAATGAACACTGTCATCATAACTAGTCATTCATTACTTGTCAGTTAATTAACATACTCAGTACAGCAAACACACCTTCCCAGAGTTTTTCATCCCTAGCAGGGATAGAAACTAATGCTCGCCCATGGCGGGTAAAAGTCGGTACGAGCAATGAAATTCAAAATCAATTAGCCTGTGTGGCGACCTGATATTTTAGTAGTTCTAATTGGTTATTAACTTTAGCCTCTAGAGCGTCAACAAGATTTTTTAAAGAGATCAAGGGGCCATAACTCCGACAGTAATTATTGGAAATTGCTGAAAATCAATAGACTTCTTCGTCTCATGACCTTAAACACTGTGTATAAATTTAAAGTCAATCAGTTATTAACTTCAGCCTCTAAAGCGTCCACAAGATTTTTTAAAGTGATCAAGGGCCATAACTCTGAAAATCAATAGGTTTCTTCGTTTTATGACCTTAAACACGGTGTATAAATCTAAAGTCAATTGGTTATTAAGTTTAGCCTCTAGAGCGTCAACAAGATTTTTTTAAGAGATCAAGGGCCATAACTCCGACAGTAATTATCGGAAATTGCTGAAAATCAATAGGCTTCTTCATTTTATGACCTTAAACGCTGTGTATAAATTTAAAGTCAATCGGTTATTAACTTTAGCCTCTAGAGCATCAACAAGATTTTTTAAAGAGATCAAGGGCCATAACTCTGACAGTAATTATCAGAAATTGCTGACAATCAATAGGCTTCTTCGCCTCATGACCTTAAACACTGAGTATAAATTTAAAGTCAATCGGTTATTAACTTTAGCCTCTAGAGCATCCACAAGATTTTTTGAAGTGATCAAGGGCCATAACTCTGACAGTTATTATTGGAAATCGCTGACAATCAATAGGCTTCTTCGTCTCATGACCTTAAACACTGTGTATAATTCTTAAGTGAATCGGATATTAACTGTGGCCTCTAGAGCGTCCACAAGTTTTTTTTAAGTGATCAAGGGCCATTACTCTTGACAGTTATTATCGGAAATCGCTGAAAATCAATAGGCTTCTTCGTCTCATGACCTTAAACACTGTGTATAATTCTTAAGTGAATCGGATATTAACTGTGGCCTCTAGAGCGTCCACAAGTTTTTTTTAAGTGATCAAGGGCCATTACTCTTGACAGTTATTATCGGAAATCGCTGAAAATCAATAGGCTTCTTCGTCTCATGACCTTTAACACTGTGTATAAATTTAAAGTCAATCGAATATTACCTTTGGCCTGTGGACGCCGGACGGACGGACGGACGGACGGACGGACGGACGGGGGCGACGGCAATATACGACCACATTTCAATGTGGGCGTATAAAAACAGAGGCAACAATGAATAAAGTCTATTTTGGTTGTATTATTTAATGTGCCAAAATAAATTTAAGTGCATGTATTTTGGGGTTTTTGATTGTTTAATGATGAACAAAACAACAGTTTCTTACTGGGCTAGTAAAATGTTTGCTGGGCTAGTAAGATCTGAAAGCTACTAGCCCAAATGGCTAGTGACCATTTTAGGTTAGTTTTTACCCCTGCCTAGCGATAATTACTTCACCTTTCAGTCCATTTTTCACCCTTGTTAGTTAACACACCTTATCTAGAGATTTTAAGCCATAATGAGGAGTTACCGTATTGTCTGAATTTTATTTTTTCATCGAGATACGTTGATATTTACCATTTTGCTTGTTTTTATGAGGCAAACGTATGATTTGACAGACAGACGAACAGGGGCGACAGAAATATACATACATATGTCCATGTTGGCGTATAATAAAATGTAAAAGGATTTAATGTCCTACTTTCCGCACCAACTGGCCAACATCAATTATAAGCATTTCGATCCATGCCAAAATTAATCACTTTATGATGTGATATCGTAATGTGATATTATATATGAGTAGAGTATATTATAAGTTACCTGAAAGTAGCACTAGGTGTAAGGGCACTAGCTGATTTAGCTGCTGGTTTAGTTAATTTGTTTCCACCAAATAAAGCTGTAATGAAACAAAATTTCATCATCTCACAAATCACTAATCTCTTGCTAAATTACCTCAGTGATATATAGATATCAGCGAAAAAAAACATCAAATGACCCACAGAACAATCAATATTTAATTTACTAAGAATAGGAGTTTCAGGTCACGTGACTTTAGCTTGAAATCGGGACAGCCAGCGACTAAAATATAGTCAACTTCAATCTACGATTCTGAATTACTGTTTTATGTAAATGCATTACTAGCAACTGTATTGCAGTAGTTTAATATCAATATCATTTCTGCTAAGATTCTGGCTAAAAAAATATCGAAATATAAGAGAAATTACCGTTTGTTTTCACGAGACAGTCGTGGGAAAATCACGCTATGACGTCACGCGGCCTGGGAATTTCCATTGCTACGACTCGTTCATTGGTGAATCCGACGCTTAGTTACGGGGGGATTTTGAAAAGGAACCAATCAAACGATAGATAACATTTTTGTGATTATTATGGTCTGTGATACCCAGAGATCCAACAATTAGAGCCGTAGAAAACAGGATTTATCTGTTTTTTTGACTTAAAATTGCTTAATTTCAACTAAATGCAAAAAAACTTTCTTCAGGTAACATCCAGATTATAAATATTTGACATAATATTATCATTCAAATTATTACAATTTTTATAAATCTTAGCAGACAATAACGATCGGATTTCAGTTTTAAAATTGGTACTAGCGATTCTGAAGAGGAAATACCGCTTATGACGTCACTCAAATATGACTGAAAAGCACTTATTTTGGTGCCATGCCACGCATTGACTGGTATAGAGCATTTTGATTACATTATTGACATCAATCGCGGATTTTAAAGTTCCATAACTTTGGATCTAATTATAATATTTTGATGAAATAAACAAATTTGGGTAGCATTTTATGTATATTTTCCCAAAATATTTTTTTACATTTTTTATCTGTCATTTGAAACTTTGACCTGAAACCCCTACTAAGAATACTACCACATGGTTTCCCTGCATTAAACTCATTTCTAAACTCCAACATGTATTCCACAAAAGTACTATCCATATTCACTGGTTTTCAAACTAGGGCAAATATATACTTGAATCAATTACCTGTACAAAAATCAAACCAGTCAACATAATCTTGCAAGTTGTTCAAATACAAATTAATTCACACTGACTTACACATCAGAAGATACATGTACAACCAATTGACAATGAAATAAGAAGGCAACTGTATGTTAGTGGTTGTCAAACTTACCAGTGCTATTAAAAACTGGTATTTTACATAAACTGCTTTCTCTAGGTCTGCTTTTAAAAAACTCATCTTTGCATTCTGTATCATAATATTTGTTTATTCATAATTATATTGAAACAGATATTATTGTTAAAAAAACAGTTATTATTTATTATCAAATGTATTTCATAGTCAGTATAGAGTTGATGTTCACTTATCATTACTAATCAAGCCTCAAATTATATATTTAAAATAGTAATAGTTTTATGTATCAAAGTGTTAATGAATACACATGTAATTCTTTATTATTTCCCCATATATCTGAGTCAGGACATGCTTAGAAGTATAACATATCTTACCATCAATTATTATTAAAGATCGCCTTGATGAAATTTGGCCATTTTGGGGGTTTAGTGGAATGCGGCTTGTATTTTCTGTTAATTTAAAGTTGAGATTTCTTTTATTTAGAACTGAAGAACTATCATTTTTAATAAACTATGATATATATTCCTTACATTTAAATATATACTTAATATATGAATACAAATCTATATTTCACTTAGTTTTTTAATACTTCTGATGACCTACACTACAGGAAGATTTGACCAGGCCCCAAGTTCACAAAGCATATACTTAAGTACAAATCTATGCTGAATTTTGAGAATTTTCTCAAACTGAAAGTTCCAAAAAATAAATGGCCCCGAGTTCACAAAGAAAAAAAAATCTCAGCTAATATTTCTGCTCAAAATTGAGAAAATTCTCAACATTGGTGTTCACAAAAGCAGTTGAGCAAATTCTGAAGTATATAAAATTTTACTCAGCTTGAGTATTCTAAGGGGATTTTGGCTGCTGAATCCGAATCTGGTGAAATTTTTGTTCTGTGACGTCATTTTGAGCTGGTTCCGTGGCCATTTTCAAAATGACTTTTTTTCAGTTATTACCCTCATATCGACATAGGATGTTATCAAATCATAAATGGGAATGCAATTTTAAAATCCACGGTCTTGAAAACATATATTTTAACATATTAGACAACTAGTTCCAATATTGTCTCGCTTTTATGAGAAAAAAAGCCATTTTTGGGCCGCCATTTTAAAAACCATGGAACCAGCTCAAAATGACGTCACAGAACAAAAATTTCACCAGATTCGGATTCAGCAGCCAAAATCCCCTTAGAAAACACTCGTACCCAAAATTCGACCTTCATTTGCACACCCCTACTATTAGCCAACTCGCTAGGAATAAAATCTATTTTTAGATACTGGTTTTTTACACGGTTGAATTAGCGGGTTCAATAAGAAATGAATGGAATTGTAGTAATAACTATATTATTATTATTTTTACTTTATTTCCACTTGTCATTGAACAAATATGTATGAACAAACCGATTGAATTATTGTTTTTATTCAATGACAACTCGACTGAAGAAGCTATCATCTTTTGTATTATTATATTTTTTCACGAAGGGCACGATGGTAGAAAGGCTTCTACAGCCTAATCCTTTACCCTTCTTAAATAAGTTATTATTATTATGACATTCGCCGTAACGAAAAATGTAAACAAACCCATTCCAACGTCGTCTGCTACGCTTGTCACAAACTAAAAATGGAAGGTGATTTATAATACACTAAAATCTGATTAAAAGTAACAACTCATTATGTAATTATCAGAAAATCATTCGAATTTGTTTGGCTTTGATAAAGTTCTCCTCCATGCTGTTCAAGTTATCAAAATTCATTGAAACTCAATATATACTATTCAAAAAAAGTAGGGGATATTTGATTTTGGGCGCAAAATACTAAAATGTGCAAATAACTACGAAAAAAGTCACTATAGAACCTAACAGAAGAAACATTTCCAGTTACATGTGACGCCCAAACGCACCAATAGCTACCGCATGGTATGCAGGTGATGCTTGGGATCATCATGGGTGTCCAACCCAAGATTTGCACGACTCTGACTTTGAATGTTACATACAGTCATTGTGGCATTGAATTCCAGGGTGGAAACATTAGTTTAATTGTTTTAGTGACCAGAAAACAAATTTTGATATGCGTCGGCTTACCCAAAATTAAAGGTTACGTGCCCTTGGCATGCTACAGATCGGCACAACACAGGCGGTTGTGGCGCGGACGATGAATGTTTCTCAGTCTGTTATAAGCAGGCTATGGTCCAGATACCGTGATACACAATCTGTACAGGACAGACCACGCTCAGGTCAACCAAGGGCGACAACTCAAGCCCAGGATCGATTTATCCATACCTTGGCCTTGAGAAATTGTGTCATCACAGCAAATCAGATCAGCGCTCGTCTTCAAACAGACACTGGTGTGAGAGTGAGTGGTCAGACCATTCGGAATCGACTGCATAGGGGTCACCTTCGCGCCCGACGTCCTCGCGTGATCCCTTGTTTTAGAGATCATCACATTCAGGCAAGACGTCATTGGTGTAAAGATCGTCAACACTGGGATAATCTACGCTGGAGCAATGTAATGTTTTCAGATGAGTCAAGATTCACTGTTGATATTTTGGACAGATGTAGGAGGGTGTGGCATCGCCGAAACGAGCGCTTCCAAGACGTTAACGTCATCAGACATGATCGATTTGGGGGTGGTTCTCTTATGGTGTGGGAAGGCATCACTGTTGCTGGAAGAATGGCTTTACATGTTGTTGCAGGGCGTGTTACAGGCCATTACTACCGGACAACATCTTGGCAGTCCATGTTGTGCCGTTTGTGAACACCAAAGTTGAGAATTTTCTCAAATTGAAAATATTTTCAACTTTGAGCAGAAATATTAACTGAGATATTTTTTTCTTTGTGAACTCGGGGACCAGTTGTACCCTATAAAGTCAGACATTGATTAATCAATCAGTGTTGACGTTTCTAGGGGTTTACCCACAGCCAGGAACTCGCTGTAACAGATCATTTCAATGGCTAATTTCTCACGTGATACTAGAGTGCCTGTTATATAACAACCCTTCCAGATCCTAGCGTTGTAAAGACAAATTAAACAAAACTTTGAACTATACAAAACGAAATAGGATCTGTGTTTGTAGTAGTTATTAGCACCCTTTCCGAGGTGTATCGGTGAATATCAGGACAGTTTTGGTCTGGGGTTCAGCCGAGGCGAAGCCGAGGCGGTCCCCGACCAAAAACTGTTCTGATATTCACCGATACACCGAGGAAAGGTGCTAATAACTGACTTACATCACATTTCTATCGAGTATTGTGAAGGAAAAGGTGAAAATAGTATTTATTATCGAGTCGTTTCAACCGAAAAGCGACAAATACTCTTTCATTTATCCCTTTTTGAGCCTCACGTTACATTTCATGGTAGAATGATTGCGCAGTGTAGAGACGACCTGAATAGTATTTACACGTGCGTATTGCTATACCTTGGAAGTAAAACTATCACGTGTTTGTTTAGACCACATCGTCAAAACAACTTGTCTGTGGCGAAGAGGACTGCGATATTAATAATATTATTATTAAAAATGTAGTGTAAAGGAAATGCGAAACGTGGGTCATTCCTGGTGAAAGTATGCATCAGCGAATTATTTGTAATAAAATGTATGTCTTTCTAGGCGTTTCTTTTTCATCCTGCTTATTTTTAATGCCTGTGAAGTGTCCTGCAAGGGAACTGCGCCTTCTATCATCACAATTGAAATAATTATTCAGTATTCTAATTTATATGTTTTGCATATTAATATAAATCAAACCAAATTGTGGAATAGATGCCAATTGATATGTATAATAATTAATTTTTGTAATATGTTGTTTTGTTAATTTAATGTCATTGTATATATTTTTGAACTGCCAGTTTCTTTCACCCGGTTTGTTTTGTTACTGTGATTTTGACTACCTGTTTTGTGTGATTTACCGGCTGCTATGAATAGAGCCATCGTTATCATTGCGATCTGGGCCGGACTAAACGTCCGCTACTTATTGCTTGAATGGTATCTTAAACGGTGTAGAAGTGTTCGTTTGTCGGGAATGAACCGTACTCTTTTTAAAAAAGTGTACTGTTCATTTCTGATACACGGATACTTTTAAGCCTGTATTGGAAATAAACAGGCCAGTTTTATCAAAAGTTGCCAATGGCAACGAGGTAGAAGTGGGATGTAATAATCAGATAGGTCAAACTTCTTTTATATGCAGTAAACTATAACACATAAAAAGGGAATCAGCTACAAATTCATTTGCAGAAAATATATTTTTTGTAACATCCGACCGACTAGACACTGTTCCTTGCCAATCCCTCCAAACTGTAAATAGACAAGAAGAAACAGAATGGCGGACTAAATGTTTGAGACTAACAAAGTTTTGATGTTTTGATACTGTCGAGGCATCATTGGGGAGTAATTTTTTTAAAATTTATACTGGTTTGATGCGCCGCGATGAGATTAGTAACATATTAAAAGGAGAACATGATATGGCCATTTTTCACGAAAAAAAAAAGTTGCTAGGTCGGATCGGGTTCAAATTTTTTAGGCCATGTTCCCGTATTAGAATTCACTTGCAGTTTTTATGTGTGCTAGCTAACATCCCAAGGCACAATCTCTGAAAATTTCAAGAAATTCTGACAACCCTAACCCCTGCTAAATCACGCTCGCGTAAATAGGCCTATTTTTTTCCTATTTTCCGAATTTTTTAAGACTAACAAGTCACTTTTTTGTGCGCTACGTTTGAGGTCCTATATCTTGGCCGCTATGGGTTCGAATCCAGATGTTTTGGTCAGTATCGATAGCTTGGACACTTCCCTCCATCGTATTAAAAGTTGGGACCCCTGACCTTAACCACGGTCACGTGACAGGGTGTCTAACATGGTTTCTCAAAACGAAGGGCCATGTTTGCTGTCTTATACCTTGGCCCCTATGGATTCGAATCAAAATGTGTTGGCTGGGAATAATAGCCTTGACAATTCTCTCCTTTGTATTAAAAGTTGGCAGCTCTCACCGAATGCCATGCACGCGGCACGATATTTAAAACTAAGGCGTGTTTCGACATTCGCGCATGCGCACAGCTGGCTGGAACCAATAGCACCAGCAGTACCAAACTCTGGCCCCACCCTGCTCTTGTTGGTGCCTAGGTGTCCTAAAATTTACAGCTTGATAACTGCATAGTCGTTTACATGTGAGACTCACCGGACTTAAAAACATTTTTCATCGATGTACCCGCACCCCAACCTGTAAACGCCCCAAAGGGTGCCCGGGCGGGTCTCGAGGCTTAGTATTCAAAGGGTATATCCACCCCGCCGAGTCGCTGCGTCACGTTAAAATGACCGGAAGTGGGCGAAACTGGCCCATGAAGTGAAGTTTGACCCTACCTTGACCTTCAAGGGCCATGTGGCATGGAAAGGGTCATGACCCTAGATGCACTCATCAATGACCTTTCATGTGAGAGCTTGACCTTTGACCTGACCTTTGCCCTTGGGGTCGAAAAATTCCCAAAATTTAGGTACCGTCTCGAAAATCTGCACCAAGGTCAAGGTCAAGTACACAACCAACAAGCCCGGCGACAGGGGCCGTCCCTGAGGTCAAGGTCATGACCTTGGCTGACCTTTATTGGCCTGAGAGATCAATCCCGTGTTTTGTGCATTTCCCGTTTTTTAGTGCATTTCCCGTTTTTAGTGCATTTCACGGCGGCTCAATTTTTACCCCAGCCATCTGAAAGTTTAATACAACCTGGGCAGGTTGTATCACTTTATCAGACGATTTGAATAAAAATTGAGCCTGGGATAGAAGTTCCGCTTTTTTGCTGTGCATTACTCCTATTTTGATCCGACTAAATTTTGTTTTGTATTTTTCCCATCATTTTTATAAGGTAAGTAATTTTTTTAGGTACCTGATGACATATGACCCTTGACATGTGACCGGAAATGCATACATGTGATACCTCCCGCAATTTGCGGGACTCTCCCGGTTTCACCCTTGATCTCCCGAGCTCCAGATACTCCCGCTTTTTCAATTCTTGTAATTTTATTTTTTGGGAGTCAAAATAGTAATCAAATAGGCCCTAGCATCGAAATAAAAGAGGACTTTTCTTTGTTAACGAGACAACCGACCTATCTCTCGTGTTGAATGTTGTTACTATAATTAGTAACACGACCTGATACATTTCCGATGTTTTCGTATTGGAACATTACTATTTTATTAACGATATAAAGTAGCCTATTTTCCGATTTCATTTCCATTCGTGTGCACATTAAATACTTTAAATTAGGCATGAATACAAGAGAATTTATTAATTCAGAACATAGAACCACGTGTGCATGTTACGCAATTTTTAATTGTTGAAAAATACTTGGTGTTAAGTGTCCACATTCCTATCATCAAAAGCGCGCGAATATGAGTCACGTGATGTAAATATCGTGGGCTCTCTCGAGTCTCGAGGCGTAAAAATAATGGAATTATGTCTTTCCAGGCAAGCTTTATTCATGTAACATAATGCTTACTTCATAAATGAACATTGAGTTGCATTTCGACGAAATTTACCGCGAATATGGGCCTGAGGAACTTGTAATTTTATTTTTACTTCTCGTGTTGAAATGCCGTAATCACGATCACATGCCAAACTACGTTAATAATTTTCTAGAAAATTATCCATTGTATGTATACCATTTTCAATTCCTCGGCGGGCACACTTACCATGCTTCGATTTTGTTGATTTTAATAGCATCGAAATAATAATAAAAATTTTCAGCGTAACGTCAAAACACGGGAAGCCAATCACATGTATGGGAAATGACTGTTCATATGAAAGCTTTCATATCTGCTTTGCAGATCTAGTTCTTATTATTATTCTTTTTCCATTTTGATTAGATCTCAGCAACTGCTTGTCGCATCGTTACAATTTCTTCAGTTTTATTGGGAAAGTGGATGTGACTTAGAGGATAAAGCTATTTTGAACGTTCTATGACAATGCGAAATGTCCGAAATCACCGAAGCTTTTGTTATGAGCACATAGCTACGCTACTTTTGATTTTGGGCAAATCACTGCAGATATTAGGCGCCAAATTTCGAAACATTTAAATTTAAATTTAAACAAATAACTTTTTTATTTATGAATATTCTTTGTTATTAGATATATTGCAGTAATTTTAACAATAATCATTCGATTTTAACTATCGGGACATTTTGGCATAGCTGGTGACAGGGCACATAGCTACGCTACTTTTGATTTTTGATTTTGGGCAAATCTATGCAGATATTAGGCGCCAAATTTTGAAACATTTAAATTTAAATTTAAACAAAAAACTTTTTTATTTATGAATATTCTTTAGTCGTGTTCTACACAGAATTAAAGAGCCATCTGACTTGAGCAAAAATATGATTTTTTTTTGTCTCAGTGATTTTCCTTGGCTAATAGACTGTGCCCTCTAAAAGCGCAAAAAAGTGTGAGCTAAGTTTTTTTAATTTCGATTTCATTTTCGAGCAAATTCGATTAAGAGGTGAAAAAAGGTGAAAAATTGACCTATTTACAACCAATTCATGCTTTTCAGATTTTAAAATATTTCTACGTAACTTTAAAAAACTTGTAGCTATAATCAATACGAAGAAAATGTATGTTAAAAGTAGTTTGTAATATAAGCAGTTGCCTAGAAATGGGCAATTTTGCGTAAGACATTGTTTTCGTTATTTTGCCTGTAAAATAGTCCATTTTTATTCGATGATCACAAAAGTGACACCATTTGATTCAAAATGCAAGTATGCGTCATAACAAATTCATTACAATTTAAAATTGACACAGAAGTGACGCCATTTTCTCAAAAACTGCATTTTTGACTTTACAAATCAATTTTTTTTTTCAATCAAAAATAATTTAATATGTATTAATAATGTTAACTTTTGGTTTAAATTTAAATATTAATAAAATTCATACAGTCATATAGATATCATAAAATTGTCTCTAACTTGTTCGGTTGCCGAGAAATAGACCTTTTATTGCATGTCACTTTTGAAGGTTTTTGGTTCATAAAAGTGTCAATTAATATTCGATTTTCATAAAATATTCACTTTGTAATACCTAATACCATTTACGATTTCATACAAATAATTTAAGATTTTCATTTTCACCGGAAGTAACGTCATTTGTCAAAAACTGTATTTTTAGCCTTCAAAATTGATATTGTTTTTCAAATGACTTTGATTTGTGATGTTTTTAAAAATATTATGTTTGAATGCATTCAACAAATAGATCGAGCCCATACGATCATAAAAATACCACAAAAAAGGTTTCTAAGTTGCGCGGTTGCAGAGAAAAAGATGATTTAGGACAAGTCACTTTTCAAGGTTTTTAGTCTATAAAAGTGGCAATTATTATTCGATTTACATGAACGTTTCACCAGTGATGCCTTATGCCATTTCTGATTACGATAAACTAATTGAATATTTTCTAGATCACCGGAAGTAATAAAATTTTGTCTAAAATGTATAAATGAATTAATACACTGGATTTAATTGATTCTGCGTCCATTTTATTTGATATGTGCAATGTTTATCTGAGAATCTGTTTATTGGTTCCATTGGTACTGCAAGTGATATGAGTTTAAGGGTAACGTGGCACTGAAAGTGACATAAGTGCAAGGTAATGTGGTACCAGTGAAACCCGTCATTGTTGCTTTGCAGGTCTAGTTTTGGTTTTGGTTTTGTTTAAAGGTTGAAATAACATTTCATTTAATTTTTGCTTCTCATACAAGACAAATAAACAAGAATAGATCATATTCATATCTTAAATATAAAACACATGTCCAAACCATGCAGATTCTCAATATTTCCTTATTAAAATAAATACAAGAATAAAGCAAAAAAACCTACCATTACCCTAATCAATTATTTTGTCATGCTATATCTCCTTCAAGACAGGGCATGCATATATCCAGATATTATCACAGCATGGACAGCTATTTTCTATGTCCAAACGTAAGAGAATGTTATTTATAGGAGTTCTATGAGATGAATTGACACATGCAATAATGGATCAAGACCATCCTATCAACTAAGTTTAACAAATCAAATTGCCTGCAATGTGACTGCAAAGTTATAGCTATTGTATTGGTCAAATGCTTAGAAAGAAGACACACCATGCTGATTGCATCTTGCTTAAATCAGCATCTTACCTCGTCTGGTTGGTATTGGACATAAAGAAGGAATGCATGTAGCAGATTTTGATTTCACCAAATATTTCTTTAGACCTGAATTGACAGAGACTAACACATTCTTCAACAATGTTACCTACTTATAGGCTAATCATCAAAACACAATAAATGAATCAAAATATATATAAACCTGTAATTGTAATTTATAATATAAATAAATTAATCCACATGTTAAACAAATAATAGTGAGTGGTATTGTTAACTATATTTCTTTATATAAGTCAGTGGTATCGATAAACCTAATGGTACCGCTTATATTTTTTAGGATCTATGTGCAATATAGATTAGTAAATTTATTAAAACATCCTACAGTGTCTATTTAAGATTATATACATCCGTCTTTAGCAGTGTATAAAATTCGTCAAGAAAAGTTGTAGGCCAACAGGACCCGCTGGTAGACGCCATTCATGAAAACACACCTACACTACCCCACCCCAAATGCCTTAAATTTCTAAATTCCATAGGTGTCTTCTACCTATACAGTCATTTGTGATAGGTTTAAAAGTTAAAATTTGTATTCAATATTGATTGACTGGTACACATTACAATTTTAACTTTTGGAGGATTTAATGTTAATACATGGATAGAAAGAAAAAAAATCATTCCACCCCTATTTTACCCCAGACTTGATATTTATTTTTTCTGTAATAAATAAATATTCACTTGTAATAATCTAAGTGCTAATTATCGGTCTACTTTATAGTACCCGTCCCGACAGTTTATCTCGAAATTCCATTCACATCGGAATCTAAGAAAACATATTAAAATTGCCCTTTGCCTTTAGTGCTTCACTCCAAAAATAAACAGAAAATATAGTACATTTAAATAAAATGAAACTGGCATTTAAGACCAAGGTCCTACGAGACATAGATTAATATGTCTTACATTTCAATAAACATGTTAAAGTTACTGTCCGGTAGCAACCACCGTAGCAACAATCATTTGATTTGTTTTACTCATCATGACGTGTGGAACTGTGAAATGAAAGACTGTGACGTGACCTCTTTCAAAATGAAAGTAAACTATTAATGCTGTTTGACGAACGACACATCATTTTTTATCATTTCTAAACTGACCTGATGGCACACGTAGAGTAGCCCATATTTATGAAACAATAAACTCTTTGTTATTATTCTTCCTGTGACATATCGTACATGCCTGTTTTCGAAGACTTGGGTCTCCATTACGGTAGTGAAATCTTCATAACGAAAAAGACTTGATAATCAAGTCTGATAATAAATCACGAGATTTAGAAAGAATGGCGGGAAAAGCCATTCGTTTCTTGCTGGAATTATATTGTTACTGTTAGTATTTAGTCTTTCAGGGAATTTTTAGCTCTGCTTTTTCAATTTCATTTTTACAAGACAAAGGATTTATATCACCTGAAATTTTATTCTTGGATCATGACAGCACAGGTACAGTAGATGGACTGACCTAGTTTCGTATCACAGTGGCACACATTGGATTTCACAATTGAAGGACTATAATATGCCGGATTATGCACGAATAAAGACAAATAAGACCGCAGGTTAGGCATTCTATCGGAGCACAAACTTATCTATTCCACACTTCACTTGATCAAAACGGTTAAATAATATTCAGCTAAGCTCTGGGAGTGTGCTGATATTTGCAAGCACGGACCTCACTCCTACAACGATAATGTCTTGCAGAGCTAATTTTTTCAGCGGACAAGTTTATTTTCATTTCCGATAATAAATACTGTTTAATATCTGGATGAAATATATTCCGGATATAAATAGGGGCAATATAAATATTTTCAAAGGTGAATTTGATAGAACCATAAACCATGAACAAAATATCCATGACACATATTTTTCACGACAAAATCAGTCGGCCCACAGGGCCGACCCACCATCTTCAAAATAAAAAAATGTCTGCCCGCCAAGTTATTTATCAGCGCCGGGCCGACGGACCGACAGAAATTTTAAACACTTGTCTTTAGTTTGTATAAAACTAAGATAGTAAGCTGGCACTGTCAGGCAGGATACGCCCACATTTTCGAGAGATGGATAGAGAACAAGCAAAACCGAAAGTGATTTTTCCTTCAATCAAAGGCTATAATTCATTAAATTACAATTTGATATGCGTAAATATCGAAAAGAATCAAGATCTTTAGGTTATAAACATGCATTTCAAGTTTCATCAATATAACACAACACAGTTCTATGGATAACAATCACTATATTATAAATACACGACGTTTCGACAAGAATTCACTGGTCGTTATCAAGCATACAATTACAAATGTGGAAAGAAATTGTGACAGTGTTATATATAGGTACATGGAACAATAATAAGGGAAACCATAAGTTAACAATTATGAAACCCTAGCTTAATTGGTTATCAAAGTAAGTATACTTAGATTAATTAATTATGATATTACATGGTGTAGTAACAACAGCGGGTCAAGGATTAAAGAGGAATTAATGAAAACATGGTTGATAGACTGAAACCTACTAGGTGAAGCCATAAGATAAGATCTTAATGGAAATGGTGAAAAAAACAAATTAATTATTGTGATATTCATATGGATGAAACTTGAAATGCATGGTTATAACCCAAAGATCTTGGTTCCTTTCGATATTTGCACATATCGGATTGTAACTTTCTGAATTATGGCCCCTGATTATACGCAAAATCGCCTTTGTTTTATCAAAATCGAATTAAAATTGTGACCTATACTGGGTCCACAACCTTGACATACCATATTTTAACACTATTAGCGTACAAACGGTGGCCATTTTGTCTGGCAATTATGGTCCGATTTCCCTGAAATTCAAACTCAACCTATTCTATGGTGTAACGGTGATAGAGTCAAGTGTTTTTTTAAATCAGATAATAATCGTGACCTCCTGAGGGACCATATGCGATTTTTAAGACAATCGGGGGCCATAAGTTATGATCTGATATGTGCAAAAAACGAAAGGAACCAAGATCTTTGGGTTATAACCATGCATTTCAAGTTTCATCAAAACTGAATCAAATTGTGACCTATACTGGGTCCACAACCTTGATATACCATTTTATAAAAGTATTCGCGTACACGCGGCGGCCATTTTGTATGGCAATTTTGTTCGGGTGTAACGGTGATATAATCAAACGATTGTTTAAATCATATAATAATTGTGACCTCCAGAGGGACCACAAGCTAAACAAAGGCGATTTTGCGTATAATCAGGGGCCATAATTCAGAAAGTTACAATCCGATATGTGCAAATATCGAAAGGAACCAAGATCTTTGGGTTATAACCATGCATTTCAAGTTTCATCCAAATCGAATTAAAATTGTGACCTCTACAGGGTCGACAACCTTGATATACCATTTTTTAACAGTATTCACGTACGAATGGCAGTCATTTTGTATGCCAATTTTGGTCCAATTTATCAGAAATTCATACTCAACCTTTCTTAGGGTGTAACAGTGATATAATCAAACGGTTTTTTAAATCGGATAATTATTGTAACCTCCAGAGGGACCACAAGCTAAACCAAGGCGATTTTGCGTATAATCAGGGGCCATCATTCAGGAAGTTACGATCCGATATGCGCAAATATCGAAAGGAACCAAGATCTTTGGGTCCACAACCTTGATATACAATTTCTTAACAGTATTCGCGTACAAACGGCGGTCATTTCGTATGGTAATTTTGGTCCAATTTTTCCAAAATTTGAACTCAACCTTCCCTAGGGTGTAACAGTGATATAATCGAACGTTTTTTTAAATCGGATAATAATTGTGACCTCCAGAGGTACCACGAGCTAAAATGGGTGATTTTTCGGACAATCAGGAAATTACGTTTCGATAGGCACAAATATCGAAAGGAACCAAGATCATTGGGTTATAAACATGCACGCCAAGTTTCATCAAAATCGGTTCAAAATTGTGACCTCTATAGGGTCCACAAGCTAAAAACGTGATTTTTCGTACAATCAGGGGCCATAATCCATGAAGTTTTGATCTGATACATGCCAATATCGAAAGCAGCCAAGATCTTTTGGGGATAAACCTATATTTTAAGTTTCATTAAAAAATCGGACAAGAATTGTGACCTGTAGAGAGTCCACAAACAATTGTGGACGGACAGGGGCGTCGACATAATACGTCCACATGAAAATGTGGGCGTATAAAAATGAAAAATACAATTTAATTAGCATTTCCAGCAGGCACTAGATAAATGAGTCTGAGTAATCAAAGGCTCTTCAAATCCCAAGTCCTGCATGCAGCTTCATAACTAACCTAAAGCAACTCCATTCTAAAAGTGAGATGGTGAATATCATGAAGTACTGCTTGTATTACACTGAGAAATAGGTAAGGGTCATAACGTATGTTTGCCTCATAAGAAACAAGCAAAAGGATAAATACCTACGTATCTCGATAAAAAAATAAAATTTGGCCCGGTTAAAAACGAATGACCCGCTGTGTTTTGTTTAATTGGTGTGTTTTCTTGATAGCTGTTATAACTGAATCAAATGGGTATAATCAAGGACAGACAGGCTTTATCTTACGCGTGAGTGTTAAAATGGAAACAGGGAAGAAACATTGTTTTTACCGTGCGATTTTTCATTCGCCGGTGTGTTTTACGCAAATAGGACTTTGTATAAGGACAGGTCTTTATATGTGGATGTTGTACGGGCCGTTTCGTCTATGCGTCTTATGTATTTGTTGATGAACATAAGACACCGAACATGTATTATTAAAATATAAATATGAACCGTAATCTGTCGTAAACAATGTTATAATTTATAATAATTTAGCTTGTCGCCATATACCCGGAATTGCCGACAAGCTAAATTTACCATACATGTATGTCTATATATATTTTATTTTGACAATTTATTGTTTTCTGTGTTGAAATGACGGTAACTCATTGGCAGTTTATTGGTTTGCATGTTGAAATGAGTACCGTGCAACCCGTAACTCATAGCCACATTTATTGTTTTGCATTCGTAATTTTATGTCTGGACAAAATTCTTGTCTCATTTGGAAGTGTTACATCCTGCTAAATATGAAAACGCTTTAAGATTCAGTTTTAGTTACAACTCTACTTAAGGAGTACCTAAAGAAATCCATAAAAAAGAAATTTCCATGTGTATGAATATTGCAACACACCTAACCATAAGTCGTATTAGATCACAGGAAATTTAATAGGTGGAGGACCTAACTAGCTTAGTTTTCAAAAGTCGTTGCAACTCACCGCTGTGGGAAGTTTTAATATTTATTTCTCGAGAAATAACCCTAATGTGTTTATTTTAAACTTAGCTCAAACTTCCTGGGTGAATTTTAATTTATAAACTATAATTCTTGCATGATATTTATACTAGAATATCAATATATCGCCTTCACCAGTTTGGTTTAGGCTTCAGTTTTGTTTTAAAACTTGAAAGTTTGCCCACCACTGGTTTGCGTGATACCATGTATTGTGAACAAGTACTTTATATATTTCTAAACAACAACTAATGTGAACACTCATAGCCAGAAAAATGTGTCCTTGTTGACTATATACACCATGATTGAAGGTTTGGTGCTAAAAGTTTTTTTTATTTTGATTGGCCAAAATGGCACTCGGCAACAAAATTTGGCAGTTTCCGGATGAGTATTTATATTTCAAGTTCAAGGCCGATTGCACATCGACCGAACTAGCTTTTACGTGATTTATCACAGTGCATATTCCTACAGCGTGTAATGTTTATTCTTTAGGTGATTAGGTTAAAAGGAATTCCATTTTTAAAAAATAATTATTTAATACTGGCACATGCTGGATGTGTGGAGATCATGTTTTTTAAATAAGTACAAAGAGACGTGTAATTAAAAAATTAAAATCTCCCGCAGAGGTTGTTGCAACGAACTTGAACGATAAATTTCTTCGGTCTTTCGCCTAAAAAAATCACAAATGAATTATCAATAACGTTTACTGTCGCGTTTATCGCCTCCAGTAGGGGTTTTTAATGCAGAACACAAAGTAAATTGTATGTGAGTGGCTTCAAAAGAACATAAGTTGTCAAATCAACTTTTAGACTTTCGGTATTCCCGTGATCGAAAGGAATATAAATGTAAAAATAGGCAACTGCATGGTTCTTGCCAAACGTAACTAACGTGACGAAATTTATGACGTAGCTGGCTTTTTTTTTTTCGCACGTACACAGTAGCTGGCCATTTTGCGCAGTAATCCCAGCCAGAATTTGGCTATTTTGTTAAAATTGCTATAAAGATTTAAATTTTTTTTTTAAACTGAAAAAATTAACTATTAGTCAATCCCCACACTAAAAACATTAAAATAATTGATTGTGTAATAATCAGCTATCGTAGCCATGCTCTCTGCGTTAAAAGTATATTTGGAATGTGTTTAAAGGGACAATCCTGAATTAAACAGGGGCTCAAAAATAAAAGTCTGAGAATGTATGAAAATAAAACGCCAAAATATAGGGGAATGGTGTATTTACCTTGTCTCAAAATTTCAACTCAAATAATGGAGTCGTTTGGACGTGAACGCCAAAACTGCTTATCCGGACACGTAACCCTTTTCAGATTTCGGGTCAATTGTTTCATTGGGTGACCTTATAATCGATTACGGTTACTTGAGAGGGTTATGCAGTGAATAACCCATGTGCCGTGCTTGTTAGGGAAAGGCAAATTTCAACTACACATTATTTTTATAAAAAAATGTTTGGTTTAATCTAAAATACACAAAATACACCTTGGGGCACCGGTCTCAAATTGAAGATGAAGACTGACGGATTTAAGTCGTTTGAAAACGTATCATAAATACTGAAGTAGTTGCTCGGACCTTGACTCGAATATTTTAAGGGATTTTAACACAAAATTAGGCAGTTTTATTCCCAGAACAAATATCGGGATTAGTCCTTTAACCAGCTCTATCACATATGTGATAATGCAAGCACCAATATTGTCCTTTAAAGTGTCCCTGATATTAAACTATAATTTTCAAAGAAAAAAATGACAAATTTTATAGTTTAATATCAGTATCTTCTCAAATAAAGCAACCCAACAGTTTTCCAATACTATTGTTCTGTATTGTTGTTTTATCGACTTTAAAGCCGCTTTTGACAGTCTGACCAGAATCCACATAAGGCAGAAACTAGGTAAGAATAACATTAAAGGTAAATGCTTCAGAATAATATATAACATGTATGATGTCATTAAATCTAGATTAGTAATATATAGTCTTAGTAATGGATAGTCAAGTGTCTGAGTTATTCAGTTGCCAAATTGGAGTGTGACAGGGTGAGAATCTCTCACTCTTTCTTTTCTCCACTTTTCTAAATGACCTGACCGAATTTATGTCGCAGCATCAAATTATTGGCATGCCTACTATTTCCGCAGAAATACAAATAGTTTATCAATATACATGAAATTAATTACTATTCTATATGCATACGACACCACGCTATTTTCAGAAAGTGCACCAAATTTACAAACCCAATTGGATATATTCAAAACTTATTGTGATACATGGAACCTGACTGTGTAAACGTGTCTAAAACAAAAATCATGGTTTTTGGAAAAGGCAGTAACCCCCCAAAATTTAGAATTACATACAATAATGAGCCCATAGAAATAGTAATTTAATTTAAATACTTAGGTCTGTTTTTTTCAAAAACTGGAAACTTCTCAAAAGCAATAAATTATTTATTAAATTAAGCCATGAAATTTATTTTTTCAGTATTAAAATCATGTAGGGCCAATAACTTAAGTCTTGATTAAGTGAACACAGAACTAACTAATTCCTAAAAATATAATAAAATTTAGAAATATTATTTCATTCTATACCCTATTTTATATTAATTAGATTACACTATGTTTTCTCTATGCTGTTTATTGTAACGGTAATTTGAGAATAAAGTTATTATTATTATGTTAAACGCTTGCGTTCATTGATCTGGGCAGACGAGTAAAAATATTACAGACAGTTGTTCATATATGATATTTGTATATTTGTAAAGTTTATTTTGTAAATATATAGTTCAGCACAAGTTCTGGATTCAGTGCAGGAATCTTAGATCAATCATTATGTTCGTCCTACGCTTGCTATATTATAATTATTATTGAACAGTTAACATTTCTATTGCTTTTTGTTTATAATATAAATTAAATCGCAAACTCGTTGTTGAACTGTTGTTTTTATCTATTAAAAGTTGCAAAAAATTCTCCGCCCCAGCCCGACATCAAAAGTTCATGTTAAGAAAATTTGGTATTATAAGGTTTCCAGCCAATTAATTTCGTCGGTTGATCCTGCAATAAAGATCATATCCAGGTCGCACATATTACGAAACGAACATTGCACCAGGGTCCGCCTATTATGCAAATCAAAATACAAATAGCTTAATGACACGTGACCTGTATTTGCAGCAGATATTAACTCATTGACCCCTAGAGCTAATTATGTTGATTTCTGCTTAATCTCCTGGGCCAATTAACCAGACTATAGCCTCTATCCCTTGGGTTAATTAAAGGATTACCCACTAATCTCACATATTGCAGAAAACACAACATAAAACAAAGAAAGGTTGCCAGGCAATGAAACATACGCCCACAGCAGCTAAATCGTCCGGGCAGTCAACAAGAGCTGTCGCATATTTAACTTTTTTCAGTAATGAAACATTTATAATACACTAAAATCATATAACAAGTAACAACTCATTATGTAATTATCAGAAAATCATTCGAATTTGTTTGGCTTTGATAAAGTCCTCTTCCATGCTAACGTTTAGTATACGAAACACTTAATATTCTGAAAATCAATAGGCTTCTTCATCTCATGACCTTCAATACTGTGTATAAATTTCAAGTCAATCGGATATTAACTTTAGCCTCTAGAGCATCCACAAGATTTTTTGTAGTGATCAAGGGCCATAACTCTAACAGTAATTATCGAGAATCGCTGTAAATCCCTAGGCTTCTTCGTTTCATGACCCTCAACACTGTGTATAAATTTAAAGTCAATCGTTTTTTAACTTTAGCCTCTGGAGCGCCACAAGATTTTTTGAAGTGATCAAGGGCCATAACTCTGACAGCAATTATCGGAAATTGCTGAAAATCAAAAGGGGTCTTCCTCTCATGATCTTACACACTGTGTATAAATTTAAAGTCAATCAGATATTAATTTTAGCCCCTAGAGCGTTCACAAGAAATTGTGGACGATGGATGGACGGACGGGGGCGACGGCAATATACGACTACATTTCTATGTGGGCGTATAAAAACTATTACTCTGGTAAAAACATGTTTATAATATCAAATGTAGATATAAAATCAGGCTTTACAGGGATGTAATTTTAAAACAAAAATCCAAAAAAACAACAAAATTATTCTTCATTCTAAAAACAACTATGTAAAAAAAAGTAAAATAAAAGGTCTATGAATTATAAAGTGATGTTTTAAAGATTCGTGTATCAAACAGTTAGCACAATTGATTTAGTCCACAATAAATTTTATATAATTAGCACTGTAGATACATAAAGTTGTCAATGGTACATATTTGTCACAATGTCAGAAGCACTAGTTAGTTACAAAGTTACATTTTAAAGATGCATTAGTTAGCACAATTGATTTAGTCCACAATACAATAAATTTTATATAATTAGCACTGTAGATACATAAAGTTGTCAATGGTACATATTTGTCACACTGTCACAAGCACTATAAGTTAGTTACAAAATTACATTTTAAAGATCCATATATAGCACAATTTATTACTTTAGTCCATAATAAATTTTATAGGATTAGCACTTGTCAATGATCCGCTTTTATTTATTACTATACCACTAATTAATAAATGTAGTTTTTTTATGATTCATGGTATGCTTTAAAGCACACAAAACACAAATGTACGAAACAATTGTCACACTGAAAGTATGATTCCGCACGTTTTTTTTGACTTGCAGCACTGTCTACATCTGCCCTTTTTTGCCACTTTCATTGGCCAATGTCCACCGGTTGTTGTAGGTATATCTGCTCCAGCTTTAAAACGTTTTCTTTTCTTCCATATCTCTGATTTCCGATCATGTTTTTAAATCAGTTCATTTTAAATTCTAGCAATGATAGCTGAATAACATTACCATTTTTAGTTTGCTTTTGGTGGTTTTTCGATTCCTTATACAGTATAAATGCATTAGAAATACTAATGTCAAATAAAAAATAAAACAAATACAGCCACCATTTTATGGACATTCGATATGTAGGATATTCCATTGTTATGGTACTCTTTTATAGTTAGCCACCATTTTATGGACATTCGATATGTAGGATATTCCATTGTTATTGTACTCTTTTATAGTTATTGGGCACTTGACAGTTTTTATCGAACCATCTTTCTGTTTACGCTGTACATCTACAGTCTCCACGGGTGAGTCTGCAGTAGACATGAAGTTGTAGTGGGATGTTAAATGTAAATCCGTCGGCTTTTCGGGTAGAAATCATGGAATAAGCTTTATTTTGAAAGTTTTGATGTTTGATGACAAAAAACCAATGTTGACATTTTTTCTGAGTAGGTCTTCATATTACGGGAGGCCATTATGTGAGGGTAGCCATTTTGCGATAATATTTCAAATTATGTTTATATTTTCACCTTATTTATAATGTTATCGACATATCAACTGTGATTTGGCAATTCATTAACTTTGGCAGGGTTTATGACTATATTTCAGATTGTTTTCCATCATTTCATGGTGATATTTCCAAGATGGCGACCATTTTTAGCGGGAAAATTGATTGATGTGCGGATTTCGATTTAGTAGCAGTGTTTGGTGTCAACATACATGTTTTCGGGGTCACAGATTCCATTCCTAGCATTTACAACCTTGTAAAATAATCAAATATTCATATACTTAGCATATTACCAAGATGGCGAGTATTTTTGGTGGGAAAATGAGACGATATGCAGATTTTGATTAAGTGGTAGTGTTTGGTGTCAATATATATGTAAACGAAGGTGCAGAATCAATTTCTGACATTAACAACCTTGTAAAATGATCACATGTTTACATATTTAGTACATTTCCAATATTGCTGCCACTGGTGGCGGGAAAATCGGACGATGGGTTGATTTCGATTAAGTAGTTGTCTTTGGTGACAATATATATGTCTTTTCGGGGAGGCAGATTCAATTTCTGTCATATACAACTACGTAAAATGGTCGTATGTTCACCAATTTAGCATATTTCCAAGATGGTGGAACGTTTTCTGCACACATTATTATTATTTATTTATCATCGATTTTCCTGGGAAAGCAAAGCCTATTCCTGACACAAAGGCAAAGAGAGTATAGCGGCTGCATGGTGCCCATCATGTGCCTGTCATGACCACGCCAAGCGCTTACTACACGATCTTGCTACGCTCATGGCCAAGATCTGGCTGTGCGCGAAAAGTGTTCCCACCATGATCTAGCGGTTACCAGTCAGACCGGGATACGTTCTCACCGCACTCCAGTGACGTGCTTACCAGGCGTATAGAGACTGTGCCATGTTCACCCGTCCCCAGTCACTTTCAAAGCAGAGAACAACAAAAGTCAAGCAATAAAGAACATTTCATAGTTTACTTGATGTTTCCATTTTGGGTGCTCTGAACGATTCCTTCCACACGCATCTTGGGGTCAGTTGATAATATAACCCATGCTGTAAAGGTTTCTTATACCAAATATTGACAAAAAAACAAATATTGACACAAAAACGAGACTACGTAATTAAAATCAGCACATCGTCCGATTTTCCACCCAGACATGAAAGCCGTATTGGAAATATGCTAAATATGCAAACATGTGATATTTTTACAGTTATAAACGGGCAAAAATGGAATCTGCTCCCCGAAAAATATATCCTGGTACCATAGACGACTACTTAATCAATATCCGCTCATCGTTCCATTTTACCACCCAAAATGGCCGTCATATTGTACATTTTCAAAATAAGTGAACTTATAATCATTTTACACAGTTGTTACCGACCTACATGGATTATGTGCCCTTGAAAACATATATATTGATACCAACGATGACTACTTATCAATAATAGCACATCGTCCTATTTTGCCGCCAATCATGACCGCCATCTTGGAAATATGCTAAATATATGAACATGCGATCATTTTACAAGGTTGTAAATGCCAGGAATGGAATCTGTGACCCCGAAAACATATATATTGACACCAAACACTACTACTTAATCGAAATCAACACATTGAACGATTTTCCCAACAAAAATGGTCGCCATCTTGGAAATATCATCATGAAATGATTGAAAACAATCTAAAGTATAGTCATGAACCCTGCCAATATTAATACATTGTCAAATCACAGTTTATATGTCGATAACATTATAAATAAGGTGAAAATAAAAACATAAGTTGGAATATTATCGCAAAATGGCACTGTCAAATAATTGCCCCACCCCCCATACTATGAAGACCTACTCAGAAAAAATGTCAACATTGTTTTTTTGTAATCAAACATCAAAACCTACAAAATAAAGCTTATTCCATGATTTCTACCCTAAAAGCCGACGGATGGGAATTATGTTACAAACCCTATCCCACTATTGACTTTTCTTTTATCTTTCCACATTCCTGCTGTTAAATTTCCAGTTTGTACTATATTCAATTCTCCACTTTTTTATGTCTTTGTCTTTAGGATTGAGTGCTTTGGGCCAATTTTTTCGATTCATCCTGCAGGCGCCACGGGCCATTATGCCCACCTTTTCAAGTTCAGTGAATAAATTAGCACTTGTATAGTACTTGTCAACATTCACAATCATGTTCTGAAATTGGACTGTCCATTTTAATCTAAAATCTCCCGCGACATCAGGCCAATTTCTGCGGTCATATTTTCTCTTCCAGTATATACTTGAAAGTCATACACATACCCTTTGCTGGGGTCTGCCCTCACCCAGGGCTCGAATTAGCGGGCGACGTGGGCGAAAATAGTCGCCTAACCCATTGATGACTTCGCCCTAAAAGGCAATAGGGTGAAGTTGAAGTCACCCTCACTTCGCCGTACATTTTTGCAAAGGCGAAATAGTAACCGGAATCGATATGATCAATGGTAAACAAAGCCATTTCCAAACAACACAACGCACGTGTTCGCATATTGTGAGCATCGAAAGGAAAACTGAAAATTAAACAAGTTTTGAAAAGCAAACCATGTATTAATATTTTGTTTTTCGACTTTCTCTGTGTTGGCTGTGACATGTTTAATAATTTCAGTGATATTTGATGTCAACAGGAAATACAATTCTTTAAAATAAAGCGAAGAAATCGAATCTTAAATCTCCATTACAACCTCTGGCTTCGTCCAGAAATAACAGCCAATCAAAATGCTGCGAGGGCCACAATATGGCGGCATATACGATATTTTTCATGTATTTCTGTCTAAGAATAGACACAATACTGAAGTGGTCCTCTTTCTTTGAAATAATTTAATACTAAAAAGAATAATAAACATAAAACTTGTGATTGAAAGGTAACGAAAGATGTACATTGTTGTGTCAACATGGTATAGTCAATAAAGAACAACACGTGTGACGAGTGAAATTTGATAGCGTTGTTGGGCGTACATGGATGGAGATAGTAAAACAATTGTTATCAGAATATTTAACTGAATATTTAACTATCCTATTGTGAAAGGTGCTAAAACAATCACACAATAGACTCAGGACTAGTAATTAGGCACGAAAGGGTATAAATATTGATGTATTTGATAAAGGGGTATCTCAAATCTTATGTGTTGCTAAAGTCAAGTCTGTCTTAAGTATGCCTACAAGTAGGCCCAGGAGTAGTAGTAGTGTTATTTATAAATTTGGAATCACGGAGAAATGGTTATCTAATAGTAAAACTGATAACTCAGCCCTTGTTTATTTATTTTGCATATTGACTGTGTAACGACTTGCAGCAATGCATGAAATTTGACCTCTTCTTCAAGTCTCCCTATGTCTCCCTCACTTCTCCCTATTCTGTCTGTAGGGAGAAGTCACTTCTCCCTAAAATCTGTCCCTAGTTTGAGCCCTGCCCTCACCCACACCTTGATTCCATATTTCACTGGATTGGCTGGAATATATTGTTTGAAGCCAATACTACCTCGGAATGCCACCATAGCTTGATGAGGGTGGTATCATAATGCACAATTTTCCAAAACATGATTTAAAATTTGCCTGACATGATGCAGTTTATCATGATTTATTTCACCTTTCGTGGGTTTCTTAGAATTTTCATTAGCGTTGAAATTTTCGGAGATTTTATCAAATCTATCTCTCCTCATGATATCAGCAATTTTGTAATTGCCAAAGTAATAATCTCTCAACCAATACATATCTGTTCTCGGCTGTGTTGTAATACTCATGAATATTCGTACAGCCAGAAAATCACAGATTTCTTCTGCAGTTACATTCTTCCAGTTTTTTTCAAACCTCTGACTGTAATGTTCAGCGTGGTATTTGGTTTTTTCGTCAGCTAACAACATGTATAGATTCAATCCAAAGAATAAACTAAAAAAGTCAAATCCGTTTTTATCACGATCTAAAATGTCTGTCGGACCAGGCTCAGGTCCAAAAACGACGGGCACGTAGCGGAATTCAGTTTAACCTTCCACATAAAATCATTGAAGCTCGAACTCGAAGATCGCCCGCCATGTTGGTTAACTTCGGCATTTGATGTTTCGGGGGCTTCGTCTTCTTCACTAGAAATATCAGTTAATTCGTCATCCAAGAAACTATTATTGTTAATTTCTGTATCTATTATATCTTCCGGAATGGCGACTTGTGAAAATAATCTTCTAAGAGTTCACGACCTTATAACCCCTAAAACCTGTGTTGTGACGTACATTTTATGACCTCAATCATCATTTAAACTATATTTTTTATTGGTTAATTACTTTTGGAGAGCGAATCGGCTTTTTTATAACTTTATTGCTCAGTAGAACAGGGCATGAAAGAGGCTGACAGCAGTCGCTGAACTTGAAAATTTTCTTGATTTTTTCCATGTGAGTTTATGACTTAACACCTTGTTGTGACCTACTTAGGCTATGACCTAGACATTTTATGACCCCAATAATTAGTTGAAACTTATGTTTTATGGCGTTACAACTTTTGGGAAATCAAACGGCTTTTGTTTATAACTTTTATTACTAATCAATAAAACAGTACATAGCGATCAACCGTCCAAAATGGCGACCGATATGAACAGAATTTTCTCGTGAACTTATAGAACCTAAACCGTCGTTGTAACGTGTACATTTTTGGTTTCCAATCATTAGTTCAAACTATATGTTAACTAGATAATGGCAAGTAAAACAGCCTTTGTTTAAAACTTTATTGATCAATAAAAAAGTACAATAAAGATGAAGACACCTGGCGTCGAGAGGGAGTCTGGCTAAACACTATTCAGTCACAAGTGGGGTAAGTCGGTGGAACTCTGTTGCAAATTATGACGACACTTGGCTAGAGTAGGACCGAATGAGTTAATAGCACATATTCAAATCAATTGGTTAAACATGGGAGACAACATGTCTACGCATCAAAGCACATTGTATTGCAAGAACCGTGCGGTTGGCTATTATTACATATTTTGTATTCCTTTCGATCATACAAATTACTTTGTGTTCTGCATTAGAAACTCTTTTGGAGATGATAAACGCGACAGTTGAACGTTATTGATAATTCATTTGTGATTTTTAAATTTCCTGTGATCATATACGACTTATGGTTAGGTGTGCTGTGATATTCATACACATGGAAATTTCTTTTTTATGGATTTTATTTCGATAAGGTAAGGTACTCCATAAGTAGAGTTGTAACTAAAACTGAATCTTAAGCTTTTTCTTATTTAACACTTCCGAATGAGACAAGAGTTATGACCGGACATAAAATTACGAATGCAAAACAATAAATGGGGCTATGAGTTCATTTCAACATGCATTCCAATAAACTGTCAATGAGTTACCGTCATTTCAACACAGAAAACAATAAATTGTCAAAATCAAAAAAATATATAGACATACGGTAAATTTAGCTTGTCGCTATATACCTGGACATATTCAAATTCGCGTCTGACTGCTTGATATAATTATAAATTATGACATTGTTTCTCCTGTTTACGACAGATTACGGTCAATATTTATATTTTATTATGCAACTTGACTATAACACATGTACTGTGTCTTATGTTCATCAACAAATACACAAGATGCATAGACGAAACGGCCCGTACAACTTCCACATATAAAGACCAGTCCTATTTGCTTAAAACACACCGGCGAATGAAAAATCGCACGGTAAAAACAATTTGCCTTTCCTGTTTCCATTTAACACTCACACGTACGATTAAGCCTGTCGGCCCTTGATTATACCCGTTTGATTCAGTTATAACAACTTTCGAGAAAACACACCAATTAAACAATACACAACGGGTCATTCATTTTTCACCGGGTCATTCGTTTTAAACCCGTCGGTTAATAAACATACCCGGTACAGAAAACTACCGTCCCAGAGTTTTTCACCCCTAGCGATAATTAAGTCACCTTGTTAGTTAACACACCTTAATATCTAGAGTTATAATCCCATTTTATTTTTTTCATCGAGATACGTAGGTATTTATCCTTTTGCTTGTTTCTTATTGGGCAAACAAACGTTTTTTACCTTTACCTATTTCTTAGTGTTATAACTGACACACTAGAAGTTCAACCAAAAATAAATAAGTATTGATGCAAGTGAAATTTAAAACTCCAACCAAGCAGCATTTAAGTTATAATACAGAGTCCCAGAGCGGACATCTTTTGTGACGGAGACATTGATAGAGAAAATGCTAACTCTATAGGATGGCCCACCGTTGGTCAGGGGGCCTAACAAGTGTTACATTTAATGCAGCTAATATATTCATGTTATATTAACCACACAATCCATAAACTATTACACACAAGGTTAGTATACTCTCAATGCAATTAACATTATTATTTATTAGCAGCCATTGGAAATACAGAACCAAAGTTAGTTAGAATATCAATGTCTGCAAGATAAATATATTCGACTTAGTGAGAATATTAAAGGGACAGTCCCGTATTATACAGAGGCTCAAAAATAAAAGTCTGAGAATGTATGAAAATAAAACGCCAAAATATAGGGGAATGGTGTATATACCTTGTCTCAAAATTTCAACTCAAAATATTGAGTCACTTGGACGTGAACGCCAAAATTGCTTATCCGGACACGTAACCCTTTTAAGATTGATGGTCATTTTTTTCATTTGGTGACCTTATAATCGATTAACGTTTCTTGAGAGGTCGATACAGTGAATGACCCATGTACTGTACTTGATAACAAAAGGTAAATTTTACCTACATATTATTTTTATAGAAAATAGTCTGGTTTTATCCAGATACTGTATGATACAAAGGTCTCCATTTCCAGATGCAGACTGTCAGGTTTAAGTTATTTACAAGCGTATCACAAAAATCGGGTTAGTTGGTCGGCCTTAGATAATGGATTTTAAATGATTTTAACACAAAATTAAGCAGTTTTATTCCCCAAAAAGTTATCGGGATTGGCCCTTTAACTTCTGCTTTTTATCATTGACATTTGTTGATTAAGTCAAGGACACAAACACCATACAATGGGGATATTATGAATAATATGCAGACCTCGTCAGGAGGCGCGAGTCATTACTCGCGCATGCGCTATACTTGCCTTTTGTGTAATTCGCCAGAGTAAGGCATTACTCGCGCAAACATTTCTGGAAACTTTTCCTCGAAAAATGTACAATTTTTAATTCAGTTCTACGATAGTATACAAGGCAATAAGCCAACTCCGTTTCTGGTTGTATGCAATTTTACTAAGAATAGAATATAGTAAAAATAGAAGGCGTCTATTTATGGGACAATAAAGAAATATTTCGGGCTTGCAACGTAGAATTTTTATGATTGGTTAATTTAACTGAAACTTAAAGGGGCCATACCGATAACATTTTGGGGGATAAAACTGCTTAATTTTGTATGAAAAGCCCTTAATAGCCTCTAACTTAGATCCGATTAACTTAGTTTAGTTTAAACAATATTTTATTCAATAAACTGAAATGGATTGAACAACAGGCAAATGCCTATATAAGTTCTCTCCAAACATATAAAATAGTTATAATTTTTTTTTACATTAATCAATGGTAAACATATGTATAGGTAGTGAATTACAAACATATATACATTTCATGGAGTGTAATGTTTTGATATACATGTATATTATAATTATATTTAAGGTTATTAAAAAATAAGAATATTACATAATGTAGACATAGTGTTTTAATAATTAAAGTTTCAAAACCGCTTGCTATCTTTTATAAATTTATGCACTATTTCAAATCCGATTAACTTCTTCAAGCTATGTGATACGTTTTCAAACAACTTCCAATCGCCAGTATGGCTCGGTGGCCGAAGACTTGTGTTCTGTTTGCATTACACAGAAGTGTCTGGATAAAACAAGTCTATATATGTGCAGCTTTCAATCTAACCCTATTGACTCATTTTTAAAGCTCTCTATTGATTAAGTTAAAATTGGTATCAAATATAGTCGCGCTTATCAAGTAAAACGACCATAACAATTTAAAAGAAAAACTTAAAAGAGCTAGTGTCCAGTTAAGCTTTTTTTTGCATTCACGTCCAAACTACTCAATATTTTTAACTGAAATTTTCAGACTAGTTAAATACAATGTTCCTCTATATTTTGGCGTTTAAATTTCATACGTTCTTGAACATATAATTTTCAGATTCTTTGAAATTCGGGCTTGCCCCTTTAAAGTAGAATTCTCGCGAGAAATTTTACGAGATATGAAAATTTGTAGAATGCTGTAACGAATATAATACCATTTTCTAGTCTTTGTGACTATATTTTGAATAGTGGTTTCATTTTAAAATAAATATTAAACAACCTAGAAATGTCAAAAACTATTTGAATTGGAATAACAATAGCTTAAGTCAGAAAAAAGTGCGTCAACATTGCTGTACGTACGAGTGCTATTATTATTACATTATTATTAGTATATTTTATCAGACGATGCCACTGTCAACATCGTGGGTCGACAGTACATGTACATTCTACGGCTTTCAAACATCAAATGCGTATTACAAATGGGTAGAGACGTATTTCTGAAAACCGTATCTTCTTATTTGAGCTAAACAGAATAATGGAAAACTTTTGTTATAAACTTTATAAAGATGAATATGACCCAAAACGACAAGGGTCTTATACTATACATTAGAATTTACACACAACTACCATACTATATTATTAATAAGTTCACCGGTTCTCTTTGTTCCGTCAACAGAGCCTTTCATATTTTTCAAAAGATAGTAAGCTGGCACTGCCAGGCAGGATACGCCCACATTTTCGAGAGATGGTTAGAGAACAAGCAAAACCGAAAGTGATTTTTCCTACAATCAAAGGCTATAATTCATTAAATTACTATTTGATATGCGCAAATATCGAAAAGAATCAAGATCTTTAGAACAAGCAAAACAGAAAGTGATTTTTCCTACAATCAAAGGCTATAATTCATTAAATTACTATTTGATATGCGCAAATATCGAAAATAATCAAGATCTTTAGGTTACAAATATGCATTTCAAGTTTCATCAAAATCAAATTAAAATTGTGACCTATACTGGGTCCACAACCTTGATATACCATATTTTAACACTATTAACATACAAACGGCGGCCATTTTGTCTGGCAATTATGGTCCGATTTCCCTGAAATTCAAACTCAATCTTTCGTATGGTGTAAATGATAGAGTCAAGCGTTTTTTTTAAATCGGATAATAATCGTGACCCCCAGAGGGACCATAGGCGATTTTTCAGACAATCAGGGGCCATAATTCAGGAAGTTATGATCTGATATGTGCAAATAACGAAGGAACCAAGATCTTTGGGTTATAACCATGCATTTCAAGTTTCATCAAAATTGAATCAAAATTGTGACCTATACTGGGTACACAACCTTGATATACCATTTTATAACAGTATTCGCGTACACGCGGCGGCCATTTTGTATGGCAATTTTGTTCCGAATTTTTCCAGAATTAGAACTCAACCTTCCTTAGGGTGTAACAGTGATATAATCAAACGATTTTTTAAATCGGATGATAATTGTGACCTCCAGAGGTACCACAAGCTAAAATAGATGATTTTTCGGACAATCAGGGGCCATAATTCAGGAAATTACGTTCCGATAGGTGCAAATATCGAAAGGAACCAAGATCTTTGGGTTAATGTATAAACATGCATGTAAAGTTTCATCAAAATCAGTTCAAAATTGTGACCTCTATAGGGTCCACAAGCAAAAAACGTGATTTTTCTTACAATCAGGGGCCATAATCCATGAAGTTTTGATCTGATACATGGCAATATCGAAAGCAGCCGAGAACTTTTGGGGATAAACCTATATTTCAAGTTTCGTCAAAATCTGACAAGAATTGTGACCTGTAGAGAGTCCACAAACAATTGTGGACGGACGGACAGGGGCGACGACATAATACGTCCACATGAAAATGTGGGCGTATAAAAAGTAAACTTCTATTATTTTTTACATTCAGCCAAAATAAATTGGACAAAAGTATTCCTTTATTATTCTTTACTAAATTAATCAAGGCACTTGCATAAACAGGTTTTCTTTTTGAAATTAGAATGAATAAAAACTCAAGTATTGAATTATTATTACCGGTATTAATATTACAAATGACAAGAAGGCTCACTTCTAGTGAAGAACATTAGAAAAAAAAAAGTCTTAGATCTTTGGAATGGAAGTTAACCAATGGAGTCTAGGCCCAGCTTCCATTTGTCAGAGCTCTTAGTCTGTATTGTAATTTTACTCCCCTAGGAAAATTTTGCGTGAGTAAGTCAGTTACTCGCCAAACTCAAGCAGAGTCATTTTTGCGTGAGTAATGGAGTACTCACGCACTGATATGACATAAATAAAATGTGCAAAAATGCCCTCTCAAGTTGTCCCTGCCCTGACCCTCATCAGTCAAAGCAACATTGTTTGAACAAATGAAATCCAATAAGCAGTTGCCCAATCAACATGTAACTGAAATTAGTTATAGCAAATCACATTAAATGTCACACTGATAAATAAAAACTATAACCTCTCATAGTACGAGGAAGATGGACACAATCACCTCGTCTACTAAAAACCAGGCTGTCATCATCTGTCATATTTTGATCCTGACTGTATTTAAGATGAACTTCTAGTTGATTATGAGCAGTAGAATGAGAATATGATTGAGGTCTTACAAGTGAGGGTCTTGCTGTATCTGTATAATAATAAATATCTCTATATTTACCATCTTAGTATATACAGTGATTCAAGTAAGTAGTGTTACTCTTCATCAATTTGTGTATTACCTACTATAAGACTGACTACCTGGGTACATTTACCACCTTTCTCTTGGTATGTCAATGTTATATTCTTCAGTCTTAAATACAATATTTATATTCATTTGATATATATAAGATGGTTATGAAGGAGTGAAATTAATTATACACCAACCTTTAGTTGAAGTAGATGATGTACCACCAGCTGTAGGTAAAGATGAAGCTTTTTTAAATTCACGATTATAATCACCTTTACTACTAGTTCCAGACTTTGGTGCAGCTATAAAACAAGACACGTCATTGTTATAACATTGATACATGGTACAATATATCAGACTATAACAGTATGACCATATGTATTTTTATAAATATAAAGAATGTGGGGACTGTTGCCCACTGATTCTCAATGTGAGGAATGGTATTTAAGCTTCATAATATCATTGAAAACCCTAGTGTTATTACTTCAAATATTTTTCTCAAACTAGCGGAAGAAATATGTGACAGGTTGTCATATCTTATCCGACAATTAGTAACCTGTAACAATAAAGTTCATTAGTTCATCGTATTAAAGACCCAGCAATCTTACCATGCCAATATGCGCGGTACATATGGCAATTCATAAAAGACAACAGTAAAATTGCCAAATAACAGGTGAATAATAAGTCTGATTGTAGACAAAGTGACGCATGTCTGGACGAGTTACAAATTATGCTATCTTATACTAGAAAAACTTAGTATATATCACACAATTCAACAACCCAGTCCGGTTATCAAAATAATTCCACTTGTTGATATTATTCACCATTAAGCAGAAACAGATGCTCCAGTGCAACAGCACTGTACAGGTCCATTTGAGAACCTTTTTGTGCTCCGGTCCCTGAAAACTATACAAAGGGAACATCAGCACAATTTCATTAAAGCCTGATGAGTCGCTTCATGAGAGAAATATGGGACAGCTACTGGCCACTTATACATTTCTAATCATATAGATTTTTACTTCAAATTATCAGTTGATAACACATAGGATGAAACATATTAGTTCTGTACTTACCTTTTTTGGGAGCTGGTATTTTACTGTTACTTGAACCCCTTTTTTCTAGTTTGGCTTTTTGTTCTTCTTCTTTTCTTTCTTGTTCTTCCTGAAAATACGATAATGAATCATTGGCAAGAAAAGTATCAGTGTTATGGAGGTGGAGACACCTCACTTTCCCCACATCTATTGTTTAGAGCCTAGTAGGTCCATCATGCCACGACTAATTAACCAACAAAGGGGGTTTAAGGGATTTAAAGTATAGTCTGTAACAAGTATGTGACAGAGAGGGAGAGAAATGGTGTTTTATGTCCACTCGACACAAACTAGGTCATTTCGGGACTAACATATGGTTTAATTTTATTTCAATAATTTGCTTGCACATAGGGGTCTTTAGCAGTGGGAGGAAATCGGAGGACCAGGAGAAAACCCACGAGGTTGGAAGGCAACCCTACTTCTTGCCACGTACAACCGGTGATTCGAAACAAAACAGTACACTTGGGTCAAATTGAAGAAATGGAGATAATGGTGTCAAATGCAAGAGTATAAAAATCTCATTTCATTCGTACCTGAATTCTAAGAATCAACCAAAATTGGCAGAGATATGAGAGTTTTAAGTTTTGAAATTTAGTAATTCGGGAAAATGCAACTTTTGACAAAAACGGCCTTGAAGACGATCAATATAAACTCCTTAGCAACATACATCCATTTAAAACTCCCATTTCTCTGTCAAATTTGGTCCAATTCTTAGAATTCAGGTTCCAATGACACCATTATCTCCATTTCTTCAATTTGACCCAAGTGTACTGTTTTGTACTGGAGGGTAACATATCACTTGCAGTACCAATGGAACCGATAAACAGATTTCCACATAAACATTGCACACATCAAATACAATGGAATCAGAATGAACCAAATCCAGCAATATCAATTCATTTTATACATCTTAGACAAAATTACATAACTTCAGGTGATCGTGAAAATATTCAATTAGTTTATCTTAGCCAGAAATGGCATAAGGCATCACATGGTGAAACGTTTACGTAAATTGAATAATAATTTCTAGTTTTATAGACCAAAAACCTTGAAAAGTGACTTGTAGAAAATCGCCTATTTCTCTGCAACCGTACAAGTCAGAAACTTTTTTGTGGTATTTTTATGATCGCATGGGTTCAATCTATTTGTTGAAGGGAATCAAATATAATAATTTTTAAAAAACTTTACAAATCAGGCTCATTTGAAAAAAATATCTGTTTTAAAGACTAAAAATACAGTTTTTGAAAAAATGACGTTACTTCCGGTGAGATTGAAAATCTTAAATGACTTGTATGAAATCGAAAATGGTATTAGGTATCACACAGTGAATGATATTAGATATTCCACAGTGAAACTATTTTGTGGTATTTTTATAATCGTATTGGTTCAATCTATTTGTTGAAGGGAATCAAATATAATAATTTTTAAAAACATTACAAATCAGACTCATTTGAAAAAAATATCTGTTTTGAAGACTAAAAATACAGTTTTTGAAAAAATGACGTTACTTCCGGTGAGATTGAAAATCTTAAATTACTTGTATGAAATCGAAAATGGTATTAGGTATCCCACAGTGAATGATATTAGATATCCCACAGTGAAGATTTTATGAAAATCGAAAAATAATTAACACTTTTATGAACCAAAAGCTTTAAAATATGACTTGAAGAAAACTGTCTATTTCTCAGCAACCGAACAAGTTAGAAACAATTTTTATGATATATATATGACCGCATGAATTTTATTAATATGTGAATTTAAACCAAAAGTTAAAATTATTAATACATAATAAAAAAATTTTGGTTGAAAAAAATATTAATTTTTATAAGTCAAAAATGCAATTTTAAATTGTAATCAATTTTATATGACGCATACTTGCTTTTTGAATCAAATGGTGTCCTTTTTGTGAAAATCCAATAAAAAAATGACTATTTTACAGGTGAAATACTGAAAACAATTACTTACACAAAATTGACCACTTCTAGGCAACTGCTATGACAAACTAATTTTAACATACATTTTCTGCATGTTGATTATAGTTACGATCCGTTATGTGCAAATATCGATAGGAACCAAGATCTTTGGGTTATAAGCATGCATTTTAAGTTTCATCAAAATTTGTGACCTCTACAGGGTCCACAACCTTGATATACAATTTTTTAACAGTATTCGCATACAAATGGCGGCCATTTTGTATGACAATTTTGGTCCTATTTTCCCAAAATTCAAACTCAACCTTTCTTAGGGTGTAACGGTGATATAATCAAACGGTTTTTCAAATCAGATAATAATTGTCACCTCCAGAGGTACCACAAGCTAAAATAGGTGACTTTTCGGACAATCAGGGGCCATAATTCAGGAAATATCAAAAGGAACCAAGATCTTTGGGTTATAAACATGCATGTAAAGTTTCATCAAAATCGGTTCAAAATTGTGACCTCTATGGGGTCAACAAGCTAAAAACGTGATTTTTCGTACAATCAGGGGCCATATTCCATGATGTTTTGTTCGGATATATGCCAATATCGAAAGTAGCCAAGATCTTTTGGGGATAAACCTAGATTTCAAGTTTCGTCAAAATCGGGTAAGAATTGTGACCTGTAGAGGGTCCAAAAACAATTGTGGTGGGAAGGACGGACAGGGGTTGACGACATAATACGTCCACATGAAAATGTGTGCGTATAAAAACGTGATCTTTTGGGGATAAACCTATATTTAAAGTTTCGTCACAATCGGGTAAGAATTGTGACCTATTGAAGGTCCAAAAACAATTGTGGACGGACGGACGGACGGACAGGGGCAACGACATATTATGTCCACATGAAAATGAGGGCGTATAAAAACGTGATTTTTTGTACAATCAGGGGCCATAATCCATGAAGTTTTCATCCGATACATACCAATATCGAAAGCAGCCGAGATCTTTTGGGAAAAAACCTATATTTAAAGTTTCGTCAAAATCAGACAAGAATTGTGACCTGTAGAGAGTCCACGACCATGATACCATTTTATAACAGTATTCGCGTTAAAATGACGGCCTATTTGTATGGCAATTTTGGTCCGATTTTTCCGAAATTTGAACACATTCTTCCTTAGGGTGTAACGGTGATATAATCAAACGATTTTTTAAATCGCTAATAATTGTGACCTCCAGAGGGACCACAAGCTAAACAAAGGGGATTTTGCTTATAATCAGGGGCAATAATTCAGGAAGTTATGATCCGATATGCGCAAATATTGAAAGGAACCAAGATCTTTGGGTTATAACCATGCATTTCAAGTTTCAGCAAAATCAAAATAAAATTGGGACCTCTACAGGGTCCACAACCTTGATATACCATGTTTTAACAGTATTTGTGTACAAATGTCGGCCATTTTGTATGGTAATTTTGGTTCGATTTTTCCGAAATTCGAACTCAACCTTCATTAGGGTGTAATGGTGATATAATCAAACAGTTTATCAAATCGGATAATAATTGTGACCTCCAGAGGGACCACAAGCTAAAATAGGTGATTTTTCGAACAATCAGCTAGGGGCCATAAATTAGGAAATTACGTTCCGATCTTTGGGTTATAAACATCTATGACAAGTCTCATCAAAATCGGTTCAAAATTGTGACCTCTATAGGGTCCACAAGCTAAAAACTTGATTTTTTGTACAATCAGGGGCCATAATCCATGAAGTTTTGATCCGATACGTGCCAATATCGAAAGCAGCCGAGATCTTTTGGGGATAAAACTATATTTCAAGTTTCGTCAAAATCGGGTAAGAAATGTGACGGACGGACAGGGGCGACGACATAATACGTTCACATGAAAAATGTGGGCGTATAAAAATATAAATCCCAGAAATTCCTAAATAGCAAAAAGGCATAACTACTGTAATAGGTTGATGTGCAAAGTTTCAGAAAGATATCTTGAACGGTTTATGAGAAATTTGTTTCCATAGAAACACAGTAAATATAGATCCCAGAAATTCCTAAATAGCAAAAGGCACAACTATTGTAATAGGTTGATGTGTGTGCAAAGTTGAAGATAGATATCTTTAACGGTCAAAATACTTCCAAGGAAAGAGTTAAATGTAAAACGTCAGATGTTAAGCGTTAAATGACAAATGTTTTGTTTGAAAATGCCATTATTGACGTGTCGACACTTTACATTTCTCTCATTACATTTTACTCTTGCGCTCTGCCACATCTCATTTGTCCTTCACGCTTTCGATATTGCATCTTTCGCACAGCATCAACTTTCATGGCATCTTTCGCACAGCATCATCTCTATATCACCAACTGGTTTCGGGGCTATTCTTGTTTCGAAATATGCACCCAGGTGATACATATGTACTATTTGTAGATGAGCTAGGATTGGGGTTTTTTAGAAGTATCTGGTGAAGGCGGCCGCTGTTCAATAAAAGTCCAATTCCAAATTCATTCCAATATTTCTTTATATACAGTTTTTAAAATACATTATTTACAAAACACTTAAATATGATTATCTTAGACTTTATTATACAGCACATAATTAAGTTTGTAATAGATAGTGAGTATTTGTTCGTGATTGATTTCTGGGGTAAAATAGTACCGACTAACTATGTCATATATCTACATAGATTATCATGCCATTCGAGGTATTTCAATGCGTAATACTTTAATAGACGAATTGCCATTGTAGGCCGCCATTTTGGATTTGACGTAGGTCAAAGGTCAATCGGAGTAAACTGGCTAAAACGCCATAGCCGCCCTGCTTACTTTATTATGTTTTCGTATAATCTATACACGGTTACAGACCCTATACATTCTTAACTCTTTTATATTTTACTTTTATACATTTTTTCTTATGACAGAGAATACGGATGGGACCGTAGATAACTTTTTAGCGTTAAAAAGTCATTGATTACACTGGGTCACGGGTGTAGGCCTATCGCAAAAAAGACTGAAATCGGCGCGTTGTGTTTTATTCGGTTTAGAAATTACCCGAGGTGAGGTTCAGTAAAAAACAAATCGCCGTCAATAATAGCCTATATATATAGTCACAGTTCGATCTTAAATATACCCAATTATAGGCTATAGGCGTACAAGCGCGGGGGATTTTTGACAAAGATAAAAAAAACACCGAAAAATAGACCTATATAGTATATAGTATAATATAGGCCTATAATAATAATGATATTTTTTGGGATACAATAAAGTGCCGAAATAAAGTAATTTTTATAATAAAATAAAACCTCTTCTCTCTTTTAATTGAAGGCGGCGAATTTGTACTGATCTAAGTTTATGGATTAAAATATTCTGTCTGGCACCTCTCGATCGCAGCTGCTTCGTTCGAAATTTTATGGGCATCGGTTATAAAAGCTAATTTTAAAGGTTATATTTTTCATCATTTGTTCCTCAATTGCTATTTCAGTGTTACAAACTGCTTCTACTGCCAACTTGCTTTATGTGCGCCATTTTTCGGGCATACTATTTAGTATTTGTTTCGGAGCTCGTGCCGACTCGCGGGCGATCCGCTTCGCAAGCCGCGGTTTTGTGCAAAATCATTTAAAATACCGCTATATGGGCCTCTTTGTTGTTGATGTGCTCACGACCTGAAAGAGCAGTAATACGCTTCTCCAGCCATCTTAATTTCTTTGTTCTCGGGTCATCTACGGCATTTCTTTCTGTCCTACACAATATGGAATTCATTTAGGTATACCCGGTACTAGGATTTCGTAAGCCAAACAATATAATTAGGGCCATATTGTTGACAGAATAAAATAAAATGACGCATATATATATCTTAATATTTTATTATTATATCACTATAGGATAGGTAAACAACCCGTCTTTTTTTTTTGCGTGAGGCAAGGCCTAGAAATTAGTAGAAATGCGGCTTTTCTTGACTTTGCCTTTATTAATTTAACATCGAATTTTAACTGTTTTAATGAACTAGAAATATACAGGTGGCAATTCTATGGAAATCCTAATTATCACGAAACGTCGCTCAGTGATAAAACAGTATTTGTATTCCATTGAATTGTGACCTGTGTCGTGTGCTGGCCGTGCATTGCTTTGAAACAATTGTTTTGAAAGCAAAGTCGTATCTAGGACGTCATTTTTACTCCGATTGAACTTTGACCTACGTCAAATTCAATATGGCGGCCCCCACTGGCAATTGGTCTATATCCACCACTATCGGTAATTATATGTATTAGTGATGTGCAGTTTTTAAAAAAAATTCGGTTTCGGTTTTCGGTTTTTCTTAGGCAAAAATTCTCGGTTTCGGTTTATTTATTCATTTAAACACTGTATTATGAATGTACTAATTTATGGTTATCTTATATCAGGGTTCCCGCAGTTCGTCAAACATTTTTTCAAGGATCTTCAAGGATAAATTAAAGACAAATTCAAGGATTTTCAAGGAAATCCTTAGCCTAAAATTACAATTTTTCATCTTAAAAGTAACCAAAACATTACCAACTATCGTTATAATCTCTTATTTAAAAGGAATTGAAGACATAAACTGTTTTTTTTTATTATAACAGATCGACTTTCGGCTCAACGGAAAAACTCCCACCATTTTTAAAACAGAGTTATTTCCCTTATTGAATCAGACCACTGATTAAACTAAAGTACGAATAAAAGTAGTTCAGTTTATTGACGTTAAATTGCCGATTATTAATACCCAATTGTTGTTTTAATAGTTTTTCAAGTTTAGATATTTGTTTGTCTATTTCCGAAATATCGGTCTTTTTGGCTCTTGCTGCCCGGCGAAGGGCGTTCGACTCTATAAATGTCATAAGCTTATCTTGTTATTACGTGACAAAACACAGCTGTTTCTTTAGATTAGTTGATTGACAGGCGTAGGTATACGCCAGAGTTATTGTTAAGTATAACAAGCATAACTTCTAATCTAAACTGGATTTCCATATCAACTATTTGTGGGGGACAGACGACAGTATTTTTTCGCCGGATCGCGAAGTTTTTTCAAAACTATGCCCGTGCAGTGCCCGTTCAGGGCGACGATGACTTTGTCCGAACCATTCGCCCGATCAATCGCTCGTATCTATCATGTTAGATATTTTCGGCCGAATGTGCCCGTGTCCAGCGTAAATTATCGGGCGATTCATTCGGGGCATTATAAATTCAAAAAATTTATATATTTAATTATCTGTACCGATAAAAAGGAAATTTTCTGAATTTGCCGATTGGTATAATATATAATACACAGGTCTGACAATTCAGAAATTTTCTGAATTTTGCGATCGGTATAATATGTGATCCCCCATGGCATACTGAGTCTTAATGAGGGAATTTTGAAAATTGAGTTATTGTTATTTTCATATTCTGCGACTCAATACCTTCAATTTGATGTATAGTTTGTTTAAATCGGGCATAAATTGACTGAGTTGTGGCGGCTTGAAGCCATCCAACACACCAAAGTAAGTTTTGAGAAAAATCAAGATAAAGATTTGGTATGTTTCAAAATAAAATACCATAGCAACCAGGCCATTTATTTGCTTTTTTGTCGTGGAATATTGTTTACAGGGGGTTTTCAGGGGTGCTGAAGACGAAAGTTATAATAAAAATGTCATCCGAGAATTTCCACCATCTTTTTTTTCAAAATGGACGCCAAAATGACAAATTTTCGAGTTTTCATAAGTAACGTGTTTATTAATGTCATTGGTCGGGTTTTGGGGGTTACTGCATTAAAAATTGCAGTATAGGAGTCGCTCAGATAATATCCGCCATTTTGTTTTTCATAATGGCGGCCTAAATAATAAATTAATCCGACAATATCGACCATTTTGTTTTATCAAAATGTCGACCAAAATGACAATTCTGATTTTGTCACCGATATTTGTAACCGCATGGTGCCATGTCATTTTAAATGTGTTATTAGGCACACAAATGTTGTAGTATCAAAGGGTCGACCGGACTGTATCCTCCATCTTGTTTTTCAAAATGGCCACCAAACCAATTATTGGAGATCTTATACTTGGTACTCGTGTGATATATCATTTTTGGGGTTTTCGGGGTCGCTTAAGACGACAAACATGGTTTTTGGACGATGAAACGAATATTTATCATTTTACATATTCGATGATTTTAAGGTCACTCATCAGTTATGGTCACACCTTAAGGGTAGGGTATGCTATCAAGTATAAGAAAGGGGAACATTTTTCAAAAAACAACAGTATACTAAAAAAATTCTCATAAATTTAATAGAACATAATAACAAATTATTTTATAATGCAACAGAAAATATTGGTCTGACTATTGTATACATCTTAATTAATTGGGTACTGATTGGTCTACTGTTTTGACTGCCGAGTTCTTATTAAAAGACGTGTCACTAGGTGTTATGATCATAGATGCAGTATTAACATGGTTTGACAAAACACCTTAACTGAAATTAGTTAGTATAGCCATTGTATAGTAATTATACTATGGAGTTTTACGTATGGCACAGTTACGATACCAGTGTACAGATTAGGCTACAGTAGATTACGAGAATTTAATTTATTAATTCATAGGGCATCGGTAACGTTCGAGAATGGAAAAGGCGGTCATGAGAGCTCTCGGTTAGTTGAAAATTAATTGAATTCACTGAAATCTGCAGTTTTTAGAAAATGCAAGGTATGCAAGGTAAATGTGTCGGTATGTTCTGTGTAAGATAAAGCACGAGACTGGGGTTATGCAGGGGAAGAAAGACTGAAGAAAATAGCCCGAGAACGAGATAAACCGATGCCGGTAAGCCGAGGTTTTTTTCTGAATCTTTCTTCCCCAGCATAATCGAAGTCGATGACTTTATCTTGCTTATAAACCGTCTATGTTTAAAAGTACTTAAAATGAGAATTCTAGTAAGAATTCCCGTAAGAAAAACCTTATGCCAGTATATCATGTTTTCTAATGGACAAACAAACCTACCCTGGAAGAATAACCCGATACAGGTTTAAAGAACTTTATATAAATATATTTAGAAAACAGGATATACCGGGCATAGAACATACCCAAAAGATCAGAGATTTAACGTTACAGGTTTATAAAAAAAACAATATCACACAGCAACCATGCCATTAAATCATTCGTTTTTTTGTCGTTTAATATTAATATTTTCTTCTATAAGTTCTCAAGGGTGCTGAAGACGAATATTGTAGTAAAATCATATTTCTTGTTATAACGTGTAATTTAGAACAATGTATACATTAGTAGTCTAAGTTTGTATATTATAACTTAGGTGAGTTTAACTTCAGTTAATCTCCTTAATTAATTAGCACCTTGGTGCTAGTGGTCGTAAGATTAAGGTTGTTGATTGGGTAATCAAGTTTAGTAGTTTATTTTAATCTTCTAATCATCAAAGAAGCCGCCACAGCGTTACAATTGAAATTAAGATTCTGGGTGTACAAAAAGTCTAAGGTTAATTTAATTTGAACAATATTTTATTCAAATAAGATACATGTTATACGTTATAAACTGTCAAAAGTTAAGGATTCAAAAACTAACCAAAGGCTTATATTTATTCGTCTCCTTATTTAATAAATATACTAAAACAGACGTATGATATATACACTGCACATACAAATACTGTATTTTGTATTCACTATTTATTAATCGTGCATGTGAGTAATTTAATAGTTAGTGACATTTACAGTGCCTTACCATTTCATAATACATTTCAAGGCCGTCAAATGTATATTAACTGTGAATTCAGTTAGTATTCTACGATGGTTATTGTAGTCTTTTAGATAAAGTAAAAATATGTATAAATTTGTGGACTGTATTAAAAATGTACATGCAAGGTAGTATTACTATCGCCGTTTGAATTCTAACATTGGTAAACTTTGGACAATGTAACACATAATGTTCCGTGTCCTCTATTGTTATTTTCAGCCTTCGATACCGTAACGATACCCCCAAAATTATGATTTCCTAATAGAATCATTGGCATGAAATGCTTAGGTTTAGTTTCGTGCATTTTGGAAGCGGTGTAATTAAACAATGGCACATATTTCCCACTCGATAATCGTCGGATTTCGACACATTGGTCGTTCTTATTATCCTGATCCATTATGATAATAGAATAATATCCAATATGCATTCTTTACTTTGCATGCCGTATGAAGCGACAGTAAACGGAATTCACCTATAAAGTTCTCTTCAGAAATAGGTTATTGGCTATTTTGTTTATTTCATTCTGTGGTCATATTTATAAACTAGAGAATCTCCGCTTTGCAACAATACCAATTAATATGCAAGAGCAACGAGCGATCGCCCGCTGCTAGCGAAGAAACATAACTAATTTTACCGATAATTTTAAGAAATATAACAGACTTATGAATGCGGTACCCGTACAAAACGTTCAAATAAAGGCGTTCTAAAATCTTTTATTGATGTTTTGATCTTTTGTATCGATAGATAGTATATTTATAGACTCATTTTTGTTAAAATCTCAATTTCGATCAAAATCAATTATTTCACTTATTTTGTCTGTAGTCCAAAATTATATTTTCCATATTCCGACTCAAGATGCCCTGGGCGAACACATATACGAAGCTGAGAATTCAGAAAATTTCTGAATTTGGCGATCTGTATAATATACGAATCTCACAATTCAGAAATTTTCTGAATTTGGCGATCTGTAGGCCTATAATATTAAAATACACAGATGTGACAATTCAGAAATGAACAGATAATTAAATCTAGAATTTTTCTGAATATATCAATTCCCGATTCATTCTTATAAGCCAATCATCGACATCGTTGATATCACATGATCTAAAAATAGCTGCCATTTTGTACAAGTCACATGGTCGGCATACTTACTCACGGAGAGACAATCGCTACGTGTGCCTGTTGTTATCTGCCGTAAATAATCGCTGACGAATTTCTATCGCCGCGAACGGACAGAAATAAGCTCGTCTGTCCAAAATTAAGGATCTCAACTGAAATTCAAGGATATTTTTCTATTTCCGCGAAATTCAAGGATATTCAAGACCTTGAAAATGAAATTTTAAATTTAAGGATATTCAAGGAATTTCAAGGACCGCGGGAACCCTGTATATGAATACTTGGAAGACAGAAAAGATATAAAAAAAATTGATGTAAATAGTAAACAACAAGTATTTTTTACTGTTATATGACTTTAATTATGACTAGTAGTAGTAATAACAAAGTTACTGTAAAAAAGATCTGACACACACACAACAGCATAATAATAAATTAACATCACGAAATAATACCAATAACAATAAAGTTACTGTGAAAAACATCCAGTGAACTTTGTCGAACACCAAATTAAATTTGCTTAACAAAAAACAATCCAACAAAACATATGCATTGCCGTTTTCGGATGTTGTTGTTCTAACCTTCCTTACCTGACACAAAATAGTTAAATATTCTCTGTCATGCTTGTAATTTAGGATGCAGCAGAATATCTTCTTTTTTACAAAGATTACATCCATCTACATTTTGTGTCATAAAATCTTTAATAATGATCAAGCCATGTGGAGACATTTTATTACAGGGAGCCATCGTTCGTTATTGACAACCGGCTTCGGCTTGCATAAAATTTTGGATTATAATCCGAACCGAATTGAGAAAATAAATAGTCGATATGGCCACCCAGACTTTTTAAACACTCTATCACTCTATACACGCGGGGTCTGGTTGATCGAAAATAAAAACGAAAGTGGTGGTTGCATTAAAGTTTTGGAATTATTAAGTAAACGCACGGTATTTTTTTTTTTTATCGGTTCGGTTTTCGGTTTATATGTAAAAATTGATACCGTATGGTAAAACCGAAAAACTGCACATCACTAATCTGTATAGGCCGATATGTTTGGCTGTCAATATCTGATATCGGTAAAACCTTTAGGTGCCATATCAGCCCATCACTATTCTTATCAGTGTATGTAATGTTGTTTTAGATGATTAATGACCTACCATAATAATTAATTGTTTTTCTTCTTCTTCTTTTATCTGATCCTCTGTATCTTCTTCAAAATTTTTTCGTCTGGACATCTGAATGATATTGCAAACTAAGTAATATAATGCTGTTCAATTATCAGCTTTGATACATTTTACATAAAAAAATCATCTAAATAAGCAGAAAAGTAATAGACATTGGGTTTAACATCCGCTCAACACAAACTAGGTGATTTCATATGTTTTTTTCAAATCTTATTTCAATAATTTGATTGCGCATGTGTACGGGTCTTTAGTAGTTGGAGGAAACCAGAGGACCCAGAGAAAACCCACAAGGTTGGTACCTTAGTGAGAATCAGCCATTGGTTCAAATTCGAGTAATTACCACATTTAACAGTAATTTTGATAACCAGTAAAAAAACATAAAACAAGCTTTATGGTTATTCATAACAGGTTCAGTATGCTGCGTTTGTTAAAATAAGCCATGTGGTAAAAAATTCTTTGGGAATCGCACGTCTTTGAGGCTTGGTATCAAACGTTTTTTTAAATCAGATAATAATTGTCACCCCCAGAGGTACCACAAGCTATAATAGGTGATTTTTCGGACAATCAGGAGACATAATTCAGGAAATTACGTTCCAATAGGTGCAAATATTGAAAGGAACCAAGATCTTTGGGTTATAAACATGCATGTCAAGTTTCATCAAAATCGGTTCAAAATTATGACCTTTATAGGGTCGAAAGCTAAAAACGGGACTTTTTCGTACAATCAGGGGCCATAATCCATCAAGTTTTGATCCCATACATGCCAATATTAAAAAGCAGCCGAGATCTGTCGGGGATAAACCTATATTTAAATTTTTTATCAAAATCGGGTAAGAATTGTGACCTGTAGAGAGTCCACAAACAATTGTGGATTGACGGACGTACGAATTGACAGGGCCCACGACAGAATACATCCACATGAAAATGTGGGCGTATAATTAACAGGGTCCACAACCTTGATATACCCTATTTTTACACAATATGAGTACATGCGGCGGCCATTTTGTCTGCCAATGTGGGCGCAAATATAGAAAGCAATCAAGATCTTAAGGTCATAAACATGCATTTCAAGTTTTATCAAAATCAAATTAAGATAGGTTGCCAGGCAGCTAAATCGTCCGGGCAGTCGGTAATGAAACATTTATATTACACTAAAATCTGATTAAAAGTAACAACCAACTATGTAATTATCAGAAAATCATTCGAATTTGATTGGCTTTGATAAAGTTTTCCTCCATGCTGTTCAAGTTATCAAAATTTATTGAAACTCAATATACTTGTTCGTCTCATGACCTTCAACACTGTGTATAAATTTAAAGTCAATAGGATATTAACTTTAACCTCTGGAGCGTCCACAAGATTTTTTAAGTGATCAAGGGCCATAACTCTGACAGTAATTGTTGGAAATCGCTGTAAATCAATAGACTTTTTCATTTTATGACCTTAAACACTGTGTATAAATTTAAAGTCAATCGGTTATTAACTTTAGCCTCTAGAGCGTCAACAAGATTTTTTGAAGTGATCAAGGGCCATAACTCTGACAGTAATTATCGAAAATTGCTAAAAATCAATAGACTTCTTCGTCTCATGACCTTAAACACTGTGTATAAATTTAAAGTCAATCGGTTATTAACTTTAGCCTCTAGAGTGTTCACAAGTTTTTTTGAAGCGATCAAGAGCCATAACTCTGACAGTAATTATCGGAAATGGGGTCCGCCGTCGACACTCCACGCTGGGTGGCGCGCGTGAACTAGGGGGGATACCTAACAAAATGGCAGACGACTACAGACTCTGGTCCGTACTGAAATTAAAACTCGAATTAACTAGCAGATCAGCTGTAACAACTGGCAGGAAAATAGATCTGATAAAAAGGTTAGTATAATTGACATATAGTTTCATTCATGGTAACTTAAAATATAGCGTAAATACCGACATAATGTTCTTTTCTAGATCTGTGTCACCGTGACAGTTCCCCGGTAATCCGTGCGATAGGCCTAAATTATTTAGTAAATAGAAAGCGAATTAAAATAAAACTCATTTTATTAGTACATGTCTTGGTGGGTTTTTTTATTTAAAATTAAAACGAATATTCTTTTGAAGTGTTGTAGCCACAAACGTGGTCATATTATTAACCGAAGTTTAGCTGGGTAGGCCTAGGCCTCGCTTTGTCAAATCAAAACAACCCGACTTGGGAATTCCCGGATATGACCTGCCAAGCTTTGACCTGCCAAACGAGCTTGCGAACAATACGTGTACCTGCCAGGCTTTTATACTTTATGTAATCATAATTAGTATTAGTAAGTTTAAGTCTCAATGAATTTATTTCTTGTAATATTATTATAATTTAGCTTTTGGCTTCATTAATGGCTATCAGTATATCAATACTTGTGTACTACTACTTACTACTATCATCATTAATATTATGGGGCCGTATATAGGCCCCTACCATTATAATCATAATGTTTAGTTAGTATTAAGATTTTGCCGATATTATAGCTTTGAATTTTAATTCTAATAGTTCGCTGTGTCACATATTTTTTATTTTTATGTGTTAAAATAACAATAATAATGTATAAGAATAAGATAAACTTGGGTGCCATCCCCTAAAGCTAACACATTTTGTTGTGAAGGCCATATTTTTATAGTCTACTGTAAATTCACTGAAAGTTATTTCAAAATAATAGTAGCCTATACCACCGGTACTGTAATATTATTGACATTTGGCATGTTTTATTTCTTTCAGATTAGAATCATATGACCGCAATGACAACTTCAGGGGGCCTGTCATTATTCTTCCTGATATGGTCAACACAGAATGGCCTATCACTGGTTATCAACAATTGACTAATGAACACAAAGAGCATTTGCCTGCTATTAATTTCCATTAAATTGAAGGCTATCTCTTATACAGAATGGCAGGTAGGCTATATAGACCTAGGCCTATATCTTTATTTTTAGTAATGTTTGTGTATATTCTGAAAATGAATAGTTCAAAAGTAGTAATAAAAAATGAATATATTAAACATGCATTCAAATTACTTGAGCAATGTAATATTGTTTAAAAATATAGTCATAGTGAGGATTGTTCATTATTGTAGCTATTATACTATGTTGTTATGTCCACTCAACACAATCTAGATCACTTTGTGACTTAAATAGGACCTAGTAAATCCTTAACATCGTAAACATGAATAATTGGTCAATTTAAATCAACATTGATGATGTAAACTTACCGGGACCGGGGAAACGAAAGAGCTTCTGATATCCGATATTTAAGATATAATAATTTTTTTAACATTGGTATATGCATCGTGTACCATAATGCGCTTCAACCCCAGTTGTAAGACTTTAGGGATGTGGCTAAATACATTGAACCAAATCAAACAGCATAATGTAGAACCGGACGCTAGAATTTTGCACTCGATTGAAACTATGGCTTATTTCGCCAAACATAACTGATTTGAAATTGGGAGTAAAAACGGAAACCATTGAATGTAAATCAGTTTATATTTCATATTACAGTATTATAGGCCTATGGCTATGCGTTGCGACTCATTTTGTCAATTTCTCGGTCCCAAATGTTAGCAATTTAGCTCCTTTATATATGATTCAATTTTATCTCAATAAATCCCTTGTGCATAGGGATCTATAGCTGTTACATTAATGCATACTTAAATCACTAATTTTTAAAATGGTCATAAACAAATATTATTGTTTTTCATTTAATAGAGGATAAAAAAATTTCTGGAGATCTAAAGGCCCTTCAAAAGGGAAAAGATATGGCAGATGGTGGGAGAGTGCTTGCTTGCTCGATTCTACTAACTGCAAATGGTACATTTTTTAGTGGCATAGTTGGGGCTGCCATGAAAAATAAGGTAGGTCATATTATGTTACAACATGTTAAATTTAAGACTAGGTGGTAGATTACTTACCTCTTTCGCAGCTTAGTTATTCTTTAAACTAGTGACTACTGTGACAACAACCTTGCCCTCTTAATTTAGAGACAATCCAAATTGTGGGATAAGAAATACAAGTAGGTTGAAGTAAGCATGGAAAGATTAAGACTTCAACGCTTTGTCTGGTACAAATTTAACATAAACAAATCAAATGATTCATATTATTACGCCTGTCTCATGGGTTTTATCCGGGTCCTCCGGTTTCCTCCCACTGCTAAAGTCCCCTACACGTAAGCGAATTATTGAAATAAAATTAAACCATATGTTCATCCCGAAATGACCTAGTTTGTCTATTCATTTGGAGAATTCCTTTCTTATATTAAAGGTAACTTATAACTACAAGCTGAAAATCCACCCAACTGGTGACCCGGTTACTTCCCATTGTGAATGTCCAGCAGGCAAGGGGCCACATGGTACATGCAAACATATTGCAGCAGTTCTATTACTTCTGCAATGGTTTACAGAGACGGGTGAAATTAAAGTAAAGAAGACATGCACTGAAAATATTCAAAAATTCCATAAACCTAAAACCATGTACGAAGGTAAATATTGTTAATTACACACTAATTCAGATATAAATCTAGTAGGTTTGAATTTAATATAGCCTTCATTGGAATAGCTCAAATGAAAATGCTTGTGAATTTAATCTACTACAGTTAACAGATTTTGTTTAAAATATATATACTTGTTTTTAAAAAAATGCGTAATAAAATATGTGTTCTACTTAAAAGTGACCCAGTTATGGTTTCTTAAATTTTAGGCTTAGTATTTATTAAAATATGTTATTAAAATATGTTATTTTAGATTTAGTATTTATTAAAATATGTTATTTTAGGTAAGCCTGTGCCCTCAGAAGATATGCCAGTGAAAAGAAGGTTTATAGATGAATCGATGGATGATCCACGACCTATAAAACGAAGGAACAATGATGGTTTTACCGATTCTGTCAGAAACCGTATGGTCAGCTATGTTCACCAGTCCTCTCAAGACCTGGCAATGCGATATTTGTTTCGTACAGCTAACATTCAGGTAATGACTATATTTATATAGGGTGAAGTCACAGTAGTTCAGGGGCCTGTTTCACGAAATTTTAACTAAGATAAAATCCGATTTTAGTAATTCGATTGGATAGTATTAGATTGATTTTAGCGCTTAGCCAATCAGATTGAAGTATGTACTAAAATTTGGATTTTATCTTAAGTTAAAATTACGTGAAACAGGCCCCAGTCAGTTAGACATATGCCCCATCTCCATTAGTCTAATTGGTGGAGAAAGGCCCATATATTATATTGTCCATGAGACACTAAAATTATTCCAAATCACTTGTTTATTTTACAGATTGCAAGTGAAGACCATAATTACCTGCCTTTGCCATTAACAGAATATTTGGTTGACAGAGCTATACAGGTAAATGCTATAATAGTTAATGTTTCAGGTTGAACTTACATAACCTGCACCAATTTATACATTTTTCCCCACTTTCATTTAACTATAAACAGATTAATGTGCCAGGAGATAGCATTCCTAAAAAGGATGTGCACATAATATTAAAATCTCTAAAAATAGGCCGGCGGCTGCCAGGAAGGATACACCCACATTTTCGAGAGATGGATAGAGAACAAGCAAAACAGAAAGTGATTTTTCCCACAATCAAAGGTCATAAATTCATTAAGTTACAATTCGATAGGTGCAAATATCGAAAGCAGCCGAGATCTTTTGGGGATAAACCTATATTTCAAGTTTCGTCAAAATCGGACAAACAGGGGCGACAGAAAATGAAGGGTAGTCTTACTGTATTATTATTACAGAGATGCGATGAGTCATATGCTTGGCGACCCCTGATTTAGCACATCTTATTTGTGTACAAAATGAAAACATTTTACAACATGTATTGTAAATCTGTTCTAGGTTACGAACCAAACAATAAAAGAAATAGAACGGGATACAAGAAAACAAGCAACATGTAAACTGTGGTATGATGAAAGGAGATGGAGAGTTACAGCCTCGCGTTTTGGAGATGTTACTAAAATGACTTGTCGAAGGAATGTTAAAAAACTATGTACAAGCATGTTCTCCTTAAATAAAATTAATACCATGCCAATAATTCATGGTAGACAACACGAAAAAGATGCTGTCAAACATTTTGAATCTTTGACTGGGTTAAAAGTCACGCCAGCATGATTATTTATTTCTTTTGATTACCCATTTTTGGGTGCATCCCCGGATGGAATCATAGACCATAATACAATCCTTGGAAGTTAAATGTCCATATAAAGGTAGAAATGACCATATCAAACCTGGAACATCTTTCCCATTTCTTTGTTATAATTCTATAAATGAAATTGTTTTAAATTGTAACAGCAAATATTATGATCAGGTTCAGGGCCAGTTATTTATAACAAAAAGAAAACTGTGTTATTTTATGGTTTATACACATTGTGATACGTTCATCCAAAAGATTCACATGGATAATAATTATTGCAATTTTTCAATGTTACCTAAGTTGCCACTATTTTTTACAAAACACTATAGGCCATTTGTTGCATCTCAAATTTAGATATGCAGATAATTCACTGCTCTGGAAAACAAAAGCCTTCTATTTTACTACTCGCTTATTAATCTAGCATTGATAGAAATTTTTCTTGGAATGAACATATTGAATACATTTGTAAAACACTAAATAAAAAATTGTATCAACTGAAAAAGATAAAATCACTTCTTCCGTCAAACTTGTTAAAATTATTCGATTTTGGCTATTTTGAGTCACATCTAGATTAATGCTCCACCATCTAGAGCTTTTAAATTAATTAATGATAAACCACTACCGAAAAATTCAAGCTTATCTTGTGAAACCCTAGCTTAATCACTAAATATTTTAACCATTCAATTCAAAATCGGTTCACCTTTAATAAATACATCTTACTGTTCAAATTAGTTCATAAAAAATTAATATATAAATATATTTTAATATTTTAATTTTTTAAATCTTTATTTGTGAAACCCTTGCTTAATCAATAAATATTTTAACCATTCAAAATTGGTTCACCTTCAATAAATACATCTTACTGTTCAAATTAGTTCATAAAAAATTAATATATAAAAATATTTTAATTTTTTTAAATCTTTATTTGATCCCATTGTTGTTCTTATATTGTTTTGTTATGCTTCAAGGTTGTTTTATTGTAAATGTTAATTCATTTGCATCTGAAATATAATCTATACCTTTAAAGATACATAATACAAAAACTAAATTATATGGGATGTTTAGTGGCTTTATGTAATTACCCAATCGCAGTGTATGTCAATGTATTAAATATAAAATGATGATAGGTTATAACTTGTGTATAAAAAATTATTTTTCTATGCAACTGATTTAGTACACTTAAAATATATTCTGACAAAACTATGTTACAGGTAGTTATTTCCAATAAAAGTATGGAATTCCGGTAAACTATATAGAGTTTATTGAAAAAAGAGCCACCCAATTTTCACTAGAAAAAGACAAAAATGTGAACAAAACGTGTATTGTTACCAACGCTTATGTGTTGACCTAATGGCCAACGGTTACCAGTAGACTGATAAAATGAAATGTCCAGTAGGCTCTGCAAACATTTAATAGATAAATTAGTTTGAATATGTTTTTAGTCAAAATATATCATCAGTTCACAGTTTGTACTGGGAAGGCATTGTTAAATTCTAATATTCATTCAACATTGAATTTAAAGATACATTATTCAAGAGCTAAATCAGCCTATTGCCGGTTTCTATTTTGGTTTCAAATGTTATATAAATTATTATTTAGACATTTATTCACATGACAAGCCTATAATCAACTCTCTATATCGCAGTATGGCTGAGATTTAAACCTATTGAATATATTGCCATGTAATGATTTAATTTAAAAATGGAAACAATATTTGCCACATGTTGTCAAAACAATCGGACTGAAATGTTCAATATAATTAATTTTGAATTACCTATATTTGAACTATTATAGCAATAACGCTCAGCACTTAATCTAATTTTTACATAATGTGTCTTTAACTTGGTTCATAATGAAAAAATCGGACTGAAATGTTCAATATAATTAATTTTGAATTACCTATTTTTGAACTATTATAGCAATAACGCTCAGCACTTAATCTAATTTTTACATAATGTGTCTTTAACTTGGTTCAGAATGAAAGAATCGGACTGAAATGTTCAATATTATTAATTTTGAATTACCTATTTTTGAACTATTATAGCAATAACGCTCAGCACTTGATTTAATTCTTACATAATGTGTCTTTAACCTATGTTGAAATCAACAAATTTTATGTGTGAAATGTCTGTTGTAAGTTTATATAATAAAATGTATAGCCTACAACACAAGATTGTTTTAGTTCTTGTTTCATGCAAATTTATCCACAATTGATGGTCTGAAATTTGAAATAGAAAAACATATAAATACAATTCTTGATCCAAGTTTAAGTTTACTTGGTGGTAGTGGGGTGTTCAAAATCTTAAATGTTTTGCTCAATCCTATAATGCGTTCTATATGTATTCTTTTAGAGGCAATTCGGCGGTCTTTGATCACATCATGTGGCTCAAGTTGGGATTTCCCTTTTAGCATTGTTGGGGTATTAACTATTACATTTTGTGATGCAAACAAATCTTGAACCATTATACCTCTGTCGGCCATGATGCTGTCATGCGAGTCAAACATATTTAAATTGGGTTTCAGAAGAGAAGAAGACTCCATGATCTGACGATCACTGGCAGAACCCCCAAAAGAATCGCTAATAAATGAAACTGCGCCTCTTGGCGTACAACCTATCATGGTTTTAAGTGTATTCTTATGTTTGTAGCTGGACCAAGTAATACTTTGGGCATTAACATCAGATGGTTTTTGTATAGGAATTTCGGTAGCATCTAAAATTACTCTTGTTTTTCCAAACTTAGACTTAAAGTCATGTGGCATATGCATGTCAATAATATCCCTAGAAGGCCAAATGTCAAGTTCTTTTAGCTGAAAATATAAAAAATTAATCCACATAATAATAATTTTGGAAACACTTGTCTCACTAATTTCAAACATGAGACTAAGTTCGTAATCTTCTTTACATTGCCGTAATTTCATTAAAGTAAGAAAAAGTTGATCAGGTGGCGAAAGAAGAATGCTTTGATTCTTAAGTTCATAAGCGGCAGGGCCTAAACAATTAAAAAAGAACATAAAATGCATATAATGAGAGAAACCAGTATAATACTGCACAGCTTTGTTGTTATTTAAAAAGTTCTCAATTGAGTATCTTCCTAATATAGTACACTGAGTTGACTCTGACTGAATCGTTGAATTGATAAGTGTTGGTTGATCATCCTGAAGAATATCTTCCTCACTGTGACTAGTTACAGTGACTTCCTGCTGCACATCAAGCATGTATTCATCAAGAATAGATGCATCTCTTTCTCTGTCCACGTGTGGGCGACTGGTAGGACGTGCAGGTTTAGTAGGCCTATTAAAGTTAAAGGAAGACGGTACTACATCTTCTTTTAATCTTCCCCTTTCACCTGAAATATAAAATTATAATTTGCTAATTACGGAGCAGAGAGAGAGAGAAATGGGGTTTTAAGTTCAGAAGGCGCTCCTATCTCCATGTCACATAGTGATACGCTCACACCAGGGCTCGAAACCACAGCCGCAAACCAGAGGTGACCGGCCAGCTAGAGGTTGAAGCACGGCACTCTAGACCACTAGGCCATCCCAACCCCCCTACAGAGCAGAGTGTAGTGTTTTAAGATTGATAAATATGGACACACTACATTCAGTTTTGACTAGTATCAATTTACAAATTTCAATTTATTTATATTGAAATTATCTTTAAAAAATAGTCGTGAGCGTATATCCGTAAATGTCATATAGGAAAATATGGACACGTTAAAAGGGGTGATTTCAAAATAACTGAATTGTAAATTTTTACTAAATAATCAGAAGAAATGTAACACCTAATATTATTAGGTTGATCAAGTGAACACAATGCTTGCTCATAAAAGCATTTATCAAAATCTCATCAAGTTGCAGTAAATCAAACCCATGTTTGCTGTGGATTATAAAAATTAAACCTTACAGCAGTGACACTCTTCTTGAATATAACTTTACTCTCATCACATCCTTTATGTGTTGATACAGTACCTTGAACAGAAATTAAAAGAAACCACAAAGCAACAAGAACAGAAGAAAATATACCATAATTTATAAAACAAAGTAAAGTAAAATTGAACAATAATTGTCGATCAATCCAATTCAGGAAATAAAATTATTACAATACCAGTAAGCTTAATTTATCTCATATATTATATAATATATACAGATTAACCAAATTACCTATTTATAAATTATACTTTAGTTTAAAAGTTTTTTATTATTTTATTTATAATCGAAATTGCCATAGAATTATATAACTAATTAATATTGACTAATCTCATTCTCAACCTATTTGACTCGAGTTAAATTTTAGGCCTGCAAATCGTTTTTTAATTAAATCACAAAATGAACAACAAATATTATTATTAATAAAATAAATCAGATAAAAAAGGAATTCTCCTGAAATTGAATAAATTATCCATTCCTTAATTGGGTGCTTAAAAATTCCACCTTTATATTGCTACCGGTACGGTAGCCTACTTTATTTATTTAACACTAACTCGGTAATAACAGTCGCTGTGTAATGACTTAGGGCTAGGCCTAGACCAAGTACTAGTGACGAACAAAATAAACATGCAAGAAACCAATTTAATAATGAATAAGTACATAACTGCGAGTCGCATGCAGTTTCTAATGATCAGTAATAGTACAGTAACTTAACTAGTAAAATAGATCTTATCACTACTAGTAAGTGCTAGTCGAAAAAGTCATGTAAACATACCTAATAGCGTGACTTTGAAGTCTGTAGACTGGAAGTGATTTCTGGAGACAACATCATTCGGACCCGGATTCCATAATTTCTTAGTCTTTGGGTCGATGCGTTTTATGGCTATTCTCCACTTCAATCGGTACTCCGGATCAGTCGGAAATTTGTGCCCACCCGATTCAGTACAAAGAGGTACGCAGCAGTATTTCGGCATTCTGTATCGTGGTCGTCAATGTAAACACACTACCGCCATTACTGCAACCACTGCGCTTATCCCCCCTAATACACGCGCGCCGCCTAGCGAGGAAAAATATGCCGGCGGACCCCATTGGTGAAAATCAATAGGCTTCTTCATTTTATGACCTTAAACACTGTGTATAAATTTAAAGTCAATAGGTTATTAACTTAGTCGGATATGAACTTTAGCCTCTAGAGTGTTCACAAGAAATTGTGGACAGATGATGGACGTACGGACGGACAGGGGTGACGACAATATACGTCCACATTTCCATGTGGGCGTATAATAAAATTAACAGGGTCCACAATCTTGATATACCATAATTTTACACAATTCAAGTACATGCGGAGGCCATTTTGTCTGGCAATGTTAGTCCAATTTCCATGAAATTTAAACTCAACCTTCATTACGGTGTAACGGTGATATATTCAAACAGTGTTTCAAATCGGGTAATAATTGTGACCTCTAGAGGGACCACAAGCTAAAATTGGTGATTTTTCATATAATCAAGGGTCATAATTCAGGAAGTTACGATCGGATATGCACAAATATCAAAAGGAACCAAGATCATTGGGATATAAACATGCATTTTTTTCAAACTTTCTCAATCGAGAGTCTATTGGGTTGTTTATTGTTTGAAACTATTGTACAATATCTCTAAATGTCACGAGTAGTCGTTAAACGAGATTGAAAATTCAAAACGTTGTATTTTTTCTTATTTGGAGTATTTTAAGAGGGTATTTTCTCGAAAGTTCAACGTAATATTTATTTTGGAACTTGTTTTACAGAGAGTCTAATCTGTAGTCTTTTATATGAAACCATTGCGCATGGTCCTAAATATTAGGAATTGAAAACAAAGGGTTTGAAAATTGAAAATGCTATCTTTCATTGTTAAGCGACTCGTGTAAGAGTGGATAAAATTTGTACGTTTAACCAACGTATAACCAGCGTATAGAACATATATAGATAGCTGTTTTTCAAAGTGGCAATTTTTGAAGTAAAGGTGTTTTAATGTTAACCAATATCTGTTATTGGTGCTTCTATTGTGAAAATAATTTATACAGTGGACTCTGTCACAACCGAAAGTATATTTTATATTGTAGCTTCGAATCACCAGAATGCTATTCCCTTTAAAAATTATAAACCTTTCTGTACTTTCAAAATTTTATTACATTAATTTCTATTGCATTTATAACAGGCATTTTGAATAGGTCAAGTCTGTGGTTAATTCATCTTCTTCGCCGTCTTCAGTTGAAGGCTTTCTTGTCTTTGTTATCACGTGCGCATTGATAATGGGCGAACTGGATTCAACGTTCGCAATCCCAAAAATAGTGACAATCACGCTACAACGCGTGATAGACTAGATATTAGGGTGTTTCACTTTTCACTTTTTTTGGAATTTCTAAGGTTTCTACCCGTCACTGAAGTCCACTAGGGGTCAAACTTACACTGTAATATTTTCAGAATTTTCCTGCCAAAAATGGCTGATGGCGGCCATTTTTTCCAAAATTACGACTATTTTTGTGATTTTCGCACGTTTTGAGCTTGACAGATCACTTAGAAGGGTCAGTTATGGCTTGTAATGTGTCTATTTCATGCTTTGCTGGTATTCAGTGTCTATTCTTACTATCTCAAATAAGATTGTCAGAATCCAAGATGGCGGAAATCCAAGATGGCGGCCAAAATCATCTATTTTCTTGACATGAAAAAACATTTGTCAAAGACTATGTCATTCTGGACATCAATTTATCCCTGATAATACATTTTGCATTTATAAAATTCATTATCAGGGCCAAAATGATTTTCAGAAAGACACTGATCTACCTTTGGTTGAAAATGGCAGAAGGTAACGAGTGAAGGTGAAGCTCCGATGGAGTATATTCACCACACTATTAAGCGGCCCACACACGCTCAATATAATTGTCAATATTATTGATGTCAATTTAATTGAAACAAATTTCGGTTTCCCACACACGTTCAATTATATTGTCTCAATATTCATTCTGAGCAAATCAGCCATCATGGGCGGAACTATTTGTTTAGCATTATATATGGCAGTTCCAAGTCCCATAGGCGTACAGGCTCGATGATAATTTGTGGGGGGGGGGGCAAAAATTTCGGGTTATAGACGGCGGCGCCAGGCTTTTGCGAAGGAGGAGGTACGGAGGGCTTGCCGTGTAGAGGACCCTACCCCCAACCCTTTCACAACAATTTTGGAAAATTTGACGGTTTCAAACGCATTTTCCCGCTATTCTCCCCTGAATACAGCGACTTCAAAGTTGTCTAATATAGCCTGTTTTTAAGATAGCTGATTTGCATTCCATGGAGACGGGACCATCTAGAGAGAAATTTGAAAATTTAACTGCAACGAACGCGCTTTCCTGCTTTTTCAGCACTTGAATACAGCAACTTCAATGTGGTCCAAATAAGCCTACCTTTGGTGACTGACCTGAATCCCAAACAATCAATGGTCTCGGAGAAAAGTTTTGTAAAATTCAGCTATCGTAAATGCGTTTTTCTGCTTCTCTAGCCCGTGAGTTAAGCAACACCAAAGTCGGACAAAAGTTGTCCAATGGTTTCGTAACCGAATCCCACGCTATGCCGACGTCATCTCCAACCGTTCAATAAGACTGTTGCACAGAGGCGGATCTAGGATCTGATGGACCCTAGGAAGCCCCAAATCAACTGGGCCCTTTGCGAAACTGGCTTAGAAATCACTCCCTGCAGGTCGGTAGGCGATTTATTATTCTCGATGATAGGCATACCATTTGTGCTTTCATCGACTGAGCAGTGATCTTGTCCCTGGCCACCGAAAAACATCGCGATTTTGGGCGTAGTTCTACCCCGCTTTTTTCAGCACTTCAGTTTTATGTGTTTTCTGTTCTCTCTACTTCCATTCACACATTTGCCTTTGGGTCATATCAACGTCTGGCCGGCCTACTTGAAATGACGCGGCCTTCACGTAATGAAAGAAAGACAAATTTCAAGAGAATATCACGCAATTTTTTTTTTATTAATGAAAGCGAAAACGGATACCCAACTAATGCAAGGCGAGCGATTGACCAGTCTCCGAGTGGCCGATCACACTAAAGCTCATCTCGAGCGCTATAGTGCCACTGACCACTGACCCCAAACAAAATGTTTTAATATTTAATATTCGGCCACTTTATTTTGCCAACTATTTAATTAAAAGAAACGTAAAATTAGTGTTTTGTATTAGATTTCGGCCATTTTATCTTGCCAACAAGATCATATAATAGATTTTTTTTCACTTTACCTGTCTGCCTGAAAAGTCAGATTGCCCGAAATTTGCCCCCACCCCACACCTACTTCGAGAAATGAAATATTGCGTCAATATTATTGATGACGCCCACACACGGTCAATTGTTGCAAAAAAATTGGCGGTTCGTCAATAAAATATCTACGGACTTTTGATTTCTTCAATCATATTGACATCAATTATATCGAGCTTCAATATCGCATACACACGCTCAATATAATTGTCAATATCAATTGTCAATATCAATTTTCAGAAATTCAAGATGGCATCCAGGACGGCCGGCATTTCACTAAATACACTAAAATCGTTCATTATGTTGTTGGGTGATTAGATGATAGTAAAGTCCAAAATGCCAGATAATATGGCCCTTTAACTCGTTAGTGGCAGTAGGAGGCGATTATTTCACCAAACCAACTTTAATTATATCTAGAGACAACCTATATTTCTGGACATAGGAGTTATATGCTAACACCACATAAGTGCCTGTCAGGAGCTCAAGTGCCACATGACGGGACAATTTGGCCGTCTGTAATGTTCTCAATCTAGTAACCTTTGTCCTTTACCCAGCAAAACAGATCTGGATCAAGTTCCCTGTAAATGTATCGTTTGCTGAACAAGACTATATGGTTTTGGTGAGGATGCTGACCATACATTTCCAGTTTTAGAAGTCCGTACCATCTAGCGTGTTTCAGACATTGATTTGCTAGAACTTTGTCCATAACTAGCCGACATATGTACAGTGGCCTGTGTAAGCAGTGATTGTATAAGAGCGTCTAGAGAGAGAATACAATCGAGTTCTCACCACTTTCAAAACTATTCCTTTCCCGACGAAGTAACAGCACACCGTGTCACACCCAGTAAGAGCATGAACTGGCAGGATTTCAATGGTACTGGACAAATGGACATGTATTTCTTAGAAGATGAACCAATGTCAACGGTTGTTCTTTCCTCGATTGTTGATTCCATTGAAACAAGATTGTTATGGACAATGAACAGAGCTCTTGCAAATCGCTGCCTGAAACACGTTGGAGGGTACAGGCATACAAAATGGGAAATCTGTCGTTATAATCCCCACCTAAACCATGTAGTCTTGCTTCAAAGAATGATGCCTGTGTAGATAACGTAAAAATATGTAATCACCAAGCTATTGTGTGGCGTTGACTGGAAGACCGTAATCCACGGGAGCTATATTGCTGGGTTGAGGACACTAAATTGAGAACATTACAACCGGTAACCATTCCCCGGAGTCTGTCACGTGGCTAATTAGATGTGGATGCGATGCAAGATTGACATGTAGTACGCGTGCTTATTGGGACTAGAAAGGGGACTAGAAGATTAAAGTGAATATTACCTTGTTATTTGCAGTGATAATTTCTTTTTTTAATATTCAAAAACAGCTTGTGCCCCCCTTTCCAGGGCCTATCCATATGGACTATATCCAGACATTTTATATGATTTGTCTCTAGATATAGTTTGGTTTGGTGAAATAATCGCCCCCAACCGCCGCTTACGAGTTTAAGGACCATATTGTCAGGCATTTTGGATTTTACTACAATCTTATCACCTCACAACACAATGAACGATCTAGGTGTAAGCTTGACCCCACAAATATACAGCTAGACACCAAAGGTATCATCCTAGACTGAATACGGGGATTATTTGAAAAGGACGCCACCTTGGATTTCTCAAAATCTTAAGGGTGACTTAAGTTCATCCGGCACATTTTGAAAAAGGACACCCTAGATTACTATAAAATCAATCATAACACATAACTTTGTTAACAATTCCCAGGCACCGCCATAGTTCTGCCAGACTAATAGTGCGGTGAATATACTCCATCGGAGCTTCACCTTCACTCATTACCTTCTGCCATTTTCAACCGAAGGTAGATCAGTGTCAGTCTGAACATCATTTTGGCCCTGATAATGAATTTTATAAGTGCAAAATGTATTATCAGGGCCAAAATGATGTTCAGAATGACATAGTCTTTGACAAATGCTTTTCCATGTCACGACAATAGATGATTTGGGGCGCAATCTTGGATTCCCGCCATCTTGGATTCTGACAATCTCATTTAAGATAGTGGGAATAGACTCTAAATACCTGCAAAGCATGAAATAGACACATTACAAGCCATAACCGACCTTTCTAAGTGATCTGTCAAGCTCAAAACATCGGAAAATCACAAAAATAGTCGTAATTTGGGAAAAAATGGCTGCCCTCAGCCATTTTTTGCAGGAAAATTCTGAAAATATTACAGTGTAAGTTTGACCCCTAGTGGACTTCGGTGACGGGTAGAAAAACCTCAGAAATTCCAAAAAAAGTGAAACACCCTACTAGATATATAACATAGGGATGTCACTAACTTTTCAAGTAAGAGGACATTTTGGTATAGTAAGCGCCAGCAGATTTTAAGAGTCGCATGTCCGAATCTGCAAACAAGCCAAACTGTTGCGATTGCATGGCTCATGGTCCCACAGGTGCCATACGCATGAATAAGGAGTGTTTTTTTTTCAGAAATTAGGCCTCAAATAAAGCTTGTTGTGCATGCTGAACATTTCTATTTTAGATTGTTAAATAGGCCTACACGGGAGATGACTTTAATAGATAAACTTTTGCTTGTTTTCATATCCTATATTTGTTAATAATATTTATATGTAAATTCATGATGACCAATGTTATATCAAAAATAAATCTAAGACAAGCATGTACAGCAATGAAGAAATGGCTAGGTTATTACACTAAAACTATTTCAAAATCGTTCTTGTCGGACACATTTAGGCCTACCGAAATAAAAAAAACAAACCTGTCAACAAAATATCATATGTAATACAAATAGATGCCCCTCGCTATTTTTCAAATTTAAATCCCCTACGGTATTCAAATTTGCGCTTGTAATATTCCTACAAAATAAGAAAACGTGCCGACACGTACATCTGCTTCATATCCACGCCAAAGCATTCCTCTCAAATTACGTGTCTTCGTTTAGACGACAAAACACGAAGACAATACGCCAGTGCTGCGAATAGTTCGTGATGTCAAAAGATTGTTTGTCTTCTTTATAAAATAGTATTTTAGATTTCAATCGGGGAACCATTGACGCCGGTAGGAATGCAGCCATGCTCGCCATGTTATTGTTATTTGTTCACGTGACACCTTTTTTCCCGCCAAGATGAAACCTTCTATTTAGGCATTTAGCAATACGAGCGGCTTGTGGGAAGTACCATTTTAGCAGTGTTTCTAGTTTGTTAAAAGGAGAATAATTAAACTGGCGTGTTATATCTGATAACAGTGCGTAAATCGAAGGGAATCTTTCGTATGATAAGAGTCTATGGAGTATTTTGTTGTCCAGTGAATCGAAAAGGATTAAAATATTGGGTGTCGGTTGGGAACGCGTGCTCTATTCCTACACAGTAGGAGAAGGGAAATGGTTCTAGCTAAAAACAAAGTATATGTTGACATTAAGAATGAATGAAAAATACACATTTCGTGAAATAGCCATGTAGCTTGGCAATCGGACGTACATCTTGGCGTTTCGAAAGTAAATTAGTTTTATTATATTAAAATTAAATTACTGATTTATTTTAGCTGAAAAGTAGCCGGAAATTGAGCTAATGTAAACGGCGAAATTTGCCGGTTGCCGGCTTCTAATGACATCGCTGTTTATAAATATCTGCAGCTGAAACCTGTACGACGTGTATGTTGTGTTTAATTACGTCAAAATTCTATTCACACCATCTCCGTCGTCAGACTGACAGAACTGAATTCTGTGTCACTCGGTCTGTTGGGTGACAAAACTTCTAGATCTTTAATGTTTAATCGGCATGCGCAACCAATGTTTTAGGATTCTGAATTCGGGAGAAAATGCGTGGATATTCTTGAGAATTTGTCACAAACTGTCCTACAAGAGATTAAAATTATCAAATTAATCAACACAAGCCGGCGCTACTGAGTTTTTATCTCATAGATAATTGATTGGTGATCGTCGAACTGACAGAACTGAATCCACGTCACTCGGGTCGAGTGACCAAACTTCTAGGTCATTCAGGGTTAATCGGCATACGCAACGAATGTTTCTAACATGTGCTTGGTTGGAATATTTTTACGAGTGTGAGATTCGGGAGAAAATTTGTGGATATTTTTGAGTATTTGTCATAACTGCCGTATAAGAGATTAAACTTATCAAAGTAATCAAAACAGCCCGGTGCCGTATAGCGAGTTTTAATATCATAGATAATTGATTGGTGATTGCTTGTTTACTTGTTAATCTTTTGTGGCTTCACACCCATTGAATTTTAATCTCACCGATAATTGGGTGCTTCACACCCATTGAATTTTAATCTCACCGATAATTGGGTGCTTCACACCCACTGTTTGAAGGACGGATTATACGGTGTCGATTCAATGGAAATTATAATGACGGGACGGCTAATTGTTGTCGAAATCCGGAACTGACAGAACTCAGACTTGTCAGGTTTTTTTTGGGCTGAAGTAATAAGGAAATAAATCGGTCCGACATGAAAATAATGTCGGATGTCACAGAAATCCGGAGTGATCAGACATCGGATGTGACAAGAGTCCACTGTATTAGTAAATAACTGTTACTCCTATTAGTAAATAACAGTTACTCCTAGAATTAATATCCCAGTGTTTTTGTCTACATGATGCATCTCTTTACCAGTTAAAATAAAGCTCCCCACTGCAGCTGTTTATATGGAAGTCGTCCGTCTTTATGAATAATTCTAATTGCATGCTGATAAGCATATTCCTGAAGCAACGGCCCGAGAAATCCCTCTCTGGCCATTGCTGGATTCGCTTCGGATTCTTGACATTTAAGTAAATGTGTCTATTCTTCTCGTTCAATCAAATCTACTACTTACGTACAGTAACATGACATTCCGTCGTTTAATCTTGGGTCTTCCTTAATATTTTGGACAAAGATTTAAGTTATTAAAAACGTTGAAAGTCTGTTCGTTACCATACCGTAGTGTTTACTTTACGTCAATACCGATAGCCTCGTTTGTCACGCAATTAGTTTTGCTGCAATATCCTGCTATGCGCTGGTTAATATAGCATAAAAAAACGTGCAGCCATGACCTAACGTGTCGTAAACACAGTTGTCCTAATTAAACGTCTTGTTTTAAAGGTAATACCTTTGTAACGAATTCAGTGATTGGTCAGTAATAGGACCACTGGCCAGTCATAATTAGTGACAATAATACCCACTCAGTCCAGCAGGGAGTAGTCAGATTAGCTCTAATCAAACGGAACACTGCGAGGAGGATGGCTGATAAGTGATTTAGGTTTTTGGTTATTATCCCAGACTAAAAAGAATGTTTTTTGTCCCATTCGGGAAACTGGTGTTTTTTTTAAATTCCATTTAGAATTGGTGTAGATCTACGACACTATAACAGATAGAGTTCTGTTTACTGATTTTCCATGTTTTAAACAGTTAGTACTTATTACTATTGCGAAAGTTGCGAAGAGACGAAAATTGAAAACAGGCCCTAATTATGTCAATTCCAAACCGATTTTTGAAAAAGTTATATTTTTGTACAGCTGTGGATTTTGCGGATGCAATAACGACCAAATTGAGACCGGAAGTGGTGTAAATCTTTAACCTGCACGAACATTGAAGACCGGCCCTAAGTATGTCAATTCCCAACCGATTTTCATAAAAGTTATATTTTTGTACAGCTGAGGATACTGGGGATGCGATAACGGCCGAATTCAAATACTCTGGCTTTCTGATCTCTTCAAAAATTTGAAAATTTACTGTTATTTCTTGGAATTTTGAGTTTTTAATTACATTTGTTGTCAGCCGGTGTCTGTTCGATCCTACCGATCTAGGATTATCATGATTTGGATTGTTGAACTCTATTTTTTAATTCACTTCTATCACAATGCGTTATGCAAATGTGAGTTGCTGGGGTTTTTTTTTTGGGGGGGGGGGGGTGAAATGGTGCGGATAGTCTTTGTCTTGCAACCCGTCAATCTTGTGGTCATGGTGAAAGCCGTTCAGTATAGCCACGCAAGTCTAGTTGTATATGTTATTTTACCATTATGACAAAAAAAAGTCATTATTTTAATGGAACGGGCTTTCAATGTTATTTATAGTAATATAATTTCTATTTTATACAATTGAATTTTATATCATTAGAAAGAACACGACAATCTGTACATTTTTGCAACAGAGTATTTCTATGTATAGAAAATATTTTTTTAGTTATTTGTAATTTTGTAGATGGTATAAGGATTAATAATAATCCACTAACTGGCTTAGGAATAAGGGCCCTACTGATTTAATGATCTTAGGTGTAGACATCCAATCTTAGGGTTAAATGGGTTAACTTTAGCCTCTAGAGCTTCCACAAGATTTTTTGAAGTGATCAAGGGCTATAACTCTGACAGTAATTATCGGAAATTGCTGAAAATCAACAGGCTTCTTCGTCCCATGACCTTAAACACTGTGTATCAATCTCAAGTGAATCGGATGTAAACTGTAAGTGTCCACAAGATTTTTTGAAGTGATCAAGGGCCATAACTCTGACAGTAATTATCGGAAATCACTAAAAATCAATAGGATTCTTCGTCTCATGACCTTAAATATTGTGTTTAAATTTAAAGGCAAACGGATATTAACTGTGGCCTCTTGAGCATCCGCAAGATTTTTTTGAGTGATCAAAGGCCATAACTCTGGCGGTAATTATCCGAAATTGCTGAAAAGCAATACACCCCTAAGACCAGCTCAGGAAAAGGGGCTAAAATTTGGATGTTTGTGTTGTGTCCAGTTCACTGACATTTAATTAGTTGGTATGTTAATGTAAACAACTTGGTCGACTTGAGAGCAATATTACCCTTATATGATGACAACTATAAACCTGTCTGCTATTGGGAGTATCAAATGACAAGAGAACGACAAATGGAAAGTACCATTTTAGCAGTTTTTCTAGTTTGTTAAAAGGAGAATAATTAAACTGGCGTGTTATATCTGATAACAGTGCGTAAATCGAAGGGAATCTTTCGTATGATAAGAGCCTACGGAGTATTTTGTTGTCCAGTGAATCGAAAAGGATTAAAATATTGGGTGTCGGTTGGGAACGCGTGCTCTATTCCTACACAGTACGAGAAGGGAAATGGTTCTAGCTAAAAACAAAGTATATGTTGACATAATGAATGAAAAATACACATTTCGTGAAATAGGCATGTAACTGGGCAATCGGACGTACATCTTGTCGTTTCGAAAGTAAATTAGTTTTATTTTATTAAAATTAAATTACTGATTTTTTTTAACTGAAAAGTAGCCGGAAATTGAGCTAATGTAAACGGCGAAATTTGCCGGTTGCCGGCTTCTAATGACATCGCTGTTTATAAATATCTGCAGCTGAAACCTGTACGACGTGTACATTGTGTTTAATTACGTCAAAATTCTATTCACACCATCTCCGTCGTCAGACTATAGTTCTATAGTACAATAAACTATGTTTAAACAAACTTATTTTGAATTTCTCAGATTTGATCATTTTATGTTTTTCCATGGAAACACATTTGACTGTTCAAGATACCCGTACCCTTAAAATAATTTTACATTCAACAACTCATCATTTTATTTTCTGAAATCCAGACTTCTGTCCTGATTTTGTTTCTGGAGCATATTTTATTATCTATTCAGGAAATCTGTTAGAAACGTTGTACAAATATTAACCTATTATATATATATATGGTATTTTATTTTCTGATTTCTAAGTTTTTTTCTTAACATACCGCAGCTGATTGAGGTAGGCAAAGGTTGTTGTGTAAACCTTACCAGGAGTAGCAAAGCGACCCTGCCTTGCCGACCTACTATTATCAGAGTATGAAATTCAGTGAATTGATATTCCATGTGTCAGAATATTAGATTTGTCTAAATATTTAGACTCTGGGCACAACTGATGGTGCGACCCCGACATGCTCTGCTAAACAGGTCCACAATTTTAGGACCAGTGACACTGTTTGCCAAATCTGATAAATTTTTATATTGATTACCAATAGCATAAACAAGTTATTTTTCATTATTTTTTCCAAATATGTGCAAGGGCGCGGGATGTTGATGACTAGTCATCTTGTTTTGATTTTTTTCTCTACATTTAATTTGACTGGAATTAAAAGTCTCATATAGAACTGATCCCAAACCTGTCTAAATATAGAACAGTGTAATATGATACTTTATAACATGCCCTAAACACCATATCATAACAGATGATTTGGCTACAGCATATGGTATTTGAGATTCTCTGTGGGGGTCGCATGCCTAAATTTGAGAAAAAGTGGCTACTTTCCACCTAGTCCAACGACTGAATAGGCTTCTTCGTCTCATGACCTTAAACATTGTGTATAAATTTAAAGTGAATCGGATATTACCTTTAGCTTCTAGAGCATCCACAAGATATTTCAAAGTGATCAAGGGCCATAATTCTGGCAGTAATTATCGGAAATCTCTGAAAATCAATAGGCTTCTTCGTCTCATGATCTTAAACAATATGTATCAATTTAATGTCAAACACATTTGAATAAAGGAGAAATTGGCAGTTGGCCATATAAACGCAATATGCATAAAGTTCTTACCGTGCTCATATTGTAGATGTTAAATATTCTTTTTAATAATCCTATTAAATATAAACAAATATGCCCACAAAACAGAGCACACGTAACACGCCCTAAAAGATTAGAATTTGAGTGCTCTGATCGGTAGTGTAATTTTTTTTTTAATCAGACAAATCTGGTTAATCAAGACTATGGAATTACATTTCGTTCAGATAACTTAACTTAAAAAACAGAAAAAAAACGAAACTACATGAGGTGACTCTGAACCAAAACCCGTTAGAATATATACATCATTGTTTACGCTCAACTAAGTTAGAAATGAAACCGACGAGCTTTAGCCAAAGTTTTAATTATGTTTGTTTAACTATGTATTTTTAAAAGTCTTAGGCGCAAAGAAGACATTTTTTTCGTGGCTTCATTGATAAATAAGTGAATGAATATAGCCACGTGATTGTCTGCCTCGAACTGCCCGAACAAACCCGTGACTGAACTTTTCTCATAAAGGGTCTTTTGGGCCGTTAACTTAAAAAACAGAAAAAAAACGAAACTACATGAGGTGACTCTGAACCAAAACCCGTTAGAATATATACATCATTGTTTACGCTCAACTAAGTTAGAAATGAAACCGACGAGCTTTAGCCAAAGTTTTAATTATGTTCGTTTAACTACGTATTTTTAAAAGTCTTACGCGCAAAGAAGACATTTTTTTTGTGGCTTCATTGATAAATAAGTGAATGAATATAGCCACGTGATTGTCTGCCTCGAACTGCCCGAACAAACCCGTGACTGAACTTTTCTCATAAAGGGTGTTTTGGGCCGAGTGACAACATCATCAACATGCTGTTATAACAGATCAGTTTATACAGTACAGATATTTGAGGCGGTGGGTCACTCTTGCCCTGGTGTATAATTTTAAAGTCAATTGGATATTAACTTTGGCCTCTTGAGCATCGCCAAAATTTTTTGAAGTGATCCAAGTCTTAAAATCAATAGGATTCTTCGTTTCTTTAAGTCTGGTTTTATTAACAGGAATGGACCTCATTTGACCCAATTCTGGCCAGTTTGTGTCAAAATAGATTAAGAATACTGGGCATAACTTTGGCCTCTGGAGCATCTACAAGAATTTTTGAAGTGATCAAGGGCCATAACTCTGACAGTAATTATCAGAAATTAATAGGCTTCTTCGTCTTATGACCTGAAACACTGTGTATAAATTTAAAGTCAATTGGATATTAACTTTAGCCTCTAGAGCAATTGTCGACGCCGGACCGAAAGACGGATTTGAGCGAAGGCAATATACGATGATTTTGCCGGAACAAAAATAGGGATTCTTATCTTGTCACAATACAAATTTTCTGAAAGTTTCAGTGTAGCATCTATTGCACTGACAAAATTTGAACTGTCAAATTTGAACTTCACGTATTACTGAATTAGACAGGTATACTAATTTAAACTACCAACAAAATTCATAAAAATATAACCAAAAAAACTTACAATTGATTCCATTTGTACTTGAATACCATCTAATTCTTCTACTGCCTGTAAAATATAGATTAATATTATAATAATAATAATTTATTTTGGAATATTCACAATATATATCAGTGCAATCATTCTATTTTTTTAATTTTCTTAAATACAGTGGAGATTGTTGTTTCAATGTGGGCGCATAAAAACAGAAAATAAAGCAAATAAATAAGAAATTAAACTCTGAATCAAAGATTTATACTTAAGATAAATTTAGTTTTCCATATTCCAGAAATAAGTATGGTTCAAGAAGCTTTAATGATGTGGAGGTGTCATGAAGTCATTTTGGTGAAGTCATCAACGCCATATTGGTTGACCCCAAAAAACGTCTTTCTAATTCTTTTGACGATATAGTGTCCTACTCTGCTATCGGTTGCACTCAACGCTTTAGAACTAACAGGATTACATTTCATAGGTAAGTAAAGAAAAATTAAAACGTATATTTTACATTTCTAAGAGAGAGAGAGAGAGAGAGAGATGGGGTTTAACGTCCACTCAACACAACTAGGTCATTTCGGGACTAACATGGTTTTTAATTTTATTTCAATAATTCGCTTGTGCGTAGGGGTCTTTAGCAGTGGGAGGAAACCGGAGTGCCCGAAGGAAACCCACAAGGTTAAGAAGGCGCCCCTATCTCCATGTCACATACGCTCACACTAGGGCTCGAAACCACTGCCGCAAGCCAGAGGTGACCAGCCAGCTAGAGGTCGAAGCGCGACACTCTAGACCACTAGGCCATCCCAACCCCCCTACATTTCTTAGAGAAATAAACGCAGTAAATGTTTCATCTCATAATATTAAAGGATAGATAAGCTTTTTGCTTATGTCCATATTTTAGAATAGATGCCATAGACAGGTACTGAGGTAGATCGCGTAGATGTCCAATTGCCCCCCTCACATCCCCTTCTTTCCAACGCTACAACGTTTAGAGATCTATATTTCATTTATAATACAATTGCGATAAAATACATTTAATTGAAGTAAAAAAAAATTTTTCGTTAAATTATTGAAAATGTTCTTTTATTTATCTATTTCACAAAAAACTACTGAATAGATGTTTCTGACACATCTGGGACAGAAAGTTATTTATCCAAACATCTTGTTATATGTCATTGCAATAAGACCAGCACTAGATGCAGAGTGTCGCCTTTCTGTCTGAGATCTTAAAACAGTGTCGTCTTTCAGTCTGAGATCAAAATAGCACTTTCGTGTGAAAGGCATTCTTTCTATGAGACGCAAAGACAAGCTTGTTGCACAAAGTGTGACGGAATCAAAGCACCACAAGTTGGAGGCGGATATGAGTCCCTATTATTAAACATGATTAGTGTTATTTGATATGTGCTTTATCTATTGTTATATAGTGATGTAATTCTATTTCCTTGGATAGCGCTTTTTACGACCCAGGTAAGAAATACATTTATAAAATATAACGACGCCGAAACTTACAGGTTATCATTAATTGCGAGATTTTTTGTTTATAACTGTACTTTCAAAACAGATAGATAAGAGCATGTCTGCGTCTACTTTGTTAATGAAGGCGCGACGTAATAACAAGAATAGATAGACGCATACGGTAAGGCCTGTCATTTAGCACGGCACGCATCCTTTGCACACTCTTCGTGATCTTTCGGAGAAGACTACACGCACGCCAATGTGTACGGCATAGCGGGGACGAAGATTTTGAAAATATCGGCGGCGCAAATGTTGAAATGATCAATAAATACAGAAAAGCGCACAGAAAAGACATGAACATATACTATGCATCCAATAAATTGCAAATGAGTTGCAGGTTGCGTACGATGTATTAATCCAGGACTCATAAATAATAAAATATTAAGAGAAAAGGAATATGGTCCGGACATAAATTGGTCCAGGTGTCTCGATATTTTTTTATATTTTATGTGTTCGCCTTCTTGCGTACGGCAGATTAAGGTCCCTATTTAAATGCATCTCACGCACGACTATGGAACGCAGTATAGACCTGGACCATTCTTTAACAAATATAAAAGACGCACAGAAGGAACGTTGATCATCTATAAGAAGTCTACGCCTCACTCTGTGTTTAAAGACCTACCTTATATAAAGACTGACTTTCGCAAAACACACGGTCGAACGAGAAATTGCACTGTAAAAAAGATTTCCTATCCACGTTGATATTTAACACCTACGCGTCAGATAAAGCCTGTTGGTCCAAGATAAATCACCTATGTTGCAGTTATAACACGGCTTCGAGAAAACTCACCAAACATAGAATACACACCATGTCAGTCGTTTTTAACCCGTCCGTTAATTAACACACCCAGTACAGAAAACACACTGTTGCACAGATTTTCACTCCTAGCGATAATTAAATCACATTTAGTCAATTTCTCACCCTTGTTATTTTACACACCGTATCTGCAGAGATTAACCTCTTTCTATTACATATCTTGCCATAATTAGAATTTTACCCAGTTACGTTTAAATCACACTTCTTAGTGTATTATAATGTCGAAAAAATCAACTATTTGTTATTTGTTTTGACGTTATGAAGCATAGAAGATTGATATTCTAGCTGAAGTAAAGCGTGTTTCCGCCATTTTGAATACGACACGCTTTCAAACAGGAGAACAAAAATCTTACGGCCAATAATTCTAGACTTTGGAAAACTAAATATAATCAAAACTTTGGGGATTAAATACAAACTACATAGAGGAATATTATACTGTCGAAGATTTCAACAATATATTTGAAAATACACCGTGTCAATGGCTTTGGCATTATTCCAATATTTTACCCATCTTCACTTAAGCTACGGCTAATAATTTTACGATATGCAAAGTGAAACGGGATAATTAGGGGATAATTGTATAGGTTATTTTACCATTATGACAAAGAAAAGTCATTATTATTTTAATGGAACTGATTTTCAATGCTATTTATAGTAATATAATTTATATTTTATACAATTGAATTTTATATCATTAGAAAGAACACGACAATCTAATTGGCAGTTTAATCTCAATGTGCCCCCTAATCAACTGGTGTTATAGACTGTATCCTTATTAGTTAAGATTTAATTATTTTAATGATTAAAATATATAAGTTAAGTTCATGTGTCATCGGTTAACGAGTATCTTAAATATTATTCACCTACCTTCTATTCAGACAGTAATCATAAATTAATCAAGTACATATTTTAGAAACTCACTATCATTATATAAGGATAGTTGTCACACCCAATTACATTATATCTTTATTCCTAATTCTCAAGGCGGTCAAAATTTAGTAAATTTGGGGTATAAGTACAGAGTAAAAAGTGCAATTGAATACACCGACGCCATATCACATTTAGTAGGGTTATGAAATATGTTTGATACATGTATTTGTTGTTACATTATTTGTTGTTACTTTTATTGTGAATAAAGTTTTTAAAAATAGACTATACCTTTAACACCATTGTATTCAATAATCCCCTTGCTTGATTAATCCCCCCATGAGAACAATAGCAGGGGGCACAGTGAGATGTTCCCTTATTGGCTTAGGAATAAGGGCCCTACTGATTTAATGAGCTTAGGTCATACATGTGATATCTCCCGCAGTTCGCGGGAGACTCCCGGTTTCACCCCTTATCTCCCGAGCACACGATCGGGAGACAGATACTCCTGCTTTTTTCAATTCTTGTAATTTTATTTTTTGGGAGTCAAAATTGTAATCAAATATTGAAATAGCCCCTAGCATCGAAATAAAACAAGACTTTTCTTTGTTAACGAGACAACCGACCTATCTCTCGTGTTGAATGTTGGTACTATAATTAGTAACACGACCTGATACATTTCCGATGTTTTCGTATTTAGAACAATACTATTTAAATAACGAGATACCTTTTGTTTTTATACGAAATTAATAAAGTAGCCTAATTTCCGATTTCATTTTCATTCCTGTGCACATTAAATACTATAAATCAGGCATGAATAACAGAGAATTTATTAATTCAGAACATTGAACCACGTGTCCAAGTTATGCAATTTTTAATTGTCCAGATGTGCGTGAGCTGGGAGGAAACTTCCCTTCAACTTAGAATGTCCACATTCCTATCAATAAGCGCGCGAATATGAGTCACGTGATGTAAACATCATGGGCTCCCACGAGTCTAGAGGCGTAAAAATAATGGAATTATATGCCTTTCCAGGTAAGTCCTTTATTCATGTAACACAATGCTTACTTCATAAATGGACATTGAGTTGCATTTCGACGTAATTAACCGCGAATATGGGTCTCAAGAAATTGTAATTTAATTTTTACTTCTCGTGTTGAAATGACGTAATCTAATAATGCCAAAAAATTATCCAGTATACCAATTTTAGGTGCTCGGTGGGCACACTTACTATGCTCCGATGTTGTTGATTTTAATAGCATCGAAACGACAATAAAACTTTCGATCGGTCGTGGGTTCTATATTGACAAATTGCCTCAAAAAAAATAATTGTGAATTGAATTGTTTAACTTACAAAAATTGCCTGATACTTTGAAATGCCAACTACAAACAAAGCACCCTCGACCGATCGAAAGATCGTTCATTTGATGATTTGTCTTTCTAATGATATTACATGTAGAATGAAATAATAATATTGATAATAATAAGTGTGCCCGCCGAGCACTTGAAGCGGGGTACCCTCATTTAAAAACATGACAAAAATCTTCAGCGTAATGTCAAAACACGGGAAATTGACGTTTTTTAACTTACGTTTATGAAATTGATAAACATAGGTTGCCAGGCAACGAAACATACGCCCACAGCAGCTAAATCGTCCGGGCAGTCAACAAGAGTTGTCGCATATTTTACTCTTTTCGGTAATGAAACATTTATAATACACTAAAATCTGATTAAAAGTAACAACTCATTATGTAATTATCAGAAAATCATTGGAATTTGTTTGGCTTTGATAAAGTTCTCCTCCATGCTGTTCAAGTTATCTAAATTCATTGAAACTCAATCTACTTGTTCCTCTCATGACCTTCAATACTGTGTATAAATTTAAAGTCAATCAGATATTAACTTTAGTCTCTAGAGCGTCCACAAAATTTTGAAAGTGATCAAGGGCCATAACTCAGTCAGTAATTATCGGAAACGCTGAAAATAAAACGGCCTCTTCGTCTCATGACCTTAAACACTGTGTATAAATTTAAAGTCAATCGGATATTAACTTTGGCCTCTAGAGCATCCACAAGAATTTTTGAAGTGATCAAGGGCCATAACTCTGACAGTAATTATCGGAAATTGCTGAAAATCAAGCGGCTTCTTCGTCTCATGACCTTAAACACTGTGTATAAATTTAAAGTCAATCGGATATTAACTTTGGCCTCTAGAGCGTCCACAATTGCCGGACCAACGGACGGACGGACGGGGGAGACGGCAATATACGACCACATTTCAATGTGGGCGTATAAAAATGAACACATACATAAAACTTATATCAAACAAAAGAACAAGATATCTGCTTCCAATATATTTTAAAATTATTACAAAAGATTAAATAGCCAGTGTATGACGTTAAGTTTAAAAGGGGTTACAAATCGGGAAAAAGATAGTAAGCTGGCACTGCCAGGCAGGATACGCCCACATTTTCGAGAGATGGTTAGAGAACAAGCAAAATCGAAAGTGATTTTTCCTACAATCAAAGGCTAAAATTCATTAAATTACAATTTGATATGCGCAAATATCGAAAGGAACCAAGATCTTTGGGTTATAACCATGCATTTCAAGTTTCATCAAAATTGAATTAAAATTTTGACCTCTACAGGATCCACAACCTTGATATACCATTTTTTAAAAGTATTTGCGTACGAATGGCGGCTATTTTGTATGGTAATTTTGGTCCCATTTTTCTGAAATTCAAACTCAACCTTCCTTAGGGTGTAACGGTGATATAGTCAAACGATTTTTTAAATCAGATAATTATTGTAACCTCCAGAGGGACCACAGGCTAAACCAAGACGATTTTGCGTATAATCAGGGGCCATAATTCAGGAAGTTACGATCCGATATGCGCAAATATCGAAAGGAACCAAGATCTTTGGGTTATAACCATGCATTTCAAGTTTCATCAAAATCGAATTAAAATTGTGATCTCTACAGGGTCCACAACCTTGATATACCATTTTTTAACAGTATTTGCGTACGAACGGCGGCCATTTTGTATGGTAATTTTGGTCCGATTTTTCCGAAATTTGAACTTAACCTTTCTTAGGGTGTAACGGTGATACAATCGAACGGTTTTTCAAATCGGAAAATAATTGTAACCTCCAGAGGTACCACGAGCTAAAATAAGTGAATTTTCGTACAATCAGGGGCCATAATCCATGAAGTTTTGATCCGATACATGCCAATATCGAAAGCAGCTGAGATCTTTTGGGGATAAACCTATATTTTAAGTTTCGTCAAAATCGGACAAGAATTGTGACCTGTAGAGAGTCCACAAACAATTGTGGACAGACGGACGGACAGGGGCGACGACATAATACGTCCACATGAAAATGTGGGCGTATAAAAAATACTTTCTTCCAACACGAGCAATAGAGCTGTGACATCTACTTTCAGTAAATATAGACATAAGTAAGACCTATGACAAGTTCTTTATTTTGTGTTTTCATGTTTTTGGTTAAATTGTGTCATTATAACAATCAAATGATATTAAAATATGTAAATTAATTTGTCTTTTATTCATGGTAGGTGGGTAATTTTAACACGTGATAAAGTCTCCCTCTTTTGACCTTAATCTCCTGACATTTTTACAAAAATCTCCTGACATTTTACTTGTGGCCAATCACATGTATGGCTTAGGTGTAGACAGCTAATCATTTAATTGGCTCTAGGATTAAATGGGTTAAACCCGAATTTACTCTTCATCAAATTTCAACCGTTGGGGGTTCTTACAAATAAATGCCTATGTGTACATCGGTGGACATCAGTTTTTTGTCTCAAGCATCAGTTTACTTACCGATTTGATGGCAACATTAACATCTCTATCTTTTTCATTAATGAGTATTTTCCGTACTGCTGCTTCTAATAATTGTAGATGATTTCTGTCATAAGGCAGTTTAACTTGTCGTTTTAAACTGGGTAACATAAAACACATTCGTAATCGCACATTGGCAACAGGGTCAGAGGTTAGTTCTAATACATAGTCAAATAAATGGTCCTTAAAAAATGACTTCGAAAAGAGTTCAATAAAAAAGTAACACATATCAATAAATAAACTTCTATGATGACAACTTTTACCATGACAGAAATCTGAAACAAACAAATATGTTTTTTATATTTATTACAATTTGACATTAAAGACCACATATGAAGAAAAATCTTAATTGAATGTGGTTATAGCCAGTGGTTACTATATTCATTTTCCTGCAAGTTCAAACCAATACGATTAAAATTAATTCAGTTATTGAGGTTTAGGTATCCGAAAGCCAAAAATGTTTTTCAAATTTTCAATTACAACCTTAGTCCGGTTGATTTGCTGCTGACGTCACATGCACTACACATACTATGCAATTGTAAAATACTTTTATCATCAAGAAAAAAAACGTTATTGTATCACACAAGTTTATCCCTCAAATAATTTATATTCAGATTTCATATCAAGTTAATCAAATATTATGATTTAACGCCAATTAACAATAATAATACGAGACTACTTGATTACAAAAACACTCCTAAGCAATAATTATTGGGAAAATAATAATTATAAACAACTCATGATTAAAAATTAATTATTTTGTGTGTGTACGATTCTACTCACACATTCCACCTAGAGTGATGTCTTTGATCTGACCTGCGTCAAAAAGATTATTATTACCTAATCAACATTCTAAATCCCACTAACAATCACTGGTAACACTGAGATGTAAATTAATTTATGACTGTAAGAGTATAATTTTGTATAACTTTAGTTGGATTGATTGATTAATGACCGATATTAACGACACTACTTGCCATTTTATTGTCAATACACAAAGATAGTTAGATGACCCTTCTCAAACTGTTATTCCATTTTGATGGTTATCAACAAAATATATCAGCAAGTGGTTGGCATCCCAATGGGCACCAACTGTGCACCTTTGCTTGCTGATCTGTTTCTCTATTCGTACGAAGCCAAGTACATACAAATGCTCGTAAAAACAAATAAACGATCAGTTAGACTTTTTAATTTCACTTATCGATATTCGATATATCGATAACGTTTTAGCCCTTATTAATCCTAAATTTAGTGATTATGTAGAATTCATATATCCTGATGAGTTCGAAATTAAAAATACCACTGACAGTGACAATTACGCTTCCTACTTGGATCTGCGTCTCAATTTGGACAATAGCCATAAATTGAGTGTTAAATTGTACGATAAACGGGATGACTTTGACTTTCCGATTGTTAACTTTCCATTTATTAGTATTAACATTCCAATATCACAAGCTTATGGTGTGTTTGTGTCTCAGCTAATTCGTTAAACGAGAGCTTGTTCCTTTAATTCTGATTTTTTAAGTAGATCGAGGCATTTGTCATCTAGGCTTTAACTACAAGGATACTTGCGCACTAAACTTATTAAAACCTTAAAAAAGTTTTATGGCCTAATATTGATTTGATTGGTAAATATAACGTGTCTCTCTCGGCTATTATTCTTGATATATTTAATCGACACGTATACTATAACTGATAATGTCGTTAAAATAGTTCATCACGTGCATTTAACATGCCGATAGTTCATTGGCCATTGATATATTTAATTGACACGTATACTATTATTGATAATGTCGTTTAAATAGTTCATCACGTGCATTTAAAGATGCATTCCCGGGTACAAACTTTGTGATTTGACGATATATTTGGACTAAACAGATATTTAAAGTAACCAATCTATCAAAAATTTGCTTCAATTCCCTTTCAAAACTCTGTTTTCGCCATGATACCTATAGATGTAAGTAAGCTGTTGTTAAACGCAATGTCTGCCAACTTAACTTCATTGTTGGAGGGTCCATATTTCAAAATGTATCTATCATTACTTACTTTACATTTACCATATTATTGAGGCCTAAATAATTCTTAATTATTTCTGTCAACTTCTTTTTACACCTTTATATAGCAGAGTATTTTGTATGTTGACAACACGCAATATCCCAAAACCGCCTATCCATTTGAGCAAGAAATAACAACTGCTCCCTGACCTAAGCTAGCAGACAATAAGCCAGCAAATCCTGTCGGGTTGACAGTTAGTGATTCCCTGACAATATTGCCCAGTCCTTGCCCCATGGGCGATTTTCACGTAATCTAGTATTTTTCTAGTAAGATTAGGTATCTATACTTTTCATAAATACCAAATTTGCCATACTTTTATTGGAAATAACCAGCCAATAAATACTTTGCTGAGAACCCATCTTTAACATGCCGATAGTTCATTGGCCAATCACGCTATTTCACCCACATTAAGCCTGATAGTTTTGATGCAGCGATGGCGGGTGTGGCGCCAGACAGGGTAAGCTTACTCTTCTGGACACCTGTTACCACTGCTTGTCGTGTATTTTGTACACGATGAACAGTCCATTTGCTGATTACACTATTTTGCTGATTACACTATTTTGCTTGAATACACTATTTTGCCTATAACGTTTTTAGGACATCATAATTTGGCTTATGGTTTGGTTTGTTCGTACTTGGTTTTTATTTTATCAATTCTAACATATAAGCTTATCGATATATATTTTTTCGTATTTCATTTTACTGTCTATTTCAGAGCAATGAAGTCAAATCTGCATGCAGAAAGAAAGGCGCCTTACAATGATCATTTACAAAAAGCTTTTCAGTCATGTTTGACTTTTATGATACATTTTGCATGATCGCATCTTTTTACTCCTGTACTCTTTTACTCAGGGAAATTAGAACCACAATACTCTTTTGAAAAAAATGTATCTCAAATCCTTTGGACTGCACACGATGGGAGAGGGTATCAAAATGGCTATCGTGAGAAACGAGAGCGACCAAACATTATGAAACAAATTCTAGACGGATCTTAAAATAAAATGAATTACAAAACAAATTATTCTGTAATAAATTGATTTATTTAATTAGGGGGATTAAGGTATCAGTCAGGCGTTAGGAATCATTCAGACGTTAATGAATACACACGCAGGCTGTACATAGGTAATTAAGGAATAAACATTCCGAATATGCACGCCCAACTTACATGTGCATGGTGGCTATAAGTGGATAAGGCGCAGGTTCGTTAGCCTGGGGGTTGAGAAACTGAGGTCCTGTGTACACATTGGAGTGCACGTAAAAGATCCCTTGGCCGTTGGAATTGGATATAAGAGTAGGCCGTAGCGCCGCTGCCCGGGCAAAATTACCCTCAAAGCACACTGTATGTCGTATGCACTGATTTAAACATGATGCCAATGGTATAAACATCTGACACAGAGATATCAGCTGGGAAAAAACAGAGGAACTTTCTCTGGCAATAACCGTATAAGATAAGTACTTGATCCTTGATATGTTCTTTGTATGAATAAACTAATTAATTTTGGCTACTTAAAGACTTCCAGCATACAATAAAGATCTTCTAGAATGTTTTAGATTGAAAGTGTTCTATAGAATATAGATATAGTGTCAACAATTCCACAGATCAAGCTGATCAATCAGAAAACGTTACTTTCACAGATAAGCCCAGTGGAAAATGATACAGTTTTCAAAAAAGAACAAGCATAACCTGCCTTAAGCACATCATATATTAGAACCTGTAATCAAGGAAATTCTCTAACACACCTGAGACTAATCTGTGTATTAATTGTTCTCGTTGTTCTAGTTTATGGAGTTGTCTTATTAACACTAGAGTAGTCTGAGCTGCAGCATGACGAACAGGTATTGCTCTCTATAATATAAAATATCAACATATAACTCAACCAAAAAATATATTATTACCATTATTCAATATTAGTAACAATATCTTATTGTTCTTTTAGACTTGTCAACTTTTCGTAAAATCAGAGTGTTAGAAGCATTTTTTAGTAAAAGGAGGGAACATGACTCTTCTGAATGATTTTGGTGCGCTGAATACGAATATCCATGATCCCAAACTGAAATTTGGATTTTTGACCATCTAATTAGCATAAATACAAAATGGCCGCCAAATGCTGCTAGATTGTCAGATATCTAGGTAACTAACGACTTTTGGGCCTATAAATGTATTAGAGACATATAGGAAGCCCCAATAAATCCAAAAATGATGTCATTATGCCTCTGTGTCGTCACAATGACGCCATATTCAAGATGGTCGCTATAATGATCAAAAGTTTGTCTTGATGTCCTGTACGTTTCTTTCGGATATAGTTCAGACAAGATAGCATAAGTGCGGGCAGTTGCTGCAATAGAAATGCCAACCAAGGTTTATGGTTGGTGTAGATGTATATTATCACCGACATAAAGTCACAGTCCGAAATCCGTGCCCAAATGGATTAAATGGGCCAAAATCCAAATTTAATAGCCGCCGGTTTTGGCCTGTAAATTCTGAATTATCATAATATGATTGAGTTTGGTATCAAACTATACGTTTTTTGAGAAACTGTATCAATTTCCATACACATTTTTATGATAGGCGTTACCATTGAGTCAATATCGGGGGTTATTCAATTGGTGGTCAGTTTTGGCGGAAGGATTCAAATTTTGCTTAAGGGTCAAGTTTGGTGTCAAAATATACATTTTGGAGGTAGCTGAATCCATTTTTGTACATATTTTAGTAATTTTAAATGTGATTCCCTGTGTCAATATAGATGAAAGTCAATAATTAGGGATTTAGATTTCTGATTGGGGATCGGAGATTAATGATAATAATAATAATAATATTTATTTCTTAGTATACGCATTACATCGTAAAAACAATCTCAATGCGTATTACAAACATATATATGACATGAAAACATATAAAAAAACATATAATATGAGATAGAAATAGGACATAAAATTATATGAAATAAAAACATATAATAAGAAATAAAATCATATAATATGAAATAAAAACATATAATATGAAATAAAACAAAATAATAAGACATATACCATGACATAAACATATAATATGAAATAAAAACATATAAAACAAATAATAAAGATAGTAAGCTGGCACTGCCAGGCAGGATACGCCCACATTTTCGAGAGATGGATAGAGAACAAGGAAAACCCAAAGTGATTTTCCTACAATCAAAGGCTATAATTAATTAAATTACAATTTGATATGGGCAAATATCGAAAAGAATCAAGATCTTTAGGTTATAAACATGCATTTCAAGTTTCAACAAAATCGAATTAAAATTGTGACCTATACTGGGTCCACAAAATTGATATACCATATTTTAACACTATTAACGTACAAACGGCGACCATTTTGTCTGGCAATTATGGTCCGATTTCCCTGAAATTCAAACAACCTTCCGTTTGGTGTAACGGTGATAGAGTCAAGCATTTTTTTAAATGGGATAATAATCGTGGCCTCCAGAGGGACCATAGGCGATTTTTCGGACAATCGGGGGCCATATTTCAGGAAGTTATGATCTGATATGTGCAAATAACGAAAGGAACCAAGATCTTTGGGTTATAACCATGCATTTCAAGTTTCATCAAAATTGAATCAAAATTGTGACCTATACTGGGTCCACAACCTTGATATACAATTTTATAACAGTATTCGCGTACACGCTGCAGCCATTTTGTATGGCAATTTTGTTCCGAATTTTTCCGAAATTCAAAATCAACCTTCCTTAGGGTGTAACGGTGATATAATCAAACGATTTTTTAAATCGGATAATAATTGTTGCCTCCACAGGGACTACAAGTTAAACAAAGACAATTTTGCGTAAAATCAGGGGCCTTAATTCAGGAAGTTAAGATCAAATATGCGCAAATATCGAAAGGAACCAAGATCTTTGGGTTATAACCATGCATTTCAAGTTTCATTAAAATCGAATTAAAATTGTGACCTCTACAGGGTCCACAACCTTGATGGCGGCCATTTTGTATGGCAATTTTGGTCCAATTTTTCCGAAATTCAAACTCAACCTTCCTTAGGGTGTAACTGTGATATAATCAAACGATTTTTAAAATCGAATAATTATTGTAACCTCCAGAGGGACACAAGCTAAACCAAGGTGTTTTTGCGTATAATCAGGAGCCATAATTCAAGAAGTTACTATCCGATATGCGCAAATATCGAAAGGAACCAAGATCTTTTGGTTATAACCATGCATTTCAAGTTTCATCAAAAACGAATTAAAATTGTGATCTCTACAGGGTCCACAACCTTGATATACCATTTTTTAACAGTATTCACGTACGAAAGGGCGGCCATTTTGTGTGGTAATTTTGGTCCGATTTTTCCAAAATTTGAACTCAACCCTCCTTAGGGTGTAACAGTGATATAATCAAACGTTTTTTCAAATCGGGTAATAATTGTGACCTCCAGAGGTACCACGCCCTAAAATAGGAGATTTTTCGGACAATCAGGGGCCATAATTCAGGAAATTATGTTCCGATAGGCGCAAATATCGAAAGGAACCAAGATCTTTGGGTTATAAACATGCATGTCAAGTTTCATCAAAATCGGTTCAAAATTGTGACCTCTATAGGGCCCACAAGCTAAAAACGTGATTTTTCGTACAAACAGGGGCCATAATCCATGAAGTTTTAATCTGATACATGCCAATATCAAAAGCAGCCGAGATCTTTTGGGGATAAACCTATATTTCAAGTTTCGTTAAAATCCGACAAGAATTGTGACCTATAGAGATAGGCCTGCAGCCAAGATTTCTAGCGTGCAACTCCGGTACATGGTCCTCTCTTATTTAATCTGCGATCATTATAAGGTAGATAGGCATATTTTAAAGAAAATTGGCTAGTGTTCCAAGCACCGGCAGCGCAATTAAGGGTGATATAAATTTATTCGTACGGGGTTTAATTTACCCGCGCTATTATAATGCGTAGGGAAATAACTGGTGATTGGTCCCCATGGGCCAATCAGAAGCTCGTATTGTGACCAGCTGACCGACCCAGCAAGTTGTAAACAATAACAAACGTGTGATGGCTGCGCTCAGAAGGTAGCACGTCATTTCGGACTCGTGTCATTTCGGACTCAACACAAACGTCGTTTCGGACTCAATCAGACGACCTTTCGGACTCGGAGTGGTGACGTTTCGGACTCGGTCAGGCGACCTTTCGGACTCGGAAAATTATATGTATATATTTGTAATAACAGTTTTTTCTTTCGTTTTAGGTAAGGCTGAAAACAGACCATTCACGATAATAAAGAAATTAAACATTGATAGTTGTGTTTTATTTAACTCTTGAAAGCGCTTTCAAATCGGACATAGGATCGTACTTACCGTAAAATTGACATGAAAGGAAACACAAGTCTCCGAGAATATTAGTAAAATATAACCGCTATCAAATCCACACAAAAATCCAAGGCACTCATTTTATTTATAGAAAAGAATAACTATTTTTCAATGAAGAACCAATTCCACTTGAACCCGAACTCAATGGTAAACTGTCAACTTGTATATGTTGTCATTCTCGTGCAGATTTCTTTGAATAACAGAAATGTCCCGTGTATCAAAGATCAAAGAATATAAACGCACGTAGCCACTCTTTGGTGTTTTAATGCGAACTCACTTTATCTAAAAGCGTCTCCGGCGCTATTTAAGAGATTATGTTTGACCCAATATTAACCATCGCCAATTTTTTTAAATCATGGGATAAAGTCAATTAACAAACAACACGGGTCTACATGTACTTGTGTACATACAACATGTACATAATTGTACTCAATCAGTGAAATTACTTTTTAACTTTTGTTGATCACCTCGTCTTGTATCTACTGTTAAATTTACTCAATCCGCTAAAATCACACCTGTATTATTTGCTGTTAATCAAAAAATATAAATCGCGTAATGACACGTGGTGTGTATTTGTTTTGTTTTTTAACTTTATAAACAACAACTTGTGCGATAAGTAATAATGCAGCAGATATTAATATATGATCAGTAGTGTGGTTTATAATACCATGGCGCCATTGTGGTGGGTTGGGAGAACAATGTCTCGAGAAAATCGTGCAGTCGGCTATTTTTACGTTTGTAATACCGACAGTTCAAAGAAGCATTGAGGTCTTTTGAAGCCAATCATATACAAATTACATGATTGTGTTCTGTATTAACAACACTCTCAGCAATATAAATTATATGAGGTGATATTATTAATCATCGCCGAATATTTTAGATCATGAGATGTTTGCTTGTGGACGAGTTTACGGACACCTGTTCAATATATGAATGCAACATACAAACATCTGACCGTATTCATGCAATAAAGTGATTAAACATTAATGTTGTATAATTCTATGTTCTATACCCGAGTCTGAAACGCCATCTACCCGAGTCCGAAACGTCATCTACCCGAGTCCGAAATGTCGAGGACAAATTTTTTAGAGTCCGAAATGATGCGAGACCGAAGTGACATGTAATCGCTCAGAAATGACTGATACTAGTGATACTTTATCAAATTTACACTGTATTGTTCATTTCGAAGGATTAAGAAAGGAACGAGAACAACTATTTACAAATTCTTGTTGGGATAAATTCCGTGGATGTGCCCAGGAATGGCTAAGAACTTGATGGACGAGGGAAATGGATAGCTGAACAGGTGACTTCGTTTCGAGTGATATATGATATAGGCCTACTGATATTATGAACAAGGAATTTATCGACGTGCCAAAAGATGCAGGATTTCACCCAACATGCTACAGGCGTTGTACAGACAAATTCCGAAATGTATCTGCCCGTAATCGCATAGAGAAAGAATCATTAAAATCTCCAGCTACAAGTCAACCAGAATTTAGCGAGAGTGTAGAAGATTAGGGACCTAGCTCTCCAAAGAAATTAAGATCCAAAACCAGAATACACACAGTCACTTCAGCCGTTCCAGAAGCAAAAAGAAAGAGTAAATCTCTGCTGCCTGTTGTGTGCATAATATGTAAAACACTTGACAAATTAATCACTGTTGGAGAAAATAGGAAGAAGGATGTATTATCCCAAGCTCAGACCAAAACAGCAGGTAATGTGACCTTATATTGAATTTAATGAAACAGTATTAATGGTGGTACTGGTTGTGTTGTTGTTTTTCTTGTAACTGGAATCAGCAGTGCTACTGCATCACTAGGCCTGTAAAATTGTTATGAAACTGCCATGGCCAGTAAAACCCTTCGGCACAGTCGCTGGTCGTAGTGTTGCACATTCGCTTCAACAAGGGAGGAAACACAGAGCGATTAACTTGTATTATTATTTTATTTTCTTGGCCCACGTGCAGGGGCACCTTTCTTAGGCAATCTATCTCTAGGCCATTTTAGGCAATCTATCTCTAGGCCATTTCCACTCACACAAAGAATCGGAACCACAACCGCATGCATTTGCCACTGCCATATGTGAGTTGACCCACCAGGTATTAATGAAGGCCTTAAGGTGATATCCCCTCCCCAACTCTTTGGCATACTCAATATTCAATGATATATTAATATGGTGTAAAATTTGTTTGTAGGCCAACTGTTGAAAGCTGCGGAATTGAAAGAGGATGCAGAAATTTTAAGGCATATCAGAGGGCAAGATTGTGTGGCCATTGAGGTCAGATATCACCAAAATGCTATAGGCAGTATATCGAAATTGTTAGACGGTTATCAGAAAGGTAAATACATGTATTTCTGATGATATTTTTTATTTGTGTAGCTGCACTCGGATTCATGTCAGTAAAGTTTATGCTTCTTTTTATATGTTGATAGAAATTCCAGGCAGTTGCAGTTAATTTTTTTATCTCATCCTATAATGTCGATTACTTTAGCCATCCACTGAAATTTGTCATCTCTACGCAATATGTTTGCTGCATTAACAATTCCTTTGTTTTCTCTGCATGCTTTGCTTTCATGCCACCGGTATTATTGAAATAAAACTGATCCGGAAATGACTGTTTGTGTCCGGTGTACGTTAAACCCTAGTTCTCCCTCCCTCTCCTTGTACTGCTAATACCTTCCTGTTTTCATTAGCGGGTTGCCGCATGGAAATAGGCAGTTAAACCCTGTGTAAATGTCAGCCAAACTCCATAATTTTGTTTTAATTGGGCAAATTTATAATATATGTTTATTTATATTTTTCAGCAAAGGTGACAAGTCCTCCGTAAAATATTTAACGACATACAACATATTCTGTAAAGATATAATAAGAGAAAGACTCATAAATGGCCAGGAAATCATTCGAATGGTCAAGCTTTTTGATATATGTGACTTGGCATAGCTAATTGAGTCGCTTGTCGCAAATCTAGATTCTGTAAAAGAGTGCAATAATGGTTCAGTAGGTCAAAATTTTCAAAATTCACATTTCCTCATTAAAAGCCACATAAGTACCTCTTTAATCAATTAAAAGTTTAATTTTCAGAAAAAAAACATCTTTAGTGTTCAAAAATCGCATTTTCTAAAAGGCGATCCTTAAAGAAGTCATTAATTATCTCAGAATAATACAAAACAATCGTTTATTTACTTGTCGTTCCGTCCAATATTTTAATTCAGCAACCCCAAAACCCCTATTTTTGGCACAACACAAACCATATCCTATCAATGCTTTCCCCAAAAAATTGAAAATCATTACTTTTGTCCGCCATCTTGGATTTCCCCCATCTTTTAATATTGTATTTTGTGCCTTTATTTGAATTAGGTGTTACACACTATGAACACTATGTAAACCGCGATCCAGACATAATAAAGAGGAATTTTACATTTTGTATTCGTCAATTTTGGTCGCCATCTTGGATTTCCTCCATATTGGATTTCTGTCATCTTGAATTTCCGCCATCTTGGATTTCCGCTATCCTGGATTTGTTTAGGTTATTTCATTACCCACATTTGATTTCGGCGACTCAAAAAATCCCATGTAACTCACTATGAAAGCTGTGTATACCGTATACCGCGATCCAGACACAGTATAGTACAGAGGACATTACTTTTTTTCCCCGTCAATTTTGGTCGCCATCTTGGACTTCCGCCATCTTGGACTTCCGCCATCTTGGACTTCCGCCATCTTGGACTTCCGCCATCTTGGACTTCCGCCATCTTTGATTTTCGCCATCTTGATATTATATTTTGTGACCATATTTGAATTCCCATGTTACACACCATTGAAGCTATAAATGTATATACCGCAATGCATACATAATATAGAGGAATTTTACATTTTTTATTTATCAATTCTGGTCACCATCTTGGATTTGTTTAGTTTATTTCAGTGCCAATATTTAAAGGACCTAAGTCCGTAACTCAAAATCCTCGAAAATCTTCGACATGGAAAACACGAATTATTGGTCAATTTAAATCAACATTGATGTTGTGATCTTACCTGGAAACGGTAGGCCTCTGATATCCAATATTTAAAACAAGATAAACAGTTTACCATTGGTACACGAATCGTGTACCACAGAGCGTTTTAGCGTCACTTGTAACAAGTGACAAGAAAGAACGAGGCTAGACATATTCAACAACTCCTGTTAAACTATGAGGCCATATGATATCTGTTGGGCATGCGCAGTAGACTGGAATAACCAGACACTATTATAATTTCCTCTTTGGTTAAGACTCCTGCCGTATTTCGCTGGACATAACTGATTTAAAATTCGAGTCAAAACGGAAACAATTTAATGTAAACCAGTTTATATACCATCAGATTATATTATTATATGCGTTGCGACCCATTAAGGTCAATTTTTAGGTCCGAAATGTTAGCGATTTAGCTCCTTTAATTTCGGGGACTCCAAAAAATCACCATAAAAATAATTATTTTTTCAAAAATTCTCCTATATTGTTTTTTTGTAGCCCATTTTGCATTGGAAAAGCATCTGATATTTTCTTCAGTTTCAAAATAAGTGTTTATTGTCCCATCCCAGGTAAAGGGATGCTGTAAAAATCTAAGTGTCATTTTTCAAGGCCATTTTCTCCTAATTTAAGAAACCAGGGATGCCCAGAACACCTAACTTCAAATTGCAATTCCTCAGAGATTAAACGTCGTAAAGCAATGGTTAATATATCATTAGAAAGCTGAGACCAGCCTCGTATTGGTTATGCTAAAACCTCATTTTTGAACTATTGGTCACTGTGACTCATTTTGCTATGCCAGGTCACATATTTGATTGCCTTGCTAGTAAACATGAAAATGTTGATGCTTCCAGCTATAGGTATTATTCAATGCGCCTTCGCCTGAAAATCATGGCTGGGAATTAATGAACTTCTCATAACATGGATGAAAAATAAACCTGCGCCTGATAGTGTTTTAGAATTAGTGTCATGTGGCTGCAAGTCAGGGAAATGCATCAGTGGACGCTGCTCTTGCCATTAAGCAAAGTTGTCTTGCACAGATATGTGCAAGTGTAGTCAGTGCGAAAATGAAAAAAAAAACTGTTTAAGAGACCGAATTGATCATGTCAAAACATGAACATTTAGTGACAGTGATGATAATTAACTTAAGATAACATTTTGATGTGCAGAGTATCTGTTTAATTTTGATTTTCATTGATTTTTACTTTAATAAATAATTGCAAAACTGTTCATGCTGTTTTCCAACCTTTAGCTTCATAGCAGCCCAGATACAGAATTATGTTTTCAACTGATATCTACATGTATGTAATTTGTCCTTTAATCTTATGTGAAATAGGGGATTTACATCTACATGTACATATACAGTTGTCAATATACTGTTGTGGCTAATTGAAAGGGTATGTGGGTTGTTGGTTTATAATGTTTATCTTGGCGGGAAAAAAAGTGGTTCAATGCTATACAAAGTTCAATGCTATACAAAGTCCTACTGATCTCCAATATTTCAAGGGGGGTAGGGGTGGTCTAGAGTGCCGCGCTTCGACCTCTAGCTGGCCAGCCACCTCCGCTTGCGGCTGTGGTTTCGAGCCCTGGTGTGAGCGTATGTGGCATGGAGATAGGGGCGTCTTCTCAACCTCGTAGGTTTCCTCCGGGCACTCCGGTTTCCTCCCACTGCTAAAGACCCCTACGAGCAAGCGAATTATTGAAATTAAATTAAACCATATGTTAGTCCCGAAATGACCTAGTTGTATGGAGTGGGTGTTAAACCCCATTTCTCTCTCTCTCTCCCTATATCTCAAACCTATATTACTACTGTCAAACATATCCCCTGGCTAGGATATGCTACAAATCGACTCTAGCATGCTCCATACAGTAGATAATTACTTAGCAAACATCCACCCACCAACCCTTGCAGGCCTTGAGGTCCCACTAACAAAATAATTATTGGGCTTGTATTCCTTACAAAACCAGCAGCCATCATGTCACCTAAAATTCTACTATCAATTGCAGACTTTTGACAGTAAGGGAGATAACTCCTTTTTTACCGTTAATGGATTTCCAGAATTCTTTACTCGTCCATGCCATTTGTGTTTTTGGCATTTTTGTTTACATCAAAATTTAACCAATAGCATATTCTTTGCAAAGGAAAAGGGCATCCGGTATTTTCGCCAATATTTCATTTTGTGTCACCGTCACAATTGTTAAGTACAAATATAGCATTTACTTGACAATTTTGACAAAATTCATCTGGTCATAAGTCCTGATATTGCGGATTTTTTGCTTGGAACTCTCTGTAATTGTGTTCCTTGTGTCATAAGCTTTCCAAAAATGTTTGTTAATTAGAGAGAACCATGTAGCGGAATTGTGTTTCTAAGCTAGCTAGAAATTTTGGATGCAGGCCTAAAAGTCCACAAACAATTGTGGACGGACGGACGGACGGACGGAGAGATGGACAGGGGCGACGACATAATACGTCCACATGAAAATGTGGGCGTATAAAAACATATATGATCACATAAAACACATAAACAAAATTAAAAAGCAAGAGTAGTGTGCGTCAATCATTCAGTGTAGTGTTTTTGGAAAAGATGTGTTTTGAGGTGTTTTTTGAAGGAGTATAGGGAGGAGGCATTGCGAATGGAAAGAGGGAGAGAGTTCTACAATTGAGGGGCAGCATTAGCGAAGGCACGCTTGCCGTATGTCACTTGGAGGAACGGTCGTGCTGGCTCAATAAGAATTATCCCAGCTGAATTGGGGTGATGTGCTCATTCTTACGGATGCGTGTTATGAGTCGTGCAGCAGAGTTTTGGATAGATTGGAGACGTTTAGTTAGAGAGCTAGGATAGAGATCGTGCAAAAGACTATTACAGTAATCGAGGCGTGAGGTGATGAAACAAGTGATTCAGTGGAGGTGCGGTCTAAAACGTTGCGAATGCGACCAATTTTATGCAGTGCGAAAAACGCTGACTGGCATACTTTAGTAACGTGACTACATAAAAGACCATTTTCATCGAAATAAAACCCTAAATTACGGACAGTAGAACATGGAAGAACTTCCTCATTGCCTATTCGTATATTTTTTAATTTATCGCAAAATCTATACTTAGAATGAAAATGAATAACTTCAGTTTTACCATCATTAAGTACAAGTTTGTTAGCAAGCATCCATGCACGAATATCATCAACACATTTTTCAATTGCAACCTTTGAAGCTTTAGCATTATTACATGTAAAATACAACTGGGTATCATCAGCGTACAACATAAAATCCAAACCATGACGAAGTATAATATCCTCTAAAGGAGTACAGTAAAGTGTGAACAGTGTCAGTAGCGGACCTAAGACACGTCCCTGTGATACACTGAATTAAAGAGGAGCGGATACTGATTTTTGACCATTAACGACAACACACTGAGTTCTATCACGCAAGTATGATTCCATCCACTTTAAGGCCACGCCTTTTATACCAAACCGTTTCTGAAGTCTATCCAATAGAATGCAATGGTCAATAGTGTCAAAAGCAGCTGACAAATCTAACAATACCAGAATAACTTCCGAATGGCCATCTAGGGCTAGCATGACATCATTATGTACTCGGAGTAAGGCATACTCGGTGCTATGGTACTTTCTATCACTGCTGGATGCATAGTGGTTACTTTTGATCTCTGGGTGCTTAATACCTGGCCTATGTATGACTATATTCATAGAGTCAGCACAAATGCTTAATTGTGGTTACTATTCATGAAAACTAGTGATAAATATACGTGTTGTCAGTAGTCGCTTAATCCTGTGAGTACTTACATCGTACGTCAGTATTCCTGTAAATGGTCACTAATTAACATAAAGTGAGTATTTAACTCATTGGGTCTGTTTGCTTAAATATAAGGGCCAATTAAACCCCTCTCTTATACCGATTGCTTGAATATACGGTCCACTGCTTATAAGTGTCATATCCGAGAGACTTAAATTCGCGGTCCTCTTGATGCATTGTTTCCTCGAACCATAATTGTTAAATAAAAAGCCAATCGGCTAACTAAAAGTAATTAATCCAATCAAATATAGTTTTAGCTAACCGATGAACACAAAAAATGCGTACGTCACAACAAAAGTTAGGGGTTATAAGGTCATGAACTCTGTGGTCAAATTCTTTTCACTGGTCGCCATATTGTTTTTTGTTACTTATTATCGCCCTCCGTTTCCTTACAATATCTTCATTATGGAAAGTGATACGGACTCGGAATTCGAAGGGTTTTTACCCGAAGATATTTTGAATGGTGATATCGATATTATTAATGCCGTGGGAAGTGATTTTCCCGATATTTCGAGTGAAGAAGAAGAGGGTCTTGATATAAACAACAGCCAGCGATAACCAGCATGGCGGCCCGTCTTGCAGTATAACGAGTTTGGCAAACAACATTAAATCCAGTGACCAGTCGGTCATTTTTAGGGCGTGAGCATGGGCCAAGAATATATTAGAAAAGGGGAAGAACGAGTTTGATTTATTTAGTTTGTTTATCGGATTAAATTTATACACGTTAATCGCTGATGAAATGAATCGGTACCACGTGTGACGATGCTAAAAATATGAAAATGGAGAAGAATAGGAGAAACGTGACCCCGGAAGAAATTCTAGAATTTTTGGCTCTACGTGTGTTTATGAGTATATCAACGCAGCCAAGAAGTAATATGTATTGGTCGCGAGACTATTATTTCGGTAATTACTTAATAAAACAAAAGTATTGTGAGTGTTGTAAACAAATGTGATAAACAGAACATTGCCATTGAGTTGAACTTTACTCAGTGCTAATCATTTATAATCTGTTGTGAACTTAAATCCCAAATGGCTAAATACACACTGATAATTATTTTAAACCTATAATATAATAATATTATATATATTTGGACTAACTTTTTTTTTTTCAAATTGTTGACTTAAAAACCCTTTGAGGAAGAATTATTGACTTGCCAAAATTTATAACTTTGTAATGTGAATGTTTTTTTACTTATGTTTTTTTTATTAAATAATAACTCTGTTGTTATTTTGTATTATTGATTAAATTTTATACCATTGTAATGCCTGATTTAATATCTGCATTTGATAATATAAACATTTTTTGATTGGAATGATAGTTTTTGTGTTATTTTATATAATCTACTGTATATGAGATTAATGGATAATCCTTTAATTAGCTCCAGGGAGATAAGCTATTGTCTAGTTAATTGGCTCAGGGAGATTAGGGGTAGTTACTTAATTAGGTCTAGGGTTCAATGAGTTAAGGTAACTGGTTAGTATTCCTTACTTGTGTCAGAATGTAAAGATAACGTGACTAATTAAACAAACGTGACGTACGATTCAAGTACTCCCAGGATTAAGCGACTACTGACAACACGTATATTTCTCACCAGTTTCCATGAATAGTAATCATAATTAAGCATTTGTACTGACTTTATGAATATAGTCATACATAGGCCAGGTATTAAGCACCCAGAGATTAAAAGTTACCACTATGCATGTTACCGTGTCGGGCCACTCCAAGATTACTGCGGAAGCTGGTCGCGCCTTTTGCTATTTATTTCACAAAACGATTCAAATGTTGAGACACAGATACATACAGTATTGCCTGTTTGTCAGATATCCAGTGATCCTTTTGATAATAAACAGACCACCATTATTGCTCAATGCTACTGAAGTGGAGGACCCTGTATCAAGGTCTAGGCGGTCTGTGGTGCCAAAATTCAATTTTGCTGTCTGTTGTGTTTTTCAAGGTCTGTAGGCAGGACGGTCCATTACAACAAATATACATATTATGAAAATAATTAAATTTGTGTACTTTTATCCAATCAGTAGGTTAGTTGTTATTTAGTGTGGTATAATAATCACGTCATTTTACAAGGGTAGCAAATTAGGCCTGAGGCCTTTTTCAAATTTGGCCCTTGGCACAGATCGTGCAAATGATTTCGATCATTACTGCAGGAAGAAACCGAAGAACTCGGGGGAAACCTGCCTGATCGGACGGGAGACCGAATATCCCTCTAACTTACAACGATAAAGTTCATGCCCTGAGCTAGGATTGAACCCTCGTTTCATCGGTGAGAAGCCGCCTCTCTATCGCCACTGCCACACAACTTTTATCCAATCAAAAACTTAGTTGTTATTTAGTGCAGAGTAGTGACGCTAGTTTTCTAGGTCAGCAGAAAACACGCCTCATTACAGCTTCCAAACTTGGGAAAGAGCAGTAGCAATCAATTTAACCACCTTTATATTTTGTGTACATATTCGTATCCCTGCAGAGGTAACTTTTGTTTTACAGGTTGTTCGTATACGACCTGCGCTAACTATTCTGAATTTCCCGATTGTTCTGCATGTGCTTGTTATTATTGTTCATAACTCCGTGTTTTCATCTTGGCGTTCCCTGTTGAAAATGGCGCCTTCCGTTCGATAACCTATTATATGTGAATTGTGTGGAGAAATGGCTTCGTGTACACCGCTTCCCCTTGTGAATTTAGAACATTCAACATTCCCGAATGTGCCGATAATTATTGAAGTGTTTGGTTCGTTGTACATCAAACGTCTAATTACAGCCGTGAACGATGTTTACCCTAACCTACATTTGCCATTCGATCTGTGTCAAATATCGTGTTCGGGGTATGGCGGTTTATGTGTCGTGAACGATCGTTTTCAACGACTTTATAAAAATTTTGACCGTTTTTCAAATGCTGACATTGTCTTCATCCACATGGGATCGAATGACTTGTGTGATGTTACGGTCTTACCGGAGTTTTTGGCTAATTCCATTGTGGAATTTGCGTTAGACATTTTGGCAACATACGCTCCCAGATGTGTTATTATATCTCAACTCCTTAAACGTAAATCGGTAGTTGATAATCAGTACAATCAAAGAGTGTATGACACAAATCGCCACTTACAGAACATTCGTGAATCCTTCCCTAACATTTCTTTTTGGAGACATCGGTCTGGCCTTTGCCAGCCAGTCAGCAATGTCTATGCACCAGACGAAATTCATCTATCTGACGACAGAGGTGCTGTGTTTTTCATGAAAAGTATTCGTGATGCGTTGCTGCGACACATGAGATGGTGTCAATTGCTGTTACCCGCTATGCGAGTTTAGTGTCGGTATTTTCCGGATGTGTTTAGTTCAGTGTATCAGACTTTATTTTTCATTTTGGGAAGAAGTACAGATTCACCACTGATGAAAAAGGATTGCCTGGACGAGCTGGCTATTAGAATAGATGTAACCTTTATCACTAACAACTTACTTGCCTGTCACACGGTAAACCAATGGTTAAACCGGCATAAATTACTAACAACTTCTTGTTAATATTCCCACTAGTCTAATGTTAACTTAATCCTTTCCAAAAATTAATGTTTTTACGTAATGATCTTTAGGATCTTTGCTATGTTTTTCCGAAAGGATCTTTTACTGCTATGCTTTCCCGAAAGGATCTTTGTCTTTGTTGCTATGTTTTTTCCGAAAGGATCTTTGCCATGGTTTTCCAAAAGGATCTTTGCCATGTTTTGCCGATAGGATATTGCTATGTTTTTCCGAAAGGATCTTTTGCTACTATGCTTTTCCGAAAGGATCTTTTGCTGCTATGTTTTTCTGAAAGGATCTTTGTCTTGTTGCTATGTTTTTTCCGAAAGGATCTTTGCCATGGTTTTCCATAAGGATCTTTGCCATGTTTTTCCGATAGGATATTGCTATGGTTTTCCGAAAGGATCTTTGCTTGCTTGCAGAAAGGATTTCTGCTATGGTGCCTTTCCAAAGGAATTTTGCTATGCAGTCTTTCCAATAGGAATTTCTCTAATGCTTTCGAAAAAAAATTTGCTATAGGAGTAGGAGCTTTTGCGCGTGACGTATTTCCGGTGTCTAATTTTAGCCTTGACTTTTTGTTTACGTGAAATACATGTACATGGTAAATGCTAGGGAAAAGGGGGTTTCTTCTCCTTTTCTCTTTACAGAAAACATAATTTTGAATGTCACTCCTTTTGTAAGGACTTTACTCCTCGCAAGTTATTCGAATTTACTATGGTTTGTGTAGGACTGGATCTTGCTTGTCGCAAGCAAGTACGCTCTAAGAATAATTAATTCATGTCCACTATGTAATTTGTTGCTGGTTGGAAGCAAATAAATCAATTATATGTTGTTACGGTATCAGCATTAGTTTCATTTTTTCAGAAACATGCCTAAACGAAAAGCCAGTCCATGTCCCTCCAGTGATGCTGAACAACAGGACCCGATTGAGTCCCTTCCGGCCATGACAACAGCGGAGGATCGATTAACTGACATCCTGATGAGGAAACTGGTACAGCATGGTTTGGTGTCGAAAGCCAAAAAAGTCACAGCAACCCCAACCGGCACACCGACTCCCGGCCCAAGTTCAGTTCCTGAACAGACAGAGTCGCTGACAGATCCATCACCACCAACAGACCCATCACCACCGACAAACCAGGATATGTATCAACCCCATGTATCAACAGGGCCGTCTGTATTTTCTATACATGCAGGCTGTTTTCTCCTAAGGCCCTCCCACCACCCATTGTCAGATTCCTGTGTTGGGCTAGTCATTCCTTACTGTTCCAGTGGGAATGCATTTGGCAGAATTGGGGGCTCTAATTTAGCCCAACATGAGTATTGTGGTGGGGTCAGGGAATATAATTATTGTGACCTTTATTATGTGTATTCTTAAATAATTATTGGTGTTTTCTTATGATGTGTGTTTTTATATAATTATTGTGATTATGTGTATTTTATATAATTAATATTTTAGTTAATAATGTTTTCTAGTCATTGTGTTTTTATATGATTATTGTGATTATGTGTATTTTATATAATTAATCATTTAGTTAATGTTTTCTAGTCATTTATTATGCTCCCATTAATAAATGACATTTTACACTTTATCAATTGTTGAGTTCAGTTATTGGGTGAGGGACACAAATAATCGATGACCGCTGTTACAACAGTAAACAGTAGAACTAGCATCACCTATTATTTAGACATGCCAAGACAGAAAAAAACAACTGCATGACCATTAATCTAGTTGTATTTGAGTGTCCCTAAATAGCTGACACTCATTAATTACTTGCGTATCTAATATACTAGCATTTAGATTGCTCAACCCTCTGTGTAACCTAAGCAAAAAATATCTCATCCCAGAGGCGTGATAGACAGGTAGTCAATTGCCTACCCTGCTCTTAATAATGCAAAAGCAAACGAAACTGGAAAAATGTTGATAATACAATTACCAGGGTAGAAGGAGGGGGGGGGCTAAGTGTCCCCTCTTTCGAAAATGTGCTTTCCAATTCCGACAGAGTTACCTTAAATACTCAAGGAAATACCAACCCTAATGAAAACATTGTGCCCTGTTTTATACCGCTGTCTCTTGTTTGAAACCAAATCCAGAGATACTACAGAATATATCCGTTTTTCATTGATGATGTAAAGGCCCAATACAAACTTAATCAGACCCTGATTTCCGCGGATGACTTCCAGAATAGATTTCACAGCCAGATTAATGCATGAATTTCCATAATATTCAGAATCAACTAATTTGTCTTAGTTTTATTTATCTATCTAAATGAAGTTAGGAAAATTGAAACAATAGCGGCAGGAACAATTTTTGTCGGTTAGCATACTCAAGCCCAAAAAGTAAATATCTTGGCGTGGCTTAAAGTGTATCCGGATCATCTTCTTTTTTCTTACTTGGTGTTGTCAGTCTAATATCAATATTACCCCCTACCCTCATTAGGGAACATAATCGAATGAATCTTGACAGGTAACCTTTGTAAGGAATACCAGTCCTTTTTGATGCTTGGCATGTTCTGATCCTTAGGACTTAATCATAATCCCTCAAAGTGTCAACGTGTGGTGTGTAATGGCTTCTACCATTTGCAACAGAACTATCTTTGGTATGGCTACCCTTATTCAGAGGCCTTAGGATACCCTTAGCTCATTGTATAACTTAGTCTTACACCAAGTTTTACTCTTGCTTTAAATTATCTGCCATTTAAATCTCCACCCATAATTGAACTCAGGCCAGGGATCTTAATCGACACAATATTTTTGGCCACCAATACCCGTTAACCTTTGTCATTTTCGGAATGACGATGGGCAGTTCATTATCAAATGGTTAACTGCATATCTGACAAACAGGCGATACTATATCCATCTCTGTCTCAAGATTTGAAACAGTTTGAGACATGAATTCGCAACGTGTTTCAATAGGTTTGGCCATCTTTGCTCAATTTTTGAGATTGGTGACTGAAATCGGACAAACGCACAATGCTGTGTCTACAGTGGGCTAATAGTGGCCTCTTTCGCCATGCCTGCTACGTTGCTTCCGTAGTGAGCATGGTTAGCCAAAGCGTCTAAATGAAATTTAGTTGATGCATGATGAATGGCATCCTATTAGATCTGAGGCAGACTCAACTACTTTTATTCTTAATCCCTGAATCTCCAATTTCCACATATTTTGAGCAAGGGAAACCAGTTAATTACCAAGATGAACAAATGTGTCGGAAATATAGTCAGCTGCCTCCAAAACGTTTATTTTGACACCAAATGTGGTCATTTTGTAAAATTCTAATTTTCCGGCCAAAACTGACCGCCATTTGGGATCCTTTCCCAATATTGAAATGAGTCATACGAATGTGACATCATCTATATAAATGCCCTTTATTAACACCCGTTGTCAGATAGATACCAATACTACTTATGCCGCATTTTATATATGAGCGATACATTGGTAGCCAAGCACAAATATCCAAAAGGAAAAGGTCACCAAGACAAAATTTTGATCAATATGGCGGCCATCTTGGATATAGCATCATTGTGACGTCACAAGGGCATAATGACATCATTTTTGGATTTATTGGGGTCGACCTCCTATATGTCTGTAATATATTTATAGGCCCAAAAGTCGATAGTTAACGAGATATCTGACAATTAGCAGCACATGGGGGGCCATTTTGTATTTATGCTAATTAGATGGTCAAAAACCTCAAATTTCAGCTTGGGAACATGGATATTCGTATTCAGCACAGCAAAATCATTAAGAAGAGTTATGTTCCCCACTTTTAATAAAAAATGCTCCTTGATTTTTAAGCAAGGCCTTTTTCCAGAAATTTAACCAGTCTATTTATTGAAATGATTATTAAACAACAAATAGGGGGGACAACATAATTAATACATCCATGTGGGCACGAAAAAACTGCAGCCTCTATTGTTTCCACAGGGGGACTCTGTGACCCCAATATTGACATTAATATCTGTAAAACCTGTTGTCTCTATAACGTTCACAAGCTTAACGACGTGAGGTTGGGGTAGTATGTGTTACTCTGGAACAGAATATCTCAGAAGCTGCATATAGATAAGGTTTGAACTCTCATAACCAGTGCTGGATTAACCATAAGGCAAAATAGGCACGTGCCTTTGGGCCAGCCAAAAATCCAGGCCACAAAATAATGAAGTAATTTTTTTTTTGTTGATAATTATCAGGCGGTGACATAAATGCTTGCCTTTATTTTTATGTAAATAAATTGCACCCTCCTTCATCTACGTGTTTTTTCCTTAAAAGCTTTCTATACTCTGACAAAGGGTTGACATGGTGTTTCGTTCCTTTACATACATGAGGTTTATTTACATTTGTTGTGGGAAAGAATATCGTAAGTAATTTCATATTTTTTTAAAACTTTTCGTTGATTTCACAATTGACATCAGGTGTATTTCACATAATTATAAACATGCATAGACCAACATAACGAGTGAAACATTGTTGAAAACAAGGTGTAAATTCTGATGGCGGTACTTTGGAAAGACAATCCCCATCCTGGTCAGCCGTTCTGAATCTCTATTCAGTAGTAGAAGTGCGAGTAATATTTCTAGTGTTAAATACTTTGATTAATGATTATGAACAGTGATTACGTTGAGAATGTTGTGAAAAAAATGGCCTGTAGTGTCATATTGGGTTGCATTCAACTCACATTGTGGTCCGCATCCTGATATGACTACAAAAGTTGTCTCCCTTGACAGGAAGAGAGGTAAAGGATTATGGGATATATGAGTTAGCCTAGCCATGCTATATTACTGTGGTAACACCATCCTCTTGGTCTCGTGCAGCCCTGAGTAACTAGTTGCAAAAAGACTAAAGAAGCAGCTTGCAGTCCACCCTCCAGAGGTCAGGCCAGGATAGGGGCAATTTGCAGTTCTGTTTTCTGTTTGAAGATCGTAGCCTTATTAATATCAATGTCGAGACGTAAAGGTGGTTGGGAGTGAGCAAAGGATAAAAAGAAACGTCATGAAGCTGAAGAGCTCAAGAAGACACATAAACTGACTGCATTTTTCTCAGTTGAGGAGAAGGATGCTACTAGTGCTACTGATACTGATGATTCGCCTTCAATATTTCAGGTGGACAGAGGTGGTGCTACTGCTACTGATGATCCCTTCTTCTTGGAAGAGGCGCCTGTTGAATCTGGACTAGCTGTCACTGTAGAAGGTAAGACTGACACTGCTTTAGTAACCATTCCAAATGATGTTGGGCTATTTGGTGACATAACAGACCACTTACGCGAGATGTGCATCGGGACTAGGTACAAGCCATTTTTGAAACCTGGCAGACAGTTATCCAGAAACAAAGCGTGATTACTCTGGAGTGAATCGTTTCTTTAATTCCAGTGCCTTCAAATGTGTTTTACCAAATGGAGAGGAAGCTAGTCGCGACTGGCTTGTGTATTCTCCAGCAAAAGCCTGTGTTTTCTGGTTCCCTTGCATTCTGTTTTCCTCTGACCGTATACAGTTTTCTGGCCCAGGATTTACAGATTGGAAGAATATGACCAAGTACTTAAAAGCACATGAAAGCAGCCCAAAGCATGTCAAATCAGTTATGGCATTATGTCAGCGGAGTGTTGCTACTGGGAAAGAAGATGAGCTGGAAAGATGGAGCAGCGCAACTACTGGAAAGATGTTCTGACACGTTGTGTTGCGACACTTACCTTTCAAATTTATTTATCTTTAATGGCTACGAACTGCTCAGGGGAACGCTCTTTTTCGCAACTAAAAAGAATTAAAGATGTTATACGATCAATGATGGGTCAAACGCGTCTTGGTATACTGGCACTTCTCTGCATTGAAAGTGATTTACTTCCTAAAATTGACTTTAAAAAACTAACTGGCGAATTTGCAGTCATAAAAGCATGCAAAGTCATAATCTAATCTGAATTTGTTTGTAATAAATTTTCTGTTGCTAAATTTAACTTAATTTCCTTTGTCAATGAACCCAACATATCTGTATTTTCAGGCCACCTATTAAAATGTGCCTTAGGGCCAACTGAGCCTTAATCCGGCACTGCTCATAACCCAAATATTTTCTGAAAAGGGAATATATAAACATCCATCAGATATCCGTCTCAAAGAGCACCAGTCCAAAGGCACCACCAATGACTTAATACCCTTAATATCAATAGCAATCAAAAGAAAACTAGAAGGATAATGGAGGGAGTACAAATAAAGAGACATCAACCAGAATTATATATCCCCGGAGCCTATGATGAATTAATAAAAACAGACCAAAACTTCTTAGTGCCTTTTACTTAGTTCAAGCAGTACAGTTCAATGTATTGTTACAATTATATGCAACACAGTTATTATAGTACTTATAATTTATAACAACAATATGATATTCATCAGTTTCTCTGTAACCTGTTAACACATAAATATTAGCATACAGTTTCACGGCAAAAATATTATATTCACTAGAGTTAATTAAATGGCTTCGCCTTTAATCTATTGTTGTCCCTTTCTTAGATGTACGAGTAATAAATGACGAAACCAAACTTGAGACAAATCTTTTTTCTAAAGAGACGGATAGTCACCATTATCTTCCACCATCCAGCTGTCATCCAGGTCACATTTTCAACTCTATTCCATACAGTGGAGCGATTAGAATAAAAAGAATATGTAGCAAACCAGATTGGACAGACATCAACCTCAAGAAATTTTCAAAATACCTTAAAAACAGTGGCTATAAAAAGAAAACGATCAACAAAGCTTTCCATAAAATTCAAAACAAAACTCGATAAGAACTCCTCCAATACAAAACCAAAAAGAAAGACACTAAGGATAAAATTATACCATGGACTACAACGTATGATCCCCGCCAACCAAATTTACGTGTAATGGCCACCGACCACACCCTCCTTCAAACTAGCTCCAGGATGAAAAAAGTAATAGAGAACAGCAAGATAATTATAGCCGAAAGACGAAATAAGACAATTGGAGATATTTTGAGAGCCAACAAGTTGCGGATGAATAAAACTTATACTAATATTGAATCTTGGGGATGTAAGCTGTGCCATAAACCAAGGTGTAAAACCTGCGCAGTTCTTGAACAGACTGATAAGATAAAAAACAAAGACTCTCAAACATTTCAAATCAGACATTCTACTAATTGTCAAAGCAAATTTTTTAGTTATTGTTTAACATGTAAAATTTGCCGAATCAAATGTCGGACAAACTATTACCCCATTTAGCACCAGATTGAACAGTCACAGATCCAATATCAAATTGCAAAAAGCAGGTAAAGCCCCACATGTTGCCCCCCATTTTAACATACCCAACCATTCTCCAGCAAGTAAATAATGAAGATCGGAAACAACTGAATATTGCGGAATCTCTATGGATGCATAGACTGAACGCTGTGTGGCCTAATGGTCTGAATGAACATAACCCAGATACTATAAAAAACTTATCCAAATAATTATAATCCTACTTTTGAAACTTTCTTCTGTACATAACAATCTCCCATCTTTCTTACCGCCTGCTTTACTTATTTTATTTTATTTTTTTTAGAATCTACAATTTTTAATACCTGATTAAATTTAATGATAATTATTTATAATAGGCGTTTTATTGCGAAACTAACTTCATTTTCCTTGTTGCTAACTATGACATCATAGGTCTTTGATTTTGTTTATCTACGTAACTAAGGATTTTTGTGATGTCATTGAGTTTATTACTTGCCTTTCAGTTAGTATTTGTATTACCCTGATGTGTTATATTTACCTACGAAACGTTGGATTAAAATAATGATGGTTTTAGAAGCAGCCGTTTTATAATTTTTTGAACACTATTGTTCCTGCCATATGTATCTAGTTCCAGAACTGAGATCACCATTGACATCTTCATGATTGGTTTTTGTGTACAACTTTTTATATTCGGATATTTCACATGAAAATGTGGACGTATAAAAATAATTGCTTATTTACCGTAGGTTAGACATGGCAACGCCCTTAAGGCAACTATTTTAGTGTTATGTTGTGCACAGACGACCTTGACATCAACAGAAAGCAAGAATACATCTCGCCAAAAGTCCTTGACATTGATAACATTTGACATGTCAAAGTAACCCCCAAAATGAAATTCAGACTTGGAAAACAATTGTAATAAAGTGTTTAGTAACGGTTGTGGCCTCCTCTATCGTCTCGTACTGCCACACAACGTCTTCTCATGAATCTCAGAACATTAGTAAACACTACCAGATGAAGACGGCGCCATTGCTTAACAAGAGCATGTTGGAGATCCTGCAACGCCAGTGGCAGTGGTGGATTCACTTGCTGACGAACACATCAATGAAATGATTTTCAACGTACTACTATTATGCACCTCACATGGGCTAATGGAAGACGGGCATACGCCATACAGTGTGCTATGAGGGGAAATTTTGCCCAAGCAGTGGTGCTACGGCCTACTCTTATATTGAATTCCAACTGCCAATGTATCTTTTCTGTGCACTACAATGTGTATACGGGACCTCTGTTTTTCGTACCATCCGAACGACTATGCAGCTGTCCTTGTCAGGCCCTCCTTCTGCATCACTGACAAGGGGAAATCAGGTCAATAAATCGAGATGAACTTTCTCGGCCAATGCAGGGATCGAGCACCTGACCTCCAGGCTAGCAAACCAGCGCGTTATCCACTAAGCCACCGTAATCCCCTGCTGACGAACACGTCGACCCAGTTCGTCCCAGATGTGTTCAATAGGATTAAGGTCGGGGCTAAGCGCTGGCCAATCCTTGGCTTGGACACCAGCATTTCTTAAAAAATTCTGGGTAGCAATTGCTGTATGGGGTCGAGCATTATCTTGTTGAAAAGTTAGTCCAGGCCCATGTCTGCACAAACGGAAGAAGAACAGGTTGCAAAATCTGACCCATTTACTCAACAGCATTTAAGTTCCCTTGGACAACAACAAGAGGAGAACATCCATGTGCACAAAAAGAACCCCAAACAATGCCGCTGCCGCCAACAAATTGGTCAACTTCTCTGACACATACTTGAGCGTAACATTTACCTCGTCTGCGGTACACTCGGACCCTGCCATCGACAAATCTCAAAGTGAATTGAGATTCGTCACTAAAGACAACTGAATTCCGCTGTCTTTGAGTAAATCTTATGTGATTTGTGGCCCACACAAGTGGGTTCCGGCGATGAAGAGGTGTCAATATTGGTCCATTATAGGGCCTTGGAGCTCGAAGACCAGCAGTCTGGAAGCGATTTCAAACAGTTTGTGTAGTTACCCTTCCACCAAACATCTCTCTACTTGTGGAGGTTGCAGTGACAAATTTGTTTCTAAGATGACGTAATCGTATTGCTTGATTTTCCTGGAGTGAGGAGCTGGCTTTTTTTTGCACGTATCCAGTGAATGGCCATTTTGCTCAGTAATCCCAGCCAGAATTTGGCTATTTTTTAAAATTGGGTTAAAGTTTTAAATTTTTGTTTCGAACTGAAATAAATTAACTATTAGTCAAATCCCCACGCTAAAAACATTAGCAGAATTCATTGTGTATATCTGAAATAGACCCGACCGGAGCACAAAATAGTGCCAATAGTGCAGCCCCCTTGTGTGTCAAATGTCCGTTTAAACTTGCTTATACTATAGGCCTTTCTCACGCGTCGGCCATTTTACATCGAAAACGAGGCTCGGTATACATAGCCCAGGAAATCGTGACGTATCATTTGTTTACTTTTTTGTAGCAGACGCCTTTTTTATGAACAAGAAAGAAGTCTTCTTTTACTTTTATTACTTGTCTAAATATTATTATTTCGGTAACCGAAACACGTAAGACTACAAAATGATCAGTTGCGGTCCCTCGCTACCACAGTGGACCCTTAGTCTAAAGTCATTACCAGCTTTAAAAGAAAGAGATATAGAACTGTGGTCTAATCAAAGCCGAAATACCAAAAGCCGTTCACACCAAGGGCTACGGCAATTTTGCCGAGTCGTATGTACATGATGTTGAAGGTAATTTATTTTAATTGTTTATTTCATTAATAATAAAATTCTCGGCAAATGTGAGCAATTGTTTAATACCCAACCATGATAAAAACACGGGAAGAGGGGGAATTCCCTTCGTTCGACGCTATTAATTTCTCGTTACTATAAATAAAACTGTCGTTTGACAGGTCACGGTCATCTCAAGCGGATTCCAAGGTATTTTGGCGTAGGCTAGAGTAGCCTATTCCTATACCCTAAAGGATAGGCTGTGCAGCACAATTTTAATTTGTTATTGTTATAATAATAATAGGCCTATTATTATAGTCTCTTGTGTTGTTATAGATTTTGAAGTGGAAGCATAGAATGGAAATAATGAAAATCATAATTATTAAACAGACAAATGTTATCTTCAAATCCCTCTTAATAAAGCATTTTAAATTTTTAACATTTGTTTCATTTCAGTTCGTACAGCAATTGATGGATGTTGTGTTAGAGCGAAATGCTTCAAGTCTATGAAAAAGAATGATCCACCCAATTCTTTAAATTTAAAATTATCAGATTGTTTATGTTCATGTAAAGCTGGGGAGGGGGACTGTAATCACATTTTAGGTTTGCTTTATCTTTTACATCATTACTGCAAATGTGGATATAAAACTGTGCCTATACTTCAATCTAAGACATCTCTAAAACAAATTTGGCATATTCCTGCAAGAACAAATGGTATTACACCAAAAAAAGTACAGGACATTAACTTTCAAAAGATTTCTTTATCAAAATCAGTTGAGGGATCACCTCAAGCAAAACGTTTTCGACTTGATGGTGTCAAATCTTCGTTTTATAATCCAGTTGAAACTCCATTACCATGTTTTCAGTTTATTAATTTGTTGTCGCATAATTTAGATTCTGTCAACTCTGGCGCTCAGTTTAGAGCAATTCTGTCAAATACAAATATTGAATGTATGGATATGGTTAATTGTAGTTTAGGTCCAGTACCTAAAGGATGTGTTTTATCTTATCAACAGCCTATACTAGACAGCGAAAACACATTGGATATTTTAAATAACCATCCAAATGTTACTGATTTTCCCCCCTTTAAATTGCCTAAGTTAAATTCTTGTGTTTCTTTTGTATTAACTCATAGCCAACAAGATGTTTTTGATGGGCTTTTTGTTTCTGAATCAGATTCTTTACATATTGAAAAAACTACACGTGACCAATCATCGAACAGCATGTGGCACAAATTCAGGTGTAACCGCTTAACGTCTTCTATTTTTAAGCGTATAGTTTCTAGGCAGGGTGATTTTTTAAAACTGGCAGAGTCTTAAGCTAGTAAAAACATAGGTTGCCAGGCAACGAAACATACGCCCACAGCAGCTATTTCGTCCGGGCAGTCAACAAGAGTTGTCGCATATTTTACTTTTTTCGGTAATAAAACATATAATACACTAAAATCTTATTAAAAGTAACAACTCATTATGTAATTATCAGAAAATCATTGGAATTTGTTTGGCTTTGATGAAGTTCTCCTCCATGCTGTTCAAGTTATCTAAATTCATTGAAACTCAATATACTTGTTCGTCTCATGACCTTCAACACTGTGTATAAATTTAAAGTCAATCGGATATTAACTTTAGCCTCTAGAGCGTCCACAAAATTTTGTAAGTGATCAAGGGCCATAACTCTGACAGTAATTATTGGAAATTGCTGAAAATCAATAGGCTTCTTCGTCTCATGACCTTAAACACTGTGTATAAATTTAAAGTCAATGAGTTATTAACTTTAGTCTCTAGAGCGTCCACAGGATTTTTTGAAGTGATCAAGGACCATAACTCTGACAGTTATTATCAAAAATCGATGAAAATCAATAGGATTCTCCGTCTCATGACCTTTAACACTGTGTAAAAATTTAAAGTCAATCGGGTATTAACTTTGGCCTCTAGAGCGTCCACAAGATTTTTTTAAGTGATCAAGGGCCACAACTCCGACAGTAATTATTAAAAATTGCTGAAAATCAATAGGCTTCTTCATTTTATGACCTTAAACACTGTGTATAAATTTAAAGTCAATCAGTTATTAACTTTAGCCTCTAGAGCGTCCACAAGATTTTTTGAAGTGATCAAGGGCCATAATTCTGACAGTTATTATCGGAAATCCATAAAAATCAATAGGCTTCTTCGTCTCATGACCTTAAACACTGCGTAAAAATTTAAAGTCAATCGGGTATTAACTTTGGCCTCTAGAGCGTCCACAAGATTTTTTAAAGTGATCAAGGGCCATAACTCTGACAGTTATTATCTGAAATCGCTGAAAATCAATAGGCTTCTTCGTCTCATGACCTTAAACACTGTGTATAAATTTAAAGTCAATCGGATATTAACTATGGCCTCTAGAGCGTCCACAAGATTTTTTTAAGTGATCAAGGGCCACAACTCCGACAGTAATTATTGAAAATTGCTGAAAATCAATAGGCTTCTTCATTTTATGACCTTAAACACTGTGTATAAATTTAAAGTCAATCAGTTATTAACTTTAGCCTCTAGAGCGTCCACAAGATTTTTTGAAGTGATCAAGGGCCATAATTCTGACAGTTATTATCGGAAATCCATAAAAATCAATAGGCTTCTTCGTCTCATGACCTTAAACACTGCGTAAAAATTTAAAGTCAATCGGGTATTAACTTTGGCCTCTAGAGCGTCCACAAGATTTTTTAAAGTGATCAAGGGCCATAACTCTGACAGTTATTATCTGAAATCGCTGAAAATCAATAGGCTTCTTCGTCTCATGACCTTAAACACTGTGTATAAATTTAAAGTCAATCGGATATTAACTATGGCCTCTAGAGCGTCCACAAGCAATTGTGGACGCCAGACCGCCGGACGGACGGGCGGACGGGGGCGACGGCAATATACGACCACATTTCAATGTGGGCGTATAAAAAGTATAACCACCGCTGCAATGCAGTATGGCATTGACCATGAGGGTGAAGCAGCATCTAAATATGCTGGCCTTTCAGGAAATAATGTGTATGGTTGTGGACTTGTAATAAACCCAAGCTGTCCCCATCTTGGTTCTTCACCAGATCGTAAAGTTTATGACATCACTGCAAATCCAAAATATGGACTACTCGAAATAAAATGTCCAACCTCTGTATCTATATATGATGTTAAATATTTAAAATTACATGGTGATCAGTCATATAAACTTAAAGAGACACATGATTATTATTATCAAGTTCTAGGTCAAATGGCACTTACTGGGTTGTTATGGTGTGATTTTTATGTAATGTGTAAAGATGACTTTCATTTAGAGAGAATTTATTTTAATCAAAACAAGTGGAATCAAATAAAAGAAAAATTGGACTTGTTTTATTTTGAGCATTATCTTACATATATAAGTAAATAACTTGTAACAAGGTTGTGATGTATAAACTTAATAATTAATTATATGTACAATATGATGACTAGATTAAAACATATGTATAAGCTGTACAATATGATGACTAGAACTAGATTAAAAACATATTTATAAGCTGTTACAAATAATGTACATGCATCATCATTTATGTACAATTTCACTAGAATTATTTATACATGTATCTAAATTGATTCTTATTTGTTAGATGTGAATAGAGTGACAGATAATTAATTGAATTTATTAAAAGGTCTATCTAAATCATCATTCATTAGGTCATATTTTTTTATTTTTAAATATGAAATGAAATGAGGTTTCACATCCTACAATTCAGCTCCAGATGGGATAAAAATGTGGGCATACACTGTACGTTGTGCTATCTGTGAAATTTTAACCTCACAGCGGCACTATGGCCTACTCTTACACCGAAATGAAACTGTCAAGGGTTCTTTTAGGTGCACCCCCCCCCCCATGGCCTACTCTTATATCAGCTAACTAGAAAAACATATCCATAATATCATTAGGACTAAATAGTATTGTAACAAGCTAGTTAAGAGACCCTTTACAATCCAAGAAGACATCCAATAATACTTAAAGTTAAATTGCTTTTAATTTTATTTATAAAACATATATCTACTTATGATTATGTATTAACAATATTATATTATAATTATATTATACATTCAAATTATTCATTGTATTCCCTAGAAATGTAAAATCTGAAGTCTATGTTATAGATCTGGTAAATATTTTTACACGACAGTAAAATTATCCTTATAATAACATACTTTATTTATAATAAACATATAAATGTTATTGTTGACATTATATTACTGTTGTTCGCATAATACATAATTATTAATATTTTACGACAAATAAACATACAAATGTTTAAGTCAATTACATGTCTTGTTATTACTTAATCTCAAAATAATTTTCCATGAAAATTTGTTAATAAGCAACAAACAGTCCAAATTTGGTCTATTAAACCCGCTATGGTAAGAGGAATTACAGAATCAAAAATATGGTACTCCTTACAACGCCTTATTGCCCTTTCTACATGTATTCTCATCGAGCTATTTCCTGAGTTTCCTTAACTTGTTCTTTTGTGAATTGATCCATTTGTCTTAAAAAAGGTGGAATGACAATCTTAGCTCCCTTAGGAGTCAACAAATCCTGAATTAAAAAACCTTTATCAACCATGACATCGTCCCCAACATCTAAAAGATGAATAATCCCAGATAATCGTGTTATTTCTTTATCTGAAATACTGCCCGTGTACAAAGAACTTATAAAACTAATCATACCATTAGGTGTTATTCCTAAAAGGCCCTTCATTGTTGTAGGACTCTTGTGGTTTGGCGTTCTACTTTTCTATATATACCAACAGGGATAATATTAAAAATGGCCTTACAGTACACTTTGCAGATGGGTTGGACAGCGGTTTTACGATGGTACAACCTTTTTTTAGTGCTGCTTACCAAGGATTCTTTTATGTGCATGCCAATGTTAACATGGGCCTCAGTTTTACATTCCATCCGAACAGATATACACTGTCAAGAGGAAACTACCCCATAAAATATTGAACCAAACCGGGAGGGACCAGAGACTTGGTTAGTGAGCAAACTATATAAGGGGTGGGGGGTGGGGGTAGTTTTTTAACAACTACATACAAATACATAGATGTAGGCCTATTATTAAAGGGAACGAAATCGACTAACAAGCTCAAATATTTATATATGATTCCTAATCCTGTACCTGTAATTATTAAATGGTAATCTTTGTTTGGGTGCAGGTCTTTCCTCATGACATGTTGTCCAATTAAAAAGAGACGGAACAGAACCATTCTTTAGTCTTCTCATTCCAGAGAGTGTCTTTTTAAAGTCATTTGAACTGAAATGTAGACAACAAACATGGGTAGCTTCTGTAATCTAAAAAAAATAAATTAAATAATTAGGTAGGACATTTTTGTAACAAACATTAGGCCTATACTATAAGCCTATGAAAAGATATAAGTAGGGGTGATGATTTTCCGTTTCAGAAAATTGCAAATTCCGTTTTAAATATTTTAAATTCCGTTATATTCCGTTTCAGAGCTAACCATATTCCGTTTTTTCTCGATAAAATGCTATTTCATGAATAAATGAAAAAAAAAACATCTCAAAATATAAAACTGGCCATTTTAAACTAATGATTACAAATTATAAATTGTGAATGACTTTTATTTTTAATTTTCAATGACTAGTTGTTTTTCTACTTTAACACATTACGTCATCTTTTTGCCGGTCACTCGCTGACTTTGTAGCTTGATGCTTTTTTGAATTAATATGGTCCTTAATCGTATCAACTCGTCGGAAATCAACGCTGTGACTACAAAAACGGCATAACATGATTTCGCCGTCTTCATAAAAGTCTGCAGGGAACTGCCGCGCCCTATTTACGGCAGACAGGCCTACAACCTTGTGGGCTCGTTTCATTTTTTTAGCAGACGGCGCAATTATGAGTTCCCTCGTCTGCTTGTTGTAGTCGCGATATATCCAGACAGGCTTCGTAGTTTCTACGGGAATAAAGGCTGGATTCACTAGACTACGATATTTGTGATATCACGTGGAACTTACAGCGGCAAAACAAGAACCACGAGTCCGGCAGTAAAAAAGAAGTAAATGAAACGATTTCTACTTTTATAAATAGACTATGTAAATTAAAACATAAGATATAGATTACATTATTAAATTCAACTACAGAGTAATTATACTATTAGGGATAAATGGAAGACAGGTTTTTATTTCGGTAAATTTATGATTCCAAAATGATAAAATGAAAGTAGCCTTACCAAATATTAAAATAGTATTAGTAATATAAAACCACGCGATATCGTTCAATATTTTCAATTTTTTCGTGAAAAGAAAGATGAAATACCTGGAGAAATATAAAGTTTTGTTAAGATTTTGTTTTAATCAGAAAAAATCGGCTTTTCCGTATTTTTCCGTGTGAGATTTCAAATTCCGTTTCGAGTGCTGAATTCCGCGGAAAATCATCAACCCTATATAAGGCCTATAGGCCCTACAATACATACAGTGTTACGGTACTTAATTATGCCGAGTTATAGCAAAAAAAGTTTAACAAATATAGCCCAAGCCTAGGCCTACATTAATAATAACAATGATGATGATAATTTCATTTTGAAAATGCCAATAAAAAATTAGACATATTATAGAACTAAATAATAAAGTATTTATTTTGGAATATTTATTTGACTGTGCGTACAACGATCGGCATGTATGTTGACATTCGATGATTCTCGTAATGGTAGGTCATGAAATTAAAGATAGTAAGCTGGCACTGCCAGGCAGTATACGCCCACATTTTCGAGAGATGGTTAGAGAACAAGCAAAACCGAAAGTGATTTTTCCTACAATCAAAGGCTATAATTCATTAAATTACAATTTGATATGCGCAAATATCGAAAAGAATCAAGATCTTTAGGTTATAAACATGCATTTCAAGTTTCATCAAAATCGAATCAAAATTGTGACCTATAGTGGGTCCACAACCTTGATATACCATATTTTAACACTATTAGAGTACAAACAGCGGCCATTTTGTCTGGCAATTATGGTCCGATTTCCCTGAAATTCAAACTCAACCTTCGGTATGGTATAATGGTGATAGAGTCAAGCTTTTTTTTCAATCGGATAATAATCATAACCTCCAGAGGGACCATAGGCGATTTTTCGGGCAATCAGGGGCCATAATTCAGAAAGCTACGATATGATATGCGCAAATAACGAAAGGGACCAAGATCTTTGGGTTATAACCATGCATTTAAGTTTTATCAAAATTGAATCAAAATTGTGACCTATACTGAGTCCACAAATATCGAAAGGAACCAAGATCTTTGGGATATAAACATGCATGTCAAGTTTCATCAAAATCGGTTCAAAATTGTGACCTCTATAGGGTCCACAAGCTAAAAACGTGATTTTTCGTACAATCAGGGGCCATAATCCATGAAGTTTTGATCCGATACGTGCCAATATCGAAAGCAGCCGAGATCTTCTGGGGATAAACCTATATTTCAAGTTTCGTCGAAATCGGGTAAGAATTGTGACCTGTAGAGAGTCCACAAACAATTGTGGACGGACGGATGTTCGGACGGACAGGGGCGACGACACAATACGTCCACATGAAAATGTGGGCGTATAAAAATGCAGGACTTACTTTGAACAAAGCATTCTCATCTCTTCTTATTTTAACAATCCATTCTCTCCGTAGCTTTTCGTCTTTCGGTATGTTGTGAAAGGACAGCTTCTTGTCAATGTCGTACTGAGAATCGCTTGTACACAACGGGACACAACAGTGAAGTGCCATTGTTTACATTGACGACGTCTGCATCCTGATGCGGCGGGTTTTTATACAGAGCCTCGTTTTCGAATTTAGCGTGAGAAAGGTCTATTCTGTTAAAATCCTATTTTCTTCCGGGGATTATTATTCAATCTCGAGTTGTGTCCGTGTTATTGCACATACAACCCTGATACGACGCATGTTATCTGTTCGTCGATGTCATTGTACTTTTGTTTGATTGTTTACAAACTGACTTCAGTGTGTTGACCTCCCGACCTGTGACGTTTAGATAACGTCATGTTGATATCATGGCTGTTCACTGTGTCAGAGTCACTTCTCTGCAGGTAGGGTGAGTCTGTCGTTCAGATTGCAGTAGTTCCAGTTTGAACCACTCTCATCTTAAGATTAATTATTGTCAGGTGTGAACAATTAAAGGCTCTTGCAACAGTGACTACAGACTGACCAGCATAGAGCCTACCTATAACGTTCTACATTTGAAACGTGCATCATTTTCTAACAAAGATGAAAATAACAATTTTAATTTGTTTTTCCAGTTCATGTTACGTGTGTGTATTCAGTTTAAGCAAAATCTAATAGAAAATGTTTTTCATACTGACGGACATACACTTATATACCATGAATATATTTCCAATAAATATGTCATGAAATTAACACTAACTAATGAACACATGTTATCCTTTTAAGTCTACACTAAACTCAGGATATTGTAAACAATATGATTTTACTTACTGAGGTTTTAAGTTTCTGGAATAAAACTGGAATGACTTGACAATATATATCATCACTGTTACAGCATGCAGGAAGACAGGATAAACTTTTAATTAAAGCAACCTGTAACCTCCAATCATTGGATTCAAAAACAACTATTTCTGCTGATAAAATACCTGGTATAATCTCAGATAAAGCATTCATCTAAAATAAATACATATATATATTAAGACATGCTTTATCAAGACTACTCTATTTTACTACTGTTTTAAAATATCTATTTTACTACAATAAAGTTTAATATAAGTATTGCTCTCAAATAACCATTTTTTATTGACACATATAAGAATAAATAAATTACCTTTGCACTTATGCCACTTTCAGTGCCACGTTACCCTTAAACTCATATCACTTTCAGAGAGAGAGAGAGAAATGGGGTTTAACGTCCACTCCACACAAACCAGGTCATTTTGGGACTAACGTATGGTTTTCAATTTTTATTTCAATAATTCGCTTGCGCGTAGGGGTCTTTCGCAGTGTGAGGAAACCGGAGTGCCTGGAGGAAACCCAGGAGGTTGAGAAGGCGCCCCTATCTCCATGTCACATACGCTCACACTAAGGTCGAAACCACAAACGCAAACCAGAGGTGACCGACCAGCCAGAGGTCCAAGCGCGGCACTCTAGACTACTAGGCCGTTCCAACCCCCTATATCACTTTCAGTACCAATTGAACCAATAAACAAATTTCCACATAAACATTGCACACATCAAATACAAAGGAAGCAAAATCAACCAAATCCAGTAATATCAATTCATTTTATACATTTAAGACAAAATTACATTACTTCCAGTGATCGTCAAAATATTTAATTAGTTTGTTGTAACCAGAAATGGCATAAGGCATCACCTGGTGAAACGTTTATGTTAATCCAATAATAATTGCCACTTTTATAGACCCAAAACCCTGATAAGTGACTTGTAGAAAATCGTCTATTTCTCTGCAACCATACAAGTTAGAAACCATTTTGTGGTATCTGTATGATTGTATGGGTTATTTCTATGTGTTGATTGGCATCAAATATCATAATTGTAAAAACATTACAAATCAGAATCATTTGAATAAAATATCTGTTTTGAGGGCTAATAATACAGTGATACTTCCGGTGATACTAAAAACATGAAATTAGTTTTATAACATCGTCTATGACAGTAGGCTTCAAAGGGTGAAACTTTTATGTAAATTGAATAATAATTGACACTTTTATGGGCCAAAAACTATCGAAAGTGACTTTTAGAAAACCGCCTATATCTCGGCAAAACCAAAAATTATTATTTTTATTACATTTTAAATAATTCTTGGTTGAAAAAATATCAATTTTAAAATGTAAAGATATGTTGCCAGGCAACGAAACATACGCCCACAGCAGCTAAATCGTCCGGGCAGTCAACAAGAGTTGTCGCATATTTTACTTCTTTCGCTTATGAAACATTTATAATACACTAAAATCTGATTAAAAACAGGCCTGGAAATAATGGTTTTAGATGTAATTATCAGAAAATCATTCGAATTTGTTTGGCTTTGAAAAAGTTTTTCTCCATATATGCTGTTCATGATATCTAAATTCATTGAAACTCAATATACTTGTTCGTCTCATGACCTTCAACACTATGTATAAATTTAAAGTCAATCGGATATTAACTTTAGCCTCTAGAGCGTCCACAAAATTTTGACATTGATCAAGGGCCATAACTCAGTCAGTAATTATCGGAAACGCTGAAAATCAATAGGCTTCTTCGTCTCATGACTTTAAACACTGTGAATAAATTTTAAGTCAATCGGTTATAAACTGTAGCCTCTAGAGGTTACACAAGATTTTTTGAAGTGATCAAGGGCCATAACTCTGACAGTAATTATCGGAAATTGCTGAAAATCAATAGGCTTCTCCGTTTCATGACCTTAAACACTTTGTATAAATTTAAAGTAAATCGGTTATTAACTTTAGCCTCTAGAGCATCCATAAGATTTTTTTAAGTGATCAAGGGCCATAACTCTGACAGTAACTATCGGAAGTCGCTGAAAATATCACAAAATAACAACAGAGTTATTATTTAATAAAAAAACATAAAAGTATCACATTGCAAATTATAAATTTTGGCAAGTCAATAATTCTTTCTAAAATGTCTATTTTAAATCAATAATTAGTCCAAATATATACATAATATTATTAACGGTTTACAAGAATTATCAGTGTGGATTTAGCCATTTTAGTTCACAACAAATTATAAATGATTAGCACTGAGTAAATTCATCAATGGCACTGTTCTGTTTTATCACATTTGTTTACACTGTTACATCACTCAAAATAGCACTGTTATTAGTTTATATTTTTAAGATCTATAGTACGCTCTGAATTATGTAGTACGGTACACAAATGTACCAAATAATCATCACGCTGATTGTACAATTCATCCATTTCATTTAGTTCACAATAATTTAAAATTTATTAGCACAGTTCAATAGTCCTACTGTTCTATTTAGCACAATTTGAGCACTCACAAGAGTCACAACTCACAATAGCACTGTTACTATAATTTTTTTAGGCTTCATGGTATGCTCTGAAACATGTCGCACATAAATACACCAAACAATTGTCACATTGAAAGTTAGTTTCTGCGCGTTTTTTCGATTTGCTGCACTGTCTGCACCTGGCTCTTTTTGCCACTCGCATTGAATTAGTGTCCACCTGGCGCTATGGGTACATCTTCTCCAGATATAATTCTTTTTCTTTTTCTTCCGTTTCGGCTGTTTGAGATCATTTTCTTGAACAAATTCAGTTTGAATTCAAGCAATTATATTTGCATAATCTTGCCGTTTTTTTGTTTTTTTTGTGTGGTTTTTTGATTCCTTATACAGGACAAAGGCATTCGAAATAGATAAGTCGAATAAAAAAAACAAACAAATAAAGCCACCATTTTTTTGACATTCGGTAGGTTGGATATTCCATCCGTAACTGGTCAGACCTATCCACTCCAGCCATGTTAGCATTATACTCTTTGATGGTTATCGGGCACTTGACCTTTTTTAACGTACTATCTTTCAGCTTGCGTTGTACTTCAACTGTAGACAAAGGTGAATCGGCAGTCGATATAAAATTAACAATCCTTTTGTCTTTTCACATGCCGGCTGTCAAATTTGAGGCTTGCATTATCTTACATTCGCCACTTGGCCATTTTACATCTTTGTCATTTGGTTTCAAATTTTTAGGCCAATTCTTTCGGTTAGTCCTGCACATTCCACGGGCAAATATACAAACTATTTCTAATTCCCTAAATAAGTTTGCACTAGTATAAAAATTGTCCACACTTGGAATTCATTTACAAAACCATTGTTCGGGTCCGCCCTCACCCACACCTTTATCCCATACTTCACTGGCTTCGCAGGCATATACTGTTTGAAGCCTATTCTTCCTCTAGAAGCAACCATTGCTTCATCAATTGAAGTGTTCTGATGTGGATTATATCGTTTGGAACAATTGTCTAAAACATGATCTAAAATAGGTCTTACATGATGTAACTTATCGTGGTTTATTTCACCTCTGGCAGGGTTGGTTGAATTGTCATTTGTATGAAAATTTTTTGATATCTTATCAAACCGGTCTCTGGTCATTATATCAACAATTTTATAATTACCGAAATAATAGTCTCGCGACCAGTACATTTTAGTTCTTGGCTGCGTTGTTATGCTCTGGGAAACAGGGAATAAGCAGGAAACTGCCCAACAACTGTTCGGTGTACACTGCAGAGCTTGTGGCCATTCGTGACGCTATATCGTGGATTTCCCATCAGAAGGCTAGTAAGTTTGTCATTTCAAGTGACTCTCTGAGCAGCCTGATTTCAATCCAGAATGACAACTCGGAATCAAGACCAGAAGTCATTTTGGAAATCAGGCAGCTGTACCAGAGAGTCTTAGAGAAGGGAAGCAAAGCAGAGCTTGTGTGGATTCCATCACACGTCAATATTTGAGGAAATGAAGAAGCTGATCGACTCGCCAATGAAGGTCTCAAGGACTCCGCACCATAGAATACAGCACCACGGAAATCTATGGTATGGTTAAAAGACAAGTCAATTCAATCTGGGAATTAAATCTCGTTGAACTTGACACATACAGATTTCGGCTGGATGACAAGATCTACACAAAAACAGCACTCAATCACCCTAGAAGAGATATTTGTAGACTTATATCGAAACTAAGGGTGAAAGAGCGACTGCGAGGCTACAAACACAAAGTGATCGACTGCGAGTGCGGAGAAGAGTGTACCACCAACCATGTCCTGGTAGACTGCGAGCTTTACAAGGAGGAGAGAAGGGAACTAGTGAGAATAATGGAGACCAACAACATACCATTCACTACTAAGAACCTACTCTTCCCTAGACCAGATCTGAAACTGCAAATCTTCGAAGAAATCCACACCCTACTGGACACAGTTGGACTAAGTAGAAAAGTAAAATAAGAGAGGGTCATGGCTAGACAAATTTTCAATACAATGTAGGATGGCTGAGTAAAAACGTCCTCTCGAAGGAAGCCCAGCCATCCTACAAACCTATTTTTATCTTTTTTTTCTTTATTTATTTTTTACTTATTTTTATTTTCTTAACTTATGTTTTACAACGTAGGATGGCTGAGTAAAAACGTCCTCTCGAAGGAAGCCCAGCCATCCTACAAATTTATTTTTATTTTACTTTACCCATTTCTATTTATTATTATTAATATCCCTAATTTAATTTATTTTCATCTATTTATTTTAATTTACTTATTTCAATTTATTTACTATTATTAATATCCCTAATTTAATTTATTTCCATCTATTTATTTTAATTTACTTATTTCAATTTATTTACTCTAGATTATTTATTTTAACGTAGGGTGGCTGAGTAAAAACGTCCTCTCGAAGGAAGCCCAACCATCCTACAAATTTATTTTATTCCTTTTATTTTAAATTATATCCATTATTTTATTTATTTTTAAAGACCACATAAGATGATTTTTTTTAATTGCATAGGATAATAGACAATGATTACTAAATCCATTTTACGGTAAATTCAAATCAATATGATTAAAATTAAATGAGCTATTAACGTTTTAGTATGCGATAGCCAAAAACGGTTTTCAAATTTTCAATAACGACCTTAATCCGGTTGATTGGCTGATGACGTCACAGGGGACTACACATAGTATACACATTATCTATCTCTGTCTGTATAATATATCACTGTATACACAACACCACCAGTTGACAAGTGTGTATTGTCGGTAATCATTAGCTCGTAATTATAACTATGAGGGACCGGATATCGTCCAGATATTACGAAAAAAGGAAAGATACTACCTTTACCATCCAGAATCTAATACATTTGTCCAGTCAATAGATTGCCGTCTAGAGTGTGTTAAATGCCGTCAGGATTCATAAAAAACCACCAAGTTTGTGTTACCGTGTAGATGAAGTTTTACAATTAATACTTGAATAGAGTCGTACACAACTAATTGGTGATGTCATCCACAACTATTGGAGAATAAGACTCGTTTACAATTTACTCTGTATATTATATACGTGTAGTCGAATTAGTTTATCATGTCAGACATCGTTTATTTTACAAGTACATATTGCCATCTAAATCCCCCGCCAAAATACATCACGGACTCAACGCCCAATAATTAAATAATGAACTATAAATAGCGCCGGGATCCCTTTTAGATAAGACAAACTAGATTTATATTATTTCGGCGTCGTAATTAATTTAAAAACTAATCGTTGATTTAATTCCCGTACATGAAATGGAACTCTCCAAATTTAAGAATTCCGTATAAGAATCAATTTAGAATACCAAAATGCGAATCGTAACACATTGTGGTCTAAACTGTGTAATACATTATAAAATAAATCATAAATCAATGAAACAAGGACACTGCATGCTTTTCTTGAACACTGGCCTAGTATTTGAGGCGCCGGGGTCTGAGGTATAACACGTGTCGAAAATGTAGCTATAACGTGCAATTTTATTCTTTGATCTGTTAATATCATGGTTCCAACCTGTCAATCACCGTAAAGAGATTGACCAATCAGAGAGCCCAATTATATGTAGGTGTCCCAATCAAGTAATTAGGTGGGGAAAATGCTTCATACGATATAATTTTTAGCGTAAATATGGACGGGATGTCAGAATGGAATTTCAGGGGGCGTTAAATGTCCGCCGCACGAGGTACATCGTGCGCGGGTGTGAAGTTGTATTTTGATAATAAATATACGGTATTACAGATATTTTAGAATCGGAATTCAACACCTCAACTTATTTGGTGGAATTCACGTGGATATGGATAACAGAATTGCACGAATAATTGTTTGTTCCATCAGGATTTTCTCTAAACTTTTAGACAATAGACAGCGAGAACTGGCATTAAAAATTTATCTGATCAAACTTGTGGGACATAAAAACAGTATCTAAGGGGGCGGAGCTTATCTCCAAATCTCGGAACCATGAAATTCAGGGCAATGCTGTTAGTGAAACCAACCTGCATAAAAAGCACATAGGAAGAGTTTGGACACTATTCATGATAAAAAAAAATTAATTAATATAGGAATTATATGATTACATAATGTCATGTGTTTGTTGAATTTGTTTATGAATTTGTTATTTATTGAATAAAATGATTTACTTTGTTGTTTATTTTCCGAGAGAAAGGGTGACCACGCAGAAAAACTATACTAATTAAAAATACATTATGTGTCCTGAAGTTAAACTATGTCGTGTGGACGACTTCACCAACGGGTGTGGACGACTCCACCAAAGGGTGTGGACGACTTAACCAGAATTTTCGTGTGTACGACTTTGCTTGTGGACGATTTGACTGGCATTCTGTCTGTCAACAGTGGCAATCACGTGGCATCCTCCCGTTAGTAATATTAATAAACTATGTTCAATATTATAAGTTATTATTTGTTGATACGAATTATGTCTAATTTTTAAAGTAGCCAAGCATAACAATACAAATCACTAAATTATTTCTATAAATTCTTATCGGAATCACGTGACATGAAAGGGAAATCCTCGCTTTCATCTTTCATTTCAGTCATACGTATCCCGTGTGATATTTTCCTGCATGCTGTTAGCCAATAGCTTCTGTAAATTTTTCCGCGTTTAGATGGTCCTACCCAATGAAAAAGTTTTGTTGTTGGTGCACGGAGTAATGGGATATGAATAACACAAAGAATAAAACGATGACCAAGTGGTAATTTAACATTTGACGTAAAATCTCAACCCGTTGTGTTATTAAACACTGTTCATTTCTCGACAACGTCCGGGAAAATAAATGCTTTGTCTAAAAATAAACTCCTTTCAAATCTAAATGGTAGTGTTCATTTTTAAAAACATCCCGAGAAACTGAACGGTCGTGAATTGGACGACCGATTTAAAAACTAAACAATGTTTTTTAATCTTCACGGTAGCACACAAACTGGGCGGTTTTTCATGAATCTTGGCGGCATTTAACACATTCTGGACGGCAATCTATTAACTGGATACGTGTTTTAGATTCTGGGTGGTAAGGTTAGTTTTTTTCGTAAAATCTGGACGATACCCGGTCACATGTAAGCTACCTCTTTTGGTTTACGGTGTGCTTTTGCTTTTTAAAAAGACGTGGGGAATATGGCTACAGCAACCGGCTTTATAAAACAAATCCTAAATTACGAAAGAAATTTATTCTATATTCTTTGAATGGCATTTAGTAAAACAGATTATTCCGTAGTCAGGGATTAAGGAATCAGTCAAGCGTTAATGAATACACACACCGACTGTATATAGGTAATTAAGGAATAAACATTCCGAATATGCATTCGGTCCCCTGTGACGTCACTAGCATCAGAGGGGATTAAGAGTGTTTTCGATAATTGGCCAAGTCGTTTTGACGGGAGGTCTATATTTGCGACTTTGAGTGAAGATAGCTGATTTAATTTTAATCAGATTGGTGTTAACTTTCTGTAATGTGGATATAGTAACCATTATCTACCCGTAACCAAAGAATCCTACGTTCATCTTATGTGCACTTTAACAATAATAACAATATAAATAACTGGCGGGATAGTGGAGTAAGAGGGAGTCATGATCAGACGGGCTCGGCATCTAAACACTATTCTGCCAAAAATCTACAGAGTGGGATAGTGGAGTAAAGGAAGGTCACGAGAAGACAGGCCTGGCACCTAAACACAAATCCCACAAAGATGACATCTACCAATCCAGAAGCAGAAGAGATCATCCACCAAACGATATGCTTTTATTAAATAAAGGGAAGAACTTCACACTAAAACCTAATCCATGGCCTAAGGCCTTAATGAAAAGATTGCAAAATCATATTCTAAAAAACAGGAAGTAGCTTCGGCTCTCCGTTGTCTTGTCTGCGATATCACTTAAGTGGAAGCAGACGTTAAACACCAACTAGATAGATAGTTTATGCTCATAAATACATGTAGAGCCAAAAAATCTTGTATTTCTTCCGGGGTCACGTTTCTCCAATTTTTCTCTCTATTTGCATATTTAACATCGTGGTACTAATTCGTTTCATCAGCGATTAACGTGTATAAATTTATTCCGAAAAACAAACTAAAGAAATCAAACTCGTTCTTCCCCTCTTCCAATATATCTGTTGGCCCAGGCTCAGGCCCTAGAAATGACGGACTGGTCACTGGATTCAATGTTGTTTTCCAAACAAACTCATTACTGGTAGACGGGCCGCCATGCTGGTTCTCGTCGGCTGTTATTATATCAATATCCTCGTCTTCTTCGCTTGAAATATCGGAAAAATCACTTCCTATGGCATTACTTATATCAATATGACCATCTAAAATATCTTCAGGTAAAAACCCTTCAAAATCTGAGTCCGTATCACTTTCCATAATGAAAATATTATAAGTAAACAGAGAGCAATAATAATCGATAATATGTAAACAAAATGGCGACCATTGAAAAGAATTTTACCACAAAGTTCACGACCTTATAACCCCTAAACTTTCGTTGTGACGTATGCATTTTTTATGATCATTTGTTAGCTAAAACTATATTTGATTGGATTAAGTTCTTTTAGTTAGCCAATTATTGGCTTTAATTTAACAATTATGGTTCGAGGAAACAATGCATAAAAAGGGACCGTGAATTTAAGTCTCTCGGACTAATCAGTGGACCGTATATTCAAGCAATCGGTTTTAGAGAGGTGTTTAATTGGCCCTTATATTTAAGCAGACGGAATCAATGAGTTAAGAAAAAATACATTATTATCACAATTTAGTGACTTTCCCCAAGAAACCTATACTATTCTTACAAAAGAGTTATATATCATGCTAATAATCAATATAGCTTTATTCCTGCGCATCTTGAAAATTCTAATGGCATGGAAATATCCAATATTTCATTTATGACAATAAAATGGCAGCCATTTTGAAACCCATTGGTAACCATAAAATCTAAACTAAAAATGTGCAAAAATCATAAGTGATATATATAAGGATATACATCTGCAATTTTACAGTTGTGGTCACATTAATATTCAAGGTTTGCATGGTTTTTCACAACAGGGTCTAAAGCTTGATTTTTTACTTAATATTTGCATAGCCCTCTATGAATAGAAGTGGTTAGCTCAGGAAGGGTTAACAGTATTTGTGTACAGATTTTTAGCATGCGATATATGTTACTTCCTAAATGAAACTTTCAAATTATTCATATTACATCATCTACTTTCAAACTATTATAGCAAGAATGGCTAGTTCATTATCTATATCTTGAATAATGTAACTTTCAAAATAATATTAAAGATGGGTTCCCAGCAAAGTATTGATCGGGTGGTCATTTCCAATAAAAGTATGGCAAATGTGGTATATATGGAAAGTATAGACACCCAATCTTACTCGAAAAATACTGAGTTACGCGAAAAACGCCTATGGGGCAAGCACTGGGCAATATTGTCAGGGAATCCCTAACTTTCAACCCGACAGGTTTTGCTAGCTTATTGTCTGCTGGCTTAGGTTAGGGAGCAGTTGTTATTTCTTGCTCAAAATGTTTAGGCGGTTTTGGGAACATTGAGGGTTGTTAATGTACGAACGACTCTGCAATAAAACGGCAGAAAAAGAAAATTAAGAATTTACTTAGGCCTCAATAAGTATGGTAAATGTACAGTAAGTAATTATAATGATAGATACATTCTGAAAGATAGTAAGCTGGCACTGCCAGGCAGGATACGCCCACATTTTCGAGAGATGGTTAGAGAACAAGCAAAACCGAAAGTGATTTTTCCTACAATCAAAGGCTATAATTCATTAAATTACAATTTGATATGCGCAAATATCGAAAAGAATCAAGATCTTTAGGTTATAAACATGCATTTCAAGTTTCATCAAAATCGAATCAAAATTGTGACCTATAGTGGGTCCACAACCTTGATATACCATATTTTAACACTATTAGAGTACAAACGGCGGCCATTTTGTGTGGCAATTATGGTCCGATTTCCCTGAAATTCAAACTCAACCTTTGGTATGGTGTAACGGTGATAGAGTCAAGCTTTTTTTCAATCGGATAATAATCATAACCTCCAGAGGGACCATAGGCGATTTTTCGGGCAACCAGGGGCCATAATTCAGAAAGCTACGATATGATATGCGCAAATAACGAAAGGGACCAAGATCTTTGGGTTATAACCATGCATTTTAAGTTTTATCAAAATTGAATCAAAATTGTGACCTATACTGAGTCCACAACCTTGATATACCTTTTTAAAACAGTATTTGCGTACATGCGGCGGCCATTTTGTTCCGAATTTTTCCGAAATTCAAACTGAACCATCCTTAGGGTGTAACGGTGATATAATCAAACGATTTTTTAAATCGGATAATAATTGTGACCTCCAGAGGGACCACAAGCTAAACAAAGAAGATTTTGCGAATAATCAGGGGCCATAATTCAGGAAGTTACAATCCGATATGCCCAAATATCGAAAGGAACCAAGATCTTTGAGTTATAACCATGCATTTCAAGTTTCATCAAAATCGAATTAAAATTGTGACCTCTACAGGGTCCACAACCTTGATATACCATATTTTAACAGTATTCGCGTACGAATGGCGGCCATTTTGTATGGCAATTTTGGTCCAATTTACCGAAATTCGAACTCAACCTTTCTTAGGGTGTAACGGTGATATAATCAAACGATTTTTTAAATCGTATAATTATTGTAACCTCCAGAGGGACCACAAGCTAATTAAAGACGATTTTGCGTATAATTAGGGGCCATAAATCAGGAAGTTACGATCTGATATGCGCAAATATTGAAAGGAACCAAGATCTTTGTGTTATAACCATGCATTTCAAGTTTCATCAAAATCAAATTAAAATTGTGATCCCTACAGGGTCCACAACCTGGATATACCATTTTTTAACAGTATTCGCGTACGAACGGTGGCCATTTTGTATGGTAATTTTGGTCCGATTTTTCCAAAATTTGAACTCAACCGTCCTTAGGGTGTAACGGTGATATAATCGAACGGTTTTTCAAATCGGATAATAATTGTGACCTCCAGAGGTACCACGAGCTAAAATAGGTGATTTTTCGGACAATCAGGGGCCATAATTCAGGAAATTACGTTCCCATAGGCGCAAATATCAAAAGGAACCAAGATCTTTGGGATATAAACATGCATGTCAAGTTTTATCACAATCGGTTCAAAATTGTGACCTCTATAGGGTCCACAAGCTAAAAACGTGATTTTTCGTACAATCAGGGGCCATAATCCATGAAGTTTTGATCCGATACGTGCCAATATCGAAAGCAGCCGAGATCTTTGGGGGATAAACCTATATTTCAAGTTTCGTCGAAATCGGGTAAGAATTGTGACCTGTAGAGAGTCCACAAACAATTGTGGACGGACGGACGGACAGGGGCGACGACATAATACGTCCACATGAAAATGTGGGCGTATAAAAATGGCCCTTCCCACAATGAAGCTAAGTTGGCAATGCGTCTAACAACAGCTTACTTATAGCTATAGGTGTGCACGGTGAAAACAAAGTTTTGAAAGGGAATTGAAGCAAATTTTTGATAAATTGGTTACTTTGAATATGGGTTTAGTACAAATATATCATCAAATCACAAAGTTTGTACCCGGGAATGCATCTTTAATCTTAACAGAAACAATAAGCTATCATACAATAAGATTTCATATATGAATATGGGTCATTCCACAAATGAGGGGTCCGATTGAAAATTCATACATATCATTGCTCAAAGCAGCAAAACCATCAGTTTACTGATCACCAATTGTTTAAAAAAGTAATTGAATGTGTAATATGTTTAATGTTTCATACTTATGTTATATTAAAACATAAAAAATTGGTTGGAGGTTAAAATAAATTATGTTGCAATTCGTGGTGTCCCTAAATTTTGTGTTACGTTTTGGGGACATTTTGTACTTAACATATTAACAGCTGGACCATGTTGAACACAAGACTTATATTTCCAAATATTTTCATGAAACATGCAGCAGAGAATCTAAGATTTCGTTTGATAATTTTTCATTCCTAAACAAATGGTAAGTAATCTCAGTGGGAGGATTTTTATTCACGTCTCACAATGTAAATTTTGGTGTCCCCAATATTTACGTTGTATTATTGTTAAGTTATTTTAACTTGAAAAATCAAACCAACATGTTTCATCTTGATTCAATTTGGATGTCGTAATAAATAATAAATTCCGCAAACAAAAGCAGTGGTATTGTGTAAAATTGTCTGTGAAAATTTTATTAGCTTTGCCGATATTGAAAATCGAGTCCCTCGTTCAATTTACAAAGTGCTTGTTTACCCCGCTGGTAACGCCCTCTAATAGCTGCGAATTATGTCAGAGAGATATGTTTAGTTTATGGTCACAAGATAGAACATGCCCAAATTAGCTAATGGCCCGGCGAATGGATATTTTTTGAAAAGGTTTGAATCAAAGTTTAGCGTCCCCGTATTTACGTTGTGATCGAAATTACGTTGTGTTTTGAATTTACCTCCTGCATATGACGCATAGATGCTGAATATTATAATTGCCTAGTCTAAAATAACAGTATTCCCCCATAAATCAAAATTATTGCTTCCTTGATAATCGGGAATCACGTGACAGAATGGTCATGGTGTCAGAATATTATTATGAAAATGGGAAACCCAAAACTTTCGTGTCCCTATTATTAACTAGATATTATATTAATATACGCGTATGTAATCAATGCTACATTATTTTCTTTCCCCGGTAAACAAGCCAACAATCTTGAAATGTTACCTTGCTCTTTTCAAGTCTTTTGGTTCATTGTTTTGGCTAAAACGATTCACAACGTAAGCTTTTAAAAGGGACTCAACCAATTCTCAAAGACTGACACTTATTTGATTAATGAAGGTTTAATTTTTTTTTTATATTTGAAAGTACTTTTTAAGTTTTAAAGGGGAAATACTACATAATATGGTTTGTTTTAATTATTAGTAGGCAAGTTATTAATATTTTGTGTCCTTTAACACGTGAAACTGCAGTACTTCGAATCACAGTAAACCTTTCCATGTTGATAATTCATGATAACTGATTTACAAGCAGTTTATATCGGAAATTTGGGAATATCCATGTAATTGACATTGGCTGGCTAGAGGTGTTGACACAAATATACACTATTTCTGCTTAGACTTCCAATAAAGGTGCTTCGTATCAATAAACATAGGTTGCCAGGCAAGGAAACATACGCCCACAGCAGCTAAATCGTCCGGGCAGTCAACAAGAATTGTCGCATATTTTACTTTTTAGGTAATGAAACATTTATAATACACTCAAATGGGATTAAAAGTAACAACTCATTATAATCAGAAAATCATTCTTATTTGTTTGGCTTTGATAAAGTTCTCCTCCTCTAGAGCGTCCCCAAATTTTTAAAAGTGATCAAGGGCCATAACTCTGTTAGTAATTATCGGAAACGTTGAAAATCAATAGGCTTCTTAGTCTCTTGACTTTAAACACTGTGAATAAATTCAAAGTCAATCGGATATTAACTTTAGCCTCTAGCGCATCGACAAGATTTTTTGAAGTGATCAAGGGCCAAAACTCTGACAGTAATTATCGGAAATTGCTAAAAATGAATAGGCTTCTTCGTTTCATAACCTTAAACTAGTGATGGGTCAATAATCGGTTTTAATATTGGTAATTGGCCGATAAGAGGCCTATTGAAAGAAATCGGTATGGATCGATATTGGAGTATTTTGCCGATATTTGAGTTGCTAATATGTTCAAAACGACTCAGTAAATACCTTTAAAATATTATCGGAGTTGTGAACAAATCATTATTTTGCTTGAACCGCGGTACATATAAATAGCCATGGGCATTGCTATTAGTTTAGTCGTACGATTAACGGGACTCTCGCAGGGGCCGTAAAGGGGGAAGAATAAACAGAACATGTTATCTAATAAGTAGTCGCGCACACAGCAACCGAACAAGTTTTATTTCAGTTGCCGCGTGTTTTGCTATTTAGACTTACGGGTAAAACACGACTCTCATAGGGACCGTAATAATAGGAAAGTTAAACAGTAGAAAATCCTTACCGGTCTCCGTTATTTTTTAAAATCCTAATTCACATACTGTTTATGAGTTCTCTTCACAGAGCAAGAGTTATTTTTACTTTGTGGTCTCTCTGTGCGATTTTATTTTTAGAATACCATTTCTGCGCATGTGCCGACAGACATTCAATGTGCTACTAGAATGGAGAACACAGTCAGTATGTCGCGGAGGTCCCCATTTGATCTACTTTCAATGCTCGTCAAAGTTAATGTTGTGTAATTATTTATGTTGGTACCACCAATGTTGCATATAGCCTTACTTGAATCACTATGGCTAGTCGTAAAATAATTCCAAATTTTGCTACTAAGCGGTATTTTCTTTTCTTAGCCTTATCTACTTGACTGGTGGTATTGTATGCACACTATCACAATGAATAGGCATTTTGGAAAAGGCGGGAAAATATCACAAACTTTACCCATGATTTTGATGAAGAATGAAAGGGGGGGATATCCCTTTGATGTCCCGTGATTACCATCAGACATTCAGACTTGCAGATGCCGATGAATAATTAGAAATAATTGAGTGATTTGTTTTGTTATGCTCGGCTACTTAAAGAAAATTAGACATACGTTGTATCAACAAATAATAACTCATATTATAGACATAGACCATACTTTATTTATTAATAATATTACCAACAAATAAGTTCCAATGACCGATTAGATGGCTTTATTTTTAACTTATATATATAGCTGTAGAAGTGGCGGGAAAATATGTCACGTGATTGACATTATTGACCGACAAGTCATTCATTCATTACTGAATGAATCATTTTGCCATCTATTTTAGACGTGCGTGCGCCAATCACTTTAGAGAATTATATCGTAATCAACACTTACATCTTGACTTTATTATACACCAAATAATTAAGTTCGTAATAGATAGTGAGTATTTGTTATTGCGTAGGAAACACGACCCAATTATTACTTCAAAGAACAGCATGTTCGTGATTGATTCCCTTGGTAAAATAGTAACGACTAACTATGACATATATATACATAGATTATCATGCCATTCGAGGTATTTCAATGCGTAATACTTTAATATCCACCACTATCGGTAATTATCTGTATCGGCCGATATGTTTGGCTGTCAATATCTGATATCGGTAAAACCTTTAGATGCCATATCGGCCCATCACTACCTTAAACACTGTGTATAAATTTAAAGTCAATCGATTATTAACTTTAGCCTCTAGAGTGCCCACAAGATTTTTTGAAGTGATCAAGGGCCATAACTCTGACAGTAATTATCAGAAATTGCTGAAAATCAATAGGCTTCTTTGCTCATGACTTTAAACACTGTGTATAAATGTAAAGTGAATCGGATATGAACTTTAGCCTCTAGAGTGTTCACAAGAATTTGTGGATGGACCGACGGACGGACGGACAGACATACAGACGGGGGGCGACAACAATATACGTCCACATTTCCATGTGTGCGTATAAAAATAATACATCATAAACACATTAGTATCTTATATATGCACAGAAATTAAGCAATAACAGATTAATTTGGTGTTCCTTTACACGAGAAATCTGTACGTAACCTGTCATGTAAATTTGTGCATTTCTTTTCTTTGGAACACGACAATGTGAAATCACCAACTGTCCCTAAAATGACATACATTACTCCTATTATTGGTATAATTTTATAAGTGATTGAGATTAAAATTTTAGTACCTATGTCACACTTTGGACCCCTCATTTGTGGAATGACCCATATATGAAAGCTTAATAATAATTTTAACAAACGCAATAGTGTTTCACACAAGCTTCGCAGTGTGAAACCCTAATAAATTGTTTTAGCTTTAAATTATAAAATATTGAAAATACTATAAGAGATAAAGTGGCTTTGGAGACCTTTATTACCTGGCCTATGTATCACTAAATCCATGAGGCCATCAAAAATGGTTAAATGTATTCACTATTCAGGGAAACTTGTGAGAAATATATGTATTGTCAGTAGTGGCTTGAACCCGTCAGTACTTGCATCTTACTTCAGTATTCCTATAAATGGTCACTAATGATCAACTGGTTATTATTCCTTACTTGTATCAGTATGTAAAGATAACGTGACTATTTAAACAAACGTGAGTTAAGCCGACTATATCACTAGTCGGGTGCGTGCGGGAGAAATTAAGAAAAGCGTGACTATTTGTGACCCGGCATAGCAAAATGAGTCACAGTGACCAATAGTTAAAAAATGAGGTTTTAGCATAACCAAATAGAGACTGGTCTCAGCTTTCTAATGATATATTAACCATTGCTGTACGACGTTTAATCTCTGAGGAATTGTGATTTGAAGTTGGGTGTTCTGGACATCCTTGGTTTCCTAAATTAGGAGAAAATGGCCTCGAAAAATGACACTTAGATTTTTCCAGCATTCCTTCATAATCACAAGGTATGGGACAATAAACATTTATTTTAAACTGAATAAAATATCAGATGCTTTTCCAATGTGAAATTGGCTGCAAAAAAACAATATAGAAGAATTTTTGAAAAAATAATTCTTTTTATGGTGGTGCCGTGCCATTTTTCTAAATGGCGGCCAAAAATGAATGAAAACATGAAAATTCCAATAAATCATGTCCGAATCATTATATACAAATCTTTCATAGTGTCTAACATGGAACGTTGAGAGTCGCCAAAATTAAATATGGACGCTGAATTTGTTTTCGAAATTCCAAGATGGCAGAAATCCAAGATGGCGGAAATCCAAGATGGCGGAAATCCAAGATGGCGACCAGAATTGATGCAAAAATTAAAATTCCCGTCTATCATATCTGCATCGCGGGATACATAGCTTTCATAGTGTGTAACTTTGGCTTTTTGGAGACGCTGAATTCAATTATAGACACAAAATATAATATCAAATCAAGATGGCTGAAATCCAAGATGGCGACCCAAATTGACGAAAAAAAGGGAGAAAATTACTCTGTACTACATGTATGTCTGGATCGCAGTATACATAGATTTCATAGTAAGTTACATGGGATTTTTGGAGTCGCCAGAATCATATATTGGCACTAAAATAAACTAAACAAATCCAAGATGGCGGAGATCCAAGATGGCGACCAAAATTGGCAAATAAAGAATGTAAAATTCCTCTATATTATGTTTGCAACTCTGCATCGCGGTATACATAGCTTTCATGTTTTGTAATATGGGAATTCCAATATGGACACAAAATATAATATCCAAAAATCAAATGGAAGATATCCAAGATGGAGACCAAAATTGACAGTCGAAAAAAGAGAATTCCTCTGTACTATGTCTGGATTGCAGTGTGCATAGCTTTTATAGTGAGTTACATGGGATTTTTGGAGTCGCCCAAATTAAATGTGGGCACTGAAATGAACTAAACAAATCCAATATGGCGGAAATCCAAGATGGTGGAAATCCAAGATGGTGGAAATCCAAGATGGCGGAAATCCAAGAATGCGGAAATCCAAGATGGCGACCAAAATTGACGAATAAAAAATGTAAAATTCCTCTATATATGGTCTGGATCGCGGTTTACATGGCGTTCATGGTGTGTAACACAGAATTCAAATATGGGTACAAAATACAATATTAAAAATCCAATATGGAGGAAATCCAAGATGGCGGACAAAATGTAATGATTTTCTTTTTTTCGGGGTAAGCATTGATATGATATGGTCTGTGCTGTGCCAAAAATGGGGTTCTTCGGATATCTGAAGTTAAATTGGACTGGACGGCAAGTAAATTACTGATAGTTTTGCATTATTTGGGATAATTAATAACTTCTTTACAGATCGTCTTTTACAAAATGATATTTTTGAACACTAAAGATGTTATTTTTATGAAAATTAGACTTTTAATTGACGAAAGAGGTACTTGTGTGGCTTTTAATGAGGAAATGTGAATTTTGAAAATTTTGAAAATTTTGACCTATTGAACCATTATTGCACTCTTTCGCAGAATCTAGATTTGCGACAAGCGACTCAATTAGCTATGCCAAGTCACATTTATGAAAACGCCACTAATGAGATCCCGTCACTATCTGAGTGAAGCCGCCAGTTATCTTTGATGTGCGTCAGTAACTGGACCCGACGCCAGTAGAGCGTGAAATAGTTAACTATATACATTTCTAGTGAGTATTGCTACTATACGTGATTAATTAGTATCAGTTAAATTGTAACTTGGAGGACAGCAACTGGAGTATTTGTCGTCGATTTCGACTACCGCCGTAGATGGCAGAACGTATATGTCCGTGATATAACACACCAAAGAAGACTTGCTGTGTTCAGTAACTGGACCAGTTGCCAGTAGAGCGTGAAATCGTTAACTATATAGATTTTTAGTGAATATTGTTACTATACGTGATTATTATAAACATGTATTAATTATACTGAATAAATGAATTATTATTTTTTAATATTCTCGAATCGGAGGAAATCTTTTAAACAATTATGGATGGTAGTGAATAAAGGGACTATTTTTCAGTGATTTCGATTACCGCCGCAAAAGACACCGAAGATGGTTAGATATATCAATCTAAAATACCTTCATATTTAAATATGAATTTAAATGCACATTGGCAAGGTTTGATTCGTCACACTATTTGTGCCCGTTCTTATAACGGGTTTCCCATGCAGAATACGGCGCAATGTGCATTGTTATTTAATTTACAATTTATATTTATTCTCGTTACATTTTACATGCGGATTGACACATATTTTGGCGCAGGCAGCACTTTGATATCTGTATGGATTATTTTGGAATCACAACTATTTTGGGCTCAAATAATCCGACCAGATCAGAAAGCATGCAGTCGCACTGTATACGACCCATGGGATGCCATGATATAACTGTCATCAAAGTGAAGCGTGCATGCACCAATTGGAGACTTGCTGTGTTCTATTTTAGGCTCAAATAACCAGACCATATCAGAAAATATGCGCAGTTAGATAAATTGATTTAAGGCTTATTATGTAACGTATAATATAATTGATTTAAGATTTTTTATATGTAACAAATTAATAATAAATTACGTCTTGCAGTTTGCAATTCTAAATTAATTCAATCGTTTTTAAGCGCTTTAACAATCACCAATCAATTGTCGTCAATAGTCACAATTCACTGCGCGGAATGGGTTCGATAATCAACACCAGATTAAAAGAAAAGGCAGGTTATGGTAATTCAATTGGCATTTATTTAATTAGTTGATCGGCGATTGTGACATGGAGATAGAGGCGCCTACTCGACCTCGTGGGTTTCCTCCAGGCACTCCGGTTTCCTCCTACTGCTAAAGACTCCTACGCACAAGTGAATTATTGAAATAAAAATTGAAAACCATACATTTGGTATAGATAAGTAATAAAAACATGAAGCGAGAGTTGAGTTAGAGAGTATTGGACGAAGCGTTTAATTTCATTTTGATAACGATTATTTACATATGAGGTACGAATAAAATCGGGAATATATTATTATCCGTAATATTATTATCCATTCAAAATAGCAATGCCGCCATTGACAAATTATTCTTCAATCGCCCGAATCGGTAAATCAGGTTCCATGCCGCTGATCGTTTAATTTTCGTTGAAGTACAGGTAGAGCTATACATTGTTTTAGATCAGTTACTGTGTTGGGCCTTTTCATGAACAAAATTAAAAAAGAAATACTGTCAATTAAGTTTCCTCAATGAGAATATGCACGTGACATCAAAAGAAAAAGCTCCCATGTGACATCAAAAGAAATAGCTCCACGCTAAGCATGATTTTTCTGTTCGACACTTTATTCTATACTGCTTGATCTGCTTTCTAGACTAATTAATATTATAACTATTGAAGAGGCCCAATTCTTAAGATGTGGTTAGATGTTTACTCTGTGTGTTGATGCATAAAACAATCAAAATTAATATTTGTGTCTCTGATAATTATTGAAAACGGAACGGTTTTATTAATTATGATATTTATTGTCGATGGGATATATGGTAAGCAGTTCGTATTTGGAAGTCTTACAAATATTCACCTTTTTTATTCGTAGCCTACTTCATACGTAAATAATCGTAATCAAAATGAACCGATCGGATAAACGACTCACGGGAAAAGTTATAATGTCTTTATATTTGTACAATGTCCCTCCTACTCTATTAAACTAGCAACTACACATTTATAATATATACAAGGTGCATTATATTTAATATTATCACCCAATAATACATTTGACAGTAGATATCGCTTGTGTGATAAATTACATAATCTACTGTGATATATACACAGTGGTGATATCGTTTTACATAAATTTGATTGGTCAATCAAAAAGGAACTACTTTCTTTTATTTTTAAGAAACCACTTAGTTTAAGTAAAGAGTGACTTTTTAAAAAAAAAAAAAACTGCTTTTATTTAATTGACCTTGAAGGAAAAAACTGGGTCATTATATAGGACTATACAATAGCTAAACTGCGTTCAAAAAATGATGTATCACTACGCTGTAATGTAATTAGGTTCAGTAAAAGTGAAATCTATACCAAAGAACTATATATATTTATTTGTGCGTGTAAGAAAGGATTGGGTGATAAATAAAATCTCCAACTCGTGTTTTTTGATACCAAAAAATATCAACACTCGTTGATAAAGTAAAAAAACGAGGCTCTTTTACTTTATCAACTTGTGTTGATATTTTTTGATATCAAAAAACACTCGTAGGAGATTCTCTATTTATCACCCAATAATACATTCTACAGTAGATATCGCTTGTGTTATAAATGTTATAATCTACTATCATAAACAAAATTAACAGCCGTAATTCAACTCTCTAATACACATTTTGGTTGAAATAAATAATCCATGTGGCTTGTTAATTAGTTTATTACTTTATGACACCAATAAAGTATCAACACACTGCATTTATTACGCTTCAAAACATTCTGATCAACCAACCATCACAAAAAGATGTCAATATTTGCCCCCAGTTTGACTGTGTATAATATTGTATTAAAAAACGATAAGAAATAAAGAGGTTGTTATTAATGAACTATTTAATTGTTCACATCATATCTCAAGCATGTATATCGTCTAGTTCTATCGAAAATTAATTGACTTTATCCCATGATATAAAAAAATTGACGATGGTAATAGTGGGTCAAAAATAATTACTGAAATTGCGCCAGGGCCCCTTTTAGATAAATTGAATTCGCATAAAAACGTGCGATTATATTCTTTCATCTTTGATACACAGGACATTTCTGTTATTCAAACGACTCTCTTCATCTAAATACAGTTATTCTTTTCTGAAATAAAATGAGTGCCTTGGATTTTTGTGTGGATTTGATAGCGGGTATAATTTACTAATATTCTCTGACATCGGAGACAATGTGTCGCATTCATTTCTTACCACTGAGCATTTAAATTCATATTTAAATATGGAGGTATTTATAGATCGATCTATCTCTCCATCTTCGGTGTCTACGGCGGTAATCGGAATATTGACATCCATACCATTTAATATTGTAAAGATTAAAGAAAATGTCCAAGTCTTCTTTTGAACGGGTCAATATTCAAAAAAAAAATCGACGCTGACAAATTCACTGACCAAAGCTGAGATGAAATGAATGAATGCATGAAATGGGGTTCAACGTCCTACTATAATGCACCTTACCTGGGCTAATTGAAGACGGGTATACGCCATAGTGTGCTATGAGGGAAATTTTTGCCCGGGCAGCGGCGCTACGGCCTACTCTTATATTGAATTCCAACTGCCAGGGGATCTTTTACGTGCACTCCAATGTGTACACGGGACCTCGGTTAATCGTCCCATCCGAACAACTAGGCAGCTGTCCTTGTCAGGCCCTCCTTCTGTATCACTGACAAGGGGAAATCACGCCGGAAAATCGAGATGAACTTTCTCGGCCAATGCAGGGATCGAACACCCGACCTCCAGGCTAGCGAACCAGCGCCTCACCCACTTAGCCACCTTGACCCCTATAGCTGAGATGCATCTCGTTGATAGCCTTGCTCTTATGAACTTTTGGCAGGCCGTAAAAATTGCTTTCTCTACATACGAAATGTGTCATATAATCGTGGCTCGCTTTTTCTCAAAACTACGTACCTTTTCTGACATTGGCGGTCCCAAGACGGATATATAGCTTAGTCATTTTAACAGTTTAATACCAGTCATCTTTTTAAATAAAGAAAACGAACTGCGGCCGCCTTGACACCAAACGTTTTTCAATATGAACCCAAAATAAGCTCGTGCACGCTTGTACATGTATGACGTTTGAATTGTATGTTGTTTATTTTTGTTTATCAGGAATCGGATTATATAGCACAAATTAAAAAGATAGTAAGCTGACACTGCCAGGCAGGATACGCCCACATTTTCGGGAGATGGATAGAGAAGAAGCAATACCGAAAGTGATTTTTCCTACAATCAAAGGCCATAGTTCATAAAGTTACAATTTGATATGCGCCAATATCGAAAAGAATCAAGATCTTTAGGTTATAACATGCATTTCAAGTTTCATCAAAATCAAATTAAAATTGTGACCTCTACAGGGTCCACAACTTTGATATACCACATTTTTACACTATACACGTACAAACAGGGTCCATTTTGTCTGGCAATTAGGGTCCGATTTTCTAGAAATTCAAACTCAACCTTCCGTAGGGTGTAACGGTGATAGAGTCAAACGTTTTATTTAAATCAGATAATAATCGTGACCTCCAGAGGGACCATAGGAGATTTTTCAGACAATCGGGGGCCATAATTCAGGAAGTTTTGATCCGACATGTGCAAATAACGAAATGAACCAAGATCTTTGGATTATAACCATGCATTTCAAGTTTCACAAGCTAAAACGAGAGATAGAGAACAAGGAATACTGAAAGTGATTTTTCCTACAATCAAAGGCCAAAATTCATTAAGTTACAATTTGATATGCGCAAATATCGAGAGGAATCAAGATCTTTGGGTTATAAACACACATTTCAGTAGATTTCAAATTCATTTGGGGATCACGTTGCTAAGATGCTAGCCCGCCTGGAGGTTGGGTGTTGGATCTCTGCATTGGTCAAGAAAGTTCATCCAGATTTTCAAGAGGGCCTGATAAGGACAGCTGTCTAGTCCTTTAGATGAGACGAAATACTTATCTGTAGAGCGCATAAACAAATTGTGGACGGACCTCTGGACATCGTCTTGTGCAACATATGCGGCTTGACATATTAAATGAAATACTAATCATGTTGCACTTTTAATAAACTTGAGATGACAATCTTGAAATAATGTTAGCGTTATTCATTGATTTGATTAGTTTCTTGCTGTCTTGACACCCACCCCCTCCTGTCACGCTAATACATGGTATCTTCAGCTTTGTATACATGTACATGTTGCAGACCAACCCCTTCCATCACCTGTAATGGTGTGGTAAAACAGTAAGAAAAACCTGCATAGTTCGTGACAATAGGACCATTTGAGAGAAATGGGTTTTAAAAAAGTCTTTATAATCCACAAACACATAATACAGTATATATATTTTACGATAAGAGAAAAATGAGTAAATAGATGTTGGTTAATCAATCTCCATCTTCTATACCATAAACCATAAAACCATTAAATATAAATTATGATGACATTAGTGACAGCTACAGACACACAAACATATTATATGCTTGCCATGGAAATACATAGAATAGTTGCCATTATTTTTGTGTAAAAAAATAACCAATATTTCTTACACTGAGCAACAACATTATCTTTTCTTATATAAAAATGGACAGGCTCCCCTGACTCCCCCACACCTGTCATGCTAATACATAGTTTGTTTTAGCAATCTTACAATATCATTGCCAATAATACCAGAGCATATTAAAAGCTGATACCTTCTGCTTTATACACTGTAAACAGTGCATTAGAGCTTTATATTTCTTTTCTATCTTGCTTTATTTTCTTGCATATTAAATTACACACCAAGGCCACATTGAAATGGTCAGTGGATGATTTACAGTAAATGTTTTTGCAATGAGCAAAAACATTATGTTTTCTTATATAGAAATGGACAGGCTCCCCTGACTCCCCTACACCTGTCATGCTAATACATAGTTTGTTTTAGCAATCTTACAATATCATTGCCAATAATACCAGAGCATATTAAAAGCTGATACCTTCTGCTTTATACACTGTAAACAGTGCATTAGAGCTTTATATTTCTAACTAGCTTTTTTTTCTTGCATATTAAATTACACACCAAGGCCACATTGAAATGGTCAGTGGATGACTGTCATGCTAATACATAGTTTGTTTTAGCAATCTTACAATATCATTGCCAATAATACCGAGCATATTAAAAGCTGATACCTTCTGCTTTATAGTGCACTGTTTACAGTGTATAAATTATACACTGTAAACAGTGCATTAGAGCTTTATATTTCTAACTTGCTTTTTTTCCTACATATTAAATTACACACCAAGGCCACATTGAAATGGTCAGTGGATGAATTACAGTAAATGTTTTTGCAATGAGCAACAATATTATCTTTTTTTCTTATATAAAAATGGACAGGCTCCCCTGACTCCCCCACACCTGTCATGCTAATACATAGTTGTTTTAGCAATCTTACAATATCATTGCCAATAATACCAGAGCATATTAAAAGCTGATATCTTCTGCTTTATACACTGTAACCAGTGCATTAGAGCTTCATATTTCTAATTTACTTTTTTTTCTATACTATTACACATTAAGTCCACAGTGACGTGGCAAATGGAGGATTTACATAGTTACTACCACAGTAGTTCACATCATTATTATTTCCTTCATGTGCTGGCGATAACCAGCAGTGTTTCTCTTTCTGTTCTTCAAAGATAAACCTTGAAGAATATAATCTGCAAACATACATACATAAACACCACAGTCATAACCGTTATCTTGTATAGTTATGTTTCTTTCCATTATTGTTTTCCATGTGTTTGATCGTACTGTCTCAATCTCATTTATAAAACTGAGCAGCGTGTTCAAACATATAGCACCTCTACTAAAACTTCCAAGTGAATCAAAGTACTTGATAGTTTTTGACCTCACATATATTACCAACAAGCTCCAGTGACTTGTAGTGTACACTGGAAGTAGTATCATATCATACTGTAGAATATTTCTACCACGGTAGAATTCTACTGCATTTCTTAAATTTCCCTGTATTCTGGTATAACAGAAAATTTCTTCAGCTAATATTTGCTTGCCTTCATTTCTTTCTCTTTCTTGCAGGTATTTCATATACACATTTATTACTTGATCATTTAACCACTGTCTTGGAAGAAGAGTTGCTAGATCTCTTCGTGTTATCTGATAGCCATACTTTCTGATTATTACATCGTCAGCCTGCATTTCGTTTTGAATGCTAGTCTTTCTGATTTCTTTAGAAATTTTTTTTGATGGAATCTTTTTGTCCACAAAATAATCTCTTTTAATTTCCTTAACAATATGGGGTTTCAACATATTATCATTTTGAGTATTACAAACAACAGGAATGTTGTTATCTACATTATTTTCATTATTACTAAATGTTTCGTTACTGATTATCAGATAGATCACTTTGTGGTCTGAGAAGTAATTTTCCTGAACCCCAGACCTTGTGTGATCTTTCGGTAGATCAGTGTATATCAAATCTATCACTGTATCTGAATCAGTGGTAGGTTCATCAATCAGCTGGTTCATGTCCATAAACATTTCCCCGACCTTAGATGTTTTACCCTTTTCAAATTGCATATTAATATCACCAAGAACTATAGTGAAATCAGTTTTATTTGATGTTTTGTTCATATCTGTAACAGTTGAACAAAACTGACTTTCAGACACTTTAGGGGGTTTATATATCCCAAGTGGTTCAACAACAATTTCTTCCAGTTTCATGTCATTATTGACATAAACAGCCATGCCATGATGGGTTTTCATTTTTTCTGTTCAAGCATCATTTCTATACAAGGTATAACCAGGTATGTTATACATATCTGAATTTACACTTGCTTTTACTCTTGTCTCTGCCAGTATGACGACAGATGCTTTTATTTTACAAAGGCTTGCTTTTACATCTTCAAAATATTTCTGCAGTGATCTAACATTATGATAAACCACAATTATTTTATCTGAGCTCACAGAACTCAAATGTCGCGTTCTGCACACGACTTTACGTGTTGTACGCAATTCATTCATTTCTACTTTGATATCATTACTGATTGATATTTTGTTTTCGTTCAGGTTTTTAATGTGCAAACCTTCAATAGTTTTCACCCTGCTTAATCCAACATAATGAATATGTGGAGTTTTCCTACCTTCGAAATCAACGACCACGCTTTCTAAAGTATCCCCTTGTGATCGGTGAACAGTTTTAGCAGCAGCTGGTCTCAAAGGTATTTGCATTCTCATTACTTCTGCATTTTTGTATTTCCCAACTCTAAACTGTCGTGAAACAGCCAGAATAGGTGTCCACAGGGCACCAATTTCGGCACTGAAATGATTTTTATAATCTTTTCTAGTTAACTTCCCAACATCTGGATTTTCAAACTGGACCCAGACTACGGTGCTACTTGCTGATCTAGAAGCGCCTGACTGGATTTTTTGTACCGTGCAAGACGCCCCATTTGTCAATCCATCATCTAATCTAGCATTTAAAGCTATTTCACATTTCAAGCCAATTACCAACCCTAAAGCTGAATGTAACTGCATGGTTTTTCTCGGATCTTCTGGAATTTTCTCTAGTACAGCTTTGCCCACAGCTTGCGAAGCAGACCCAACTATACTATCTTTTCCTAAAATTACAATTTTTTCACCCACCATGTTATCAAAAACTATATCATTAAAGTTTTTCATCTTTTCATTACTTAAAAAGAGATGTTGTATGTGAAAAGGATACTTTCAACAATCTTGATTTAAGAATGTTCATATCATTACATTTTTCTTCTTCAGATATATAATTGCCTTCTCTTAATCTATTCAATAGCTCAGCAAAGGCTTTGCTATCTTTTTGTCTCATAATTTCTGTTAGTCCATACATGCAGAAATTATCTTTCCATATATTACTCGCTAATGGCCCATAGGCACTACCGAGATTTTCAAATATATAACCATCAAATACAGGTTTCAATTGAAACAGATCTCCAACACAGATAACATGACATCCACCAAATAACAGTGGACTTCCTTTGATATCTTGAAATCTTTTATTAACAAAATTCATCATTCCACATCCTACCATGGATATCTCACCAATAAAGACAACTTTCAAACCTCCAAGACTACTTCTTAAAGTATTTAATCTGCTACTATCTAAGCTTTTATATTGCAAAGACTGACACACAGGGATCTTTAGCGCACTGTGCAAAGTACTACCATTGATGTTGTAGGCGGCCTTGCCAGTCGGTGCCAACAATATTTGCTTAATAATTTCAAAATCATCACCTGCTTTAGTTTTGTAATACCTCAACAAACTTTGATACAAAGCAGTTGTTACAAAACTTTTGCCCACACCAGCTCCGCCACTCAAGAATCTGAAAACCTGATTCTGTGACCGTTTTATTTCCATCAAGGTATCATATACAAAATAAAGCTGTTTCTCATTCAATGATCTCATCAGAGATCTATAATTTTCGTTGGGCATTTCATACAATGCCACTTGATCTACATTACTTATTTTATCTTCCTTTTCAACTTGCTGAGTAACAGGTGCCTGCTGATCCCAGGCATCTTCCAAATTCTGGCCTTCAGCGAGAAGAGCTGCATCTACAGCATCCCTATTCGCATCATATTGCCTAATTTGCTCAACTATTATTTCTTCCATTTCTTCATATCTGGCTTGGAAGGAATTAAATCCTCCCAATAAATCAATTTCTTCATCCCTCCAGTTGGAATACAACATGAGGAGTTCTCTGTAATGTTTCTCGGGCTCCTTGTCAACATTAAAATTGACATACCTAATCACTCTTGCCACAGCCCTTTTCTTTATCATAGATTTTTTAATTATTTTCTTTGGTTGAGAAGATTTTTCCTCTCTAAAGTCTTCATCGTCCCAATCAGAGTTGTGCTCCATTTGGTTTTCAACTATTGTCTGGTCGTTTTCTACTAGCTTGGACCGTTTAATGTAGGTATTTTTCCTATCGTACCAAGCAATGTAATCAGCCAAACTTACATTTTCTAACTGCTTTGAACGGTTCTTATGCCTATCTAGATAATTACTCGATTGGATATTTTCATCTTTATCGTCAAGGTTCTCTAGTTGATCTTGCGATTTCAACAGATATACCCTTTCACCCGGAGGAGCGGTGTTAATAAACACAACCTCCCTCGATGCTTTTCTCATAGGAAGTTGCAGTACGATATATGCGGCTTCCTGGGCACTAATTTCGACATTATTCAGAAACTTATTGCCAATTATCTTAACTTGGTCTCTGATGCCATAATTACCATTTTTTACTTCTTTCATTGCTTGCCTTAGCAAATCACTAATACCTCTTTGTGACTTGGCTATATAGGACGCTATATACATAGCACAAGCATATACATCAAGCACAAATTGGATATCGAGATTTGCTCTCCATGCCTTCAGAAGAAGAGGATTATAGGAATTAATATATATAACCCTCAATTCATTTGGCGTTCTTTTCAAAAAGACAGTTGCTGTTGTAATTGATGAACGCACTGCCATAATATACTGCTCATAAGTGATAGAGACCTTTTCTAAGAAATCTTCAAAAGAAATGTCTTCACCGTCTCTCATTTCGTCTAAAAATACCTTCAATTTGTCATATTCATTTTTATGTGAATTAATGACATTCTCACCAACCGTCGCATCCAGCGGCTCTAGAATTACAGTGTTTGGCATTGGTGGTTTGGGGAAACCAAACCTGCAAATCTTTCGATTCTTTCTTTTACATGTATGAGAATGTTTATGCGTCTGATAATTTACTAGAGGCTGTAAATCATCGTCATCCACAATTCTTCTACATGATATCTTGCTATCAATGTACTCAACAATTTCTTCATTTTCACTGCACTTGTATTTAGGAGCCTCATCAACCCATAACAAAGTATGGATGTGAGGAGAGCCTCTGTGCTGGAATTCAAGCCTGTAAAAATAATCAGTTATTTTTCCCAAGGGTGAGTTCTCTGCTTTCAATACATCTCTGAACAACAGGTTGACCTGGTAATCAAACTGTCTAACACATGTAACTGGGTCTGACGAAATAAGCGTCGACTTTTTCTCCCAGTCCATATTATCTATTTCCTCATCAGTATATTCCTGATCATCTTGCAACTTGCCTAATATTCTAAGCAAATGCTTCCACTTTGTTTCAGCGGCACTTAAACTACAAAAGTAAGTGGCCTCTCCTAACATTCTTATCATCGCGAATAAATCGGATTTGGCTTTTTTAAAATATGGTGGCGAACCTCTCAATGTTTTCAATACCATATAGCCATCATAAAATTGCACTAATTTATCCAAGTGACCAGGTGTTCGGAGATCACCAGCCGTCAAATGTTTACCAGCAGTTTTATTTTTTCTAACTGCTATTGTTGCTTGACCAATCATAGTTTTCATTTGCAGCTTTTTCAACTTGAAAAAGATATCATCAATACAATTGGCAGCTCTTCTATCGTTCCGTCTTAACTCGGACTTACAAAGCTCACTGTAGTAAACTTTTGCTTTCCTTTCCTTTGAATCTACCCTTGCTTTTCCTGCAAATATTTGTGGAAATGAGAGTATTTGTCCATAAAGATACTTAATGGAATGTTACCCTGCCCTGGAGCAAATGAGTACCGTATTTTTCGGTGTATAAGGCGCACTTTTTTTTACCAGATATTTTTATTTACAGAAGGGGTTCGCCTTATAGATAGTAATAAGCAAATCTGGGCTTTTCCCCCGTGTCAACCTTGGCGTCTGTCTGAAGTTGATGATGTCGGCATTCCCCGTGCAATAAAGATGGCGGCCATTTTACAGACCACAATTCAGTATACTGTTAGTCATAAACGACAGTGCTAACAGTATGGGCCTATAGCTGTTTAATGTTAGCCATATTAAAATTTCTGCAAAATTATTGTTGATATGCTATTTCAATGTTTTTCATGACGTCCACTACAATCGACTATTTCAAACTCATTCAAATTACGAAAATTTCAAAGTTACACACATAGTCTTACCGTGGGCGAAAATTTTGTCCACCGAAATAGCCATTTCCATTCTGATAAATAAGTAACAAGTACATGTATCGGGTGTAAATCACAAATGAATTAAATGCCTTCATGTTGGGATTTCAAGTACACATAGCCTGAAGTCACCTTCAACCTTGCTTTTCACATATACCTTTTCCTTTTCATCATCTTCAATGAAGTCAGGGGAGGTCAACATGGTATCCTTAGATCCACGAGCTTGTTCACCTTCATCCTCACTCTAATCATCAACATTGTCATCTTCGGGTTTCCCCAAAGTAGTGGCTTCTTTTCCTGAGTTGTCATTCACAGTGACATCTCCTTCTCTGCTCAATTTTTCACCCTCCAATAAAACATTTGTTTTAACAGAGTTGTCAGAATGAATGGCATTTATGACATTCTCTTCTGGAGATATTTCATTACTTTCATCACTGCGGTCAATATGTTTGACCATGTGTTCATCATCTGCATTATTTGGTATATTTGCTTCATTAAAGTGAACCCCCTCTTTATGGAAGAGATCACTACCGCTTCCCTTATCTTATAGGGTCTGATATTCTCAGTCATGACAGCATGGTTGTACTTGAGTTGTCGTTTCAATTTAGCAGCTATTGTGAAGTTTTCATCTGGAGCTCTGGGAAGAGAACTGATGGTACTAGACACATTAGCAACAACATTTACAACATTTCCTCTGATTTTCTTTTGTCCACCACTAGGGGCTGCATACACCTTCATGAAAGGAATTCTGGGTGATAACAGTCTCCACTCTAATGGGAACAATTTCAACGCTTCTGGTAGCTGTGGAAAAGCATTACCATTATAGATAGATAGCGGTGGAATTCTATCTTTTTTTATATACTTTTCACAAGTGCCACATATCCATCCAGTGCCATCTTCTGTTAAACAGTTAATGGCAGAATCATTCAATTTACTAACTGCAGTGGACCTTTTTACACTGTTTTTGAACCATAATTGGTGACAACTTTCACAAGTGTAGGTCGGTCCATTGCTTACCTTCTGATGGAAAAGACGAATTAATTCGTCTGTGTCCAAGGATTTCAATTTTACTCTTTTCTTACGTTTACTAATGGCTGCTTTTTTATTCTGACTAATTCTATTGACAGATTTCAATCTTTTTAACTTTTTCAATTTCCTCTCCTTCATCTTCTCTGATTCCCTGTACTCAGGAACTAGACGTTTCTTTTTCAGGAAAGCAGAGTGTTTTTGCTTATCTCTAGAACCATAGTCAGGATCTAATCTTTTCTCCTTTCTATTAGGGGTTTCCCTCATCTTTTCAGATTCCTGGTATGCAGGATCTGATCTTTTTACCTTTCTACCTGAAGTTTCCTTCAATTTCTCTGATTCCCTGTACTCCGGAACAAGACGTTTCTTTTTCAGGAAAGCAGAGTGTTTTTGCTTATCCCTAGAACCATAGTCAGGATCTAATCTTTTCTCTTTCTATTAGAGGTTTCCTTCATCTTTTCAGATTCCTGGTATGCAGGGCCCTGTTTCACAAAAACTTAAATCTCCTTAAAATCATTGTAAACTAAAATTTCATCCTAACTTACAATAGAAGCGTTTCACAAAACGATTGTAAGCATTGTAGCTAAAATCCACTAAAATAATATTGTAAGTTACAATTGTATCCTAACTTAAAATAGTAGCGTTTCACAAAACTATTTTAAGGACAATTTTAACTTAGGATAGCTGTCACCCTCTCCTAACTTACAACCACGACATAAACACACATTGATTAGAGCTACATTGTTTGATCTATTGCGACATACAGATATAATTGGCACATAATTTTAACATACAATCATTCACAAAAACAATTTTCATTAAATTTCTTTTCATAGCATGGGATATACAGCTATATTTTTTTTTATTGTAAGGCAATTTAAGCATTTGGATGGCGTCCCATATTAGAACTCCAAGAAAAAATCCACCCAAAACGCCAGTAAACTACACACTAAAAGAACATTTATATCAAATGTCATGGAAAGAAGAGCACTCTTATTTATAAAGAAAATATCTCCGTGTTTAATATGACCAATTTCTTGGAATTAAAAGGACTAAAGGCCTATAATACTAGACATGCCATATGTAGTATTTACTTCTGGTTTTTGGATTATGATGATTTGTAAAAAGATAAATCAATAATCTCAAATGTGTTTATTCAAAAATGTTATAGGCCTGTCAACAGTTTTCAGTTTCGAAGCGTATTTGCTTTCACCGTTAGTACCCGCAGCGGAAATCTGCACTGCGCGGGCGCAAGCGATTTTAACTAAAATCTATTAAAATTGAATTTTAAGTTACAATCGTTCTTCGTGAAACGCATAAAATTTAAAATCTCATTTTGATTTTAGTTAAAATCGCTTGCGCCCGCGCAGTGCAGATTTCCGCTGCGGGTACTTACGGTGAAAGCAAATACGCTTCGAAACTGAAAACTGTTGACAAACTGAATTAACGGTTACATTATCAATAGGGAAAGTTTTATACGTTGTAGAAATGTTTGCACATGGTCAGAAAGTCGTAGAGAGATGAAATAAATGAGTTTATTGTGTATTATTAGTTTCGAAATGTATTGGTGGGTTGACCTTGAACTTGGCATTTGATTTTCTCTCAGGCTTCAAGTTCAATGTGTATCGATAAACTAAAGCGCTTGAATTTCGTAGTTTTATAGCAATTTGGACAAGAGAAACTATTGAGAATTTTCACAAACATATTATTATTATGATATTTGTCACTCAAACAACTAATCTAGGCTTCAAATTTGTTTGTCGTAGTTTAAAAGTATTTATCAACTTTGAAATTAATACGCCAAATAGCCTATGTTCCGATGCCTAGATTTGAAATGTTATTCTCATAGACCCTTTCAATGATAGGCCTACTTTGAAAAGGCAGAAGAGTCTATCTATCTTACTCAATTTGATGATTTCCCCCCCCAGATAAAATAGCTTTGGCGCCTAAATTTCTTAATTTATGTTGTTTTATTAACGTAACTTCATTAAGAATTAATTAACCAAGACTAACGTTACAATAGAATACAGAACATATATACAAGCTTAGGATTAAAATAATTATATAATAATATTTGATATAATGTTAAATTGCACATAGGAAACAGATGTTTAAATACAGAAGAAGATATGGACATAGCAAAATTGCGTGTTAACTATAATTACGTTATATATATCGTAACATTAAGTATAAACTCAAACAGTTAAACGACTTGAAAGATTAGTGAGATATCAATTCGGACATTGGTCAATTACTACTTTAACAAAAATTATATCATAACATATATACAAAGACACACTACAACAACACCCCGTCGCCCCGAAAAAGCTTTTCTCCGTAAAAGCAAACAATAAATCACACACAGTAGGCGTTTAAATAGATTAAAGACTAATTCAATTAATAATATAACACCTACAAAATACGTCAGACTAATTATAACACTAAGCAATAAACAATTTCAATCTAAAATGGTGAACTTAAAAGGTACATATTTATGAAATATTAATGTAACACTTATATAATCTCAATAGGAAGGACATAATGACAAGGACATAATCGGAATAAAGTCACGTAATGAATCCGTTGTTAATTCTGAAAACAATACCCTAAAAGCAAATAAATTAATTTATATGGATTTTAAAAAAATAAAACAAGCGAGCACTGAAAAAAAGTGCATCAAATTACAAGGAGACATTGATCACATATTTACACAAATTGTCTATCAAATTATGGATACGTCCGACCATTATGCCACACCTGCTGCCGCATTCGTGCATGGAGATGTTGCAGATATGTAACATTCTGACCATATCGAGCGTTAGACGGATCACCTAGCTTAGGTCCAGGTATTTCCTTCGCGTGGTTCTTAATATATATTTTAGCAAGTTCATCCAAATCTTCCTAGGGCACCCACGAATTCACCATTCCAACGAATAAAATATTCCTGTTTGTCTCTTTTAATTCGTTTTCTAATAACTTCCTTGGTTGATTTGGTTGCTATGTCCCGTTTGCGAAAGTTAACATCGGCATTCACATTTTTGCTCCATCGATTTACATTTACAAATGCTAGGGTCCTCCGATGTTCGTTTGACAACCTTGATTCACACTTTCCGTAGAACACATTGTTTCCACCGAAAATTGACATTGGTCAATTACTACTTTAACAAAAATTATATCATAGCATATATACAAAGACACACTACAACAATTGTATGTTAAAATTATGTGCCAATAATATCTGTATGTCGCAATAGATCAAACAATGTAGCTCTAATCAATGTTTGTTAAGGTAGTGATTTTAAGTTAGGAGAGGGTGACAGCTATCCTAAGTTACAATCCATTTTAGTTAAAATTGTCCTTAAAATAGTTTTGTGAAACGCCACTATTTTAAGTTAGGATACAATTGTAACTTACAATATTATTTTAGTGGATTTTGGCTACAATGCTTAAAATCGTTTTGAGACAATTTTAACTAAAATCGATTGTAAGATAAGCAGAAGGCTGTCCTAAGTTACAATCATAATGGCTGCCAATTTTGTTGCTATCCAACAAAATAGGGCTTTACGACGAGAAAGGGTGTTTAAATGCAGATTTAATCCCTTGGAAAATCTTCCAGGAACAGTTATACGCGACACGTATAGATTTTGGCCGGCAACGGTATATCAAATATGCAATATCATACAAGACCAGCTGCAACATCCACTAAGAAGTAGCTATCGTGTGTTCTGTACGGATTGGGGAGGGAAACGAAGAGTCTCGTGTGTTTTAAACGTAACTGGGTAAAATTCTAATTAATGCGAGATACCTAAGAGAAAGATGTTAAATCTGCAGATACGGTGTGTTAATTAACAGGGGTGAGAGATTGACTAAGGTTGAGTTAATTATCGCTAGGAGTGAAAATCTGTGCGACAGTGTGTTTTCTGTACTGGGTGTGTTAATTAACGGACGGGTTAAAAACGACTGACAAGGTGTGTATTCTATGTTTGGTGAGTTTTCTCGAAGCCGTGTTATAAGTGCAACAAAGGTGATTTATCTTGGGCCAACAGGCTTTATCTGACACGTAGGTGTTAAATATCAACTTTGATAGGAAATCTTTTTGTACCGTGCGATTTCTCGTTCGACCGTGTGTTTCGCGAAAGTCGGTCTTTGTATAAGGTAGGTCTTTCAAACATAGTGAGGCGTAGACTTCTTATAGATGATCAACGTTCCTTCTGTGCGTCTTTTATATTTATTAAAGAATTGCATTTAAAAAGGGGCCGTAATTTGCCGTACGCAAGAAGGCCAACACATAAAATAAAAAAAAAATATCGGAGACGCCTGGACCAATTTATGTCCGGACCAAATTCTCTTCTTCCTAATATTTTATTATTTATGCGTCCTGGATTAATACATCGTACGCAACCTGCAACTCATTTGCAATTTATTGGATGCATAGTTTGATCGTCTTTTCTGTGCGCTTTTCTGTATTTATTTATCATTTGCGCAGCCGATATTTTCAAAATCTTCGTCCCCGCTATACCGCACACATCGGCGTGCGTGTAAATGATTAAAAGTCTTCTCCGAATAATCACGAAGAGGATGCGAGTCGCGCTAAATGACAGGCCTTACCGTATGCGTCTATCTATTCTTGTTATTACGTCCCGCCTTCATTAACAAAGTAGACGCAGACGTGCTCTTATCTATCTGTTTTGAAAGTACAATTATAAACAAACAATCTCGCAATTAATGATAACCTGTAAGTTTCGTCGTAGTTATATTTTATAAATGTATTTCTTACCTGGGTAGTAAAAAGCGCTATCCAAGGAAATAGAATTACATCACTATATAACAATAGATAAAGCACATATCAAATAACACTAATCATGTTTAATAATAGGGACTCATATCCGCCTCCAACATGTGGTGCTTTGATTCCGTCACACTTTGTGCAACAAGCTTGTCTTTGCATCTTATAGAAAGCATGCCTTTCACACGAAGTGCTCTTTTGATGTCAGACTGAAAGGCGACATTGTTTTCAGATCTCAGACAGAAAGGCGACACTGATGATACTCTGCATCTAGTGCTGGTCTTATTGCAATGACATAAATGAATCTTTCACTTTTCTATCATATCATTTGAATAAAGCTGGATATGTTATTTAACATGACAATTAATGTGTATACAATTTATTTTGTTTCTCTCTGGAAATTTCGGTTGGTAGGCTACTGGTAGGCCTACCTCAAATGAACAAACAACAAAGCCCAAGCTATTATATTATAATCAGAGAAATGTTCAATTCAAACACACAAGCAAAATAGACAAGACAAACATACAAACGATACCATTATTTATTGTAATATCCAAAATCTATATATTATGACAATAGTATTGTAATGTGTCGGTGCATAGCCTACATGCAGAATATTAGGTTAAATGGGCGTTTAATCAAGTCTATTTAGCATCGTGTAGAATAGTAAACCTTGTGTCAAGTAAATCGAGTTGTTGAGAACGAACATGTGCGAAAGTGACTGACAGCGTGCTGTTTTCTTCCGCAAACACGCTTAGATTATCTATGTATATGCGGTCATAATTAAATTGTAACGTCTAAATTATCTGCTTAATTCATTTTTTCTTTAATTGGCAGTTGGTTCATGGCATGGGTCGAAGTATTCGCGTCTATACGTATTTACTCTGCTCCAATAATGACTGTCAATTCTTTTCAAAGAGAAATCATTATTTTGATAGTTAACCCGTGTCTTCATACGGCATGTTATATATTATACAAACATGCCTATAGTGTCGGATATTATTATTTCAAATTGCCCTATCACCATTGATGGGAAATGCAAGAATGGGTTAAATAGCGACGATTCTCGGGTGAGAATGCTGTCCACCATTTGCTACACATATATTCCGATTTAAACAAATATGTGATTGAAGTAGGGCCTACATAAAGAATATTTACAATTACAACAATGGATTAGAAAACAAGCCGAAGCTTATATAAATTCCTCTACATATAACTGTGAGCATATCTTACAAATAATATCAAAATTTATATCCTGTCTGGGTTTTAGATTCCAATACCTTCACGGCACCTGAAAGCAACAAATTAAGAGGGATTATAAAGGTTAAAAATATAAGATGAAATACTAACTATCATATTATATCATGTGGTACTGAATTTTTTTTTCTACAGTAATTTTAAAACAAAGTGTGGTCACAGAGTAAGTGGTGTCGTAAAACTATTATCTAGATGTTGAATGTTATGTCATTATCAGACTAATTAATTTGAGGTAAATGTTTAACTTAGATTAAAATTATGATTTGCCATGTTTGTAAATTATTATTTGACATATTGCTATATATTTTTCATGTTCATATTGTATGCTGTCCTCAATGGATGTTTTGATGCAATAAAATCATATCTTATCTTATCTATTGGAAATATGCGAAAATGTGATGCCTTTGGTTGTTTCCTTTTCGATTTGTTAAATTATAAAACGTATTTCCACGTCATATTACTACACCTACTGTCATCAAAGTAGGGATGTGCGCTTCACTGAACACCAACTTGGATCAGCGTTGACCTAGATGTTATATAACAACTGTAAAATTTACTGCCAATTGCCAGACTTTATTGGGGGTAATTAAATTAATTTGATCACTGCAGCTCAACAATTGTAGTGAATGTGTATTATAAGCCTGCTGCCAATTTTATCTTTGTTAAGATTTTGAAAAAAATGGCACAGATATACTTTATTTATCATAATTTTCTTGAATGAACCATGGTTTATTAAGATTCGAAATGTGACTGCAAATTAATGTTATAGGCCTATATAGAATAGATGTGATATGTATCCTATTTCAAACCGTTATTTGTCAAACGAGCAATTAATTACAGCAAAGGTGTATTAGAATTTATTGTTCTGAAATAGTTTTCTTTGTCAAATATATTAATTAAGCTGTTGAAGATTGTTATAATGACGTGGGACTCAATTTAGCATAATACGTAACCGGAAATATTGCAGATAAAGCTATTTAAGTTTAAAACCAAGACTTTTTAATAATTTACACGCCCATGTGTACGGCATAGCGGGGACCAAGATCTAGATAATATCGGCGGCGCAAATGATCAATAAATACAGAAAACCACACAAAAAAGACGATCAACATATAGGCCTACTATGCATCCAATAAATTGAAAATGAGTTGCAGGTTGCGTACGATATGTATTAATTCAGGACGCATTAATAATAAAATATTAGGAAGAAAGGAATATGGTCCGGACATAAATTGGTCCAGGCGTCTCGATATTTTTTTTATATTCTATGTCAGTATGTGTTCGCCTTCTTGCGTACGGCGAATTACGGTCCCTTTTTAAATGCAACTCACGCACGACTATGAAACGCCGTAGTAATCATATAAATAAATCATTAACACGTGTTATTGGTCATTCTATCATACACCGAGAGAATGGAGGCAGAATATTTAGAGTTATCCTGTAGCAGTAGTTCTTTTAGCACTGGCAATGTATCGGATACAGATACGTCGCGAGAAATGATAACTATAGCGCCATATATTATGTTTGAGACGTATCTATCTGACTGTGGCTCCATAGAGGATGGCGATGTAGATGATACCGGATCTAATAATGAAAACCATCCGAATGTTGCGAGACTAGATTCATTGATTTCATTAAATTATCTATTTACAGCTTTTATAAATAAATTGATTTCATTAAATTATCTATTTACAGCTTTTATAAATAAATTGATTTCATTAAATTATCTTAAATTATCTATTTACAGCTTTTATAAATAAATTGATTTCATTAAATTATCTATTTACAGCTTTTATAAATAAAAAGTAGTAATTCACACACAAAGGATATTTAAACTAAAATTGCTTCAGCATTCCACAAAATTTACATCGGTTATGATCGAGAGCCGTTTTCGTTCAGTTTGGGTTTCAATAACAGAATTACCTCGTGATATAATCGTATATGTCCATGATACAACACCTCAAAGAAGACTTGCTGTGTTCTATTTTTAGGTTCAAATAATCCGACCATATCAGAAAGCATGCATTTGCACCTTTCACGGTGAAATAATCGTATATACGACCCATGAGATGCCATGATATAACTGTCATCAAAGGGAAGCGTGCATGCACCAATTAGAGACTTGCTGTGTTCTATTTTTAGGCTCAAATAACCAGACCATATCAGAAAATGTGCAAGAATAATAATAAATGAATTACGATTTTTTTATATGTAACGAATAATAAATTACGTTTTGCATTTTGCAATTCTCAATTAATTCAATGTTTTAAAGCGCTTTAACAATCAGATTCACCAATCAATTGTCGTCAATAATCTTAACTCGCTGAGCAGAATGGGTTCGATAATCAACACCAGATTTTAAAAAAGGCAGGTTATCGTTTATTATTTCAATTGAGAATTTAATTGGCATTTATTTTTAATTAGGTGATTGGCGGTTGTTGAGACCGTGATTAACACTGCTAGTTCTCCTTTGTTTTGTTTTATCTGCGAGTATAAAACTTGCCAAAATGTATTGTTGAAAACTTTTGCATATTTAGTAATACTTTGTTGTTTTTCTTTTATCAAATAGTTAACGAGCTTGATTGACCTACCACTTACCAGTGGCTTGTTCGCACCAATTTATCGCCTGGTATTGACATCTACGACAAGCATGTCGTCAAGGTGCAGCTCACTGACTATTAACAATTTGTAGGGGCTTGTAAAAAAAAAGATTGCATGTCGTGTAAATATTTATTTTGTTTTTGTGTAGGTCATCAGCATATTATTCGTTTTAAAAAAATAATAATTTCATGAGAAACGATGATTATCAAAGAACCGTAAGTGCAACTAATGTTTTATCGTTTGGTTGAGCCTTTTACTAACCACGTGGTTCTTGATTTTTTTCTTTCGTGTTTTGAATATATATATATTTTTCCCAAACGTCGTATACCAGAGTCCCAAACTTCGTATATCCGACACCCAAACGACAGATATCAACTCTCGCGTCATGTTTTTTTTACTACTCCATAACAATTAATGGTGTGTTTATTTAATAATAAACAATGAAGTTTATTCGACAATAAGTACAACTCGGTTAATTAACTGCTTCTATAATAACAAGTGGGATGAAACAGCCAGATAGAAAATCAGGTGTGGGATGAAACAGCCCGGGGTGAACCGGTCGCGGGATGAAACGACCCGCATCCGCCAATCCGTAATGAAATTGTTGACAAACGCAATCCACTCTTTCCGTAATATTTCGTCTTTGGGAAATTTATGAAACGTGGGTACATTATCCCCCTTTTCTCTGCTGGAATTTCCACAACTCTCAATAATACAACGATAATTTGACATCTTGAAATACACTCGGAAATATTATAGTAACAAATAAAATCTATTACAATTCAAGACGAGAAAGGTCTGCGTTTGAAAATGCTTTGAATTATATAGTAATGTGTAGCTTACATAATTACGAGCTAATGATTACCGACAATACACACTTGTTAACTCTTGGTATGTTGATACAGTGATATATTATACAGGCAGTGATATATTGGATAGATAATGTGTATAGTATGTGTAGTGCCTGTGACGTCATCAGCCAATCAACCGGATTAAGGTCGTTCATGAAAATTTGAAAACCGTTTTTGGCTGTCCCATACTAAAACGTAAATAATTTTAATCAGATTGATTTGAACTTTCCGTAATATGGATTTAGTAATCATTGTTTATTATAATATGTAATAGAAAATTATGATCTTATGTGCTCTTTAATGTTCATTATTGAACTTAGTCAAGGTATTGATGTACATGTATAAAAGCTATACAGCAGTGTCCTCACTCTCACTTAATTAAAACTAGAGTTATTGTGCCCCAAAGCATCAACCAATCGAATTGCTTATCTCTGCTTACCCTAGGTAAAAAATTCTCATCTTCGAACGACATCAAGGCATTCACCTAATAGACATCTATACCAAGTGTGAACATTCTAATTCAATTGGATTGAGAGTTACTATTACTGTGTTCCAAATTCTCGGCCAATCAAATTGCTTATCGCTCTGCTTACCCTGAGCAGAAAATGATCATTATTGAACTTAGTCAAGGTATTGATGTAATGAAACTATACACCAAGTTCATCACTCTCACTTAATTAGAACTAAAGCCATTGTGTCCCAAGGCATCAACTAATCAAATTGCTTAACATCTCTGCTTACCCTAAGCAGAAAATGCCCATCTTTGAACTCCATCAAGGCATTGATCTAAAAAAAAAACCTACACCAAGCTTTATCATTCTAGCTCAATTAGAAGGAGAATTATTGTGTTCCAAAGTCTCAGCGCACTTAAGCAGAAAATGCTCATTATCGAACTTACATGTAGTCAAGGTATTGATGAAATGAAACTATATACCCTGTATTATCACTCTCACTAAATTACAACTAAAGTTATTGTGTCCCATAGCATCAACCAATCAAATTGCTTATCTCTGCTTAACGAAGCGGAAAATTCTCATCTTCGAACTCCATCAAGGCAGGCCTTGCTTTTTGAGGAGCGTGGTCACGATCGCGCTCTATCGCGCACCTAAATGTCGTGTCAGGAGCGTTCATATTCACGCTCCTTTCAAATCTGAGAGTCATCAAAAAACAATGAACTCGTTGAAAACTAAAGAACGGACGATCACATGGCGTTGTTTTAAGACATTATGTTGATATTAGCGGCTCATACACTCGGAATTCTTTGGTTACCGCAGGCTGAATAACTGGGCCGCTTATATCAATATCACGTAATATGACGATCTTCGACACGAGTGTTATCTCATCTTACCTCGCGAACAGCATAGACTTCCCCCACAGTAAAACGGCTGCATTCAACAGATGAATTATTATTTTTATTCGGTAAATCTTTTTTCCATGAATGATAAATTCATCATCTTCTTGATGAAAATACCTGCAGTTGACAACTTCATCTATCGTTACCCTAACCTCTCTATCGTTACCCTAACCTCGACAACCGTGATTGTCTTTCACCACAGCGGACGTATTTTTATTGTTATATTTAATTTTTGTTTCTATCAATATATATGGAGGACTAGTCAGTTTTTATTCTATATGTTCAGTATGTTTTGGGTAATTTTATGTCTTCCTAAAGGTACTAAACAAATAAAAACTGGTTTTATTTATTTGGACTTTTCGGACAAATAAAAAACCATTATTTTTAGTTGCATCATTAAAGATAGGCCTACACAACTCTTATGGTCCAACACTCAAAATATATTCAATTTTAAAGTTACATTATGGGATATTTTTTTAAAGAGTTGGCCATTCTTGCTATGGTAGTTCAAAAATAGATGATGAAAGAGGAATATATGAAAAATTTCAGTCAAATTACTTTATTCTGAAACGAGTTATCAGCGTTATAATATTTGACTTGAAATGGGGGCAAAATGCATCTTCACTCTCTCTGACAATTCCTGATCAAAAATAGATGATGAAAGAGGAATATATGAAAAATTTCAGTCAAATTACTTTATTCTGAAACGAGTTATCAGCGTTATAATATTTGACTTGAAATGGGGGCAAGATTTTCAGAACGACTGATTATGGCTCTCCAACATTTTTGAAACGGCGAGGCCTGCATCAAGGTATTGACCTAAATAAACACCTACACCAAGTTTGAATATTCTAGCTGAATTAGAAAGAGTTATTGTGTCCCAAAAAGTGTGACGGACAGACAGACAAACCCATTTTAATAGTCCCCTGCTTTCTTCCAAAGGCGGGGATCACAGCGGCTAAGTGGATAAGGCGCTGGTTCGCTAGCCTGGAGGTCGGGTGTTCAATCTCTGCATTGGCCGAGAAAGTTCATCTCAATTTTCCGGCATGATTTTCCCTTGTCAGTGATGCAGAAGGAGGGCCTGGCAAGGACAGCTGCCTAGTCATTCGAATGGACGAAAAAACTAGGTCCTGTGTACACATTGGAGTGCACGTAAAAGATCCCTTGGCAGTTAGAATTCAATAGGCTGTAGTGCCGCTGCCCGGGCAAAACTTTCCTTCATAGCACACTGTATGGTGTAAGCCCGTCTTCCATTAGCCCAGGTTAGGTGCATAATAGTGGTATGTTAAACCATATTTCATTCATTCATTGAAAGTTAATAACCAGTTGACTGTTCCCAAATGCCCGGTATTTAGGAATGTACATGATATTCATATCTAAATGTTAAATTAAAATAAAATTAATAAACGTTGGGGACGTCCCTTGTTGGAAATTAAATTGTTAATCCAGCAGACGTGCAAGTTGGATGATCTGCATTTATAATCGATGATGTGAAATAATAAGAAAATTAGGTGAAACAATTAGGCTAATTTTTGCTGTAAGTTGAGTAAATTAAGTGTTTGAACAGGAATTTCAAATTGATAGGCTGTATGGCATGATTAGTTTGTCGTAAAAACGAATTATTAATTTAGCTTCCGAAACATATCCCTCCAAAGACAAAATGAAATGGGCTTTAACGTACTATTGCCTTCAAAGACCAGCCAGCTGCCTACGTATTCAGTTATAAAAGTAGACACTGTAAATAAAATAATTGTCACTTGTAGTCTAAAACATAATATTATAATTTTGAGGTTCCGCAACCAGTACGAAGTAACAAGTACGAACACAGCTTTGTACTTCGTACTTGACAGGTTTCGCAACCAGTATGAACTACTGGGCTTCTTATGTACTTGTATGGGCCTTGGTCAATGACCGGACACAGGTGGGCCTTATAAATATCAAATTCATTTAAATTTTAGTCCACAAAACAAGAAGCTCATTCATTGCAATGTCGTGTTTTCATCGTGGCAGACTATCAAAAAAGAACAAATTGTGAAATTTCACAGCCCGAACATTTGTCAAAAATAAAAATCACAACCATTGCCGATCACTTTGACACTTATCAACCATATACTGAACTGTAAATGATGAGTCTTTTTATTATACCGTAAAATACGAATTTCATCCACAACAAATCAGTGAGCAATCACGATTTCGTATCTCGTTTTTTAACCCTGAACTTTTCCAGAAATCTTCGTAGAAAATAGACGAAACGAAGGCCACTTAATATGTCAATGAGAACACATGAAGTGATGACGCAAGCACAAAAGAACTTCGTACTTGTTGCGGAACGAACGTCTCTAAAAATAAGAGAAAAAAAAAAATAACTTCTTTCGACATTGTCGTCATTTCATTTCTTAACACCCGATTTTTGACCTTGCAATCCCAGATTGTATGTGTATATTTGCAAGAAAATGGCAATTAATAATAAATAACTTACTATATAAAAAAACCCCTACCAAAACCCGTTTACGCCATATTTAAAAAGGGTTCTAGTTTAGTCAAATTTCAGATCCGATCCGATAAGACGGAAAACGAACTAACCCTTTTTTCAACAATTGAATTAAGCCCCAGTTTGTATGTATATTTGCCAGAAAATGGTAATTAATAATAAATACCTTACTATATAAAAAAAAACTACCAAAGTCTACGGAATATAATTAATCCATAGCAGACAAACGCGAATTGTTTGAACATAGTCTCTTTCATCCAGACATATATCCGTACGTTGAAAACTAGGGGGTTCTGGGTGACCGAGACTAGTTTGGACATGGTTTTATCAAATTTTAGATCCGATAAGGAAACAAAATTACTTTTCCAACAATTGATTTAAGCTTGTAATTAAAATTCTTTTGCATCTATTTTGAAGTCATGAATTATTGGCATGATAAATTAAATGACAGCAATAATAAATATTTGAATTATCAACACTAATATCCATTCTAATAATATTCCATTATGATATTCTAATCAGTGAGAAGGAGAGAAGAAGAAATGAAAAAAGACAAATTGATAGGGAGAGAGAAATGAGGTTTATCTCCACCAACACAAACTAGGTCTTTTCGGGACTAACATATTTTTTTTATAATTTAAATAAAGTACAATTGTTATTTATAATAATGATTGATATATCTAAATATATTACATACTTTTCATGAAAATCAGGTCAAAATTGTGACCTCTAGAGTTTCAACAAGGTTGGTTTATATACTTTTACACTATAAGCAATGCCATTTTCAATACAATTTACATGAAATTTAAACTCAACTGTCATTAGGGTGTAATAGTGATATGTGTGAATGTTTTTTTTTTTAATCTGATATATTGTGATCTCAAAAGTAGTGTTGTGCGGTTTTTAAATTTTCTTTCGGTTTCGGTCTTCGGTTTTTCTGGGGCAAAAAAACTCGGTTTCGGTTTTCGGTTTTTTTATTTATTTAAAAACTGTATTATAAATGTACTGATTTATAGTTATCTTATATATATAGCCTACTTGGAAGCCAGAAAAGATATCAAACATATTTTTACTGTTAAGATGACTTTAATTATGACTCGTTACTGTAAAAAGATTTGACAAACTTAATTTAGGTGCACCTTCAAGTTGGATGTGTTTCCGAATTCAGCAGAAATATGTTTTTCACAAAGATTGCATTATATTTAGTACTGTCCATAGAAATGTACTGGCATCCAATCTTTCGTAGTGAGAAAGCCATGGACTTGGAAGACATTTTACTTCTTGAGGAAGCCATCGTGCCTAACTATTGACAACCGGCTAAGGGTTGTATAAAATTTTGGATTATAAACCTAACCGAATTGAGAAAATAAATAGTCTAGGCAGTCCAGACTTATTAAACTATTAAACACTCTATACATAGGGGGCCTGGTTGATCTAAAATCAAAACGAAAGTGGTGGTTACATTAAAATTTTGGAATTTCTAAAACATTTCCGGAACGAAAAATGGGTAAATTAAAATTTAGAAATTTGGAAAAATAACCGAAACGCATTGTTATTTTTTGTTTTTTCGGTTCGGTTTTCGGTTTATATGTAAAAACCGCGGTTATTCGGTTAAACCGAAAAACCGCACATCACTACTCAAAAGCATAATTCACAAGCTAATGTTACGATTTTTCGTACCGTAGCCTACAATATACTATATATTAGGGGCCGTAACTCTGGAAATTACGATCTAATATACACGAATATCAAAAGGAAACAAGATCTTTAAATACCATAACAAACATATCCAAATTGTTACCTGTAGAGGATCCAAAACCTGTATTTCATACTGTATTGGGAGCAGCCATTTTGTTAGTCAGTTCTAGTCTGATATTCATGAAATTCGAAGCCGACAATGATTATGGTGTGACGGTACAAAACATAGAAATATGACTTTTCGTCAAAATCGGATAAGAATTGCGACCTGTAAATATGATTTATCATATTTTTACACTATTCGCGTACAAAGAGCGGCCGATTTGTATGGCAATTTTGGTCCGATTTTCTCAACTCAACTCAGCCTTCCTTAGTGTGTAACGGTGATATAATCAAACGTTATTTTAAATCGGATAATAATTGTGACCTCCAGAGAGACCACAAGCTAATAAAAGGCGATTTTGTGTATAATCAGGGGCCATAATTCAGGAAGTTACGATTCGATATGCGCAAATATCGAAAGGAATCAAGATCTTTGGGTTCTAACCTTGCATTTCAAGTTTCATCAAAATCGAATTAAAATTGTGACCTATACAGGGTCCACAACCTTGATATACTATTTTTTAAAGTATTTGCGTACGAATGGCGGCCATTTTGTATGGCAATTTTGGTCCAATTTTTCCTAAATTCAACTCAACCTTCCGTAGGGCGTAACAGTGATATAATCAAACGATTTTTTAAATCAGATAATAATTGTGACCTCCAGAGTGACCACAAGCTTACTGAAGGCGATTTTGCGTATAATCAGGGGCCATAATTCAGAAAGTTACGATCCAATATGCGCAAATATCGAAAGAAACCAAGATCTTTGGGTTATAACCATGCATTAGAAGTTTCATCACAATCGAATTAAAATTGTGACCTCTACAGGGTCCACAACCTTGATATACCATTTTTTAACAGTTTTGGCGTACGAATGGCGGCCATTTTGTATGGCAATTTTGGTCCGATTTCCGTGAAATTCAAACTCAACCTTCCGTATGGTGTAACGGTGATAGAGTCAAGTTTTTTAAATCGGATAATAATCGTGACCTCCAGAGGGACCATAGGCGATTTTTCGGACAATCAGGGGCCAAACGATTTTTTAAATCGGTTAATTATTGTAACCTCCAGAGGGACCACAAGCTTAACCAAGACGATTTTGCGTATAATCAGGGGCCATAATTCAGGAAGTTACGATCCAATATGCGCAAATATTGAAAGGAACCAAGATCTTTGGGTTATAACCATGCATTTTTAGTTTCATCAAAATCGAATTAAAATTTTGACCTCTACAGGATCCACAACCTTGATATACCATTTTTTAACAGTATTTGCGTACGAATGGCGGCCATTTTGTATGGCAATTTTGGTCCCATTTTTCTGAAATTCAAACTCAACCTTCCTTAGGGTGTAACGGTGATATAATCAAACGATTTTATAAATCGGATAATTATTGTAACCTCCAGAGGGGACCACAGGCTAAACCAAGACGATTTTGCATATAATCAGGGGCCATCATTCAGGAAGTTACAATCCGATATGCGCAAATATCGAAAGGAACCAAGATCTTTGGGTTATAACCATGCATTTCAAGTTTCATCAAAATCGAATTAAAATTGTGATCTCTACAGGGTCCACAACCTTGATATATAATTTTTTAACAGTATTTGCGTACGAACGGCGGCCATTTTGTATGGTCATTTTGGTCCGATTTTTCCGAAATTTGAACTCAACCTTCCTTAGGGTGTAACGGTGACATAATCGAACGGTTTTTCAAATAGGATAATAATTGTAACCTCCAGAGGTACCACGAGCTAAAATAGGTGAATTTTCGGACAATCAGGGGCCATAATTCAGGAATTTACTTTCAGATAGGTGCAAATATCGAAAGGATCCAAGATCTTTGGGTTATAAACATGCATGTAAAGTTTCATCAAAATCGGTTCAAAATTGTGACCTCTATAGGGTCCACCAGGGTCCACAAGCTAAAAACTTGATTTTTCGTACAATCAGGGGCCATAATCCATGAAGTTTTGATCCGATACATGCCAATATCGAAAGCAGCCGAGATCTTTTGGGGATAAACCTATATTTTAAGTTTCGTTGAAATCGGACAAGAATTGTGACCTGTAGAGAGTCCACAAACAATTGTGGACGGACAGGGGCGACGACATAATACGTCCACATGAAAATGTGGGCGTATAAAAACAATGCACATTGCGCCGTATTCTGCATGGGAAACCGGTTATAAGAACGGGCACAAATAGTGTGACGAATCAAACCTTGCCAATGTGCATTTAAATTCATATTTAAATATGAAGGTATTTTAGATTGATATATCTAACCATCTTCGGTGTCTTTTGCGGCGGTAAGCGAAATCACTGAAAAATAGTCCCTTTATTCACTACCATCCATAATTGTTTAAAAGATTTCCTCCGATTCGAGAATATTAATAAATAATAATTCATTTATGCAGTATAATTAATACATGTTTATAATAATCACGTATAGTAACAATATTCACTAAAAATCTATATAGTTAACGATTTCACGCTCTACTGGCGTCGGGTCCAGTTACTGAACACGGCAAGTCTTCTTTGGTGTGTTATATCACGGACATATACGTTCTGCCATCTACGGCGGTAGTCGAAATCGATGACAAATACTCCAGTTGCTGTCCTCCAAGTTACAATTTAACTGATACTAATTAATCACGTATAGTAGCAATACTCACTTGAAATGTATATAGTTAACTATTTCACGCTCTACTGGCGTCGGGTCCAGTTACTGACGCACATCAAAGATAACTGGCGGCTTCACTCAGATAGTGACGGGATCTCATTAGTGGCGTTTTCAGAAATAGTCACGCTTTTCTTAATTTCTCCCGCGCGCACCCGACTAGTGATATAGTCGGCTTAACTCACGTTTGTTTAAATAGTCACATTATCTTTACATACTGACACAAGTAAGGAATAATAACCAGTTGATCATTAGTGACCATTTATAGGAATACTGACGTACGATGCAAATACTTACGGGTTTAAGCCACTACTGACAACACATATATTTCTCACGAGTTTCCCTGAATAGTGAATACACTTAACCATTTTTGATGGCCTCATGGATTTAGTGATACATAGGCCAGGTAATAAGCACCCAGAGATCATTAGTACTCACTATACATCTAGCATATATAGTTTCGTTCGTATTGAACTCTTCAGACTGGTTGGACTAAAGTGTTGGGCGATTTTATTTATACTATTCCGAAACCCCGGTGTGATTTCCATGGTTACTATTGTCGGCTTTACCAGGGTTAATCCCTTGGCGGGGTTTGCGATTTTTTTACCGGGGTTGTACAGAGGTTTAACAAATTGAAGGTATTTCAAATTTGTTACCGGGGTTGTACAGATAGTTTAGATTGAAATATCAGTGCCCTAATTTCGCTAACTGGGATGCCATAAAGGAAAGACACATACCAGTCGCCTTCTACTTGCGTTTTCCAAGGCATTATTGTCCAAATCTTGACTCTTCTACAAATTAACCATTTGGTACTATTTCGTACCTATATATCATATAAACCCCACGGGCGCCATGTTGAATTACACAGTATTTAGCGTTCTAAAACCTAGCTACTTCATGGAATCAATGACAAATCTAAACTTGGGCACTCCAACCACTTTTATTTCTATTGAAAATACTAGCTAATGTTATAAGAGACTATATTGGACTGTGAGTAAATATAAACTTACCCTCGCCTCAGTAACTGTTTTACTGTCACCTTTAGATAAAATATCCAATGTTTCTGGTAAATGCATTATAATACCTCTTAATACCTAGAATTAAATAATATTATACATTAAACTCACACTATTTATACCTTTCTAAAATACAAGGGGATGTTCTAAAATGTAGGGTTACAACAAATACTGGTATGGAAATTTTAACGGAATACAGTTTGTCATCAGAGTAAAAATCTAAACGGATTATATTGGTGCAATATGCAATATTAACAATGACTGATTTTATCACAACATGATTGTTAAACTTAAATTGGCTAATGAAGACAGAATAAACACTATATTTAAATAAAAAGGCACCAGCAAAACAATCATGTGGGGATCACGGTGGCTAAGTGATAAGGCGCTGGTTCGCTAGCCTGGAGGTCGGGTGTTCGATCCCTGCATTGGCCAAGAAAGTTCATCTCGATTTTCCGACGTGATTTTCCTTTGTCAGTGATGCAGAAGGAGGGCCTGACAAGGACAGCTGCCTAGTCGTTCAGATGGGACAAAAAACCGAGGTCCTGTGTACACATTGGAGTGCACGTAAAAAGATCCCTTGGCAGTTGGAATTCGATATAAGAGTAGGCCGTAGCGCCGCTGCCCGGGTAAAATTTTCCTCATAGCACACTGTATGGCGTATGCCCGTCTTCAATTAGCTTGGGTTAAGTGCATAACAGTAGGGCGTTAAACCCCATTTCAATCATTCATTACAATCACATGTTTTTTCAAAATGATCAAGGGCAAACGATAACTGAAAAAACTATGTATAAGTTCTAAGTCGATGATGGCGGCTGAGGGTGATGACAATATATAACCATTTTTCAGGTCACGTTTAAAAAATTAATATAATGAACACAAAAGTGATAACGATAACGCAAGTAAATTCATATTTCATGTTTTTTATTTATGGTAGGGTATAGTGAATTCACATGTCTTTTATATAGACAATCTCCTACGAGTGTTTTTTGATATCAAAAAATATCAACACAAGTTGATAAAGTAAAAAAAACGAGGCTCTGCCGAGTTTTTTTACTTTATCAACGAGTGTTGATAATTTTTGGTATCAAAAAACACGAGTTGGAGATTTTATTTATCACCCAATCCTTTCTTACATGCACAAATAAATAAATATAATTCTTTGGTATAGATTTCACTTTTACTGAACCTAATTACAATTCAGCGTAGTGATACATCATTTTTTGAAAGCAGTTTAGCTATTGTATAGTCCTATATACTGACCCAGTTTTTTCCTTCAAGGTCAATTAAATAAAAGCAGTTTCCTTTTTTTTTTTAAAAAGTCACTCTTAACTTAAACTAAGTGGTTACCTTAAAATAAAAGAAAGTAGTCCCTTTTTGATTGACCAATCAAATTTATGTAAAGCGATATCACCACTGTGTATATATCACAGTAGATTATGTAATTTATCACACAAGCGATATCTACTGTCAAATGTATTATTGGGTGATAAACCACTTTGTCACCATGGAGTACACAAAAAAAATATATTAGTAACGCTTATGATAATTATTTAATAGTTAATTAAATATTCTGTTTTGGCTACTTTTAAAATAACGAGATAGTTGAATTGGCCATAGAAAAACCATTTAAGTAGCTCACACGTAATTACCACATGCTCTATAAAAAACACACTGACCTGGATTATTTTGAGTTAATGTAATATAACAACTTTGAAATAAAGATAAATATATATTTATCCACGGCATATATCTTACATTTAATGGTTTTAGACCATCTCTTACGGACTAGTGACGTAAATCCTAATAATGTATAACTAAATGACACTAGCCACCCCTAGAATACCGTTGTTTATAAGAGTAACCGTATATACACAACATTTTTACTACACGTGGAATTATCAATATTGCTGCAAATTAGAAGTTTAATGCGTAATACTAATTTTCTTAATTTTTCGTTAAGCAAGTTAACTTTTCTTAACGTGACATTTCCGATGATGACGAAGTATGATGTATTCAACCCATTCTTCATTAAGACAGCGAGGTGGACAGACGTGTGCTTGTTTCATTAAACGGTAATAGATTTTATTTATTTTTGAAAATACCTTGGTGGTATATTGATTTTGGCAAAGGTAGCCAATAGCCTTGGTTCCTTGGTGGCTTAGTGATTTTGGCTTTGGTAGCCAATATTAGCCTAGGTGGCTTGATATACCTTGGTGGTAGTCAATTTTTTAAAAGGTCCCGATGAAAATTGGATAGGGAATTGGTGGCGTGAAATTATTTGTGTGGGCCGTGGCAAAATTAGTAATTCTTAGTGGAGAAATTTATTGGTGAATGTTGTTTGTAGCATTTGTAGATCGTTGCAATTGATAAAGAGAAATTGAATACACAACAGACCACTAAGCGTCTTATTTGTGTGTTAATTGTTTACATGCATGATTGTGGATAAGTAGGTCAGCGCACATGTTTGTATTGTATTGAATGGTAGTGTTTAGACAAGTAAGAATAATAAATAATAATGAGGTTTTTTATATAGCGTCTTCTCCATGTTGACACATGCTCAAAACGCTTTTAGTAATGGCTCTAGTGGTAAAACTGTCAAAACAGGATAGTCTTTAGTGCGGATTTAAATTGATTAAAAGTTTGTTGATTCTTGATCTGTTGTGGAAGTTCGTTCCATAATCTAGGACCTGCTGAACTGAAAGACCTATACCCATATGACTTTAAATTATATCTTGGAACAACTAGTGACTGTTTATTTTGAGAGTGAAGTGATCTAATAGGGTTATAGTCATAAGAGTTCAGATAAGTATTGAGGAGCTGCATTATAGCGACATTTATACACTAATGTTAATTTAATAATTATCCTGCACATTTGGTGAACCAAGCCATCAAAGAAGTAACAAACGACAAAGCTAAAAACCCAAAACCAGCCAAACCAGCTACGAGTGGTATAAGGGTATCCATCCCCTTCATCGACTCCAGATCACACCAGATTCGAAGACTTCTTCAACAGGCAGGTATAGAGGTATGCTTCTCCAGTGGCAAAACCATCCAAAATATACTGTCAGCAAATGGAAAAAAAGTACAGACCAATCCACCACCACCCAAGGGTTGCATTTATGAAATAACCTGCTCGTGCAACAAAAAATACATTGGAGAGACGAAACGGCTTTGGATAAAAGAATTAAGGAACACCAATCCTTGGCAGAATATAACCAATCAGCAGTGCCAGAACATCTGAGTGATAACAGACGACATCGGTTGAATTGGGACTTGACGCTAGCTGTAAATCAACACCAGAAAAAATCCAGAAAAATCCTTGAAGCTATTCACATCCGAAGAAATCAGCCTGAACTCAACCGTGACACTGGAGTATATCTACCACACGCATATGACTCTTTAATCTTAGGTGCCGTTAACTAATTGATGACTATTTAATCTTTGGTGCTGTTAACTAAATTGATGGTGCCGTTAAGTAAATTTATGACTCTTTAATCTTTGGTGCCGTCAACTATACCGTTCTTAGTGTAAATGTGATTATGTTATAATCTATATTGCCTATTTCACCATTCTTTGTGATCACAACCCTTCCACGATACAAACATTTGGCGTTAAACTTTTGTCCTTATAATATTGGTTTGTGCTTTATACGTGTTTTGTGCTAAACACCACCCTATGAGCTGTCTGTGTCATTCATATGGAACATACCGGTACTTTTGCAGATCGTGTTTTATTTGTGATTTAATGTTTTTTACCCTTAAATTATTATTTAATAGAGTCATGTTTATTCTCCTTTTATCATGGTTTTCACTCTGAATAAGTTAGACCACTATATATAATATAATTTTGTTATAATATTTATGATTGGTTAGATCTTGGTCACTAATGGAGAGGGGATTTAAGACATTAACTAACATGGTTTCTCATTCATAGGTGTTATTATATAATTTTATATCACTATATATAATATAATTTTGTTATAATATTTATGATTGGTTAATCTTGGTCACTTATGGAGAGGGGATTTAAGACATTAACTAACATGGTTTCTCATTCATAGGTGTTATTATATAATTTTATATCACTATATTTTAACTTTTGAATGTTTATTTGTAATAGGGAATTAAGGGTTTAAGTATGGATGATTTGTTGTTTTAGCATGGATTTGCATTTTTTCACCCCTTTAATGGTTTCTCATTCATTAATAATAATTTACTTAGGTATGTCTTCAATGGCTTCGGCCTTACTTGGTTAATTAGTTTATTGTTATCTGTTTGTATATAATTAACCTTCTGTAACATGTTGATTGTATCATTGCTTGATAACGGTGAGAGTGTCCTCATTGAAACGTTGCAGTTAATAAACCTAGTGAATGTTATCCATAAAGCTGTTTGTTATTATATACCACTTTCACTAAATGCCATTCAAAGATATGAAACACATAATGTTTCGTGTCCTCTATTGTTATTTTCAGCCTTCGACGCCGTAATGATACCCCAAAAAATTATGATTCCCTAATAATGCTTAGGTTTAGTTTCGTGCATTTTGGAAGCGGTGTAATTAACCAATGGCATATATTTCCCACTCGATAATATCGGATTTCGACACATTGGTCGTTCTTATTATCCTGATCCATTATGATAATAGAATAATATTCAATATGCATTCTTTACTTTGCATGCCGTATGAAGCGACAGTAATCGGAATTCACCTATAAAGTTCTCTTCAGAAATAGGTTATTGGCTATTTTGTTTATTTCAATATAAGGGCTATACATTATTTTCTAACAGACCAAACGAGATAATTATAAAATCATCACCGCTTTGATTAGTTATTCGGTGTAAATAACGGATTATAGGCGGCCTTATCATTGTCAGTTATCAATCAATTAATCCCTAATACCGTACCATTACTCACGACACGAACAGCGTGTTGATTATTTTACGATGTTTTTGATTAACACTCCATGGCTATCTATATTATACGATCAGAATTATGTTGCTTCATGTAATGTATTGGACGTTTAATCTTTAATAAACAAACAACAACAACAATTGCTTCTGCCATTTTTCATAGAAAATCGCATGTAGATAGTCCATAACATTGCTAAAATCTAATTTCTATCAATCGCTTGAGCCTCGATCCGGCCACGGAACCACAATGCTTTGCACGCGTTGTCTGGGCCAATCAGCAAGTGAGTCGTGTTGACAGCATAGCAACAAGCCAAGGTTGTTTACAGTTTTAGGGGTATTAAAACCCCTTTGTATTCCTTCAAAATGAATTCATCGGTAATTCTTTGGTAATATTTATAAACTAGAGATTCTCCGCTTTGCAACAATGCCAATTAATATGCAAGAGCAACGAGCGATCGCCCGCTGCTAGCGAAGAAACAATAACTAATTTTACGGATAATTTTAAGAAATATGACAGACTTATTAATGTGGTACTCGTACAAAACGTTCAAATAAAGGCGTTCTAAAATCTTTTATTGATGTTTTGATCTTTTGTATCGATAGATAGTATATTTATAGACTCATTTTTGTTAAAATCTCAATTTCGATCAAAATCAATTATTTCACTTATTTTGTCTGTAGTCCAAAATTATATTTTCCGCATTCTGACTCAAGATGCCCTGGGCGAACACAATTATTATCTGATTTGAAAAATCGTTTGATTATATCACCGTTACACACTTAAGGTGTGTTAATTAACAAGGGTGTAAATGGAATATTATAATATGTATAGGAAGCCTAGTGACGAGTGTAGTAAGTACGGTCCGTCCGTCGGTCCGGCGTCCACAAGCAATTGTGGACGCCGGACCGACGCTAAAGTTAATATCCAATTGATTTTCAGCGATTTCCGATAATCGCTGTCAGAGTTATGGCCCTTGATCACTTCAAAAAATCTTGTTGACGCTCTAGAGGCTAAAGTTAATAACCGATTGACTTTAAATTTATACACAGTGTTTAAGGTCATGAAGCGAAGAATAATATTGATTTTTAGCAATTTCCAATAATTACTGTCAGAGTTATGGCCCTTGATCACTTCGAAAATTCTTGTGAATGCTCTAGAGGCCAAAGTTAATATCCGATTGACTTTAAATTTATACACAGTGTTTAAGTCATGTGACGAAGAAGCCTATTGATTTTTAGCAATTTCCGATAATTACTGTCAGTGTTATGGCCCTTGATCACTTCAAAAAAATCTTATGGACCCTCTAGAGGCTAAAGTTAATAACTGATTGACTTTAATAATCATATTTAAGTGTATTATAAATGTTTCATTACCGAAAAAAGTAAAATATGCGACAACTCTTGTTTACTGCCCGGACGATTTAGCTGCTGTGGGCGTATGTTTCGTTGCCTGGCAACTCCTGTCAAAAGTTGTACTCGAACTAAATGCGTTTGTTAGATACTGACAGAGCAGCCCGGAGTCGAACAATCGCCGCCCGAGCTGTCTTCGTCAGCTAGTTACAAAATGGCGTACAACCAGTGCAAGTGGGGAAAAGACGACAATAAAATCAGAAATATGTTATTTATTATTGTCGCACTTATAACATCACTCCTGTCTAACAAATAATAAAGCTGTGGAGTTACGGTGGTGGCATAGTATTTCACCGTAACACCACAGCCACTCTAACCATTCATAATACATCTAACAATCACTCCCTACACATTTCCCCTCGTCTACTTTCCCAAACATCAACAACATATCTCATACATCCATTTCGCTGATTAACCCTTGTACCATGTCTACTGGATGCAAAGTATCATCAGTGTCGCCTTTCTGTCTGAGATCTGAAAACAATGTCGCCTTTCAGTCTGAGATCAAAAGAGCACTTTCGTGTGAAAGGCATGCTTTCTATGAGACGCAAAGACAAGCTTGTTGCACAAAGTGTGACGGAATCAAAGCACCACATATTGGAGGCGGATACGAGTCCCTATTATTAAACATGATTAGTGTTATTTGATATGTGCTTTATCTATTGTTATATAGTGATGTAATTCTATTTCCTTATATAGAGCTTTTTACGACCCAGGTAAGAAATACATTAATAAAATATAACGACGACCAAACTTACAGGTTATCATTAATTGCGAGATTTTTTGTCTATAATTGTACTTTCAAAACAGATAGATAAGAGCATGTCTGCGTCTACTTTGTTAATGAAGGCGGGACGTAATAACAAGAATAGATAGACGCATACGGTAAGGCCTGTCATTTAGCGCGGCCCGCATCCTTTGCACACTCTTCGTGATCTTTCGGAGAAGACTTTTAATCATCTACACGCACGCCGATGTGTACGGCATAGCGGGGACGAAGATTTTGAAAATATCGACGGCGCAAATGATCAATAAATACAGAAAAGCGCACAGAAAAGACATCAACATATACTATGCATCCAAAAAATTGCAAATGAGTTGCAGGTTGCGTACGATGTATTAATCCAGGACGCATAAATAATAAAATATTAGGAAGAAAGGAATATGGTACGGACATAAATTGGTCCAGGCGTCTCGATATTTTTTTATATTTTATGTGTTCGTTTTTAACACGTCCGTTAATTAACACACCCAGTACAGAAAACACACTGTCGCACAGATTTTCACTCCTAGCGATAATTAAATGACCCTTAGTCAATTTCTCACCCTTGTTAACTAACACACCGTATCTGCATAGATTAACCTCTTTCTATTAGATATCTAGCCATAATTAGAATTTTACCCAGTTACGTTTAAATCACACCAGGTTCGGAGTTTTCCTACCCTATCCGTACAAACCACACGATAGCTACTTCTTAGTGCAAATATTGATTCAAAGCATAGTAATCAATGAAGTATTGTTGTTTTAGCTGGCTTGTTCTATTTTTAGACGCCTGCATGTTGATTACAGGTGAGATGACCTGCCCAGGCGTGATAAGATACAGCAGGGCTCAGCTATTACAATTTAAAGATACAGTGTCACCTTCTGTTTGCAATATAGTTTATAAAAATATTAAACGCTCTTTGAAAATTATACTCAAACATAAACCAACCAGAAGGAAACCAAAGCCAGCCAAGCAGAATATCAAAACTCAAATAACTGCTTGTGATGAAACTATAACTAGTACAGGGAGAAAACCAAACTTTTCAAATCTGATTACAATGAGTCAAGGGCCCAAGCCTTGTCAGTCGAATCCTACTTGGATATGTCTCCTCAACAGCAGATCTGTGCGTAATAAAGCTACCGAGCTCAATTCCTTTATTTGCGACCATCACCTTGACATTTTTGCTGTAACCGAAACATGGCTGTCTCAAAATTCTGACTCTGCATCCATATGTGAACTAGTGCCAAATAGTTACTCTATTATTCATGAATCAAGAAAGAAAAGGGGAGAGGGTGTTGCTATCATCTATAAATCATCAGTAAAAGTTGCAAAACAAACGTCTTAATTCTTTGAAAGTTTTGAATATTTGAATGTAAATTTAATCATCTACAATAAAACTGTGTGTTGTGCAGTTATTTATAGACCCCCATCTAAATCAGGGCCCTGTTTTACAAAAACTTAAATCTTTGATATGAGCAAATATCGAAAAGAATCAAGATCTTTAGGTTATAAACATGCATTTCAAGTTTCATTAAAATCGAATTAAAATTGTGACCTATACTAGGTCCACAACCTTGATATATCATATTTTAACACTATTAGCGTACAAACTTAAATCTCCTTTCACAAAACTATTTTAACTAAAATCAATTTGAACTAAAATCAATTTTAACTTAGGATAGTTGTCACCCTCTCCTAACTTAAAATCACGACATTAACAAACATTGATTAGAGCTACATTGTTTGATCTATTGCGACATACTTACAATCATTCACAAAAACAATTTTCATTCAATTTCTTTTTATAGCATGGGATATACAGCTACGGTCCACCCGTTTATTTTATTGTAAAGGCAATTTAAGCATTTGGATGGCGCCCCATATTATAACTCCAAGAAAAGATAGTAAGCTGGCACTGCCAGGCAGGATACGCCCACATTTTCCAGAGATGGATAGAGAACAAGCAAAACTGAAAGTGATTTTTTCTACAATCGAGGGCTATAATTCATTAAATTACAATTTGATATGCGCAAATATCGAAAAGAATCAAGATCTTTAGGTTATAAACATGCATTTCAAGTTTCATTAAAATCGAATTAAAATTGTGACCTATACTAGGTCCACAACCTTGATATATCATATTTTAACACTATTAGCGTACAAACGGCGGCCATTTTGTCTGGCAATTATGGTCCGATTTTCCTGAAATTCAAACTCAACTTTCTATATGGTGTAACGGTGATAGAGTCAAGCGTTTTTTTAAATCGGATAATAATCGTGACCTCCAGAGGGACCATAGGAGATTTTTCAGACAATCAGGGGCCATAATTCAGGAAGTTATGATCTGATATGTGCAAATAACGCAAGGAACCAAGATCTTTGGATCAAAATTGTGACCTATACTGGGTCCAAAACCTTGATATACCATTTAATAACAGTATTCGCGTACACGTGGCGGCCATTTTGTATGGCAATTGTGTTCCGAATTTTTTCGAAATTCGAACTCAACCTTCCTTAGGGTGTAACGGTGATATAATCAAACGATTTTTTAAATCGGATAATAATTGTGACCTCCAGAGGGACCACAAGCTAAACAAAGATGATTTTGCGTATAATCAGGGGCCATAATTCAGGAAGTTACGATCCGATATGCGCAAATATCAAAAGGGACCAAGATCTTTGGGTTATTACCATGCATTTCAAGTTTCATCAAAATTGAATTAAAATTGTGACCTCTACACGGTCCACATCCTTGATATACCATTTTTTAACAGTATGCGCGTACGAATGGCGGCCATTTTATATAGCAAAATATGGTCTAATTTTTCCGAAATTCCAAAGGAACCAAGATCTTTGGGTTATAACCATGCATTTCAAGTTTCATCAAAATCGAATTAAAATTGTGACCTCTACAGGGTCAGTAACCTTGATATACCATTTGCGTACGAATGGCGGCCATTTTGTATGGCAATTTGGTCCAATTTTTTCGAAATTCAAACTCAACCTACCTTAGGTTGTAACGGTGATATAATCAAACGATTTTTTAAATCGGATAATTATTGTAACCTCCAGAGGGACCACAAGCTAAACCAAGACGATTTTGCGTATAATCAGGGGCCATAACTCAGGAAGTTACAATCCGATATGCGCAAATATCGAAAGGAACCAAGATCTTTGGGTTATAACCATGGATTTCAAGTTTCATCAAAATCAAATTAAAATTGTGATATCTACAGGGTCCACAACCTTGATATACCATTTTTTCACAGTATTCGCGTACAAACGACGGCCATTTTGTATGGTAATTTTGGTCCGATTTTTCCGAAATTTGAACTCAATCTTCCTTAGGGTGTAACGGTGACATAATCGAACGTTTTTTCAAATAATAATTGTGACCTCAAGAGGTACCACGACCTAAAATAGGTGATTTTTCGGGAAATCAGGGGCTATAATTCAGGAAATTACATTCCGATAGGCGCAAATATCGAAAGGAACCAAGATCTTTGGGTTATAAACATGCATGTAAAGTTTCATCAAAATCGGTTCAAAATTGTGACCTCTATAGGGTCCACAAGCTAAAAACGTGATTTTTCGTACAATCAGGGGCCATAATCCATGAAGTTTTGATCCTATACATGCCAATATCGAAAGCAGCCGAGATCTTTTGGGGATAAACCTATATTTCAAGTTTAGTCAAAATCGGACAAGAATTGTGTCCTGTAGAGAGTCCACAAACAATTGTGGACGGACTGACAGGGGCGACGACATAATACGTCCACATGAAAATGGTATTAGAAGGTCTAAAGGCGTATAATACTAGACATGACATATGTAGTATTTACTCATGTTTTGGAGGTTATGATGAATTGTAAACAGATAAATCAATAATCTTTTTTTTTTTTATAAGCAATATTTTTATTCAGATTTGTATCTGAATAGGGATTGGGGAATCTCAAATGTGTTTATTCAAAAATGTTATAGGCCTTTTTAAAATTAAATTTTAATATCATAAATTTATTATTATTTCTTAATGAAGTTACATTAATAAAACAACATCAATAAAAAAAAATAGGCGCCAAAGCTATTTTATCTTGGGGAAAAAATCATTCATTTGAGTAAGATAGATAGACTCTTCTTCCTTTTCAAAGTATCATTGAAAGGGTCTCTGAGAATGACATTTCAAATGTAGGCATCGGAGCATTGGCTATTTGGCGTATTAATTTAAAATAGCCAATACTTTTAAACTATGGCAAAAAATTTGCAGCCTAGATTAGTTGCTTGAGTGACAAATATCATAATATGTTTGTGAAAATTCTCAATAGTTTCTCTTGTCCAAATTACTATAAAACTAAGAAATTCAAGCGCTTTAGTTTATCGATACACATTATTTCAATTGAAGTCTGCGAGAAAATCAAATGCCAAGTTTAGGTCAACCCACCAAAACAATTCGATACTAAATATACGCAATAAACTCATTTATAATTTATGTCATCTCTCTATGACTTTCTGACCATGTAACCGTTAATTCAGTCTATCAACAGTTTTCAGGAGCTACTTAGTACATTTACTTTAACAAATATAGAGATATTAATAGTCGGATATTTTAATTTCCATTTTGATGTACCAAACAATGCGTCTGTCACCTTCACCTTCACCAGAATGTGTTTTATCTGACTTTAAACTAGTTAATGAGACTGAAGTGGAAAAAATCGTAAAACAAGTCTGCAACTAAATCTTGCGCTCTCGACCCTATACCAACAGTGCTTTTAAAGAAGTGTCTTGCAACTACCCTACCCGTCATAACTGACATTATCAACTCTTCTATTTTAGAGAATACAGTGTCTGATGTGTTTAAGAGTGCCCTCGTTTTCCCATTAATCAAAAAATCAAGCTAAGATCCGAACTTGGACAAAAATTACCGGCCGGTGCCTAACCTTAGTTTTCTGTCAAAAGCTTTGGAGAGGGTGATAGCCAATCAAATAAGCCAACAGTGAGGCTGATGTCCCCCGCCGAAATCCCAAAATAATAAGATGACACATATTAATTAATCAAACATTTATTTTTTTCAAAATATTAGCTTTAGCTCAAAATGTTTATTATTGAACTTAGTCAAGTATGGTGGCCGATGGCTGCCATACCTAAATATTGCTTGAAAGTAACAAATAAAAAAAATAATAATGAAAATTAAAATTTTTAAGTTTTCAAAAAAAAAAAAACAGCGGCTGCCAGGCAGGATACGCCCACATTTTCGAGAGATGGATAGAGAACAAGCAAAACCGAAAGTGATTTTTCCTACAATCAAAGGCCATAATTCATTAAGTTACAATTTGATATGCGCAAATATCGAAAAGTATCAAGATATTTTAGGTTATAAACACGCAATTTAAGTTTCATCAAAATCAAAATTAAAATTGTGACCTCTACAGGGTCCCCAACCTTGAAATACCATTTTTTAACAGTATTCGCGTACAAACAGCAGCCATTTTGTATTGTAATTTTGGTCCTATTTTCCCGAAATTTGAACTCAACCTTCCTTAGCTTGTAACGGTGATATAATCAAACGATTTTTTGAATCGGATAATAATTGTGACCTCTAGAGGAACCATAAGCTAAACAAAGGCGATTTTGCATATAATCAGGGGCCATAATTCAGGAAGTTACAATCCGATATGCGCAAATATCAAAAGGAACCAAGATCTTTGGGTTATATCCATGCATTTCAAGTTTCATCAAAATCAAATTAAAATTCTGACCTATACAGGGTCCACAACATTGATATACCATTTTAAACAATATTCGCGTACGATGGGCGGCCATTTTGTATGGCAATTTTGGTCCGATTTTTCCGAAATTCAAACTCAACCTTCTTTAGGGTGTAACGGTGATATAATCAAACGATTTTTTAAATCAGATAATAATTGTGACCTCCAGAGGGACCACAAGCTAAACAAAGGCGATTTTGCGTATAATCAGGGGCATTAATTCAGGAAGTTACGATCCTATATGCGCAAATATCAAAAGGACCCAAGATCTTTGGGTAATATCCATGCATTTCAAGTTTCGTTAAAATCGAATTAAAATTGGGACCTCTATAGGGTCGACGACCTTGATATACCATTTTTCAACAGTATTCGCATAACAGTAGGACATGTGAGTGAACCGTTACCTTTGAACGGCACGGAGTTTGATTTTCGATAAATTATATATTTATCGATATTGGAAATGATTAATTTTTACTTTATTATGTGTGCGTGATCGCCAGGAACATTTTTATGTGTAATAGATGCATACTGTTTTGCTGTTTGTCGTAATTATAAACAAGAACTTTTGGATCAGCTGTTAACTGTCAAATATTTAAAATGGCCGTCTCCGATGATCTGCCGATGTCTTCTTTATTTGTTTACTTTATTGTCACCTAGTCATTACTCATTAGTATACGTAGAAATTTGCTGATGTTAACGATTTATTATAACATGGTGATCGTTTTGATGTGAGGTATACAAGAATTTTACTCCTCTGTGTAGGCCTAATTATGAGTACAAAGAGTATGTTTACATCTGTCCGGTCGGCTGTAGTAGGCCTAGTGTAGGCCTAATGTAAGTAGTGTACCTAGTAACACGGCTGCCCTCGATGGATCTGATGCTATCATTTCATAACAATCTGTGATATTTGAACCAAAGATCTTTTCCACCGTGAGCTAGTTAGCTTAAAATGCACCGTACAATTACAAATAATAATTATTACTGTATTTAACGGGAACGATCTATAGATTTATTTTTTTTGATTTTTTTATTAGGCCTATTATTATGATTATGACTTATCTGAATGTATATTGCGCCGATTGAGGCTGCTCACTCTCAGAATCTCTCCTAGTTTTTCCTTATTTTATATGTGTTAATGGAATAATAGCTGTGTGGAATTTCGGACAAAGCTGTACGAAAATATTCGAAATAATTGTGAATTTATGCAGTTGTGAACTGAATTTTGGATTTGTCTGTGTCATGGTTGAAATCTTTTGTGTGGACTCTGGCGCCTCTGACTGGCTACACACTGTGATCTGCTCTATTGTTTTCCTTATTAGATGTGTACGGTATATAATAAGTGACACTATATGTATGAGGGATTCAGCATCAACCTGTATGCAGACATTTTTGGATTATATGTGTGTGGAAATTTTGCAATTTTTCGTGAAATTATGCAGTTTTTTCCAGGTTTTATATTTATATTTATATATTTGACTTTTTCAACTGAATCTGGTTTTTCCATTGTACCATGGTTAAAATCCCTTGTGTTAACTCTTTGTTCGAAGACAATCAACTAGTGAAACCTAAGACAAAGAGGGGTGTTAGAGCGGGACGCAATAAACAAAGAACAATTAGAACTTTAACAACATCTACTAGACAGGATTCACTCCATAAATACAATAGAGGTGTTAATCATAATATTCTGACAAATATCACAGTACACGATCAGCAGTTTGGGGTAGTGAAATGTGATGATAACCATTCATTGTATACTAATCTCAGGAATACAACTTTAGAAGATAATAGTACCGGTAATATTAAACAATCTGTTTCCCAAATTTTAAGACAGAAACCTAACAGACGAAAGAATATCTATGGTATTCCTGCACTCATCTCTAACAGACAGAGCAGTCAGCCAAGAGGTCAACTTGTACTGAACAACTTAATTAGAGTTCCAATATCCAGATCTTCAGTTTCATATCAGTCTAGCACATATTTAAAAGCAGGATTAAATAATGCTAGATCTATTAGGAATAAAACCAGTGACATAAATGATTTTATTGTAGATGAAGAATTAGATCTGTGCTCGATTACTGAAACATGGCTTAGCCAGAACTCAGATTCAGTGACAATTTCGGCTATACTTCCAGAAGGCTACAGCTTTCTACACATCCCACGTGCGTCTAGGGGTGGTGGCGTTGGACTTGTCTACAAGTCAACTTTAAAAATATCTTTGCAGTCAAATGAGGTATTCAAATCGTTTGAGTGCCTTGATTGTTTGATATCGAACCTGAACAAATCTCTGCAACTGTTAATTGTTTATAGGCCCCCAAATTCAAATAATAATGACTTTTTTGAGGAATTTACATCACTTCTTGAAACAAAGTTAATGTCAAAAGGCGACTTGTTGATACTTGGCGATTTTAATATTCACTTTGAAAACAGTTCTGACCCACTGAGTAATCGCTTTCGGGAAATATTGCTTACCTACAATCTTCAACAGCATGTCAACAAAAAGACACATAATAAAGGTCATCTTCTTGATTTTGTCATTACACGCCAAGATGAGATACATATAGATGATGTACTGGTGGAAGATACCTTACTATCAGACCATTTTCCTATCACCTTTAAAATTATAACGAAGAAGCCGCCTTTAGACAAGAAAACAATATCGTTTCGTAAATTCAAATCTCTAAGCAACGATACCTTTTGTGAAACAATTGGTACATCAAACTTTTCCGATATCCGTGAATTATGTGATGTGAATGTAAAAGCTGATTTGTATGATACAACACTGAGAAAGATCATTGATGATCTAGTTCCGCTAACCACTAAAACATTTACTGTTAGACCAGGAAATGAGTGGAGTAACCATCAAATAGCTGAAGCAAAACAAATACGCAGAAAAGCTGAGAAAAAGTGGCGTGAGACCTCCCTTCATATTCATAAAGATCTTTATAGAGAAGAGAAAAACCAAGTCAAATATATCATTGAACAATCAAAAGTTTCCTTCTACAATGAAAAAATTCAAAATAGTGCCAACAAACAGAAAGAACTATTCTGTGTTGTTAATAAACTGATTGATCATTCCTCCTCGACTGTTGTCTTACCTGATTGCACTGATAAATGTCTGCTAGCAGAAGAGTTTGCAAACTTCTTCTCCGATAAAATAACACGTATACGAACAGAACTTGATAAATGTAACAATTCCTGTGATTCTGTACCCAAATATGAGACGCCAACGGAAGTGTGCATTGACAATTTCGATTTAGTTAGCGAATCTGTTGTGTCAGATATTATTAAATCGTCAGGTCCTAAGACCTGCCCTCTTGACCCCCTTCCCACATCTTTACTAAAAGAAAACCTTAATTTATTCTTACCTGTGATTACTGATATCATAAATTCTTGTATCCAAGAACGAAAAGTACCCGATTGTTTTAAAGTTGCTAATGTCGTTCCAGTTATTAAAAAATCAACTTTAGATAGAAATGTGCTAAAAAATTACCGTCCTGTATCAAACTTAAGTTTTATCTCCAAAATTTTTGAAAAATGTATAGCCAAACAACTGATTGAACATATTGACACACACAACCTTTATGATAGTCTACAGAGTGCATATCGTAAGTTTCACAGTGTTGAGACGGCGCTTATTAAAGTGCATGATGATATATTAAGGTCAATAGACAATAGAAACTGTGTTCTTTTAGTACTTTTAGATTTGTCCGCAGCCTTTGACACCATAGATTCTACTGTCCTGCTACAAAGACTTCAGACAGACTTTGGTGTCAAAGGCTCTGCACTTCAGCTACTTGAAAGTTATCTTACTGATAGAAAGCAGAGGGTTGTTATCGGTAATGTGACGTCAGACTATCACAAGAATTTATATGGAGTACCACAAGGATCGGTCCTTGGACCCATTTTATTTACTCTTTATACTGCTCCAGTTGGTAAAATTGTTAAAAGACATGGTCTTGACTATCATATTTATGCTGATGATACCCAGCTGTATTTAAGTTTTAATCCTTTAAATGCGAATGAGCATGCTTTGAGCAAATCTAATATTGAGCAGTGTATCAATGAAATTAAATTATGGATGTCTGTAAATTTTCTATGCTTAAATGGTGATAAAACTGAATTTATTTTGCTTGGATCTAATCATAACCTCAACACCATTACTGATTCCAATTCGATTAAGATTGATGGAAATGAAATTACTCCTAGTAACTCTGTTCGCAATATTGGAGCTTATTTTGATAGTAAAATGACCATGTCTAATCACGTGAACAATATTTGTAAATCCTGCTACTTTCATATCCGTAATATTGGCAAAATTCGTAAATTTCTTACCCCGGATTCAACTAAAACGCTTGTTCATGCTTTTATTACTTCAAGACTTGATACTTTTAACTCACTTTTATCCGGCTTACCCAATAAATTAATATACAAATTGCAAAAAGTTCAAAACACCGCTGCACGACTTATTACCCTTACGAAGAGACATGAACATATTACTCCCATACTTAAACAACTTCACTGGCTTCCCATTCCATATCGTATTCAATTTAAGATCCTTTTAACTGCTTATAAATGTTTTCATGGCTTAGCCCCATCTTATTTATGTCATCTAATTGAAAAACAAACAAATGCTCGCAGTCTCCGTAGTTCAAATGACATTTATCGTCTCAAACCAAGATCTGCTAGAATGGTTACATATGGTGAAAGATCGTTTTCATTTCTAGCCCCAAACCTGTGGAATGATTTAAAACCATCTGGTTCTGATACTGATATTCGTTCTAGCCCTTCAGTACAATCTTTTAAATGTGCTCTTAAAACCTACTTATTTAAAAAGGCTTTTAATTAGATATATATTATTTTATTATATTGCATCTTTTTGTAGTCTTTTAGTTGTTTTATATATTTTCTGTTTTACTGGTATATGATTGTAAAGCGCTTCTGAACACCGTTGGTGGAATTAGCGCTATATAAATGTTTAAATAATAATAATAATAATAATACGAACGGCAGCCATTTTGTATGGTAATTTTGGTCCAATTTTTCCGAAATTCGAACTCACCCTTCCTTAGGGTGTAACGGTGATATAATCAAACGATTTTTTAAATCAGATAATAATTGTGACCTCCAGAGGAACCACAAGCTAAACAAAGGCAATTTTGCGTATAATCAGGGGCCATAATTCAGGACGTTACGATCCGATATGCGCAAATATCGAAAGGAACCAAGATCTTTGGGTTATATCCATGCATTTCAAGTTTCATCAAAATCAAATTAAAATTGTGACCTCTACAGGGTCCACAACATTGATATACCATTTTAAACAGTATGCGCGTACGATCGGTGGCCATTTTGTATGGCAATTTTGGTCCAATTTTTCCGAAATTCAATCTCAACCTTCTTTAGGGTGTAACGGTGATATAATCAAACGATTTTTTGAATCAGATAATAATTGTGACCTCCAGAGGGACCACAAGCTAAACAAAGGCGATTTTGCGTATAGTCAGGGGCCATAATTCAGGAAGTTACGATCCGATATGCGCAAATATTGAAAGGAACCAAGATCTATGGGTTATAACCATGCATTTCAAGTTTCATCAAAATTGAATTAAAATTGTGACCTCTACAGGGTCCACAACCTTAATATACCATTTTTTAACAGTATTCGCGTACGAACGGCAGCCATTTTGTATGGTAATTTTGGCCCGATTTTCCCGAAATTTGAACTAGACCTTCCTTAGGGTGTAACAGTGACATATTCGAACGTTTTTTTAAATCGGATAATAATTGTGACCTCCAGAGGTACCACAAGCTAAAATAGGTGATTTTTCTGACCATCAGGGGCAATAATTCAGGAAATTACGTTCCGATAGGCGCAAATATCGAAAGGAACCAAGATCTTAGGGTTATAAACATGAATGTAAGGTTTCATCAAAATCGGTTCAAAATTGTGACCTCTATAGGGTCCACAAGCTAAAAACATGATTTTTCGTACAATCAGGGGCCATAATCCATGAATTTTTGATCCGATACATGCCAATATCGAAAGCAGCCGAGATCTTTGGGGGATAAACCTATATTTCAAGTTTCGTCGAAATCGGGTAAGAATTGTGACCTGTAGAAAGTCCACAAACAATTGTGGACGGATGGACGGACGGACGGACGGACAGGGGCGACGACATAATACGTCCACATGAAAATGTGGGCGTATAAAAATGCAAATAAGATCAAAATTAAATTTAAAAAAAAAAATAAAAGTCAAATTGATTTTATTTGAAAATGTAATTAATTCTTAATTTCGAAAAAAAAAAAAAAGTCAAATTGATTTTATTTGAAAATTTAAAAAAAAATTAAATGAAAAATTGATTTTAAAAAATTTAAAAGTATTTTAAAATAAAAGTAAAAGTTAGACTGGCCCAGAGCTGCCAAATTTGACTTATCTCCCCTTTGAGACCCTCTTCTTTAAAGAAGAGCTGGAAAGTCTATTTGGTCAAGGAAGTTTGGTTGTAAACAAAAATGGCCGACAAATGGGCTCAATATAAAGATAAAATGAAAAATAAACGGAATGGAACCAAACCGGGAGGCAAAAAACCATCGGATACACGCATACTTCAAGAGGAGGTGCTCGTTGTTCAGCGGTTGAGCGCTGAGGTTTCAGGAAAAGCCCAAAAGTACTCAAGGGTTGGACCCCGAGAATTTGTTCCATTCCACCATGAGGAAGTCAATATATGTAACATTAAAGACGCATGCACACACCATTATGCTGTTCCCGGTCTAGTATGTGATGTCTTGGCTGGTGAACAAGGCCCTTCTTGTTTATCTATTAAACAGGTTCCCAATCTGAGCGTGATTCACATACGCTTCATAGAAGAAACAGAACAAGATATAGCCCCGCTAAAATCTAATCCAGATCGACCAGATCTTCTTACAAAAAGAAAACGAAAAATTAATATGATTACAACAACAGAAAGAGAAGAAGATTCATCAAACAGTGTTGAAAGAACCAGTGTCAGTATACCAGTAACCCATCAGCGAGTAACAACAAGTAAATTCTTCCCTAAAAGTCTTAGTGTGGTTGATATGCTAAAATTGGGCAAAGTGATAAACAATAACTTTAAACAGGTAGAAATCAGCAAGTTTGATATAAATGGTTTATGCTGGAGCTCACCAAAACAATTGCTGACTTCCAAATTGATGCGAATTCATTCGCAGAAGGTGGCTTTCGGAAAGCTTTCAAAGCGACTGGTCATACTGACCCATTCAAAGAAAATACATGGGTTGTAAAAAGATATCTACCGCAAAGAGCTGATCAGATTAGATCTGATCTAAATCTTTCAATTGAGGAACACACTAGAAAGCAGGTTCAAATGCACTGTCTGGCTATGAATTTTGCTGCCAAACTCACCAAGGAAGTAAATGATAACAACGATGAATCTATATTTGGTGAAACAATAAGATTTATTTGGGAAAAATCGATGAAGAGTTTGTCGCTATAGAAGAATTTATACCAAGAGCATTTTTCTTGGGAGAGATCTGAAAAGGAGCTCATTGTGGTAGATATTCAAGGTGTTGGCTACAATCTTTGTGAGCCTGAGATTGCTTCAAAAATTCTCCAGGAAGACCAGGAGGTTATGTTCACGGCTGGCAACCTCTCATTGCATGCTATTCAAAACTTCAAAGATGAACATAGATGCAATGACTTTTGTAAATTGCTCGGTTTACCTGACTGTGGATGATCAGAAAAAATTGTGATATCATACGTTAATGAGTGTTTACCTGAAGATAGTCACCTGTCAAGAGCAAATCTATCCGTCAGTATAATAGACTATGATCAGTAAATTGCACATGTTTGGTCAGTTCATGTTTATTAATGTTTACAATAATTAGTCACATATTTAGATATTTCTAGGTCTGTGGAGGGCAACCGGTACCTGGAACAATTTAGTATTGGAGTTAGGCATCGCCTGTCAATAGAAACAAAAACTATTTAATAGACCAGAATCAATACATATAGTCTATTAAACTGACAAGGGGTATTTTTGCTCTTGACAGTCATCCATTTCCAGGCCTTTTAAAGAAGTTCACATGTTTCTGAATTTTTTAACTTTTGTGATTTTAATTAAGACTCAAAATAGGGTCTATCAACAATTATTTTCTGTGATACTGCCTCATGTGACATGTTAATATAAAAGTATGGATTTAAGTTTTAGAGCGATTTTCTAAAGGTTGCCTAATATTTTGTTTGGATGGCAGTGGAGGACATTTATCCATGATGTAGATAGTTCTGACAAGCTTCCCCTGTCAGATGGTAATCTGCCATTATTATTTTCAAAAGTTTTTGTGAGATGTTTATAACATTTGGTGTGTAGGTTTATATCTACAAGATCTCAGACGAGTAAGATCAGAGCACGATTCGACACATAGCTTAGTACAGGACACTCCAGTAACTTCTAAGGTTTTTTCTTACAGATACATGTACCTCTGATATTATTTTTGAAATTTATTTATTTATTAATATTTGTTTTTGCAACATAAGTAGTAAAACATGTATGATTTCTCACATTCACGATCCTTTAGTGTATTGTAAATGTTTCATTACCAACAAAACAAAAAATATGTGACAACCCTTGTTGACTGCCCGATGACTAAGATGCTGTGTATATTTCGTTGCCTGGCAACCTATCTTAATTTTAAGAGTGATGTAACTAGCCCTTTTCATTATACAAGTGATGTGAACAGCCCTCTTATTATAAGAGCGATGTAAACAACCCTTTATGTGATAAGAAGCTCAGCTAAATTTATTATATAGCATTGTTAGTCCCAAAATGACCTAGTTTGTGTCGAGTGGATGTTAAACCCCATTTCTATCTCTTTATTGTTACTGCACTTGTTTATTATTATGCATTTATTTTTATTTATATCTTTATTTTTCTTTCATTTGTTCCAAAATGAAATCACATGTGGGTGTATATTGTCGTCTCCCCTGTCTGTCAGTCTGTCCACCAAGTGTTTAAATGTGGCCCATAGAACTAATTTAAACAAACTGACATGTTGAGGATTCTTAGAGACTGCCTGTGCTAATGACCCCGACACGCAAGCGAATTATTGAAATAAAAATGTAACCATATGTTAAGTCCCGAAATGACCTAGTTGTGTTGCGTGGTTGTTAAACCCAATTTCTCTCTCTCTCTCATCTAAGTTGTATGTAATATTATGGCAATTGGGAAACCTGTCTAAATTTTTATCCAATGTTGATGGAACTTGCAATACATGGTTATAACACAAAGATCTCCTGCCCACTTCATGTAAATTGTTAGCTCATGTGGCCATACTTTCGGAGTTACTGCCCTTGATATACCGAAAATACGTTGGAATTGACTTGTGAACTCGATAGATACCTCTATTTTGAAGAATATATAATGCGTATATAATTCCATTTAGAGACAATGTAACAGAAATGTGGATAGACTGAGTCTGTATCATTGATTTGCGTCGACCTGAGAGAATATGATGGGGGGGGGACTTGCCACTTATTGTGGACATCCTGAGTTCTTATTCTGTTGAATGTTGAAAGTTAGTATCCACCCTGCGAACTATTCCTACCTGGCCCTACTCGCCTGGGGAAGTATGTAAAGGCGATCTAAACAGTTTAATCTTTCATGTATTAATAATTTATGTATATTTCCGTTATGTATTCACAATTTTCTGGGGCCTGGTGTGGCCGAGTGGTTAGGACGATTGCTGCTCATGCTGGGGGTCCCAGATTCACATTCCGGCGAGGTCGAGGTCAACCTTGTGGACTATTCCGACTGGGTTCCCCCTTGTCAGGTTAGGGCTGACATGGAAAAGAGTTCTAGTCCATTCGATAGAGCATGTTAAAGACACCTCAGCAGTTAAAATCGGTTGTAAGAGTAGCCCATGTGCTGCTGCCTTGGCAAAATTCACCCTCATTGCACAGACTTGGCATATGCCCGTCTCTAATTACCTTACAGTGCATAAAAATGGGACGTTAAACTCCATTTCATTTCAATTTCATTTCATAATTTTCTATCTATTGTCAGAATCTAAATCATTAATTTTTGTATTTAAAAAAATAAACGCATCTTTGCAATCTTGAGGTCTAACCATATCAGGATTCGGTATAATGCTTTCACATTTTCTTCTGAAGTCTGGATCAAGAAAGTCATCAGGTACTTCTAATACACCACTATATTCAGCTACCTCTTGCAATTGGTGTTCTGTAATTGGCCAACCTAAAGGAAAAAAAGTGTAATCTAAAATGCCAGCCACTAATATATACCATGCCCACAATAACAGTTCACAGTATATGTTGATTTGGATTTTAGCAACTGCAAATCAACATTCATCAATCAGTATGAATGCATATCATGCTTCATCAAAATCAGTTGGAAACTATATTCACATACCAATTTTGAAGTTTTTAAGTCAAAAGCAATAACAAAGAAAAAACAAACGCCCTGACAGCAGCAAATTTCATGGCAGCTTTAGTTAATTAAATGCATTGATTTGTGATATCCGAGATCTTACGAACATACATAAGTGTTAAATGTCTATCGCTTTCACAGGACAGTTTTGGCTAAGTAAAGAAAGATAACTCTATGACCACCTGACCAAATTTCGGTAGTCAAGGTAGCTACCCCTTAATGAGAAATTATGAAACAATAACTTGCCAAGATCCAACCAATATACATAAGTGTACCAAGAATCTGAAGGATCCTGTTAAAATTGTAGTTTCTATCACATTCAGAAGCCGATTTTGACATTATTAAGCTAAATCAAAGTTGTGGCCCAACAATGAAAAAATCATAGAATTTGATCTTATCCGAGATCTTACCAATAAACATAAGCATAACAAATTCTGAAGAAATCTTATCAAAACTGTAGTCTCTGTCGCATCCACAAGCCAATTTTGGCTATGGTCAAGGAAAAATTGTGAAATTGAATCTCTAAACACAGACAAGTTCGAAATTGGACAATTTTCTACGAATGTTTTTATACGCCCACATTTAAAAAACATGTGAGTGTATATTGCCGTCGCCCCTGTCCGTATGTACGTATGTCCACAATTCTTGTGAACGCGGTGGAGCCTACAATTTTTGTAGGCTTATATTCACAAGATTGAGGATGAGTTCGAAACTGAGAGCGATTGTTCAAATATTTCCAGAGTTACTGCCCTTGATATACCGAAAATAAGTTAAAAGTGGCTTGTGAACGCGATAGAGACCACAGTTTTTGTCCGATGTTTCTAAAATTTGGTATGTAGGCTTATATCTACAAGATCTCGGACGAATTTGAATTTGAGCATGATTTGACAAATGTTTCTTGAGATACTGCCCTTGATATTCCGAAAATACGTTAAAAGTTTAATATAAAAACACTTCCAAAATTAGTAGTGTGTTTCTTTAATGGAAACTGTATGCTATACATGATTTATATACCACTTACCACACTCTTCTAATGAATATTCATGAGGAAATTCATATATATGACTTGGTACACCATCTGGTAATCTGGTGTTTTTCTGATGCCGGATTCTATGGTTATTCCAAATAGTGCTCTTGAAAATTTCCAATTCTTTTTCAATGACTGGAATCATTAGAAATGCTAATAATAACCTAAAAATAATTATAAAAAAATGTAAATAAATCTAAAATAATCATCGCAGTTAAAAAGTTAAAATATAGTAGCTATTGAAAAACCATTGCCACCAAATAATTGAATGTTTCGATAGGTGGGTTCTTCTTTGTTAATTTGTGTGAGTTGGTGAATACCGGTATTCTGAATGATTAGTCAGTCAAGGTCACACAGTTAAATGAAGCTCTTGAATCATTATATGATTTTATTTGGTCAATAAATAATAAATTGAAATAGTTAAAGGAAATCATTCATCTCATTATCAAAATTAAAATCAGACATCTTCTTCGTCCACAAATTCAATTTTCAATAAGAGGATGTAGATGAACGATTCCTTTTAAAGGAAATCTTCTCATAATTGAAATAGTTTTTCTTTCCAATGCACTAATCAGTATACTATTTTTTTTAAGATTACCTTTAGGGTAATGGAAATCATTAGTGTGACTGTGATCAACTAACAGACTAAAGAAGCATCACAATCTTGAGGTCTAAACATATCTCAATTTGGTATCATGCTTTCACATTTTCTTCTACTAGATGATAACCGAAACACGCATTATTTATTTCTTTGTTACCACTTACACCATAGGTATGAAACACTGTGAAATTGGTGGACATAAACATTAGGCACAACTCTAAAGCCATTACATTGACCAAGCAGAATAAATTAAGCCCAATAATTTATTAAGCTTACCTATCGTCTTCATGTTGTGGGCCGTAATGACATTGATCTGTAAGCCAGGCTAACTGATCCTTGAAAAAACCTTCCAGTCTCTCATGGAGCTCTTTCCACCACCTTTCAATCTACAAAGTACAATAAAGTATTTTGAAACTAACTCAATCATACTCCTTTACAACTAGAAAATTAAAACAGAAATAACCAGGTTTATTTAGATGGTTGTTGTTTTAGCGGCATTTTAGAAGTAGAACATACGAAAAACACGATAAACTTTTATGGATTACTAACTTCTTACACATTTAATAAACGACGTTTCAACAGAGTTCTTCCGCCTTCATAAAGTTATGATGAAGGCGGAAGAACTCCGTTGAAACGTTGTTTATTAAGTGTGTAAGAAGTTAGTAATCCATAATAGTTTATCGTGTTTTTTTTTAGATGGTTGTGTATCCATAATCAATGGCAAAAACTAAACAAATATTCATCAAAATTTTCCCAATTTCGAACTCGTCCACGGCATTTCATTTGGGCGTTTACAAATTCATTTACTTTTGTTACAAATTATTACAACATTTTAGAAAACTTCCTACACAGTGTTTGATTTATTGTTTGCTTACTACCAATACTAACCATCTAAAATAAATGGAATTGTTTTATATGTAAGAATGTTTTTGTCTTTAGATTAAAAAAATAAATAATAATCAAGACACTTTTACCTGATTTGATGTTGATGGTCCATAGATAACTGTATCCTCTGGTTCCATGTCACCATGATCTTGTCTTAAGAAGGCATGCATGGTGGCCATAATCCCTGTTTCTGTACCTTTATCTACCCTTATCATGGATGATATCTGTAAGGTTTCATAAAGATGATCCAAGTACCAACGACCGATCAATTTGGGGTCCGAATTTGAGGTCCATATTCGTAACCATAGTATTTTCCTACTAGCTGTATCGATTGACCCATAAATTGCCAATGGAAACGTGCTGTTTTGATATCCACACAATTTGTCATGTCCGTCCATGGAATGGACCCAGTTGGTCCCTTTTGATGTGAAATGCCCCTTTTTATGTTTTTTCGCCACTGGTACACGCTCCTGTAAACCATCAGGATCAAGATCAAACATAACATCATGCACAAGACCACGAGGGACATTTAGTTTATATATTTGGCGAAGTTTATGCTGCATTGATCTGTAGCCTAAAAGTTTTCCAGGGCCTTCAAGCTCCATTTTCACTGCCTCCTGAACAGTTCTAACCAACACAGTTCTGTCTGTATAATAAATTTCAAAAGATCGGAGCCGTCTATCTAGCGTTCGTATGCTCCAACGATAGTTTGGAAAATCTCTTTCCATAAATGACAGAATTTCTGATCTTTTTAAGTTTTGACGCACATACGTTTCAAATTGCTCTTTCAAATTGTTATCCATCTTCCAATCTACACCGTGTGTTTCATGCTGCGCCATTTAACGTCACTAAATCTATCCACATACAGACAATAAAGTTCATTTGTAAAATTTTCGATTGGATTTGTTTACCAAATAGACTTTCCAGAGTAACAACGGACAAGACAGTCGGACAGACAGACAAACCCATTTTAATAGTCCCCTGCTTTCTTCGAAAGGCGGGGGACAATTACAACCCATATATCAGAACATAATCTTATGGAAGAATACCAGAGCGCATATAGAAAATTTCATAGTACGGAAACAGCGCTACTCCGTGTCCACAATGACATTACCATGTGTCTAGATAAACGTGAATGTATTCTGCTAATCCTGTTAGATTTATCAGCCGCATTCGACACCGTTGATTACGATATACTCCTGTCAAGATTAGAATGTGACTTTGGAATCCAAACTAATGCTCTGAAACTCATAGAATCTTATATAAAAGGTCGTAATCAAATTATTATAGTTAATGGTGTATCATCTTCTAAAATGCCTCTGAATTGTGGTGTCCAACAGGGGTCCGTCCGTATTAGGGCCGATTTTATTCAGTTTGCACACTTGATGTAATCGTTAGGAAATATGGACATTCGTTTCATCTATATGCTGACGATTCACAAATTTACATTTCCTTTAAACCTCAGCAGGACAACCACTTCCATATTTCAAAATCAATTTTGGAACAGTGCATATTAGAAATAAAGTGCTGGATGAGTCAAAACTTTCTCAAACTCAATGACGACAAGACAGAATATTTGCTTATTGGATCTTAATTTTTTAAGAGAAATTGGATAAAAACCTAAGTATAAAAGTGGGTGATGCTGTTATCTGTCCCTCTAAGTCGGCTCGGAACATTGGGGTAATTTTTTATTCTCACCTGTCAATGGAGAGTCATATAAATCATGTATGTAAATGAGGATACTTTAATTTGCGAAATATTAGAAAACTGAAACCGAATGTGTCTGCAGACTGTGTGAAAACTCTTGTTAATGCATTAGTGACATCTCGCATTGATAACATGAACTCTTTATTATATGGCATCCCTGCTAAATCTATCGATAAACTACAAACATTACAAAATTCTGCAGCTAGGCTTATTACTCGTGCTTCTTATAGAGAAAATATAACCCCAATCCTTTATAATTTACACTGGCTCCTGGTTCAATCTAGGATAACCTATAAAATTGTATTGTTAACTTTTAAATGTTTAAATGGTCTTGCTCCATCTTACTTATCCAATCTTTTAACTTTATATTCACCAACCCGAATTTTACGTTCTTCTCAAGATCATTTTATTTTAAAGGAGTCAAAATAGAACCTTTCCACCTGTGGCAATCGTGCTTTTTCTATTTGTGAACCAAAATTATGGAATAAACTCCCATACTGTATACGTAGTTGAATTTCACTCCCCGTTTTTAAAACAAAACTCAAAACCCACCTATTTACGCTTGCTTTTACATAATTCTTTTACACTTTTATATCTTTATCTACATTAAATATCTGTGATTTTATTTATATTTTTATTTACATGACTATTTTACACATTATCACTTTATCTACATCATTAATGATTACTGTTTTTATTTATATGTTGATTTCTATATTTCTACATATTTATTTTTAAAAAACACAATCTACAGTATGTTTATTGATATTGTATTTTTATACGCCAACATAGAAATGTGGTCGTATATTGCCGTCGCCCTCGTCCGTCCGTCCATCGTCCATAATTTCTTGTGAACGCTCTAGCGGCTAAAATTAATATCCGATTGACTTTAAATTTATACACAGTGTTTAAGATCATTAGAGGAAGACCTCTATTGATTTTCAGCGATTTCCGATAATTGCATCCAGAGTTATGGCCCTTGATCACTTCAAAAAATCTTGTGAACGCACTAGAGGCTAAAGTTAATATCCGATTGACTTTAAATTTATACACAGTGTTTAAGGTCATCAGAGGAAGTCCCCTATTGATTTTCAGCGATATTCGATAATTGCATCCAGAGTTATGGCCCTTGATCACTTTGAAAAATCTTGTGAACGCTCTAGAGGCTAAAGTTAATATCTGATTGAATTAAGATTTATACACAGTGTTTAAGGCCATGAGACAAAGGAGCCTAGAGATTTTCACTAATATCCGATAATTACTGCCAGAGTTATGGCCCTTGATCACTTTGAAAAATCTTGTGAACTCTCTAGAGGCTAAAGGTAATATCTGATTGAATTTAAATTTATACACAGTGTTTACGGTCATGAGACGAAGAAGCCTAGAGATTATCAGCGATATCCGATAATTACTGCCAGAGTAATGGCCCTTATCACTTTGAAATATCTTGTGAACGCTCTAGAGGCTAAAGGTACTATTCGATTGACTTTAAATTTTACACAGTGTTTAGGGTCATGAGACGAAGAAGCCTATTGATTTTCAGCGATTTCCGATATTTGCTGTCAGAGTTATGGGCCTTGATCACTTCAAAAAATCTTGTGGACGCTCCAGAGGCTAAAGTTAATAACCGATTGACTTTAAATTTATACATTGTTGAGGGTCATGAAACGTAGAAGCCTAGGGATTTTCAGCGATTCTCGATAATTACTGTTAGAGTTATGGCCCTTGATCATGAGTGTTGAAGGTCATGAGACGAAGATGCCTATCCATTTTCAGAATATTAGGTGTTTCGTATACTAAACGTTAGCATTGGAGGAGAACTTTATCAAAGCCAAACAAATTCGAATGATTTTCTGATAATTACATAATGAGTTGTTACTTGTTATATGATTTTAGTGTATTATAAATGTTTCATTACTGAAAAAAGTTAAATATGCGACAACTCTTGTTGACTGCCCGGACGATTTAGCTGCTGTGGGCGTATGTTTCGTTGCCTGGCAACCTATTTTTATCCATTGTGTTATGTTATTTTTATTGAACATGTTTATCATGAAAGGAGCGCTTTATAAATATATGTTATAATAATAATAATAATAATAATTTATATGTGATGATGGATTGAGAGCAAGGGCTCACCAACTTGTTCTAGTTAACAAAAAAAGCATGCAATCACCATTGGAAAACAGTTTCCAGTAGTGGTACCACAATAATGTTAAGAAATGAAACCAAAAAAAAAGACAAGACATAAATAACTGCAGCACGACTATGGTACGAAGTATAAAACACGTAGTATTCATCATTAGGCAAAAAATTGCAGTTTTCAATTACTGTATAATGTACATATTCTTGTTATGTTTTGTGATATAAATATATATATAACCCAACTCATTGTTAATATTGTAACTGGGAATGAAGGAACGAATGCAAAAGCAGGACGTAATAACAAGAATAGATAGACATACAGTGGCCCACATCCTTCGCACACTCTTTATGATCTTTTGGAGAAGACTTTAATCATTTACACGCCAATGTGTACAGCATAGCGGGAACGAAGATCTTGAAAATATCGGCGGCGCAAATGATCAATAAATACAGAAAATCGCACAGAAAAGACGATCAACATATATTATGCATCCAATAAACTGCAAATGAGTTGCAGGTTGCGTACGATGTATTAATTCAGGATGCATAAATAATAAAATATTTGGAAGAAAGGAATATGGTCCGGACATAAATTGGTCCAGGCGTCTCGATATTTTGTTGTATTTTATGTGTTCGCATTTTTACATACTTTACATACGGCAGATTAAGGTCCCTATTTAAATGCAACTCACGTACGACTATGGAACGCAGTAGCCTATAGACCTGCGGCCGGCTGCTCAAAGTTCCGTTATCTTTTAACGACCTGTTAACTTTAACTGAGAGAAAGATTGTTGCCTGAAAAAAAGGCCCCGAACATTCGGTGGTGCAAATTTTCTTACAGATTTACGCTAATATTTCTAAAGGGAAAAAAAGTATTCTATAGTGTTTTCTGTAGTAAATTTAACAAACAACACTTTACCAAGATTCTAGCTACGTCTACACTAGCAGCATTCACCGTCTACACTAGCCTTTTAAATGCCGTTTTTTTCCTAAAAGCCGGTTTTTCAATTTCTCAATCGTAAAAGCCGGCTTTTTAAAATCCGGCAATAATTGAGGGATTTTTCAAATCAAAAAGCTGTCTTTTTCAAAAAAACGGCAATTTTATGTGTGTAGACGGTAAAAACCGGGATTTATCGGGTACCCGGGTGTCATTTTTCTCGGACATCCGTACATTCATAACATTGGCACAAATAACGAAGGTCGGTGTTCATCTTCTTTTACCGTTACAAAGGGTTTTTAAAAAGCCGGGTTTTTAAAAAGCCGGCTTTTACTAGCCTAGTGTAGACGAAGCTATAGGTTCGAGGTCAGTTGGAGTTTAACGGATCGTTAAAAAAAAAGACACGCAGAAGGAACGTTGATCATCTGTAAGAAGCCTCCGGCTAACTCTGTTTTGAAAGCCCTACCTTATACAAAGACCGACTTTCCCAAAACACAGGGTCGAACAAGAAATCGCACGATAAAAAAAGATTCCCTATCCACTTTGAGATTTAACACCTACGCGTCAGATAAAACCTGTTGGCCCAAGATAAATCACCTTTGTTGCAGTTATACCACGGCTTCGAGAAAACACACCATGTCAGTCGTTTTTGCCATGTCAGTTAATAATAACACACCCAGTACAGAAAACACACTCTCGCACAGATTTTCACCCCTAGCCATAATTGAATCACCCTTAGTGAATTTCTCACCCCTGTTAATTAACACACCGTATCCTCAGAGTTTAACCTCTTTCTATTAGAATTTAGATATCTTGCCATAATTAGAATTTTACCCAGTTTCGTTTAAATCACACCAGGATGGGAGTTTTATATGCCCTATCCGTACAAAAAACACCATAGCTACTTCTTAGTGATATCAAACACAAATCTAAGCTAATCTGTCTGACCCAAGAAATATTATCACATAAAACACAAAACAAATTTAGATGTGCAAAATGACTAAAAATTCCTTTTTTTTTTAAATTTTGCCGTGGTAACCAGCCAAAATTAGTATTTTATAGTTCTTAGCACTAAGAAGTAGCTATGGGTTTTTTTGGACCTTATTCTTAGATATCAAACACAAATCTTAGCTAATGTTTCTGACCCAAGAAATATCATCACATAAAAAAAAAAACAAATTAAGATGTAAAAGATAGGTTGCCAGGCAACGAAACATACGCCCACAGCAGCTAAATCGTCCGGGCAGTCAACAAGAGTTGTCGCATATTTTACTTTTTTCGGTAATGAAACATTTATAATACCGGTATACTAAAGTCTGATTAAAAGTAACAACTCATTATGTAATTATCAGAAAATCATTTGAGTATGTTTGGCTTTGATAAAGTTCTCCTCAATGCTAACGTTTGGTATACGAAACATTTAATATTCTGGATATAGCTGTTCAAGTTATCAAAATTCATTGAAACTCAATATGTTTGTTCGTTTCATGACCTTCAACACTGTGTATAAATTTAAAGTCAATCAGAAATTAACTTTAGTTTCTAGAGCGTCCACAAGTTTTTTTGAAGTGATCAAGGGCCATAACTATGACAGTAATTATCGGAAATCGATGAAAATCAATAGGCTTCTTTGTTTCATGACCTTAAACACTGTGTATAAATCTAAAGACAATCAGATATTAACTTTAGCCTCTAGAGCGACCACAAGATTTTTTGAAGTGATCAAGGGCAATAACTCTGACAACAATTATCGGAAAACGCTGAAAATCAATAGGCTTCTTCGTCTCATGACCTTAGACACTGTGTATGAATTCAAAGTCAATTAGAAATAAACTTTAGCTTCTAGAGCGTTCACAAGATTTTTTGAAGTGATCAAGGGCCATAACTCTGACAGCAATTATCGGAAACCGCTGAAAATCAATAGGCTTCTTCGTCTCATGACCTTAAACACTGTGTATAAATTTAAAGTCAATTAGAAATAAACTTTACCCTCTAGAGCGTTCACAAGAAATTGTGGACGACGGACGGACGGACGTTCGGACGTACGGATTGGGCGACGCCAATATACGACCACATTTCTAATGTGGGCGTATAAAAATAATCTTTTGTGGAAAAAAAACATATTTAAAATGTGAAACCAGGCCTTTATGTAGCCATGGCCATAACACAGCCAATTCGAAGAAATATGGATTCAAGGTACATTTCAGAAAAAAAAGAAAGAAAAAAATAGGTAACTAAAGGAATATGCTGATAAAATTTTGTACAAATGTTGATACACCACACATTATTATATTCACAAACTTTCATTTTGATTTATGCAATAGTTATATGTGTTACTATGGGATTTATTTTTGGCAGTTTTAAAATGCAAATTTCAAATTATTTTGTATTTTTTGCACCGCAGCTATTGAGACTTCAGATGGCCATTTACTCAGTCAATCTTTTTGTGATTTGCATATATAATATATCAACTGAAAGCAGTTTAAATCACAGTTTTTAAAAATTGTGACATGTTACTGGTTTTGTTGTGGTGGGTCACATATTTCATGTTTCTTCAAAATCGGTTAAGAATTGTGACCTTTAGAGAGTCCACAAACAATTGTGGACGAACAGGGACGACGACATATTACGTCCACATGAAATATAAAAATAGACCCTCTTACCGGCGTGCAAAATGACCGTTAGGTCTGATCAAGGTATGGTCATTTTCCATAGCCGTAGGTCTTGACTGGCTTATACGGCTGACTTGGAACTCATTAATTAAACTGATTATCAACTATACACAAAGTTTCATCAATCACTATCAGATAGAATCAAAGTTATCTTGTCCCAAAGCATCGGCAAATGAAATTGCTTATCTATGCTTAATTTTATGTCGAAATGTTATTCATCGAACTCAATCAAGACATTCATCTATGAACATCTACATGTACATCAAGTTTAAACAGTCTACCTCAATTAGAAGCAGAGTTGTTATGTTCCAAAGTCTTGACCATCAAAATGCTCATTGCTCCTTAGCCTAAGCAGAAAATTCTCATCATCGAACATAGTCAAGAAATTACTGGTTTCTGCGGGGCGCAAAAATGAAAAAAAAAATCACATATTTTCTTCCAACTTAAGCTGTGACATCTGTAGCAGTTTTATCATTAAAATTTATAGTTTCATATTAATCATACCCTACCTCAATCGATTCATCTTTCAACATTAAACCTAACTCATTCTGTAAAGTATGTGCTAATGAACTTAATATATGAGCAACCTGAAACATTAGAACATACAAAGACAAATAAAGATTGTAAGCTGGCACTGCCAGGCAGAATATCCCACATTTTCGAGAGATGGATAGAGAACAAGCAAAACCGAATGTGATTTTTCCTACAAGGCCATAATTCATTAAGTTACAATTTGATATGCGCAAATATCGAAAAGAATCAAGATCTTTTGGTTATAAACAAACATATCAAGTTTCATCAAAATAGAATTAAATTGTGACCTCTACGGGGTCTACAACTTTGATATACCATTTTTTAACAGTATTCGCGAAAACGGCGGCCATTATGTCTGGCAATTGTGATCCGATTTTCTAGAAATTCGGACTCAACCTTTTGTAGGGTGTAAAGGTGAAAGAGTCAAACGTTTTTTTAAATCGGATAATAATCGTGACTTCCAAAGGGACCATAGGGGATTTTTCGAACAATCAGGGGTCATAATTCAGGAAGTTATGATCCGATATGTGCAAATAACAAGAGGAACCAAGATCTTTTTGGGTTATAACCATGCATTTCAAGTTTCATCAAAATCAAATAAAAATTGTGACCTCTACAGGGTCCACAACCTTGATATACCATTTTTTAACAGTATTCGTGTACAAACAGCAGCCATTTTGTATAGCAACTTAGGTCCTATTTTCCCGAAATTTGAACTTAACTTTCCTTAGGAACGGTCATATATTCAGACGATTTGTGAGGGGCTCTGGCAAAAACAGTCAGTAGACCAAGAGCTTTCTAAAATTGGATAAATTTTTGAAATCGGATAAAAATTTGGTAAGCTATACCGTTTTCTGGGTTAGAACTCAGCAGACTGAGAAATTAAGAAAATGGCCGCCAAATATTAAGATCGAAGAAAGTATTATCTCATTCAAAAGTCCATAGCAACCAAGCTTATAAATCAATCAAATGACTTGAAAATTGTCACAGTCATAGCTCTGATCATTTCCCTTCATATGATAGTCCTATACCTAAAAAAATATTTTATAAAAAAAAAATTATTAGTCAAACAATGACCAATTAAGTTTTATCAATTTTCTCAGATACTGCTCAAATCACAAATATGGGTTAAAGTTTGAAATACAGATCAAACACCTGCAAAAAAACCTCATTACACAGCGTGGTTGTTAATAAAATTTATATAAACAAAATAACACATCTTTGGCATAATAATATGAGCGTCACTGACTGTTACCATAGCAACAGCTGAAACGAACGACCATCTTGAATTTGAAAATGTCCCAAATTAAGCCAACTCCACCAAAGTCTGTCCTAATGTATAATGACGTTTTAATCAAATCAAAAATCAATTCAACACATTCAAAAATTTTTTTTACCATACCGGATTAATTTTTGTGTGTGTGGAAGGCCGGGTGTTTTTTTTAAAAAATTTTTTAACCGTTTATTATTTACGTTTTTCCGTTGTGAATAAAATTTATTCAAACAAAATAACACATCTTTGGCATATTAATATGAGCGTCACCGACTGTTACCATAGCAACAGCTGAACCTAACGACCATCTTGAATTTGAAAATATCCCAAATTAAGCCAACTCCACCAAAGTCTGCCCTAATGTATAATGACGTTTTAAGCAAATTAAAAATCAATTTAACACATGCAAATTTTTTTTTACCATCCCGGATTTACTTTTGTGTGTGTGGAAGGCCGGATGGTGGAGGGGGGGGGGTCTTTTTTTTAAACCGTTTAAAAAAATAATCAATTTTTTTCCACAACAAAATAAACAATTAAGGATTAAAACACCACTTATTATGTTTTTGCACACCTAGGACCCCTCTAAGAAAACTGTATGTCAAATTTAATTTTTGTGTGGGGGGAAGGCCGGGGGGGGGGGGGGGGAGGGATTGGTTTAGGGGTACTTTTTTTTAACCGTTTATAAAAGAATAATTACTTTTTTCCACAACAAAATAATGTAAACAGATCAAATCTATATCACAAAATACTCTGATTTAGCAAGGTTTCAAATCAACGGTACAACGACTTTTTGGCTGCCCACTTGACACTAGATTAATGATCGAACACAAACAAATTAAGTTGGTCACAGACAAGGAAAGGGCACCATAGAATTTATAAAAGTATCACTTATACGATTAATTCTAAAGTAATTTGGAACAGTTTATAGGCTGGACAAGTCGTACAGTTCACAGATACTGAGATATGGCGAAACACAAGTTCCGGATAATCAGGTCTACCACGCGAAAGTTTCTAATTACTTAAATATACTTGATACTTTGATAATTACAGTCGTGAGATACACTAAAATATTTATAAATGTTTTATTGACACTATAACCGAGTTTTTTGCTGTCCACGTGTCTATTGATAATTACCTTCATCATACGATTCACGAAGCCGAAAAGTAATCTTCAAACACACCAAGAACTTCTTTGTCTCCAAAGCCAAATTCCCGGGTGGAATTTAGCATACGAGCTATTCTTGCGGCAGAATGTGCGGAATACATTATTATTTTCACACTTTATTCATATATCGCTCGAAGTAAGGCAAGCAATGTTATGGCATGGGCTAATCAGCGTCTTTGAAAGAACCACAACCTAGCAACAAAAGGTCATTCTTAACAGCTCTAGACAGATTGTAAGCTGCGATACTACTGGCCCTTGCGCCATTAGATCTTTTTGAATATGCATGAATTTACCATATTTGGAAAGTTGACGTCAGGGGGCGGAGTTTGATAGAAAATATTTAGCAATCGAGCCAAGCAAAATAATTCAAAACAATGTCCGATTTTGGTGGAGTTTTTTACTTTTTATTGGATAAAAACATAACTTCCGAATGTATACCTTGACAAATCTCTTCTAAAATACAATTTTGGAGTGGAATTCCACTTTCTCTTTTTCAGGGATGAAAGTTAAATGTATTTTCAATCTATTTTTGGCCAAAACACATTTCAGACAAAAATTTGATTTTGCAACGCATATTGGTCGTATCTTAAAATAGCCACCAGCGAGAAGCGCCTGTTTTCGCTAGAGCCAATCACATTTTTTAAAACTGATAATTGTGACCTCTAGAGGGATCACAAGCTAACCAAAGGCGATTTTGCGTATAATCAGGGGCCATAATATAATAAAAATAATGGACATTTATAGAGCGGCAACATCCAGCTAGATTAGCTGATCTGGTGCGCTGTTACAATATTCATAATGGCGTGGAAGAAAGTTTAAAAATCGCAACAGGGAATCACGAAGGCTTCATTAAAAAAATGAGTTTTAAGTTTCTTTTTGAAAATGTATATGTTATCTACACTTTTCAATTCAAGTGGAAGCTCATTCCATAGTTTTGGATCAGCCACTTTGAAGCTTCGGAGACCAAGTTTACTTTTTACTTTTGGTACAACTAACAGGTTCTGGTTCTCTGAGCGAAGGCTTCTAGCTGGTTGGTATTGATGTAGAAGTGTGGATATGTATTCAGGGAATTCAGTAGAGTAGAGGGAACAGTATGTGAAACATAAGATTTTGAAATTAATACAATACTCTAAGGGCAACCAGTGCAGTTCTTTAAGTACAGGTGTAATACTGGTGAACGGTTTTGATCAGGAAACAATTCTTGCTGCTTTGTGCTGAATAATTTTAATGGTCGAAGGGATTTTGCCGGAAGATTGATCAGAAGTGAGTTACAATAATCTAATTTTGAGGTGATCAATGCATTTACTAGGAGTTTCGTTGTTTCAAGGTTTAGGTATTTTCTGATTTTGCCAATTTGATAGATATGAAAGTTACAGGATTTGGTTACGGCTGATATATGATCTTGCATAGAAAGAGTGCTGTCAAATGTGATTCCAAGATTTTAACCGTTTTACTGGGGGGTATAGCACAGTCTCCGATATTAACGCCGTCTTCGCCTATTTGATTTTAAATATTCTTGGTACCAAGTTTTATCAGTTCAGTCTTATTGTCATTTAGTTTTAACAGGTTTGATTTCATCCAGTGACGAATTTCAGCCACACAGTTCTCCAGTTTGGCTTTTTCAAATGGTTCAGTGGATGGTTTAAGTGCGATATACAGCTGTGTATCATCAGCGTACAGGTGGAAGTCGAGGCCCTGATTTGAAATAATTTCGCTTAGGGGAGACGTATATGCGGTGAACAATAATGGTCCGAGAACGGAGCCTTGTGGTACTCCATATTGTGTTCTTGGGGTCAGGTAAGATCTGAACCAGTGCAGGAAGTTATGATTCGATATGCGCTAATGTCGTATGGAACTAAGATCTTTGGGTTATAACCATGCATTTCAAGTTTCATCAAACTCGAAGTAAAATTGTGACATCTACAGGGTCCACAACCTTGATATACTCTTTTTTAGGGTGTAACGATGATATAATCAAACGGTTTTTCAAATTGGATAATAATTGTGACCTCCAGAGGGACCACAGGCTAAAATAGGTGATTTTTCTGACAATCAGGGGCCATAATTCAGGAAATTGTTCCGATAGGCGCAAATATCGAAAGGAACCAAGATCTTTGGGTTATAAACATGCATGTCAAGTTTCATCAAAATCGGTTCAAGCTAAAAACGTGATTTTTTGTACAATCAGGGGCCATAATCCATGAAGTTTCTATCCGATACATGCCAATATCGAAAGCAGCCGAGATCTTTGGGGGATAAACCTATATTTCAAGTTTCGTCAAAATCAGACAAGAATTGTGACCTGTAGACAGTCCACAAACAATTGCGGACCAACATGGGCGACGACATATTTTACTTTTTCAGATTTTGTTTGGTCGGGTTTGTGCTTCTGGTCATTAGAAAGATCTATGTTTTCTGAACAATTTGATACCAAGTAGGATTACTAGGGGCAAAGTTATGGATTTTTAAAGTTGGTAGGTGAGCCGAAAAGGTCCAAAGTTTGGGATGATCCTGAAGGGGCCACATGGGGGCCCCAGCACTAAAATTTTGCACATCACGTTTTTTCGTCATGGTTAACTTGCACACCGAAAATCATCAAAATCTGTGATGGTCATGGCAAAATCACCCAAATTTTGTGTACACTTGACATGGAATGCCCCTATGTAAAACTGCAAAATGACTATAGCATTAATATTGACAGAGATAGTGACAATTTAAATCTGTGTACCCTTATGCAAGTTTGGAAACTACATTTTTATTATTATTTATTATTTAATACAATTTTATAGCGCATCTTTCACCGAAGTGTTCATATTGCGCTTAACAATAACAAAGTAAACATACAATTTAAAATCAAAAGATGTTCCTAAAAATACAATTTATAATAAGTAGAAGTTCCTAAAAATACAATTTATAATAAAAAAAAAAGTTCCTAAAAATACAATTTATTATAAAAAGTAGTTGCTTAAAACAGTTTCTTTAAAAGTTAAAAGACAATGTAAAAATTATATAATGTGTTTTCAGGTTTGATTTGAATGTAATGTTGGAAGGTGATTTCCAAATAACATAAGGTAATTTATTCCAAAGTAATGGTGCATAAAATGAAAAGGCCCTCTCGCCATAGGATGCTAGTCTGGCTCAAGGTTGTTCTAACAGTAAATCGTCACTAGAAGACCTGGTGTTTCTCACCAAAGTGCAGATTTGTATTAATTCAGATAGGTATTGGGGTGCGAAACAATTGAAACATTTGTATGTGATTAACAAAATTTTAAAATCAATTCTGAATGATACAGGAAGCCAATGAAGGGTGTTAATAATTGGAGCTATGTGCTCATGATAACCCACACCAGTAACCAGAAGGTTATATACAAATAGTTAATAATAAACTAATTAACAAAAGAATTCAACAAGTAATCTCTGAACAGAAGATTCCATATTTCGATGCCAGGAAACGAGTAGAACTTACTTCACTCATTCCCATTGCATCACAAGGGAAATCTTTTTCAAGTGTAGTTAAAGTTTCTACAAAAACTATATCTGTTCGGACAGACATAATTTGGCAACGTTAAGAGAAAAAATAGGGGTCTCAAGCTCCACTAAGAGCTCGACTCAAAGCACTAACTCTCTCCCTGATGAGATTGTATCCCTCTTGCCTTCATCTGGAGATATTAAGATACTTCCCAATACTCCAGTCCAAAATGGCAAGAAGGCTCATCACTTGCGCTCCTCTAAAGCTGACACTGGGTCAGGGGTGCAGTTTCAGGGTATTCCATCCGCAAAAAAGAAAATAGTGCATTCTAAAAAAACATCAAAAAAATTCAAACAAATTTCGAGAGAAAGAATCCAAGGGTTCAAAAAACCCTATCAGTCTCTTTAATAAATATGGGGATGATCTGATGGACGACATTACTGTAGTGGATGTCCATGTGGACCCACTCAGTAAGCCACCAAAATTTAAATTTCCATGACAATGGCTAATTCCATTATTCAATGGAATTGTCTTGGTTTAAAACCAAATTTTAATGAAGTCCAATTATTAATTCAAATGCACAATCCTTTAGCTATTTGTTTACAAGAAACTTTTTTACGAAATTCTGACACTTTGTCTTTTAGACATTTTGTTCTATATATCTTCCTCCCAGTTTACATCTAAACCCCAAAGATCTTGATGATCTTGTTGCACAACTCCCTCTACGGGAGATTTCAATGGTTATCATTCACTCTGGGGTAGTCCAGAATATAACAACAGAGGTAAACAAATAGCAGACTTCATTAACATAATTTGTGTTTATTAAATGATGACTCGCCTACTTATCTACATCCTGCCACAGCTTCTTATATCATTCTTCCCTCGATCACACCATTTGCTCTCAGCTCCTGTTTCAGGATTTTACATGGAGAGTAAATGAAGATCTTTGTGGTAGTGACCACTTTCCTATCTTGATTGATAATAATGGTGCCTCTCTGGTCGAAAGACCCCAGAGGTAGAAGTTGCATAAGGCTGATTGGGCTCTTTTTGAATCTCTTCTCTTTTAATTTAAAGGAGTTAGAAGATGCAGATGAGCCCATGGCCTTATTCACTTCAATTCTCCAAGATGTAGCTGAGCAGGCGATTCCAAAAACCATGACAGAATCAAAACGTTTCAATAAACCATGGTATAATGACGATTGTAAATCTGCCTTAAAAGAGCGTAATCGTATCCTGAGACGATTAAAGAAACATCCTTCCATGGAGAATATTGCGGTGTACCTAATGGTCTGGGCAAAGGCCCATAGAACCATACGTCAAGCAAAGAAATTTTCATGGCAAGGTTACATTATATATGCCTTGTCTATCAATTTGAAACCAATAATTGATCAAGGACATAATATTGATCATACGATTCTCATGTTGTTACACGGGGCCATGTTGTAATTTGTAATATACTGAATATACAAAACTTTGTTGGTTGAAAGAAAAAACCAGCGGCTGCCAGGCAGGATACGCCCACATTTTCGAGAGATGGATAGAGAACAAGCAAAACCGAAAGTGATTTTTCCTACAATCAAAGGCCATAATTCATTAAGTTACAATTTGATATGCGCAAATATCGAAAAGTATCAAGATATTTAGGTTATAAACACGCAATTTAAGTTTCATCAAAATCGAAATTAAAATTGTGACCTCTACAGGGTCCACAACCTTGAAATACCATTTTTTAACAGTATTCGCGTACAAACAGCAGCCATTTTGTATTGTAATTTTGGTCCGTTTTTCCCGAAATTTGAACTCAACCTTCCTTAGCTTGTAACGGTGATATAATCAAACAATTTTTTGAATCGGATAATAATTGTGACCTCTAGAGGAACCATAAGCTAAACAAAGGCGTTTTTGCATATAATCAGGGGCCATAATTCAGGAAGTTACAATCCGATATGCGCAAATATCAAAAGGAACCAAGATCTTTGGGTTATATCCATGCATTTCAAGTTTCATCAAAATCAAATTAAAATTCTGACCTCTACAGGGTCCACAACATTGATATACCATTTTAAACAGTATTCGCGTACGATGGGCGGCCATTTTGTATGGCAATTTTGGTCCGATTTTTCCGAAATTCAAACTCAACCTTCTTTAGGGTGTAACGGTGATATACTCAAACGATTTTTTAAATCAGATAATAATTGTGACCTCCAGAGGGACCACAAGCTAAACAAAGGCGATTTTGCGTATAATCAGGGGCATTAATTCAGGAAGTTACGATCCTATATGCGCAAATATCAAAAGGACCCAAGATCTTTGGGTAATATTCATGCATTTCAAGTTTCGTCAAAATCGAATTAAAATTGGGACCTCTACAGGGTCGACGAGCTTGATATACCATTTTAAACAGTATTCGCGTACGATCGGCGGCCATTTTGTATGGTAATTTTAGTCCGATTTTTCCGAAATTCAATCTCAACCTTCTTTAGGGTGTAACGGTGATATAATCAAACGATTTTTTAAATCAGATAATAATTGTGACCTCCAGAGGGACCACAAGCTAAACAAAGGCGATTTTGCGTATAATCAGGGGCAATAATTCAGGAAGTTACGATCCGATATGCGCAAATATTGAAAGGAACCAAGATCTATGGGTTATAACCATGCTTTTCAAGTTTCATCAAAATTGAATTAAAATTGTGACCTCTACAGGGTCCACAACCTTAATATACCATTCTTTAACAGTATTCGCGTACGAACGACGGCCATTTTGTATGGTAATTTTGGCCCGATTTTTCCGAAATTTGAACTCGACCTTCCTTAGGGTGTAACGGTGATATATTCGAACGGTTTTTTAAATCGGATAATAATTGTGACCTCCAGAGGTACCACAAGCTAAAATAGGTGATTTTTCGGACAATCAGGGGCAATAATTCAGGAAATTACGTTCCGATAGGGGCAAATATCGAAAGGAACCAAGATCTTAGGGTTATAAACATGAATGTAAAGTTTCATCAAAATCGGTTCAAAATTGTGACCTATATAGGGTCCACAAGCTAAAAACATGATTTTTCGTAAAATCAGGGGCCATAATCCATGAAGTTTTGATCCGATACATGCCAATATCGAAAGCAGCCGAGATCTTTGGGGAATAAACCTATATTTCAAGTTTTGTCAAAATCGAGTAAGAATTGTGACCTGTAGAGAGTCCACAAACAATTGTGGACGGACGTCCGGACGGACGGACAGGGGCGACGACATAATACGTCCACATGAAAATGTAGGCGTATAAAAACACTGGACTTGAAAATGATGACAGATGTCACAAAATGTTGTTATTCAGAAGCTAAATGTGACTGATTCCACTGTATACAAATAAAACATTATCAATCAATATCTTCATTTAAAGAACAAACCTCATGAAAGCTGGACGCCATTTTTTTCCTCACTAACACGTGGGGGTCTTTGCATAACGCAACAAACGTTGAATGTAATTCAATTTTAAAACACTTTGCTCCTACCAGTAATGACATTGACTGAAATATATGTAAATAATATAATACTAAATAATATAAAATATTTTATATAACTAAGTAACAAGTCATTATAATTTATAAACAGATTTCAATAGACAATTAGAATCTTTCTTATTTTTGGGGTATCTTTCGGAAACATTGATACATTGCAAGTGAGGTAAATCATACTGAAGTTCCAGAGTCCATAGTATCTCCCCTTAGACCACAGAAGTGAGACTGAAATGAGAAATTTAGCTACAACGCATGCATAAGAAAGTATTTCAACCAACCATGACAGCTAAAACATTTGTTTGATTTACGTCACAATCATACTCTTATCACATCACTTCTCAGAATTGACATAACTGTGGCAGGACTAAACTCTATGTCACTTAGGAGATAAACACTTCCTGTTTAGCATTTAGAGGGGTTTTATTGTCCAATAGACATGTCCTGAGATCATTAGGACCCAAGATGTGTATAGCGTCGCAGGTTCTAATGTAAAATCTCAGGAAAGTCTATTGGACAATAACACCCCTCTAAATGCCAAACAGGAAGTGTTTATCGACATTGTAACATTCTATTTATGATTTTAAAAGAAATTACTAAAACAGAGGGGTGTTATTGTCCAATAGACGGTGTCTTATTGACCAATCAAAACGCGAGGCTCACTCTTATAAGCATGTTACAATCAATTATAATTCCATCAATTCAGAACGTTCTATACTGAAAATTGAGCATTCCCAGAGGGTATTTGGATACTTACTGGAAAGTTGTAAGCACAATTTTTCCGGCACTCAATTTTTTTATCTTCTTCATCACACAAATAAGATACATCAGTCTAAAATATATACATAATCAAAATAAATAATACTATTTTTAATACTGAAATTTTGATCCACAATAATATAAACACTAAAATCACATTAATTTTAGGTAAATATGTTTTGAATACTAACACCGCTTACTTCAATAGCCATCTTAATCATAATTCATAACCAATAATGAATAAGACTTTCTAATTTCATTTACAGGCAAAAATATCAATAATTTCTAGCTGTTGCTCAAATGAAATCACTTAAACATTTTTGTGCTAAAAAGTTGAATGATAATAAGAATTTTATACAAAATTCATTAAATTTGTTCATACCTTGGAAGGAGAGTCTTTATCAATTGAACGTGATTTTTCTAACCCCACTCGACATAAACTTCGATATTGATTTAAAAACCATTCCTTTTTTTCTTCTGTGAGTTTATCCCACAAGCCATGACATAGTTTACCAAGTTGTTTAGCTATAACAGGTAATGTAGAATCTTGAGAATTCATGGCCTGTTGACAAAATTTACACACCAATGGAATGATTGTATATATACAAATTTCTGAAAAACCAAAAAAATAGAAAAGACCTTTATGAATTTTACAATAAGGTTTATAAATCAGATTGATTGTTGATGGGCTTAAACAAGTCTAGCCTGTTCCCTGGTTGTGTTAACGTAAAATACCCCCCCCCCCCAAATTACCCCTCAAAAAGCATGTTACCAGTACTCATAGATTAGTATGGTCTACCAATGGGCAGCCCGCTATCCCCAGTTCGAAGTGAGATCTATATGACCCATTTTGAAGTGAGCGCCCTCTCCACCTCACCAATCCAACCTACTATTTGGCTCCGCAAAGTCGATGATGTCTTTGTCATTCTCCGTCAGAACAAAGAACCCACCGTCCTGCTCCATCACCAAAACTACAGAATCAAATTCACAATAGAAACAGAAGAAAACCAATGTCTCCCATTCCTGGATGTACTAGTTAAGAAAACAGACATCAGGCCCACAACAAGTGTTTATAGAAAACCAACAAATTCTGATCAGTACATTAACTTCTATTCCCATCACCCACACAGTGTTAAGAAAGCAACTATAGTAACTTTAGCCCGCCATGCTGTCAACATTGTGACAAAGAACATCTCCAAAAAGAATTAGACCACATTGAAGAAGCACTTATAAATCTGAACAACTACCCTCGACAATTTTTTAAAAAGACAATTAAAACCTACATTGACACCCCTATAGATCAAAGAAAAACAAAACCAGAAAAAAACACCTGTAAGAATCATGATACCGCTTCAAGGGAAGCTTACTTACCACCTAACACTGTAAACCTGGAATGTTCTTAGTTGGCGCAAATGGGCCCTAACTTCTGTGACGTGTCCAATAATTCGTAACTATAGTTTAATTATGGCTAATAGCGTTCAAATTGTACTTGCGTATAACTTAAATCATAGTGTCTAATATTGAGTACCAAGTGTCTAATTAATTAGCGTTTAGTTTCCCGACGCGTGTCTAATTATAAAACGCCCGCTTAATTATCATGACCGTTCAAAAATTAGTTCGACCGTTCAATTTTACCCGAGCCCTGATTAAAATTAGTCAAAGTGTCCAATTACGCACGGTATTCAATTTGTTGTCAAACATCCAATTTCACGTGCGATGTTCAGATATTACGAGGTGTTTAATTTAGGGTTATCGTTCATTTTTGCTGCCGAATGTCTATTTTTACCGCACAACGGTAAATACTGTAAGTGTTAGTTTTAGTACTGCCCGTTGTGATACGTTGAAATATTTTTCAGGATTCATACGACAGCAGGTATCTGTATGCCTGTCATTGTCAGTGAATTATTTTTCAAGATTACTACGGTGAAATAGATGTAGGATTTTTAATGGCAACGGGACGGTTCCGAAGCAAAGCTTTCTTGAGATGCACATAACGTTTCGTCCACAATCATAAAACGTGTATCAATATATCCACTTAAAACAATATTTCCTACACTGACAACACATCTCACGCATCCGATTTACGTGTGTACACGTCGACTCCCTGGCCTGACTAAATCCTTTTGTTTAAATGTCTTCGCAATTAAGACTGGCAGCATGGGTATTGTACCAATCACAAATGACATGATACAGGATCTATAGAAAGCAATTTGGGTTGAGGGGTAGTGTGATTATCTGGGGGAATAAACACAGAACGCATATATTAAAATACACATGTGTCAGAAGCTTACAATATGTTAGTCGCGGTCACCGAGAACCCCCTAGTCTTCAACTGTAGAATATTTGATTGGATGATAGAGACTAACAATATGTCTATTGTGTAAACTTGAAAAAAACCTAATAATTCGATCTCTTTATTTCTTTTTAATTTTATAGTATGGTCCCTTTTCGCTGAAAATCAAATAGAACCTAAATACATTACATGCTTATAGTTATAATAATATGTAACGTATATATATGTTGAATGGTGAAAGATGAGTGTCTGGATGATCGAATGCGTTGCTATGGTTAACAGCACGTGCAACAGTGTGCGTGTAGTAGATTCATACTGACTGACAAGACGAAAGGCCTGATTGTGTTGAATTGTGCAAGTTTGGCTGTATTATTGAGTATATAGCTGTCATCAGCTGATATAACAAGCCAACAGTGAGGCTGATGTCCCCCGCCGAAATCCCAAAATAAATAGATGACACATATTAATTAATTGCACATTTATTTTTTTCAAAAGTATTGAGCAATCTAACTATACACTAAGTATCAACACTCTCTATCACAGCGTTTCTCAACCTGGGGTGAATTCACCCCCAAGGGGGGAATGGCTTGCGTCCAGGGGGTGAATGACCACACTCCCAGTGTAACTTCAAAAATGGTCATATGTGACAATCACCAGGAGCAAATTTCGCACTGAACTGGAAACAACTATTTTCATTAAAATATAAATTTGGTGTTCATTGAATCTCAACTTCGATCTGAATTCATACCATATTCAATATTGTTTTGTTAATGTGGTCAGGGGGTGCAGGCCCGTCCGTGCAAGGATCCGTGGTTCATGTCGGATGGCTTCTAATACTTCTATAGAAAAGCGCCTTTTTCAAGTTCCTCTGAAACGCCTGGAAGAGGACCTGAAATGGCTGGAAAACACGTTTGCAGGCTCCAATTTCTAAAAATTTCCTGGGGGAGACTCTCCCCAAACCCTCCTCGGTGGATGACGGTCAGTAACCTCCTCAAAACTCGGGCGGTAAATGGGTCGGTTGGGAATTAATTTAGGGGTGAACGGTGAGAAAAGGTTGAGAAACGCTGCTCTATCAGATAGAATCAGACAAGATTCACCATCGAACTCCTTCAAGGCATTCACCTACACTAGCGAACCAGCGCCATATCCACTTAGCCACCGTGATCCCCTTCAGAGTTGGGATTTCGGCCGTATGCACTCTATTGTCTGACCGTGAATATGCCCATTCGGACATCAAGACATGGTGAATAATATTGTCACGTATGACAAGATCTTTATTAGATAAAGAGAATTTACATGGAGTTTGTCGAGGATGTACCAGATAATAGATATATATTCACGCTGGTAATGCTTAATATTTCAAGGTCACAAGTATTTGTACATTATTAAATTTCGTATATATGTTTTTGTTGTTTATTACAGTTTATGACAACTGGTGAACATGTTTCCAGATTGTGGTAATAAAGTTTGATTTATAAACATTTGATTTTATTGTTTATTTGTAAAATGTATGATAGTTAATATGTGCAAAGGTGGAGTAATTCACATGTCTGGTTGCAGGTATGATTGCATTGAATGCATGTGGACTGCCTGTTTTGTTGTCGTGGTTTGATTGGTTGTGAGTGAAACTGTAGTTTACGTGGTGGTAGATATAGTGACTCTTATAATGGATTTTGGGAGAATCACATGTAGTAACCATTGATCATGCAAATCATTCATGAATCCTTCATTCATGTATATTTCAACTAAATGGGTGTTAGACTGTGTGTCGTTGGTTTAGACTGTGTGTCTTTATAATGGTAATCTGTGTGATTTATGAGTAAGTATTGTTTGATTTTTGTAATGTTGATAATCATAGAAATGTAGAAATATTTTGATTATTTGTTAAACATTGTGTTATGTTTTATAGGTGACCTGATTCGGATTCGGATTCTGATTCCGATTTTGATTATGACAACTGATTCTGTTTCTGATCATGTTAATGTGCTACGGTTAGTGTTACCGATATTGTTGCTGGGATCGTTACTGTTCCAGTTATTTTATGGTAATAAAAATAATGAAAAGATCTACATAAATAACTCATCAACCTTTTCATCTTAATCATCGTCTGAAATGTGCCGCTGGGAGCCATATAATCAGTGATTGCTGTGTGCGCGTGTATCACCAACTCATCGTCATCTCACCAACATTTAAATGTGATTAGTGCATGGTATTTTGAACCAGTGGTAGTGATATTAGAGAATAATTACATAATTATATATGTTATAACTGTATTATATGTTATATGTTGTAGTTATAAAAAGATATTTAAATCATATTGTGTTTTTATTAATGGCAACTATATAAGTACATGACCGTCAATCCGCCCCAAAAGAACCAAAGGTCCAATTTTGTGACAAATATTCTTCTTCTTCTTCTTTTGGTGTTTAACGTCTGCTTCCACTTAAGTGATATCACAGACAAGACATAGGAGAGCCGAAGCTGCTTCCTGATTTTTAGAATATGATTTTGCAATCTTTCCATTTTGGCCTTAGGCCATGGATTAGGTTTTAGTGGGAAGTTCTTCCCTTTATTTAATAAAAACACATCGTTGGTAGATGATCTCTTCTGTTTCTGGATTGGTAGATGTCTTCTTTGTGGGATTTGTGTTTTTAGGTGCCAGACCTGTCTTCTCGTGGTCTCCCCTTACTCCACTATCCCACTGGTATTTGTTTTGGCAGAATAGTGTTTAGATGCAGAGCCCATCTGATCATGACTCCCTCTTACTCCACTATCCCGCCAGTTTAGTAGATGTTAGTAGTAAATTAAACTAATATAAAATTAAATAAATAAAGAGAGTATAATAAAATTGTAGTCAAAATAAATTAAAGGTAATAAAATAAAGTAAATTAAAGTAAAAGTAAGATAAAGTAAAGATAAAGTAAAGATAAAGTAAAATGAATTAATTAAAATTTATTAGTTAATTAATTTAAAGGTAATAAATAAAAATAAAATTAAATAAAATAAAATAAATTAAAGTAAAGTAAAGATAAAGTAAAATGAATTAATTAAAATAAAGTTGTAGAGTGGTTGGGCTTCCTTCGAGAGGACGTTTTTACTTCCCCACCCTACGTCGTATAAAAAAAAATAAAAATAAGTTGAGATAAAAAATAAGTTGAGATAAAAAATAAGTTGAGATAAAAAATAAGTTGAGATAAAAAATAAGAAGAAAAAATAAAAAATAAATTGAAGGTAATAAATAAATATAAAATAAATTTAAGTAAAAGTAAAGTATAAAGATAAAGTATAATGAATAAATTAAAATAAATGTATAGGATGGTTGGGCTTCCTTCGTGAGGACGTTTTTACTCAACCATCCTACGTTGTATGGAGAATTTATCTAGCCGTGACCCTTTCTTATTTCACTAATTTACTTAGTCCAACTGTGTCCATTAGGGTGTGGATTTCTTCGAAGATTTGTAGCTTCAGATCTGGTCTAGGGAAGAGTAGGTTCTTAGTGTTGAATGGTATGTTATTGGTCTCCATCATTCTCACTAAGTCCCGTCTCTCTTCCTTGTAAACCTCGCAGTCTACCAGGACATGGTTGGTGGTACACTCTTCTCCGCACTCACAGACGATGACTTGGTGTTTGTAGTCTCGCAGCCTCTCTTTCACCCTTAGTTTCGATATGAGTCTGCATATATCTCGTCTAGGGTGATTGGTCGCTGTCTTGGTGTAGATCTCGTCATCCAGTCGGAATCTGTATGTGTCGAGTTCAACGAGATTTAATTCCCAGATTGAATTGACCTGTCTTTTGACCATACTGTAGATTTCCGTGGTGCTGTAGTCTATGAGGCGGCGTGTAGCTGTGTCCTTGAGACCCTCGCTGGCGAGTCGATCTGCCTCCTCGTTTCCTTTAATGTTGACATGTGATGGAATCCACACGAGCTCTAATTTGCTTCCCTTCTCTAGGACCCTCTGATATAGCTGCCTGATTTCCAAAATGACTTCTGGTCTTGATTCCGAGTTGTCATTTTGGATTGAAATCAGACTGCTCAGAGAATCGCTTGGAATGACGAACTTGCCGGTCTTTTGATGGGAGATCCATGAAATAGTGTCACGAATGGCAACAAGCTCTGCAGTGTACACCGAACAGTTATTGGGCAGTTTCCTGCTTATTCCCTGTTCCCCGTTTGGCAGGTATATTCCAAACGAGCTGGTGCCCCTTTCAGGATTGCGTGAGCCATCCGTGTACACATGGTCCCAGTCATCAGACGGCCAGTTGTCTTCCAAATGTTCTAGAGAGTAAGCACGTGCAGCACTGGGGTTATTTTTCTTGTCGGTTTTCTGTAGTAGATCTAGATTGACCAGTGGTATACGGAGCGTCCAGGGTGCGACAACTGGGGGGTCGTGTTTATTTATCACGAGCTCCCCCAGTCGTAGTTCCTTGATCGTTTCTCTGATACCCTGGCTGAAGGTTTTCTTTTTGGGATCTCTTACATATTTTGTCTTTTGTAGACTGAGAAATGTTGGGGATCTTTCACCTAGTTGTGATATCTTGACCCAATACCTTGTCGCCAGTTCTTTTCTTCTTAGGGATAGGGGCAACTCCCCGACTTCTTGTAGTAGTGCCTCTCGCCTAGTCCCGAGCCCTACGCCAGTCGCAATGCACAGAGCTTTGTATTGGATGGTGTCAAGCTTGCTTAAGAGTGTTGGCGCGCAGTTCATAAAGGCCAAAGAGCCGTAGTCTAATACAGAACGTATTAGAGCACGATATACCATCATTAGTGTAACTCTATTGGCGCCCCACGTACTGCCCGTTAATTTTCTCATTAAGTTTAGGATTTTGGAGCATCTATCTACAGTCCAGTCGATGTGCGGTTTCCAGGTCAACCGTCGGTCAAAGATTACGCCAAGGAACTTGGTTTGGTCTTTGAACTCGATGGTTTTCCCGTTCATACACAGAGTCATTCTGTTTATCCCTCTATCCCTGCTCACAAGCATGCCGACTGTTTTCTTCTCCGAGACTTTAAATCCCCAGTCGTTTGCCCATGTCATGAATTTGTCTAAGGCTCTTTGCATATTCTTTTGTAGGTCACAGAAGCTCGTCCCATTTCTCCATATGGTACTGTCATCGGCAAATTTAGCCAAGTTAGTTTTAGAATCGAGGTAGGACGATTTGTGAATGTCATTGATCATGATGTTGAAGAGAGTGGGACTGATAACAGACCCCTGAGGCGTGCCATTTTCTAATGTTTGCTCGGCACTCAGGAATCTGCCAACATTCACCTGTATCCTTCTATCGCTCAGAAAGCTTTTAATCCACCGAAACATTATGCCCGTTATACCGATACGTCCTAACTTGAAGAGCAGCCCGTCTAACCAAACTAAATCGAAAGCCTTGGTCAGATCTACGAACACGGCACATAACAGGTTTCCCGAGAGAAGGGCCTGCGACATGACTTGCTGTAGTCTAACCAAGTGGTCCATTGTTGATCGTCCTTTCCTGAACCCACTTTGATTTTCGTCGATCAATCGGTTGCTCTCCAGATAGAACTGTAATCGGATATTAACCATTGTTTCCAAGGTTTTGCATAGTGTGGATGTCAAACTTACTGGTCGATATGACTCTACCTTGTTCTTCTCTTTCCCAGCTTTCAGTAGAGGTATGACGTTTGCTTTTCGCCATTCTTTAGGTACCTCTCCTGACAGCCAGGATGTGTTGAAGAAGTTTAGCAGTATCGTTTTGGCGTTTCTTGGTAGATGTTTGAGCATGGAGTACTTTACTTTGTCCTCACCAGCCGCACTATCCTTCTTGAGGGAAAGAGCCTTATTTAACTCTCCCTCAGAGAAGGGTAGGTTGATTGGTTCAGCCACTTCATTAGATTCAATTACTAATGAAGGGTGCTGCGAGTAAAAGATTTCCTTCCTCTTCAGAAACTCTGGTGATTGGTTTTCGTCCCTGCTTGCATCAGCAAAAGTTTTTGCTAGTAGATCTACCTTTTCCTTGCCGTTCGTAACATACTTATCTCCATCTTCAAGGTTTGGTATGTTGAATGATCTGCGTTTCCCGTTCATGGCGTTCAGCTTCTTCCAGACGGCACCCGTTTGCGTGTTTTTATTCAACGCATTACAGAATGTCATCCAGTGCCCACTTTGTGCCTTTTTTATGGTGTCTCTTGCAGCGTATTTCAACTTAAGGTAATTTTGGTGGTTGGCTTCATTGTAGTGGCGTTTTCGTAGGCGGAGGGCCTTCCTTCTGTCGTTGACCGCCTTCTGACATTCCGGTGACCACCATGGTTTTCTGGTCCTTGGTTTTCCGCCAGAAGTCTTTGGAATGGAGTCGTTAGCAGCACCTATAATAGAGCTCGTAATGTTGGTAGCGTACACGTCGATGTTGGTATCGATGATATCTTCTTCCTTCCACTCAAGGCAGCCTACACGGAATTTAACCCAATCAGCTTGTTTCATAATCCAATTGGGTCTCCCGTTATAGACTTCCCTGGTTGCTTCGGCCTGAATGCAGAATTCTATCAGGAGATGGTCACTGCCAAGTGTTTCGTCTTCGTGTACTTGCCAGTCGCAGCGGTTTGCCAGACCAAGCATACAGAACGTGAGATCTAGGTGCGAAGGTGGGGCATTTCCTCCAACAAAAGTAGGGCTCTCATCGTTCAGCATGCATAAGTCGTTTGCTTCTATTATTGAGCATAGGCTAGTCCCCCGGCAGTCATTCCTCGGCGACCCCCACAGGACGTGTTTTGCGTTGAAATCCCCGCAAAACAATGATTCGCCCTGTGGAAGTTGATCGAGAAGTGACTGGAAGTCAACTGGTTTTTTCGTGACATCTGGGGGTACATAGACATTCACTATTGTCAAATTCGTATTATTGCTCAATGTGATGGCTATGCCCATTGCTTCTAGAGGTCCTTCTACGTCCAGTGAAACAGAAATATAATTTAGGTTATCACGGATATAGATGACAATGCCGCCGCCACGTGTCGTACTTCCTGGTCTGTCCCTTCTCTCACAAGTGTATCCGGGTATGTAGATGTCTTTCGAGGTTGGTAGTAACTTGGTTTCTTGGAGGCAAATTACATCCCTGGGGTTGCGTGTGATGTATTTTCTCAGCTCAGCACATCTGGGGGCCAGTCCATTAACATTAAGTTGTAGAACTTTAACCTGGCCCGCCATGATGACTGTCCGAATGGATGCCTCTATGTATTGTCTTTTTATTGTTCAATTGGCGTTTCACATTCCATAGGAGGTACCTCATTAGTGTTCGTCTTTGGTGTTAAAACCGGCAAGCAACTGGGCATATCGCCAGTGCTGTAGTGACGAACATGAGATATCCTTCTACGGAGTGCGAGGTTTGCCGTTTGATCACTTTTTGTGGTTTCTTCGTCGTCGTCTTCTTCTCTTGATCTTTTTTTTACTATGTTGATTGAGTTAATCATGACACACAGGACATCGGCGTTGACCATGTGTGTCCTTACTTTGCCGAGTAAGCTTTCCATCTTGGTAGTTTGGTCCTCATTGGATACGGCCACCCTGAGGAACTCGATCATGAAGTTCATGAAGCCTCTTTCCGTTTTAAATTTAGGAATGAAGTGTTCTTCATGACTCTTCGTTTTCGGTTCCTCTTTTTTTTTCTTGGGTGTCTTCTGTTTGACCTCTGCAGGTTTGGTTGATATGTTCTTCTCTTTCTTCTTCTTGTCTTTACCTTTAGGGGTGGGGGTTACATCGGATGTCAAGAGAGTCGGTGCTGGAGCTTGCTTTGTTTCCACCACCGGTTCTCTGACTACTTTTGCTTCCCTCTCCTTGTTTTTTACTTGTTGGGTTGCCTCCCTAAAGGTAAGTTTGTCTTTGCTTTGCAGGCGTAGAGCTGCTTTGGTCGCTAGAATTCTTGGGCATTGCGGGGAGTTGGCTGCGTGGCTGCCCTTGCAGTTTGAGCAGTTAATTTTACTACCCACCCTACACTCAACCACCGCGTGTTCTCCTCCGCATTGGGCGCATATGGCTTTTCCTTTACAGTACTTAACCGTATGTCCCAGTTTCTGGCATTTGGTACACTGTCTCACTCTCTGAACATAGGGGTGGGTACGGCGGTTGAGGTACACGATTTTAAGGGCCTCAGGTGCGGAACCTTTCTTGAAGGACAGGGCGACGCTTCCCTGATCCTTTCCCTGGGCCACATTAAACCGGTATACCTCGGTAGCTTGGTACCCCCTCTCTGTCAAAAATTCCAGAATTTCCTCCCCGGTATATTCGGCCGGTATCCCATGAACAACCACCTTATCAATAGACAAGGTGATCGGTTCGGACACCGTCACGGTCATACCGAGAAGTGCGTTCTGAGCTAGCGCCAGATCCATCTCAGACCTACTTTTTAAGGCAAGTCTAAGTTGTCCTGAAACAGTTATCTTTAAGTCGGGTATGCAAGTAATACCCCACTTACTCTTAAGTTCCTTCCCCACTGCCGTAAGTTTGGCTCCTTGAAAGGACTTGCCTTCCAGTGGCCTCACCAGTACGACGTGAGTCTGTTCCTCTCTCCTTTTTGCTGCAGGAAAGAACTTTGGTGCAGGGCTGCTGTTAAAAGCGTCAGCCATGGACATTGGTGAGCTAGCTTCTGTCGCCATCGTTCTTATGCTGCCGAAATATATAATCGAAAATTAAAGGAGGGAATGAACAGTGTTGATTAAGGTTATATTAATTAATGACGTAAGTTGATATACCTGTTGTTACCCCTTTCCACAAAGAACCGCTAGTCAATCAGTGTGATTAATACTAATTAACTATGGGTTCCTATTGCTTGTATGAGTGTACTTAACAGTTATCAGACTTATTAGTTATATAAATAAATTAGCTTGTTATTGTTTTAAGAAGCTTGTGGTGAGCTCAATCAGTTGGCTTGTACACTGAGCTTCTTTGTTAGTTGATGATAGAAAGAAAAGTAAAATGACCAAAAAATAAAAAAATAGAAATATAAAAATAAATAAAGATAGGAATGTGGTATATCCTATATAATATATAGCTGAAAAAGGGGTAAAAAGTATAATAAAAAAAAAAGATTATATTAGGGGTGAAAAATATGAGGATTTAAGAAAATAAGCTTTAATTAAAGTAAATTATTAAATTGAAGAAAATAAAATAAGATAGTAAATTAAAGTAAATAAAGTAAAATAAACAAAGGAAGTAAATAAAGTAAAAAAAAGTAAAATAAACAAAGAAAATAAACAAAGAAAATAAACAAAGAAAATAAAGAAAATGAAAGACTGATGAAGAATGCAAAATATAAAGAAAGTAAACCTTATACCCTGTAAAGGTGTGAAGAAAAAGATAAAGACAACCTTAAATCTACTTTTGGACTAGATGATCTTTGTAGTATCTAGTAGTTTTTCTGGATTTGAGAATATTCAAAATTCCAAAATTAATATATAGTGTACTGACTAAGAGTATAACTACCACTCAACCCGATTATCGTTGACAATACACTCGATTTATTAGGTAATTAAGTGATCAACGTATTTATCGTGTTATACCGCCTATAAACCTTACCTTGATTAACAACTTAATCTGCCTTGATTGACTGACTTAATCCTTTGTCGGAAAATTCATCAATCTAATCTTAAACAGAATTCATTGCTTTCTCTTTGTCGGACTATTCATCAATCCAATAAGAATGACTATAATTTTAATCCACCTATTTTTCTCGTGGTTTCTCAATTGTCGAACATTTTAATCGCATTGATGTGAGCCGACAGCATTTATAAACTAATCATAGATGTCACATATGGAAAGAGTATATTAACACCCTATATCAACGGATAGTCATTTTGTCTTCGATGATATCTTTTACACCTTTTAAGAATCCATATAGATATTCCCATCCAAAGCTGCGTGTTGTTAGTCACGTAGGCATTAGACTCTATTATCCAGAAAAATATTCTACGTACATGTTAAAGACTAGGAGGTTTGGGATGACCGAGACTAGTACGCCACATGCTTAAGGTGGTTGATGCTATACCGCATCCAACAAAATAACAAAAAGGGGAGGAGCTACCAATAGCTAGATAAGCAGAAATTCTAACTTATTTGTAGGCGGAAAATAAGAAGTATGCCAATCATTCTGCTGTGTTGAGTATGATGCCTGTAACACTTTGCCATGACTACGAAAGAGTGTTATTCGCAGAAGTAAGCTGTAGAAATATTTCTCAGATACGAAAGATTCAGTATTGTGCGTTAGCTATGCCCTTTTACGAGTGATTTAACTATTTCGGAAGTTCTGCATTCTTTTTTGCCGTATAAACGAAGACACATAATTCTAAAGGAATATTATGGTTGTGGATTTGATGCCGAAGCAGGACTGGCAAGCTTTCAATCAACGTATAACGAAAATTTACTGACATAAATTTGAATGCCGCACGGGAAATAAGTGTGGAAAATAGCGAGGTTCGCCAATTTTTATTACGTACGGGATTTGAATATTTTGTTGACATGTGATTTTTAATTGTTGTATGAATTGAATGCCGTACGGGAATTAGGTGTGAAAAATATGAGGTTCACCACTTTTTTTTATTACGTACGTGATTTGAATATTTTGTTGACGTGTGATTTTTAATTGTATGAATTGAATACTGTGCGGGAGTCGGGAATTAAATATGAAAAATAGCGAGGTTCACCTATTTTTATTACGTACAGGATTTGAATATTTTGACATGTGACTTTTAATTGTGGTACAAATTCGTCTGCTTAAATGACGAAAAGAGTTACGCCCCTTCATTTTCGGTAAAATGTCCGACAAGAAATTTTTTGAAATCCCAACACTGCTCTGCTTACCCTCAGCAGAAAATGTTCATTATTAAACTTTTTGATGAAATGAAACTATATACCAAGTTTCATCACTCTCACTTAAAGTTATTGCATCCCAAAGCATCAACCAATCAAATTGCTTATCTCTGCTTACCCTAGGTATTGACCTACTTAACACCTACACCAAGTTTGAATATCCTAGCTCAATTAGAAGGAGAGTTATTATGTTCCAAAGTCTCAGCCAATGAAATTGCTTATCGCTCTGCTTACCCTGAGCAGAAAATCTCGAAGATTTCTTATGATAGAGCCCGTTTTCACAACAGCATAATTTTGCCAAACTTTATTTCAGAGAAAACTAATTTGAAAAGGAATTGTAGGCTATCATATATTTATATTAGTTTAATTTTTAATAAAACATGGGGATATCATAAGTAAGTTAAATATTAGATGAGATCGCAAGAGCGTTTTAGATTTGAGGTTACAGAACCACAAGTAAGGTGGAAATAAACAGTCGAAATGTGTATAAACATCAAGCATATAGTTTTTACTTGTAAGAAATGTTAGAAAAACATTGTTGATTGTAAAAAAAAACATTATGGGTTTATTTTCTGCTTGAACGCTTATATGTTGAATGTTTTAAGTTTTATTACCCAAGAAAGACCGCTGCGTAATATCTAGGTCAGTGTTTTATTGGCTGTGATCAACGAACCGTACTGTTCTATAACCTGATCATTTTGTTAACTAACACTAACAAGGTATTAAAAGGCTAGTACATCATATAGTCATTTTTTCGTGAATTGCAAGTAGTAAAACGCAAACAATTTAACTATATATTTAGTTGTATGCAGCCTTCTTAACCTCTTAATGCCGACAGATCACAGTAAAAATATTTTGCCTCTAAAACATTGTCATTATATGTAAATACAGAATTTGGGCTCACGATTCACAAATAGAGAAAGGAAGGTATAGCAATATTCAGAGAAAAGTATATTGAAAAATACTATTGTTAAAATTATCAATGTAATTAATATTGCTACTAAAAAGTTCAACATTGAATAAAAGCCAGTATTCACACGCACACTCTCAACTTTCAACGCCAGATAATTCAAAAACGCGGATAGAACGTGTCGATTTTACAATATGGCGCCAGGGCATCTGGCTTAAATCTCAAACTGTCAATCAACATTCCATTATTTAGACGTCAAAAGAATAAAGGGACCCGGTACAAGGCAGAATGTTTTGTTCACAAGTCGAGTCATTTGGACACATCGGCAATTCCTACTGATAATCGAAACTTCACTAGGGTTTGAGAAAAAGGAAATGCGTTATGCATGCTTTGGAATTTGTTAAATACTATACTGTTTGTTCTAATGTAGGCTACATTGTAGTATTCCTCTATTTAATGTCATATGATACATATTTATAATATTTATATCAGAAACGAATTTGTATATGCCTCAGCTTGTGATGTCTGTCTGTTTTTATGATGTAATGTTTACAATAAAAACGTGCTGGTTTAATAAACAAATTTATAACTATTAGTAAATATCAACATCGAATAGACACCAATATTTACACACATACAGACCTGTGCGTGACACATAAAACATTCTATATCCTTATATATCCCTAAAATGATTTACACGTAAATGCTAAAATTTGTAACCAAGGCATTAATTCCAAAGAGCTATTTTGGCATAGAAGATCTGACAGCTACGCTAAATTTATGAAAATGCCTGTCGAACCAGAATTAGAATATGCACGAGATTTGTACCTCAAATTGATTGGTTTCTTTTCCTAAATTTGGTTGAAATAAGTTGAAAGGAGGTGACACATAATTAAATGATTTGATAAAATCCAACGGCTGTGCTAAATTGATAGAAATGGCTACCGAACGAGAATTAGCTAAGTTGCTTTAATAACAAAAAGTAAGTATTATGCATTGATAATTACATGAATATGAACAAGCCAACAGTGAGGCTGATGTCCCCCGCCGAAATCCCAAAATAATTAGATGACACATATTAATTAATCGCACATTTATTTTTTTCAAAAGTATTGAGCAATCAAACTATACACTAAGTTTCATCACTCTCTACCAGACAGAATCAGACATTGTTTATCATCGAACTCCATCAAGGCATTCACCTAATGTACGCCTACACCTAGTTTGAACATTCTACCTTAATTAGAAGGAGAATTTTTGAGTTTCAAAGTCTAGATCTATCAGTTGCTTATCGCTCTGCTTACCCCTAACAGAAAATGTTCATTATTGAACTTAGTCAATGTATCGATGAAATAAAACTATATACCAAGTTTCATCACTCTCACTTAATTACAACTAAAGTTATTGCGTCCCAAAGCATCAACCAATCAAATTGCTTATCTCTGCTTACCCTAAGCAGAAAATGCTCATCTTCGAACTCATCAAGTTTGAATATCCTAGCTCAATTTGAAGGAGAGTTATTATGTTCCAAAGTCTCGGCCAATCATATTGCTTATCGCTCTGCTTACCCAGAGCAGAAAATGCGCATTATTGAACTCAGTGAAGGTACTGATGAAATGAAACTATATACCAAGTTTCATCACTCTAACTTAATTACAACTCAAGTTATCGCGTCCCAAAGCATCAACCAATCAAATTGCTTATCTCTGCTTACCCGAAGCGGTAAATGCCCATCTTTGAATTTCATCACGGTATTGACCTAATTAACACCTACACCAAGTTTGAATATCCTAGCTCAATTAGAAGGAGAGTTATTATGTTTCAAAGTCTCGGCCAATCAAATTGCTTATCGCTCTGCTTACCCTGAGCAGAAAATGCTCATTATCGAACTTAGTCAAGGTATTGATGAAATAAAACTATATACCAAGTTTCATCACTCTCACTTAATTACAACTTAAGTTATGGTGTCCCAAAGCATCAACCAATCAAATTGCTTATCTCTGCTTACCCTAAGCGGAAAATGCTCATCTTCGAACTCCATCAAGGTAATGACCTAATAAACACCTACACCAAGTTTGATATTCTAGCTTAATTAGAAAGAGAGTTATTGTGTCCCAAAAAGTGTGACGGACGGACGGACGGACGGACGGACGGACGGACGGACGGACGGACGGACAGACAGACAGACAGACAGACAGACAGACAGACAGACAGACAGACAGACAGACAGACAGACAGACGAACCCATTTTAATAGTCCCCTGCTTTCTTCGAAAGGCGGGGGACAAAAATTTAAATTATACCACAGTCTGTGAAAATATAAAGAAGAAAAACAGCATGTCCCGATGCAAATCCATAAAATAGATATTTCAGTATTGATAATACAACAAAGCCTTACAATTATTGTTTCACACACAGAATTACCACGTGATATAACACGGTCCATGATAATTATAACAGATCAAAGAAACGCTTCTATCCATTTTCACACATCTTTCCAATGTTTTGCCGTGTTCTATTTGTAGGCTCAAATTATCCAACCATACCAGAAAGCTCGCAGAGTTCCATCTTACAATGATTTTAATTGATTTAAGGTTGATGATAATATGAATAATACAATGTGTTGCATTTTGGAGTTCTTAGTATATTCAATCGTTTTAACAACCACCAATCAACTATCCTCAATAATCACAAATAACAAATTATGGAACAGAATGGGGTCAACAATAAACACTAGATATTTTTCAAATGATTTTTAGACTGCTTTAACAATTACCAATCAATTGTCAATAATCACAACTCACTGAGCAGAATGGGTTCAATAATCAATACCAGATTTTAAAAAAACAAAAGCAGGTAGGTAATCATTTATTATTTCAATTTATTTCAACAACATATAGGTTTATTTCAATTTCTTGGAAGTTATTTCGACCAAATTTAGGTACTGATCAATTTGATGTACAAATCTTGCGCATATTCTAATTCTCGTTCAGTATATTCAATTTCTTTCAACTGATTTCAACAATATAGGAAAAAATACGAATCAATGTGAGGAACGAAACAGCCAGCATTCTTTTTTGTTGCCCCATATAATCGCTCTACTCTTCAACCCAAAGTGCTTCCTTTAGATCCTGTATCATGTAATATATGATTGGTACAATACCCATGCTGCCAGTCATAATTACGAAGACAATTAAATAAATGATTTAATCAGGACAGGGAGTCGACATGTACACACGTAAATCAGATGCGTGAGATGTGTTCTCAGTGTGGGAAATACTGTTTAAATGTTTTATGATTGTGGACGAAACGTTATGTGCATCTCATGAAAGCTTTGCTTCGTAACCGTCCCGTCGCCATTAAAAATCCTACATCTATTTCACCGTAGTGATCTTGAAAAAAAATTCACTGACAATGACAGGCATACAGATACCTGCCGTCGTATGAATACTGAAAAATATTTCAACGTATCGCAACAGGTCGGTACTAAAACTAACACTTACAGTATTTACCGTTGTGCGGTAAAAATGAACGATGACCCAAAATTAAACACCTCGTAATATCTGAACATCGCATGTAAAATTGGATGTTTGACAACAAATTGAATACCGTGCGTAATTGGACACTTCGACTAATTTTAATCAGGGCTCAGGGAAAATGAATGGTCGAACTAATTTTTGAACGGTCGTGATAATAAAGGGGGCCGCTTATAATTAGACACGCGTCGAGAAACTTAACGCTAGTTAATTAGACGCTTGGTATTCAATATTAGACACTATGATTTAAGTTATACGCAAGTACAATTTGAACGCTATTAGCTGTAATTAAACTATAGTTACGAATTATTGGACACGTCACAGAAGTTAGGGCCCATTTACGCCAACTTAGAACATTCCAGGTTTACAGTCTCAGTTGGTCAAGTCACCTTCTCATAAGGCAGAACAAAGATATCCTGAAAGCCAATGGAAAGCTCCCTCCGATTAAGCCCCAATCCCAGAAACAGTGTGTCTATAAAGATGTCTGCTCCTGTGACAGTATCTTTATCAGTGAAACGCGACAACCCCTAGATAAAGAATAAGCCAGCACAAGTCCAAGTCGTCCATTACTAACTCAGCAGTTGCACAACATCCTGAACACAGAATCAAGTCATATGAAACCCTGTCATCGAATCTCCCAATAGGAAAGACACGGAAAATAATGGAGGCAATACAAATCAGAAGGAACAGCCCAGATTTTAACCGTGATGCAGGGATATTCTTGCCTAATTTTTCGTGCTGTGCTTCATCCTTCGACTATTTTTTATTTTTTTACTAACCCCCCTGCTAAATTGTTACATAGTGTGAGAGACAGTGATAGGAAAATGATTATAATTATCCCATGACAGCATGTGTAATAAACTCTCCACTGATCTCTAATTGTCCACAACTGGTCAAGTTAGATAATCCGCTGATCACTAATGACGTTTACCAGCGTTAGCTGTCACACATCAATTGTTCTGTAGCCTGGCATATGCTTATGGTGAGATAATCAATCAATGACAATCAATTATGTAGTCTTTACATAAGTTCGTTTGTTCCATATTATTAATTACCTGTGTTATCAAAGTGAATTTAGTATAAATTAGCTGAGGTTTTTAGATAAATCAGTCGAGCTTGGAAGCTCATCCGAGAGGGGTCTCTCAGCCGCTGCCTTGGCAGAGGGGCAGAATGATGTAGATGTATTGTATGCTGTTCCAATGTAAATAAACCATATTTATCAAACTAAACTATGTTGTCACTAAGATAGTGTTACAAAATCCATGGTTATAAGCTGTTTCTTTGTTATTTATTAAATCTATATTCTCTATTGCATACCCTATTATCCTTCTATCATAATAAGTGTTAGTGTAATCAAATACTGTAAAACATGAAATTATTGCGACAATTGTGATCGAGGCCCTCTCGCAATAATTTCATGCTCGCAATAATTTTGTTAAAATTCATTAAAATGTCATATAAGATTTTGGATCAACACCGTATAATCTAGCCTTCATTCGGTTGGTGTGAAGCAAACACACCGATCAATTATCGGTCAGATTAAAACTGGATTGGTGTGAAGCAACAAAAGCTTCACAAGCAATCACCAATCAATTATCTATGAGATTAAAACTCGCTATCGCTGGTCTGTGTTGATTACTTTGATAATTATAATTTTTGTACGACAGTTGTGACAAATACTCAAGATTTTCCACGAGTTGGCCATATCGAATTATCTCCCCTTCATTACTCTTCACAAGAAAGAGTCCCAATAAATACCCATATTAACCTTGAGAAAACTTTCTCACGGCCTTGGAATCTCTGTATTCTGTTGCCATGTGTTTTATAGTCCTTCGTCAGCTTGGAGTTAATCAAGGGATTTAATTTAACAATAATTATTTAAAAATTGATTAAAAGTTTTCTTTGATCCTCAATGGTTGTTTATTTTAATTACTGTTACTAATGATCACCAATCAACCGATATTTTGAAGAGCCGATTGTCACCGCAAAATTAGCAATCTACCACATTTTATAGACAAATTTACTAAAAAAAATAATGACTTAAATTCGCAATAATATTTTCCTCACTATAGAAATTCGCAAAAATTTCATGTCACAATTATGTGATTGTACAAAACTCGGTAAAATTCTAATTATGGCAAGATATCTAATAGAAAGAGGTTAAACTCTGCAGATACGGTGTGTTAATTAACAGGGGTGAGAAATTGACTAAGGGTGATTTAATTATTGCTAGGAGTGAAAATCTGTGCAACTGTGTGTTTTCTGTACTGGTTGTGTTAATTAACAAACGGGTTAAAAACGACTGACAAAGTGTGTATTCTATGTTTGTGTTTTGCGAAAGTCGGTCTTTGTATAAGTTAGGTCTTTAAACACAGAATGAGATGTAGTCTTCTTACAGATGATCAACATTTCTTCTGTGCGTCTTTATATTTATTAAAGAATGGTCCAGGTCTATACTTATACTTTTACTGCATTCCATAGTCGTGCGTCAGTTGTATTTAAATAGGGACCGTAATCTGCCGTAAGCAAGAAGGCGAACACATAAAATAAAATAAAAATATCGAGATGCCTGGACCAATTTATGTCTGGACCATATTCCTTTCTTCCTAATATTTTATTATTTATGCATCCTAAATTAATACATCGTACGCAACCTGCAACTCATTTGCAATTTATTAGATGCATAGTATATGTTGATCGTAATTTCTGTGCGGTTTTCTGTATTTATTGATCATTTGCGCCGCCGATACTTTCAAGATCTTGGTTCCCGCTATGTCGTACACATCGGCGATTAAATGATTAAAGTCTTCTCCGAAAGATCAAGAAGAGTATGCGAAGGATGCAGGCCGCGCTAAATGACAGGCCTTACCGTATGTCTATCTATTCTTGTTATTACGTCCTGCTTTTACTCCCGCCTTCATTAACCAATAATCAACAACAGACTGGATATTTTTCAGTCGTTTTTTAAACTGCTTTAACAATCACCAATCAATAATTGTCGTCATTTATCACTACTCACTGAGTAGAATGGCTTTGATAATCACCACAGATAATAAAAGAAGACAGGTAATCGTTTATTATTTCAATTGATTTGCAACAATATATATAGATTTATTTCAACTTATTTGAGGTACAAATCATGGGTGTATTTTAATTATTGTTCGGCAGTCATTTTTATAAATTTAGCATGGCTGTTGGATTCAATCAAATCATTTAATTATGTTTCACCTTTATTTCAATTTATTTAAACTTATTTTAACCACATCTAGGAAACAGAAATAATCAATTCGAGGTACAAAACATGTGCATATTTTTTATTCTGGTTCGACATGTTAAATTTCTCTCAAATAATTCCAACAACAAATGAAAAGGTACGAATCCATTTGTGGTATGAAGTGAGGTACGAATGAACTAAGTGGATCCAATCTTTATCATGTAATTTATATACGTGATGACAGATTGAGAGCAAGGACTCACCAACTTGTTCTAGTTATAAAAGCATGCAATCACCATTGCAAATCAGTTTAAAGTCTAAAATGATGTTAAATTTTCTTTTGTTATTTCTGTTGCTTTATTTGGAAACATTTTGTTTTTCATTGTTAATTCTGTTTACATTTGGAAATCTAAATATTTGACGAAAAACAGATCTTAAAAATGGATACGGATTTAGAATAGTGTTATATAGCATGATTTCTTTGTTAAAGATATGTTACTTAGACTACCAGTACTGTCTTTATAGGGATAAGTTTCTGCAACAATACATGTATTTATTTTAAAGTCATAGTTTTAAACTACAATTGCTTTATTTGCAATATTTCCGGTCACATATTATGCTAAATTGAGTCCCATGTCATATAAAAGTCTTCAACAGCTTAATTAATATATTTGATAAAGAAAACTATTTCAGAACAATAATTTCTAATACACCTTTGATGTAATTAATTGCTCGTTTGACAAATTACGGTTTTGAAAATAGGATACATATCACATCTATCTTAAATAATAATAATATTTACAGTCATATTTTGAATCTTAATAAACCATGGTTCATTTAAGAAAATTATGATAAATTAAATGTATCTGTGCCATTTTTTTTCAAAATCTTAAAAGATAAAATTGTGAAATACACATTCACTACAATTGTTGAGCTGCGGTGATCAAATTAATTTAATTACCCCCAATAAAGTCTGGCAACTGGTAGTAAATTTGTGACCCCCCATGGCATACTGAGTCTCAATGAGGGAATTTGATGTATAGCTTGTTTAAATCGGACATAAATTGACTAAGTTGTGGCAGCTTGAAGCCATCCAATAGTTAGTGCAGGGGGACTGCGCCACATATGATTTACAAAAAGGACAAATACAACGACAAGACATCATACTCCGAAACAGCAAACGAAACAAACAATAAAACAACAATTCAAAAAAGAGTGAATGGATCCGGGGGCTAGCCGTAAGCGTCCACTGCGCAACAAAGTAAGTTTTGAGAAAAATCAAGTTAAAGATTTGGTATGTTTCAAAACATAATACCATAGCAACCAGGCAATTTATTTGCTTTTTTGTGGTGGAATATTGTTTTCTGGTGGTTTTCAGGGGTGCTGAAGACGAAAATATTAGTAAAAATTTAATCCGACAATTTCCGCCATCTTTTTTTTCAAAATGGACGCCAAAATGCCAAATTTTCGAGTTTTCATAAGTAACATGTTTATTAATGTCATTGGTCGGGTTTTGTGGGTTACTGCATTAAAAATTGCAGTATAAGAGCCGACCAGATAATATCCGCCATTATGTTTTTCATAATGGCGGCCTAAAAAATAAAATTAATCCGACAATATCGACCATTTTGATTTATCAAAATGTCGACCAAAATGACAATTCTGATTTTGTCACCGTATATTTGTAACCGCATGGTGCCATGTCATTTTATATGTGTTATTAGGCACACTAATGCTGTAGTATCAAAGGGTCGACTTTTTTTCAAAATGGCCACAAAACCAATTATTGGAGATCTTATACTTGGTACTCGTGTAATATATCATTTTTGGGGTTGTTAGGATTGCTAAAAAAGACAAACATGGTTTTGGGTCTATGCAACGAATTTAATCATTTTACACATTCAATGATTTTATGGTCACTCATCATTTATGGTCACACCTTGCAGGGTAGGGTATGCTATCAAGTATAAGAAGGGGCAACATTTTTCAAAAAACAATTACATACATCTTAATTAATTGGGTACTGATTGGTCTACTGTTTTGACTGCAGAGTTCTTATTAAAAGAAGTGTCACTAGGTGTTATGATCATAGATACAGTATTAACATGGTTTGACAAAACACCTTAATTGAAACTAGTTATTATAGCCATTGTATACTGAAATCTGCAGTTTTTAGAAAAGGTAAAGGTGTCGGTATGTTCTGTGTAGGATAAAGTACTTTATCATTGTAAGTGAGAGGGATATTTGGTCTCCCGTCCGATCAGGCAGAGTTCTTCGGTTTCTTCCTGCAGTAATGATTGAAATCATTCGCACGATCTGTGCCAAGGGCCAAATTGGAAAAAAGCCTCAGGCCCAATTTGCTACCCTTGTAAAATGACGCGATTATCATTATTATTATTATTATGCAGGGGAAGAAAGACTGAAGAAAATAGCCCGAGAACGAGATAAACCGAGGCCGGTAAGCCAAGGGTTTTTTCTGAAGTCTTTCTTCCCCAGCATAACCAAAGTCGAGGACTTTATCTTGCTTATAAACCGTCTATGTTTAAAATTACATAACATGAGAATTCTAGTAAGAATTCCCGTAAGAAAAACCTTATACCAATATATCATGTTTTTTAATGGACAAAAAAACCTACCCTGAAAGAATAACCCGATACAGGTTTAAAGAAAAACTTTGTATAAATATATTTAGACAGCAGGTTATTCCAGGCATAGAACAGACCCAAAAGATCAAAGAGATTTACCGTTACAGGTTTATAAAAAAAACAATATCACACAGCAACTATGCCATTAAATCATTTGTTATTTTGTTTTTTAATATTAATATTTTCTTCTATAAGTTCTCAAGGGTGCTGAAGACGAATATCGTAGTAAAATCATATTTCCTGTTATAACGTGTAATTTAGAACAATGTATACATTAGTAGTCTAAGTTTGTATATTATAACTTTGGTGAGTTTAACTTCAGTTAATCTCCTTAATTAATTAGCACCTTGGTGCTAGTGGTCAGAAGATTAAGGTTGTTGATTGGGTAATCGAGTTTAGTAGTTTATTTTAATCTTCTAATCATCAAAGAAGCCGCCACAGCTTTACAATTGAAATTAAGATTCTTGGTGTACAAAAAGTCTATTGTTATTTTAATTTAAACAATATTTTATTCAAATAAGATACATGTTATACATTTATAAACTGTCAAAAGTTAAGTATTCCAAAACAAACCAGAGGCTTATATTAATTCGTCTCCTTATTTAATAAATATACTAAAATAGAAGTATAATATATATAGACGGTCGTCTGTATAGGGGAAATGTGCCTAGAAATCGATTTTTGTTGCACCCCCCCCCCCCTGGGTCTGAAAAATTTTGCCATTTTCTTAGAGTACAAGGTTTCTAGTGATGGAAAATCCATATTCCCACCTTCAGATAATGCAAGTTTTTAAAATATTACCCATTTACCAAGGGTCTTGGTCAATTTATCACGCATGTCTAACATGAATTTGACGTCGTGATTTTGGGTGATGAAATTACTGCAGGAGAATTTTTTTTTTTTCGTGTGTACTGCCAATATGCATAGCAACATTTAAAAAAGATAGTAAGCTGGCACTGCCAGGCAGGATACGCCCACATTTTCGAGAGATGGATAGAGAACAAGCAAAACCAAAAGTGATTTTTCCTACAATCAAAGGCTATAATTCATTAAATTACAATTTGACATGCGCAAATATCGAAAAGAATCAAGATCTTTAGGTTATAAACATGCATTTCAAGTTTCATCAAAATCAAATTAAAATTGTGACCTATACTGGGTCCACAACCTTGATATACCATATTTTAACACTATTAGCGTACAAGCGGCGGCCATTTTGTCTGGCAATTATGGTCCGATTTCCCTAAAATTCAAACTCAACCTTCCGTATGGTGTAACGGTGAGATAGTCAAGCTTTTTTTTAAATTGGATAATAATTGTGACCTCCAGAGGGACCCTAGGCGATTTTTCGGACAATCAGGGGCCATAATTCAGGAAGTTATGATCTGATATGTGCAAATAACGAAAGGAACCAAGATCTTTGGGTTATAACCATGCATTTCAAGTTTCATCAAAATTGTGACCTTTACTGGGTCCACAACCTTGATATACCATTTTTTAACAGTATTCGCGTACGAATGGCGGCCATCAGAAATTTAAACTTAACCTTCCTTAGGGCGTAACGGTAATATAATCAAACGATTTTTTAATCAGATAATAATTGTGACCTCCAGAGGGACCACAAGCTAAACGAAGGCGATTTTGCGTATAATCAGGGGCCATATTGCAGAAAGTTACCATCCGATATGCGCAAATATCGAAAGGAACCAAGATCTTTTGGTTATAACCATGCATTTCAAGTTTCATCAAAATCAAATTAAAATTGTGACCTCTACAGCGTCCACAACCTTGATATTCCATTTATAACAGTATTCGCGTACGAATGGCGGCCATTTTGTATGGCAATTTTGGTCCAATTTTTCCGAAATTCAAACTCCACCTTCCTTAGGGTCTTACGGGGATATAATCAAACGATTTTTTAAATCGGATAATTATTGTAACCTCCAGAGGGACCACAAGGTAAACAAAGGCGATTTTGCGTATAATCAGGGGCAATAATTCAAGAAGTTACGATATGATATGCGCAAATATCAAAAGGAACCAAGATCTTTAAGTTATAACCATGCATTTCAAGTTTCATCAAAATCAAATTAAAATTGTGATCTCTACAGGGTCCACAACCTTGATATACCATTTTTAACAGCATTCGCGTACAAACGGCGGCCATTTTGGTTCGATTTTTGCGAAATTTGTACTCATCCTTCCTTAGGGTGTAACGGTGATATAATCAAACGGTTTTTCAAATCGGATAATAATTGTGACCTCCAGAGGTACCACGATCTAAAATAGGTGATTTTTCGGACAATCAGGGGCCATTATTCAGGAAATTACGTTCTGATATGTGCAAATATCGAAAGGAACCAAGATCTTTGGGTTATAAACATGCATGTCAAGTTTCATCAAAATCAGTTCAAAATTGTGACCTCTATAGGGTCCACAAGCCAAAAACGTGATTTTTCGTACAATCAGGGGCCATAATTCATGAAGTTTTGATCTGATACATGCCAATATCGAAAGCAGCCGAGATCTTTTGGGGATAAACCTATATTTCAAGTTTCGTCAAAATCAGACAAGAATTGTGACCTGTAGAGAGTCCACAAACAATTGTGGACGGACGGACGGACAGGGGCGACGACATAATATGTCCACATGAAAATGTGGGCGTATAAAAAAATTATGTAAATATCTAAATTTGCATTTGCACAGGGCCAATAATAAGCGCCCACAAAGCAGCAATGTTGCGCATGGTAGCAAGTTTTTGTCTATTTATGAAAATACAGCGTCATTGAATTGATATTGAATTTAATTTATTATCAGAAATCATACATGAATTTGATAATTGCATAGACATATTCGATTTCCACCAAAAAAAGATAGTAAGCTGGCACTGCCAGGCAGGATACGCCCACATTTTCGAGAGGTGGATAGAGAACAAACAATATTAAAAGTGATTTTTCCTACAATCAAAGGCCATAATTCATTAAGTTACAATTTGATATGCGCAAATATCGCAAGGAATCAAGATCTTTGGGTTATAAACATGCATGTCAAGTTTCATCAAAATCGTTTCAAAATTGTGACCTCTATAATAAGGTCCACAACCTAAGAACGTGATTTTTCGTACAATCAGGGGCCATAATCCATTAATTTTTTATCCGATACATGACTATAACGAACGCAGTCAAGATCATTTCGGGATAAACCTAAATATCTAAAGTTTCTTCAAAATTGGATACGAATTGTGACCTGTAGAGAGTCCACAACCTTGATATACAATATTTTTACACTTTTCGCGTTCAAATGGCAGCCATTTGTGGTCCGATTTTCACAAAATTCGAACTCAACTTTCATTTCAGTGTAATGGTGATATAATCAGACGTTTTTTCAAATCGGATAATAATTGTGACCTCCAGGGGGACCACTAGCTAAAATAGGTGATTTTTCGGACAATTAGGGGCCATAATACATGAAATTACGTTCGATAGGCGCAAATATCGAAAGGAACCAAGATCTTTGGGTTATAAACATGCATGTCAAGTTTCATCAAAATCGGTTCAAAATTGTGACCTCTATAGGTTCCACAAGCTAAAAACATGATTTTTCGTACAATCAGGGGCCATAATCCATGAAATTTTGATCCGATACATGCCAATATCGAAAGCAGCCGAGATCTTTTTGGGATAAACCTTTATTTTATGTTTCATCAATAACGAAAGCAGCCGCTATCTATATCGGATAAACCTATATTTAAAGTTTCGTCAAAATCAGATAATAATTGTGACCTGCAGAGTGACCACAAGCTAAAAGATAGTAAGCTGGCACTGCCAGGCAGGATACGCCCACATTTTCGAGAGATGGTTAGAGAACAAGCAAAACCGAAAGTGATTTTTCCTACAATCAAAGGCTATAATTCATTAAATTACAATTTGATATGCGCAAATATCGAAAAGAATCAAGATCTTTAGGTTATAAACATGCATTTCAAGTTTCATCAAAATCGAATCAAAATTATGACCTATACTGGGTCCACAACCTTGATATACCCAATCTAATTAAAATACAGATCTATATTTCGTTTCGTTTTTTATACCTTCGATGGCCTACACTACATGTAGATCTAACAACTTATAGTGGGAGATCACGTTCTATGACGTAGAAAATGAACTTTGACCCCATATATAAGGTCAGTCATTCGATTTCCCAATCAGAATCGTTGTTGCAAGTGGCTATGTTTTTGATCTACTTTTGCTTTGTTTTGATATCTGTCGGAGTTCATGTCTACCCACAGTTCCGTGCAAGAGAGGTCAAACACCCTATTCGACAGACAATTTGATTGGCTGACCCCTCATTTGAAGCTGAACACGAGTTAAATAACAAACCTTCCAGATCCAAAAGTGTAGTAAAGACAGGTAAAACAAAATTATAAACTATAAAAAACGAAACGAAATTGGATCTGTGTTTTAATCAGATTGTGATATACCATATTTTAACACTATTGAGTACAAACAGCGGCCATTTTGTCTGGCAATTATGGTCCAATTTCCCTGAACTTCAAACTCAACCTTCGGTATGGTGTAACGGTGATAGAGTCAAGCTTTTTTTCAATCGGATAATAATCATAACCTCCAGAGGGACCATAGGCGATTTTTCGGGCAATCAGGGGCCATAATTCAGAAAGCTACGATATGATATGCGCAAATAACGAAAGGGACCAAGATCTTTGGGTTATAACCATGCATTTTAAGTTTTATCAAAATAGTGACTTATACGGAGTCCACAACCTTGATATACCTTTTTATAACAGTATTCGCGTACATGCGGCGGACATTTTGTATGGCAATTTTGTTCCAAATTTTTCCGAAATTCAAACTCAACCATCCTTAGGGTGTAACGGTGATATAATCAAACGATTTTTTAAATCGGATAATAATTGTGACCTCCAGAGGGACCACAAGCTAAACAAAGACGATTTTGCGTATAATCAGGGGCCATAATTCAGGAAGTTACAATCCGATATGCCCAAATATCGAAAGGAACCAAGATCTTTGGGTTATAACCATGCATTTCAAGTTTCATCAAAATCGAATTAAAATTGTGACCTCTACAGGGTCCACAACCTTGATATACCATATTTTAACAGTATTCGCGTACGAATGGCGGCCATTTTGTATGGCAATTTTGGTCCAATTTTACCGAAATTCGAACTCAACCTTTCTTAGGGTGTAACGGTGATATAATCAAACGATTTTTTAAATCGGATAATTATTGTAACCTCCAGAGGGACCACAAGCTAATTAAAGACGATTTTGCGTATAATTAGGGGCCATTATTCAGGAAGTTACGATCTGATATGCGCAAATATTGAAAGGAACCAAGATCTTTGGGTTATAACCATGCATTTCAAGTTTCATCAAAATCAAATTAAAATTGTGATCCCTACAGGGTCCACAACCTGGATATACCATTTTTTAACAGTATTCGCGTACGAACGGCGGCCATTTTGTATGGTAATTTTGGTCCGATTTTTCCGAAATTTGAACTCAACCGCCCTTAGGGTGTAACGGTGATATAATCGAACGGTTTTACAAATCGGATAATAATTGTGACCTCCAGAGGTACCACGAGCTAAAATAGGTGATTTTTCGGACAATCAGGGGCCATAATTCAGGAAATTACGTTCCGATAGGCGCAAATATCGAAAGGAACCAAGATCTTTGGGATATAAACATGCATGTCAAGTTTCATCAAAATCGGTTCAAAATTGTGACCTCTATAGGGTCCACAAGCTAAAAACGTGATTTTTCGTACAATCAGGGGCCATAATCCATGAAGTTTTGATCCGATACGTGCCAATATCGAAAGCAGCTGAGATCTTTGGGGGATAAACCTATATTTCAAGTTTCGTCGAAATCGGGTAAGAATTGTGACCTGTAGAGAGTCCACAAACAATTGTGGACGGACGGACAGGGGCGACGACATAATACGTCCACATGAAAATGTGGGCGTATAAAAACGTGATTTTTCAGACAATCAGGGGCCATAATTCAGGAAGTTACTTTACGATAGGTGCAAATATCGAAAGGAATCAAGATCTTTGGGTTAAAAACATGCATGTCAAGTTTCATCAAAATCGGTTAACAAGTGTGACCTCTATAGGGTCCACAAGCCTAAAAACGCAATTTTTCGTACAATCAGGGGCCATAATCCATGAAGTTACAGTCCAATACATGCCAATATCGAAAGGAACCGAGATCTTGGAGAGATAAAGCTATATTTCAAGTTTCGGTGAAATCGGATAAAAATTGTGACCTGTAGAGGGTCCACAAACAAATTGTGGACGGACGGACAAACAGGGGCGACGACATAATACGTCCACATGAAAATGTGGGCGTATAACAATGCATAAACGTGCTATTTCAAATAGGGGTTCCCTTTAAAAAGGTATAAGGGGAGATAACTCGTATCATAAATGTCCTACAAATATTGAACAAAGACCAAATTTCCCCCTTGGAAACCCGGCCTATCCCCAAACAAAGAATGAAAACAAATTTGAAACATTATTCTTATATTTAATTACTAGTATTAAAGGTTTAAATATATATAAATTAGGCCTGTGTATTGCAATTTACAACAACATTTCAATTAATTTTTTTTTTAAAATACAGAAAACATTTTTTAAATTTTTAATAACTGTTATATCAATAATTTATTTAAATCTTGCTGTAACAGTTGTGCAATAATTAATGCTTGAAATAAATGGAGTTCAACAATAATAAAGGACACAACCAATGTACAGAAATAACAAATTATAACCGGTAATTTAAATTATCACCCAATCATACATTTGACAGTAGATATCGCTTGTGTGTTAAATGAGATATCTACAGTGTGGTGATATCACTTTAAGTGATATATACACAGTGTAGTGAGATCACTTTACATAAATTTGATTGGTCAATCAAAAAGGAACTTCCTTCTTTTATTTTAAAGGAACCACTTAGTTTAAGGGGAGTGGATATTCGCCATTCGAATGGCGAATAGCCTAGACCCATAAGGATGGTTATTCGCCATTCGTTTTATATAATAACACTAAAACTCTTGCAGATTATTGGTGCTTTTATTCAAAATACAGACCCAGAGTCCATTTTTAATTGTCATTTGTTTTTTGAAGCTTCATAGTGCATATAAACACCTTCGTTCACAGCGAAGCGTAGACAGCGAATCCAACATCGTGTGTAGATGGAAGTAGCACACATGTGAAAAGTTCCGTATTCTGTAAAATTCTGTATCTTTACTACGGTAATCAAGAAACTTTGCAAGTAGATTAAATACAAACTGAATCTAATTTCATTCCTGCGAAAGCAGCAGGGGCTTATTGAAATTGTTCTACCTGATCTGCCAGCCCGCCTACCACCCGGAGTAGGCTACCCATATTATGCAATTGTCAACCGTGTGTTCTATCAATATAGGCCTATCCTTCGTATATACATTTCATTTTCAACTATGCATGTTATATTTGCCACCCGTATATTTCTTTTTCGTATATACATTTCGAGAGAGAGAGAGAGAGAGAGAGAGAGAGAGAGAGAGAGAGGGGAGGGGGGCTCAATGACAGACTGTGTAATTCACTTGCATCTACTCACATAGGCGTACCAGCCAAGGATGATATCGTAATTTTTTAAAATTGACTAAGGGATTAAACTTTATATTAGGATTAAACTTTATATTAGGATTAAAATTTATATTAGAACATTTAAAGTCAGTTTAATACACAGCGACATTTTTTCAAGGCATCCCTTTCTTCAGGAATCATGATTTACTTTTAAGCGACCGGCTTTGCATGCCGCGTCTCTGTGTACTCTAAACGATATAATTTGTAGGCATGATTATAATTTGTTTTGGCTATTTCCGCTTGTCAGTCGTGCATGACGGAAGGCCTGACAAGGACATCTGGGTAGTCGCTCGTCGGATAGGACGAAAAAGCAAGGACCCGTGCTGTATACATTGGCGTATCCGGGCAAAATGTCCTTAATTTGAAACAGGAGAGAGAGAGGGGTGAGAGAAAGTGTGTGTGTGTGTGGGGGGGGGGGGGGGGGTCATTTCGGGAATACAATTAGGATTCCATTTTTTTATAATTCCCTTGCGCGTAGGGGCCTTTAGACTTTAGCACTGGTAGGACGTGGGGAAAACCCATGGGGTTGGACAGGCGACCATACGGCCATCCAACCCCCCGAATATCGAAAAGATCCACCCGAACGACACTACGTTGTCCCCTGTCAAACCGCGGGCATTCATTTTTATTTTTCATCTTTTCATAGCAACAGGTTTTATTTCATTTTTTTTATCTACCCGAACCTTTCAATTTTAACCGCTGTTTATTTCCAATCCATATATTTGAATAAAACTATTTTGTCTTATTTAAACCTTTCCAAGGCAGGTCATAAAGTATGGTACTTTTTCAGGTAGTCACCGCTAGGCTATAAATAGACCTCCAATGGCACTGTGCCAAACAACGTTTGTTGTAGTACTAGTAGTAGTTATTTTCGCATTTTTACTACAACAAAAATGGTGTATGTGCATTTTGGACGACATAGTTAAACTAGTTTAAGTCGTTGGTAGCATTACCCTTCGACCAGGCATCGTGATAGGACAGAAAATATCGATTAAAAAAAACGAATGGCGAATAACGTAAACGAATGGCAAATAACGTAAACGAATGGCGAATAACTCTTTGCCATTCGAATGGCGAATATCCTCTGCCTAGTTTAAGTAAAGAGTGACTTTTTTTAAAAAAATAAGAAACTGCTTTTATTAAATTGACCTTGAAGGAAAAAACTGTGTCAGTATACAGGGCTATACAATAGCTAAACTGCTGTCAAAAAATGATGTATCACTACGCTATAATGTAAATAGGATCTGTAAAAGTGAAATCTTTAGGAAATACTTATATTTATTTATTTGTGCATGTAAGAAAGGATTGGGTGATAAATAAAATCTCCAACTCGTATTTTTTGATACCAAACAATATCAACACTCGTCGGCAGAGCCTCGTTTTTTTTTACTTTATCAACTTGTGTTGATATTTTTTGATATCAAAAAACACTCGTAGGAGATTCTCTATATATCGACTTGGTAAATGTCCTTTGACATCTTAATAAACATATCTAATAACTTGGCCATTCGCAGAATTTCTTTGTGGAAAATTATTCTTTTTCTAATCACATCTTCACAAAATATATCAAAGGTTGTCTAATATGCAGACATCTCTGAGGAGCTGAAAAATATAAGTTCATAGTTACTACATGTACAAGGAAATCTCATCGTAGATGCAAGAATTCATGTTTGGTGATATTTCCACTTAAAATTTAACGATCAATCGCATGTATTGGTCGATGGTCGCTTAAGTAAAACAAACATATTAACTCATTGAACCCTAGACCTAATTAAGTAACTAACCCTTAATCTCCCTGAGCCAATTAACTAGACAATAGCTTATCTCCCTGGAGCTAATTAAAGGATTATCCATTAATCTCATATACGGTAGATTAAACAAAATAACACAAAAACTATCACTCCAATCAAAAAATGTTTATATTATCAAATGCAGATATAAAATCAGGCATTGCAATGGTATAAAATTTCATCAATAATATAAAATAACAAAAGAGGTATTATTAAATAAAAAAACATAAGTAAAAAAACAGTCACATAACAAGATTGTAAATTTTGGCAAGTCAATAATTCTTCCTAAAATGTCTTTTGAAGTCAACAATTTTAAAAAAAATAGTTAGTCCAAATATATATAATATTATTAAAGGTTTACAAGAATTATCAGTGTGGATTTAGCCATTTGGGATTTTAGTTTAACAACAAATTATATCACCAATTTTGTAATTACCGAAATAATAGTCTCGCGACCAGTACATATTACTTCTTGGCTGCGTTAATATATCAATAAACACACGTGAACCAAAAATTATCGTATATTTTCTGATTTTAATTTTCATATTTTTAGCATCGTCACACGTGGTACCGATCATTTCATCAGTGATTAACGTGTATAAATTTAATCCGAAAAACAAATTAACTAATTCAAACTCGTTCTTCCCCTCTTCTAATATATTGTTGGCTCAGACTCAGGCCCTAAAAATGACTGACTGGTCACTGGATTTAATTTTGTTTGCCAAACTCGTTACTGCAAGACGGGCCGCCATGCTGGTTCTCGCTGGCCGTTGTTTATATCAAGATCCTCGTCTTCTTCGCTCGAAATATCGGAAAAATCACTTCCCACGGCATTAATAATATCGATATCACCATCCAAAATATCGTCGGGTAAAAAGCCTTCGAATTCCGAGACCGTATCACTTTCCATAATGAAGATATTGTAAGAAAACGGAGCGCAAAAATAATCGAATCGAAACAAAAACAATATTGTGACCAGTGAAAATAATTTTACAACAAAGTTCATGACCTTATAACCCCTAAACTTTCGTTGTGACGTACGCATTTTTTTTGATCATTCGTTAGCTAAAACTATATTTGACTGGATTATAATTACTTTTAGTTAGCCAATTATTGTTCGAGGAAACAATGTATCTAAGGGACCGCGAATTTAAGTCTCGCGGATATAACACTAATAATCAGTGGACAGTATAATCAAGCAATCGATTTAAGAGAGAGGTTTAATTGGCCCTTATATTTAAGCAGACGGACCCAATGAGTTAATACACTTTAAAAAATGTTCACACATTCTTAGGTCATTTTGTGCCAATTCACTTGCCATCAAAGATACCAGCACTACTTATACTATAGAGTAAATCGGCCACTCCCATACCTTGTCATTGAGGTCACTGATAATGGGATTCGAACTGATGACAGACCTTTTTTTAACCACCCACTTGGCTATATAAATCCCTTCCCACCCACTAGTTGCCTATGATATAAAATAGATATATAACAAGCCACAAGGACACAACAACTACTACAAGTATGAAATAAACTTACCCTGACTACCGAACTTTGGGTTTTCTTGTCAGGAATCGAACATTATCCCTTTAGCATCGTAGATGGTACCTAACTTCAACAGCAACACAGTCTTTATCTCTGATGTGCCTGAGAATGGTTTCATCTGCCTTCATAACTGCTGCTTCTCTAACTCGACCTAAAAAGATATGGACAATTGTAAATATCATGGATATCATAAACCAACTAGAAGTAGACTGCATATTCAATTTTCATAATTGGTTGAGAGATTGAACAGCCACTGTCATGTCTATAAATAGTAACACCAAACTCGACAAGTGATTTTGTAAAATCTGGTTATTTATCGTCAAAGTCTGGCCCCCACCCCCAAAAAAGAATTTGCCTACCTACCTACCCATACCTTATCACCATGAGTCGGGTTTGGGCAAACAGAAATATTTTTAACCCTGGCCTGGGAGTACTTGCGCTGCAGGGGTAAATACATAATCCTGCATGTTCGGATATGCTACTCCCCCACCTTGTCACTGAGATCGCAGAGAAAGAGAGTCGAACCCTCGACTCTATTGATGGCAGATTGATAGATAACACCTATCAGCCACCTGACCATTGTACCCAAAATACGCCTTTTACAACACGCTGAGGAGGGGCGATGGACCTATTCCACAATATCGAAAGGAACCAAGATTTTTTGGGTTATAAACATGCACTTCAAGTTTCATTAAAATCGGCTCAAAATTGTGACCTCTATAGGGTCCACAAGCTAAAAACGTGATTTTTCGTACAATCAGGGGCCATAATCCATGAAGTTTCGATCCGATACATGCCAATATTGAAAGCAGTCGGGATCTTTTGGGGATAAAGCTATATTTCAAGTTTCGTCAAAATCAGACAAGAATTGTGACCTGTAGAGGGTCCACAAACAATTGTGGACGGACGGACCTCCAGACGGACAGGGGCGACGACATAATACGTCCACATGAAAATGTGGGCATATAATAAAAAATTACCTCCATCTTTAGTTTTTTCTAAAATCAGCTTATCAGAGACAGTCTTTTTTTGACACCTGTAGAACAGAGGTACTTTCTTGCAGAAAATGCAAACAGGAGGCAAGAGATGCCCTAGCAGGTTGACAGCTTGGGTGGTTGAAGATTTAGTTGCGGCTGATCGCAAACCTGGTGACCTAGATGTGGATTGACTCTTATCACTCGTTTGCTTATTATTACCAGGCTGTAATTCAACTCTTTTAGTAGCTTGATCAATCTTTGTTCTGTCTGTGAATCTGAAATAACACTTGGAATGATACAGGGAATATTTTACTTATTTACATTTGATTAGCAGTTTCCAGAAAAATTGTGTAAGAATGCTAATCAATTGTATAATTGAGTAGCAAAATTTACAAATTGATCAGCAGTTTTTTAGTATGTAAATGTAATAGAATTCTTATTTCACATAATTATGTGACACTAACAATACCCATATTATATGTACTACCGAACTGTTGTTTATATTTATACATAAAATAAATATAAAAAGTATGTGAATGTTTTAAGATTTTTTATTTTCAGAACAACACTTCCAAAAATAAGAACAAACTGTTCTTTTGGCACATAATCATTGAAAAAACTGTTCTTTTTTGGTCCAGGTGATTGACTTTCTGATCACCTGAGGTATCAACCAAGTGACCAATCGATCACCTGAATCGATCACCTAAAACTAGAGATCGCATGATGATGTTTGAATGTTGTTTCTTGAGTACCGGTAACTTAAAGGAACAGTCCCGAATAGAACAGAGCCTCAAAAATGAAAGTCTGAGTACGTATGAAATTTAAACGCCAAAATATAGAACAATGGTGTATATACCCTGATTCAAAATTTCAGCTCAAAATATTGAGGCGTTTGGGCGTGAGCGTTAAAACAGCTTATCTGGACACGTAACCCTTTTAAGATTTGGGGTCAATTCTTTTGTTGGGTGACCCGATAATCAATGCCCGTTCCTTTAGAGGTCTACACGGTGAATGTTCCATGTGCTGTACTTGATAACAAAAGATAAATTTCACCGACACATTATTTTTATAAAATAAAAGTCTGGTTTTATCAAATCACAGCAGAATACAGTTTGGAACACCGGACTACATTTCAAGATGAAGACTGGTGGGTTTAAGTTATTTGAAAACGTATCACATATATTGAGTTAGTTGGTCGGCCCTAAGGTAGGGGATCTTAATGGATTTTAACACAAAATTAAGCAGTTTTATACTCAAAAACATTATCGGGATTGACCCTTTAAATTGCGTGACCATTTACTTCATTAATTTCTGGAAATATATCCAAGATAAACTTTGAAGAAATGTTTTACTCCTTGACATTCATTTAATATGCAATATTATAATTTTTATATCATTTGATTGTTATAATTACACAAAGTTAACAAAACACATGAAACACACAATCAAGATAGTAAGCTGGCACTGCCAGGCAGGATACGCCCACATTTTCGAGAGATAGTTAGAGAACAAGCAAAATTGAAAGTGATTTTTCCTACAATCAAAGGCTATAATTCATTAAATTACAATTTGATATGCGCAAATATCGAAAAGAATCAAGATCTTTAGGTTATAAACCTGCATTTCAAGTTTCATCAAAATCGAATTAAAATTGTGACCTATACTGGGTCCACAACCTTGATATACCAGATTTTAACACTATTAGCGTACAAACGGTGGCCATTTTGTCTGGCAATTATGGTCCGATTTCCCTGAAATTCAAACTCAACCTTCCGTATGGTGTAACGGTGATAGAGTCAAGTTTTTTAAATCGGATAATAATCGTGACCTCCAGAGGGACCATAGGCGATTTTTCGGACAATCAGGGCCCATAATTCAGGAAGTTATAATCTGATATGTGAAAATAACGAAAGGAACAGTATTCGCGTACAAACGGCAGCCATTTTGTAATTCGAACTCAACAATCCTTAGGGTGTAACGGTGACATAATCAAACGATTTTTTAAATCAGATAATGATTGTGACCTCCAGAGGGACCACAAGCTAAACAAAGACGATTTTGCGTATAATCAGGGGCCGTAATTCAGGAAGTTACGATCCGATATGCGCAAATATCGAAAGGAACCAAGATCTTTGGGTTATAACCGTGCATTTCAAGTTTCATCAAAATTGAATTAAAATTGTGATCTCTACAGAGTCCACAACCTTGATATACCATTTTTTAACAGTATTCGCGTACGAACGGCGGCCATTTTGTATGGTAATTTGAGTCCGATTTTTCCGAAATTTGAACTCAACCTTCCTTAGGGTGTAACGGTGATATAATCAAACGTTTTTTAAATCGGTTAATTATTGTAACCTCCAGAGGGACCACAAGCTAAACCAAGACGATTTTGCATATAATCAGGGGCCATAATTCTGGAAGTTACGATCCGATATGCGCAAATATTGAAAGGAACCAAGATCTTTGGGTTATAACCATGCATTTTAAGTTTCATCAAAATCGAATTAAAATTTTGACCTCTACAGGATCCACAACCTTGATATACCAATTTTTAACAGTATTTGCGTACGAATGGCGGCCATTTTGTATGGCAAATTTGGTCCCATTTTTCTGAAATTCAAACTCAACCTTCCTTAGGGTGTAACGGTGATATAATCAAACGATTTTTTAAATCGGATAATTATTGTAACCACCAGAGGGAACACAGGCTAAACCAAGACGATTTTGCGTAAAATCAGGGGCCATAATTCAGGAAGTTACGATCTGATAAGCGCAAATATCGAAAGGAACCAAGATCTTTGGGTTATAACCATGCATTTTAAGTTTCATCAAAATCGAATTAAAATTTTGACCTCTACAGGATCCACAACCTTGATATACCAATTTTTAACAGTATTTGCGTACGAACGGCGGCCATTTTGTATGGTTATTTTGGTGCGTTTTTTGTACGAAATTTGAACTCAACCTTCCTTAGGGTGTGATGGTGATATAATCGAACGGTTTTTCAAATCGGATAATAATTGTAACCTCCAGAGGTACCACGAGCTAAAATAGGTGAATTTTCGGACAATCAGGGGCAATAATTCAGGAATTTACGTTCCGATAGGTGCAAATATCGAAAGGAACCAAGATCTTTTGGTTATAAACATGCATGTAAAGTTTCATCAAAATCGGTTCAAAATTGTGACCTCTATAGGGTCCACAAGCTAAAAACGTGATTTTTTGTACAATCAGGGGCCATAATCCATGAAGTTTTGATCCGATACATGCCAATATCGAAAGCAGCCGAGATCTTTTGGGGATAAACCTATATTTTAAGTTTCGTCAAAATCGGACAAGAATTGTGACCTGTAGAGAGTCCACAAACAATTGTGGACGGACGGACGGACGGACGTCCAGACGGACGGACAGGAGCGACGACATAATACGTCCACATGAAAATGTGGGCGTATAAAAATACTGTTCACCTATGTATACGCGTGATGTCATTGCAAATTGCATAAGCGAACGTGTGCAGATGTGAGTGAAAGCACCTGTCAATGAAGCGTATTGCTAAAAATAGATTAGATTTTAATATTGGTTGATTTATGAGCGTGGCTCTGCCCCTTGGGGTCGTGTATGCAACAAAAACAATAGGGATCATCCTAAGGGTATAAGAAATAAGTATGTAAAGTCTCAAGGTGGTCACGTAAGAATTGCCATCTATAAATAGCAGTCGACAACATGATGTTGGACCGTTGCAGAGGCACGTAAAGACAAGAGTCTTGATTATATAGACAAAAAAAGATTTGAGATTTGTTTTGATGTGTTTTACGGTACTGAATGGTTTTAAAGTTAAAGTTAAAATTAATTTTCAAAAGTTTGATTCGCGCTGAAGCAGGGTTTTATGCTAATAATGCTAATCAAATATGAATTTGATTTGCAAAATCGGATGTTTGAGTCTCAAATTGCGATACGAACCTGGTTAAAATATTCCCTGGAATGATAGCCATAAACTGGTAGTGCACCATCTTTTTTCCCTATAAATACAAACATACTCCTAATATTATTGCACACATACACAAAATAAGCAGATTAGAACCTGAGACTGAGAAGAATATTTAGGTGGCAACAAATGTCCATAATAAAAATTACTTTTCTTTTATGAAAAGTAAGACACTGCCACATGTTTATGTTTGCACTTGATTTGTGAAAAGACACTTAAACAATCTGGGGTTAATAAAATAAAACCAAAGGCTAGCGTGAATGCTATCGATTTTAAAACAAACCTATCTATTCTATGAACTAACGAGACTATACAATATGAATTGAATGAATGTCAACAAACATTATTATAATTTAATAGGCCTATTATTTATCGTAACAACTTGCACACAGCAACGACATCAAACAAGAAATATTATATACGGACATAAGCTCTCGCTGCATTGTACAGTCCCGAGCATTTGTGATGAGTACAGGTGTCTATAAAATGTAATCCGCCTACCACTAAGAATTTAATTTAAAATGTAAACAACGAAAAATTGTGTTTCGCAGAAAAATAAAATGGCGACTCGTAGTCATACTTTCAATTTTAGTTTGATTTAGTTGATAAACTTACCATCAAATACATCTTAAAACTGTTGGCACACTTTAAGCTCGTTTCCATCAAGATTAGCCCATTCTTTATAACTTAATACAACCTTACTTCAACTGGTATCTGTAAATTTATTCAGCTTTCCACAATCTTTGTCTACGAAGTGAATAAGACACTCCATGGTCTCAAAGTAAACACACTAGCTCAGACTCGCCTTTTGACCTGTGAACTTGAGGTCAAGTTGGCGCAATATTATCTAGAGTTGTTTTTATTGGTTGTTTGGCTTATTGATATGCATCAGGTGCAAATAGTGGTTGATAAACTTCATGGCGCGAACAGAAAGTAATTCAAAACTTGCGAAGACTCGTTTATAAAAACTGGCACATTCTAGAAGCGGGAAGGGTGCTTATTATCCTTATTTTTTTCACATTTCACTAATGTGTGAATTACAACTAGGCCCAGTGTACAGATTTTTTTTGAAACGATAGCTCTTGACAGACGACAGTCTAATACACTGCACATACAAATACATTAACAGTGCTGTATTTTGTATTCACTATTAATCGTGCATGCAAGTAATTTAAAAGTTAGTGACATTTACAGTGCCTTACCATTTCATAATACATTTAGAGGCCATCAGATGTATAATAACCGAGAATTCAGTTAGTATTCAACGATGGTTATTGTAGTCTTTTAGATAAATGTATAAATTTGTGGACTGTATTAAAAATGTACACATTCATTTGCAAGGTAGTATTACTATCGCCTTTTGAATTCTAACACTGGTAAACTTTGGACAATGTAACAAATATTGTTCCGTGTCCTCTATTGTTATTTTTAGCCTTTGGTACCGCAACGGTATAAAAAAAATTATGATTCCCTAATAGAATAGAGATTTAAACTTCATTGGCATGAAATGCTTGGGTTTAGTTTCATGCATTTTGGAAGCGGTGTAATTAAACAATGGCATATATTTCCCACTCGATAATCGTCAGGTTTCGACACATTGGTCGTTCTCATTATCCTGATCCATTATGATAATAGAATAATATCTAAGATGCATTCTTTACTTTGCATGCCGTATGCAGTGACAGTAAACGGAATTCACCTATAAAATTCTCTACAGAAAGACGGTTATTGGCTATTTTGTTTATTTCCATTTATTAAGGGCTATAAATTATTTTCTAACAGACCAAACGAGATAATTATAAAATCATCACCGCTTTGATTAATAATTAGTTATTCGGAGTAAATAGAGGATTATAGGTGGCCTTATCATTGTCAGTTATCAATCAATTAATCCCTAATACCGTACGTGAGAAGTGATTACAGATTAGCATTACTCCATGACACAAACAGCGTGTTGATTAATTTATGATGTTTTGATTAACACTCCATGGCTATCTATATTATACGATCAGAATTATGTTGCTTCATGTAATGTATTGGATGTTTAATCTTTAATAAACAAACAATTACATGAGTTGCTGTGTTCTATTTTTGGGCTCAAATAATCCGACCAGATCAGAAAGCATGCAGTCGCACCTTACACAGTGATATAATCGTATATACGACCCATGGGATGCCAAGATATAACTGTCATCAAAGTGAAGCGTGCATGCACAAATTTGAGACTTGCTGTGTTCTATTTTTAGGCTCAAATAACCAGACCATATCAGAAAATATGCACAGTTAGATAAATTGATTTAAGGTTCATTATGTATAACGAATAATAATAATTGATTTAAGATTTTTTATATGTAACAAATAATAAATTACGTGTTGCATTTTGCAATTCTAAATTAATTCAATCTTTTTTAAGCGCTTTAACAATCACCAATCAATTGTCGACTCGTCAATAGTCACAACTCACACCATGGGTACGATAATCAACACCAGATTAAAAAAAGGCAGGTTATGATAATTCAATTGGCATTTATTGAATTAGTTGATCGGCGCTTTAACAATCACCAATCAATTGTCTTCAATAGTCACAACTCACTGCGCAGAATGGGTTCGATAATCAACACCAGTCAATCGGATATTAACTTTGGCCTATAGAGCATCCACAAGAATTTTTGAAGTGATCAAGGGCCATAACTCTGACAGTAATTATTGGAAATTGCTGAAAATCAAGAGGCTTCTTCGTCTCATGACCTCAAACACTGTGTATAAATTTAAGGTTAATCGGTTATTAACTTTAGCCTCTAGAGCGTCCACAAGATTTTTTTAAGTGATAAAGGGCCATAAATCTGACAGTTATTATCGGAAATTGCTGAAAATCAATAGGCTTCTTCATCTCATGACCTTAAACACTGTGTATAAATTTAAAGTCAATCGGATATTAACTTTGGCCTCTAGAGCGTCCACAAGATTTTTTAAGTGATCAAGGGCCATAACTCTGACAGTTATTATCGGAAATCGCTGAAAATCAATAGGCTTCTTCGTCTCATGACCTTAAACACTGTGTATAGATTTAAAGTTAATCGGATATTAACTTTGGCCTCTAAGAGCTTGTGGACGCCAGACCGACGGACGCCAGACCGACGGACTGTGGACGCCGGACGGACCGACGGACGGACCGACGGGGGCGACGGCAATATCTGACCACATTTCAATGTGGGCGTATAAAAACTGTGCGATGGTACGTTTTCTGTAGAGTTGTGTTAATTAACCAACCGATAAAAAATGAATGTCAATAGTGTGTATTGTTTAATTGGCGTGTTTTCTCGCTGGTTGCCATAACTGCACCAAAAGGAGTATAATCAAGGACCAATAGGCTTTATCTGACACGTACGTGTTAAATCAAAATGCGGGAAGTCAAACTGTTTACCGTGCGATTTATCTTCCTACCGTGTGTTTTACGCAGGTCTTTTTAAGACGGGTCTTTAGACAGCCGCGTTTGCTCGCTATGATCTACGTTTGTATTGCGTACCATATAATAATATTATAAAGTTGCATTAAATCAAACAAAATTAGGAATTTAATCTATCATATACGAAAAGGCGAATGTAATTTCGTCATTTACAAATATCCAGGAGCCAGCGCCAAACAAGTCATAATAGCCGTTTTTATTCAATTACAGCAACACATATGCCTGAATTGACACGTAATATGCGTTTATACTGCCACGCATTTAAGTATATAAAAAATGTACGGAAAGTGACAACTTATGGACTTATGTCGTATGATATTAAATTTTAAGGACATTACATCATATTATTTTGCATCTCACAGCTGAATTTATAAAAATATGAAATGAAATGAGCCAAATTGAATTTTAATATATGTCTTCATGACTGATTAATGAATTAATTATTTGATGAAAAAAAATTAAATACAGAGGCAACAATGAACAAAGTCTATTTTTGTTGTATTATTTAATGTGCCAAAATAAATTTAAGTGCATGTATTTTGGTGTTTTTTTGATTGATTAATGATAAACAAAACAACAGTTTCTTACTGGGCTAGTAGAATGTTGGCTGGGCTAGTAAGATCTGAAAGCAACTAGCCCAAATGGCTAGTGACCATTTTAGGTTAGTTTCTACCCCTGCTCTTCATCTAAATACAGTTATTCTTCAAATAAAATGAGTGCCTTGGATTTTTGTGTGTATTTGATAGTGGTTATAATTTACATCGGAGACAATGTGTCGCGTTCATTTCTTACCACTGAGCATTTAAATTCATATTTAAATATGGAGGTATTTATAGATCGATCTATCTCACCATCTTTGGTGTCTACGGTGGTAATCGGAATATTGACATCCATACCATTTAATATTGTAAAGAAAATATCCAAGTCTTCTTTTGAACGGGTCCATCCATATTCGAAACAGTCGTCCAAGTATCGACGCTGACAAATTCACTGACCATAACTGAGGAGCATCTCGTTGATAGACTTGCTCTTATGAACTTTTGGCAGGCTGTAAAAATTGCTTTCTCTACATACAAAGTGTGTCATATAATCGTGGCTGTTATGTGATTTAGTGTTAACACATAACGATAGCTTTAACTCGCTTTTTCTCAAAACTACGTTTTCTGACTTTGGCGGTCCTAAATAGCTAAGTCATTTTAACAGTTTAATACCAGTCATCTTTTTAAATAAAGCAACCGAACTGCGGTCGCCTTGACATCAAACGTTTTCAAATATGAACCCCAAATAAGCTTGTGCACGCTTGTACATGTATAAATAGAATTCCTTCTTTCATTGCTTTGCACTGGCTATTTGTGATACAGTAAGAGGCGAAGTCTGAATTGTCGCGTTGACGTTTGAATTATATGTTGTTTATTTTTGTTTATCAGGAATCAGGTTATATGGAACAAATTTACAAATAATAATTTAATTATAGACATTCACACGATTCTTCAGTGCTCAGAATTTCAGCTTGTGTATATGTATGTGTATGAAGTTCAATATTATCTGCTATCATATTATCAGTTTCAATAAAATTAGCGTAAACAGATTGGTGTTGATCCTTTTTTAATCATTAGTTGTGATTCCAAAATAATCCATACAGATATCAAAGTGCTGCCTGCGCCAAAATTTGTCAATCTGCATGTAAAATGTAACGAGAATAAATATAAATTGTAAATTAAATGCACATTGCGCCGTATTCTGCATGGGAAACCCGTTATAAGAACGGGCACCAATTATAGTGTGGCGAATCAAACCTTGCCAATGTGCATTTAAATTCATATTTAAATATAAAGGTATTTTTAGATTGATATATCTAACCATCTTCGGTGTCTTTTGCGGCGGTAATCGAAATCACTGAAAAATAGTCCATTTATTCACTACCATCCATAATTGTTTAAAAGATTTCCTCCGATTTGAGAATATTAATAAATAGTAATTCATTTATTCAGGATACTTAATACATGTATACATATAATAATCAGGTATAGTAACAATACTCACTAAAAATTTATATAGTTAACGATTTCACGCTCTACTGGCGTCGGGTCCAGTTACTGACGCACATCAAAGATAACTGGCGGCTTCACTCAGATAGTGACGGGATCTTCATTAGTGGCGTTTTCTTAATTAGTCACGTTTTTCTCAATTTCTCCCACACGCACCCGACCAGTGATATTGTCGTCTTAACTCACCTTTGTTTAAATAGTCACGTTATCTTTACATACTGACACAAGTAAGGAATAATAACCAGTTGATCATTAGTGACAATTTATAGGAATACTGACGTACGGTGCAAGTACTGACGGGTTTAAGCCAACCTGACAACACATATATTTCTCACGAGTTTCCCTGAATAGTGATCACATTTACCCATTTTTGATGGTCTCATGGATATAGTGATACATAGGCCAGATATTAAGCACCCAAGAGACCAATAGTAATCACTATGCATCTAGCTGTGTTTATGAAGGTGGTACTCATACAAAATGTTCAAATAAAGGCGTTCTTAAATCTTGTTATGGTACTTTGATCTTTTGTACCGATAGATAGTATATTAAAAGACCCATTTTTGTTAAAATCTCAATTTCGATCAAAATCAATTATTTCCCATCAATGGTGATAGGACAATTTGAAATAATAATATTCGACACTAGGCTTGTATGTATAATATATAACATGCCGTATAAAGCCACAGGTTAACTATCAAAATAATGAAATCTCTTTGAAAAGAATTGACGGTCATTATTGGAGCAGAGCCTATACGTATAGACCAGTGTTGGGATTTCAAAATTTTAGCTGTCGGACATTTTTTCCCGAAAAATAAAGGGACTCAACTCTTATCGTTATTTAAGCAGGCGTTTTCAAACCACAATTAAGAATCACGTGTCAACAAAATATTCAAATTCATACGTAATAAAAAAAAATATGTGCACCTCGTTATTTTTTATGTTTAATTCCCGTACGGCAATCAAATTTATGTCAATATTATTCCTAAAGAAATCACATCGCATTGTAATACCATAGAGGATGAAAGCATGCAGACTACTTTCAATTCGCAACGTTTTCATATTCCCCCCAAATAACCGTCTTTTTCTTGTCATAAGTTGATACATTTTTCAGCAAATCCGACATTCGTCGATTACTCCGTTTCGATTTATATACGTGAGGTAAAAAAATGACATCCCTAAATTTATTTGGCATAAACTGTGGTAAACTTCACTCTAATACAACTGCTAATAATCCAACTTTACTCTAGCAGCATGCGCTATCGTCTAAAACAATTAACAACATAACGTTATTCCAATCGAAATATTCAACATCAGTCATTTTAGGGTGCCACGCGTCTCGCGAGATTTCTAATACCGATTAAGTTCTCGTGCTTTAACCCATTCGGCAAACCTCGACACATTCTACGCATCTGCCAAGTGGCTTTACCTGTATCAAGCTTTTTTTCTGTCAAGTTTAATCAGAATTAGTTCAAACAAGGAAACTTTGCTCTGAAAATTTTAAACACGCTTCGAACGACGCAATTTCTTTCTAAAATCGTCAAGTTCCTAGGTACATGTGTGACTTACCGTCACACAACTGAAGCTAGATGTAGAGTGACGGTATCTGCCGAGGTTTGCCGATTGCTGTAACCACGTGCGATAAGAACTAAGTTATCAATTTCTAGTATTTTTCGGATATCTGTGTGTGTGAAATAGCTTTATTTAACGCTCGCTTCCACCGAAGTGATATCGCAGACGAATAATAATGACTGTCTATCGATCTGGGCGTTGTATACTCTTACAATATATGACATCTATGGCTAGTTTATACATATTGTCGGCTCACATCAATGCGATTAAAATGTCCGACAATGCAGAAACCATGTGGTTTAGACGAAGATTAAAATTATAAACACTTGATGAATAGTCAGGCAAAGGATTAAGTCAGTCAATCAAGGCAGATTAAGTAATCAATGAAGGTAGGTTTATAGTCGGTATAACACGATAAATACGTTGATCACTTAATTACCTAATCAATCCAGCCTATTGTCAACGATAATCGTGTTGAGTGGTAGTTATACTCTTAGTAATAGTCAGTACACGTTTTATTAATTTTGGAGTTTTGAATATTATTCACCATGTCTTGATGTCCGAATGGGTATATTCACGGTCGGACAATAGAGTGCGTTTGGAAAAAAAATTCGGACACGTCCGGAATATACGGGCGAAATCCGAACACTGGTATAGACGCGAATGCTTCGACCCATGAACCAACTGCCAATTAAATAAAAAATAAATAAATCAGATAATTTAGTCATTTCAATTTAATTATGATGGCATATACATAAATAATCTTAGCGTGCTTGCGGTCGAAAACAGCACGCTGTCAGTCATTTTTGCACATGTTCGCTCTCAACAATAACAACATCCGCTTGGTTGCTGAGCAATTGACTCGATTTACTAGACACAAGGTACTTTTCTACACGATGCTAAATAGACTTGATTAAAATTAAACGCTCATTTAACCTAATATTCTGCCTGTAGGCTATGCACTGACACATTATAATAATATTGTCATAATATATAGATTTTGAAAATTTCAATAAATAATGGTATTGCTTGTATGTTTGTATTGTCTATTTTGCTTGTGTGTTTGAATTGAACATTTATCTGATTATAATAATGGCTTGGGCTTTGTTGTTTGTTCATTTGAGGTAGGTCTACCAACCGAAATTTCCCGAGAAACAAAATAAATTGTATACACATTGTCATGTTAATAACATATCCAGCTTTATTCAAATGAGATGATAGAAAAGTAAAACATTCATTTAAGTCATTGCAATAAGACCAGCACTAGCCCACAGTATCAGTGTCAGCTTTCCGTCTAAGATCTGAGAACAGTGTCGCCTTTTGGTCTGAGATCAAAGAGCAATTTCATGTGAAAAGGATGCTTTCAATGAGACACAAAGACAAGCTTGTTGCACAAAGTGTGACGGAATCAAAGAACCCCATGTTAGTGATGTAATTCTATTTCCTTGGATAGCGCCATTTACGACCCAGGTAAGAAATACATTTATAAAATATAACGACGATGAAACTTACAGGTTATCATTAATTGCGAGATTTTTTGTTTATAATTGTGCTTTCAAAATAGATAGATTAGAGCATGTCTGTGTCTACTTGGTTAATGAATGCAGGAGTAAAAGCGGGATGTAATAATTAGAATAGATAGACACATACGGTAAGGCCTGTCATTTAGCGCGGCCCGCATCCCTTGCACACTTTTCATGCTGTTTTGGAGAAGACTTTAACAATTAATAATAATAATAATAATAATGATATTTATATCGCGCAACTATTCAATCCACTAGGCGCTAGAAAGTGTTCTCTCTTTGGGATGTTAATGATAGTGACTAAACAACCAAGTTTTCACTTTGGATTTAAAAACCGACACAGATTCGCATTGTCAGATATTTTCTGTCGGATATTTTCTGGAAGTGTATTCCAAAGAATTGATGCGCTGTATCGAAAAGTTCTTGATCCAAAAGATTTCAAATTATAGTCAGGTACATCCAATAATAGTTTCCCTTCTGATCTTAATGATCGTTTGGGTTGATACAGCGATACTAGATTTTGAAGGTAACCTGGCACGGATTTGTTTATTGATTGATAGGTTTACGTGATGATTTTAAAGTTGATCCTTTCTCGAACACGGAGCCAATGTAGTTTGTTCAGGACTGGACTGATGTGTGATCTTGATTTAGTTTTTGAGACATATAAGCAGAGCGGTTTTGTAATCTTTGAAGTTTTGAAATCTGTTCGTTCGTGATACCAGTTAGTACCGAATTGCAATAGTCAATTCTTTACAGGACGAAGGATCGAAATAAGGTTGCAGCAGCGCCTTCTGTTAATAGATGACAAATGGGCCCTATCCTTCGGAGATGGAAATGACATATTTTACAGATGTTGTTCACGTGGTTTTCAAAACTGAGACGAGAATCAACAAGAATTCCAAGATTCCTAACAGTTCTAGACACCGGAATTTCGTTTTTTCCAATGTTGATTGATTGAATGTCACATTTCTTAAGTCTGTTCGCAGGACCTACGAGAAGAAACTCAGTTTTTTCATCATTGAGTTTAAGCATATTGGATGACATCCATTTTTTGACATTATCAAGACACTCTTCCAGATTCTTGATGACGACATTTTGATCGATCAGAAGTGGCTTGAAGCTATCAAGGAGCTGAGAATCATCGGCATAAAATTGATACACGACGATGCGTACGGCATAGCGGGAACGAAGATTTTGAAAATATTGGCGGCGAAAATGATCAATAAATACAGAAAACTGCACAGAAAAGACAATCAACATATACTATGCACCCAATAAATTGCAAATGAGTTGCAGGTTGCGTACGATGAATTAATTCAGGACGCATTATAAATAATAAAATATTAGGAAGAAAGCAATATGGTCCTGACGTAAAAATTGGTCAAGATTTTGAAAATATTGGCGGCGAAAATGATCAATAAATACAAAAAACTGCACAGAAAAGACAATCAACATATACTATGCACCCAATAAATTGCAAATGAGTTGCAGGTTGCGTACGATGAATTAATTCAGGACGCATTATAAATAATAAAATATTAGGAAGAAAGCAATATGGTCCGGACGTAAAAATTGGTCAAGGCGTCTCGATATTGTTTTATATTTTTTGTGTTTGCCTTCTTGCGTACGGCAGATCAAGGTCCCTATTTAAATGCAACTCACGCAAGACTATGGAAGGCAAAAAAGACTTGGACCATTCTTTAATAAATATAAAAGACTGCACAGAAGGAACTTTGATCATCTGTAAGAAGCCTACACCTCACTCTGTGTTTAAAGACCTACCTTATACAAACACACGGTCGAACGAGAAATCACATGGTAAAAAAAGATTTCCTATCCAAGTTGAGATTCAACACCTACGCGTCAGATAAAGCCTGTTGGTCCAAGATAAATCACCTTTGTTGCAGTTAAACATAGAATACATACCTTGTCAGTCGTTTTTAACCCGTCCGTTAATTAACACACCCAGTACAGAAAACACACTGAAATCTTCTAAGGTTGTCATTTGTGCACACACCCCCTATATTTCTTTATCCTTCGTGTTATGGTGTGCGAACCGGAAGAAAATTAATTAACCGACTATTTCTCGGTATTAGCAGGTTAAAATCGTAAATAAGGTGTGTTAATTAACAAGGGTTGAAAACCGTGTGAGGGTTGAGTTAATAAAAGCTAGGGGTGAAAAACTGTGCGACGGTGAGTTTTCCCAGTAAACGAAGTGACGTAAACTTTACGTAAAAATGTGTGAGTCAGTTTACCATCATTTTGCTCGTTATTTTAACGTAAAGTTTACGTCATGAAATGACGTAAAACTAACGTAAAGTTTACATCATTTTTACGTAAAGTTTACGTCATTTTCTGACGTAAATCTAACGTAAAGTTTACGTCATTTTCTGACGTAAATCTAACGTAAATTTTGCGTAAAGTTTACGTCACTTACGTTAGATTTACGTCAGAAAATGACGTTAACTTTACGTTAGATTTACTTAAAAATGGTCAGTCAGTTTACCATCATTTTGCTCGTTATTTTAACGATAAGTTTACGTCAGGAAATGACGTTAAACTAACGTAAAGTTTACATCATTTTTACGTTACATTTACGTCATTTTCTGACGTAAATCTAACGTAAAGTTTACGTCATTTTCTGACGTAAATCTAACGTAAATTTTGCGTAAAGTTTACGTCACTTACGTTAGATTTACATCAGTAAATGACGTAAATGTAATGTATAAAATAACGTAATAACATAACCATTGTGATGGAAAAATAACCATTTAAATGTTATACAGTAATCCAATAACTAAAAGATATACACTCAATAGTGTTTTCAAATCCCTTCCCACTCAACAAACTTCGGCACTTAACACATGGTTCAATTTTAATTCAGAGGACCTGGAAAAAAAACACATGACATTGGACAGACGACCCTACTCCTTGTCAGGTAGAACTAGGGAACTGGAACCATGCTAGTTGACTCAATGCCACCCTTATGATGTAACCCACAAATGCTAAAAATTTGGGTATTCCTTTTTCAAACTCAATTACAACAAATACAAGTTAATAAACTATCATAATTTTATTAAGAAAATAGATATAAAAAATATATTTTAAAGTATAACAGTACTCATACATATACATGAAATGGTGATAATTGAAAAAAATGGTTACAACAAAAAGTTTTTTCCTACAATCAAAGGCCATAATTCATTAAGTTACAATTTGATATGCACTAATATCGAAAAGTATCAAGATCTTTACGTTATAAACACGCAATTTAAGTTACATCAAAATCGAAATTAAAATTGTGACCTCTACAAGGTCCACAAACTTGATATACCATTTTTTAACAGTATTCGCGTACAAATAGCAGCCATTTTGTATGGTAATTTTGGTCCTATTTTCCCGAAATTTAAACTCCACCTTCCTTAGCTTGTAACGGTGATATAATCAAACGATTTTTTAAATCAGATAATAATTGTGACCTCCAGAGGGACCACAAGCTAAACGAAGGTGATTTTGCGTATAATCAGGGGCCATAATTCAGAAAGTTACGATCCGATATGCGCAAATATCGAAAGGAACCAAGATCTTTGGGTAATATCCATGCATTTCAAGTTTCGTCAAAATCGAATTAAAATTGTGACCTCTACAGGGTCGACGACCTTGATATACCATTTTTCAACAGTATTCGCATACGAACGGGGCCATTTTGTATGGAAATTTTGGTCCGATTTTTCCGAAATTCGAACTCAACCTTCCTTAGGGTGTAACGGTGATATAATCAAACGATTTTTTAAATCGGATAATAATTGTGACCTCTAGAGGAACCACAAGCTAAACAAAGGCGATTTTGCGTATAATCAGGGGCCATAATTCAGGAAGTTACAATCCGATATGCGCAAATATCGAAAGGAACCAAGATCTTTGGGTTATATCCATGCATTTCAAGTTTCATAAAAATCAAATTAAAATTGTGACCTCTACAGGGTCGACGACCTTGATATACCATTTTTCAACAGTATTCGCGTACGAACAGCGGCCATTTTGTATGGTAATTTTAGTCTGATTTTTCCGAAATTCAAACTCAACCATCTTTAGGGTGTAACGATGATATAATCAAACGATTTTTAAATCAGATAATAATTGTGACCTCAAGAGGGACCACAAGCTAAACAAAGGCGATTTTGCGTATAATCAGGGGCCATAATTCAGGAAGTTTCGACCTGATAAGCGCAAATATTGAAAGGAACCAAGATGTATGGGTTATAACCATGCATTTCAAGTTTCATCAAAATTGAATTAAAATTGTGACCTCTACAGGGTCCACAACGTTGATATACCATTTTTTAACAGTATTCGCGTACGAACAGTGGCCATTTTGTATGGTAATTTTGGTCCGATTTTTCCGAAATTCGAACTCAACCTTCCTTAGGGTGTAACGGTTTTTCAAATCGGATAATAATTGTGACCTCCAGAGGGACCACAAGCTAAAATAGGTGATTTTTCGGACAATCAGGGGCCATAATTCATGAAATTACGTTCCGATAGGCGCAAATATCGAAAGGAACCAAGATCTTTGGGTTATAAACATGCATGTTCAAAATTGTGACCTCTATACGGTCCACAAGCTAAAAACGTGATTTTTCATACAATCAGGGGCCATAACCCATGAAGTTTTGATCCGATACATGCCAATATCGAAAGCAGCCGAGATCTTTTGGGGATAAACCTATATTTCAAGTTTCGTCAAAATCGGACAAGAATTGTGACCTGTAGAAAGTCCACAAACAATTGTGGACGGACGGACGTCCAGACGGACGGACGGACAGGGGCGACGACATGATACGTCCACATGAAAATGTGGGCGTATAAAAATGACATAAACATAACATATTATAACTATCAATATACATGTATATGGAGTGTTAAAGTACATATTATAGAGTAAGGTTACGGGAAGAATATAATCAAGTTTTAGCTATCATCGGGACCAAGAACGGGTCAATACTCAACTGCTGAGTTTTAGTTCGGTATCTCAAAATCATTGGCCGCTATTGTAACGTATAACTGATGTTGATGGACAGGCGGGAGTAGCAGGGTTTCCATGTACAAAGGACGCCGAAAGGACTGAGTAACATCCATAATGAGACTAAATTTTTACAGTGTGCAGTTTTTTGAGTGGATAATTTTTAATTATTAAATTTCAAAGCGCTTGGATAATTTAATAAAATCATGGACAGCACATCTGATAAATGTTCTTTCGATCATGAGGCCTGTCAATGAGTTCAGTGACATGGTTTCAATCCCAAGTCGGTATGTGACAAGTATAATTGTGTACATCATATGATACATTTGTAAGTAGTCGTCTAATTTCCTTCTTCTTCTATGGAGTTAACGTCCACTTCAATCTAGGGTGATATCGTTGACAATTCTAGCTTCCATGTACAAAGCCCTTATAAACCTGTTTATAACTTCCTCAATGGTGCTCAAATGTAGCATCTGTAAAAAAAAAAAACAACTTTAATATTCCAAAATTATATTAAAAATGAAATTAGTTTTAACATACTTAACTACACCAATGTGTAGGGTGCTACAAAATAACTATGGATTTTCACAAAAGAACGTATTGGTTTTTTTATCTTATTTATTGATAGTATTAGTCTATTATCTTACAGAAGTCAGTTGATTTTACCGTTTTGGTAAATCGTGCATTCTACATAATAAATGGCGCAAAAATACAAACGAAATATTCTGTTTATGAATCGCAAAATTCTATATCAAAATAGTTCTGAATCGTTACGATTTTGTGTCACATGTTGTGACAAATGATTCCTTTCGAATAATAAATAACAATTGCGTTGAAAAAATAGATAATAAGGACAAAGAAATAGTTTTACAACAGACGTACTATGATTATGAACTATCACGTATCTCACTACTATCTGTGTGGATGTACTTTCGAATCGCTGAATTTGTAGTCTTAGTAGACTCAGTATACATGTATATCAGCAGTCGGAGATATAAGAAGGAACTTACTTTCAAACACAATTTTTTCAATTTAACTCGTATAATCTATCGTACTCTCTCGTGTGTAATCCAAATAGCTGTAAATTGTACATTTCTAATATCCACAAAAGGCGCCATCTTGTTGAATTAACCTTCCCAGCATACCTGGTTTCCGGGTTGTGAAAAATTGTGAATTTGTGTACGTAAAATAATCTGAATTAGAATACCTTAGTAATCAATGTGTACAATGTACGGAAAAAGACAACAAACTTAGACCACCTAACATTGAAATCTGTTAATACAAATAACATCTTATAATTTATCGATATAGACTGTAATTTGTCTCCCGTGACCTTGACCCCCTGGCCATGATGATGGCGCAATATATACGTACATTTATGAACACGGAGTCTATAAGACTATCAACTTTATAATTTATAAGGACTTCAATGTAGGCCTAGGCTATAACTACGTAATATTTTAGGACTATAACTAGTAAAATTGAAGAAACTATTATTTGATTTCAGAGGCCCTTTTTAAGCATGCACATATTATACATACATGTACGTAAAAAGCCCTATTCGGATCATGATGCAGATGAGATAGTTTTTGTTGAAATAGATCGACTACAGGCATCATTTTATTCAATTGTATCAAATTAAATAATCCCGATTTTTAAATAATATCTCCATTACGAATATATAGGTCTCTAGGCTAGCATTAAGTTATGGGAATTGCTTTAAATTTTACTTTCCCAGACTTGAATTTATGTAGGTCAAACTACAACATATAGTTGTTCAACACATTCAAACGTGTGATAGATTCTGCTATAAATTGTTCACACACAATTAAATAATATCTAAATTTCTATAAATTTTGAACGAATTTAAATTGGTTTGAAATGCCACACTTAAAGGAGCACAGTCTTTATAAATTATACCTTAAATTTTATGTCTGGAGCCAGTCTTGCATCATTCTTTGTTTCTATCATCAATGAATTGGAATAAAAATTGAAAGAGAGAGAAATTGGGTTTAAAGTCCACTTGCCACAATTAAACGTGGGGTGGGTCTTATAGTTATGGTTCAATTTTTTTTTAATAATTCAGTTTAGTGTAGTGAAAGAAAATCATGCAGATGACCCGCAGTTGGAAGCACGACGTTCGGACTCGATACAGACAACCTTTCGGACTCGGTAACCTTTCAGTCTCAGTACGACAGTTCGGACTTACTTAATCACTTGACAACAATTCGGACTCTGATTTGACTTGTTATTTTTAAAAATCTTTTTTGGCTTATTATAAATTGATTTGACGGTAATTGTGTTCTACCTTTTTTTTACAACTTATTCCCGATTCTAAAGCTTCACTTCCCCAAGCCTGAATCGTCGAGGCCATATATTTTTGAGTCCGAAATGACATGTAATCCTGCAGTTCTGATGACATGCTGCGAATCCAAATTACAACATAGGTTGCCAGGCAACGAAACATACGCCCACAGCAGCTAAATCGTCCGGGCAGTCAACAAGAGTTGTCGCATATTTTACTTTTTTCGGTAATGAAACATTTATAATACACTAAAATCTGATTAAAAGTAACAACTCATCTCATTATGTAATTATCAGAAAATCATTGGAATTTGTTTGGCTTTGATAAAGTTCTCCTCCATGCTGTTCAAGTTATCTAAATTCATTGAAACTCAATATACTTGTTCGTCTCATGACCTTAAACACTGTGTATAAATTTAAAGTCAATAGGTTATTAACTTTAGCCTCTAGAGCGTCAACAAGATTTTTGAAAGTGATCAAGGGCCATAACTCAGTAATTATCGGAAATGCTGAAAATCAATAGGCCTCTTCGTCTCATGACCTTAAACACTGTGTATAAATCTAAAGTCAATCGGATATTAACTGTGGCCTCTAGAGCCTCCACAAGATTTTTTTAAGTGATCAAGGGCCATAACTCTGAAAGTTATTATCGGAAATCGCTGAAAATCAATAGGCTTCTTCGTCTCATGACCTTAAACACTGTGTATAAATTTAAAGTCAATCGATTATTAACTTTGGCCTCAAGAGCGTCCACAAGATTGTTTAAAGTGATCAAGGGCCATAACTCTGATAGTTATTATCGGAAATCGCTGAAAATCAATAGGCTTCTTCGTCTCATGACCTTAAACACTGTGTATAAATTTAAAGTCAATCGAATATCAACTCTGGCCTCTAGAGCGTCCACAAGCAATTGTGGACGCCGGACCGACGACGGACGGACGGGGGCGACGGCAATATACGACCACATTTCAATGTAGGCGTATAAAAATTGACTGATGGATAAAATTTAAAATGTTTAAAATCTTAGAGTAGGTCTTGTGTGTAGTTTTTTGGGCATGCGGAAATGTTGCAGTCCAGTCCAAATTTCTTTTCATATGTTAAATTCTTACGCCTTGTCGTAAGAAAGCCACAGCATTAGAGAAAACCCATGAGGTTGGACAGGTGAATTTGTGCTCCATGTCATGTACAAAATGAAATGGGGGTTTAATGTCCTACCGTTCTGTTCTTACTTAGCTAGTGAAGATGTTCATTTGACAGGAATATTGCATGGACAGTGACTGTACGTATGCAAAAGGAATGTTTTACATGCACACCAATAGGTACACAATCCGAACGACTATGTATGGTTTTGGACTTAACCTCATTTTCTGAAGGAGCTGTGGTGACTTAGTAAGAAAATGGCTAGCTGATGAGGGGTTTAATCTCGGTGTTGGTCGAGAAAGTTCCCCTTGTTTGTGGTGTAGGATCTGGCAAAACCAGTGTCTAGTCATTTGAATAGGACAAAAAAACAATATCTTGTCCTCACACAGTTGTACACGTACAAAACCCTTGACTGTTGGAATTGGAAATGAGAATAGGTCATTCATTTATTCATTTTACTCTTTGTGTGTCACCTACAGACCGCAATTTTTAAAGGAGCTAAATCTCTATTCTTGGGCACTTGGAAATGAAACATAGGTTGCCAGGCAACGAAACATACGCCCACAGCAGCTAAATCGTCCGGGCAGTCAACAAGAGTTGTCGCATATTTTACTTTTTTCGGTAATGAAACATTTATAATACACTAAAATCTGATTAAAAGTAACTACTCATTATGTAATTATCAGAAAATCATTGGAATTTGTTTGGCTTTGATAAAGTTCTCCTCCATGCTGTTCAAGTTATCTAAATTCATTGAAACTCAATATACTTGTTCGTCTCATGACCTTCAACAATTTATATAAATTTAAAGTCAATCGGTTATTAACTTTAGCCTCTAGAGCGTCCACAAAATTTTGAAAGTGATCAAGGGCCATAACTCAGTCAATAATTATCTGAAATTGCTGAAAATCAATAGACTTCTTTGTCTCATGACCTTAAACACTGTGTATAAATTTAAAGTCAATCGGTTATTAACTTTAGCCTCTAGAGCGTCCACAAGATTTTTATAAGCGATAAAGGGCCATAACTCTGACAGTAATTATCAGAAATTGCAGAAAATCAATAGGCTTCTTCATTTAATGACCTTAAACACTGTGTATAAATTTAAAGTCAATCGAATTTTAACTTTGGCCTCTAGAACGTCGACAAGATTTTTTGAAGTGATCAAGGGCCATAACTCTGACAGTTATTATTGGAAATCGATGAAAATCAATAGGCTCCTTCGCCTCATGACCTTAAACACTGTGTATAAATTTAAAGTCAATCGGTTATTAACTTTAGCCTCTAGAGCGTCCACAAGATTTTTTGAAGTGATCAAGGGCCATAACTCTGACAGTTATTATCGGAAATCGCTGAAAATTAATAGGCTTCTTCGTCTCATGGCCTTAAACACTATGTATAAATCTAAAGTCAATCGGATATTAACTTTAGCCTCTAGAGCGTCCACAAGATTTTTTGAAGTGTTCAAGGGCCATAACTCGGACAGTTATTATCGGAAATCGCTGAAAATCAAAAGGCTTCTTCGTCTCATGGCCTTTAACACTATGTATAAATCTAAAGTCAATCGGATATTAATTTTGGCCTCTAGAGCGTCCACAAGATTTTTTTAAGTGATCAAGGGCCATAACTCTGACAGTTATTATCGGAAATCGCTGAAAATCAATAGGCTTCTTCGTCTCATGACCTTAAACACTGTGTATAAATTTAAAGTCAATCGAATTTTAACTTTGGCCTCTAGAGCGTCCACAAGCAATTGTGGACGCCGGACCGACGGACGGACGGACGGACTGACGAACGGACCGACGGACGGACCGACGGACGGACGGACGGGGGCGACGGCAATATACGACCACATTTCAATGTGGGCGTATAATAAAAATGGGTAGCAAGGCATGTAAAAATATAACATGAATGTATATAAATTTCTAATCGGTTAGGGGGGTTGGGATGGCCTAGTGGTCTAGAGTGCCAAGCTTCGATCTCTAGCTGGCCAGCCTCCTCTGGCTTGCTGCTGTGGTTTCGAGCCCTGGTGTGAGCATATGTGGCATGGAGATAGGGGCGCCTTCTCAACCTCGTGGGTTTCCTCCCGGCACTCCGGTTTCCTCCCACTGCTAAAGACCCCTACATGCAAGCGAATTTTTGAAATAAAACTTTAAAAAAACATATGTTAGTCCCAAAATGACCTAGTTGTGTTGAGTGGGTGCTAAACCCCATTTCTCTCTCTCTCTAATCGGTTATGTTCTGTGAAATATGCGATAAGTCTGAATTGACGTCTGATTATTCCAGCCTACAACAATAGTATTCTCCTGTGGGTTATGTTTAGCTTGGTTCATTGAGTTGCTTCATTACAAAGGACTCACAAAATCTTTCCTGCAGCCACACTCATTTTGATGTGTGTCTATAAAACCATTTCTTCTTTGTATGTCTGCACCTAACCTAGCTGGACTAATTGAAGTCAGTCATACAGTGTGCTATGAGGGAAATTTTTGCCCGGGCAGCAACTGAATTCCAACTGCCAAGGGATCTTTTACGTACACGCCAATGTGTACACAGGACATCGGTTTTTCATCCCATCCGAATGCATGCTGTTCTGACTTAGCTAATGAAGATGTTCATTTGACAGGAATATTGCCTCGACAGTGACTGTTCTTACAGGCAAAAGGAATGTTTTACATGCACGCCAATAGGTATACAATCCGAACAACTATGTACGGTTTCGGATTTAACCTCATTTTCTGAAGGAGCTGGTTTTGCCAGATCCTACACCACTAACAAGGGGAACTTTCTCGACCAACACCGAGATTGAACCCCTCATTTGCTAGCCATTTTGTTCTTGTTAGTGGTGTAGGATCTGGCAAAACCAGTGTCTAGTCATTCGAATAGGACAAAAAAACAATATCTTGTGCTCACATTGCATGTACACGTAAAAGAACCCTTGAGAGTTGGAATTCGAAATGAGAATAGGTCATTTATTTATTCATTTTTCTCTTTGTGTGTCACCTACAGACCGCGATTCTTAAAGGAGCTAAATCTCTATTCTTGGGCACTTGGAAATGCATACAAATGGGTAGCAAGGCATGTAAAAATATAACTTGCATGTATATAAACTGAATTACATTCAATCATTTACGTTTTTACAGTAACTTCTAATCAGTTATGTTCAGCGAAATACATGTATGCGAAAAGTCCAAATTGAATTGGCGTCTGATTATTCCAGCCTACAACAATAGTATTCTCCTGTGGGTTATGTTTAGGCTTGTTCATTGAGTCACTTCATTACAAAGGACACACAAAATCTTTCCTGCAGCCACACCCAATTTGATGTCTACAAACCCATTTCTTCTTTCTGTGTCTGTGCCCCTCTCTTCTGCACCTAACCCGGGCTAATTGAAGACGGGCATACACCATACAGTGTGGTATAAGGGAAATTTTTGCCCAGGCAGCAACTAAATTCCAACTGCCAAGGGATCTTTTACATGCACGCCAATGTGTACACAGGACATCGGTTTTTCATCCCATCCGAACGACTAGGCAGCTGTCCTTGTCAGGCCCTCAGTCTGCATCACTGACAAGGAAAACCACGCCGGAAAATCAACTTGAACTTTCTCGGACAATGCAGGGATCAAACATCCGAACTCCAGGTTTAGCGTCTGAATTGATTGTCTCGGAGCTTGGTAAACTTATTGCTTAAGCATCTATTGATTTTTGATGCATGATTCCTACCCCTTGGACGGGCACACCCACTTTTTTGTTAAAATCTTGTCTGTATTAACAGATTTTGTTCCATTTCGACATGGTCCACCCAGGTTGTACCTATTTATATTGGTCTATGTCCAATCCCACAAAGAAGTGGGCCATGTCCAATTTTTGTGCTTCTAATCTGCAGACTGCAAATCTGAATGGATCATCTTGTTTTACGTTATATTTACTAATGTTATATTTGCGTTATATTTACTAATGTTAGATTTATGTTAGAAAACTAACGTTAGATTTACGTTAGAAAACTAACGTTATATTTACGTTAGGAAACTAACGTTAGATTTACGTTAGAAAACTAACGTTAGATTTACGTTAGAAAACTAACGTTAGATTTACATTAGAAAACTAACGTTAGATTTACGTTAAAAAACTAACCATAAACTAACGGTTAGAAACCTGACGTAAAATTTACGTTAGATTAACGTTAGAATTATCACCAATAATACATATTGAATTATTATGACTGAATTCCTACTATTTATCAATTGTTATAAAGTGCACACACTGGTATGGTTATTTAATCCAGAAGTATTGAAGGGAAAAAAATTGGTTATATAACCGTCATAAAATTTACGTTAGATTTACGTCATTTTCTGACGTAAAAGTAACCATAACCATTCTGACGTAAAAGTAACGTAAATTTAACCATACAATTTTACCATTATTGGACGCTAACCTAAATCTAACCATAATGACGTAAAAGTAACGTAAATCTAACGATCCATGTTAACTGGGTTCTGTAGAGGTGTATTAATTATGAATGAATGTCAATAGTGTGTATTGTTTAATTGGCGTGTTTTCTCGCTGGTTGCCATAACTGCACCAAAAGGAGTATAATCAAGGACCAGTAGGCTTTATCTGACACGTACGTGTTAAATCAAAATGCGGGAAGTCAAACTGTTTTACCGTGCGATTTATCTTCCTACCGTGTGTTTTACGCAGGTCTTTTTAAGACGGGTCTTTAGACAGCCGTGTTTGCTCGCTATGATCTACGTTTATAGTGCGTACCGTATTATATTATTATAAAGTTGCATTAAATCAAACAAAATTAGGAATTTAATCTATCGTATACGGAAAGGCGAATGTAATTTTTCGTCATTTACAGTATAAAACGCATATTACGTGTCAATTCGGGCATATGTGTTGCTGTAATTGAATAAAAACGGCTATTATGACTTGTTTGGCCCTGGCTCCTGGATATTAAAAATTAGGAATTTAATCTATCGTATACGGAAAGGCGAATGTAATTTTTCGTCATTTACAAGTGGACATAGTCAAATTGGGGTTTCTGTGCGGGATATCTATACAACATTATAGTCACTTTCCGTACATTTTTATATACTTAAATGCGTGGCAGTATAAAATGCATATTACGTGTCAATTCGGGCATATTGGTTGCTGTTATTAAATAATATACACATACGGGAAATTTAGCTTGTTTGCTATATTGGGAATATTCAAATTGAGGTTTCTGTACGGGATATCTATACTAGGGGTGGGCAAATGGAGGTCGAATTTTGGGAACAAGTGTTTTCTAAGGCAATTTTGGCTGCTGAATCCGAATCTGGTGAAATTTTTGTTGTGACGTCATTTTGAGCTTAGAAAACACTCGTTCCCAAAATTCGACCTCCATTTGCCCACCCCTATCTATACAACTACCTGAAAAGAAAAGAAACAAACAAATGAATAAGTAATTATACACATACGGGAAATTTAGCTTGTAGGGCCTATTTTAAGGATTATTTGACGAAGCACGGTCTCCGTGTCAATGTTGGGGGGGGGGGGGTCGCTCCCCCCGGCTCTGAGAAAATTTTCAAAATTCGACAGCCAGAGAACGCCGGAACCACCATTTCCGAGTAGAAAGTGATCAGTTCAATGTAGCTGCTTAGCTTTCAGAAATTCTGACCAAACGGATCATGAACTATGAACAAAATAATCGGATAAAACTCACCAGAAGTAAACTTTTTAATTCCATTGACTGACAGATGCATAAATATCCGACCGCTTGTAAGGGCATCGGATGTTTAAAGAAAAGTCCAAAATCTATTTAAAGAATCAGCCTAGGGCCCGTATTTTCGATGCTTTTTTGGAGAAATGAAGGGTCTTGTGATATGGATAAAACATACTGCTATTATATCGCATAATGAAAATGGGCGGTAACCGCCCATTCCATAGGCGGTAACCGCCCATTCCATAGGCGGTAACAGTACAATATGTCTTAATCACTATCAGAAGAGGCGTTATGACGACTTGAGTTTTTGAAATCGCTTTCAATAATCTCTTTGTTACTGTCCGTCTTAGGGTATCAAAGAATCAGCCTTGGGTCCGTATTTTCGAAGCGATTTTCAAAAACGCAAGTCAATGCGAAGGACCGCCGCGAAAGAAGAAACCAGTGAACCATGCTTCTGAAACAGAAAGCGAAAGAGAAGAAAAATAATGAGACTGGATAACAAGTCAAATGACGTGAATTACAATGACTGCTGGTGTCGCACTTGCTCATTGCATGATCGCACATTTTACAAGTACACACTCAGATTAACCAAGATATACACACCTTTTTCAGAGCACGGATTTTAGATTTTCAAAGCACAGATTTTAGATTTTCAAAGCACATATTTTCATCCCGAGGCACGTCCGTGCCTGTAGGCACGTTAAAATAGGCCCTGGCTTGTTCGCCATATACCCGGGAATAGTCAAATTGGGGTTTCTGTGCGGGATATCTATACAACATTATAGTCACTTTCTGTACATTTTTTATAAACTTAAATGCGTGACAGTATAAAACGCATATTACGAGTCAATTCGGGCATATGTGTTGCTGTAATTGAATAAAAACGGCTATTATGACTTGTTTTGCACTGGCTCCTGGATATTTGTAAATGACGAAATTACATTCGCCTTTCCGTATACAATAGATTAAATTCCTAATTTTGTTTGATTTAATGCAACTTTATAATAATATTTTATGGTACGCAATACAAACGTAGATCATAAAGAGCAAACACGGCTGTCTAAAGTCCCGTCTTAAAAAGACCTGCGTAAAAGACACGGTAGGAAGATAAATCGCACGGTAAAACAGTTTTACTTCCCGTATTTTGATTTAACAGGTACGTGTCAGATAAAGCCTACTGGTCCTTGATTATACTCCTTTTGGTGCAGTTATGGCAACCAGCGACAAAACACGCCAATTAAACAACACACACTTGTCATTCATTTTTTACCAGTCGGTTAATTAACACACCTCTACAGAAAACTCACCGTCGCACAGTTTTTCACCCCTAGCGTTAATTAACTCAACCCTCACACAGTTTTCAACCCTTGTTAATTAACACACCTTATTTACGATTTTAACCTGCTTATACCGAGAAATAGTCGGTTAATTAATTTTCTTCCGGTTCGCACACAAATAACACAAAGGATAAAGAAATATAGGGGGTGTGTGCACAAATGACAACCTTAGTAGATCTTAGTGTTAGTACTTATTGGAAATAATATCGTTTATAGTCAAAATTTTAACATAATAAAGCTAAAATAAAGATCCCAGGATTATACTAAAGCACAAATTACATCATTCATTATTAATTCTTAAATAGAAATAATATCTTTGAAATATAAATGACTTACCATTGTCAAGTAAAGTAAGAATATTAACAACAGTTTCCAGACCAATAATACGAACATAACTCTCTTCATCATTGGTTAACTCTACCAGTTCTGGTAAAATTGCGCTCTTTGTAGCTTCTAACCTTAATTATATAAATCACTCAATCAATACAGCATGTTTTATGTACCGGTAATTAGATATTTAGGGCCAGAACAGTTCATTAAAACCAGAGCATCAAATATACTAAGCGGCAAAAGAAACATCAGGTTGGTATGTTACTTTGAATAGAAGCTTTGCTTAAAAAAACTTGCCAAATGTTTTATTGTATATTCGTGACCACATCTTCAACTTTACCGGAGCAATAAGGCTGAGATGGTAACCTGACTTCTGAGAGGGTAATGTGTTCTCCATGATTTTCATGTAATTCATGCTGCACGTGCTGTTCACCTGAACGGTTAATTTTGAATACGGTTAATAAAGAGGCCTTAAGAGTCATTACATGAAAAAACATGGACACCTCCTTACTTCTTCACAGCCACAAGGGTTGACCCCAAAATTTCACCATTTTTGAGATACAGCCTCTGGGTGATTTTTGGCCAACTGCCCTTTTCAGGTCTTTTTTGGTCAATTTTCAACCATCTATTGTAGCGAGTCTAGGGTTTGGATGACTAGCAGTTGTCTGGCAAGACACGCCCAAATTTTGTAAGAGATGGATAGAGAACATGTTATAAAAAAATTAGGTGATTTTTCATATAACAAGGGGTCATAAACCAGGAAAATAAAGTCTGAAATGTGACAATATCGTAAGGGACTGAGATCTTTGGGATATAAAGTTATATTTTAAGTTTGATCAAAAGACCCCAATCAGAACTTCATAAAGGGTATCTTAAGGTCCCTTTCCTAAAGCCTCCATTCAAATCGTACCGAGTAAGCCCTATAGGGTTAGCTATAGGGAAATATTCAGGAAAGCCTCGCCTAAATCTAGACCTTTCATTGCCACACGACAACCCCGAAATACCCAGCATCAACGACCTAATCGACAAGAGTGAATGCTCCCTATCCTATTAGTTAGTGCAGGGGGACTGCGCCACATATGATTTACAAAAAGGACAAATACAATGACAAGACATCATACTCCGAAACAGCCAACAAAACAAACAAAAAAACAACAATTCAAAAAAGAGTGAATGGATCCGGGGGCTAGACGTAAGCGTCCACTGCGCTGTACAGTCCCGGGTCTGAAGCAACACAGACTTCACTCAAGATTGAACATATTTACTCGTACAAGAAAACGCACAAACAACCCAACACAAAGAAGCAAAGGAAATGTAGACCGCCTCGGGAGGCAGTCGTCTGCTAACTGAATGGTGTGATGTAAATACGTCGAAATGTTATCAATGACGTCAATAGAATTTCTTAACAAAAAGGGCGATAATCAAGATTTAATAATGCTAAAAGCTATAAGTTTAAACAACCAATCAGAATTTTTAAGTTGTATAATTGCACAAAACATAATACTAAATACCCCATACAAGCAATGCAAAACAGGAATGTAGAAGAAAGCATACAATGTAAGTGTATATTTATGAAGTAATAAAATAATAAGAATAAGGGCGATAATCCAAACATGGCTACGTAACTATACAAATTAAACTAAATTAAATTGGATAATTATCCAATATGTACTCGGTTATATACTTATAAGAAATGTTAAACTTGGTATATTGATTTCGAAATTTCTTTAAATATGCGTAACTGTGTACCTCCTTTGGCAGTGCATTTCAAAAACAGGGATTTTATTCGGGAAAGAAACAGTTCTTTGTTGTTACATACGGTCAAAAATCGTAATGCCTGTGAATAGAAAACATTATATAGTGTTGTATCTGGTATGTTACTATAAATTGACGGATATTTTACTACTTCAAAACCGAATTTGTCCGTTTTGTCGAAAATACCAACATTAAATCTATTGTTAATGATATTGATGTCCAGGTCAAGAACAGATGTAATTTGGGTGCCGGAATTTTCTTTATTTAATATTAGTTCAGGGGGATATATTTCACTTTTATATTTATTGAAATTTCCATTATCATTGATGGGTGTTATGTCATCAATGTAACGGAAGGTGTAGTTGAGACTTTTAGCTACTTTGTAATCTGTTTTTCTTTTATGGTCCTGAAAATAGAATTCATATTTATGTAAATGTGCATTTGCCATAAATGGGGCGGGGTCAGTTCCCATTGGTAAACCAATAGTTTGCTGTATTATCTGATCCCCAACCTCAAATATGGCATTGTCAATGAGAAAATGTATTATGTTTTGAAATTTTTCTTTATCAAAAATTACAGTTTCGGCATTGCGAGGTTTTATAATCCATCTAGCATCTTGAGAGTAAATGGCCATCAAGTTTCTGCCTTTTCCGAAAGCTCCATTAAAGGCTTTATCTACAAACCAATCCAAATTATTTTTAAGATCTGCATGTTGGAGCAGGGATAGAAACTAACGCTCGCCCGCTCGCCCATGGCGGGTAAAAGTCGGTACGGGCGAATGAAATTCAAAATCAATTAGCCCGTGTGGCGACCTGATATTTTCCAAAAGTCGCTCTAATAATTGATAATTTGTACGTAATGAACACTGTCATCATAACTGAACACGATCTATGCTGTCATGAAACTAATTTCCGAAAATCGTTGCCATTATTATTTACGTGTTTTTAATCTTTGGCTTCTTTTCGCACTACCGGTATAAAATCTGAGCAAGCGAGCTTGCCGATGGTTAAAATTGTATGATAACGAGGGAGGCTTACGGAACAGCCTCTGTTTACAGTTTACACCTCAAGTCACCTCGAAGAATTGTGAAGCGAAAGTCGATATAATTAAATAACTTTTCAGTCATATTTCAGGTTAATTATCATAAATCGTCTACTGATAACATAATTGTTGATACACGATGAAGCAATTGTGCGAAGAACATGGATGTTAAAAGGTTTTATAACAGCGATATATTACGACAATGAAGTCATTGAAGATGCTCGTAGTCGTAAATACACGTGCTCTGCTATACATAACTTCATCACTCGAAGTGACAACTTATGGACTCATGTCGTATGATATTAAATTTTAAGGACATTACATCATATTATTTTGCATCTCACAACTGAATTTATAAAAATATGAAATGAAATGAGCAAAATTGAATTTTAATATATGTCTTCATGACTGATTAATGAATTCATTATTTGATGAAAAAAAATTAAATACAGAGGCAACAATGAACAAAGTCCATTTTTGTTGTATTATTTAATGTGCCAAAATAAATTTAAGTGCATGTATTTTGGTGTTTTTGATTGATTAATGATAAACAAAACAACAGTTTCTTTCTGGGCTAGTAGAATGTTGGCTGGGCTAGTAAGATCTGAAAGCTACTAGCCCAAATGGCTAGTGACCATTTTAGGTTAGTTTCTACCCCTGTTGGAGCATAGTATACAAAGTAGAAAAATCGAACGTTTCTATTGTTTTTGCATTATCTTTATTATTGATTTTATCTATAGTCTCTACTATAGGTTTATTTTTATCAATAATGAAAAAACTATTAATACCAGTGTAATTTCGAATTGTTTTTCACCAAATTGCATGTTGGGTTTGGCATAATTTAAGGCCTTTGGTGATTGTCTGCGCTAGAGGTTTTGTCTGGCAAACACTGGAGGATATTATATATCTAAATTTTACTGGGTTTTTATGAAATTTGGGTATCGAATAAATGTACGGTCGTGCATCTATTTTCACATTGTCTTTAATATCATTGCTCCTGTTAAAAGAGTATTGGTTGTGCAAGATATCTTGTTTAGTTAAATCCGTAATGCATTTATAAGTGTCATTATTTGTGTTGGGCCAGAGTCCAACTTCAGTCAGAATATTTTTAATATAGTACTTTTTACAGATAAAGGCAATGTTATAACTGGCCTTATCGACAGGTGTTAGAACAAATCTCTCTTGGAGAGTGGTAAGACACTCAACTGCAGATGCATTTTTTAGAACCTCTGGTGGTGGGTGTCTTGGTTTAAGTTTGATATATTTGATTCTTTTTGACAAGAGATCAAACACAGTATTTTTCCACTCTCCAAAAGACTCAAGAGGTGCACAAAATTTATCAGACCAGGCTACAATGCATTTCCTTATTTGGGATTTGAGATCATTATGTAATTTTTAAAAATTTAGTCCTATTTGGCTGTTCCCGAAATTGTGGTCCCAATCTGAAGAGATTTCTAAGATTTTTATCTTCGATAATGTCAAAGTTTCCTGTCAGTATATGGTCATGAAATGTATCTTTAAAGGGAGAGTTGGTGCATTGACATGTAGTATTATCGTAATTTTCAATAAATTCTTGTACGTTTAGGTTTTCGATAGTTTCATGGTAGTTAAATATTTTATTACGGATAGGAGGTAAAAATTTGTATACGACTGTAGGTGAAATTTTAGGAATAGTGCCTGGTATAGATTTTATAACTGAACGGTCTCTGAAGATTCTATTCAGTCCAATGTCTTGTATATGTTTATCCGTGAAAAGGATTTTGCATAGCACATCAGGTTTTTTCTTATGCACTTTATGAGGCTGTATCGAATAATTGGGTGAAAATTTACTGTTTATAAAATCGGTAATAACATCGTAGTATTGAGGAAGAAAGCGTTCATTAAGTTGATTAGAATGGATGATGTCCTGTATGAGGACACCGAGTTTTTTTACATGTAGATTTTTTTTAAAGTGTGTACAATTTGTCGGGCTAAGTTCAGTACACAGGCAGCACAGGACAATTTTTCAGAAGTACGGCATTGGCATACAGAATACAATTCATTCAAAATACTTTCCGGGTCTTTTTGAAATTTCGACTTTTTTATGGAACGTTTTTTATTATGTGACCATCGACGACGCCATTGATCTAATCAAGAGTTACAGACCAGGAGCTATCCTAAACAAAACCGATATTACAGACGCGTTTAAGCAAATTCCCATTTCACCAGACCAGTATCACTTATTCTGTCTAAAATGGAGAGAACAGTATTTCTATTACGTGCGACTAAGTTTCGGGTCCAGATCCTCACCAAAAATCTTTTTGACAATTTTTCTAAGGTCATATGTTGGATCGCCACAACAAACTATAAAATACCATCTATCCTTCACCTTCTAGATGATTTTTTAACGATTCAGTCAGGTCAAACTAATGGACACGAAGTGATGGCATCCCTGACCAGTATTTTCTCTAACCTTAACATTAACCTTAACAGGTTCCGTCAGGCAGCCCCACGTGCAGCTCTATAACCCACACAGGTACCCAAGAGAGAAGACCTGATGTGGCAGATTCCGACGTAAGAATTCCCTATCTAATGGAACACCTATAAAAGATTCATGGTTATGAGCGGTTTTGTGTGGAAAACAACTTTTCCTTCCATAAATGAAGATATTAATCTCAAGTTTGTGTCCTATTGCCATGATATTTTACGGGTAAAATCAACAACAATAAAACTATTCTTATGTGCGATCCGTTTTCACTATATCGTACATGATACAGACAATTTATTCACAAGTGATACCAAACTTATCCGTGTCGAAACAATGCTTAAAGGTATTAGGAAATCTGAACATGCAACCGTTCAAAAAAGACTTCCGTTGACAAACAATATTATTAAGGACATAGTCACCCTACTTAGAAAAGGCTATTTCAAATCAAATATCGATCAACTCATGGAGGCAGCCTGTGTCATAGCTTTTGTTGGGTTTCTTCGATGCGAGAATTTACAGTTTTACAGAGTCGAACATTTGTTGTGAAGACATAGTTTCCTTCGAAGATAGGGCAGTTTTGAGACTCTGAGCATCTAAAACCGATATATTTAGGCGAGGAGTGGATATAAATCTGTTTCAAACAAATTCAGATATTTGCCCTGTGGCATCTTTGAAAAGATATATCCAATCTCGTACTCCCTTACAAAGGCAAGAACCCTTTTTCATTATGGATAAAAACCAGGGCCTAACCAGGTCTTTCTTTTTAAAATCTTTGAAATCTCTATTGTATGCTCTGGGTTTCAATGCCGACTTATTTAACGGCCACAGCTTTAGGATAGGCGCGGCTACATCAGCGGCAGGCAAGGTAGAAGACCACATGATACAGACCCTGGGCAGATGGTCTTCTCTGTGCTACACGAGATATATTCATACTTCGTTGGCCAACATAAAGAAAGCTCAAATAGACATGCAGTAGTGTCCAAAAATGTATGTGTCCTTTCTGGACTATTTCCCTCTTCTCTCTCAATTATGGGGTCGAGTTGTCTCACTATTGTCGCACAAACCGTCCACAACTCTTATGGCATTTATTTAAAGGACCTAAGTCCGTAACTCAAAATCCTCCAAAATCTTCGACATCGAAAACACGAATTATTGGTCAATTTAAATCAACATTGATGATGTAAACTTACCAGGAAAAGATGAGCTTCTGATATCCGATATTTAAGATAAAATAATTTTTCTAACATTGGTACACGAATCGTGTACCATATTGCGCTCCGGTCCTAGTTTTATTGAGAGACTCGAGGGACGAGGCTAGACACATTGCACTGTATCACACAGGAATAACCAGGCGCTAAAAAAAATGCACTGGGTTGAGACTGAATGGCTTGTTTCGCCGAACATAACTGATTTGAAATTGGAGTAAAACGGAAAGCATTTAATGTAAATCAGTTTATATACATTCATATTACAGTATTATATGAGTTTCGACCCACTTTTGTCAATTTCTGGATCCCAAATGTTAGCGATTTAGCTCCTTTCAGTATTTATTCATACTTATAAAACCCCATAATTTAAAATCATATCTGAATGTGTCACAATTTTCTTCTTTTATATGTTAATTAATCTCGCTATACTATGCAGTCAATAACTTTAAGTTTTGAAATCACAAGCCATTCGGGCCAGTAGATTAGTTTGGCGGCAAAGTCAGAGACAAAGGCAAGTGCCCAGATGGGTGTATCGGCCAATCAGCAGGAAGACTGGTGTCAGGATGGGTGTATCAGCCACTCAGGGGCGAGTCTCGGTGCCGTGTATGAATACATGTATATACTTGGTAGATACTAATGAATAATAATTAGGGATTATTTTATTTTTATTTGAATTCATAAACCTCACTTATAATATACATAAGTTATAATTTATGAAATCAAAAAACTGAAAGACTGGTTATAATTTCATAACTTTATTAACAATAATATTTGGCAAAAGGGGCAGACTCAGCTATATAATGAAGTACTTAATTAACTTGTTACATGTACATAATTTCTTATGTAACAAGTTAATCTGTAATCCCCCTCCCCCCCGGAAGAGGGATGCTTGACTACGCAACATCATGGGCTATGTACGAATTTGCCGGATGTATGGTGTTGGGCAACACGACATCATGGGCTGTGTACGAAATAGCCGGATGTATGGTGTTCGACAACACGACATCATGGGCTACATGTATGTACGAAATAGCCGGATGTATGGTGTTTGGCAACACGACATCGTGGGCTATGTACGAAATAGCCGGATGTATGGTGTAAGATATGAATAATGGGATCTCCCCCGCTCGTCGTAATGGGAACAGTTTGAGATCAAGTAATGTTTTGGGGAACATGGTTAAATGATAATGCTGGATTATCCTTTACTATGGCCCAAAACTCAGGTAGTTTGATTACAAATAGCTGAGTGCCCCAAAATATTGGAAGTAAATGTATAACTAATAACTTAAGTACATACTAATTATGATACTATCAAAACATACTACGACTATGATAACCTTAAGAGAGACTAAAACTATAACAATCTTAATACGTACTGAAACTAAGATAACCTTAAGAGACATACGTGTACTTAAACTGTGACAACCTTAACTACGACATGCTAACTATTATGGGAATAGAGCTGGACGATGTATCGAAAATGTCAAAATATCGTTGATGTGCTTTTGCGATTTATATTCGTCATCCGGATATTTGAGTTGAAATATCTCATTAGCAGGCTATTAGTAACAACATTATTACTATAGTCAAGTTCTATAATAGGAATATGTAATTGTTCCTGTATCATGCACTATCTATCCGAGTCTCTCACGGTGAAAAGCATGTTGGACGAGTATCTATAAACCGGCCATTGACCTGTGGGCATTTTTAAGAATTGTGTCAGGCGTCCTGATGTATCTACAATAGGAATCGGATGACCACCGACCAAGTACTTTGATTAGGTGATCTTCCACGTGTGCGGATGCTGCGCAGCTGGCCCCCCCGATTCGGAAAGAATGACCATGAAAGGCGCTCGAGTCAACCCCGATGACTGACAATACATGTCGAAAGTTAGTTAAAAAGTCTGACCTCTTAAGTGCGTTGCTATTATAAATAAAAAGAGGGTCGAGAGGTGAAGGATTAGATTGAAGTCTTAAATGCATATATTTACAACAACTTTCATAAGGACATATATCATTATTGATTTTAAATATTTTGATTGTAACACCTTGTCTAAAGGGATCAGTTTTTGACAATTTAAGTTTTAGTAGGCAACAGTCTTCTAAAATTGTAAGATCCTGCACACACAAATGAAATTTGGGGTCAAAATTGTCTGTTATGGTAAATTCACCACAACGTAAGAATCCAAAAAAGGCAACAAGGCACACTGTCTCGAAAAGAATGTTATTAAATGGAGAGTAAAGGCCTTTCCTCAGACAATGACAAATATCCCTGAGAATATGGAAAGTCACTGGGTGTCTAGGTCTAGCCCTCCGCACTTGCACTCGTTTAACACCTTTAAGCATTGTATATAAGCTATTTAGTTGATTACTATGAGGGTAGCTAATGTTATTTTCCATTGACATAAAACGAATGCCGCAGAGATAAAGTTTAATCGTGCTGTAGGAGATACCTAAGCGACTGGCACAAAACGTAGCGAAGTAAATTAACGATTGTTCGTCCACTGGTACGTTGGAGAAATCTTGCTCGACGTATGCGAGAACACATGTCATCAACAAGAAATTAATGTATCTCTGAAAACCTGTTTGGTACGTCAATCTCGTGCTAGGGGCAATGGCATGTTTCCAAAAGAAGTTAAGAGCTGGTCTGAGTTCCATAAAATGTTGTGGATTGATGGTACTTGGCAAGGCTTCTTGTCCGCGGCAGGGTCCAATTTCCGAAATCTGTCTATCTGCAATCGAGAAAGAGAGTCAGCGATTACATTTACGCGGCCGGGAACATGGGTGGATTTGAAAGTAAAGTTATATGTGGCTGCATAATAAGTAAGAGTTCTGACTAGCCGCATGATATTGGGTGATTTTGATCGACCTTTTTGAACGATGGCGACTGTAGCCGTATTGTCACACATGAACACTAGACGTTTCCTTGATCATGATTTTCCCCAGATCACTGCGGCCACGACTATTGGGTACAGTTCACGAAATGCAATGGAAATTTCTGTGTCGTCGAATATGGATGGTTCCAGGTTAGACGGCCATGATTCTGAGAACCATTTGCCTTCAAAATAGCCACCAAATCCGATAGTACCAGACGCGTCTGTAAATAGTTGAATATCGTCGGACAGGGTGGAAGTGACGTTGTGAAACATTGACACTCCATTCCAGGTAGACAGGAATATTAACCACATTTTAATATCCTCTCGGCATTCAGCATTGAGCTTTAGGTGGTAATGTAATCGGTGCACTTGTGTAGATAACTTAATTAAGTGTGAAACAAATGACCGTCCTGGGAGCACCACCCTACTTGCAAAATTTAAGTGTCCAAGTAATTGTAGGATTTCGCGTTTGGTGCATGAATGTCTAGTATGGAAATCAGATAAGAACGAAGAAATTCTGCATAATTTGTCGCTGGGAAGTCTCGACTCCATCTTAACTGAATCCAAAATTATGCCAAGGTATTCTATCACTGTTGCAGGCCCGAAGGTTTTATGTTTAGCCATAGGTATATCTAGACGGTTGAAAATTAGATGTAGCAATGCCATGTTCCTCTCGCCGCAATTGTTTGGATGTTCGAATGTAATAAAGTCATCTAAAAGGTGGAGAATATATTTGATACCGTAATTATTAGTTGCGATCCAGCATATGGCTTGTGACAGGGTATCGAATATTCTGGGACTCGAGCGACATCCAAAAGCGAGTCTAGTATAATAATAATATTCCTTGCGCCACTTGATGCAGAAAAGATGCCACTGCGAAGGTAGTATTGGGATGAGTTTGAAAGCGTCCGAAATATCTGTTTTACACATAGTAGTATGTTTGCCTAACATATGTATAATGCGAACTGCGTCATCGATTTTTACATAGCTTAATGAACATTCCTCTTTGCTAATTAGCTCGTTAATGCTTAAATGTTCGTCGCTGTCGTGTGGCGATGACAGATCTACTATCAGCCGCGGCTTTCCACTGTATTTACCTAAGGACACGCCAATGGGACTAACCCGATATTTTGAAAAGGGCAGCTCTTGAAAGGGGCCCTGCAGGAAACCTTTATTCACTTCAGTTTGGATTAATGTGTCCACTTTGTCTTTTTGTTGTGAAGCTGACAATAAGTTCCTGCATTCCTTAGTCGGTAACTCAGTCTCGGTTACCATTGTATCAAAACCGAATGTAAAGCCGTCACACAAATAGCGTACAAATTCACGATCTGGATGTTTTAAAAGTTCCTTTTCTAGTTGTGAAATATTAATGGGCGAGTTAATAATATGTGCGCTGTTAGTGTCATGTACTGGTAGTCAGTCTCTATTATTAGGTCTAGATGTGACATGTTTCTTCGTGTAGTCTTTCTTCCCGCAAGTGGCACTAACGTGGTCAGAAGAATGACACGAACTGCAAACATGGGCAAATGGGCAGCGTGTACGGAGACACTTCCCTGAATTGTAATTGTTACAAATTTCTGTCCCGTTCGATTTGACCCTGGGACGTCCGTGTCGATCTTCCCGCGCTGCAGCGGTTGAATTTTTTGAGTTGTAATTCTGGATCTGGTGTTGGTATCCTCCTGTATTATTTCCAGAATGCAGCTGAGGACAGAAGGGCGTGGCATGTGTAGTGGAATAACATGTACCACATGAGTTTACGCGAGAGTTACCAACAACCATACTAAGAAGTGTCATATCCTTCAGAGACCAATCGACTTTAATGTTGCTGTCTCTCAGCGCTGCTGCGGCCCTAGCAGAGAATTGCCGGTGGTATTCAAAGTATCTTGAACCGTACACGTTGTGGATGTCGATAATGTTCGCCTCATACATATCCAATTCCTCCCTGCGTTCTGGGAATTTGGTGGCCATAACTCTTTTAAATTTACCGAACGCAGTTATAAATTCGGATATGTTGAGGGTTTTTTGTAGTCTCGGATCCGGATTATTGTTGAAATTAATGGTAATGCCGTTGCCGGGAGTAATCTCTCCATCGGATTGTTGTGTGTGGGTCTCTGCCTTAGGTATTAGTAAAGATACAAGATTGACATCTTTCCCTTCCCAAATCCGTTTTTTAATGTTGTCGGGAACAACGTCAATATGCGGAATACATTCGGAAGGAACTCCGTATTTTGATTTGGGATAATGGTACCCACCTTGCGTAAGCAGGCCGAAGTTGTTGGCGTTGGTACCACTTTGACAGCTTGACATTGTCGGAGTTGAATACTCGTTTCCTACTCCTCTTAGGTTTGTTGCCCTGTCACCCGCCATCGCCGCGTATGCCGTACTTAAGGAGTTTGCATTATCAGTATGGCTGGCTTTGTTGTTGCTGACGAGAGACAGCATGGTTCGCTGAAATTCTGCCATGCTCTGTTGTATAGATTGCATGGTGCTCGCCATCCCTTGCATTAATTCCATGGGCGCCGCCATATTGTTTCCGCTTACTGGCATATCACTGCGCGGGATGCCGTGCTCAGGTGCTCTGTCGGGAATTCGATTGGCTTCTTCCGCGGTCTGCAGTCGATCCGGATGGTTTCTCTCACGGTCTTCTGTGGGTATGGCATAGTTGTTGTCGGAAGCATGGTTTACCGGTAACGAACCGGGATTTTCACAATGGCTACCGTTCGGATCTGCTGGAACTATATTTTGTCTCCCGGGTTCAGACTCCGTAGACGTTTGGTTCTGTGGTGGTAGTGTTTGCCGATTCCGGCCCACGTTTTCTTGATAAATTTTTCTCATTACCGTTTTCCCCAAGCTTGCCGGCACTAAAACTCCTAATTTTTTTAGTTCCTCCTGTAACTTTTGGATTGTCCAGTTGCCTGGATTATCGGAGTTCCAAGTGGCTTGCCCAGCCCCAGCTCTGGTCGTCCTGCGTCTTTTTTGCGGGTTTTGCTTATCCGCCATTATTACAAGCCGTTCGAACTTCGCTTCGAGTTTCGAAAGAAACCGGGAACAAAACTCTTCCACTGGTCGATAAGATATTGATAAACGTCTCTCTACGTATATCCAAAGTTTTTAAAAACTTCGCGTATCTAAATTCCACTCTTGAGTTCAGTTTTGATGAAAAAACGGTAGTAAATTCGGAACGATAATAATGTAGACTTTAGCAGGATAAAGACTGAGAACTAATGAAGTTTGGCGGCAAAGTCAGAGACAAAGGCAAGTGCCCAGATGGGTGTATCGGCCAATCAGCAGGAAGACTGGTGCCAGGATGGGTGTATCAGCCACTCAGGGGCGAGTCTCGGTGCCGTGTATGAATACATGTATATACTTGGTAGATACTAATGAATAATAATTAGGGATTATTTTATTTTTATTTGAATTCATAAACCTCACTTATAATATACATAAGTTATAATAACTTTAAGTTTTGAAATCACAAGCCATTCGGGCCAGTAGATTACAATTTTTTACAAGCCCAGACCCAATTTCACTGGCCCAAAAATTCAAAAGTAGTAATACAACTACTTGAATGCCTTGACGATTTTGGACTCGGGCACGTGACATCTTGGATTTGGGAATAAATTGAAAGGGAAGTTTATTTGAAACAGGCCAATTAAAAAAAAGGAAATTATTAGCACGAAACAAAAGTAAAGTAAAGTACCGGTAATGGCGGTAAAGTAAAACATTAGTTGCACTGGTAGCTTTTCTTCATACATGTCGCTTCAGTAACTAACCTGTCACTCTAAATTATCAAAGACCAGTCACATCACACATATCCAAACATTTAGGTACACAAACACTCTTTACGTACATTGTTCCATATAAATATCGTAATACGAAACCTATGGTAATGCGCAAAAATTCTTGAAAGTCCGTGAATTGGCTTAGCCTCGGCGCGTAATATTCAAGCAATTCTATAATCCGTATCGACGTAAATTTCTCCAAGTATCATGGTGCCAAACTTCTGTTCTAAATTGAATACTATACCGTTGAGTTGTAGAATTCAGATTCTTAAATATCCGTAATTAATCTAATATCAAACGCCTGTGGCTGTGCATGGCTGCATATTTACATGCACCGCGTGCGGAGTACAGGTAACGCCCCCTGGAATTCCTTTCTCTTATCATGTCTATATTTACGGTACGCTACAAATTATATTTATATATGGAATTTTTGTGAAATTTTCTAATAAATTATCCATAGCCTTTATTTCTGGACAATGTTTTAAATGACTTAATAGACATAAGGCTATAAACTAGTGCTAATTAAACGAAAACAAGCGTAGCTGGTGTGAAATTTTTTGTTATAAAATTGGCTACTTTCCAACTGTCAGTGTGTGAGAAACTACAACATTGCGCAATGCAAATGGCGGCTTTTCGCGGTATTTCCGAGCTTAATTCTTGCATTTAGAAATGAATAATTAAATGTATGTGGCGTAGGCGTGAGTATTGTGGTCTCAAGTCAGTTTACTAAACATAAAAAAGTTTTCTTGCTACCTGTCAGACGTAAAAATTCACCTCTCGGCGAAAAGTAAATAATAAAATAGGTGAACATATCGAGCCATGACGGATTTTTCAATCGAAAAAAAACCATCACGGTTTCACGCCAGATAGTGTGACCTTGTAAAGGAAAATGTGTTTTCCACATAATATTTCGGAAAAGGGCGTATATTTATCTTTTTTTCTCGGGTGATTTGGAATAAAAACCGTTGAAGGGTTTTATAATTTTCCACAAGCCAGTCGGACTTGTGCTTTTATAATTTTTACTGGCCAGACCAAAAATGTACTGGCCACGGGCGTTCGGACCAGTGCTAATTTCGCACACTGCTATGTTTTCATAATATACTAATACTTTCACCTCTGTGTGGTGATACAAATAAACGTTGACACCTCTGTGCGGTCTCAACCTTACTAATATTTTCACCTCTGTGTGGTGATACTAATACACGTTGACACCTCTGTGCGGTCTCAACCTCCAATGACACCTCTGTGCGGGTCTTTGGTAACTCCTAACAGTTTCTTCGATTTGGTGACACATTAGGCCGAGACAGCCCGTACCCCACATTTGAATTATTTTATTTACTTTATCATTCTCGTTATATTTTAGGTTTTAATGTTTGATTTGTTATAATTCTATATAATGTGTACATAAATTATGTTTATTATCATTCTTTCATCCTCGTTATATTTCAGGTCTTGAACTCTAGTCAGACGGTTGTAAGTCTATATAATGTGTATTTACAATATGTATAAATGTTTGTATTTTTGATAGTTAATCTACCTGTTTCATTTTGTTATACTTTATAATAAATAGTTTAAACTTTATCTACACTCGTTTTTCTTGGGGATATAAAAGTAAGAATATTAACAACGGTAATTAGTACTCGTACTGATAACACCTAATGCTCCAGAGCTCCTAAGCTATTGTCTAAATTTATCCTGAGATAAAGTAGCCTAGCAAAGACTCAAGAAAGACTCTCCAATTGACTTATAAGACTCTACAAGAATCTTCAGTCCCAAGGTTGTCTTTCTATTATTTAATTCTTATACCTAAATAAGGTATAAGTTTACTTTGTTTTTTTTAAAGTTTTTTTTGCTTAAACCTTTTTCTTTTATTTTTTGACAGCTCTTTTTGGTTATTCTGTTTTATTTTCTACTTATTTTAATTTACATACTGTTTGCTCAGTTGAGATTATTTTACTTTGTTTTCTATCTTCTTTTTTTTTAGTTCTAGTTTATTTGAGCTTATTTTTTCCTTTTTTTCCTTTTTTACTTTCTTTTCTAGTTCTAGTTTATTTGAGTTTATTTTTTACTTTTTTTATAGATTATTTTACTTGGTATTTTATCTTTTTTTTCTAGTTCTACTTTTCTAGTTAATTTGAGTTTATTTTTTTTATTTTTTTTTTCATTTTTTACTTTCTTTATAGGAATTCCTTTTTATATATATATACTTTTTGTTTATTCTATATCATTTTTCTTATTTTTTGCTCTTATTTAAACTTATTTTTATTTTTATTCTTGCTTGGTTAAATTATCGTTGTAAAGGCTTCAGTTCTAATTCTTTGTTAGGCAATCAGTGTCCAAGCGATCAGAGATTAGCTCAAGCGATTGAACTACGCTCAGATCAAAGGCGATATAAACAAAGGCTTAATCACCTTTGTTGAGTTAACGATCTCACGACTGCTCTGTCTATTGACTTATACAAACATTAGGAACCTATAGTTAATTAGTATAATCAAATTTAATTAACTAGTGGATCTGTGTGGAAAGGGTCAGTAGCGTGATCAGGTGATCAATCCAAAACAATTACAACTGCATCTAGTATTGACTTATACAAACATTAATATCCTATAGTCAATTAGTATAACCAAAACTGATTAACTAGTGGATCTGTGTGGAAGAGGTCATAATCATCACTCTACTCTAGTACCAACTAGAATCATCTCTTGTTGATCCTTCTTTTTAATTTAGACTTTTTCGAAGCAGGAAAAGGGAAATGGAGTCCGTGGCTGAACTCAACATGTCGATGGTTGAGGCTTTTAATAGCAGTCCGGCACCATCGACCTTTCCGGTGACTAAAAAGAGGGAGGAGCAAGCCTTTGTCGTTCAGGTGAAGCCCGCCGAAGGCAAGTCCTTCGCAGGGATCAAGCTAACGGCGATAGGGAAGGAGATAAAGAAGAACTGGGGTATTATAGATATCCCAGACATCAGAGTAACTGTCCCCGGTCATGTCCGACTGGCTTTTAAATCACAGAAGGACATGGACAGGGCAGTGAACCAGGTATCCCTTCTCGGCATAGAAGTGAGGGTATCCCAGCCGTCAACCTTGTTAACTGAAAAGGTGGTGGTACACGGGATTCCCTCCGAATATGACGGAGAAGAGATCCTGGAAGATTTAAGAGACAGAGGATATGCGGTCAAGGAGGTATACCGGTTTAAGGTTGCTGAAGGTAAAAGCCAGGGAAGTGTCGCCCTGACTTTTAACAATAAAGCACCGGAAACACTAAAAGTAGTATATTTATCCAGAAGGACCCACGCCTACATCAACCGGGTAAGGCAATGTTCCAACTGTCAAAAACTGGGCCACACAGTCAAGTACTGCAAGGGAAAGACTGTGTGTGCCCAGTGCGGTGGGAGTCACGCGGTGGCCGAGTGCAGGGCGGGCATGCAAATAAAATGCTCGAACTGCAAGGGTGGTCACGCAGCGAACTCCCCCGAATGCCCCAAGATACAGAGCACCAAAGCTGCCCTAAAGATACAGGGGAAGGAGAAAGTGAGTTTCAGTGAGGCTGCACTCATTCTCAAAAAGATAGTAAGCTGGCACTGCCAGGCAGGATACGCCCACATTTTCGAGAGATGGATAGAGAAAAAGCAAAACGAAAAGTGATTTTTCCTACAATCAAAGGCTATAATTCATTAAATTACAATTTGATATGCGCAAATATCGAAAAGAATCAAGATCTTTAGGTTATAAACATGCATTTCAAGTTTCATCAAAATCAAATTAAAATTGTGACCTATACTGGGTCCACAACCTTGACATACCATATTTTAACACTATAAGCGTACAAACGGCGGCCATTTTGTCTGGCAATTATGGTCTGATTTCCCTGAAATTTAAACTCCTTCCGTATGCTGTAACGGTGATAGAGTCAAGCGTTTTTTTAAATCAGATAATTATCGTGACCTCCAGAGGGACCATAGGCGATTTTTCAGACAATCAGCGGCCATAATTCAGGAAGTTATGATCTGATATGTGCAAATAACGAAAGAAACCAAGATCTTTGGATTATAACCATGCATTTCATGGTAATGAAAATTGTGACCTATACTGTGTCCACAACCTTGATATACCATTTTATAACAGTATTCGCATACACGCGTTAGCCATTTTGTATGGCAAATTTGTTCCGAATTTTTCCGAAATTCGAAGTCAACCTTTCTTAGGGTGTAACGATGATATAATCAAACGATTCTTTAAATCAGTTAATAATTGTGACCTCCAGAAGGACCACAAGCTAAACAAAGACGATTTTGCGTATAATCAGGGGCCATAATTCAGGAAGTTACGATCCGATATGCCCAAATATCGAGAGGAACCAAGATCTTTGGGTTATAACCATGCATTTCAAGTTTTATCAAAATCGAATTAAAGTGTGACCTCTACAGGGTCCACAACCTTGAGATACCATTTTTTAACAGTATTCGCGTACTAATGGCGGCCATTTTGGTCCAATTTTTCCGAAATTCGAACTGAACCTTCCTTAGCGCGTAACGATGATATAATCAAACGATTTTTTAAATCAGATAATAATTGTGACCTCCAGAGGGACCACAAGCTAAACGAAGACAGTTTTGCGTATAATCAGGGGCCATAATTCAGGAAGTTACGACCCGATATACGCAAATATCGAAAGGAACCAAGATCTTTGGGTTATAACCATGCATTTCAAGTTTCATCAAAATCGAATTAAAATTGTGACCTCTACAGGGTCCACAACCTTGATATACCATTTTTTAACAGTATTCGCGTACGAATGGCGGCCATTTTGTATGGCAATTTTGGTCCAATTTTTCCGAAATTCGAACACGATCTTCCTTAGGGTGTAACGGTGATATAATAAAACGATTTTTTAAATCGGATAATTTTTGTAACCCCCAGAGGGACCACAAGAAAAACCATGGCGATTTTGCATATAATCAGGGGCCATAATTCAGGAAGTTACGATCCGATATACGCAAATATCGAAAGGAACCAAGATCTTTGGGTTATAACCATGCATTTCAAGTTTCATCAAAATCGAATTAAAATTGTGACGTCTACAGGGTCCACAACCTTGATATACCATTTTTTAACAGTATTCGCGTACAAACGGCGGCCATTTTGTATGGTAATTTTGGTCCAATTTTTCCGAAATTCGAACTCAACCTTCCTTAGGGTGTAACAGTGAAATAATCGAACGGTTTTTAAAATCGGATAATAATTGTGACCTCCAGAGGTACGAGGAGCTAAAATAGGTGATTTTTCCGACAATCAGGGGCCATAATTCAGTAAATTACGTTCCGATAGGCACAAATATCGAAAGGAACCAAGATCTTTTGGTTATAAACATGCATGTTAAGTTTCATTAAAATCGGTTCAAAATTGTGCCCTCTATAGGGTCCACAAGCTAAAAACGTGATTTTTCGTACAATCAGGGGCCATAATCCATGAAGTTTTGATCCGATACATGCCAATATCGAAAGCAGCCGAGATCTTTTGGAGATAAACCTATATTTTAAGTTTCGTTAAAATCGGACAAGAATTGTGACCTGTAGAGAGTCCACAAACAATTGTGGACGGACGGACGGACGGACGGACGGACAGACGGACGGACGGACGTCCGGACGGACAGGGGCGACGACATAATACGTCCACATGAAAATGTGGGCGTATAAAAAAGGAGCGTTCGATAAAAGATGTCAGGAATACGGCTCCGGTTAATAAACCAAGGACGGAGCCAATTCCATCGACATCGACGCCGGAAGAACCACCAAAGGCCCCCCGATCAGAACAACTACCAACTACAAAGACCCCAAAGAAAAAGAACAACCCAAAGAAAAAGGAACAAGCAAAAATGAAAGCTGATGAGACTCACTTTATTCCTAAATTCAAAACGGAAAGTGGTTTCATGAGCTTCATGATTGAACTCCTAAAGGTGGCAGTGTCCGACGAAGACAAAACTACAAAAACGGCAAGCCTCCTAGGCAAACTCCGTGCATATATGGTAAACGCAGACACCCTAATCACCCTCGTCAACTCGATCAACACAGTTAAAAAGAGATATAGAGATGACGACGAGGAAGACGAGAAGAATGATCAAGAGGTAAATCTCGCATTACGTAGGAGGATATCTCATGTCCGCCACTACAGTACTGGAGATATTTCCAGTTGCTCGTCGATGGTAAAACCAAAGGCGAACACTGGCGGTGTTTCTAGTTGCTTGTCGGTTGCAACACCAAAGGCGAACACCAATGAGGTACCTTCTATGGAAATCGAGACACCAGTAGATCAATAGAACTCCAACATTGAGGGGCATCCATCCGGACAGTCATCATGGCGGGCCAGGTTAAAGTTTTACAACTTAATGTTAATGGACTGGCCACCAGATGTGCTGAGCTGAGAAAATACATCACACGCAACCCCAAAGATGTAATATGCCTCCAAGAAACCAAGCTACTACCAACTTTGAAAGACGTCTACATACCCGGGTACACTTGTGAGAGAAGGGACAGACCAGGAAGTACGACACGTGGCGGCGGCATTGCCATCTATATCCGTGATAACCTAAATTATATTTCTGTTTCACTGGACGTAGACGGACCTCTAGAAGCAATGGGCATAGCCATCACATTGAGCAATAATACGAATTTGACAATAGTGAATGTCTATGTACCCCCAGATGTCACGAAAAAAACAGTTGACTTCCAGTCACTTCTCGATCAACTTCCACAGGGCGAATCAGTGTTTTGCGGAGATTTCAACGCAAAACACGTTCTGTGGGGGTCGCCGAGGAATGACTGTCGGGGGACTAGCCTATGCTCAATAATAGAAGCAAACAACCTATGCATGCTGAACGATGAGAGCCCTACTTTTGTCGGAGGAAATGCCCCACCTTCGCACCTAGATCTCACGTTCTGTACGCTTGGTCTGGCAAACCGCTGCGACTGGCAAGTACACGAAGATGAAACACTTGGCAGTGACCATCTCCTGATAGAATTCTGCATTCAGGCCGAAGCAACCAGGGAAGTCTATAACGGGAGACCCAATTGGATTATGAAAGAAGCTGATTGGGTTAAATTCCGTGTAGGCTGCCTTGAGTGGAAGGAAGAAGATATCATCGATACCAACATCGACGTGTACGCTACCAACATTACGAGCTCTATTATAGGTGCTGCTAACAACTCTATTCCAAAGACTTCTGGTGGAAAACCAAGGACTAGAAAACCATGGTGGTCACCGGAATGTCAGAAGGCAGTCAACGACAGAAGGAAGGCCCTCCGCCTACGGAAACGCCACTACAATGAAGCCAACCACCAAAATTACCTTAAGTTGAAATACGCTGCAAGAGACACCATAAAAAAGGCACAAAGTGGGCACTGGATGACATTCTGTAATGCGTTGAATAAAAACACGCAAACGGGTGCCGTCTGGAAGAAGCTGAACGCCATGAACGGGAAACGCAGATCATTCAACATACCAAACCTTGAAGACGGAGATAAGTACGTTACGAACGGCAAGGAAAAGGTAGACCTACTAGCAAAAACTTTTGCTGACGCAAGCAGAGACGAAAACCAATCACCAGAGTTTCTGAAGAGGAAGGAAATCTTTTACTCGCAGCACCCTTCATTAGTAATTGAATCTAATGAAGTGGCTGAACCAATCAACCTACCCTTCTCTGAGGGAGAGTTAAATAAGGCTCTTTCCCTCAAGAAGGATAGTGCGGCTGGTGAGGACAAAGTAAAGTACTCCATGCTCAAACATCTACCAAGAAACGCCAAAACAATACTACTAAACTTCTTCAACACATCCTGGCTGTCAGGAGAGGTACCTAAAGGATGGCGAAAAGCAAACGTCATACCTCTACTGAAAGCTGGGAAAGAGAAGAACAAGGCAGAGTCATATCGACCAGTAAGTTTGACATCCACACTATGCAAAACCTTGGAAACAATGGTTAATATCCGATTACAGTTCTATCTGGAGAGCAACCGACTGATAGACGAAAATCAAAGTGGGTTCAGGAAAGGACGATCAACAATGGACCACAGCAAGTCATGTCGCAGGCACTTCTCTCGGGAAACCTGTTATGTGCCGTGTTCGTAGATCTGACCAAGGCTTTCGATCTAGTTTGGTTAGACGGGCTGCTCTTCAAGTTAGGACGTATCGGTATAACGGGCATAATGTTTCGGTGGATTAAAAGCTTTCTGAGCGATAGAAGGATACAGGTGAATGTTGGCAGATTCCTGAGTGCCGAGCAAACATTAGAAAATGGCACGCCTCAGGGGTCTGTTATCAGTCCCACTCTCTTCAACATCATGATCAATGACATTCACAAATCGTCCTACCTCGATTCCAAAACTGACTTGGCTAAATTTGCCGATGACAGTACCATATGGAGAAATGGGACGAGCTTCTGTGAACTACAAAAGAATATGCAAAAAGCCTTAGACAAATTCATGACATGGGCAAACGACTGGGGATTTAAAGTCTCGGAGAAGAAAACAGTCGGCATGCTTGTGAGCAGGGATAGAGGGATAAACAGAATGACTCTGTGTATGAACGGGAAAACCATCGAGTTCAAAGACCAAACCAAGTTCCTTGGCGTAATCTTTGACTGACGGTTGACCTGGAAACCGCACATCGACTGGACTGTAGATAGATGCTCCAAAATCCTAAACTTAATGAGAAAATTAACGGGCAGTACGTGGGGCGCCAATAGAGTTACACTAATGATGGTATATCGTGCTCTAATATGTTCTGTAAGTAGTTAATTGTTTTAGATGATAGCACGTGCTACAGTCGAGTGCAATTATTTAGCAGTTGGTGTCACTTGCTTGTTGCATTAGAGCGACGTTAACTAGTAAACTACGGCTTACATGTCATTTTTTTCTTTCTGTATATAAATCGAAACGCCGTATCAGACGAATGTCTGACATTGCTGAAAAATGTACCGACGTAGGATACAAAAAATATGGTCATTTTTGGGAGTTTGAGGTTATGTAATTCTGTACATGTAGGAATATTATTGACATAAATTTGAATACCGAACGGGTTTTAAACATGAAATATAACGAGGTGCAGTGCAGAAAACACATGGTTAACATGAAGATTAAAATTGTTTTTACATATGAATTTGAATATATTTTGTTCACACGTGTTTGATTCTTAACTGTGTTTTGAAAACGTCTGCTTAAATTACGATAAGAGTTATGCCCCTTATTTTCGGGTAAATATGTCCGACAAGAAAAATTTTGAAATCCCAACACTGGGATTTTCATGTAATTCATGCTGCACGTGCTGTTCACCTGAACAGTTAATTTTGAATACAGTTAATAAAGAGGCCTTAAGAGTCATTACATGAAAAAACATGGACACCTCCTTACTACTTCACAGCCACAAGGGCTGACCCCAAATTTTCACCATTTTTGAGATACAGCCTCTGGGTGATTTTTGGCCAACTGTCCTTTTCAGGGGAGCCATTCATTATTTAGAAGAGCCATTCACGTATACTGTGAGCATTAAAACTTCGAAAATAAAGATATATAATTAGAATAAACAAGCTAACAGTGAGGCTGATGTCCCCCGCTGAACTCCCAAAATAATAAGATGACACATATTAATTAAAGTTACATTATTCAAGATATAGATAAGAACTAGCCATTCTTGCTATACTAGTTCGTAAGTAGATGATGTAAAATGAATAATTTGAAAATTTCATTCAAATTACTCTATTGCAAGCGAAGATATAGGCATTTAAAGATTTCACCGACCTGTGCAATAATTTCAACCACGGTCCTGGTTGATCAAAGCTACGACTCGAAGCATCTATGCGCGCCATATTTGATTTATCGCTGAAACGTTTTAATCTGTTTAATATCGGAGCAATCTGATGCCATCCAAAGTTGATCAAGGCCTGGATCAGTTAATTAATGTCTAATTAATACTTTAGAAAACATTTCATGCCCAAATAAAGACCTGCACTAGGCAGATTTAGCTCTTGAATAATGCATGTTTAATCGAACATTTATTTTTTTCAAAATATTAGCTTTAGCTCATGTTTATTATTGAACTTAGTAAAGACATTAGCCTAATGATCATTAAGTTCAAAATTCTACCTCAATTAAAAGCAGAGTTATGTTCCAAAGTCTTGACCAATAAAATTGCTAATCGCTTCTTAGTCTAAGCAGAAAATTTGCACCATAGAACTTAGTCAACAAGGTATGATAAAATTAATCTATATTCATCACTTACATCACTTCATTACAACTAAAGTTATCGTGCCCCAAAGCATCAACCAATCAGATTGCTTATTGTTCTGCTTACCCTCAGCAGAAAATGTTTGATCATTGTTTGGTTGGTCATATTCAACCAAGAGGAAATTTCAAAACAATTGCTGAATGTTCGCTACATTTTTGCACCAAAATGACTATTTTTTTCATCGGTTAGAGGCGTCTAACCGTGGAAAAATTTACAGTTACTATTGGCTGACAGCATACTCGCACGGAATCAAACAATCTTATTTACATATTGCATGCTTTATAGTATAGGCCTAATGGCTGGATCGATACCCTCAACGACCAACATTTATTACCTTTTATTAGTGTGTACTGGGTTTGTCATTACATGGGATTTATTTGCTGTCTGGGGGCCTGTTTTTTGACAAATGTTAAATATGACGAGAGCGATTTTATCCTCCGAGGAGGGCGATAAAAAGTGTGATGTCTTTACAAAGTATTATTATTATGTCAACAATTATCTTCCGTAGTTTAATAACTGTAATTTATACGCATGCGTACTAACGATTAATATTTGCATGTTTCCTGCTATGAGCGTTCTTACTTGCAGCAACCATGCTGTAGAGATGCCATGCTTTCTATAATAAAGCTATTATGTATTATAAGTTTTATTGTCGTATCTAGCCCACGTAGCTACCAGGCCAATTCACAATATGGCGACGAGGATGCTGAGAAATCTTTCCAAAGACGATACAGAGGTATTTTCTTCGAATTTCATTCTGTAGGACTGCTACACTGTTTTTATGAACTTTCCCGCCACTGCAAGACGACAGACATTAACATGGCTTCACACGGATACCCTTACTTGCTGATTTTCTTTCTAAACCTGGGCGTCAACGAAGCAAGTGGGCAACATTTCGTAGTGAATTCGAGAATTATAGTATTGCTATTGGTGGCACGAATTATTGTCTGTTAGAAAACGAGCGATGTTAATTTCTGCTCTTGGAGACATAGACCGACAGATTTATGAAACCTTACATGACGAAAGCGGTAGCTTTGAAGGATGTATGAAAGCCTTAAAAAAAATGTTTCGAGATAGACTAAATATTCCTGTACAACGAAAGTTATTTATGGAGAAAACTCAAGAAAAAGAGGAAAACATCGACGATTTTGTGTCTGAATTAAGACGACTCTCAATAAACTGTGATTATCCAGGTAATTTATTGGATCAACTTATCCGGGATAATATTATTCATAAAACTAACAATTCTACAATCAGAGAAAAACTTCTTATGGAGGGTAATGATCTCAGTTTGGAGAATGCTATCATAATAGCGAGAAGAATTGAACTTGCTTCGAAAGATATGAAAACATTGACTGGTAATGATGGTCAAAATTATTCTTGCCCAGATCGTGAGACACAGTCCGTACAGAGAATACGAAACGACGGTTACACGAATCGACAAAATAGATTTAATGGTCGTGGAAGATCAAGTTTTCGACGTCAAGCACAGCAGAGTTATAGGCGAGATCAAGCACCGCAGAGTTATAGACGAGATCAACAACCGCAGAGTTATAGATCTGATCAACATAGACAGCAACCTGTTAATAATAATCAAGATCAATGTTTCCGATGCAGAAGTAACCGTCACCGAGCTCAATATCCACATTGTATTGCGCTGAAACAGCGATGTAATTATTGCCAGAAAGTAGGTCATTTCGCAAAGATGTACAACGCCAGGAACAAATATCGCATAAATCAGGTCGATACAAAAGATGGTATTGATATTGAAACCGAATTAACAGTTTTTTACAGTAGAACATTGTACGAAATCTCAAACATTGAATTGTGTTTTGACAATTGGTCATACTGAGTTAGAATTTCTTGTCGACACGGATCTCCGATATCCATTATTTCTAAGCATACGTATATGAACAACTTCAGTGATTGTCAACTATACATGGCTGATAAACTGCTGAAATCTTACAACAAAACTGAAATTAAAGTATGTGGTATAGTTTATTTACCTGTGAAATTTAAAAGGTAGAACTACTAAAGGAAGATTCTACGTAGAAACTTCTGGTGATGATTTTAATTGGACTTGATTTGATTGGTAACCTGAACATGACAATTTGTGTTAAAACTAAATTTCCTGAAGTGTTTACTGGTATTGGTCGAGCAACAAAATTCCAGCACCACTCAGTTCTCATCGATAACGCTTTCCCAGTCGCTCAAAAAGCCAGACCAGTTCCTTTCGCCCCTGAACAAGAAATGAAAGATGAAATTGACAATTTACTCAACAAGAAGATTATCATGAAAGTTGATCACTCAAATTGGGTTTCACCAGTTGTGATTTCACGGAGAAAGAATAACAAGATGAGACTTTGTGTGGATCTCCGTGCTGTTAATAAAAACATTTTTCCCAATAAATATCCACTGCCTAACATTGACACTTTAATGGGGTCAATTCATAAAGCTTGTTTTATAACGAAGCTAGATATGAATAACGCGTATCATCAATTACCTTTGAGTTCCACTACACAGGAACTTACAATGCTTACAACACCTTTTGGATTGTATCGATTTCAAACGGGACCTTTTGGGTTAACGGATCTTCCCGGAGGTTTCCAAAAAATGATGGACATGATTCTCTCAGGTTGTCGCGGAGTATTTAATCTGTTAGATGATATTCTGATCTTTGCTGACACGGAAGAAGTCCATGATCAAAGAATCAGAGAGGTGATATCACGTCTTCATAAAAATGGTCTAACTCTCAGTCCAAATAAGTGTTTCTTCAAAGTTCAAGAAGTGAACTGGCTAGGATTTAGTATTTCATCTAAAGGAGTTCTCATGCTTACAGAAAACATTGACGCTGTTCGAGATATTCTATCTCCAACCAATGTCAAAGAAATCCAGAGTGTCCTAGGATTCTTTATTCATTATTCCCATTTCATTCCCAATATCGCTGGTGTGACCGAGACAATTCGTAAACTAGTTTGTGCTAATCAATCATGGGAATGGACTCAAATTCAAGACAAGGCTTTGAATACTTTGAAAACTAGTTTAACCCCCAGTTCTAGCATTCTATCGAACAGATTTGACAACTTATGTAACATGCGGTGCCAGTGATTATGCCTTGGGTGCTGAACTTTCTCAAATTCAAGATACTTACTGACTGTGAACGTAAATATAGCATTGGTGAAAAAGAAGCATTGGCATGTACCTGGGCTGTTAAAAAATGGGACAGATACCTGAGAGGTAAACATTTTAAATTAGTAACTGATCACATCTCTTTAGTAACACTTCTACAATCGACTAAAGATACGTCCGGACACAAACCAGTCAGAATTGCTATTAGGCCGCATCACTTCTAGAGTATGATTTCCAGGTGATATACAAGAAAGGATCAACCAACGTTATAGCTGATGGGCTATCACATTTACGTAAACAGAGTACTAGTGAATCGCAAAACAACAGTGAATTGGTATGTGACATTTCGATAGATGAATCATATTTGTGTGAATCTCTTACTGTGAATTCTGTGAGAATAACTTATAATGTTCTTTCTGAGGAATTTGTGAGTACTAATTCATGGCCATACAAAAAATATGTTGGTGATGATGTGTTACCATATTTCCATATTCGCGAAGAACTATTTGTGTTTGGAGACAATTGTTTAGGTCGTGGAAACCAAACAGTAATTCCAAAATCGTTAATAAAAGATGTCTTAAACTTAGCCCATGAAGGTCATTGTGGGATTGTAAAAACAAAACAAAACCTTAGAACGGTTGCATATTGGCCAGGGATAGACAAGGACACTGAACATTTTGTAAACAACTGTGACAGTTGTGCCAATAGTGACAAATCTGCAAAACATTCTACTGCTCCTTTAACTCCACATAAAATTTCTAAATATCCATGGAGTGATATTGCTATTGACATTCAAGGACCATTTGAATCTGCACCTCAAGGGTCTAAATTTCTGATTAATGTTATTGACTGTTATAGTAAATGGCCAGAATGTTGTATGACTGATAATATTACTTCTCAGTCTGTTATTAATTTTCCTGAAATTATTTTCAGTACTTGGGGAATTGTTGAATCAATAACCAGTGATAATGGCCCTCAGTTTATAAGTAAGGAGTTTACTGAGTTTTAAGATAGTCTAGGCATAGAGCATATTCGCACTCCTAATTACCACCCTGAGTCGAACGGAGCGATAGAACGTATGAACTCAACGGTTAAATCTCTTTTGCAAGCAAATCTTAAGTCTAAATCTACTTGGTTTAAGTCCTTGCGTACTGTTCTGAGAACAATTCGCTGTACAAAACATGCAACGACAAATCAAACACCCTTTTTTCTTATGACAGGGAGAGAAATGAGGACAAAACTTAGTATGTTAAAACCATTCAGTAATCTTCATTGTTCTTATAATGTTTATAATGATTATGTGTCAAAGAAACAAAATATGATGAAAGATAGATATGATAACAAACATAGAGTTGTAAGTCATAAATTTCAAGTTAATGATTTTGTGAGAATTAAGTTGAAAAATATTCAACATGGTCATAAAATGAGTTCTCATTATTCAGATCCTAAAAAGTTATTAATATTCAAGGTAATGTTTTAACTTTGGATGATGGCAAAAAATGGCATTCCAATGACTTAGTTTTGTATAGAGTCGAAGAGGTGAATAGTAATAATTTACAAGACAACCCTACGATTTGCATTCCTGATTCACATCCTACAAATGAGTGTTTAAGGTTTTTTAAACGAAGTAGAACTAAACCTATGTATCTTCAAGATTATACACAGTAAAATAGTGTATTAATTATACTTTCTATTATGTATTCATTATTTAAGATGTTATGATTTAAAAACAACAAAAAAACACTATAGTACAGTGTTGTAGATGTACATTCATAAAGGTCGAATGATTTATTCATTCGTTCAAACATTCAAACTAGTTGAGATAATTCATGTATTTCTTTGCAAGAAACTAATAGTCAAACTTTCATTGTAAATCCTTCAGTGTTATTATTTGAAGTACATTAACAAGTGTTTAACTTCCTAAGTATTGAGTTGTATAACTGTTAGAAACTGTTCTCCAATATTCTAAAACGTAATTACTATTTTAATTATATTTATGTGGCAAGCTAGTTGCTGTAATGTTAAGTTTCTCTTTTATTCAAAAGAAGGGAAAATATGTGATGTCTTTACAAAGTACTATTATTATGTCAACAATTATCTTCTGTAGTTTATTAACTGCAATTTATACGCATGCGTACTAACAATTAATATGTGCATGTTTCCGGCTATGAGCGTTCTTACTTGCCCGACCATGCTGTAGAGATGCCATGCTTTCTATAATAAAGCTATTATGTATTATAAGTTTTATCGTCGTATCTAGCCCACGTCGCTACCAGGCCAAGTCACAATAAAAAGCTCTTCTATTTTGACGTTTGCGCAAGCCGAGGAGAGCGAGAGCGATAGCTGGTGTCAATCGTAAAGCACTGATTTATGTATATATACGGGATATGACAAGTTTTATTAATGTTTTCCAAATAAATCCCCTTAGACAGGAAGGAGCATACAATCTTTAGCAACTTCTCATACATGTGATACCTCCCAGAATTTGCGGGAGTCTCCCGGTTTCACCCCTGATCTCCCAAGCTCCTAATCGGGAGACAGATACTCCCGCTTTTTTCAATTCTTGTAATTTCATTTTTTGTGAGTCAAAATAGTAATCAAATAGGCCCTATATCGAAATAAAAGAATACTTTTCTTTGTTAACAACAAACCGATCTATCTCTCGTGTTGAATGTTGTTACTATAATTAGTAACACGACCTGATACATTTCCGATGTTTTCGTATTTAGAACAATACTATTTTAATAACGAGATAAAGTAGCCTATTTTCCGATTTCATTTCCATTCGTGTGTACATTACATACTTTAAATTAGGCATGAATATTAGAGAATTTATTAATTCAGAACATAGAACCACGTGTCCAAGTTACGCAATTTTTAATTGTTGAAAAATACTTGGTGTTAAGCGTCCAGATGTGCGTGGGCTGGGTGGCAACTTCCCTTCGACTTAGAATGTCCAAATTCCTATCATCAAAAGCGCGCGAATATGAGTCACGTGATGTAAATATCGTGGGCTCTCTAGAGTCTCGAGGCGTAAAAATAATGGAATTATGTCTTTCCAGGCAAGTCCTTTACTCATGTAACATAATGCTTACTTCATAAATGAACATTGTGTGCATTTCGACGTAATTAACCGCGAATATGGGTCTGAGGAACTTGTATTGTAATTTCATTTTTACTTCTCGTTTTGAAATGCCGTAATCACGATCTCATGCCAAACTACGTTAATAATTTTCTAGAAAATTATCCATTGTATACCATTTTCAAGTGCTCGGCGGGCACACTCACCATGCTCCGATTTTGTTGATTTTAATAGCATCGAAACGACAATAAAACGAACTTTTGATCGGTCGTGAGTACAATATTGACAAATCGCCTCAAAAAAAGATTTCGTGAAATGAATTGTCCAACTTACTAAAAATGCCGGATATTTTGAAATGCCAACAAAGCATGAAAAAATAATATTAATAATAAAAAATTTCAGCGTAACGTCAAAACACGGGAAATTTACGTTTATGAAATTGATAAAATGAACTCATACACACAAATTATATCAAACAAAAAAAAAGGATATCTGCTTCCAAAATATTAAAAATTATTACACAAAATTAAAAAGCCAGTGTATGACGTTAAGTTTTAAAGAGGTAACAAATAATATTTGAAAATAAATATAAAGACATGAGTATGACAAGTGCTTTATTGTGTGTTTTCATGTGTTTTATTAAGTTTGTGTAATTATAACAATCAAATGATATACAAATATATAAACAATGTAAATTAATTTGCCTTTTATTCATGGTGGGTGGGTAATTGTAACGCGCGATTAAGTCTCCCTCTTTTGACCTTAATCTCCTGACATTTTTACAAAAATCTCCTGACATTTTACTTGTGGCCAATCACATGTATGACTTCTTATGGTATTGAACTTTGAACTTACACTGTATCCAGTCTTGATGACGACCGTGCAAAATAAGTTTGTTTTCGATACTATCGATTATCGACCGACATTTCATTGCCGATTATCGATAGTAAAAATCACTATCGATACCCAGCCCTAATGACCAAACACTGTGTATAAATTTAAAGTCAATCAGATGTAAACTTTAGCTTCTATAGCGTCCCCAAGATTATTAGAAGTGGCCAAGGGCAATAACTCTATGTGAATATTTTAAAGTCAATTGGATATTAACTTTAGCCACTAGAGCGCCCACAAGATTTTTTGAAGTGATCAAGGGCCATAACTCTAGCAGTATTTATCGGAAATTACTGAAAATCAATAGGCTTCATCGTCTCATGACTTTAAACAGTGTGTAAAAATCAGGGATGTGATTTGGTGATTGTGAAATTATCTGAAAATAGCCGGGGGTTTGGGAGCGGCAGTCCCCCAGCTATGTCCAGGGCAGGGCTCCAGGGTTTTAGTGTTTTTAAAGCTCAGTAAATGGTCTCAGATGACAAGAATATGACAAGAAAACAGCATCAATTTTCAAAGTCTATTCAATCAAAAAAAGTCCATACAGTCTCTGACTCAAGATCTTTCACAAGACTTAAATGACTGCCACAACTGCACTTGGATAAGACAAGAACAATAGAACAAAGAAACAATATTACATATAAATTAATACACTGATTATGTTTTTTGATAAGCTAGTCACATGCTCATAATTTTACTTTTATAAGTGAATCACTTTTAGGGGTTTCAGGTCAAAGTTTCAAATCAGAAAAAAAAAAATTATTACATATTTTTATCAAAATATTCTAATTAGATCCAGAGTTATGGAATTTTAAAATCTGAGATCGACGTCAATAATACTAATCAAAATGCTCTATACCAGTCAATGCTTGGCATGGCACCAAAATAAGTGCTTTTCAGTCATATTTGAGTGACGTCAGAAGCGGAATTTCACCTTCAGAATCTCTAGTACTAATTTTAAAACTGAAATCCGATTGTTATTGTCAGCTAAGATCTATTTAAATCGTAATAATTTATATGATAATATGTTAAATATTTATAATCTCGATGAAACCTCAAGAAAGTTTTTTCATATTTAGTCGAAATATAGCAATTTCCAGTCATCAAAACAGATAAATCCCATTTTCTACGACTGTAATTGTCCTATCTCGAGGTTTCAGTGAGCCAGCACCCTACCCACTTAGCCACGTGATCCCCCAAAATGTCAGAGGAAGAAATTGTTGCGGTAGATAATGATATAGCAATATTTGTTCTTTCATTGGTTGATATTAGAAGCCAATAAACCTGAGAAATCATAAAAAGTTTGTTTTACACAAGCAAACAGGGGTTACCTGCCAACGAATAAATTGGCACCATGATGACAGGGAGCCAAGTCACATAAATTGCATACTCCCGCAGTGTTCGGTTTGATTAGAGCTAATCCCACTACTCACTTCTGGAAAGAGGTGAAATTATGATTTTTCAACAGTCCTATTAACTACAAATTGCTAACTGCTTTACAAAGGCATAACCCTTAAAACAGGGCGCCAAATTGGACCAAATATTGCAGTAAAACTCATTGCGTGACAAACGAGGCTATCAACATTTTCATAAAGTAAATAATACTGTATAGAGACGAACAATTCTTTTACCGTTTTTAATACCTTAAATCACTGTCCAAAGTTTTAGGGAAGACCCTTAGATTAAACGAAGGACTGTCATGTGACAATGAGACTATCAACATTTTCATAAAGTAAACAATACTGTATTGAGACGAACAATACTTTTACCGTTTTTAATACCTTAAACTGTCCAAAGTTTTAGGGAAGACCTCAGATTAAATGAAGGACTGTCATGTTGCTGTACTCAAGAAGTGATAGATTTTATTGAACAGGAAGAGTAGACACACTCCCTCAAAAGTTCAAGTATCAAAAGCCAATCCCGCAATGGAATGAATGAATGAATGAAATGGGGTTTAACGTCCTACGCTTAAGCACCGTACCTGGGCTAATTGAAGACGGGCATACGCCACAGTGTGCAATGAGGGAAATTTTGCCCGGGCAGCGGCGCTACGGCCTACTCTTATATCGAATTCCAACTGCCAAGGGATCTTTTACGTGCACTCCAATTTGTACACGGGACCTCGGTTTTTCGTCCCATCCGAACGACTAGGCAGCTGTCCTTGTCAGGCCCTCCTTCTGCATCACTGACAAGGGGAAATCACGCCGGAAAATCGAGATGAACTTTCTCGGCCAATGCAGGAATCGAACACTCAACCTCCAGGCTAGCGGACCAGCGCCTTATCCACTTAGCCACCGTGATCCCCATCCCGCAATGGACAGAGCGGGATTTATCAGGCCATTGCTTCAGAAATATGTGTAAAGTGCGGCAACTCATTTTATGTGTCCAATTGTCATGAATTCTGCCGCAGGCTAATAAAATAATAATCAATATCCTATTCATCAAAATATATTCAAATTTCAAATGGATAGACATTCTGTTTTTATTTTAGTCTTACATCTAAACTTTTCTAGATTACCGGCATGGAAGTGATTGGCGCCTACCTAAATAAAAGGTGGATTGTGAACAGTGTGTGAAGTAGTCAACAGTTAATAATTAATATTTTTATGTTAGTTTATTATTCCGTAAACCCCGACTTACCATGACAAAAACAACTACTTTCTGTTCCAGGTAATACTAAAACTTCGCGACATACCTGGAATGGTGACCCCATTGCTTTCTGTCTTGTGAGAACTAATAGTAAATGCAGGAGGACTGCACTGCACGCAAAACAAAGAAAACAAACAAAAAAAATCTAAAAGATAAACCTGCGGACAAGACAGAAAATAGACATTGCAAGAACTAAACAATTATGAAATCAAGTGAATGGATCCGGGGGCCAGCCGTAAGTGTCCACTGCGCTGTACAGTCCCGGGCCTGTCTTGGTACAGGCTTCACTAAAATGATTTACATAAAAGACGTAACAAAATAAAATATGCGACCGATCTTGTAAGTGGTCTAGGTCAACACTAGGGAACTGGAATCCTTTAACTTGGACATTTTGCCTTTTAAATTCGATGAACACCCTTTAAAAAAATCAAAAATCGTTTAATTACTACTATGGCTTAATTTAATGGTACGCCGTTTAATTTCTCCGAGAGGGGTTTAGAAATGGACGACCCGTTTAATTATCTAAAGCCTTTAATTACTAGCCCAGCCCTTTAATTACCAGAAAACCGTGTATAAATAAACACCACTTAATTTAGCGACAATGCTTAATTATTAGACGAAACGTTTAATTTCCCGCGAGTCGTTTTCCGATCGGTTAATTGTGATTACGATTATTTACGTATGAAGAACGAATAAATAATGTAAATTAAAAAATAAATGCACGCCCACCTTACCGTGTTCGTAGTATTAATATCCATTATTCATTAAAAAATAATGATCCATCATTGACAATACATCAAAAATCGGTAAATTCCGTACAATGTTATTATACTATTCCAATGTTATTATTATACCATTGGAAATCGGCACATATCGATAATGTAATTTCTATAAGTCACAAATGAATGAATGGTCGTATTATTATCCATTTTGAAAAAATAATGATTCCACCATTGACATGTATACATCAATACGGCACATTTGAAATCGGTACGGCACGTTCCATCCCACATATCGATAATGTATTTTCTTTAAATCACAAATGAACGAATTGTCGTAGTATTATTATCCATTATGCATTTAAAATAATGATTCCACCATAGACAAATACATCAAAAATCTATAAATCCTGTTGACTGTCATTATACCTGTATAACACATGTGACTCGATCGCTATGCATGTGTCTCGCAGTGCCATAATCTCGCGAGACCATTCAGCCGCGCCAAAAGAGTCGTTCATTTCCAGACATGTCAATCGGAATGGCTTCAAACGATATCAAAAGGAATTAGGATTCAATTCAATGAGCACTGCCTTGATATTACGTTATCACTTTGATAAATCAACATTTACTCTCTTAATATGTGATTGTGTGTTGATGAGGCCAAACCCATCTGGAAAAAAGTGTATAAATAAAACAGAACAGATTCTTAGCTTTAATTTTTTCTTTTTACTTTATCTTTACTTTACTTTAATTTACTTTATTTATTACCTGAATTTATTTAACTACAACTTTATTATACTCTCTTTATTTATTTAATTTTATATTAGTTTAATTTACTACTAACATCGACTAAACTGGCGGGATAGTGGAGTAAGAGGGAGTCATGATCAGATGGGCTCGGCATCTAAACACTATTCTGCCAAAACAAATACCAGTGGGATAGTGGAGTAAGGGGAGGCCACGAGAAGACAGGCCTGGGGCCTGTTTCACGAAATTTTAATTTAAGATAAAATCCAAATTTTAGTACATACTTAAATCTGATTGGCTAAGCGCTAAAATCAATCTAATACTAACCAATCGAATTACTAAAATCGGATTTTATCTTAGTTAAAATTTCGTGAAACAGGCCCCTGGTACCTAATAGTCGAGGAGGCTGACTCCATATGGCCTGCTTAGCGGGAAAAAATTCCCACTAAAATGATTTTTGATTTTTCTGAAACTATCGGATAGGTAGTCTTCCAGAAAAATTCCCCCCGTTAATCGGCCTTGGGGAAAAAAATATACAGCCATTTTTAGGTTTGGTATGTATACTCGCCTTCATAAACAATGTATACATTGTCAACATTATAAATGCAACATTATTTAACAGATGGACACAATGTGATTTATGATAAAGTTGACACACAGAAGTATAATCTAGTTCCGTTAAGTAAGCTATATGCTATGCATATTACTTATAATTGCATGCTATATATATTCAAATTCAGCTATTTAAATAAAGGGAGGTAATAATACTCCACAATATTTGGACAATGTATTATGGTACATTTCCAACAAAAGAAATTATACAATAGGGATATAAACTCACTAATAGTATGCTAAATAACAAAACGTGCTTTATTAAGTTATAAAATTTAACATAATATATGGCAGATAGCAATATTATTATTAACTTAGAAAGAATCTGTCAACATGCTATTCATACAGTGATCAAATATCAAGTCCCTCACTATATATAACTACAGTGAGCTATATCCAAAATTATAGCTGTTATTAGTCTCGAGTCTCGACTATTTAGGCGTCTACAGACTATAAATAAAAAAAATACTAACAAAATGAAACTAGCTTTGCCACATTACCAACGCCCCCGTTTAAATGCTGCTGATTATAGAATATCTGAGAAAAACTTGGCTTCACTGGTACAGGTAATAGTATTTGCTTCAACTGTGTCACTCATACCTTTCAAACGATCAGTATGGATGTTTAGAGTTACTGTAACATCTGTCATCTTTTCTAGAACTCGGTACGGACCTTTCCAGCGAAACTTAATTTTTCTAGGAATAGTGGTTCTTGCTACAGGTGTAAACATGAACACCCAATCACCCTTGTTAAACTTATATTAGTAGAATTTAAATCATCGATGTGTCTTTGGTCTGTTGCTTGTTTCTTCTGTTTATCAAATTTGTAACCTACCTGAAATTTTGTCCTGCGATTTGCTTCATAAGTAGGTAGCTTATCCTGTGTCTCTGATGAGCTATGGCGTGCTCCTTTATTTGTACCTTTCCTCTTTGCTTTATTTCGCTTACACCTTCCAATGTTTCTGACAAAAGCACTATCCGTGTTGGATTTTCGTTCTAGCTGTGGTTCGTTCCGTTTGTCTTTCCTTTTAGGTGGACATTTAACAGAAAGCTGACGACCCATTCTCTTGCTTTTCTGACAGTTACTGGGTGGTTTAGGTTTTCCTTTGGCATCCAGTCGTTTCAGTAATTCATTTACTGTTTTGGTCTGTTTCAATACATGATCCTTTGAATCCTGTAGATCATCAGATTTAGGTATCTCCCGAACTGATCTGGCACACTTTTAGCTGTTTCTCTTGATGTCCATGGCGCATTGATATGACTCGAATTCAATGGCTACTTGAACAGCATCTTCTAAACCCTCTGGCCTTGTTTGTTGAACTTCCCATACCAGAGTATTGTAGAGAATTGAGAAATGCGTCCCTTGCGAGAATATCCTGTAGATCTGGTTCAGCAGTAGGGTATGCGAGGATAACGAGTCGTTTTATTGACTGGCCTAAATCTGTTAACTTTTCATTAATCCTTCTACGCCTATTCTTTAGTTCACATATATACATCTCTGTCTGATTCCTAGGTTAAAATCTTCTTTCCAAAGCTTTCTTCACACTAGTATAGTTGTATCGGAAGAGAACTCAGTACTTGCTGAACTGGACTCATCAAACCTCCAGCTAAATGTAACCCTCTCTCGACTCTAGTCCAGCCATTAATGATATAACAAGTTTCAAAATAAGCTTTATAATCCATTAATGGTGTGCGTCCATCATATTTTTTCCGCCGGCAATACATTGGTTTTCTGGAAGTCTGTCTTTGCTGTTGTAGCTGTAATGGAGCTCTGGACTGTTGAAATCTGTGCGAGGTATAGATTGATTTGGAGGAATAAATTGGATTCGAGTATTTTTTGTATTTTTATTTTGTAATTTGGCCTATGTAATCTTCCAGTGGTATTAGGTTCATATTAGTGTCTTGGCTATTCAATAACTAGATTCCACTCTACTAGTTTTGGGCCAAATTAAGGCAAATATGTGCTATTGGGCCATCTTATCTACAGAATACCATTCGAATTGGACTCAGCACCCCTAAAAACCTATAATTTGACACCCACATGTACTACAAAATAATAATGAAAAAAATCACAAAAAGGTTTTGGGCCAAATTAAGGCAAACATGCGCTATTGGGCCATCTTGTCTACAGAATACCCTTCTAATCGGACTCAGCACCCCTAAAAACCTATATTTTGACACCCACGTGTAATACAAAATAATTATGAAAAAAATCACAAAAATCGGATACCAAACCTGAAAATATGGTTACCATGGTAACCGTACGACAAAATTAACGCCATTTCCGCATTCACCGACCCAAAAAACCTATATATCGACACCATACAAAGTACCATTGACCAATCAGGGGCTCAAAAACTGAAATTTTTACAAAAGTTCGGATACCAAACCTAAAAATGGCTATAATTTTTTTCCCCCAAGACCGATTAATGGGGGGAATTTTTCTGGAAGACTACCCATCCTATAGTTTCAGAAAAATCAGGAATCATTTTAGTGGGAATTTTTTCCCACAAAATATGCCATTCTCTCCGACTATAAACACAAATCCCACTAAGATGACATCTACCAATCCAGAAACAGAAGAGATCATCTTCCAAACGATGTGTTTTTATTAAATAAAGGGAAGAACTTCCCACTAAAACCTAATCCATGGCCTAAGGCCAAAATGGAAAGATTGCAAAATCATATTCTAAAAATCAGGAATCCGCTTCGGCTCTCCTATGTCTTGTCTGTGATATCACTTAAGTGGAAAAAGACGTTAAACACAAAACGAAGAAGAAGATTCTTAGCTGTGATAATTTCATAAAAAAACCAATTGTATTTATTCACAGGATACCGAAACAAGCCAAAGGCTTATATAAATCGGCTTCCAAAAAGCAAGATACATAAATGATATAAACACATATTGAAATTATCAATATACATTTGTATGGAATATGAAAGTACATAAACAGTAAGATTACGGGAATAATATAATCAAGTTTAAACTAGCACCAGGACCACTAGGCAACTATAATTTTTGTAAGAAGGTAAGATAAAAAAAAGGACGGAACCTATGATGAATTCTAAAGTTATTGGGTGTTTTTTTTTTTTTGTTGTTGTTGATAACCTGGATAGTACAGTGTATTTTAAATGATCTTGGGTTCTTTTTAGAGAATAACTATTTCAACCCTTCCATGAGTATCGTCAGGCGGTTGCAATAATAAAAATTATAAAATAATAAAAATATTACAGATGTCCCGCTATAGTTTTTCATGGAATTCAAATTATTTTATAGTTTTTTTTATGAAATTCAAATTATTTTTAGTTTTTTTTATGAAATTCAAATTATTTTATAGTTTTTTTTATGAAATTCAAATTTTCTTCCTATAAGTTAGTGCAAAAATGCGCTACCCGACGACATAACAGTTGGTCTGTAAAGAAATTCTAATTAACAGCCAAACATTCTACGCACGAGGTAACGGGATACTTGACTTGGCGGTTAATTTTAATTCCTTTACAAACCAATATTTTATTAAAACATACACATATTTCAAAATGTTTCATATGCAAATATAAAGATAACAAAATAATTAGTCTGTAAAGGAAATGAAATGAAATGAAATGGGGTTTAACGTCCTACGCTTAAGCACCTAACCTGGGCCAATTGAAGACGGGCATACGCCATACAGTGTGCTATGAGGGAAATTTTGCCCGGACAGCGGCGGTACGGCCTACTCTTATATCGAATTCCAACTGCCAAGGGATCTTTTACGTGCACTCCAATTTGTTTACGGGACCTCGGTTTTTCGTCCCATCCGAACGACTAGGCAGCTGTCCTTGTCAGGCCCTCCTTCTGCATCACTGACAAGGGGAAATCATGCCGGAAAATCGAGATGAACTTTCTCGGCCAATGCAGGGATCGAACACTCGACCTCCAGGCTAGCGAACCAGCGCCTTATCCACTTAGCCACCGTGATCCCCAGTCTGTAAAGGAATTCTAATTAACTGCCAAACATTCTACGCACACGGGCGCTACCTGACGAGGTAACGAGATAGGCTTTTTGGCCGTTAGGCGTTAGGTTAATTTTAATTCCTTTACAAACCAATATTTTCATTCACCGGATACCGAAACAAACCAAAGGCTTATATAAATCGGCTTCCCATTCACAATAATTACAGAAATGGTCTGTGTATACACGGTATTATTGTTATTTTGAATATACGGTTGAGTCATAAATGTCCGTTATTACAGTATAGATTAATTCTTTGATTGACCGAATGCTATTGTTTTATTAATCCCCACCTGTGATCACATGTCTGGGTGCCATATGAATAGATGTATTTGAATATACATGTCCGTTATTTTTTGTTGGGGGGGGGGGGGGGTGCACGTCGTTTTTTCTTCTTACGTTCTTTATAATATGTATAAAACATGATTGTGTCCCGATGTCGATTTCTTCTTACGTTCTTTATAATATGTATCAAGCATTATTGTTTCCCAATGTTTATTTCTTTTTAATGTGCATGCTGCAATTATTTCTTTAAAGCCGTTCTTTACAATAAACCAGTAATTATATTTCTGTATAGGTGATTGCTTTCCAATTCTATATCTATGAAGTGTTGTGTATTTTTCGTTTTCATGTTATTTTAGTTTTCATGTTATTTTTGTTTTTTAACCCTTCCTGAGCTAACCACTTCTATCCATAGAGGGCTATGCAAATATTGAGTAAAAATCAAGCTTTAGACCCTGTTGTGAAAAACCATGCGAACCTTGAATATTAATGTGACCACAACTGTAAAATTGCAGATGTTTATCCATTATATATCACTTATGATTTTTGCAAATTTTTAGTTTAGATTTTATGGTTACCATGGTTACCAATGGGTTTCAAAATGGCTGCCATTTTATTGTCATAAATGAAATATTGGATATATTCATGCCATTAAAATTTTCAAGATGTGCAGGAATAAAGCTATATTGATTTTTAGCATGATATATATGTCTTTTGTAAGAATAGTATAGGTTTTGGGGGGAAAGTCACTAAATTGTGATAATAATGTATTTTTTCTAAAAATAATAAAACGAAAACGAGCAGTATTGACATTTTTGAGGTAGATACCACAAATATAAAAAATCATCAAAAAACGAGTTTTTAATAACATTAAAATAAACATAAAATAAATATTTCGAAAATAACAATAATATATACCAAAATATTCACATTAAGATTGCCATGGTAACCAATTTAACCAAATCACATACGTCTATATGGCAGCGATCCACGTGTTGTTGTGAGTGCGTGCGCGACTGTATAAAAGCAGACGAAAAATTTTCGACGGTCTTCCTTTTTTGTATCTTTATTTTGTGACAAACATCCGAATTTCCATCAAAAGAACAGCCCCCAATTATAGTATTATCACTACCCGAATCAAAAATAGACGTGACGTCATCGGTATCGGAATTCACGGCTAAATTCAGCCGAAGTCTTTTTGGTGTGAAGGACGCCATTCCTCGGTTATTCTGACTATTGATGGTTGTTCCGTCAATAGAGGAACCCCCCTCGTAATAAAAACTCATGTTATACACCATCTAAGATTAAAACCATGCTTTTACAGGGGAGTAAACCAGGTTAAATAAACTTCCCGACTATAGTCGGGTCCCGCTCTGACAGACTATAAAATTATCCCGACTATTGTCGGGATTAGCTCAGGAAGGGTTAATGTTTATTAGTGTACATGTATATCATACATACAATTGTTTTTTTTTATTAAATTATCACAGCTAAGAATCTGTTCTGTTTTATTTATAAACTTTTTTCCGGATGGGTTTGGCTTGGCCTCATCAACACACAATCACATATTAAGAGAGTAAATGTTGATTTATCAAAGTGATTACGTAATATCAAGGCAGTGCTCATTGAATTGAATCCTAATTCCTTTTGATATCGTTTGAAGCCATTCCGATTGACATGTCTGGAAATGAACGACAGCTTGTCTATAGAGCAGCTTTTTTGGCGCAGCTGAAAGGTCTCGCGAGATTATGGCACTGCGAGACACATGCATAGCGATCGAGTCACACTTGTTATACCAGTATAATGACAGTCAACGGGATTTATAGATTTTTGATGTATTTGTCAATGGTGGAATCATTATTTTAAATGCATAATGGATAATAATACTACGACAATTCGTTCATTTGTGATTTAAAGAAAATACATTACCGATATGTGGGATGGAATGTGCCGTACCGATTTCAAATGTGCCGTATTGATGTATACATGTCAATGGTGGAATCATTATTTTTTAAAGATAGTAAGCTGGCACTGCCAGGCAGGATACGCCCACATTTTCGAGACATGGATAGAGAACAAGCAAAACCGAAAGTGATATTTCCTACAATCAAAGGCTATAATTCATTAAAGTACAATTTGATATGCACAAATATCGAAAAGAATCAAGATCTTTAGGTTATAAACATGCATTTCAACTTTCAACAAAATCAAATTAAAATTGTGACCTATACTGGGTCCACAACCTTGATATACCATATTTTAACACTATTAGCGTACAAACGGCGGCCATTTTGTCTGGCAATTATGGTCCGATTTCTTTGAAAATCAAACTCATCCTTCCGTATGGTGTAACGGTGATAGAGTCAAGCATTTTTTTAAATCGGATAATAATCGTGACCTCCAGAGGGACCATAGGCAATTTTTCGGACAATCAGGGGCTATAATTCAGGAAGTTATGATCTGATATGTGCAAATAACGAAACGAACCAAGATCTTTGGGTTATAACCATGCATTTCAAGTTTCATCAAAATTGAATCAAAATTGTGACCTATACTGGGTCCACAACCTTGATATACCATTTTATAACAGTATTCGCGCACACGCGGCGGCCATTTTGTATGGCAATTTTGTTCCGAATTTTACCGAAATTCGAACTCAACCCTCCTTAGGGTGTACTGTGATATAATCAAACGATTTTTTAAATCGGATAATAATTGTGACTTCCAGAGGGACCACAAGCTAAACAAAGACGATTTTGCGTATAATCAGGGGCCATAATTCAGGAAGTTACAATCCGATATGGGCAAATATCGAAAGGAACCAAGATCTTTGGGTTATAACCATGCATTTCAAGTTTCATCAAAATCAAAAATTAAAATTGTGACCTCTACTGGGTCCACAACCTTGATATACCATTTTTTAAACAGAATTCGGGTACGAATGGCGGCCATTTTGTATGGCAATTTTGGTCCAATTTTCCCAAAATTCGAACTCTACCTTCCTTAGGGCGTAACGGTGATATAATCAAACGATTTTTTTAATCGGATAATAATTGTGACCTCCAGGGGGACCACAAGCTAAACAAAGGCGATTTTGCGTATAATCAGGGGCCATAATTCATAAAGTTACGATCCGATATGTGCAAATATCGAAAGGAACCAAGATCTTTGGGTTATAACCATTCATTTCAAGTTTCATCTTAAATCGAATTAAAATTGTGATCTCTACAGGGTCCACAACCTTGATATACCATTTTTTAACAGTATTCGCGTACAAACGGCGGCCATTTTGTATGGTAATTTTGGTCCGATTTTTCCGAAATTTGAACTCAACCTTCCTTAGGGTGTAACGGTGCACCCATGTGGTGAGATCGCCGTAGGGTCCATGAAATGTCGGTGAGACGAGGTCAATTTCCTGTCATACTACGTCCCAAATGATGTAAAAAAACAGGAAAATTAAAATCATCTATAGACGCCATTTTGAATAATTAGCGATTTCCGTTTTTGAAACCAAAACTTTCGTAAAACGACCGAAATTGACAAGTCGAACGTATCATTTGTCAAATGAACGTTTATAAGTCAATCAAGAATACGAAGTACAAGTAAACAAAGTATTAGGTAGTGTAGTAGTGAAGCAAGATATAGATTAACATTGTCTGGACGAGTAAGCAGCAACGCAAACTAAAAGTTTCTTGCCGTATTCTGAAATTAAGCATGGACAGACTCTGAAACCTGTTGTAAAAAGTAGCTCAAGCCTTTTCCACATCCCTATCTGTCTATAAAAGCCTCTACGTGGTCAAAAATTATGTGTGCTTTGCTTGTCACTGGTACCTTTAAATATTTATAGGCACTTTCAAATTCTCGGATCAATTGATTGTACTCAGGAAGCAACTTCATGGAGAAACATTTATGTCTAACGTCTTCAAATATCTTGAATGTTTGAACTATTTTGTTTATGCTTTCGCAAGTACCACCCGATTCGAGTAGTCTATCTAAAATGTTAACGTTTTAAAGGAGTTACTTGCATTGTTCTCCATTAAACTCACCCCCGTGTTGAGGAGGTCGTTTGATAGACAACTTTTCTGACCAATCGATGACTCATACGTTGTAGGTCGCATCCGTCTATGCCGCGGAAAGTTGCGTCAAGGTGATCATATAATCAGTTTACAATTCCCAACACCAGGTGAAGTTCCATCACTGGAATAACATGAAGAACAACCGTGTCATTGGGTAGATTCTTGGTGTCGGCTTCAGAGAGTTTCGTCTTCCTGTTGTGATTTACCAAGTCAGCTTGATACATCGCTGCATTGTCCTGGGTGGCAACCAAGGTCCGCATCTCGATGACTTTGTCGGGATCAGTGAAAGAGGATTTCGGAACTTCACACCATGGCATGGAAATTTGGACGAATGTGTTGGGAATTGTAAACAGATTATATAATCATCTTGACGCAACTTTCCGCGGCACCGAGGGATGCGACCTACGAGCCATCGATTGGTCAGATAAGTATCAAACGACATCCTCAACACGGGGGTGAGTTTAATGGAGAACAATGCAAGTAACTCCTTTAAAACCTTCACATTTTGGAGAGACTACTCTAATCAGGTGGTACTTGTGAAAGCATAAACAAAATAGTTTAATCATTCAATATGTTTGAAGACATTAGACAGAAATGTTTCTCCATGAAGATGCTTCCTGAGTACGATCAATCGATCCGAGATTTTGAAAGTGCCTATAAAGATTTAAAGATGCCAGTGACAAGCAAAGCACACACAATTTTTGACCACGTGGAGGCTTTTATAGACGGATAGGGACGTGAAAAAGGCTTGAGCTACTCTTCACAACAGGTTTCAGAGTCTGTCCATGCTTGATTTAAGAATACGGCACGAAACTTTTAGTTTGCGTTGTTGCTTACTCGTCCAGACAATGTTAATCTATATCTTGCTTCACTACTACACTACCTAATACTTTGTTTACTTGTACTTCGTATTCTTGATTGACTAATAAACGTTCATTTGACAAATGATACGTTCGACTTGTCAATTTCGGTTGTTTTACGAAAGTTTTGGTTTCAAAAATGGAAATCGCTAATTATTCAAAATGGCGTCTATAGATGATTTTAATTTTCCTGTTTTTTTACACCATTTGGGACGTAGTATGACAAGAAATTGACCTCGTCTCACCGACATTTCATGGACCCTACGGCGATCTCACCACACGGGTGGGTGATATAATTGAACAGTTTTTCAAATCGGATAATAATTGTGACCTCCAGAGGTACCACGAGCTAAAATAGGTGATTTTTCGGACAATCAGGGGCCATAATTCAGGAAATTACGTTCCGATAGATGCAAATATCGAAAGGAACCAAGATCTTTGGGTTATAAACATGCATGTCAAGTTTCTTTAAAATCGGTTCAAAATTGTGACCTCTATAGGGTCCACAAGCTAAAAACGTGATTTTTCGTACAATCAGGGGCCATAATCCATGAAGTTTTGATCCGATACATGCCAATATCGAAAGCAGCCGAGATCTTTTTGGGATAAACCTATATTTCAAGTTTCGTCAAAATCCAACAAGAATTGTGACCTGTAGAGAGTCCACAAACAATTGTGGACGGACGGACATCCGGACGGACGGACGGGGGCGACGACATAATACGTCCACATGAAAATGTGGGCGTATAAAAATGGATAATAATACGACCATTCATTCATTTATGACTTATAGAAAATACATTACTGATATGTGCCGATTTCCAATGGTATAATAGTAACATTGGAATAGTATAATAACATTGTACGGGATTTACCGGTTTTTGATGTATTGTCAATGATAGATCATTATTTTTTAATGAATAATGGATAGTAATTCTACGAACACGGTAAGGTGGGCGTGCATTTATTTTTTAATTTACATTATTTATTTGTTCTGCATACGTAAATAATCGTAATCAAAATTAACCGATCGGAAAACGACTCGCGGGAAATTAAACGCTTCGTCTAATAATTAAGCATTGTTGCTAAATTAAGTGGTGTATATTTATACACGGTTTTCTGGTAATTAAAGGGCTGGGCTAGTAATTAAAGGCTTTAGATAATTAAATGGGTGGTCCATTTCTAAACCCCTCTCGGAGAAATTAAACGGTGTACCATTAAATTAAGCCATAGTAGTAATTAAACGATTTTTGATTTTTTTAAAGGTTTTTATCAATTTTAAAAGGGTAATTTTAAATTAAAGGGTGTTCATCGAATTTAAAAGGCAAACAGCCAAGTTAAAGGATTCCAGATCCCTAGTGCAAGTTTTATAGCCTTACATCTTTGAAGAATCGAAGTTTGTTGACATCTTACTACTTTAAACAGCCATGTTTGGCCTAGTTTTCTTGGCGAGCCTAGTTGCACAAGGGTGCTGGGTTTGCTTTAAGTCGTTTCACCCTACTTAGATGTATTTTTGGTCATTTCGGCCCAGTAGAATACAACTCAAAAAAGAGTTATTTACTGAATCCCAGACCACAGTGATTGTCCCACTAACTTGAATATTTAATTGCTCTCCGTCTGAAAATTGTAATTTTTTGATATCGATATAAGCTATATGCATATTTTTACCCGCTAATGTAATAAACAGTGCAGAATATTAAAATCTGTTTATGTATATAATATAACTTTTCAAATACTGACGTCATATTCAGTGACCAATTAGTTATATCTAAGGAATATTCACAGAATACTGCAATTTTTTTCTTTTATGGGCATAAAAAAGTTGAAAAGTAATTCCCACAAAATTGCTTATTTCCCGTACATTTCAAAATTTTTAAATGATCTATGGATTTTCGTTTGCTCTTATATATAACTTATATATGCCTTTGAAAATACTTATGTTTCAGCCATAAGGTATAAATTGCAGGAAAACGAAATTCGAAAATTGGTTTCAGTCTTGCTTTGCTCAATTACAACAAGAGCTAAAGTTTAACCCCTTTGAAGTGTTCTGAAATGGTAAGAAAATGCTTATTTCTCTCAATCAGAGCTATATAAAGTCTCAGAAAACAAAATTTAGAATCATTTTACCCGACATATTTATTCAAATTTAAATAAGAGCTAACCTCTGAGAGTTCGCATGGTCGTGACGGTATACAGACAACTCATCCCAAAGACAACTCTTCTCAAAACAACTCACCCCAAAGACAACTCAACCCAGATAAAAGACAACTCATCCCAACTTTAAAACATGGGTCAAGATATAAGACAACTCATCCCAACAAACATAATTTTAAGTGCCAGTATTTGTTTTAATACAATTGCTTTTTTTGAAGACCACTCAGACCACTCTGATTTTATTATAAAAATCTGTTATCTTAATGAAATTGATTTTGTTGTTTTAATAAAATCGATAATGTTGTTTTAAATTTTAAGTTGTTTTCAGCTTTGGACACTCTGTATACTTATCATAGCGTACACGTTTCGAATTCCATCTTTGAACCATACATTCGACTGAAAATGTTTGCCCAAGTCGTGCTGATTTTTTATTTTTTTTATCGAAAAATCAGTATCAGGCCTACAGCCCATAGTACATGTGATATTTACAGACAATTAACATAAAAAGGAAAATATTTTCTATGACAATCTCAAAATATAAACAATATTCAATGCCATGCTAAGGTACATAAATACATTCATATTCATTTTACATTTGCAACATGGTTTTCTCGTATTTTCATAGCTTTATATATGAATACCGCTAAGGCAAGGTTTGGTTCAGACATAATTTGAATAAACAACGCATTTAAATCATTAAGGATACATCCTTGTGGAATAACGGTTTTTCTTAAAGTCTCATACAATGGGCATTGACAGATGAAATGGATTTCATCTTCCAATATACACAAGTTATGTTGTTCAAAACAATAAAGACAAATTCTATCTTCTCTTGCTATACCCCGCCATCTACCAGTTTCTACTGCAAGGTGGTGATTACCACACCTAAATCGACTAATGAGAGATTTGTGGAATCTGGTATTAATACAACTAAGATAATTTTCAAATACTAAGCTAATCTTATAATGTTTATACAAGTAGTGCTTTTCAGATACCTCCAAATTTTCTTTCCATGTTTCTTCACTAATACAGAATAAACGACTCTTAACTAAAGAAATTTGTCAGAATATGACATTATATCCTAATCTTTATGTATGAGTTTCAGTATAGCTAATATCTTGGGATGAGCTGTCTTCTAACTTGGGATGAATTGTCTTATATTGGGATGAGTTGTCTTCGGATGAGTTGTCTTTAAAATGAGTTGTGACATGTGCCGACTTTTAAAAATAGCTTTAATCTTTATGCGAAATAAGCAAGGTGGAAAAAGAAGAAAAAACATATCAATCTGAACAAAAACAATATTGCTTCAAACAAGCTCCAAAGTGTGAAAACCTAATATGTATTATTGTCACAAAACAAACGGGCGAATTCTCCTTCAAAAGACATTACTAACCGAATGCACCAAATTTGTAAAGTACCTGTCAACCCTAATGCGAAATACAAGTGCCCCATTTAACGCATGCGTAGTTGAAATGTTTATGTTCCGAGAAAGTGACAATGAGGAAATATATGAAATTTACAAGAGAATACTACATTTTATAGGATTTCTAGTCATTTGTTCTTAGGGAAGAAATCAAAGGGATGACAATTCCAGGTATGTCACAAAGTTTTAGCCATTTTAATTAAAAAATGAAGGCATGGCAAGCATTATTCGAGTCAGAATATCACCTGGAACAGACAGTAATAAAATAATAACCAGGGCTAGAAATTCACGCGAATCTCCGAATCTAATTCGCGCAAGGATTCTCGCAAGAGCTTACCGTGCGAATCTATAAGGATTCGTGTAAAACTTTTGTAAAAAAAAAAAAAATCTCGGATCCGACTATTGAATGTCAGTTATGGTGTTTTGAATCAAAGTTGTATGACTTACTTTATAGCATACTACATGTATAATAAAATAAAATAATTGTTGTGTTTTTGGTTTACTTTTAACTTATAATTTGGACGAGTTACAGGCTGGCCGTTAATTGTCTTTGTTATGTAATAAATTGTGTGGAAACTTCCACGATCACGACACGGCGACGACTTTTAGAAGTAGAGCATTTATGCATATTTCAGTTACGATACAAAGTTATCGGTTTCCTTATTATTTATTTAAATTCTTCTTAAAAAAATAAAAGAAACTACTTTAGCATGCCAATCTTAAAACGAAATAGTTTTGGGTTCCATGATTTTATCCTTTCGAACGGCGATTTGATTCCGTTAGTTGTTAAATTGGGTCATTCCAATTCTATTTTGTCACTGTCAAGGTCGGCCACGGACTCGATGTCGCATGGAATTCTCCGCCTTCCATATTAAGCATGGCTTACTACGAAATATGTAAAAAGATTGCTTTTGGCGCGAAATAGCTGTCAACAGCCACGTACACCAACCAATAACAGACATATCACGGACCTTATAATACATGGACTAAGTGCATGCCGCACGAGACTGGGAAGTTGGCGATGCCTTTTTTACGAGGGATAGAATTCCTCATGTATAAATTGATTTTAAATCCAGTTGTAATATTCACAACCAGAATGTGACGTTACTGTGTCCAAGATGACGAATAAACCGTTACCCAATCGGACATTACCAGCTTGGAGGCTCTTCTATTCGCCTCCCTAGACATACGTTGCCAATTTTTAAAGACACATGGTTTTTATTTTTATTTGTACTGTCTTGTGCGGGCTCTCTTGTTGTTTTTCGTCAATACGGTTATCGCTATATATGTTAAAATATTATGTACGGGAATTGTACTTATGAATTGTAATTTATTGCCAGTATTGAAATTTTAATTAGCAGTTAAAACGGTAGCCGTCAGCTATCCAGTGCTCACGCATATGAACGCAGTAAAGACAATGACATTATTAACCATGACAATGACATTATAGAATTTATATACGGTATCCGATTAATCGCCACCGATACGATTTTTTGCTGGCCGATTTACCGATTCAAGAATTTATTTATAATCGTGACGTAACACTAGTGGATATTTTCCTGACGGAATCTCGCAGTGTTCCAATTCCAATAACACGTGACATCTTGGTAGGAATTAGGTCAATTAACCAGTTCTACATTTGCGTGTACCGTTTTGATTATTTTATTTTATACACATGCTGACAGATGCTTAATTTTTGTAATGAAGGATATATCCTAGTCGTAGGCCTACTGAATTTTACTTTATAGCAATTGCAGTTTTGGTTTTCACATGATCATTGTACCGTTTGTCTATCAAAAGTATCGACGAATGAATAAAAAATTGTGCAAGTTACGTGATAGAAAAAAGACTAACCATTGTGTTATACAGAAATAGCATGGTGCCGTATTAGTTTATTTTGGCTACGGCATTATCTGGATATTACTTTTTACACTATTTAAGTGTTTACCGAAAATTCTATCTGATTGTTTTATTTTTATCATTGTTGTTGTATTTTGGTGTTTTAGATTAATACAAGAAACACAATTTTGTTTTTTAGACATTATTATAAATTAAGATTCGGAGGATTCGCGCAGATTGCATATATGAGAATCCTCTTACGATTCTTGCAAAAAATGACGAATTTCTAGCCCTGATAACATTGTATACACCATTTATGTTTTATGTTATATTTACTTGGATAAAAATAACCAACAAAATAAAACTTGTATTATAATAAACTAAGCCTTTATTGAAAGTATTGCAATACTGGAATACATTGCAATACTTTTTTTTTCGAGTATCGCAATATATTGCAATACGATTTTTGGCCGCAATACACAGTCCTAAGTATGATATGAGTGAAATTACCTTTTCACTGCCTTATCATTATTTAAACACTTCTGATACCACTTCCCTATTTTATAATTTGTATTTTTAAATACGAAAGGCACCATTTAAAAACTAATTTAAGGCAGGAGTAAAACGATATTTTATGAAATATAGTATATCTTACCCTAAACCTCTAGCAACAGGATCAAGTTGCTGACACATACAACCTCTTACTTCATAATCTACATCTTGACATAATGACTGTACAACAGGTAAAACCTCTTTCTTTATTCTGCAAAATAATATCTCATATTCATACCTTTATTTCTACATGATTACTACAGAATACATTATAACGTTATTCAATGGTTTCAGGAGTGTATCCCTGCCGCATTCCACTGATCGCTATCAGTCATGGAATACTTGCGCAGGGATACATTCTCGTGACCATTGAATAACCTGAGTGGTATACAACGGTCATTTAGTCCTGTTTTTATTCTTTAACTACAGTAGAACTTGTATTAAGCAGGCACCGCAAGGGAAATTTCAAAATGTTTGCTTAATGGCGGTGCTCTTTGAATAAAGGTGTACAATATTGCCCCAACCCCTACCACAAAAAATAAAGATATAGACTGCATATATTTTTATTTATGTAGTATTACAATAACAATACATGTACTTTTTATCTAGCTGTGAATTCAAAGTAGTCTCGTATACATGTTAGTAATACTGGATCTTTTACTTTCATCATAGCGTCTAAAAGCGTTTCAAAATGCCGTGAATTTGAGTATTTCACACCCCAACTATTTTAGCTATTACGCGACCACTTAATAAAATCTCTGTGTTTTTTTGTGCTAACATAAATTATTTCATTACGCTTGGGTGCATTGGGAACGAACATCAATACTTGCATCGATAAATTTGACCGTCGCTGAATCTTGCGCCGATGGAAGATACATTACTAAAATCTCGAACATAACTTCGGTAAACTTGTCATTCTGTACCAACCTTAGATACTATTGTCTACCATTGTGATACACTCGATAATATTATCCATTTTTGTAAAGAAAATCAATGAATTAATTTTATTTTATCAAAAAAGCACATTTTATCTCTGATTTTACAGGGGATGTAACTCTGTATGTAATTATAGGGGGCGCTAAAAACGTCTGTTTAATAACTTGGTATCCTTTCATTATATTCAATCAGTATCAATCAGTGTCGTTACGCGTGAAAACTAGGATCAGGTTAGTCGTTTAATAAAACAAAAGATTAATAAACAGATAATTGTTGATTGTTATTTTTCCATTTCTTTTTACCTGATCAGTGAGGGTCCAGTTAATTAACTACTACTCACGGGATTAGCGGGAGTGTTACAAAAAACGAACGACAATGGCCGTTGAATAGTCAATGTTTTGATGGGGGGAATTAATCATGATGCCCGTTGCACGCGTTATCAATTCAGACTCTTTCTTAGTGTTAATTAGTGATAGTAGTTATTTAAAGCCAAGCGAGTAAGTCATGTTAAGACAGTTTAGTATCGTTCGCTTTAGCGAGAACGTGATTCTCTGTGACAGTTCACTCTCGTTCGCTCAAGCGAGAACGTGGATGTGCACGCTTAATGGATGAAATAGCATGATCAGGAGCTAATATAGGTGCCCGTTGCACGCATTGAACAGGTGCGTGTTTAGTAGAGGTTAAATTACTTAGAAATCGCTTGGGGGGATTTTTTGGTGTTCGTTGAAGCAAGTGTTCGCTGATTAGGAGTGCACGCTGTATCAAGTTCTACTGTACATGCAAATCTAAAAATAAGACAAATTAAATGGTCATTAAGTTCTGCAGACACTTTACTATCCAGATTATCAAAAAGATAGGTTGCCAGGCAATGGAACGAGCAGTCAACAAAGGTTGTCATATATTTGTTTTTATTAATATTAATAATGAAAACATTTACAACACATGAAAAGCTGATTAAGAGTAACAACCTGCTATCAACCCATTTTTGTCGATGGTGAACTAACTTGCATGATGTGCCTTGCGGTAGCAATTTAACTAGCGGACCATTCGTACTTGGCAACGGCTTTTGCAAGCAAAAGCGCGAAATCAATCAACTGATTTCTATTGTTTCTATTTCATCAATTAATGGTGATTAGGTAATAAAACTAAAACCCGCGATGAAAAGGAATGTTCCACTCACTAATCATCCAATAAAAAACATACCTTCCAACAAAGGATCTTCCAGTATTTACGTATTAGGTCAGAGGTGAAAATTCACACTGTGTCAATTGCTTTGGCATTATGCCAACATTTTCCCATCGTCAGTAATAATTATAGGATATGGACAGTGAAATGGAATCAAGATTTTTTATGATTTACTGCCAGACATATGGTGGTGTGTTATAATGTCGAAGAAATCAACTACCATATTTTTTTTATTTTTTTTGCGTTATGAAGCAAAGAAGATTGATATTCTAGCATGTTGCCGCCATTTTGAATACGACACGCTTTCAAACAGAAGAACACAAATCTTACGGCTAATAATTCTAGACTTTGGAAAACAAAATTGAATCAAAACTTTTGGGATTTAATACAAGCTACATAGAGAAATATTATATTGTCGAAGATTTAAACTATATACTTTTATTTTCGACGCAATGAAAATTCACCGTGTAAATGGCTTTGGCATTATTCCAATATTTTCCCCATTGTCACTCAGGCTACTGCTAATAATTTTACAATATGGAAAGTGAAATGGAATCCGATTTTTTACGATTTACTGCCAGGTATATCATGGAATATTATAATGTCGAAAAAAATCAACTATCAACTATTTATTATTTAACTGCTTATAAATGTTTTTATGGCTTAGCCCCATCTTATTTATGTCATCTAATTGAAAAACAAACAAATGCTTGCAGTCTCCATAGTTCAAATGACATTTATCGTCTCAAACCAAGATCTGCTAGCATGGTTACATATGGTGAAAGATCGTTTTTATTTCAATCCCCAAACCTGTGGAATGATTTAAAACCATCTGGTTCTGATACTGATATTCGTTCCAGCCCTTCAGTACAATCTTTTAAATGGGCTCTTAAAACTTACTTATTTAAAAAGGCTTTTAATAAGATATATATTATTTTATTATATTGCATCTTTTTGTAGTCTTTTAGTTGTTTTATATATTTTCTGTTTTACTGGTATATGATTGTAAAGCGCTTCTGAACACCATTGGTGGAATTGGCGCTATATAAATGTTGTAATAATAATAATAATAATAATAATAATAATAATAATAATAATAATAATAATAATAATAATAATAATAATAGATCGATATTTGAGCCTAGGTCAAGCGTGTTGCCGTCATTTTGAATACGGCTCACTTTCAAACAGGAGAACACATATCTTACGGCTAATAATTCTAGACTTTGGAAAACTTAATTGAATCAAAACTTTTGGGATTTAATACAAGCTAAATAAAGGATATTACATCGTCGAAGATTTTAACAATATATTTTTATTTTCGACGCAATAAAAAAAAGAAGATGACCATTCCTGTCATCAAAAGAAAGGCAGAAATGTTAAAATGCCAATAGTGACTGTCACTTGGGATGATATTTCTTTTTTAAAAGTAAGATTTATATTTACTTTGAACACTGCAGCCAACGGAGGGACTATATTTGTGTTTTATTTTTTAAAAAAAATATTAGGGAATAATTGTATACGTTATTTTACCATTATGACAAAGAAAAGGTTTTTTATAGTAATATAATTTCTATTTAATACAATTGAATTTTATATATCATTAGAAAGAACACAACAATTTGTACTTTTTTGTAACAGAGTATTTCTATGTAAAGAAAATAATTTTTTAGTTATTTGTAATTTTGTAGAGGGTATAAGAATTAACAATAATTCACTAATTTGCTTAGGAATAAGGGCCCTACTGATTTAATGAGCTTAGGTGTAGACAGCTAATCTTTAAATTGGCTCTAGGGTTAAATGGGTTCAGTAAAACTCGAAATCATTAGAACTTGTTTTGATTGTTTGTCTCATGACCATCAATAATTTATATTAACCTTAGCGACTAGAGCGTCCACAATATTTTTCAAAGTGATTACGGGTCAGAGATCTGGTAATAATTATCAGAAATCATTTAAAATGAATGTGATTCTTTGTTTCAGGAACTTAAAAACTGTGTGTGTATAAATTTAATCGGATATTAACTGTAGCCTCTGTAGAGTTTCAACAAGATTTTTCAATGAGGTCAAGGGCAAAGTGATTTACATTAAAACAAAATCTCAAACCGCTGTACACACATAAAATTTGATTTTTTTTAAGCTTTAAAAATTTACAACAGAATTATTAAAGATAGCTTGCCAGGCAACGAAACATAGAAGTCAAATATCATGGATTTAACTGTTCAAGTTATCAAAATTCATTGAAAATCAATATACTTGTTTGCTCAAGACCTTAAACTCTGTGTATAAATTTAAAGTCAATTGGATTTTAACTTTAGGCTCAAGAAGAGATCAAGGACCATAACACTGACAGTATTTATCGGAAATCGCTGAAAATCAATAGGATTTTTAGTCTTATGACCTTATATAATATAATAATATGAGTATTGTGGTGGGGTCAGGGAATATAATTATTGTGACCTTTATTATATGTATTCTTACATAATTATTGGTGTTTTCTTATGATGTGTGTTTTTATATAATTATTGTGATTATGTGTATTTTATATAATTAATATTTTAGTTAATAATGTTTTCTAGTCATTGTGTTTTTATATGATTATTGTGATTATGTGTATTTTATATAATTAATAATTTAGTTAATGTTTTCTAGTCATTTATTATGCTCCCATTAATAAATGACATTTTACACTTTATCAATTGTTGAGTTCAGTTATTGGGTGAGGGACACAAATACATATTATGAAATAATTAAATTTGTGTACTTTTATCCAATCAGTAGCTTAATTGTTATTTAGTGTGGTATGGTGACGCTAGTTATCTAGGTCACACAACTTTTATCCAATCAAAAACTTAGTTGTTATTTAGTGCAGAGTAGTGACGCTAGTTTTCTAGGTCAGCAGAAAACGCGCCTCATTACAGCTTCCAAACCTGGGACTTTAGTTAGGTTTTTTAAATTTGAAGCAATTGGCAGAATTGGGGGCTCTAATTTAGCCCAACATGAGTATTGTGGTGGGGTCAGGGAATATAATTATTGTGACCTTTATTATGTGTATTCTTACATAATTATTGGTGTTTTCTTATGATGTGTGTTTTTATATAATTATTGTGATTATGTGTATTTTATATAATTAATATTTTAGTTAATAATGTTTTCTAGTCATTGTGTTTTTATATGATATTGTGATTATGTGTATTTTATATAATTAATAATTAAGTTAATGTTTTCTAGTCATTTATTATGCTCCCATTAATAAATGACATTTTACACTTTATCAATTGTTGAGTTCAGTTATTGGGTGAGGGACACAAATAATATATAATAATAATCTCGTCATTTTACAAGGGTAGCAAATTAGGCCTGAGGCCTGTTTTCGATTTGGCCCTTGGCACAGATCGTGCGAATGATTTCGATCATTACTGCAGAAAGAAACCGAAGAACTCTGGGGAAACCTGCCTGATCGGACGGGAGACCAAATATCCCTCTCACTTACAACGATAAAGTTTTTGCCCTGAGCTGGGATTGAACCCTCGATGCATTGGTGAGAAGCCGCCTCACTATCGCCACGGCTATCCGACCAGCTAAGCACTGTGTATAAATATAAAGTCAATCGGATATTAACTTTGGCCTCTAGGGCATCCACAAGATCAAGTGATCAAGGGCCATAACTCTGACTGTTATTATTGGAAATCGCTGATATTCAATTGGCTTCTTTGTCTCAGGAGGGTGGGACGATTTACCCAATACTACCCAATACTACCCTAATACCACCTCAATATCACCACATACTACCCAATACTACAACATAGTGATTCAAATGTACAAATCAATTTAAATTGTACTTTAAATGCGAAACCGATGACTGGCTGTTCCATTTGCCTCCCTACGTAAACCAAACCAAGCAAATACTAACCTAATACTACTAAATACTTATCACATACTACCTAATATAATCAGTTAATTATAACAACCTAATATTGTCTAATAGCGGCACATTAGGATAATTACTGCATAAAATGGTCGTTAATTTGCAGAAAAATGAAATGTTTCAGCAGTTATCTCCCTTTACAACCGATAAATAGCTTTTTATATTGCTATTCAGATTAATCATTTTCTTTTGCTTTGCAGTGAGTTACCAAGTCCACGAAATTTAAATAAGAAAACAAGTATTTTGTTGTGTATATTTTAATCATTATATACAATTAACTACAGTTTGTATTATTATATAAGATGGCCAGCAGTCTATAAATAACTATTTCAAAGCCTCCATGAGTATCGTCAGGTGGTGGCAATAACAGAAAGTTACCACAGATGTCCCCGCTATAGTTATTGTTTCATTCAAATAACATGAGGCCATTATATTATACAATATAACACTTTAAAGGCATAATTAAATCAATACTTATACGTACATGTAAAAATGGAAAAATTTGAACATAAGTTTATAAAATTTACAAAGATTTAAAACATAGTCTATATGAATAAAATAAGAATTGAAATTACGAGTCGTTTGGTAGTTAATTTTATTACCCTTTAAAAACAATATCTATTAAATATAAACAGTTCGTAAAATTAACTGCCAAACGTTCTACGCACGAATGCGCTACCCGACGGGGTAAAGAGTCGTTTGGCAGTTAATTTTATCACCCTTTAAAAACAATATTTATTAAATATAAATAATTTGTAAAATTAACTGCCAAACGTTCTATGCACGAATGCTCTACCCGACGAGGTAACGAGTAGTTGGCATTTAATGTTATTATCTTTAAAATGACATCATATATAAAATGTAAAAAACATAGGCTGCCAGGCAACGAAACATATGCCCACAGCAGCTAAATCGTCCGGGCAGTCATCAAGAGTTGACGCATATTTTACTTTTTCGGTAATGAAACATTTATAATACACTAAAATCTGATTAAAAGTAACAACTCATTATGTAATTATCAGAAAATCATTCGAATTTGTTTGGCTTTGATAAAGTTCTCCTCCATGCTATTCAAGTTATCAAAATTCATTGAAACTCTATATACTTGTTCGTCTCATGACCTTCAACACTGTGTATAAATTCAAAGTCAATCGGATATGAACTTTAGCCTCTAGAGCGTCCACAAAATTTTTAAAGTGATCAAGGGCCATAACTCTGTCAGTATTTATCAGAAACGCTGAAAATCAATAGGCTTCTTTGTCGCAACATCGCAACTTGGGTTTTATCACATTTTAGCGTACGTGACAAATTCGACTGTTGACTATATCTCCATACACGGGGGAAAAAGTAGTTCCGATTGATTAGCTCATGTAAATAATTTAAAGTCATAAAAATGTACAATAATTAACATAATTCTTAAACTTATCAATATATTAACTCGTATTGGTATTTTGTGAGCTCAAATAATATCGAGCTAGTATTTTAACTCTATAACATGTTAAAAAATAAGCACGTATTTCAATATGGCCAACACCGTGAAAGCGCATTGTTTCAAGCAAAATGACATCTATCAATTGTGATATAAAAGAAAAATATGGATTAAAAATACACCCGACAATACATCTTTGGTGTGGGAATATCATTTCTTAACCACGGGAAATATTTGTGACCATTCAGTAGAGAAGCAGAACTGTGGGATTCATTGACGGAAATATCATCATCCCGCTTTCGTTTGTTATTTTGGGAGGTGAGAAATTTTCACATTTTGAAATGATATAGAGAATGCTAACATATCTGATATTCGCGACGTTGACATGATTAACTCTTGTAGGCCTAATCCTGAGAAGACATCAAAAGAAAGTTTTTAATTTGTTCGATGTTGATACAGTAAATATGGCCGCACGGCTGATGAAAGTCGACAAATATGCTGTAACAACTCAAGTTAAAGAATGATCACAATATTACTAATTACAAAAAAAACATACTAAGTAAATTGATTAAATGTTGAGCGTTAATTTGTTTGATGTTGACCTCCCGTTGCGTTGATTGTGAGTACAGCAATATACACAAGGATAATTGATTGGCAGTGGTTTCAATTCGTGGACTAATGAACACTGTTAATCTTATTACACCCTACAGTTTACAGTACACCACGACACGCACGGAGTTTCGTCGTGTCCAGGATTTTTTGACTTAGCACAAAATATGCTATTTTTCCAGAATGCAAAATGACCTACGGGTCTGCTCGGGTGTAGGTCATTTGCCAGACACGTAGGTCCCGACCGGCATATACGTCCGAAATGGAAGCCTTGGTACACAGCATGTGATACTCTAAGTACTTGTTCTTTCCATTTTTCAACGTTTTCGTTGACCAGGTTTTTTGCCACATGTATGTTTAGGCTTTGGACAAACAAAGTTTACACCTTAAGCATGAACAAACTTGTCATCCGACAATTTTGAGGGTTTTTTGTTTTTAAAAATATCTGAAAATGTTTCTCTTTTTGAGAGTTTGACTTTTCTTCCCAACAATCAGGAGGATTTGCATGATTCGGCTAGTTTAAAATTGCCTGTACCATGCAATGCACGACGTCTATTGTTCATTGCTTGTGCCTGACAGTATTTTATGTAATTTGTTTGATAAATTTTTTCCATCTTCCCTACATTTTATATTATCCAGGTAGACATGTTTTTCTTTTTCCAATGAGACCAGAATAGTGTGATTTGGTTTTGGTAGATTTTGTCCTCTAATATTAAGTTGTTTAGTTTCTAGTATCCATGACCCCATTTTAGGTTGTCTAGATTTATATTGATTTCATTTACTTTGTGATCAGAGAAGTGTATAGGAATATGTTTAAGTGTTTTTATGAATGTCGAAAAGTCATGACTTGAGTAGCATCGGCAGCTGTGCCGGACCCGGGAACCAGGGTATACAAATGGTACCCTGCCCTTTTCTGGGGTATACCCAAGCCCTAATGATGAAAGTTTTAGAATCGTGTCTCTAAATCTACTGTCTCATTTAAAAAACTTATTCTATTTTTTTGATAAAGATTGGTGTAATGAATGTCAAATTAAAATAATTTTGCGATCTGTATGATATATAACACAGCTGTGACAATTCAGAAATTTTCTGAATTTGTCGATCGGTATACGGTAATATATAATACACAGATGTGACAATTCAGAAACTTTCTGAATTTGACGATCAGTATAATCTGACAATTCAAGGTTAGGGTTGGCTTGTTTTAGGGTTATTTATATTTTCGGCATAATATACTAAGCTGACAATTCAAGGTTAGGGTTAGGGTTGGGTATAGGGTTAGGGTTATTATATTATACCGATCGTCAAATTCAGAAAATTTTCGAATTGTGAGATTCGTATATTATACCGATCGTCAAATTCAGAAAATTTCTGAATTGTCACAGCTGTGTTATTCTATTTCGTATAGATCGCCAAATTCAGAAATTTTGTGAATTGTCACATCTGTGTATTATATATTATACAGATCGGCAAATTCAGAAAATTTCCTTTTTATCTGTACAGATAATTAAATATAGCAAATTTCTGAATATATCAATTCTCTTTCATGATCATGTATCTTCTGGTACCCTGGCCCTCGCGCTGTTCCGGCGCCCCTGAGCATCGGTCTAGCTGACTGGCGTATCCCCTAGAAATTGACCAGGAGAAGTAATAGAGTAAGGGAAGTAACTCTTTAATTTTCAATGATATTTAGGGTGGATTTTATTTCAATTAGTTTTTGAATGGCTTCTTTAGGGTGGTTGTTCAAGTTGGATTTATTGTCTTTTTTATCTTATATAAGGTTGAAATCGCCTGTCATAATATATGTGTGTTGTGGATTATAATGTGTTTTGACATATTCTAATAATGTAGTGTAAAAGCTAGTTTTTTGTTCTCTGGCGCTGGGCCCATATATATATTTAGTAGCTGGATTGTTTTCATATTGGCACTTATTTCTATATGCTGAACTCTACCAGCAAGTTTTTGAGAGGTAGTCTGGTTATTATGAACAAAGTTTGGATTTATTAATATAGCAACCCCAATTTTAGTTTCAGTAAATGATGTGTTCGTTTTATGGTTAGTAATATTTTCTACATTTTGTCCCTATTTATCATCTAGTGTTAGCATTTCCTAAACACAGGCAATATCTATAACTTCTGAAACATATTATTTAATTTAATAATCTTCAAGGCATTACCTTGTTGAATATTTATGGAATATAGGTACATAATTAAATAGATATAAGAGAGTAGGAGCTTCATAGTTTTGTTTCTTAGAATTGTTTCAATCTAAGTTAGATATTTCCAAATATTAGTTTCGATCAGAAGCGAGTTCGTCCTTTGTTTTTTCTCGTTATTATGACTACCGGAAGCAGGGCTCAAACTAGAGACAAATTTTAGGGAGAAGTGACTTCTCCCCACACACAGAATAAGGAGAAGTGAGGGAGACATGGGAGATGTGGTAACTTTCTGTTATTGCCACCACCTGATGATACTCATGGAGGCGTTGAAATAGTTATTTATAGACTGCTGGTCATCTTATATAATAATACAAACTGTAGTTAATTGTATATAATGATTAAAATATACACAACAAAATACTTGTTTTCTTATTTAAATTTCGTGGACTTGACAACTCACTGCAAAGCAAAAGAAAATGATTAATCTGAGTAGCAATATAAAAAGCTATTTATCGGTTGTAAAGGGAGATAACTGCTGAAACATTTCATTTTTCTGCAAATTAACGACCATTTTATGCAGTAATTATCCTAATGTGCCGCTATTTGACAATATTAGGTTGTTATAATTAACTGATTATATTAGGTAGTATGTGATAAGTATTTGGTAGTATTAGGTTAGTATTTGCTATTGGTTTGGTTTACATAGGGAGGCAAATGGAACAGCCAGTCATCGGTTTCGCATTTAAAGTACAATTTAAATTGATTTGTACATTTGAATCACTATGTTGTAGTATTGGGTAGTATGTTGTGATATTGAGGTGGTATTAGGGTAGTATTGGGTAGTATTGGGTAAATCGTCCCACCCTCCTGAGACAAAGAAGCCAATTGAATATCAGCGATTTCCAATAATAACAGTCAGAGTTATGGCCCTTGATCACTTGATCTTGTGGATGCCCTAGAGGCCAAAGTTAATATCCGATTGACTTTATATTTATACACAGTGCTTAGCTGGTCGGATAGCCGTGGCGATTGTGAGGCGGCTTCTCACCAATGCATCGAGGGTTCAATCCCAGCTCAGGGCCAAATCGAAAACAGGCCTCAGGCCTAATTTGCTACCCTTGTAAAATGACGAGATTATTATTATATATTATTTGTGTCCCTCACCCAATAACTGAACTCAACAATTGATAAAGTGTAAAATGTCATTTATCAATGGGAGCATAATAAATGACTAGAAAACATTAACTAAATTATTATTTATATAAAATACACATAATCACAATAATCATATAAAAACACAATGACTAGAAAACATTATTAACTAAAATATTAATTATATAAAATACACATAATCACAATAATTATATAAAGATAGTAAGCTGGCACTGCCAGGCAGGATACGCCCACATTTTCGAGAGATGGATAGAGAAGAAGCAAGACCAAAAGTAATTTTTCCTACAATCAAAGGCCATAATTCATTAAAGTATCAAGATATTTAGGTTATAAACACGCAATTTCAGTTTCATCAAAATCGAAATTAAAATTGTGACCTCTACAGGGTCCACAACCTTGATATACCATTTTAAACAGTATTCGTGTACGATCGGCGGCCATTTTGTATGGCAATTTTGGTCCGATTTTTCCGAAATTCGAACTCGACCTACTTTAGGGTGTAAAGGTGATATAATCAAACGATGTTTTAAATCAGATAATAACTGTGACCTCCAGAGGGACCACAAGCTAAACAAAGGCGATTTTGCGTATAATCAGGGGCCATAATTCAGGAAGTTACGATCCGATATGCGCAAATATCGAAAGGAACCAAGATCTATGGGTTATAACCATGCATTTCAAGTTTCATCAAAATTGAATTAAAATTGTGACCTCTACAGGGTCCACAACCTTGATATACCATTTTTTAACAGTATTCGCGTACGCACGGCGGCCATTTTGTATGGTAATTTTGGTCCGATATTTCCGAAATTCGAACTCGACCTTCCTTAGGATGTAACAGTTATATGATCGAACGGTTTTTCAAATCGGATAATAATTGTGACCTCCAGAGGGACCACAAGCTAAAATAGGTGATTTTTCGGACAATCAGGGGCCATAATTCATGAAATTACGTTCCGATAGGCTCAAATATCAAAAGGAACCAAGATCTTTAGGTTATAACCATGCATGTCAAGTTTCATCAAAATCGGTTCAAAATTTTGACCTCTATAGGGTCCACAAGCTAAAAACGTGATTTTTTGTACAATCAGGGGCCATAATCCATGAAGTTTTGATCCGATACATGCCAATATCGAAAGCAGCCGAGATCTTTTGGGGATAAACCTATATTTCAAGTTTCGTCAAAATCGGACAAGAATTATGACCTGTAGAGAGTCCACAAACAATTGTGGACGGACGGACATCCGGACGGACAGGGGCGACAACATAATACGTCCACATGAAAATGTGGGTGTATAAAAACACACATCATAAGAAAACACCAATAATTATGTAAGAATACACATAATAAAGGTCACAATAATTATATTCCCTGACCCCACCACAATACTCATGTTGGGCTAAATTAGAGCCCCCAATTCTGCCAATTGCTTCAAATTTAAAAAACCTAACTAAAGGCCCAAGTTTGGAAGCTGTAATGAGGCGCGTTTTCTGCTGACCTAGAAAACAAGCGTCACTACTCTGCACTAAATAACAACTAAGTTTTTGATTGGTTAAAGTTGTGTGACCTAGATTTGGTTTTGGTAGATTTTGTCCTCTAATATTAAGTTGTTTAGTTTCTAGTATCCATGACTCATTTTAGGTAGTCTAGATTTATATTGATTTCATTTACTTTGTGATCAGAGAAGTGTATAGGAATATGTTTAAGTGTTTTTATGAATGTCGAAAAGTCATGACTCGAGTAGCATCGGCAGCGGCGCCGGACCCGGGAACCAGGGTATACAAATGGTACCCTGACCTTTTCTGGGGTATACCCAAGCCCTAATGATGAAAGTTTTAGAATCGTGTCTCTAAATCTACTGTCTCATTTAAAAAACTTATTCTATTTTTTTGATAAAGTTTGGTGTAATGAATGTCAAATTAAAATAATTTTGAGATCTGTATGATATATAACACAGCTGTGACAATTCAGAAATTTTCTGAATTTGACGATCGGTATAATATACGAAGCTGACAATTCAGATAATTTCTGAATTTGTCGATCGGTATACGGTAATATATAATAAATACACAGATGTGACAATTCAGAAACTTTCTGAATTTGACGATCAGTATAATATACGAATCTGACAATTCAAGGTTAGGGTTGGCTTGTTTTAGGGTTATTTATATTTTCGGCATAATATACTAAGTTGACAATTCAAGGTTAGGGTTAGGGTTGGGTATAGGGTTAGGGTTATTATATTATACCGATCGTCAAATTCAGAAAATTTTCGAATTGTGAGATTCGTATATTATACCGATCGTCAATTTCAGAAAATTTCTGAATTGTCACAGCTGTGTTATTCTATTTCGTATAGATCGCCAAATTCAGAAATTTTGTGAATTGTCACATCTGTGTATTATATATTATACAGATCGGCAAATTCAGAAAATTTCCTTTTTATCTGTACAGATAATTAAATATAGCAAATTTCTGAATATATCAATTCTCTTTCATGATCATGTATTTTAAAGGGTTTTATGTGGGGATTTGGAATGCTAGAGTCTCTCTAAACAGCGTTCTCGAAATTTCAATAGTTTCAAGAGGCATGACCCTCCCCCTCTCTAGATCTTCTGGTACCCTGGCCCTCGCGCTGTTCCGGCGCCCCTGAGCATTGGTCTAGCTGACTGGCGTATCCCCTAGAATTTGACCAGGAGAAGTGATAGAGTAAGGGAAGTAACTCTTTAATTATCAATGATATTTAGGGTGGATTTTATTTCAATTAGTTTTTGAATGGCTTCTTTAGGGTGGTTGTTCAAGTTGGATTTATTGTCTTTTTTATCTTATATAAGGTTGAAATCGCCTGTCATAATATATGTGTGTTGTGGATTATAATGTGTTTTGACATATTCTAATAATGTAGTGTAAAAGCTAGTTTTTTGTTCTCTGGAGCTGGGCCCATATATATATTTAGTAGCTGGATTGTTTTCATATTGGCACTTATTTCTATATGCTGAACTCTACCAGCAAGTTTTTGAGAGGTAGTCTGGTTATTATGTACAAAGTTTGGATTTATTAATATAACAACCCCAATTTTTGTTTCAGTAAATGATGTGTTCGTTTTATGGTTAGTATTATTTTCTACATTTTGTCCCTATTTATCATCTAGTGTTAGCATTTCCTAAACACAGGCAATATCTATAACTTCTTAAACATATTATTTAATTTAATAATCTTCAAGGCATTACCTTGTTGAATATTTATGGAATATAGGTACATAATTAAATAGATATAAGAGAGTAGGAGCTTCATAGTTTTGTTTCTTAGAATTGTTTCAATCTAAGTTAGATATTTCCAAATATTAGTTTCGATCAGAAGCGAGTTCGTCCTTTGTTTTTTCTCGTTATTATGACTACCGGAAGCAGGGCTCAAACTAGAGACAAATTTTAGGGAGAAGTGACTTCTCCCCACACACAGAATAGGGAGAAGTGAGGGAGACATGGGAGATGTGGTAACTTTCTGTTATTGCCACCACCTGATGATACTCATGGAGGCGTTGAAATAGTTATTTATAGACTGCTGGCCATCTTATATAATAATACAAACTGTAGTTAATTGTATATAATGATTAAAATATACACAACAAAATACTTGTTTTCTTATTTAAATTTCGTGGACTTGGTAACTCACTGCAAAGCAAAAGAAAATGATTAATCTGAATAGCAATATAAAAAGCTATTTATCGGTTGTAAAGGGAGATAACTGCTGAAACATTTCATTTTTCTGCAAATTAACGACATTATACCTATCAACACATTCTAAATACATGTTGTAATCATTCTGATAACAATTGTCTTACTATCTGAATCTCCATCTATCCGTCTACAGAAATGTACTGAATGCTTTTTTCACTTGTCACACGGGTTGTTCTTTATTGACTTTACCATGCAATCTAAAGGACAGACTCACCCTACCTGCAGAGAAGTGACTCTGACACAGTGAACAGCCATGATATCCACATGACGTTATCTAAACGTCACAGGTCGCGAGTTCAACGCACACAAGTCAGTTTGTAAACAAACAAACGAAAGTACAATGACTTCGACGAACAGAAAACCTGTGTCGTATCAGGGTTGCTGTGCAATAACACGGACACAACTCGAGATTGAATAATAATCCCCGGGAGAAAATGGGATTTTAACAGAATTAGCAAGTTTAAATGCACATTTGACACAAGCAGGTGCTGCACTATTTGCACTATTTTGTGCTTCGGTCGGGTCTATTTCACATATACACAATAAATTCTGCTAATTTTTTAGAGTCGGGATTGACTAATAGTTAATTTATTTCAGTGCTAAACAAAAATTTAAAACTTTAACGCAATTTTAAAAAATAGCCAAATTCTGCCTGGGATTACTAAGCAAAATGGCCATTCACAAGATACGTGCGAAAAAAAAGCCAGCTACCATGAATTTCGTCACGTTAGTTACGTACGTTGTATACCATGTCGACAAAAAAATGTACAACTTTCAATTTTATGTTCATTATTCTTTTTATTATTAAATTATTTCAAAGAAAGAGGACCAATTCAGTATTTTGTCTATTCTTTTACAGATATACATGAAAAATATCGTATACGCTGCCATATTGGCCCTTACAGCTTTTCAAGCCTTTTGATTGGCTGTTATTTCTGGACGAAGCCAGAGGTTAAGTTTAGTGAATTGTATTTCTTGTTGACATCAAATACAATGCTTATCATTGAAACTATTAAACATAGTCACAGCCAACACAGATAAAGTCGAAAAACAATATATTAATACATGTTTTGCTTTTCACAACTTGTTTAATTTTCAGTTTTCCTTTTGATGCTCACAATACAAACACGTGTTGTGTTGTTTGGAAAATGCCATGTTTTCCGTTGATATCGATGCCGATTACTACTTCGCCCTTGCAAAAATGTACGGCAAAGTGAGGACGACTTCTACTTCGACATATTGCCTTTTTGGGCGAAGTTAATAATGGGTTAGCCTGCAGGGATGTCACTAACTTTTCAAGTAACAGGAAATTTTGGTAAAGTAAGCGGCAGCAAATTTTAAGAGTCGCATGTCCAAATCTACAAACAAACCAAATCGTTGCGATTGCGTTATGGCTCATGTTCCCACAGGCGCCGTACGAATGAAAAGGAGTTTTTTTTTTCAGAAGTTAGGCCTAAAATTGTGGTGCATGCTGAACATTTCTATTTCAGATTGTTAAAGGAGCTAAATCGCTAACATTTGGGATCCAGAAATTGACAAAAGTGGGTCGAAACTCATATAATACTGTAATATGAATGTATATAAACTGATTTACATTAAATGCTTTCCGTTTTACTCCAATTTCAAATCAGTTATGTTCGGCGAAACAAGCCACTCAGTCTCAACCCAGTGCATTTTTTTAGCGCCTGGTTATTCCAGTCCACATATGCAGTGTGATACAGTGCAATGTGTCTAGCCTCGTCCCTCGAGTCTCTCAATAAAACTAGGACCGGAGCGCAATATGGTACACGATTTGTGTACCAATAATAGAAAAATTAGTTTATCTTAAATATCGGATATCAGAAGCTCATCTTTTCCTGGTAAGTTTACATTATCAATGTTGATTTAAATTGACCAATAATTCGTGTTTTCGATGTCGAGGATTTTGGAGGATTTTGAGTTACGGACTTAGGTCCTTTAAATACCTACATGGGAGATGACTTTAATAATTTAGATAAACTTTTTTTTTTCATATCCTATATTTGTTAATAATATTTATATTATATCAAAAATAAAAGTAAGACAAGCATGTACAGCAATGTAGAAAAGGCTAGGTTATTACACTAAAACTATTTCAAAATCGTTCTTGTCGGACACATATATATATTTACCGAAAATAAAGGGGCATCAATTTTATCGTCATTTAAGAAGACGGATTCCGACTATAATAAAAAAAAATACCTGTCAACAAAATATCATATGTAATACAAATAGATGCCCCTCGCTATTTTTCAAAATTAATTCCCCTACGGTATTCAAATTTGCGTCTGTAATATTCCTACAAAATAAGAAAACGTGCCGACCCGTACATCTGCTTCATATCTACGCCAAAGCATTCCTCTCAAATTTCGTGTCTTCGTTTAGACGACAGAACACGAAGGCAATACGTCAGTGCTGCGAATAGTTCGTAATGTCAAAAGATTGTTTGTCTTCTTTATAAAATAGTAATTTAGATTTCCATCGGGGAACCATCGACGCCGGTAGGAATGCAGCCATGCTCGCCATGCTATTGTTATTTGCTCACGTGACACCTTTTTTCCCGCCAAGATGAAACCTCCTAGTTAGGCATTTTGCAATGCGAGCGGCTCGTGGGAAGTGCCATTTTAGCCGTGTTTCTAGTTTGTTAAAAGGAGAATAATTAAACTGGTGTGTTATATCTGATAACAGTGCGTACATCAAAGGGAATCTTTCGTGTGATAACAGCCGACGGAGTATTTTGTTGTCCAGTGAATCGAAAAGGATTAAAATATTGGGTGTCGGTTGGGAGCGCATGCTCTATTCCTACACAGTACGAGAAGGGAAATGGTTCTAGCTAAAAACAAAGTCTATGTTGACATTAAGAAAGAATGAAAAATAAAAATTTCGTGAAATAGCCATGTAGCTGGGCAATCGGACGTACATCTTTGCGTTTCGAAATTAAATTAGTTTTATTTTTTTAAAATTAAATTACTGATTTTTTTTAGCTGAAAAGTAGCCGGAAATTGAGCTAATGTAAACGGCGAAATTTGCCGGTTGCCGGCGTCTAATGACATCGCTGGGGTTAGGCGACTATTTCGCCCACGTCGCCCGCTAATTCGAGCCCTGATCGGAAGGACTATCTGAGCTTTTATCTCTTTTATATCTATCACACTCAGTGACTGTAGAAATATTTATAGATTCATCAGCATCATAATTTGTAGTAATATTGGTTGCTGGAGAACCATTAAAACTATCATCAGCATAAGTACAAGGCCCTTAGTGGACCACAATGACTTATCATTGTGGTCCACTAAGGGCCTTGTACTTATTGGGGTAGATATCCCAAAACTATCTGGGAGTGACTCTAGTAGTAGGGTGCTCTGGGATTTCGTGCTGATATGGACAATATCTGTGGGGCTTGAGCTATTAATGTCAGATTGTTGATTTATTGAGTAAGGATTAGGTGCATGATTGTCTTCAGTTATAATATTGACATTGGCGCATTCCTTGGACAAATCAGTATTACTTAAAGTATTAGGATCAGCTATTTGTTTTGGGCTTGCATTGTCTTTGTAGTTGTTATTCAATTTGAAATATCAATAGATTGATTAATTATAGGGGATGTTACTGTGGTGTTGATACTCATACATATTTATTCAATGATTGGATATACAAGTACTAGGCTTCTTATTAGTTATATTAATATTTATCTCCCTCGCATGCCTCCTCATCCATTCCAAGGGCACTCACTCTCCTCCTCATACATCCCAAGGGAACTCACTCTCCCTGCTTCAACCCGGTCTCAGACCGACACCACACACTCCCCCACGCAACAAAAATAAGCACTGTATATAAAACAATATATAAGCAGTCAATCGAGAATATAATTAAGGGTTACAATCCAAATATCTTTTGGAAAGGAATATCATTGGCTGAGGTTAAAAGTTACTGGAGAACATAATCCTGTAAGTACATTGGCGGGCGTATGTTCCGAAGAGGCCGATTATTGACATCAACATCCTGTTGAGGCCTCGCTACCAGCGCATAAAGGTGTGGCGAAAAATCTCATCCTGTTAAAAACATTTAACTAAACGATTGACATGCCATCGCTTGCCACCTTCACAAGTAACAATATTTCCATGAAAATTCGTAATAACAGTGGGATCAGAAAATTTTGAAGACAGTTTATGACGGCCTCTATGGAGGTCAGGCTAAATTCTCACGTTCTCGCCAACCTTGAATACGTGATGACGAACATTGAAACGAGTGTTGTAAGAACTTTTCATTTGTTAAGCGCTGTGCTGTAGTTCAGAAATGACATCAGGTGCCGCACAATTCTTATTGTTCACGTTGGGTTTCAGGCATGACAGTTTAGAACGCATTTCCCGTCCAGTCATCAAATAATGGTGTGAGCACGGTGTAGATGAATGAGGCTTAGAACCAGTGTTGGGATTTCAAAATTTTAGCTGTCGGACATTTTTTCCCGAAAATAAAGGGACACAACTCTTATTGTTATTTAAGCAGACGTTTTCAAACCACAATTAAGAATCATGTGTCAACAAAATATTCAAATTCATACGTAATAAAAAAAATAGGTGCACCTCGTTATTTTTTATGTTTAATGTCAATATTATTCCTAAAAAATCAAATGACATTGTAATACCATAGAGGATGAAAGTGTCACCACTATAGATAACGACCCTATTGTCTATTGTCTAATTAATTATGGGTTACCTTAACACTAATATAATATCATAGAGCATAGTCCTCTTAAAAGTATTCTAATAAGAATGTATGTTAATGGTAATATCTTAATGCATGTATATAGTTAATATTATAAGCTTATCCTCCATGTCTATAATCTTCTTTGTATTCTTTAATATTTTAATCTTTGTATAATTTGTTGTGGTTATGTAAATAGTAATGTAGGTAGCTAGGGGTTACATCTTCAGGTACCGGTATATAAATGTGAAGATGGACCCAGCAAAGACAAGTTAGGGAAGAGATACAGTTAACAGGCTACATCTAACTGTATGCCAACTCTTGAAATTATACCTCTTTAGTTGTGCATAAGTCTGTATACCAATAATATAGTTCTGTATAATATATGTTATAATTATCTACATAAAGTACTACAACTAACTGAATCATGTGTTTATGATATATAACAAGAAGAGACCACAATGACGAGTTGACAACAATACTAAGAACCAAGCTGGTTACAAAAGCATGCAGACTACTGTCAATCCGTAACGTTTTCATATTCCCCCAAAATTACTGTATTTTTCTTGTCATAAGTTAATACATTTTTCAGCTAAGTCCGGCATTTGTCGTCTACTCCGTTTCGATTTATATACGGAAGGTAAAAAATGACATCCCTAAATTTTTGGGGCCGTAAACTGTGGTAAACTTCACTCTTATACAACTGCTAAATAATCCCATTCCAGTCTAGCAGCATGCGCTATCGTCTAAAACAATTAACTACATACCGTTATTCCAATAGAAATATTAAACATTTCTTAGGGTGTTTATTATAGGGTGCCACCTCGACACATTCTACGCATCTAATGTAGGGTAACGGAATCTGCCAAATGGCTTTACCTGTATCAAGCTTTTTTTCTGTCAAGTTTAATAAGAATTAGTTCAAACAAGGAAACTTTGCTCTGAAAATTCTGAACACGCTTCGAACGACGCAATTTCTTTCTAAAATCGTCAAGTTCCTAGACATATGACTTACCGTCATACAGCTAAAGCTAGATGTAGAGTGACGGTATCTGCCGAGGTTTGCCGTTTGCTGTAACCACGTGCGATAAGAACGAAGTTAGAAATTTCTAGTATTTTTCGGATATCTGTGTGTGTGAAATAGCTTTATTTAACGCTTGGTTCCACCGAAGTGATATCGCAGACGAATTATAATGACTGTCTATTGATCTGAGCGTTGTATACTACTACAATATGTGACATCTATGGCTAGTTTATATATATTGTCGGCTCACATCAATGCGATTAATATGTCCGACAATGCAGAAACCATGTGGTTCAGACAAAGGATTAAGTCAGTCAATCAAGGCAGATTAAACATGCATTATGCAAGAGCTAAATCTGCCTAGTGCAGGTCTTTATTTGGGCATGAAATGTTTTCTAAAGTATTAATTAGACATTAATTAACTGATCCAGGCCTTAATCAACTTTGGATGGCATCAGATTGCTCCGATGTTAAACAGATTAAAACGTTTCAGCGGTAAATCAAATATGGCGCGGCTAGATGCTTCGAGTCGTAGCTTTGATCATCCAGGACCGTGGTTGAAATTATTGCACAGGTCGGTCAAATCTTTAAATGCCTATTTCTTCGCTTGCAATAGAGTAATTTGAATGAAATTTTCAAATTATTCATTTTACATCATCTACTTTCGAACTAGTATAGCAAGAATGGCTAGTTCTTATCTATATCTTGAATAATGTAACTTTAAGTAATCAATCAAGGTAGGTTTATAGTCGGTATAACACGATAAATACGTTGATCACTTAATTACCTAATCAATCCAGCCTATTGTCAACCATAATCGGGTTAAGTGGTAGTTATACTCTTAGTACTAGTCAGTACACTATATATTAATTTTGGAATTTTGAATATTATTCACCATGTCTTGATGTCCGAATGGGCATATTCACTGTCGGACAATAGAGTGTGTTTGGAAAAAAAATTCGGACACGTCCGGAATATACGGCCAAGATCCCAACACTGCTTAGGACGTATAACAAATAAAACAATGTGTAAAGCTTGTGCCAAGGATGACAAATCGGAAAATTTTAGTTTGTAGCAAGTGTTTTATAGTTCCATTTAACCTTTCCACAGCACCGTTAGCCATGGGGTGATAATTTGGGGTGCGAATATGCGTGATGTTATTCTGTGCTAAATATCTTTTGAATTCCATGCTTATGAAATGTGGTCCATTGTCAGTAGTTATGGAGCGTGGTAGACCCCATATTGAAAACCGCGATTCCAGAAAATCAATGATCTTTGATGATTTAATATTCTCTGTCAGAAGGGACTCGGGCCATTTCGAAAAAAAAGTCTACTAGATTAACCAAATATCGCATACCGTAGGGGGCAGATGTATATGGTCCTTGAATGTCGATACCGAGATCTTGCCATGGTCCATTAGATGGCCTCCTGGGCTGTAGGGCGGCAGTAGCACATTTAGCCGATTTATCACTTGATGAACACGGGGCACATGAAAGAACAAAGTTTTCAATATCCTTATCATATCCAATTTCATAACATCATTCCGCAAAGAATAGGGTATAATGGCTTAATCACCACGCGCATTGCAGCAGTCACCAAAAATGAAAAATTTATCCTTAAGGTGAAAGAAAGTAAGCAACGCTGGAGATAACTGAGACTTTGGTGGCCATCCGGTGCGTACATATGGGAGCAAAGTACAGAGCAGTGGGTCAGTGGTGGTTTCGTGTGCTAGCTTTTCGTGTGAGATAGCACAAGCAGAGCAAATCTGGATGGCAAGAGCGTTCTCATCTATTGATAGATGACAGACTGTAGAACCAAACTCTTGAGTATGCGCTGTCTGCAATCTTGAAAGTGCGTCAGCAACAATATTGGAAGTACCCTTTTTGTATTCTAATGTAAAACGATGATCAAGCAGTAGTGAGGCCCAATGGCTTATTCTAGCAGGTCGTCTCCCGGTATTCTCTGGGTTTTGAAGGAGTGTCACCAGAGCTTGGTGGTCTGTTAACAGTTTAAAGAGGGTGCCCATTAAATTATTATTATTATTTATATTCTATAGCGCTTCATTATTTCCGGTGATATTTCTAAGCGCATAACAAATGTCACATCACAGTTTGTAATAATACTTAAACAAGTGCGTTTTTAACACCGATTTGAATTTAACAAAAGTTGAACTTTCTCTAATTGATCTTGGTAGCTTATTCCACATATGGGCACCATTTACAGGGAAAGATAATTTTCCTCTGAGTCTCTTGTAAGCGGGCACAGATAGTAAAGTAGCATCTGTGGACTAACGAAGATTAGGTCTTCCCGGTTTGTAGAATGTGAATAATTGTTTCATGTAGGAAGGAGCAATATCCGAAAACAAAGCTCAAAGCTTTATACACATGACTGCTCACGCAAATATAGGTTTGGGTGAGCAAGGCGGGCAAAAAATATTGCTCACGCAAAATCTTGTTTGCGTGAGCACACATTTTGTAACTTTGTTTTAATTTAAAGCCCCAATACCTCTCTTGTTGTAACTGAATAATATGCCCCAATAATTACATGTATTCTGGTCAACAAATTGTACTATTTTACAATATTCCAATTAATTGATGATACAAATTTCATCTTAACACACCAAATTTTAAAAATTGGAAAAATTCAACTACATGGTAACAACATGGTTTGAAAAGCTTTACATAAACACTATTTAGGGACAGGAGTTTTACATAGGCTAAGCCTGTTCCCCAATTCCATTCAGACATCCTGAATAAAATATTGTTTATAAAAAAAAAGAAAATGCAAATTGGATTTAAATATATTTTCAAACCCTCGAGACAAGTAAAATAGGATAGGATGTAATGGATAATTTACACAACAGGTAGGACACTTAAACACTTAGAATAAGGCTAAATTTTTTTCTGGACCTATCAAGCCCGCATGAGTGGTATTGTCCCTTTAAAATAAATTTTTTGCCTGAATACTTTTGTTAAATAAAGAATGATAGTTTGTAATTCATTTTTTTTTCAATCCTTTTTCTTTATTTAAATACTAATAGTACATGTGTGACCAACGCTTTCTGTTTTTCAATTGACAGTCATGTCATACGCTTTTTTAAAACCAATTTCCGTATGGATTTCTTCACCCCATGACATAAATGTGGATATGGCAATCAGGTTTCCTTTGACCATTATTACGCTTAGATTGAAAAGTATACGACTGCACAATGGAATTAAAATCAAAGTTCTGATAAAAAAAGAAATACCGATAAATATTAGTTTAAAACGTGTTCGTTCAGCGTGAATGCCGACCGAAGCCGGATGTAAACATTCTCTACTTTAGACTCGATTATCACGCGTTTATTACTGGTGCTGTAGGAAAACCAGTCATGACGTTCCGGTCTAAAGTGTATTTTTAGTAAACACAACTTGAGTTTCTTCATTAGCCAATCAAATTTAAGGAAAAAATGCAGCGCGCAGCTTGGTGAATCTTAGTTTGACAGACGAATTTATGACGTTATTGACATTGTTTTCGGCAATAAACTTGTCAATATTTTGATTATTTTAACACATTTTTCTTAAAATTCTGCGTGAGCAACGAACCGCTAACGTAAATGTAGCACAGCGCGAGCCAGAGCAACTTTAAAGTCGACCCGGGCTTCTCACAGGCAGCCAATGAAGACTTTTGAGAGTTTCTGATACATGATCTCTAGAAGAAGACAGGGCAACTAGTCGAGCACAGTTATTTTGTACAACCTGAAGACGGTTGAGGGAGAAATCTGGAATGCCAGCCAGGAGTCCATTTCCATAGTCCAACTGAGATATGACCAGTGCTAAAACAACTCTAGCACATGAATCTTTAGTAAGATACCTCCTGATTCTGGATACTCGCTTTAATCTCGTGTACATTTTACATATAGTATTGTTGACCATGATAAAACCAAGATTTCGTGCTTTACATGATGGTGAAATTTCGGTATCGCCGATGTTTAGCTTTGGTGAAAAGTTAAAACTGTTCAGTTTTGATGTGGGTAATATCATCAGGAACTCTGTCTTCTCATCGTTAAGCTTTAATTCATTTTGGTTCATCCACGTCCGAATATCATTGATACAGGATTCTAGCTTATTTAGGGCTCTGTGTATTGACACATGGTCAGAAGGAATGAATGTGTTATACAATTGCGTATCATCTGAAAAACCATGATAGCTGATACCATGTTTATGGATAATTTTACCAAGTGGAAGTACATACAGTGAGAAAAGAAGTGGACCTAGTACCGATCCCTGTGGGACACCAATGGACAGCGGTTTACATACAGAGTTGCTTCTATGAATATGGACACATTGGCTTCGGTCAGTTAGATAAGACTTCAACCAATCCAGCGCCGATCCTTTGATTCCCACAGATAACTCAAGTCTATTGAACAATACTATGGTCGATGGTATCAAATGCCGCACTTAGATCTAGAAGTATAAGGTTGATGCCAAGGTTGCTGTCCAATGCTGTATCAATGTCAGCTTTTAGCTTCAAGAGTGCTGTCTCTGTGCTGTGGCCTTCTTTATAAGCACTGCAGTGGTTCATGAAGATCGTTAGCTTGCAGATAATTACTTATTAGTGATTTGTCTCGCTATCACCCTTTCAAGCAACTTTCCGATAAACTCAAGATTTGAGACAGGGCGGTAGTTCTTGAGGATCTCGCAATCAAGCGATGGTTTCTTCAGAAGTGGAATCACAAGGGCAGTCTTTAATGAAGTCGGCACACTGCTTTTGGCAATTGAAGCATTTATGATAATAGTGATGAAAGGAAGGAGCGCATCTTTACTGGTTTGGACTTCAGAAGCCATGTTGGAAGCGGATCTAGGCTACAGGAAGTTGACTTGCTCTTACCAGTGATGGACCAGACATGTTCTTCTGTAATTGGGGCAAACTCAAACAAACGGCTTGGTACGTGATGTTCTTCAAACACATTTAACCCACACGGTCCCACTTTTTAACGGCCCAGACGCATGCAAGGGCTTCCTTTTCACCAGTGCTATAACATCCTTCACATTCAGAGAGTCTCTGTGACGCGAAAGCCACGGGTCGTAGTTCTCCATTTTCTTGAAGTTGTGCAAGTTCAGCCCCTAGCGCATAATCTGAGGCATCACACTTAACATAGATTGGTGAAGAAGGGCAGTACTGTTGACTTTGACAAACAATGTTTTAAATCCTCAAAAGCATTGATCTGGGACGCCGTCCATTGCCAAGGTACATCCTGGTGAAGCAATTCGCGTAGTTGTCGTATATTTTAACTTTTTTCGGTAATGAAACATTTATAATACACTAAAATTTGATTAAGAGTAACAACTCATTAAGTAATTATCAGAAAATCATTACAATTTGTTTGGCTTTGATAAAGCTCTCCTCCATGCTAACGTTTAGTATATGAAACATTTAATATCATGGATTTAGCTGTTCAAGTAATCAGAATTCATTAAAAATCTATATAATTGTTCGTCGCAAGCAGGACCTTAAACTCTGTGTTTCAATCTAAAGTGAATCGGATCTTAACTTTAGCTTCTAATAGTGTCCACAAGAATTTTTGAAGTGATCAAGGGCCATAAAAGTAATTTTAGGAAATCGCTGAAAATCAATAGGATTCTTCGTCTCATGACTTTCAACACTGTGTATAAATTTCAAGTCAATCGGATATTAACTTTAGCCTCTAGAGCGTTCACAAGATATTTCAAAGTGATCAAGGGCCATAACTCTGGCGCTAATTAATAGGCTTCTTCGTCTAATGACCTCAAACACTGTGTATAAATTTTAAGTCAATCGGATATTAACTTTAGTCTCTAGAGCGTTCACAAGATATTTCAAAGTGATCAATGGCCATAAATTTTAAGTCAATCGGATATTAACTTTGGCCTCTAGATCATCCACAAGATTTGTTGAAGTGATCAACAAATTATCGGATATTGCTGAAAATCAATAGGCTTTTTCGTCTCATGACCTTTAACACTGTGTATAAGTTTAAAGTCAATTGGATATTAACTTTAGCCTCCAGAGCGTCCACAAGATTATTTGAAGTGATCAAGGGCCATAACTCTGACAGTAATTATCGGAAACCGCTGAAAATCAATAGGCATCTTCGTCTCATGACCTTCAACACTGTGTATAAATTTAAAGTCAATCGGTTATTAACTCTAGAGCGTCCACAAGAATTTTTTGAAGTGATCAAGGGCCATAACTCTGACAGTAATTATCGGAAATCCCTGAAAATTAATAGGCTTCTTCGTCTCATGACCTTAAACACTGTGTATAAATTTAAAGTCAATCGGTTATTAACTTTAGCCTCTAGAGCGTCCACAAGAATTTTTTGAAGTGATCAAGGGCCTTTACTCTGACAGTAATTATCGGAAATCCCTGAAAATCAATAGGATTCTTTGTCACATGACCTTAAACACTGTGTATAAATTTAAAGTCAATCTGTTATGAACTTTAGCCTCTAGAGCGTCCACAAGATTTTTTGAAGTGATCAAGGGCCATAACTCTGACAGTAATTATAGGGAATTGCTGAAATCAATAGGTTTCTTTGTTTCATGACCTTAAACGCTGTGTATAAATTCAAAGTCTATCGGTTATTAACTTTAGCCTCTAGAGCGTCCACAAGATTTTTTGAAGTGATCAAGGGCCAGAACTCTTACAGTAATTAGCGGAAATCGCTAAAAATCAATAGGCTTCTTCGTCTCATGACCTTAAACACTGTGTATAAATTTAAAGTCAATCGGTTATTAACTTTAGCCTCTAGAGTGGACGGACGGACAGACGGCAATATACGACCACATTTCAATGTGTCAAAATTATATAAAATTGCCATTTAAAACCATCATAATACATGTCCACTATCCTGACTAGTTTCGTCAAATAAATTTTAACATTTTCAAAGGAACAGTTCAACAGAAACAGGAAACAAATTTGAATAATGATGAGGTCATATGTTGATGACATCACTGTAATGGTTGCCCTGTCGTTGGTAACAAGTAATTCTTCATTTTCTAAAAAGGTGATCCATCACATGAAAATATATGATGATGCTATTAACAGAGGTGCCTATACACAAGTTGAAAATCCACAAATTATACACAGTAGGCATCCTCAAACCAATTCTTCCAACGAATTTCTGATGGGATCACAGTTGTAACTGGATACAAAAACAGCATAAAGTGAAGTGTCAAAATTATATAAAATTGCCATTTAAAACCATCATAATACATGTCCACTATCCTGACTAGTTTTGTCAAATAAATTTTAACATTTTCAAAGGAACAGTTCAACAGAAACAGGAAACAAATTTGAATAATGATGAGGTCATATGTTGATGACATCACTGTAATGGTTGCCCTGTCGTTGGTAACAAGTAATTCTTCATTTTCTAAAAAGGTGATCTATCACATGAAAATATATGATGATGCTATTAACAGAGGTGCCGAAACACAAGTTGAAAATCCACAAATTATACACAGTAGGCATCCTCAAACCAATTCTTTCAACTTAGGTTTTTTTCTTTTCATTTTATAGTTAGTTAAATTAAAGTGAACTATGGAGATCAAACTGGTTAGGTCACATGTTGTTGAATGATATGCAGAACTTTTATTGATGTAACCTTATTTCCCTTTGACAAGCTTCCTTGTTCTCCAGTTTCTCTCTCTCTCGTTCTCTATCGTTCCGTCTCTCTCTCTTTCTTTCTATTGAAGTCAAAGTCAAGGTCCCCCACTTCCCCCTCTCTCTCTATTCAAGTCAAAGTCAGGGTTTCCCTCTCTCCCTCTCCTTCTCTCTGTCACCTTGCTCTGTCTGTCTGTCTGTCTCTCTTTCTCCCTGTCTATCTCTCTTGCTCTTTATCTCGCTCCCCCCTCTCTTGTGCTCTCTCTCACACACTCTCTCTCTTTCCCTTTCTCTCTCTTTTTAGAGAAGAATAACTTAATTGTAATATGTATGTATTTTAATTTATGTAAATAAAAATGTTATAAAAATAAGAGAAATTTTTTTGATTTTTTGGGCGAAAGAAATATAAAAGATAGTAAGCTGGCACTGCCAGGCAGGATACGCCCACATTTTCGATAGATGGATAGAGGACAAGGACAAGCAATACCGAAAGCGATTTTTCCTACAATCAAAGGCCATAATTCATTAAGTTACAATTTGATATGCGCAAATATCGAAAAGAATCAAGATCTTTAGGTTATAAACATGCATTTTACGTTTCATCAAAATCGAATTAAAATTGTGACCTCTACAGGGCCCACAACTTTAATATGCCATATTTTTACACTATTCGCGTACAAACAGCGGCCATTTTGTCTGGCAATTATGGTCTGATTTTCTAGAAATTCGAACTCAACCTTCCGTAGGGTGTAATGGTGATAGAGTCAAACATTTTTTTAAATTGGATATTAATCGTGACCTCCAGAGGGACAATAGGGGATTTTTCGAAACAATCAGGGGCCATAATTCAGGAAGTTACGATCCGATATGCGCAAATATCGAAAGGAACCAAGATCTTTGGGTTATAATCATGCATTCCAAGTTTTATCAAAATCGAATTAAAATTGTGACCTCTACAGGGTCCACAACCTTGATATACCATTTTTTAACAGTATTCGCGTACAAACGGCGGCCTTTTTATAAGGCAATTTTTGTCCAATTTTCCCCGAAATTCAAACTCAACTTTCCTTAGGGTGTAACGGTGATATAATTAAACGTTTTTTCAAACCGGATAATAATTGTGACCTCCAGAGGGACCACAAGCTAAACATAGGTGATTTTGCGTATAAACAGGGGCCATAATTCAGGAAGTTACGATTCGATATGCGCAAATATCGAAAGGAATCAAGATCTTTGGGTTCTTACCATGCATTTCAAGTTTCATCAAAATCGAATTAAAATTGTGACCTCTACAGGGTCCACAACCTTGATATACCATTTTTTAACAGTATTCGCATACAAACGACGGCCATTTTGTATTGCTATTTTGGTCCGATTTACCCGAAATTCGAACTCAACATTCCTTAGGGTGTAACGGTGATATCATCAAACGATTTTTTAAATCGGATAATAATTGTGACCTCCAGAGGGACCACAAGCTAAACAAAGGCGATTTTGCGTATAATCAGGGGCCATAATTCAGGAAGTTACGATTCGATATTCGCAAATATCGCAAGGAACCAAGATCTTTGGGTTATAACCATGCATTTCAAGTTACATCAAAATCGAATTAAAATTGTGACCTCTACAGGGTCCACAACCTTGATATACAGTAGAACTTGCTACGGCGTGCACTCATAATCAGCGAACACTCGCTTCAACGAACACCAAAAAATCCCCCCCGAGCGATTTTTAATTAATTTAACCTCTGCTAAACACGCACCTGTTCGACGCGTGCAGCGGGCACTTATATTAGCTCCCGATCATGCTATTTCATCCATTAAGCGAACACATCTCGGAGAATCCCGTTCTCGCTTGAGCGAACGAGGGACAATCACGTTCTCGCTTAAGCGAACGATACTGAACAGTCTTGACATGACTTACTCACTTGGCTTGAAATAACTACTATCACTAATTAACACTAAGAAATGGTCTGAATTTATAACGCGTGCAACGGGCATCATGCTTAATTCCCCCCTTCAAAATTCTCTTGTTTCAACGGTCACGATTTTACTAATAAAATCAACAAAACATCGGCTATTCAACGGCCATTGTCGTTCGTTCTTTGTAACACTCCCGCTAATCTCGTGAGTAGTAGTTAATTAACTGGAACCCCACTGATCAGGTAAAAAGAAATGTAAAAATAACAATCAACAATTATCTGTTTATTAATCTTTTGTTTTATTAAACGACTAACCTGATCATAGTTTTCACGCGTAACGACACTGATTGATACTAATTGAATAAAATGAAAGGATACCGAGTTATTAAACAGACGTTTTTAGCGCCCCCTATAATATTACATACAGAGTTACATCCCCTGTAAAATCGGGGATAAAATCCGCGAATGGTTTTTGTCCATGATAAAATAACATTAATTCATCGATTTTCTTCACAAAAATGGATAAATATTATCGAATGCATCACGATTTTTTTGTGGTGGGGGTTTGGGCAATATTGTACACCTTTATTCAAAGAGCACCTCCATTAAGCAGGCATTTTGAAATTTCCCTTGGGTGCCTGCTGAATACAAGTTCTACTGTACCATTTTTAAACAGTATTCGCGTACAAACGGCGGCCATTTTGTATGGCAATTTTGGTCCGATTTTCCTGAAATTCGAACTCAACCTTCCTTAGGGTGTAACGGTGATATAATCAAACGTTTTCTTAAATCGGATAATAATTGTCACCTCCAGAGGGACCACAAGCTCAAATAGGTGATTTTTCGGACAATCAGGGGCCATAATTCAGGAAATTACGTCCCGATAGGCGCAAATATCAAACGGAACCAAGATCTTTGGGTTATAAACATGCACGTCAAGTTTCATTAAAATCGGCTCAAAATTGTGACCTCTATAGGGTCCACAAGCTAAAAACGTTATTTTTCGTACAATCAGGGGTCATAATCCATGAAGTTTCAATCCGATACATGCCAATATCGAAAGCAGCTGAGATCTTTTGGGGATAAAGCTATATTTTAAGTTTCGTCAAAATCGGACAAGAATTGTGACCTGTAGAGAGTCCACAAACAATTGTGGACGGACGTCCGGACGGACGGACAGGGGCGACGACATAATACGTCCACATGAAAATGTGTTTAAAATTTTTTTTTATAAAACGGCTGCCACTAAAACCATCATTATTTTAATCCAACGTTTCGTAGGTAAATATAACACTACATCATCAGGGTAATTCAAATACTAACTGAAAGGCAAGTAATAAACTCAATGACATCACAAAAATCCTTAGTTACGTAGATATACAAAATCAAAGATCTATGACGTCATAGTTAGCAACAAGGAAAATGAAGTTAGTTTCACAATAAAAGGCTTATTATAGATAATTATCATTAAATTTAATCAGATATTAAAAATTGTAGATTCTAAAAAAAATAAAATAAAATAAGTTAAACATGCATTATTCAAGAGCTAAATCTGCCTAGTGCAGGTCTTTATTTGGGCATGAAATGTTTTCTAAAGTATTAATTAGACATTAATTAACTGATCCAGGCCTTAATCAACTTTGGATGGCATCACATTGCTCCGATATTAAACAGATTAAAACGTTTTTAGTGATAAATCAAATATGGCGGTCTAAGACGCTTCGAGTCTTAGCTCTGATCAACCAGGTCCGTGGTTGAAATTATTGCACACATCGGCCAAATCTTTAAATGCCAATATCTTCGCTTACAATAGAGTAATTTGAATGAAATTTTCAAATTGTTCATTTTACATCACCTACTTTCGAACTATTATAGCAAGAATGGCTAGTTCTTATCTATATCTTGAATAATGTAACTTTAAGCAGGCGGTAAGAAAGGTGGGAGATTGTTATGTACAGAAGAAAGTTTCAAAAGTAGGGTTATAATTATTTGGAGAAGTTTTTTATAGTATCTGGGTTATGTTCATTCAGACCATTAGGCCACACAGTGTTCAGTCTATGCATCCATAGAGATTCCGCAATATTCAGTTGTTTCCGATCTTCATTATATACTTGCTGGAGAATGGTACATGTATAATTATGGTTGGGTATGTTAAAATGGGGGGCAACATGTGGGGCTTTACCTGCTTTTTGCAATTTGATATTGGATCTGTGACTATTCAATCTGGTGCTAAATGGGGTAATAGTTTGTCCGACATATTGGATTCGGCAAATTTTACATGTTAAACAATAAATAATAAATTTGCTTTGACAATTAGTAGAATGTCTGATTTGAAATGTTTGAGAGTCTTTGTTTTTAATCTTATCCGTCTCTTCAAGAACTGCGCAGGTTTTACACCTTGGTTTATGGCACGGCTTACATCCCCAAGATTCAATATTAGTATAAGTTTTATTCGTCCGCAATTTGTTTGCTTCTCAAAATATCTCCAATTGTCTTATTTCGTCTTTCGGCTATAATTATCTTGCTGTTCTCTATTACTTTTTTCATCCTGGAGCTAGTTTGAAGGAGTGTGTGGTCGTTGGCCATTACACGTAAATTTGGTTGGCGGGGATCGTACGTTGTAGTCCATGGTATAATTTTATCCTTAGTGTCTTTCTTTTTGGTTTTGTATTGGAGGAGTTCTTCTCGAGTTTTGTTTTGAATTTTATGGAAAGCTTTGTTGATCGTTTTCTTTTTATAGCCACTGTTTTTAAGGTATTTTGAAAATTTCTTGAGGTTGATGTCTGTCCAATCTGGTTTGCTACATATTCTTTTTATTCTAATCGCTCCACTGTATGGAATAGAGTTGAAAATGTGACCTGGATGACAGCTGGATGGTGGAAGATAATGGTGACTATCCGTCTCTTTAGAAAAAAGATCTGTCTCAAGTTTGGTTCCTTCATTTATTACTCGTACATCTAAGAAAGGGACACTTTTTTGGCTGATGTTCATAGTGAATTTGATTTTAGGATGTTGTTGGTTGAGTCTGTTCAAAAATTCGTAGCACTCGTCTGTAGTAGAAGATGACATGGCCCATATATCATCAATATATCTTAAACTAACCTCCGGTTTGTTAGGTATCGAATTCCAGTATTTTCTCATCCAAAATGACATGTATATGTTAGCGTATGTTACTGCGAAAGGGGTCCCCATCGCTGTTCCGGAAATCTGTCTGAAATACCGTTCATCAAAAGTAAACTCGTTATTATGTAGTACAAAATCTGCTACATCTAAAACCGCTTCCATTTCATCGTTACTTAACATACTACTTTCCTGAATGGCTTCTTTTAGAGCTTCGATTCCTTCCGATATTAAAATATTGGGGTACAAACTTATAACGTCAAAGGTGAGTAAATTACGAGCTGGAGTTCTTTCTGAATTGATGGTTTGGATCTTTTGGAGAAAATTGGTAGTATCTTTTACTTATTTTATTTTATTTTTTTTAGAATCTACAATTTTTAATATCTGATTAAATTTAATGATAATTATCTATAATAAGCCTTTTATTGTGAAACTAACTTCATTTTCCTTGTTGCTAACTATGACGTCATAGATCTTTGATTTTGTATATCTACGTAACTAAGGATTTTTGTGATGTCATTGAGTTTATTACTTGCCTTTCAGTTAGTATTTGAATTACCCTGATGATGTAGTGTTATATTTACCTACGAAACGTTGGATTAAAATAATGATGGTTTTAGTGGCAGCCGTTTTATAAATTTTTTTAAACACTATTGTTCCTGCCATATGTATCTAGTTCCAGAACTGAGATCACCATCGACATCTTCATGATTGGTTTTTGTGTACAACTTTTTATATTCGGATATTTCACAATTTGTGTTGGAGCTTTAGAATCTTCACATGTTTTATGTGATAGATCGCTGATTATGGAGATGAAACAATTCAATATAACTCGGAGGGTATGTAATAAATTAGTTCGTTACAAGGAACATTTAAATTTTTCAATCAGATGTGAAAAGAATCAGATTTTTCCAAAATGTTTACATTTAAAACTTCCGCCACCCAGTGAAACAGATGATTTTGGGTTGAAGGAAAGATGGAATTCTGTGTTGTATAAAGCATCTGTAGAACTCAATAATTTATCTATTAATTTCTATCGTGAAAAAGTGGGAGAACTAGAGAAGAAGTTTGACGATGCTGTGTCTATTTATAGAGGAAGACTCTCCCCTGATAATTTCAACAGAAATATTAGAACCATTCAACGTAATGGTGACAGACTTAAATCTTCATTTCAAAGTATTCATGACCGCAAACTCAACTACCTACTATCAGTGAAAGACTTAAAGTGTATTGACCCTCCTCCTGAGAATAGACCATGTAGACAATTCAAGATTAAGAAGAAGAAAAATCGTAGATTTAGACGCCATAAAACTACATATTCCGCAACCAACCCACAGTTATTGAATCAGAACTTCATTTTCAACATAAGTTCCAAAACACTTACAGATACAGAGATGAAATTACTCAGCAAAGGTTTGTCATTTTGCCCTCTACCATCAAGATATGACCAAATTAGAGAACTGACTGATCTTAGATCCTTCCAGAGAAGACTTCGCATCAATGAATTTTTCTTTGATCAAGAATCTACACCTAATCTTCCCCCATCTTTATATATGAAAAGTGAATGGTCCCCTCCTCTCGGCAGAGAAGAAGCTTTGGAACTATACTGTACCCATCAATACAGACAGATGAAAGATTTCCGAGAACCTAGAGTGAAGAACAATTTGACTTACGAAGAAAAAGGAGCCTTGTATTCACTTAAAATGGACACTGATATTATCATTGGTAAAACTGACAAAGGAGGTGGGATTATTATCTGGAACAAAGAGGACTACATAAAAGAGTGTTTTAAACATCTACGAGACCCATCGGTATATAAGGAAGTTTCATGTGACAACTCTGAAAAAATTCACCACCAATTAGAGAGGTTAGTCTTATACCTTAAAATACCCCAAATCGAGAAAAAAGCTATACTTGATCGTCCTGTAAAAAAACCAGCTGAATTCTATATACTTGGAAAAATGCACAAAATAGAAAAGAAAAATGATGTTCCTCCAGGCAGACCTATTTGTAGTCAAGTTGCGGCTTCTACTCGTAAAGCATCTCTTTGGTTGGATTGGAAACTTAAGCCAGTAGCAGAAACTTATTGTACTGAATTAGTAAAAGATACTACCAATTTTCTCCAAAAGATCCAAACCATCAATTCAGAAAGAACTCCAGCTCGTAATTTACTCACCTTTGACGTTATAAGTTTGTACCCCAATATTTTAATATCGGAAGGAATCGAAGCTCTAAAAAAAGCCATTCAGGAAAGTAGTATGTTAAGTAACGATGAAATGGAAGCGGTTTTAGATGTAGCAGATTTTGTACTACATAATAACGAGTTTACTTTTGATGAACGGTATTTCAGACAGATTTCCGGAACAGCGATGGGGACCCCTTTCGCAGTAACATACGCTAACATATACATGTCATTTTGGATGAGAAAATACTGGAATTCGATACCTAACAAACCGGAGGTTAGTTTAAGATATATTGATGATATATGGGCCATGTCATCTTCTACTACAGACGAGTGCTACGAATTTTTGAACAGACTCAACCAACAACATCCTAAAATCAAATTCACTATGAACATCAGCCAAAAAAGTGTCCCTTTCTTAGATGTACGAGTAATAAATGAAGGAACCAAACTTGAGACAGATCTTTTTTCTAAAGAGACGGATAGTCACCATTATCTTCCACCATCCAGCTGTCATCCAGGTCACATTTTCAACTCTATTCCATACAGTGGAGCGATTAGAATAAAAAGAATATGTAGCAAACCAGATTGGACAGACATCAACCTCAAGAAATTTTCAAAATACCTTAAAAACAGTGGCTATAAAAAGAAAACGATCAACAAAGCTTTCCATAAAATTCAAAACAAAACTCGAGAAGAACTCCTCCAATACAAAACCAAAAAGAAAGACACTAAGGATAAAATTATACCATGGACTACAACGTACGATCCCCGCCAACCAAATTTACGTGTAATGGCCAACGACCACACACTCCTTCAAACTAGCTCCAGGATGAAAAAAGTAATAGAGAACAGCAAGATAATTATAGCCGAAAGACGAAATAAGACAATTGGAGATATTTTGAGAGCCAACAAATTGCGGACGAATAAAACTTATACTAATATTGAATCTTGGGGATGTAAGCCGTGCCATAAACCAAGGTGTAAAACCTGCGCAGTTCTTGAAGAGACGGATAAGATTAAAAACAAAGACTCTCAAACATTTCAAATCAGACATTCTACTAATTGTCAAAGCAAATTTATTATTTATTGTTTAACATGTAAAATTTGCCGAATCCAATATGTCGGACAAACTATTACCCCATTTAGCACCAGATTGAATAGTCACAGATCCAATATCAAATTGCAAAAAGCAGGTAAAGCCCCACATGTTGCCCCCCATTTTAACATACCCAACCATAATTATACATGTACCATTCTCCAGCAAGTATATAATGAAGATCGGAAACAACTGAATATTGCGGAATCTCTATGGATGCATAGACTGAACACTGTGTGGCCTAATGGTCTGAATGAACATAACCCAGATACTATAAAAAACTTCTCCAAATAATTATAACCCTACTTTTGAAACTTTCTTCTGTACATAACAATCTCCCACCTTTCTTACCGCCTGCTTAAAGTTACATTATTCAAGATATAGATAAGAACTAGCCATTCTTGCTATAATAGTTCGAAAGTAGGTGATGTAAAATGAACAATTTGAAAATTTCATTCAAATTACTCTATTGTAAGCGAAGATATTGGCATTTAAAGATTTGGCCGATGTGTGCAATAATTTCAACCACGGACCTGGTTGATCAGAGCTAAGACTCGAAGCGTCTTGGACCGCCATATTTGATTTATCACTAAAAACGTTTTAATCTGTTTAATATCGGAGCAATGTGATGCCATCCAAAGTTGATTAAGGCCTGGATCAGTTAATTAATGTCTAATTAATACTTTAGAAAACATTTCATGCCCAAATAAAGACCTGCACTAGGCAGATTTAGCTCTTGAATAATGCATGTTTAACTTATTTTATTTTATTTTTTTTAGAATCTACAATTTTTAATATCTGATTAAATTTAATGATAATTATCTATAATAAGCCTTTTATTGTGAAACTAACTTCATTTTCCTTGTTGCTAACTATGACGTCATAGATCTTTGATTTTGTATATCTACGTAACTAAGGATTTTTGTGATGTCATTGAGTTTATTACTTGCCTTTCAGTTAGTATTTGAATTACCCTGATGATGTAGTGTTATATTTACCTACGAAACGTTGGATTAAAATAATGATGGTTTTAGTGGCAGCCGTTTTATAAATTTTTTTAAACACTATTGTTCCTGCCATATGTATCTAGTTCCAGAACTGAGATCACCATCGACATCTTCATGATTGGTTTTTGTGTACAACTTTTTATATTCGGATATTTCACATGAAAATGTGGGCGTATAAAAATTAATAAGAAAAATTGGCGGGGAAAAAATGGAACCCAGAGTGAGCACTGACTTCAGATGGCAGATAATTCCATAATAGTACACAGTATAAATTAAATTTTCTATTTCTAAATAACCAGTTAAAAACAAAAAAAAGTAACACTGAACACAGATCAGACCCAATGTCATGGATATCTAGAGCACACTTAAGATTTATAATAATTTAATATTTTCTTGTGCAGTGGTGTAAAATGGACATCCTCAGTCATAGTATTAGGGGGCCAATAAAGGCCGTCAAAACATTACATGACACCCAGAGCAATATGCAAAATATTCATTCTCAAGTTGTTTTTGGTTTATACTTATTTGTGAAAATAGAAACCAATCAACTCAAAAAAAAAAAAATTTCTATTTCTTTTTTAAATAAAAGCCTACATTAATTAATAGAACAAAGATAGTTAGCTGGCACTGTCAGGCAGGATACTCCCACATTTTCGAGAGATGGATAGAGAACAAGCAAAACCGAAAGTGATTTTTCCTACAATCAAAGGCCATAATGGCATTTTAATTTAAAAATAATGCATAAAATTTTGAATAAAACTCGCATCTTGATTGGTAGCCAATGGAGTTCTCGAAGAACAGGTGTCATATCTAGATGACGACTCATCTTTCTTCTAACAACCAGTCGAGCTGCTGCATTTTGGATGTGTTGTAATTTGGCATCCTGATAATCATAGAGTCCGAAAAAATAAACTGTTACAGTAGTCAAGTCTGGAAGTAATAAATGCATGTATCAGTTTCTCCGTTTGGCTTTGGTCCAAAAGGTTTCTAGTTGTTCCTATTCGCCATAGTGAGTGAGCAGCCGCTCTGCATATACTATTTATATGTGTGTTCAATGGTTCCAGTTGAATCCAACATCACACCCAGATCGCAAACTGAGTTGGAAGCAGATTCCTTGACATTCCCAATCCTTACATCAGTCACAACTGCTTGAATATTGACATCCTTAAAGCGTAACGAGAACCATACTATTTCTGTCTTACTGTCGTTTAACGCCAGCAAATTCGATTGCATCCAGTATCGAATCTCATCAACACAATTCTCAATGCGATCCACTACTGTGTAGTCTATTCGAGAGTCGCAAGCGATGTAAAGTTGGGTGTCGTCGGCAAAATTTACAGAGTTCAGACCGTGGCATGATGATGTCTTCAAGTGGAACCATATATAACGAAAATAACATGGGCCCTAAAACAGATCCTTGTGGCACGCCAAACTTAAGTGTGTGCTCCCTCGACACCACCATTCCAATGGAAACCCTTTACGTTCTACCCCTCAAATAAGAATTTAGCCAATCAAGGACTGTACCCGTGATACCGAAACGAGAACGTAATCGATCCAATAGGATATCATGATCAATGGTGTTGAAGGCAACAGACAAATCATGTAGCACAAGAATGACATGTTGCTTATCGATACGCTGACTGAAATTTACCGTAAAGAGAGTTATTTTGAAAATAAGGATGAAATTGAAGTAGAGCAGCTTTCTCACAAAATTTGCGAAGGAATGGCAAATTGGAAACCGGACGATAGTTCTTAGAGTATATTTGGATCAAGTCTGAGTTTCTTTATTAATGGTAGAATGATTGCATGTTTACACTCATCAGGGAAGATACCTGATTCAAACGAAGTGTTAACAACACGAGCCAACATTGGAGCTAATAGTTCAATGCAGTCTTTGACTAAGTTTGTGGGCATGGGGTCAACTGAGCAAGTTTTTGAAGACATGTTAGGCACACTCATTGGTTCAAAACTAGACAATTCAGGAAATTACGTTCCGATAGGCGCAAATATCGAAAGGAACCAATATCTTTGGGTTATAAACATGCATGTCAAGTGTCATCCAAATCGGTTCAAAATTGTGACCTCTATAGGGTCCACAAGCTAAAAACGTGATTTTTCGTACAATCAGGGGCCATAATGCATGAATTTTTGATCCGATACATGCCAATATCAAAAGCAGCCGAGATCTTTTGGGGATAAACCTATATTTCAAGTTTCGTCAAAATCGGACAAGAATTGTGACCTTTAGAGAGTGCACAAACAATTGTGGACGGACAGGGGCGACGACATAATACGTCCACATGAAAATGTGGGCATATAAAAATCATAAAAGCACACAGTGAGTTGACGTTGTAGCCAAAGGTATTTTATCTTGGAAAACAACCAACAGATCAAATTTTTTTGGGGGGGAAGTGTTATTATAGGCCTATTTTAAATTCAATTTTAATATTTTTAAATTATTATTTTATATTTTAATAAAAGCTTACTGTATTAATATAACATAAATAAGAGAAGCACACAGTAACAAGCTCTAGAAGACAAAGGCATTTTTCTTTGGGAGAAAAAATAAATCATGTTGCGTAAAATAGGCCTTACCAACAAAGTGGGTGGCACTTTGACATTTTCAAATGGACAACTTTAAGGTGTATGGAAATTACATTTCAAATCTAGGAATCGAAACAACAAGTATTTCGTGGATTAGTTTTAAAGTTAATCATTTTTTTTTTTTAAATTGACAATAATTTACAGCCTTATTATAGACCAATTCGTAAACTGCCACAATTACCGTCTTTTACTTCTAATACTTCAAATTATAGGTGTATAGAAATTACATTTCAAATCTAGGAATCGAAACAACAGGTATTTGGTGGATTAGTTTTAAAGTTAATCAATTTTTTTTTTTAAATTGACTGCCTTATTATAGACCAATTTGTAAACCGCCACATAATTGCTGTATTTTACTTCTAATACACTACAGGCCACAGGCCTACCACGCCACGCTCCGTTTATTAGGGCTGCAACGATTCATCGATGAATCGATGAACCGCGATGTTTAAAAAAACCACGATGCACGATATAAACAATGGTCGCATCGCGATTCGTTATCCAAATAATAATTTTACAAAAATAGACTAATATTCTGACAGGCCTTGCTTTTTTAGGTGCGCGCTCGCGCATCTAAATTTCATGTCAGGCGTGTTAATATTCACGCTCCTTTTGAATCTGAGAGCCCTCAAAAAACCAATGAAATCATGTGTAGTCATTTATGACTTGTTGATATAAGCAGCCCATACATTCGGAATTCTTCGGTTACCGCTGGCTGAATAAGTGGGCCGCTTATATCAATATCAAGTAATATGACCTCTCGCTGTAGCAACATGGCTGCGCAGATAAATTATGTTTATTAGGTAAATCTCGGACCTTATAAAGGATAAATCTTGTTTCCATGAATGATAATTGTGTCATCTTCTTGGTGAAAATACCTTGACAACTTCATATCTCATCTAAACTCGCCTACAGAGATCTCTTTCGTCGCAGCAAAAATGGCTGCATTTTTATTGTTTTAGACTTGTAATGAATACACCAAATTGAAGTCGCACGATCAAAAAAGCAATATTGAGATGAATGAGATCAAAATTCCCCTTAACATAAGTCACATAAAAAGTATGGAATTTTTAGGATTTTCTGTTAAGAATGACAGCAAATAAATCCGGTCAGTTGACCTAGCTGGGAAACACCAAATTTATATAAAGTAAATCATACAAGCAGACCTTTGAATTTTCACAGAGAAAGACTGTCAAAATTTATCAGCATTTTTTATATTTATTTTCTATATCGCGATACAAATCGTATCGTATGTAATGAATCATGATGTGCATCGTATCGTGGCCTGGCGTATCGTTGCAGCCCTACCGTTTATGCATGTTTTAAAAATATGAATCGTGTTTTATAAATTCCCGAAACACAAACAAAACTAACATATGATTGTATGTAATAATTCTCAGTAGTTTTGTTACCGAAAATACCATAAAACAACAAAATTCAAGAGATTTATTTCATCATTATATAGACATCGTAACGTTGAGCAAACTGTCAGTGTGTGTGTATTGCAGTAGATTTCCAAGATGCATTGCACATCGGATTGTTTCTATAGCCATAGGGAGTAATGCGAGTCGCTACTCTGGTTATTCTTACTCTGTGTTTAGTCTCTAGAGGTTTTTAAGAAGTCAAGGCCATAAATCTGGCAGTAATAATCAGAAATAATTAAATACAACCATGGGTTATTCAATGGCTGTATTCCAATGGGTGTATTGTATTCAATGATATTTGCTTGTATTTGCATGTAGAAATTAAAATAATACATTATATCTTTTTTTAGTATTAGTATATATCATACCTATATTATTTGAAAATTAAAGTAAAATAGTCAATTATTATACCTACTTTATTGAGTGCATATCCTTATTCTTTAATATAGTCCCGAAATGACCTAGTTGTGTTGAGTGGACGTTAAACTCCATTTCTCTCTCTCTCTCTTATTCTTTAATAATTTATAATGTTAGTAATAAGTAGTATTATAAAATATATAAAGTATACTTACACAAAAGATTCAAATTTTGTGGATACTTTTCCAAGGATTCTACAACAAGCTAACCTGGCTTGTACTGACTGTGAAAGCTGCCCTTTAGCAATGGCTATACCAAGAATCTAAAGAATAAAATCAAAATTAACCAACGTTATTCATAGCGCAGAAACATTGAAAGCAATTACGTGCATTTTTTCATGATCAAAATGCGAAAATACAGAAATAAGGCTTAGTCTTTGATTATGTAAAGAGACCAATTTTCTTTCAAAAATATGGTTATACTCTAATAGTATTATATTAGGGTTGGGACAATATCCAATAAAAAATCTGCAGGGGTGTTTCTGAGGCCAAATTGCATGCAAAAAACGAAAATTGAAGAATTTTTGGTGTCCGACAATTTTTTCGCTCGGAATGGGGCACATTTTCAAAATGGCCGCAAAAATATGCAAAAATCCTATTTTTAAGCAAATATTTATAATAAATGTAATTTATTTTCATAAATATAGATCATTAATGTGATTTTCAACGATATTAATCTGGTAAGACGTCGAACAAAGCATTTTTCTAGCTCCTGGAATCCAAGATGGCGGCCAAAATCCAAGATGGCGGACATATATATGGCAGGGATTACCGAATATTTACAGAATACAGTAAACATGTCGTGTAATATATCATTTTATAGGATTTTACTGGTGTTCTTTCGATATAAGTCACTTATTTTTACTTTCCAGCAGACCTTTCCCTGTAAAATCCAAGATGGCGGCCATATATTGCAGAGATTACCGGATATTTACAGTGTAGCAATAAATACGTCATGTATTATAACATTGTATGGGTTTTTACGGATGCTCTTTCTAAAAACTCATTATTCTTACGACGCTTAGCAAGTAACATGGTTTCAATGTCACCTACTTACTTGTATTCAAGATTAACAACAGATTTTATTGAGTTTTTGAGTTCTTTAACAGTGAAATAATTTTGGAATCGGAACCGCCAAATTTCAAACTAGACACGCTAATTTGACGGATGTACGGTGCTGTAGCTATTCTCCATTAGCCAATTTCAGATAGTAGTTGCCGTTCATTTAGTTTCTTAACGATGTTAAATTTTGGAATCGAAATATCCAATTGTCAGATTTGACACCCCGTTTGATGGATATCAGGTGCTGTGGGTTTTTTTTCCATTAGCCAATTTTAGATAGTAGCTGCCATTCATTTAGTTTCTTCAATGAAGTTATTGAAGAGATAGTGACTGGAATTCCATGTAGTATACAGGTATCCAAAAGTTTTTGAATTTTAATTTTTTTTTAGCTGTTTCACTTTTTCTCTCTGCTTTAACGCTTACTATTTGCTTATTTTGACAGTGGCCGGGAAGTCTGCTTCAAATTTCTTCACACGGTTAACCTCCTGCTGTTATCAAGTCTTCCAAACTAGATTCTGAAATCGGGTTATTCGCAATTATAAAACACACCCATTTTTCTTCAAAATATCGGATATTTGTTTTACGTCCTACTTTACTGGTATTCACGGTGACTCAATGAATAACGTTGTGGTCCTGTGTTCCCTCCCTAACCGAGAAAGTTCACCAGGAATTCCGGCGTGATTTCTCCTTGACAGTAGTGCAGGAAGGAAGGTCTGACAAGGCATAACGTACAGTGTTCAGATGGGACGAAAAACCGAGGTCCCATGTTTATATTGTTGTGCACGTAAAAGATCCTCTGGACAAGTGGAGTTAAATATAAATGTATTATTGCTATATGGAATTGAGTAAGGCCTAGTGACACTGTTAACCATGTGAAAAAATAGAAGCTGACTTCTTGGACACTTTCAAAAAAAGCACACAGTTAGCGTTAAAACAGAGAGAAAAATTGAAACAGCTAAACAAATTTAAACTCCAAAATCTCTTGGATACCTGTAACTACATGGACGTGCAGTCACTAACTCTGCGATAACGTCGTTAAAGAAACTAAATGAACGGCAGCTACTATCTGAAATTGGCTAATGGAGAATAACTACAGCACCGTACATCCGTCAAAATGTCGTGTCAAGTTTGAAATTGGGCGGTTCCGATTCCAAAATTATCTCACTGTTAGCGAACTCAGAAACTCAATAAAATCTGTGACATTGAAACCATGTTACTTGCTTAGCTTCGTTTTTGAATTTTAGAAAATTTTAGCTGTTTCACTTTTTCTCTCTGCTTTAACGCTTACTATTTGCTTATTTTGACAGTGGCCGGGAAGTCTGCTTCAAATTTCTTCACACGGTTAACCTCCTGCTGTTATCAAGTCTTGCAAAACTAGATTCTGAAATCGGGTTATTCGCAATTATAAAACACACCCATTTTTCTTCAAAATATCGGATATTTGTTTTACGTCCTACTTTACTGGTAGTCACGGTGACTCAATGAATAACGTTGTGGTCCTGTGTTCCCTCCCTAACCGAGAAAGTTCACCAGGAATTCCGGCGTGATTTCTCCTTGACAGTAGTGCAGGAAGGAAGGTCTGACAAGGCATAACGTACAGTGTTCAGATGGGACGAAAAACCGAGGTCCCATGTTTATATTGTTGTGCACGTAAAAGATCCTCTGGACAAGTGGAGTTAAATATAAATGTATTATTGCTATATGGAATTGAGTAAGGCCTAGTGACACTGTTAACCATGTAAAAAAATAGAAGCTGACTTCTTGGACACTTTCAAAAAAAGCACACAGTTAGCGTTAAAACAGAGAGAAAAATTGAAACAGCTAAACAAATTTAAACTCCAAAATCTCTTGGATACCTGTAACAACATGGACGTGCAGTCACTAACTCTGCGATAACGTCGTTAAAGAAACTAAATGAACGGCAGCTACTATCTGAAATTGGCTAATTGAGCATAACTACAGCACCGTACATCCGTCAAAACGTTGTGTCAAGTTTGAAATTGGGCGGTTCCGATTCCAAAATTATCTCACTGTTAGCGAATTCAGAAACTCAATAAAATCTGTGACATTGAAACCATGTTACTTGCTTAGCTTCGTTAGAATAATGAGTTTATAGAAAGAGCATCCGTAAAAACCTATAAAATGTTATAATACATGACTTGTTTATGGTTACACTGTAAATATCCAGTAATCCCCGCAATATATGCCCGCCATCTTGGATTTTAGAGGGAAAGGCCTGCTGGAATGCAAAAATAGTGACTTATTTCGAAAGAGCACCAGTAAAATCCTATAAAATGATATATCACATGACATGTTTACTGTATTCTGTAAATATCCGGCAATATATGGCCGCCATCTTGGATTTTGGCCGCCATATTGGATTTCAAGAGCTGGAGAAATGCTTCGTGGGATGTCTGACCAGATTAATATCGTTGAAAATCACATTTATGATCTATACTTATGAAAATAAATTGCATTAATTAGAAATATTCGCTTTAAAATACGATTTTTGCATATTTTGGCGGCCATTTTGAAAATGTGCCCCATTCTGAGCGAACAAATTGTCGGACACCAAAAATTCTTCAATTTTCGTGTTTTGCATGCAATTTGGCCTCAGAAACACCCCTGCATAAATAACACTGGCATACAAAAAAGTGTATTATTGTCCCAACCCTAATTATATTGAGATGAAGGTCCATCTTATTCAAACAAAAATATAACTCCTCATAATTTACCTCTTTTTTAATAACATCTTTAGGTAAAAGATCTATAACATCTAGTAATGTTTCTAACCATGCATTAGCACAATCTACAAAAAAATTTTTAGTTGATATAAATATGTAAAAGATAGTAAGCTGGCACTGTCACGCAGGATACGCCCACATTTTCGAGAGATGGATAAAGAACAAGCAATACCGAAATGATTTTTCCTAAAATACACTAAAATCTGATTAAAAGTAACAACTCATTATGTAATTATCAGAAAAATTTTCGAATTCGTTTGGCTTTGATAAAGTTCTCCTCCGTGCTGTTCAAGTTATCTAAATTCATTGAAACTCAATATACTTGTTCGTGTCTTCACCTTCAACACTGTCTATAAATTTAAAGTCAATCGGATATTAACTTTAGCCTCTAGAGCGTCCACAAAATTTTGAATGTGATCAAGGGTCATAACTCAGTCAGTAATTATCAGAAACGCTGAAAATCATTAGGCTTCTTCGTCTCATGACTTTAAAAACTGTGAATAAATTTAAAGTCAATCGGTTATAAACTTTGGCCTCTAGTCAATCGGATATTAACTTTGGCCTCTAGTCAATCGGATATTAACTTTGGCCTCTAGTGCTTGTGGACGCTGAACCGCCGGACGTCCAAAATAAATAGGCTTCTTCGTTTCATGACCTTTAAAGTGATCAAGGGCCATAACTCTGACAGTAATTATCAGAAGTCGCTGAAAATCAATAGGCTTATTAGTCTCATTACCTTCAACACTGTGTATAAACTTTAAGTCAATCGGTTATTAACTTTATCCTCTAGAGCGTCCACAAGATTTTTAAAAGTGATCAAGGGCCATAACTCTGACAGTAATTATCAGAAAATCAATAGGCTTCTTCGTCTCATGACTTTAAACACTGTGTATAAATGTAAAGTCAATCGGATATGAACTTTAGCCTCTAGAGTGTTCACAAGAAATTGTGGACAGACGACGGACGGACGGACAGACGGGGGTGACGACAATATACATCCACATTTCCATATGGGCGTATAATTAAAATTGTCCATACAGGGTCCACAACCATGATATACCATTGTTTAACAGTATTCGCTTACAAATGGCGGCCATTTTGTATTGTAATTTTGTTCTGTTTTGCCGAAATTTGAACTCAACCTTCATTATGGTGTAAATCAGATAATTTTTTAAATTGGATAATTATTGTGACCTCAAAAGGGACCACAAGCTAAACAAAGGCGATTTTGCGTATAATCAGGGACCATAATTCAGGAAGTTACGATATGCGCAAATATTAAAAGGAACCAAGATCGTTGGGTTATAAACATGCATTTCCAGTTTCATCAAAATCAAATTAAAATTGTGACCTCTACAGGGTCCACAAGGGTGTAACAGTGATATAATCAAACGATTATTTAAATCGGATAATAATTGTGATCTCTAAAGGGACCACAAGCTAAACTAAAGCGATTTTGCTTATAATCAGAACCATAATACAGGAAGTTACGATCAGATATATGCGCAAATATCGAAAGGAACCAAGATCTTTTGGTTATAACCATGCATTCAAGTTTCATCAAAATGGAATTAAAATTGTGACCTCTACAGGGTCCACAACCTTGAAATACGATTTTTTAACAGTATTTGCGTACAACGGCGGCCATTTTGTATGGCAATTTTGGTCTGATTTTCCCGAATTTGAACTCAAACTTCCTTAGGTGTAACGGTGATATAATCAAATGGTTTTACAAATCAGATAATAATTGTCACCTCCAGAGGGACCACAAGCTAAAATACAATACAGTTCTGGAGTTTTGGACTAGAAACACCAAACACCGAGGAAAAACGCTCTATTCCACCGCGGAATCTCGGAGAATCGCTAGCGGAACGCCAGGTAGCCAAATCACCGCGAAATAGGGTGTTTCACGGTGAATTAGGGTGTTTCTGTACATGTATAACGTGGTGCCACAATGTACGTGTATGCAAACAATAAATAACTTACAATTTTGTAAACGTATCATTTCATCTTGTTGGCGGCTATCAAATCCAAACTTTAAATTATATACGATGAGTTTTACACATTACTTCATTACTGGCAGCTTTACTTTATCTAAATAAACCCTCCATATCGCACACTGTCATAAATGGGATCCGTCATAAATCACTCCGCAAGTCACGTGGTCTGAAGCCCGTGATCGTTGGTTTGTCACGGGGACTATATTATTCTTACGCTACGTGGGTATCACCACATTTGATGGAAAATATAAGAAATGGCCATGACAACAGCGGGATAGTTAAACCAGATTAACCGATGTTATTGAAGTATGTGCAAAGAAACCTAGCGGTTCTTTGCTGGATGAGGTACGCCGTGACTTGTCAATCACAAAGAATGAGGGAAGACGTGACTTGTCAATCATAAAGATGGGTATCACCATATTTGATGGAAAATATAAGAAATGGCCATGACAACAGCGGGATAGTTAAACCAGATTAACCGATGTTATTAAAGTATGTGCAAAGAAACCTAGCGGTTCTTTGCTGGATGAGGTACGCCGTGACTTGTCAATCACAAAGAATGAGGGAAGACGTGACTTGTCAATCATAAAGAATGGCTGCCGTGTGTTATTTTACAAATCCCGTTTCCATAAATTCCTGTACATTTACATGCAATCAGCCAAACGGGTAGCCTATTCTCACGGCAAATCTCCACTGTGGCAATATACATCTACTGTGTGCCGCTCATTTCTTTTTGATGGAAGCGGATAATAAATAATGCCATTTCACACACGCGCAGACGTAGGCTACGTTACATGCGCTTGTCATATATTTATAAATGGCCACACGTGTTAATTCTCGCCTTCACCCCCTTATGATTTTTTTTAGTACACTTTTGACTAATTCCATTTCTTTGTGCGTTCGACTTACCGATTTTCTACAGTATAGATATCAGCAGCTCGAAAATTATACGAAAGTTTCGTAATTGTATCTGCATCGATATTGCATAATAAACCCATAATCCACAATTAAAGAAATGTTTTGAGTAGCATTTTATTCTTTTAGTTCCATTGAGAAATCGAAATAAAGCTATACATGTAATGACAGTAATACAAATGTACAATGTTTATAAATCATAATATTTTACAGTCAAAATTTAATAATCATACATTTTATTTTAGTCTTTTCGTTTTCGACATAGTCAAAATTTGATAGTCTTGCACTAAAAGTATATATATTCATTTTTTTTATTTGAGTCAATTACATGTATTCAAATACATCGCAAACACTTTTTTTTTCTTTTTTTCTTTTTCTTCACAAAGTAATTGTCATTTTCTATTTAAATAATACTTCGTCTATACAACACATAAAAATCACTTTCGTCGCAAAAATTAATTTATTTTTACAACGACTCGCTCTTGCCATGCGTGTTTTTCTTGCACTTCGGGGTAAAAATGTAGCACATACCTAATGACATATGACTTCCGCCGTGGCTCAAGTTCTAATTTATTACACCTCCCCCCACCGAAATATGAATATTTTCCTCTCAAATTGTCGGGTCCGGTCAGTTCCGGATAAAGTCGTTGTACACATTTCGTGACAAAATGGCCAGCATTAAAAGAATGGAGGTGAATTGCTTTAAGTTCCTCAGCAGATATTCGAAAGTCCGGCGGGATGTCACTAAAATGCACCAGGCCAGCTTCAATTGTTGGCAGCGTCTGCATAGCGGATTGGGGACTAGGTACTGTTTGTATCTGTTGATCTTGTCCCTCGCCATGAGGGGGAAGTCTCTGAAGTATCAGCAAGACAAGATTATTAACATCTTTAAATTCTTTTCGCAACCCTTGGACTTGTTGTTGTAGCTCATGCTGCTTTTTATTAAGTGTTTGCATATAGCGTTCTACAGCCGAAAGTGTTTTTTGTCTGTTTCTATTCGGTGTCCTGAAAAGCTGTCTACATGTTATCTCGCCATCTTGTAAATCAGGCAGCGCCTGCAGGAGGGACTGTTCCTCTTAAGTGGAGGGCGATTCCACAGCGCGTGGTACCGTTAAACGTACGGGCACTGGTATTCGTGATGATGTCTGGGGGACAGATTCTGGTGTTGATGGCGTTGAATATGAGCTAGAGGATACGTCGGAAATAGACAAATCACGTAGGTCACTACTACTAAAACTGGCTGGCGTCGTTCGGCGGATAACTGAGGCCAATTTCTGAAAAGACAAGAGAATAAAATATATTTATTTTCATTCAATCAACAACACTTCAATATTTTGGGGGTTAAAGAATTGAACTGCTTGTCTCAGATGCACTATTAAAATCTGTACTACATTGCTATTATGGAAAATGGCTGCGAGTTTTAATTTTTATTTTACTGATAAGAACTCTAACACTTTGCAGTAACTATGTGCCTGGTCCCAGCCATTTTAATATATTTCTTAATTCTTCACACCCTGGAATAGACACTGGACATCGACAGGTCACTTTGTTAATTAGACTGAAATCATTTGAATATATAAAAATGGTGACACGTGTGCGCATGTATATCTTTGCATATCTGTTCATGTGTATTGTCCTTGTCGATTCCTTCATAAAACCCAAGAAACCAGTAGCCAAATTCTGGCAAACCGCTGCGACTGGCAAGTACACGAAGATGAAACACTTGGCAGTGACCATCTCCTGATAGAATTCTGCATTCAGGCCGAAGCAACCAGGGAAGTCTATAACGGGAGACCCAATTGGATTATGAAAGAAGCTGATTGGGTTAAATTCCGTGTAGGCTGCCTTGAGTGGAAGGAAGAAGATATCATCGATACCAACATCGACGTGTACGCTACCAACATTACGAGCTCTATTATAGGTGCTGCTAACGACTCTATTCCAAAGACTTCTGGTGGAAAACCAAGGACTAGAAAACCATGGTGGTCACCGGAATGTCAGAAGGCAGTCAACGACAGAAGGAAGGCCCTCCGCCTACGGAAACGCCACTACAATGAAGCCAACCACCAAAATTACCTTAAGTTGAAATACGCTGCAAGAGACACCATAAAAAAGGCACAAAGTGGGCACTGGATGACATTCTGTAATGCGTTGAATAAAAACACGCAAACGGGTGCCGTCTGGAAGAAGCTGAACGCCATGAACGGGAAACGCAGATCATTCAACATACCAAACCTTGAAGATGGAGATAAGTACGTTACGAACGGCAAGGAAAAGGTAGACCTACTAGCAAAAACTTTTGCTGACGCAAGCAGAGACGAAAACCAATCACCAGAGTTTCTGAAGAGGAAGGAAATCTTTTACTCGCAGCACCCTTCATTAGTAATTGAATCTAATGAAGTGGCTGAACCAATCAACCTACCCTTCTCTGAGGGAGAGTTAAATAAGGCTCTTTCCCTCAAGAAGGATAGTGCGGCTGGTGAGGACAAAGTAAAGTACTCCATGCTCAAACATCTACCAAGAAACGCCAAAACGATACTACTAAATTTCTTCAACACATCCTGGCTGTCAGGAGAGGTACCTAAAGAATGGCGGAGAGCAAACGTCATACCTCTACTGAAAGCTGGGAAAGAGAAGAACAAGGCAGAGTCATATCGACCAGTAAGTTTGACATCCACACTATGCAAAACCTTGGAAACAATGGTTAATATCCGATTACAGTTCTATCTGGAGAGCAACCGATTGATCGACGAAAATCAAAGTGGGTTCAGGAAAGGACGATCAACAATGGACCACTTGGTTAGACTACAGCAAGTCATGTCGCAGGCACTTCTCTCGGGAAACCTGTTATGTGCCGTGTTCGTAGATCTGACCGAGGCTTTCGATCTAGTTTGGTTAGACGGGCTGCTCTTCAAGTTAGGACGTATCGGTATAACGGGCATAATGTTTCGGTGGATTAAAAGCTTTCTGAGCGATAGAAGGATACAGGTGAATGTTGGCAGATTCCTGAGTGCCGAGCAAACATTAGAAAATGGCACGCCTCAGGGGTCTGTTATCAGTCCCACTCTTTTCAACATCATGATCAATGACATTCACAAATCGTCCTACCTCGATTCCAAAACTGACTTGGCTAAATTTGCCGATGACAGTACCATATGGAGAAATGGGACGAGCTTCTGTGAACTACAAAAGAATATGCAAAAAGCCTTAGACAAATTCATGACATGGGCAAACGACTGGGGATTTAAAGTCTCGGAGAAGAAAACAGTCGGCATGCTTGTGAGCAGGGATAGAGGGATAAACAGAATGACTCTGTGTATGAACGGGAAAACCATCGAGTTCAAAGACCAAACCAAGTTCCTTGGCGTAATCTTTGACCGACGGTTGACCTGGAAACCGCACATCGACTGGACTGTAGATAGATGCTCCAAAATCCTAAACTTAATGAGAAAATTAACGGGCAGTACGTGGGGCGCCAATAGAGTTACACTAATGATGGTATATCGTGCTCTAATACGTTCTGTATTAGACTACGGCTCTTTGGTCTTCATGAACTGTGCGCCAACACTCTTAAGCAAGCTTGACACCATCCAATACAAAGCTCTGTGTATTGCGACTGGCGTAGGGCTCGGGACTAGGCGAGAGGCACTACTACAAGAAGTCGGGGAGTTGCCCCTATCCCTAAGAAGAAAAGAACTGGCGACAAGGTATTGGGTCAAGATATCACAACTAGGTGAAAGATCCCCAACATTTGTCAGTCTACAAAAGACAAAATATGTAAGAGATCCCAAAAAGAAAACCTTCAGCCAGGGTATCAGAGAAACGATCAAGGAACTACGACTGGGGGAGCTCGTGATAAATAAACACGACCCTCCAGTTGTCGCCCCCTGGACGCTCCCTATACCACTGGTCAATCTAGATCTACTACAGAAAACCGACAAGAAAAATAACCCCAGTGCTGCACGTGCTTTCTCTCTAGAACATTTGGAAGACAACTGGGTGTCTGATGACTGGGACCATGTGTACACGGATGGCTCACGCAATCCTGAAAGGGGCACCAGCTCGTTTGGAATATACCTGCCAAACGGGGAACAGGGAATAAGCAGGAAACTGCCCAATAACTGTTCGGTGTACACTGCAGAGCTTGTTGCCATTCGTGACGCTATTTCATGGATCTCCCATCAAAAGACCGGCAAGTTCGTCATTCCAAGCGATTCTCTGAGCAGTCTGATTTCAATCCAAAATGACAACTCGGAATCAAGACCAGAAGTCATTTTGGAAATCAGGCAGCTATATCAGAGGGTCCTAGAGAAGGGAAGCAAATTAGAGCTCGTGTGGATTCCATCACATGTCAACATTAAAGGAAACGAGGAGGCAGATCGACTCGCCAACGAGGGTCTCAAGGACACAGCTACACCCCGCCTCATAGACTACAGCACCACGGAAATCTACAGTATGGTCAAAAGACAGGTCAATTCAATCTGGGAATTAAATCTCGTTGAACTTGACACATACAGATTCCGACTGGATGACGAGATCTACACCAAGACAGCGACCAATCACCCTAGACGAGATATATGCAGACTCATATCGAAACTAAGGGTGAAAGAGCGGCTGCGAGACTACAAACACCAAGTCATCGTCTGTGAGTGCGGAGAAGAGTGTACCACCAACCATGTCCTGGTAGACTGCGAGGTTTACAAGGAAGAGAGACGGGACTTAGTGAGAATGATGGAGACCAATAACATACCATTCAACACTAAGAACCTACTCTTCCCTAGACCAGATCTGAAGCTACAAATCTTCGAAGAAATCCACACCCTAATGGACACAGTTGGACTATGTAAATAAGTGAAATAAGAAAGGGTCACGGCTGGATAAATTGTCCATACAACGTAGGATGGTTGAGTAAAAACGTCCTCACGAAGGAAGCCCAACCATCCTATACATTTATTTTAATTTATTCATTTTACTTTATCTTTACTTTACTTTTACTTAAATTTATTTTATTTTTATTTATTACCTCAATTTATTTTTTATTTTTTCTACTTTTTTTATCTTAACTTATTCTATTTTTTTATACGACGTAGGGTGGGGAAGTAAAAACGTCCTCTCGAAGGAAGCCCAACCACTCTACAACTTTATTTTAATGGATTCATTTTACTTTATCTTTACTTTACTTTTATTTACTTTTATTTTATTTACTTTTATTTTATTTTATTTTATTTTATTTTATTTACTTTTATTTTATTTACTTTTATTTTATTTTATTTTATTTTATTTTATTTTATTTTATTTTATTTTATTTTATTTTTATTTATTACCTTTGATTTAATTAACTAATAAATTTTAATTAATTCATTTTACTTTATCATTACTTTACTTTTACTTTAATTTACGTTATTTTATTACCTTTAATTTATTTGACTACAACTTTATTATACTCTCTTTATTTATTTAATTCTATATTTGTTTAATTTACTACTAACATCTACTAAACTGGCGGGATAGTGGAGTAAGAAGGAGTCATGATCAGACGGTCTCGGCATCTAAACACTATTCTGCCAAAACAAATACCAGTGGGATAGTGGAGGAAGGGGAGGCCACGAGAAGACAGGCCTGGTACCTAAACACAAATCCCACAAAGAAGACATCTACCAATCCAGAAGAAGAGATCATCTACCAACGATGTGTTTTTATTAAATAAAGGGAAGAACTTCCCACTAAAACCTAATCCATGGCCTAAGGCCAAAATGGAAAGATTGCAAAATCATATTCTAAAAATCAGGAAGCAGCTTCGGCTCTCCTATGTCTTGTCTGTGATATCACTTAAGTGGAAGCAGACGTTAAACACCAAAAAGAAGAAGAAGAAGAAGCCAAATTCATAAAAATGCCTGCTACTCGTATACCACACTTGGATAAATTAAAAATTGTTGAACTCCACAAGAAAGACTGGAAGTGCTTTGCTATTCATAGATACTTGAACCAATGTGAATGTGTCTTTGTCTTTGTCCGGTGTAAAACATACTGTAACCGCGTATATTGAAGGACGATTTGACAATAAGTGCGTATTGACGGAAAAAACCCATGATTTCAACAACTTGTGTTCCGATGACATAGAACTTATTGATAAAGAATTTCAACAGAACCCAGCACAGTCTGCCAGGGATATCAAGAAAACGCTTTCCGCACACGGCACAGAAACCTCGATCAGCACAGTCAGACGCGCCATTGATTTTGCTGGTTACACATCAACAAAACCACGATATTGTCAACTCATCAGAGACCAAAATAAGGAAAAAAGGGTTGAATTCTGTAGACATTTAATAGACACCAATGACCAATTTGCTGATGTAAAATTTACCGACGAGTTTTCAATTCAACTGCACGACAATAAAACAGTGGCGTATAGAAAAAAAGATCAGATAGCACCACAACAGTGTCGCCCAAAACACCCATACAAATTACACTTGTGGGGCGGTATTAGTCGTAAAGGAAAAAGCCAACTTCTTATATTCGATGGGATAATGGATAGTATTTTTTATACAGAGGACATTTTAAAAAAATCTTTACTTCCATTCATAAATAAAAGATTTCACGGTGGACATTGCTTCCAACAGGATAATGATTCAAAACACACATCCCAACTAGCAAAAACATTTATGGCGGACAATAATATTAACTGGTGGTGCACGCCCCCTGAAAGCCCGGACTTAAATCCAATTGAAATGGTTTGGAACATGTTGAAGCGACACGTTTCGAAAAAGAGCCCCACCACAAAAGAAGAACTGTGTAATTACTGTCAGGACTTTTGGGACAATGTACTTACGCGTGACATATGCAATCGTTTCATTGATCATATGTACAAGGTTGATCCGGTTGTTGTTGTGGTGGGTGGGAAAGTCGCGGCTGATATGCCTAAAAGACTTTTTAGGTCCGAGCGTTCCTTCGGGAAGGACATTAATCATTTTAATCAAAAACTCCTAAACGACCCTATAGTCAGAAAACGATTACAATAAAATTATTAAATTGTTGTCTATTTTTGTTATGTTGTTTTTGTGAAAAATATTTACCTTTCTTTTCGGTTGGGGTAAGCAACTCGTCGTTAAAGTGCGCTTTGGTGTCGGGATTGTACTGGGGTTCTTTTGATGCACTTCTTTCTGTTTCTGTACCATCTCCCTTTTCAGCCTTGACAATGTCAGGTTATCTCCGGTCTTTATAATCTCAGCTGCAGAAACATCTTCGGGTTTGTCATATTGCACCTTGTACTTTCCATTCTCCACAATCCTGCCCTCTTCTAATATCCTACTTCTGGAAACAATCAACAAGCCTTCATCTTCAAACTTCACCAGATAATGTGAATACTCACTCCTTGGTTTTATTTCTCCACATGATGCCGTAATGATAATTTCGAAATAAACCATTTGACTGTAACCTGCCATTTATACGTACAAAGTATCGGCAAAAGTTCTTTGATTCTAATTACTCCAATTAATATTATATAAAACAAACGATAATACTTCTCAACAACCAAGCTAAGAGACAAAGGCTTTCGACAAATCTACAGGAAGCCATGTCATTGTTTAAATTTGACCCATTCACAGGTGGTTAATACAATATAATCATCAGATTCAAGCTCTTCTCTGTACAAACAAAGTCTGACTCCCTAAGAAAACTTCCCTTTTCACAGAATTAAAGTGCTAATATCAAACTGTAGTACTTCATAACATGAACATAACGTAGGCACCATTCCTAAGAAAATATCATTTTACATTGTCATAAAGAGTAAATATGTAATTAAATAAAGATATAATAAAACTACAGGGCTGAATAATGTTGTATAGTGCTTTATTGTCATGGGCTTTAATTTAAATTGACATCGAAAACACGAATTATTGGTCAATTTAAATCAACATTGATGATGTAAACTTAACCTGGAAAAGATGAGCTTTTGTGAAATATTAGAGTTTGACTATGTAGAATTAAATAAGCTAAGTTCAAGGCTGTGTCACTTTTCAAAGTCATCGAAGAATGCGGAATTACCACGTCGCGTGCAATTTATAATCGGACCAATTAATTCAAATTGTAAGACCACTCCGACTTATTAAATTATGATAAAAAATAAATACAGACAAAGGGTTATTAATTATTAAACCACAATACAAAGAGGCGAATAGTTTATAGGTACTAGATGTCCTCTGCTGGTAAGTACATATTAGCAAATATTTATCTTTTTACATCAACGATTTAATTGTTTTTCTGTGATGTGCTTCATGATGACAAAATGCCACGGCAAGTACATAACACTTTATTATTTCAAAGAAAACAGATACATATTACAACAAACACAATTATCAATTTATTAAAACAACACTTTATTTTTGGTTCGAGTAGTCCACTACTGATGTCTTCCGTTTTGCTCGAAATTCAGAATTACCGAACATAATTACTTATTTCCACGCAAACTGTGATCATTGTGTAATTATACCTAATTTTACTTGCTCAAAGCCCTGAATAATTGCAACTACATGTAGTAACACTGGTGAGTACAGATAATACGAATTAATCACCAGTCAGTTACTGTTGTTTTATCTGATTTTCTTTGATGTGCTTCATAGTGAAAGAATACCACGGGTAAGTACATAACATTTAATTATTTCAAAGATGCCTATTAAAACAAACACAATTATCAATTTATTAAAACAACAATTAAAACATCACTCTCGAGTAGTCCAGTACTATTGTCTTAAATATTAAAATAACACTTTATTATGGTCATGGATTCGTACAAAATAATTGAATCATTTAGAAAGTGAACTCAAAATAAGTAAATTATAACGGGGTGAAGGCGAGAATTAACACATGTGGCCATTGTATAAATATATGACATGCGCATACACGTCTGTGTGTGTGTGAAATGGCTTTACTCAATATCCGCTTCCACGGAAATGAATTGGGCGACATAAAGTAGTGTATATTGTTTTAATACGTCTACGTCATAATACATTATTATCATATACCGGTGACAGTCAAGATTTGCTAACAATATAGTCCCCGTGTCGAACCAAACAGCTCATATTTTCCCGCTTGTCTGACCACGTGACTTGTGGAGTGATTTATGACATGTGCTTTATGGAGGGTTGATTTAGATTAACTGTAGCTGCTAGTGATGAAGTAATGTGTAAATTATCATCGTATATAATTTGAAGTTTGGATTTGATAGCAGCCAATAATTGGTGGGTTACATTTAAGCTATAGACGAAGATGTAATGATACGTTTTAAAAATTGTAAGTTGTTTATTTTGGCATACATTTTGGTCGGCGTTATGTACTGTATGTATGTATACAGTGTGTTTGGGCAAAAATCGTAACCGATACAGAATGCCAGTAAATGTCTTCCCGAGATTACCTAACTTGTTATTCAAATCGGCCTGTACTTTATACATATATATACATGTACACGTTTTCCCGGGAGCATTACTATATTACAACTCCTTCAATAAAGACAATATTAGTTCGACTCTAGCTTAAGGCAGGCTTGCGAATTCATTGCGGGAAGCACGCAAAACACGATGTACTCTTATCGAAACACGGTAAATTCCTTACGGGAAGCACAGTGAATTCCTAGAGAAACCCGGTGAATTCCTAGAGAAATACGGTGAAATCCTAGAGAAACACGGTGAAATCCTAGAGAAACGCCGCGAATTCCTAGAGTATCTTAGAGAAAAATCGCCGCGGAATCAAGCGAAATTTCGCCGCGGAATCTTAGAGATTTCCGGGAGTTTTTTGTCGCCGCGATTATAGTTAAAAAAATCTGGGACGAACTGTAGGTGATTTTTCGAACAATCTGGGGCCTTTATTTAGGAAATTACGTTCCGATAGGTGCAAATATCGAATGGAACCAAGATCTTTGGGTTATAAACATGCATGTCAAGTTTCATCAAAATCAGTTCAAAATTGTGACCTTTTTAGGGTACACAAGCTAAAAACGTGATTTTTCGTACTATCAGGGGCCATAATCCATGGAGTTTGGATCCTATACATGCCAATATCAAAATCAGCCAAGATCTTTTGGGGATAAACCTATATTTCAAGTTTCGTCAAAATCGGGTAAGAATTGAGACCTGTAGAGGGTCAACAAAAAATTGTGGACGGACGGCCAGACGTCCGGACGCACAGGGGCGACGACATAATACATCCACATGAAAATGTGGGCGTATAAAAAGACCATCTTGAAATTGATAACCAAACAATATCTACAAAATCCTCTTTAGTGGACAAGATAAAATAGGTTGTCAGGCAACCAAACATACACCCACAGCAGCTAATTTCTCCAGGCAGACCCCAAGGGTTGTCATATTATATATTCTCAAGTCGCGTTATTGTGTCCCAAAGTTCTGACCAATGTAATCGCTTCTCTCTGTTTAGTTACAATAACTTTTCAAAAAGCAGCAGAAAATACTCATCACCGAAACCATTCAGCTAATGAGAAAAAGACAAATGGGGATTAACGTCCACTCGACGCAAACTAGGTCATTTCGGGACTAACAGTTGGTACAATTCCATTTCAATGATTCGCATGCACATAGGGGTCTTTAGCAGCATGAGGAAACCAGATGAGCCTGACAAAACCAACTAGTTTTGACAGGTGACCCGACCACCCACCCACAGTGTAGACAAGATTTTTCAAAATGATTAAGGGACATAACTCTGGCAGTAATTATCAGATATTGTCGAAAATCAATATGAATCTTTGTCTATCATGCATTCATACGATCGGACATTAACGGTAACTTTAGCCTCTAGAGCGTCCATAAGCAATTGTGGACACAGTGGGCATGGACAGGAGAACAACAAGATTTGACATTTCAATGTGGGTGTATAAAAACTGTCAAAATGTCAAAAATGCAGAGGTTCTAGGGCGTTTCAATGTTCACATATGATTATGAACAATTTTGTTTATTGATGATGCCATTGTATAATATAATGGTATACCTGGATCTTTACTTTCTACACTAGTTAATATAGTTTGTAGGAATGTTTGGGTATAATTCTGTATTGGTACTATCTGTTGTTGAAGTATCTGTAAAAATGCAGAGGAGGCCGCAAGCTGCATCTCAGTTTGAGCCACATGTAAAACCTCCTGAAAAAATACAAAAAGCCACCAGTTAGTTGAGTTAGCTCAAAATAAACAGAGATGACACATGTTCATTAATTTTGCACATTTATCTTTTTTCAAAAGCATTGACCAAAGAAATTGTTTAGCTCTGCTTAGCTTTAATGGGAAATATTATTCATTGAACTCAGTCATGGCATTCACCTAATCAACATCTATAATTCTATACCTCAATTAAAAGCAGAATTGTTAGGTGCGAAAGTCTTGACCAATCAAATTGCTTATCACTACTTAGATCATGTAGAAAATTCTCATCATTGAACTTAGTCAATTTATTGATATAATGAATCTATACTCAGAGTTTCATCGCTCTCACCCAATAAGAACCAAAGTTATCAAGTCTCAGCCAAACAATTGCTTATTTCTGCTTAGCCAATGCGTATGAACGAACTATGTCAAGGCATTCATGTAATAGACACATACACTAATTTTGAACATTCTACCTCAATTAGAAAGAAGGAGAGTTATTGTGTTCCAAAGTCTCAACCAATAAGATTGAAATATCTATTTCAGTATCGAAGCTTGTTAAGCTCCAAAATCTTGACAAATGAAATTGCTTATCGCTTTGCTTACCCTGAGCCGAAAATGTTATCATAATCAAACTTAGTCAAAGAATTGATGTGATGAAACTACACGTATACACCATGTTTCATTCCTCTCACTTTATCCCAAAGCATCAACCAATCAAATCGCTTTATTTCTGCTTACCCCAAGCAGAAAATGCTCATTCATTGTCGAACTCCATCAAGGCATTCACCTAAAGAACGCCTACACCTAGTTTGAACATTCTACCTCATTTTGAAGGAGAGTTATTGTGTTCTAAAGTCTCAACCAATCAAATTGGTTATCACTCTGCTTAATTTGAGAAGAATATGCTCATTATCGAATTTAGTCAAGGTATTGATGTATTGAAAATGTATACAAACTTTTATCACTCTCACATAATAAGAACTAAAGTTATTGTGTCCCAGATGACAGATGAACCCATTTTAATAGTACCAACCTTTCTTTAAAAGGCAGGGGACAGGAATATGATGAATAATTAGTTTTCTCTGGTCAAATAACCATTTTCAAAAGAAGAACAAATAGTATCTCATTACCAAAGTACTATAATACTAGAAGACTTTGGTTTTATCTAACAAAACTCGCACAAAATTTTCCTGTGCATGCCAACACTAGTAAACTAAAACTGGATAAATTAACAAGACAAATGAAGACCTATTTTAAAAGCTTTCAGAATAATAATTTTAACTAGACCTGCAAGCAGCACTGAACCGGCCTCTCAGGAATTAGACAGGAAGTACGTCATACCATAGCCCATTCATCGATCTACCAAACTATACTTTAGTTGTTTTGATTCAGTTACGCCCGGCTGAGAAATCCTGATTTTTCCAAGAGTATCAATTTTTTACTGTATTTTCTCAAAATATCAAATATTTTTTCGACTAATTGTAGTCTGATTTCTAATACTGTTAGAAGCAAATTGACAGATACGATTTAACGACTTTTTTTCAAAGATTGTGACCCTGTTTGGACCATTCGCACTATATCGGGGCTTCACATATGATTTACATAAAAGACAAATATAACGACAAGACATCATACTCCGAAACAACAAACAAACAAATACCGGTAAACAATTCAAAAAAGAGTGAATGGATCCGGGGGCTAGCCGTAAGCCTCCAGTAACAGAAGTTTAAGAAAGGAACTGAGAGTAGTTTTCGAGATAAATGCTTCTGGATAGGCTCCAAAGAGGAATATACTAGATTTACATATTGACTAACTATCGTATTTTTACCATTAAGAAGATGTCCTAAGATCGCCCATTGTTCGGGCTATCCTATGACACTTTAGTTGTTTTGATTTGGTGAAATCTGGCACTGTAATCACTTTTCTCGCAAGATAACCGTTTATTTTTACTTTTTAATTTTTTTTCTCAAAATATGGGATATTTTTTCAACTACTTCTGGTTTTTGGATCATTGTCGGGATAGTTTTAACAAGTTGTTTCGATAGATATCTGTCTGTACCAGAAGTGTCAGAAACATCTTTTCAGTATTCTTTTGTAAAAAAAATAAATTAAAGAACATTTACAATAATTTAATGATTTTTCAACTTTTTTCAAAGATTGAGACCATTTGTTGACCCCTTAAATTATTTCAAACCTTTTCCTTTTGGATTCACGCCACAGACCACTTATAGGACTCTGCGTTAAAAAAGTTTCAGAAAAAACATAGGTGTCGTTTCGAGAAAAAGGCGTCTAAAATGGCTCCAAAAATGGAAAATATTAGATATTCGGCGTACCATAATTTATTTTCTAACAATCGAAATCGCACCATTGAGATGCCATATAATAGTCCATTGATGGGGCTATCCTAAGACAATTTACTTTTTTTGGTCAGGTAATATCTGGCCAAGATATTCAGCTTTTCGCAAGAGCTAACATTTTTTTATCCTTTTTTTTTCTTTTCATTTTTTGAATACTTCCGGTATGGTGATTATTGTCGAGATAGTTTTAATAACAGGTTTGGGCAATTAAATAACCGCAGGGCTCTGTAAGGATATATTACATTATCTAATCTAAAAACCCAGTCATCATGGGCGATATTAACATTCATACTAATGATGCCAACACAGGTACATGGCCATACACTTGATCATATCTACACAGAAGTGGGCAGCCATATCACAGTGACAAGTTGCTCTGAAGATGTTTTCGTATCTGATAACTGCCTAATCAGACTGACTCTTGGTGTCCCGAGAGAAGATATCTATAGGAAGAAAATCACCTATCGGAAAGTTGAAGACATACCAAAGGAGGACTTTGCCAAGGAATTGAATGTACCACTGACCTCTGAATCTCCATGTGAGCTGATAGAACTCTTTGAGAACAGGGTGAAAGACGCATTGGACAAATATGCCCCAGTAGTCTCAAAGACAGTCACCATCAGGAAGAAGAAGTCTTGGTTCACGCACGAGATTGCCCAACAAAGACATCAAGTGCGACGATGCGAGAGGATATTTAGACGTACTAAACAGAACGTTCAATATCAAAATCGAAGAACCGAACGCAACAAGTACAACTGGATGATAAAACAAGCAAAACATTCTATTATCTCAGGCAAAATCATTGACACTAAAGGTGATACCAAAACACTCTACCGCATTTTCAACACAGTAACGGGAAACGACCAATCAAATCCTCTTCCAGAATGTAAATCACACCAAGCTCTGGATGATAACTTTGCAGATGTGTTCATGAACAAGATCGATCAAATACGTGCAGACTTGAAGGACATCGACAAGTACAGACCAAATAACAGAGACGTCCCTGCTCTAGGCCAATTCCGCCCTTTGTCACAAGATGATGTCTGGAAAATCGTAACGTCGCTGAAGACAAAGTCATGCAAACTGGATTGCATGTCAATGTCGCTATTGAAAGATATATTGGACATTATTTTACTCACTCTTACAACAATTGTAAATCTGTCGTTAGAGAAAGGCATTTTCCCAGGGCAGTGGGAGACCGCAATAATAAGACCACTTCTCAAGAAGCCGGGCATAGATTTAATACCATCTAATTATCAACCAGTAAGTAATCTGGGATTCTTATCCAAGGTGTTAGAAAAGGCAGCACTGCAACAGCTCATGGAACACTGCAATAGCAACAACCTCCTACCGGATTATCAATCTGAAACAGCGTTGGTCAGGATAGTCACTGACATGTTATGGAACATGGAAAATCAAAATGATTCCTCGCTCCTTGCAATAGACTTAAGTGCGGCGTTCGACACCGTCGACCACAACATTCTATTGGATGTAATGGAAGAAAGGTTTGGAGTCAACGATTCAGTATTAGCCTGGTTTGACACATAATAATAATAATAATAATATTTATTGTTTTAAGCCCATTCCATCTACATGTGATCTCAACAGGCTGTACAATTACATATCTTACATACATTACATACATTACATTACATGCATTTTTAATATAATATAATAAATACCGGTACAAACAATCCGATCATGTCATATCATAATATTATGAAATCATGAAATTTGGTAGGCTTTGCGAAAAAGATAGGTTTTTAGTTGTGCTTGGAATGATGCGAGAGATGGTGCTTCGCGGAGAGTGTTAGGGATAGAGTTTCAGAGTGGTGGTGCAGCAACCGAGAAGGCTCGTCTCCCATAGAAGTCCACATTGTACACACAGGGTTCAAGGCGGACTTCCCTGGAGAGACGAGTACATCTCCTCGCTTGAGAGACAGAGACGAGGTCAGAGAGATAGGATGGTGCTTGGTCGTGTAAAATCTTGTAGACAAAGACTAGAACTTTATATGCAATGCGCTGTGTGACAGGAAGCCAGTGAAGAGACATTAGGATTGGGGTTATGTGCTCATACTTTCGAGATAATGTGACAAGACGTGCAGCAGAGTTCTGAATTCTTTCCGAGCGGTTAGTTAGGTAGAGAGGGGTGTGAATTAAAAGACTATTGCAGTAATTGAGGCGAGAGGAAAAAAAAACATGAATCAAGTGTTCAGTTTAAGAGGCGCGGTTTAAGAAACGGCGGACTAGACCTATACGATGTAAAGCAAAAGAAGCAGACTTCGATTTTCGATTTGCTACTCATTGATGAATCACACGTTAAATAAAGTTGGGTGTCATCTGCATAAATCATGAAGTCAATGCCATGTTTCACAATAATATCCTCGAGAGGAACACAATACAGAGTAAAGAGTACTGGTCCTAAAACACTACCTTGTGGAACGCCAAAACTTAGCGTAAATGACTTTGATGCGGTATTACGTATTCTAACTTCTTGCGTACGATTTTCAAGGTTAGAGAGGAACCAAGATGAAACGACACCTTTGAGGCCAATCTTGTAATGTCGTGATCAATGATGTGTTTTCCACACCCAGATCGTTGGAATTCTCAGTCCCACCAGGTTCATGTCTTGGTCCTAACATGTACTCTATATATGCGAGTACAATAGAAGAAGTGGTGCAAGATCCCATCAATATATATGGATATGCTGATGACCACGCCCTAATGAGCTCCTTTGGTACACAAGATCCCAAATCCGAACTAGAATCACTTGATCACCATCAGCAAACTGCAGTGGACATCAAAAACTGGATGGACAGTAATCGTCTGAAAATGAACGCAAAGAAGACAGAATTCATTTATTTCGGTTCACGTCAACAACTGAAAAAATGCAAATCTGACATCATCAGCATCAATGGCGAATTCGTCAATCGTTCTCACAAAATTCGGTACCTAGGGGCCCAGATGAAAATCTTACGCTCTCAGATCACATAACAGCAAAGTCCCATAAAGCAATTTTTCGGACTCCAGAGAATACGGAACATCAGACATATGCTTACACAAGAAGCATGTGAGACTCTGGTCTAAGGAACTGTCATCTCCCACTTGGACTACGCCAACGCTTTATACACGGGGTTACCTGACAACCAAATCAGAAAACTTCAGAGGGTACAGAATTTCGCAGCTAAACTGGTACTCATGACCGAAAAGTATTCAAGTTCAACAGAGGCACTAAAAACTTTACACTGGTTACCGATCAGGCTTCGAATACAGCACAAAGTCCTAACGCTGATTTGGAAGAGTCTTCATGGTTGTTCACCAACGTATATAAGGACACCCTTAAAAACCGAAGAGCACAAAAGGCCCAATATGCGATCCGCTAGCCAGTACATGAGACTCAAAGTGCCAGTCGTGCCTTTAATGTCATTGGAGCAACATGGTGGAATGAGCTGCCGAACGACGTTAAGAAATCTCAAAATGTACAAAAGTTCAAGCATGCCCTCAAGACTCACCTCTATAACAATTTCTGATCCTGTAGTACATTATGTACAGCGCTATTGAAGATTATTATCAAAATTAGCGCTATATCAAATAAATAGTTTATAGTTTAATAAGTTAAAATACACCTGAGAAATCCTATGTTCAAAAGTGTCAAACATAGGTTGCCAGGCAACGAAACATACGCCCACAGCAGCTAAATCGTCCGGGCAGTCAACAAGAGTTGTCGCATATTTTACTTTTTTCGGTAATGAAACATTTATAATACACTAAAATCTGATTAAAAGTAACTACTCATTATGTAATTATCAGAAAATCATTGGAATTTGTTTGGCTTTGATAAAGTTCTCCTCCATGCTGTTCAAGTTATCTAAATTCATTGAAACTCAATATACTTGTTCATCTCATGACCTTCAACAATTTATATAAATTTAAAGTCAATCTGTTATTAACTTTAGCCTCTAGAGCGTCCACAAAATTTTGAAAGTGATCAAGGGCCATAACTCAGTCAGTAATTTTCTGAAATTGCTGAAAATCAATAGGCTTCTTCGTCTCATGACCTTAAACACTGTGTATAAATTTAAAGTCAATCGGTTATTAACTTTAGCCTCTAGAGCGTCCACAAGATTTTTATAAGCGATAAAGGGCCATAACTCTGACAGTAATTATCAGAAATTGCAGAAAATCAATAGGCTTCTTCATTTAATGACCTTAAACACTGTGTATAAATTTAAAGTCAATCGAATTTTAACTTTGGCCTCTAGAGCGTCCACAAGATTTTTTGAAGTGATCAAGGGCCATAACTCTGACAGTTATTATCGGAAATCGATGAAAATCAATAGGCTTCTTCGTCTCATGACCTTAAACACTGTGTATAAATTTAAAGTAGTGCTGTAACGATTCATCGATGATACCGCGAATCGCGATTAATTTTTTTCGCCAAGTACAAATGATAATCACTCCTGTAAATCGCGATATACAAAGGGAACTAACTCTCATTTAGATGCGAATAACTCTTGCCAAAGTACACAGATAATTCAGCCCAAAATGAATAGCAGGCAACGACAACGCCAGTTTAGCGAGTCTGTGTTGTATCACGTAGACTTCGGTGTTAACATTTCTTCTGATATCAGTCATATTGTGCATTGACTGCATTATCTGCCATTGAAATTGCAAGAAATCTTTTCCGTCGAACACCCGATCGTGTAATTATTGTACTCGACCAAAATCCAGTCTGGTTGAGAGACTATATTGTGCGCTACGACTTCTATTGATATAAATAAACCTGGGACCTTTAGTTTAGTTTATTTCAGGTACCCGTACAAATACGAACTTTGATATTTAGTAAAACTTATTTTAAATTATTGTCTGTTTAATTCTCAAGAATTGTTAGTTGTTTTGTGTATTGTGTTACAACTAAATATTAATGTATTGATATGAATGAATGACTCTTGTGGATGTTGTGGTTGACTGGTTCTGTAACTATGTATGATATGTACAATCATTCCAATATCATTGTATTGTGATATAAATAAACCTGGGAGGTTTCATTATTAACTTGGTCTGTTTTACTTAAAATGTTCTTATTTTTAATAAATAACATGTTTAAAAGAAGTAGTTTGTCATTTTATACTTAATATTATTGATGGTTAAATTTCATTCAATATAAATGAAGAAAACTCCCTGAATCAGGAATTAGCACGCATATCGTGATACTATCGTATCGTAAGGATTTTGCTAACACGTGTATCGTATTTGGAGTTAGCGTATCGTTACAGCACTAATTTAAAGTCAATCGAATATTAACTTTAGCCTCTAGAGCGTCCACAAGATTTTTTGAAGTGATCAAGGGCCATAACTCTGACAGTTATTATCAGGAATTGCTGAAAATCAATAGGCTTTTTCGTCTCATGACCTTAAATACTATGTATAAATCTAAAGTCAATCGGATATTAACTTTAGCCTCTAGAGCGTCCACAAAATTTTTTGAAGTGTTCAAGGGCCATAACTCTGACAGTTATTATCGGAAATCGCTGAAAATCAATAGGCTTCTTCGTCTCATGGCCTTTAACACTATGTATAAATCTAAAGTCAATCGGATATTAATTTTGGCCTCTAGAGCGTCCACAAGATTTTTTTAAGTGATCAAGGGCCATAACTCTGACAGTTATTATCGGAAATCGCTGAAAATCAATAGGCTTCTTCGTCTCATGACCTTAAACACTGTGTATAAATTTAAAGTCAATCGAATTTTAACTTTGGCCTCTAGAGCGTCCACAAGCAATTGACGGACGGACGGACAGACGGACGGGGGCGACGGCAATATACGACCACATTTCAATGTGGGCGTATAAAAAAGCAAAAATATCAAAATATCGAAAAATTTAAATTCAGTATTTAAATACTTATTATACATCTTTAGAATCGAAATTAGGTCAGCTATCTGAATGTGTAAACATTTTTTGAAAATCTTCTAAAAAAAGATAGTAAGCTGGCACTGCCAGGCAGGATACGCCCACATTTTCAAGAGGTGGATAGAGAACAAACAATATCAAAAGTGATTTTTCCTACAATCACAAAGGCCATAATTCTTTATGTTACAATTTGATATGCGCAAATATCGCAAGGAATCAAGATCTTTGGGTTATAAACATGCATGTCAAGTTTCATCAACATCGTTTCAAAATTGTGACCTCTATAATAGTAATAGTGTCCACAACCTAAAAACGTGATTTTTCGTACAATCTGGGGCCATAATCCATCAAGTTTTGATCCGATACATGCCAATATCGAAAGCAGTCGAGATCATTTCGGGATAAACCTATATTTTAAGTTTCGTCAAAATTGGATACGAATTGTGACCTGTAGAGAGTCCACAACCTTGATATACAATATTTTTACACTTTTCGCGTTCAAACGGCAGCCATTTTGTCTGTCAATTGTGGTCCGATTTTCACGAAATTCGAACTCAACTTTCATTTCGGACAATCAGGGGCCATAATTAAAAAAGTTACGTTCTGTTGGGCGCAATTATGGAAAGGAACCAAGATCTTTGGGTTATAAACATGCATGTTAAGTTTTATCAAAATTGTTTCAAAATTGTGACCTCTATAGGGTCCACAAGCTAAAAACGTGATTTTTTGTACAATCAGGGGCCATAATCCATGAAGTTTCAATCCGATACATGCCATTATCGAAAGCGGATGAGATCTATTACGGTGATATAATCACACGGTTTTTCAAATAAGATAGTAAGCTGGCACTGCCAGACGGGATACGCCCACATTTTCGAGAGATGGATAGAGAACAAGCAATACCAAAAGTGATTTTTCCTACAATCAAAGGCCATAATTCATTAAGTTACAATTTGATATGCGAAAATATCGAAAAGAATCAAGATCTTTCGGTTATAAACATGCATTTCAAGTTTCATCAAAATATGCCATATTTTTACACTATTTGCGTACAAACGGCAGCCATTTTGTCTGGGAATTATGGTCAGATTTTCTAGAAATTCGAACTCAACTTTCTGTAGGGTGTAACGGTAATAAGAGTCAAACATTTTTTTAAATTGGATAATAATCGTGACCTCCAGAGGGACCATAGGGGATTTTTCGGACAATCAGGGGCCATAATTTAGGAAGTTACAATCCGATATGCGCAAATATCGAAAGGAACCAAGATCTTTGGGTTATAACCATGCATTTTAAATTTCATCAAAATCATATTAAAATTGTGATCTCTACAGGGTCCACAACCTTGATATAGCATTTTTTAACAGTATTCGCGTACAAACGACGGCCATTTTGTATGGCAATTTCGGTCTGATTTCCCAAAATTCGAACTCAACCTCCGTTAGTGAGTAACGGGGATATAATCAAACGTTTTTTTTCAATTGGATTGTGACCTTTAAAGGGACCACAAGCTAAACAAAGGCGATTTTGCGTATAATCAGGGGCCATAATTGAGAAAGTTACGATCCGATATGCGCAAATATCGAAAGCAGCCAAGATCTTTGGGTTATAACCATGCATTTTATGTTTCAACAAAATCGAATTAAAATTGTTACCTCTACAGGGTCCACAACCTTGATATATCATTTTTTAACAGTATTCGCGTACAAACAGCGGCCATTTTGTATGACAATTTTGGTCCGATATTCCCGAAATTCGAACTCAACCTTCCTCTGAGTGTGTCGATGATGTAATTAAACGGTTTTTCAAACCGAATAATAATTGTGACCTCCAGAGGGACCACAACCTAAACAAAGGCGATTTTGCGTATAATCAGGGGCCATAATTCAGGAAGTTACAATCCGATATGTGCAAATATCGAAAGGAACCAAGATCTTTGGGTCATAACCATGCATTTCAAGTTTCATCAAAATAAAATTAAAATTGTAATCTCTACAGGGTCAACAACCTTGATATACCATTTTTTAACAGTATTCGAGTACAAACGGCGGCCATTTTGTATGTCAATTTTGATCCGATTATCCTGAAATTTGAACTCAACCTTGATATAACCAAACGGTTTTTCAAATCAGATAATAGTTGTCACCTCCAGAGGTAGGATGCCCCGTGCTCTACAAAAAGTTGGTCTTGACACGGCCACGTGCACGCTTGGGTGGCTGTGTCTCGAACTATGATAATAGGTCAGCGCCGGAGTGTATGAGACTATAAAAAGCCACGGCACGTGCATTTCTGTACAAATATTTCAGCTATTAGAGCCCTAAAAAACTGTTGTTGACGATTTCGAATAGCAGTAAAATTAGCTTCTTTGTTATTACAGAAGCTTTAGAAATTACGTTCATTTTATATTTTAAATTGCTTTATTATTAACTGTTCCGTTAGGAGTGCTATCGTTTGGTTTAGTAGAAATAATATCTCTGAAACGCTTGGTTTAGGCCGGAACATGATACTAGCAGCAGTTTCGATTTACTTTTACAAGTTTCTTAAAACAGGTGTTGAGTTGACAGACGTGCTAATTTCTAAATTCAATTTTTTGTTCCAGCTTTATTTAACGTTTCGTAAGAAATAAAGTCTTGATTATCCCGACATGTCAATCAAACGTAGAATGATTGGTAGACTGGTTAAGCAAGACTAAGGTCACAACAAGGGCAAGTAACCTGTCTTTTACTCAAAAAGTGCTGGATGTAATGGACAACACTTGGAACCAGTTTTCAGTCTAGTATTTATATGATTAAATGATCATTAGCTTATTAAGTACAGCATGGTCGTTTATTTAGTGACTATAATTGTGTGGAACTGATTTAAGGCTTGTTATATATATAAATATTGTGGAGTAATTGTCGAGATATTTGGAGATATTTATTTATGGTGGGGCACCCTACCAGAGGGACCACAAGCTAAACAAAGGCGATTTTGCGTATAATCAGGGGACATAATTCAGTATCCGATATGCGCAAATATCGAAAGGAACTAAGATCTTTGGGTCAAAACCATGCATTTCAAGTTTCATCAAAATCAAATTAAAATTGTGATCTCTACAGGGTCCACAACCTTGATATACCATTTTTTAACAGTATTCGAGTACAAACGGCGGCCATTTTGTATGTCAATTTTGATCCGATTATCCCGAAATTTGAACTCAACCTTGATATAACCAAACGGTTTTTCAAATCAAATAATAGTTGTCACCCCAGAGGGACCACAAGCTAAACAAAGGCGATTTTGCGTATTATCAGGGGGACATAATTCAGTATCCGATATGCGCAAATATCGAAAGGAACTAAGATCTTTGGGTCATAACCATGCATTTCAAGTTTCACCAAAATTGAATTAAAATTGTGATCTCTACAGGGTCCACAACCTTAATATACAATTTTTTAACAGTATTCGCGTACAAACGGAGGCCATTTTGTATAGCAATTTTGGCCCAATTTTCCCGAAATTTGAACTCAACCTTCATTAGGGTGTAACAGTGATATAATCAAACGGTTTTTCAAATCGGATAATTGTCACCTACAGAGGGACCACAAGCTAAAATAGGTGATTTGTCGGACAACTAGGGGCCATAATTCAGGAAATTACGTTCAGATAGGCATAAATATCGAAACGAAACCAAGATCTTTGGGTTATAAACATGCATGTCAAGTTTCATCAAAATCGGCTCAAAAATGTGACCTCTATAAGGTCCACAAGCTAAAAATGTGATTTTTCGTACAATCAGGGGCCATAATCCATGAAGTTTCGATCAGATACATGCCAATATCGAAAGCAGCCGAGATCTTTTGGGGATAAAGCTATATTTTAAGTTTTGTCAAAATCGGACAAGAATTGTGACCCGTAGTGGGCCCACAAACGGACGGACGGACGGACGGACGGACGGACGGACGGACGGACAAACAGGGGCGACGACATAATACGTCCACATGAAAATTTCATTCAAATTACTCTATTGTAAGCTAAGATATTGGCATTTAAAGATTTGGCCGATGTGTGCAATAATTTCAACCACGGACCTGGTTGATCAGAGCTAAGACTCGAAGCGTCTTGGACCGCCATATTTGATTTATCACTAAAAACGTTTTAATCTGTTTAATATCGGAGCAATGTGATGCCATCCAAAGTTGATTAAGGCCTGGATCAGTTAATTAATGTCTAATTAATACTTTAGAAAACATTTCATGCCCAAATAAAGACCTGCACTAGGCAGATTTAGCTCTTTAATAATGCATGTTTAACTTATTTTATTTTATTTTTTTTAGAATCTACAATTTTTAATATCTGATTAAATTTAATGATAATTATCTATAATAGGCCTTTTATTGTGAAACTAACTTCATTTTCCTTGTTGCTAACTATGACGTCATAGATCTTTGATTTTGTATATCTACGTAACTAAGGATTTTTGTGATGTCATTGAGTTTATTACTTGCCTTTCAGTTAGTATTTGAATTACCCTGATGATGTAGTGTTATATTTACCTACGAAACGTTGGATTAAAATAATGATGGTTTTAGTGGCAGCCGTTTTATATTTTTTTTAAACACATGAAAATGTGGGCGTATAAAAATGATAGAAAGCTGGCACTGCCAGACAGGATACGCCCACATTTTCGAGAGATGGATAGAGAACAAGTGATACCGAAAGTGATTTCTCCATCCATCAAAGGCCATAATTCATTAAGTTACAATTTGATATGTGCAATAACAAAAAGAATCAAGATTATAAACATGCATTTCAAGTTTCATCAAAATTGAAATTAAAATTGTGACCTCTACAGGGTCCACAACTTTGATATAACATATTTTTACACTATTCGCGTACAAACGGCGGCCATTTTGTCTGGCAACTATGGTCCGATTTTCTCGAAATTCGAACTCAACCTTCAGTAGAGTCAAAGGTTTTTTTAAAATCGGATAATAATCGTGACCTCCAGAGGGACCATAGGGGATTTTTCAGACAATCCGGGGCCATAATTCAGGAAGTTATGATCGGATATGTGCAAATATCGAAAGGAACCAAGATCTTTCGGTTATAACCATACATTTTAAGTTTCATCAAAATCAAATCAAAATTGTGACCACTACGGGGTCCACCACTTTTTAACAGCATTCACGTACAAACAGCGGCCATTTGGTATGGTTATTTTGTTCCAATTTACCGAAATATGAACTCGACCTTCCTTAGCTTGTAACGGTGATATAATGAAATGATTTTTTAAATCGGATAATAATTGTGACCTCCAGAGAGACTACAAGCTAACCAAAGGACCTCTACAGAGTCCACAACCTTGATACATAATTTTTTGACAGTATTCGCGTTCTGATGTATGGCAATTTTGGTCCGATTTTCCCAAAATTTGAACTCATCCTTCCTTAGGGTGTAACAGTGATCTAATCAAACGATTTTTAAAATTGGAAAATAATTGTGACCTCCAGAGGGACCACAAGCTAAACAAAGGCAATTTTGCAGATAATCAGGGGCCATAATTCAGGAAATTATGATCTGATATGCGCAAATATCGAAATGAACCAAGATCTTTGAGTTATAAACATACATTTCAAGTTTCATCGAAATCGAATTAAAATTGGGACCTCTACAGGGTCCACGACCTTGATACATAATTTTTTGACAGTATTTGCGTTCAAACGGCGTCCATTTTGCAGATAATCAGGGGCCATAACTCAGGAAGTTATGATCCGATATGCGCAAATACCAAAAGGAACCAAGATCTTTGGGTTATAACCATGCATTTCAAGTTTCATCAAAATCAAATTAAAATTGGGACCACTACAGGGTCCACAACCTTGATATACCATTTTTTAACAGTATTTGCGTACTAACGGCTGCCAGTTTGAACAGCAATTTTGGTCTGATTTTTCCGAAATTTGAACTCAACCTTCCTTAGGGTGTAACGGTGATATAATCAAACGATTTTTCAAATCGGATAATAATTGTGACCTCAAGAGTGACCACAAGCTAAAATAGGCAATTTTTCGGAGAATCAGGGCCCATAATTCAGAAAATTACGTTCCGATAGCCGCAAATATCGAAAGGAACCAAGATCTATGAGTTATAAACATGCATGTCAAGTTTCATCACAATCGGTTCAAAATTGTGATCTCTATGGGGTCCACAAGCTAAAAACATGATTTTTCGTACAATCAGGGGCCATAATCCATGAAGTTTTGATCCGATACATGCCATTATCGAAAGCAGATGAGATCTTTTGGGGATAAACCTATATTTCAAGTTTTGTCAAAATCGGGTCATAATTGTGACCTGTAGAGAGTACACAAACAATTGTGGACGGACAGGGATGACGACATAATACATCCACATGAAAATGTGGTCGTATAAAAATAATAGAGCATTTTCAAAAATTTTACGATTTTTCGACATTTTTTCGATTTTCAGTCCCTTTTATATCCTATTCCAGACATTTCAAAGTCTTATTGTATGGCTTCATGCACAATACCTCCGAAGGGACTCTTGACTGAATAAGTTAAAAATAAATTGTAGGTTAAGTTTTCGAGATACAGGCGTCCAAAAACGCGCCAAATTATAAAATTCTAGATTTTCAGCGTGCCATATTTTGCTTCCTGTTAATCGTATCCATACGCAAGGCTCTACACTGCGAATTTTGACAATGGCGACCATCTATTTATAAATGCTGGTTTCTGGCGAGTGAACATCTTGAAGTCCCCAAGTAATACCATAGCTATATAAACTTTCTCCGTAAAGTACTAAAGATAAAGTAATCAGCAATGAACCTGTTAATCGTATCCATACGCAAGGCTCTACACTGCGAATTTTGACAATGGCGACCATCTATTTATAAATGCTGGTTTCTGGCGAGTGAACATCTTGAAGTCCCCAATTAATACTATAGCTATATAAACTTTCTCCGTAAAGTACTAAAGATAAAGTAATCAGCAATGAACCCGAGTCGACTGTCACTCTCAATGACGTATTATATTAATATAACGTCATTGGTCACTCTTGTTTACTTCCTGGGAGGAAATTCGCATTGCGCATGCGCTGTATTTATCATAGTTTACGAGACAGCGTGGCTAGCAGACGAAGCATACCTCCTATCGTCTTACTTTAGTAAAGTAACTTCGTCTCGTGAGTCCCAGTGGCAATAAAATGACAACAGTCATTCTGATGACACAAGCACATCACCCAAAGAGAAACGAAAAGTAAACAAAGAACGTGAATTTAATGTATCTTGGTTAACTGATTTTTGTTGGCTACGATATGACAAGGAAACCAATGTATGTCTTCAGGCTTCAGTTTGGCTGCTAAAAAATTTCAGTAGCAGCAAAGTCTGCAGATTAGAATAATTTGTTGTAATGCTATATCATTACGACAAATTATTCTAATTAATCTAATCTACAGATTTGGCTACTGAAAATTTTGTTTGGCTAATGGTTTTGAAAATTTACTTATGTTTGAACAAGTAAAATCCTTGAGGAGTGGCATTTAGCGTTTGAACACATTAAAAAACACAACACAATTTATATGGAAATAACAATCACTGGTTTATATATATATATAGCACGACGTTTCGACAAGTATTCTCTTATCTTTATCAAGTTTAAAATACTGTGTTAAGCCTTGTCCATTCGAATTGGGTATCATACGATACTGCAATTCCAATGCAACCGAACGGTATCTTAATCGATTTAATTTGTTGATATCGGACAGGGGAATCCTGTTTACCCAAAAAGCATTCATTTTTTGCGTTTTTTTCAAAATATCGGACATTATTTCGACTACTTCCGTTTTATGGATGTTTGTCGAAATAGTTTTATCAGTTGGTTTTATCATGTTCCAGAAGTTTCAGAAAATGGGCAGAAAATTCGAAAAAAAATCGATCGGTATCTGTTACAGGCACTGAGATATAAGCTCCTGCGATAAATAATAATAATAACAATTTTAGTAATCTCAATAGGCTTTCAGACAAAAGTCTGAAAGCCTAACAAGGTATCTTAATCGACTGTTTTTTGTCGGCTTTAAACGATTGATCTTTAATCTAGCCGATTGGTTCAAGTTATCAAAATTCATTGAGAATCAATATACTTGTTCGTCTTAAGACCTTAAACTCTGTGTATCAATGACTATCAATCTAAAGTCAATTGGATGATAACTTTAGCCTCTAGAGCTTCAACAAGGCCGTAACTCTGACAGTAATTATCGGAAAACGCTGAAAACCAATTGGCTTCTTCGTCTCATGACCTTAAAAACTGTGTTAAATTTAATTGGATATTAACTTTAGCCTCTAGAGCGTCAACAAGATTTTTCAATGTGATTGAGGTCCATAATGACAGTAATTATCGGAAAATGCTGAAAATCAAAAGGCTTCTTCGTCTCATGACTTTAACACAGTGAATAAATATAAAGTAAATCAGTTATTAACTTGGGCCTCTAGAGCGTCCACAATACGACAACATTTCAATGTGAAACTTTCAATTGATAGAAACAGGAAACACAAACCAAATACAGACAATTTGATGGGATCACTTTTGACTAAGTCAAAATGATGCATTTAATATTCAGATAGGTTGATATGAAATAATTAATAAAATACAATATCAAAACATAGGTTGCCAGGCTACGAAACATACGCCCACAGCAGCTAAATCGTCCGGGCAGTCAACAAGAGTTGTCGCAAATTTTACTTTTTTCGGTAATGAAACATTTATAATACACTAAAATCTGATTAAAAGTAAGAACTCATTATGTAATTATCAGAAAATCATTGGAATTTGTTTGGCTTTGATAAAGTTCTCCTCCATGCTGTTCAAGTTATCTAAATTCATTGAAACTCAATATACTTGTTCGTCTCATGACCTTCAACAATTTATATAAATTTAAAGTCAATCGGATATTAACTTTAGCCTCTAGAGCGTCCACAAAATTTTTAAAGTGATCAAGGGCCATAACTCAGTCAGTAATTATCTGAAATTGCTGAAAATCAATAGGCTTCTTCGTCTCATGACCTTAAACACTGTGTATAAATTTATAGTCAATCGGTTATTAACTGTAGCCTCTAGAGCGTCCACAAGATTTTTATAAGCGATAAAGGGCCATAACTCTGACAGTAATTATCAGAAATTGCTGAAAATCAATAGGCTTCTTTTTTTAATGACCTTAAACACTGTGTATAAATTTAAAGTCAATCGGTTATTAACTTTAGCCTCTGGAGCGTCAACAAGATTTTTAAAAGAGATCAAGGGCCATAACTCTGATTGTAATTATCGGAAATTGCTGAAAATCAATAGGATTTTTCGTCTCATGACCTTAAACACTGTGTATAAATTTAAAGTCAATCAGTTATTAAGTTTAGCCTCTAGAGCGTCCACAAGTTTTTTTGAAGTGATCAAGGGACATTACTCTGACAGTTATTATCGGAAATCGATGAAAATCAAGAGGCTCCTTCGTCTCATGACCTTAAACACTGTGTATAAATTTAAAGTCAATCAGATATTAACTTTGGCCTCTAGAGCGTCCATAAGATTTTTTTAAGTGATCAAGGGACATTACTCTGACAGTTATTATCGGAAATCGATGAAAATCAAGAGGCTCCTTCGTCTCATGACCTTAAACACTGTGTATAAATTTAAAGTCAATCAGATATTAACTTTGGCCTCTAGAGCGTCCATAAGATTTTTTTAAGTGATCAAGGGCCATAACTCTGACAGTAATTATCGGAAATTGCTGAAAATCAATAGGGTTCTTCATTTTATGACCTTAAACACTGTGTATAAATTTAAAGTCAATCGGTTATTAACTTTAGCCTCTAGAGCGTCAACAAGATTTTTTGAAGTGATCAAGGGCCATAACTCTGACAGTTGTTATCGGAAATTGCTGAAAATCAATAGGATTCTTCGTCTCATGACCTTAAACACTGTGTATAAATCTAAAGTCAATCGGATATTAACTTTGGCCTCTAGAGCGTCCACAAGATTTTTTTAAGTGATCAAGGGCCATAACTCTGACAGTAATTATCAGAAATCGCTGAAAATCAATAGGCTTCTTCGTCTCATGACCTTAAACACTGTGTATAAATTTTAAGTCAATCGAATATTAACTTTGGCCTCTAGAGCGTCCACAAGCAATTGTGGACGGCGGACCGACGGACGGACGGACGGACGGGGGCGACGGCAATATACGACCACATTTCAATGTGGGCGTATAAAAACCATTGTTTTATCCAACGTTTCATCAGCAAAAATACTAACTTTGTCAAGGAAGAAAGAATCAAATTCAAATTTTGAATTAACGCCCTTGTTTTCCTGTTTCCTCCCATGGAATAGCTATCTTCAAATGTTTGAATTTGAAGTTGAAAATGATATTTTTGTCCATTTCACAACTGGCAATATATTGTAGGATTAATAGGATTATTCTTTAACAACGTAGGACTGTTTATGGATACCATCTATTTTAAGGCTTTATTTTAATAAATTTTAAAAATATAAATTTGAAATTGTAGCTTTAAATATATGTCGCTCAATTACACTAGACCAAAATGTTTCTAAATCCAAACCCTAAAATTTAAATGTGTACTTACCCTGACTTTCGGAACAACTCTTCGCATACATTCATCATCATTATTTTTGATGAGATCAGGTAAATTGCTGATAACACTTATTCTCTGTACATCCTGACCAGAACTGAAATGACACAATTTACAACATCACTCTTGAAATTGTTTATATTAAGTTAATTAAGTTCTACCTGCCATTTTCTTTATCACGTTGATAAAAGTTATTACCTTAGTAAATGGTACTTGTAAACAACTATCTTATCTTAAATAGAGAGAGAAAGATATGGGGTTTAACGTCCACTCAACACAACTAGGTCATTTCGGGACTAACATATGGTTTAATTTTATTTCAATAATTCGCTTGCGCGTAGGGGTCTTCATTACAGTGTATGGTGATATAATCAAATGTGTTTGTAAATCTGATAATAATTGTGACCTCCAGAGAGAACAAAAGCTAAAAATGGCGATTTTTCGTATAATCAGGGGCCATAATTCAGGAAGATACGATCCGATATATGCAAATATCGAAAGAAACCAAGATATGTGGGTTATAAACTTGCATTTCAAGTTTCATCAAAATCAGTTTAAAATTTTTACCACTACAGTGTTCACAAGCTTAAAACGTGATTTTTCGTACAATCAGAGTATTCAGAGGCCATAATCCATGAAGTTACACTAGGGACCGGGAATCTACAAGTTTTTACGAAAAAAGGTAATAAACTACCATTATCATCTAGAATCTAATACACGTCAAGAATGTGTTAAATACCGTTTGTGCTACCGTGTAGATTTAGAAAAACGTTCTAGTTTTGACATCGATCGTCTACTTTTGGAAGGTGTTTAGTTTTTATACAAGACCTAATTTCTCGTACGTTGTCGAGAAATGAACAGTGTTTAATAATAACACAAGACATTTAGATTTTACTCCAAATTACTACTTTACCGAGAGCCGTATATGTGGTTACGATTTATGTGGTTACAATTAATAGAAAAAAAGATTTTAAAAATATTCACTGATATAAGTTCGTCATCGTTTTATTCTTTCTGTCATTCATATAATATCCATGATGGCTGTACGCGCATCAAACAACGATAATTGTTCATTGGTTAAAGACGGCCTCAACGCGGGAAAATTTCAAAACTAGAACGTTTTTCTAAATCTACACGGTAGCACAAACTAGACGGTTTTTGAAGAATCTTGACGGTATTTAAAACATTCTTGATGTGTATTAGATTCTAGATGATAATGGTAGTTTATTACCTTTTTTCCGTAAAAACTTGTAGATTCCCGGTCCCTAGTGTTATGGTCTGATATATGGACTAAGACTAGTAATTATTTGCCTATTTTTCAAGTGCGATCTATTAATAGACAATTATTCCTTTAATTTTTTTCTCCTCTCTTCCTGCATTTTTGGGTCTAGAATAGGAAACGATAGTAAGCTGGCACTGCCAGGCAGGTTACGCCCACATTTTCGAGAGATGGATAGAGAACAAGCAAAACCGAGAGTGATTTTTCCTACAATCAAAGGCCATAATTCATTAAGTTACAATTTGATAGGCACAAATATCGACAAGAATCAAGATCTTTAGCTTACAAACATGCATTTCAAGTTTCATCAAAATCAAATTAAAATTGTGGCTTCTACTGGGTCCACAACTTTGATATACCATATTTTTACACTATTCGCGAAAAAACTGTGGCCATTTTGTCAGGCAATTATGGTCTTATTTTTAGAGATTCGAACTCATCCTTCCGTAGGGTGTATTGGTGATAAGAGTCAAACGTTTTTTCAAATCGGAAAATCGGGACCTCCAGAGGGACCATAGGGGATTTTTCGGACAATTAAGGGTCATAATTCAAGAAGTTATTATTATTATTATTTACCGCGAGGGCCTAGATCTCCATGTTCGAAAACAGATATCGATCTGGAATTTGCTTTTCTATCGGGAAACCATGTGGTGGCTACTTGATAAAATATATTTGAAATTTCTGCGCATACCGGAAGTGACCGAACTTTGTACTTTCTCTAAAAAATTAAAAATCGGCCATAGTTTCGTCAATTCTTTATCCATTTTCAAACAAATTACATTTTTGGAATCCCTGAATCTTTTCTGAGACAATGGCTATCTCACTTTTTTCAATTTCGAACATTCGTCTATGATTTTTATCATTCGAAAATTGAAAACATGTTGTTTACGAGACAATTTTTGTTATTTTTCAAAATTTTCAAATTTGACCTACATTTTTGGATACCTGAAGTCCATCCGATTCCAGTAGTATAAGTTTCATTCAGAGTTATCGCCCCTTATTTTTCGATTTTTTTCGAATTTCCTTCCAATTTTGTGAGCTCGGGTCTCGTTTTATGACATAATTGACGTTTCTGAAACTTCTGGAACATGAAGTTATAGTCCAATACCAACTGATAAAGCAATTTCGACACGAATCCTTAAACCGGAAGTGGTCGAAATAATGTGCAATATTTTGAAAAAAATGCAAAAAATGGATATTTTTGGGGAAAACGCTATTTCTCCGTCTGATATCAATGGATTAAACGAATGAAGGTATCGTTTGATGGCATGATTGCTGGACTATCATATGATACCCCATTCATACGGATACTATGAACAGACAGCAAAATATGGCACGCTGAAAATCAAGTATTTTCTAATTTGGAGCATTTTTGTACGCCTGTATCTCGAAATCTTAACCTGCAAATTTTTTTTTTTTTTTCTATCGAGAGTCCTTATGGAGGTATTTTGCATGAAGTCATCCAATAAGACTTTGAAATGTCTGGAATAGGATAAAAATGGGACTGAAAATCGAAAAAAGTCGAAAAATCGTGAAATTTTGGAAAATGATCTACTTTTTTTTATTTTTAGAGATTTTTAAAAAAAGGTTGTATATTCAGATAGCTGACCTAATTACGGTTCTAACAATGTATAATATGTATGTAATTATTAAAATTTAATTTAAGATATTTTTAATTTTTTGAACATAGGATTTCTCAGGGGCATTATATCTGATCAGATAATGTAATATATCATTACAGAGCCCTGTGGCTATTTTAGTGCCCAATCCGGCTATTAAAACTATTTCGACAATAATAACCATACCGGAAGTATTCAAAAAATGAAAAAAAAAGAGTAAAAACATTGTCGCACTTGGGAAAAACTTGTTTTCTCTCTTAGGTAATAGTGGACCAAAAGAACTAAAGTGTGGCTGGATAGCCCTATTAATGAACCATCATATGGTATCTAAATAATACGATTTCGATGGTAAGGAAAAAAATTATTGTATGCCAAAAATCTAGTATTTTCCAGTTTTTTAACATTCTGAGACGCCCTTTTCTCGAAAACGACGCCTACGATTTTTCTTAAAACTTTTCTTACTCAAAGTCCTATCGGTTGTCTATATAGGGAATCCAAAATGAAAAGCATTGAAATAATAAGAGTGGTCGAAAAATGGCCTCAGACTTTGAAAAAAATTGAAAAATCGTTAAATTTTTGGAAACGCTCTTTAACTCTTAACTGACCCAAGGCGACTTTTGTCGACTACTATAACGTTACCGTTTAGTACCCAAGGCGACTTTTGTCGACAAAACATGTTAGCCGAATGCAACGTTCCTAGCGTAATGAGAGTTATTTCCCTTATTAACAGACGTTTTTATTTTATTTGTTTACTTCCTGTTTGACATTTTGACAGTTAAAAATATTACGGTTTCCCCTTGAAAATTATAATAAAACGGTGATATGTCTAGACCTCTACGGCAACGTTCTAATGACGGATTACCATCCTTATTGAATGACAGTGATTCAGATTTTATCTGTGGTGTAGATTTTCATCGTTTTTCGAAGGCCTAGAGTAGAACGTGATAATTAAAATACAAATAGGCTAGGCTAAGTTAATCAACAAATTTCAATTACGGTAATTAAATAAGCTTAAATTAAAAGATTCGATGATAAATGATTTTTAGTTCACAACAGCCGAACAGAAAAATAGAAATAACCATTATACACATGAAGTTTGCATGAAATATCTAATTAAATTTTTTGTATAAAATTTATATTTATGAAAATGGCCTTAAATTTAAATTATTTCATTCATTTACATAAAGGGTCTATCTTCAGTTGTTTTTTAATAATATGACTTGAAAATGATATGTATATTTTAATACTATTGACCATTATGACGTGGGTTTTTATGACGTTATGACGTCAAACCTCTGGGTCGTTTAAGAGTTAATTTATCTTTTTTTTCCAAAACTACTCAATGGATGTTTCTGACACTTATGGAACAGAAAGATATCTATTCAAACAACTTGTTAAAACTATCCCGACAATGATCCAAAATCTAGAAGTATTCGTAAAAATATCAGATATTATGGAAAAAAACACCCCAAAAAATTTAAAAAAAAGAAAATACAGTAAAAAAATTGGTACTCTCGGCCAATAAATCATTATTCTCTCAGTTACGAGAGTTACATAGAATCAAACCGGTTCAGAGCCGATTTTGTTGATAAGAAGCCGCTCTTTTCACATTGACGCTTGACCGAAGGTGAATAGGCCTACCCGTCCAGTTATTACAACGGACATTTCACACATCGGTCCATAAAGGAAAGACACATACCAGTCGCCTTCTACTTCCGATTTCCAAGGCATTATAGTCAGAAATCCTGACTCTTATACAAATTAACCATTTGGTACTATTTCGTACCTTTATATATCATATTAAACCCCACGGGCGCCATGTTGAATTACACAGTATTTAGCGTTCTAAAACCTAGCTACTTCATGGAATCAATGACAAATCTAAACTTGGGCACTCCAACCACTTTTATTTTTGTTTACAATGCTCTCCTCTGAGTGTTCCAACTTTGGATTTATATTTAGCCGTATACCCCTCTCACGGGTGTTAAATAAACACCCTTGTCTATATACTATCTCTTCTTTGTTATGACAAGTAACAATGTTACAAACCAACCCAAGGCATCCCAGTTAGCCAAATTATGGGCACTAGCATTTCAATCTAAACGATTAGTACAACCCCGGCAAGCGAGCTAGCGACCCCGGTAACCAATTTGGCACCCGCCAATTTGTTAAACCTCTGTACAACCCCGGTAAGCGAGCTACCGACCCCGGTAAAAAATCGCAAACCCGCCAAGGGGTAAACACCGGTAAAGCCGACAATAGTAACCATGGAAACCCCACCGGGGTTTCGGAATAGTATAAATAAAATCGCCCAACACGTGAGTCCAACCAGTCTGAAGAGTTCAATACGAACGAAACTAGTCACTGACATTCGGGATAACCAGGTCTCCAAAGCCACTTTATCTCTTATATTATCATACCCTCTGCTTACGATCTCGTTATGGCAAATGTTGTTGATCAATTCGATCGGTCATGATTCCTTTTTACCTCGGAATCAACCACCACTTTGACGGAAGATAGTCTCTCGGCCAATAAATCATTATTCTCTCAGTTACGAGAGTTACATAGAATCAAACCGGTTCAGAGCCGATTTTGTTGGTAAGAAGCCGCTCTTTTCACATTGACGCTTGACCGAAGGTGAATAGGCCTACCCGTCCAGTTATTACAACGGACATTTCACACATCGGTCCATAAAGGAAAGACACATACCAGTCGCCTTCTACTTCCGATTTCCAAGGCATTATAGTCAGAAATCTTGACTCTTATACAAATTAACCATTTGGTACTATTTCGTACCTTTATATATCATATTAAACCCCACGGGCGCCATGTTGAATTACACAGTATTTAGCGTTCTAAAACCTAGCTACTTCATGGAATCAATGACAAATCTAAACTTGGGCACTCCAACCACTTTTATTTTTGTTTACAATGCTCTCCTCTGAGTGTTCCAACTTTGGATTTATATTTAGCCGTATACCCCTCTCACGGGTGTTAAATAAACACCCTTGTCTATATACTATCTCTTCTTTGTTATGACAAGTAACAATGTTACAAACCAACCCAAGGCATCCCAGTTAGCCAAATTATGGGCACTAGCATTTCAATCTAAACGATTAGTACAACCCCGGCAAGCGAGCTAGCGACCCCGGTAACCAATTTGGCACCCGCCAATTTGTTAAACCTCTGTACAACCCCGGTAAGCGAGCTACCGACCCCGGTAAAAAATCGCAAACCCGCCAAGGGGTAAACCCCGGTAAAGCCGACAATAGTAACCATGGAAACACCACCGGGGTTTCGGAATAGTATAAATAAAATCGCCCAACACGTGAGTCCAACCAGTCTGAAGAGTTCAATACGAACGAAACTAGTCACTGACATTCGGGATAACCAGGTCTCCAAAGCCACTTTATCTCTTATATTATTATATACCATTTTTTAACAGTATTCGCGAGCAAACGGCAGCCATTTTGTAGGGTAATTTTGGTCCTATTTTCCCGAATTTTGAACTCAACCTTCCTTAGCTTGTAACGGTGATATATTGAAACGATTTTTTAAATCGGATAATAATTGTGACCTCCAGAGGGACCACAAGCTAAACAAAGGCGATTTTGCGTATATTCAGGGGCCATAATTTAGGAAGTTACAATCCGATATGCGCAAATATCGAAAGGAACCAAGATCTTTGGGTTATATCCATGCATTTCAAGTTTCACTAAAATCGAATTAAAATTGTGACCTATACATGGTCCACAACCTTGAGATACCATTTTTTAACAGTATTCACGTACAAACGGCAGCCGTTTTGTATGGCAATTTCGGTCCGATTTTCCCAAAATTCGACCTCAACCTTCCTAAGGGTGTAACGGTGATATAATGAAATGATTTTTTAAATCAGATAATAATTGTGACCTCTATAGGGACCCCAAGCTAAACAAAGGCGATTTTGCGTATAATCAGGGGCCATAATTCAGGAAGTTACGATCCTATATGCGCAAATATCGAAAGGAAGCAAGATCTTTAGGTTATATCCATGCATTTCAACTTTCATCAAAATCAAATTAAAACTGTGACCTCTACAGGGTCCACAACATTGATATACCATTTTTAACAGTATTCGCGGCCGTTTTGTATGGCAATTTTGGTCCGATTTTTCCAAAATGCATGTAAAGTTTCATAAAAATCGGTTCAAAATTGTGACCTCTATAGGGTCAACAAGCTAAAAACGTGATTTTTCGTACAATCAGGGGCCATAATCCATGAAGTTTTGATCAGATACATGCCAATATCGAAAGAAGCCGAGATCTTTTGGGGATAAACCTATATTTCAAGTTTTGTCAAAATGGGACAAGAATTGTGACCTGTAGAGAGTCCACAAACAATTGTGGACGGACGGACAGAGGGGATCTGGTTATTCCAGTCTACTAAGGGCGTATTTTTGCGCATGCTTCTCAGTTAAGATAATGGTGTCCTGTTTGGCCACGGACCATGGTTTGGCAATCATCGTAATACTAGTAGTCCCACACTGTTATTTCACTTGTAGACCCGTATGTGTCATATTCTTTTTTTCTTCTTTTTTTCGCCGGGATGCTCATTGATCTTCTTTGTCGTTTCTTTGTTTGTTCGTTGGCCATTTTACTACAAAACTTTGTAGAATATTGCTGAATCCCTTTGGAAACACAGATTGAATACTGTATGGCCTAGTGGTTTAAATGAAATGCCTGTAAATTAATTCTACCCCCTCCCACCCATTTTTAACTATACTACTTTTAGCTTATATAATTCTTATTATTATGTCATCAAATCTATGACGTCATATTTACATTATGACATCACAAATTGTTACCTTGACCATTGACTAACCTTATGTTTCAACTGTATTTTGTTAAGTTACATTTAAAACTCTGAAGAAGTAAGTCTTAACTTACGAAACGTTAGAAAGTTTAAAGATGGTTTAGTGATACTTATGACTTTATTTTTTATACACATGAAAATGTGATTGTTCGGACAATCAGGGGCCATAATTCAGGAAGTTATGTTCAAAATCGTTTTAAAATTGTGACCTCTGTAGGGTCAACAAGCTAAAAACGTGATTTTTCGTACAATCATGGGCCATACATAATCCATAAAGTTTTGATCCGATACATGCTAATATCAAACACAGATGAGATCTTTTGGGGATAAACCTATATTTCACGTTTCGTCAAAATAGGGTAAGAATTGGGACCTGTAGAGAGTCCACAAACAATTGTGGACGGAAAGACGGCCGGATGTACAGGGGCAACGACATAATACATCCACATGAAAATGTGGGCATATGAAATTGTGATATTCCGTACAATTAGGGGCCATAATCCATGAAGTTTCAAGCCTTGAGATTTATACTGGCGAATACACAAATTAACACGCCAGCAAATTACAAATTATCGAGCCAGCAAATTACAGGTTTCAATTTTATTAAAATCGGCCTAAGACTATAAATAATACCTCCGGTCCACTGATATGTCGCGTGTCCTTGTACAGGAGTTATCAAGGGCCTTTATTCTTGGTCTTGGTGTTTCGTATTCACAAAACTCTTTGGTGACTCTCTTAATGTGGTTGATGCTATATCGCAACTAGCAAAAACACAAAAAGGGGGTGAGCAAGCTACCAATAGCTAACTGAGCAGATTTAGTTTTATACCCGTATGTATTCATGGTATTCATGTACTACGCGATTTCATTGGCTAATAATACCACAGGATCTTATATGGAAATATTTGTTTTTACTATTGAAGACAAGGGGTAAATGCGGGAATTCCTATACATTGTCACTGCAAACACATAATACGTCACGGTTAATTTATAGTATTTTCCCCCAAGGCTATAGATAGATATCAAAATGGAGACAATCCGTTGATATGTATAGAAGTTACGAGGGGGTGAATTAAGGCAAAATTTCAAAGACAAAAGATTAATTACGGATAAAAATTAATTATAATATATGGAAAAGTCATTATATTTGTAGAAAATAATCATTTTCGGGTGAAATAAAAACTGAAAACAAGTTTAGTACACTTTATTCAAATAAGATTTCATTTTCGGGTGAAATAAAAACTGAAAACAAGTATAGTACACTTTATCCAAACAAGATATCATGTTTTTCATTTTTAATAAAAAAAAAACGGTCGTACCAAGTGAGAACGCCCCCCTTAAGTGTATAATTCTTAAAGTGGTGTAAAATCAACCAAATTGCATCATATTGAATGCCAAAACTGAAAATTTTCACCTAGATTATTTCGCACCTTCAGCGTCCTTTTCAAGCCTTCGGCTCTCAAGAAGTTAATCGCCTGTTTCAAATAGCTCCAGCAAGATATATGGCAAGCACATTTTCTCACTCCCGCATAATTTCCAGGTCTCAAGGCCTGAAGTTTCGATCAGATACATTGATACATGCTAATATCGAAACCAGCCGAGATCTTTTGGGGAGAAAGCTATATTTCAAATTTCATCAAAATCAGACAAGAATTGTGACCTGTAGAGAGTACACAAACATGAAAATGTGTTTAAAAAATTATAAAACGGCTGCCACTAAAACCATCATTATTTTAATCCAACGTTTCGTAGGTAAATTTAACACTAAATCATCAGGGAAATACAAATAGAAACTGAAAGGCAAGTAATAAACTCAATGACATCACAAAAATCCTTAGTTACGTAGATATACAAAATCAAAGACCTATGACTTCATAGTTAGCAACAAGGAAAATGAAGTTAGTTTCACAATTCACAATAAAATGCTTATTATAGATAATTATCATTAAATTTAATCAGGTATTAAAAATTGTAGATTCTAAAAAAAAAAAGAAAAAAAGTTAAGTACATGTAAATAAGGCGGTAAGAAAGGTGGGAGATTGTTATGTACAGAAGAAAGTTTCAAAAGTAGGATTAAATTGTTTGGAGAAGTTTTTTATGGTATCTGGGTTATGTTCATTCAGACCATTAGGCCACACAGCAGGGATAGAAACTAACGCTCGCCCGCTCGCCAATGGCGGGTAAAAGTCGGTACGGTAGTTCTAATAATTGATAATTTGTACGTAATGAACACTGTCATCATAACTGAACACGATCTATGCTGTCATGAAACTAATTTCCGAAAATCGTTGCCATTATTATTTCAAAGTGACTATTGACACGACTGTTGTGTCTGCAGCGCCATAATCTGTAAGAGCATTACCCGACCGTGACGTCACCGGTTTGCCAAGCGCGAGTCTCCCAACAAGCGGTCACTGTTTAGCCTTACCCGACCCCACGTGATCAGTAGAAGAAACAACATGGCGGGAGACGACGTTATGGAGCCGCTGTCTCTCGGCCAAAAATTCAGCCATTTCGCGGCTTTTAAAGAATATCTGAATAAATTCGAGCGGGAAACATTTGCAAAATTTGTTATAGCAGACTCAAGGACAGGTGAGAAGGGTTAGGTTGCACGACGGTCCGTAAGCCGTATTCAGGTTGTTCCGGTCCATGTTTTATATTCACGCACGGTCAGGTACGCAACACCAAATTTCGTTCTTGTTGGCACGACGTCATCGTTTCCGCAATGAAGGGAGCCTGCATTGCGGAAACGACGGTCGGGTCAGCAGTGCTAACAATAACCATTCGGGGCACGACCGTCGTGTCAATAACAGCTTCCTTATTATTTACGTGTTTTTAATCTTTGGCTTCTTTTCGCACTACCGGTATGAAATCTGAGCAAGCGAGCTTGCTGATTGGTTGAAATTGTATGATAACGAGGGAGGCTTACGGAACAGCCTCTGTTTACAGTTTACACCTCGAAGAATTGTGAAGCAAAAGTCAATATAATAAAATAACTTTTCAGTCATAAATCGCCTACCGGTAACATAATTGTTGATACACGATGAAGCAATTGTGCGAAGAACATGGATGTTAAAAGATTTTATAACAGCGATATATTACGACAATGAAGATGCTCGTAGTCGTAAATACACATGCTCTGCTATACATAACTTCATCACTCGAGTGACAATTATGGACTTATGTCGTATGATATTAAATTTAAAGGACATTACATCATATTATTTTGCATCGCACAACTGAATTTATAAAAATGTGAAATGAAATGAGCCAAATTGAATTTTAATGTCTTCATCACTGATTAATGAATTCATTATTTGATGAAAAAAATTTAAATACAGAGGCAACAATGAACAAAGTCCATTTTTGTTGTATTATTTAATGTGGGCTAGTAAGATCTGAAAGCTACTAGCCCAAATGACTAGTGACCATTTTAGGTTAGTTTCTACCCGTGCACACAGTGTTCAGTCTATGCATCCATAGAGATTCCGCAATATTCAGTTGTTTCCGATCTTCATTATTTACTTGTTGGAGAAGGGTACATGTATAATTATGGTAAAATGGGGGGCAACATGTGGGGCTTTACCTGCTTTTTGCAATTTGATATTGGATCTGTGACTGTTCAATCTGGTGCTAAATGGGGTAATAGTTTGTCCGACATATTGGATTCGGCAAATTTTACATGTTAAATAATAAATTTGCTTTGACAATTAGTAGAATGTCTGATTTGAAATGTTTGAGAGTCTTTGTTTTATATCTTATCAGTCTGTTCAAGAACTGTGCAGGTTTTACACCTTGGTTTATGGCACGGCTTACATCCCCAACATTCAATATTAGTATAAGTTTTATTCGTCCGCAACTTGTTGGCTCTCAAAATATCTCCAATTGTCTTATTTCGTCTTTCGGCTATAATTATCTTGCTGTTCTTTATTACTTTTTTCATCCTGGAGCTAGTTTGTCGGAGGGTGTGGTCGTTGGCCATTACATGTAAAATTGGTAAACATTTCAAATCAGACATTCTACTAATTGTCGGAAAATACTAGATTTTCGGTGTACCATAATTTATTTTTTAACTATGAATATCGTACCATTGAGATGCCATATAATAGTCCATTAATGGGGCTATCGAATAACATCTTACTTCTTTTGGTCCGGTAATATCTGACCGAGAAATTCAGCTTTTCGCAAACACGGAAATTGTTTAACCATTTTTTGAATACTTCCGGTATGGTGATTATTGTCGAGATAGTTTTTATAACCGATTTGGGCAATTTAATAGCGGCAGAGCTCTACAATGATATATTACATTATATTATCTGATCAGATAAAATTCCCCTGGGAAATCATATGTCCAAAAGTGCCAAAAATGCAAAAATATCAGAATATCGAAAATTAAATTTTAGTATTTTAATCCATGTTATACACTGTTAGAATCAGATTTAGGTCAGCTATCTGAATGAGCAATCATTTTTTTAAAATCAGTTAAAATAAACAAATAATATAGCCTTTTCCAAAATTTGGCGATTTTTTCGACTTTTTTCGATTTTCAGTTCCTTTATTATCTTATTCCAGACATTTCAAAGTCTTTTTGGATAGCATAATTCACAAGACTATCGAATTGACTCTTGATAGAAAAAGTTAAAAGTTTTTGAGATACAGGCGCCCAAAAATGTTCCAAATCAGAAAATACTTGATTTTCAGCATGCGATATTTTACTTCCTGTTTATGGTATCTGTAAGAATTGGGTATCATACGATACTGCAATTCGAAAGGAACCCAAAGACACCTTAATCGTTTTAATCCTTTGATATGGGACTGAGAAATCATGCTTTGCGTTTTTTTCAAAATATCGGCCATTATTTCGACTACTTCCGGTTTACAGATTGTTGTTGAAATTGCTTTATCCGTTGGTCTGACTATATGGCTTTATGTTCCAGTAGTTTCAGAAACATTATTGATTGAGGCTTTCAAAAAAATATAAGGGTTACAAAATTGGCAGAAAATTAGAAAAAATTAGAAAAATAAAGGGCGATAACTCGGAATGAAACTTATATTTTTGGAATCGGATTGTCGTCAGGTATCCAAAAATGTACGTCAAATTTGAAAATTTTGGAAAATGACAAAAATTGTCTCTTAAATTTTTTTTCTTCATTTTTCGAACGCTAGAAGTCCGCGACAAAGTTTCGAAATTTCGAAATTTTCAACTGCTTTCATCCGGGAAAAGATTTGGTGTTTCCGAAAATGTTATTTGTATGACAATAGGTACAGAATTGACGAATCTACGGCCGTTTTATAATTTTTTAGGACCGCATGAAATTCGGCCACTTCCGGACTGCGCAGAAGTTTCAAATATGGTCTAAGGAGTGGCAACCACATGAGAAATAGGCTCCCCCAAAAAATAAAATAATAATAAATAATAATAATAATTTTAGTAATCACAATAATAACTAGACTTGCTCGCAAGGCTGAAAGGCTTTCACCTTGGCCAAGGCAGCACACGGACGCCAGATGCATGATAAAAGACAATATCCTCTACTCACCCTGAAAGTAAAACACACACGCTCGCACAACTCAGATATTTACATGTACTTCGCATGCGCATTACGATATATTGAAAGTGAAAAATATAGTTGATTGATTCAGAACATAATGAACCCAATTGGATAGGTAGAATGGGACAGACATTGGAAATCTAAATACGCAACCAAGAACTAAAAAATTCCAAGAGATAACAATTTTAATAAATTTTGAAATTTTGAAGAAAAAATGAGAACGACATGGTATCTGAATTCGGTCGTTATCGCAACCGCAATGTCCCCAGCTGTACAAAAATATAACTTTTTAGAAGATAGGTTGCCAGGCAACGAAACATACGCCCACAGCAGCTAAATCGTCCGGGCATTCAACAAGAGTTGTCGCATATTTTTAATTTTTTCGATAATGAAACATTTATAATGCACTAAAATCTGATTAAGAGTAACAACTCATTTTAATACTTAAAAAGTAATTATCAGAAAATCATTAGAATTTGTTTGGCTTTGACAAAGTTCTCCTCCATGTGAACCTTTGGTATACTAAACATTTAATATCATGGATGTAGCTGTTCAAGTTATCAAAATTCATTGTTCGTCTCAAGACCTTAAACTCTGTGTTTCAATCTAAAGTGAATCGGATGTAAACTTTAGCTTCTATAGTGTCCACAAGAATTTTTGAAGTGATCAAGGGCCATAACTCTGATAGTAATTATCAGAAATTGCTGAAAATCAATAGGGCTCTTCTTCTCATGACATTAAACACTGTGTATAAATTTAAAGTCAACCGGATATTAACTTTGGCCTCAAGAGCATCAACAATTTTTTTTTAAGTGATCAAGGGCCATAACTCTGGCAGTAATTATCGGAAATTGCTGAAAATCAATAGGATTCTTCTTCTCATGACCTTAAACACTGTGTATAAATTAAAAGTCGATCAGATATTAACTTTGGCCTCTATAGCATCCGCCAGATTTTTTGAAGTGATCAAGGGCCATAACTCTGGGAAAATCTATAGGGTTCTTATGCTCATGACCTTAAACACTGTGTATAAATTTAAAGTCATCGGATATTAACTTTGGCCTCTAGAGCATCCGCAAGAGTTTTGAAGTGTTCAAGGGCCATAACTCCGAATATCAACTTTAGCCTCTAGAGCGTTCACAAGAAATTATGGACGACGGACGTACGGACGGACGTATGTACGGATGGGGCGACGCCAATATACGACCACATTTCAATGTGGGCGTATAAAAATCGGTTGGGAATTGACATAATTCAATTTTCGTGCTCGTTAAAGATTTACACCAATTCCGATACTAACTGTTTAAAACTTGGGAAAATCAATATTCAGAACTCTATATGTGATAGTTTCGGAGATCTACACGAATTGTAAATGGAATTTAAAAAAAAAACAGTTTTCCGAATGGTACAAAAAAGCATTCTTTTAAGTCTCAGATAACAATAGTCTGCTTGTGCTATCCTCAGATCTCGCATTAGTGGGAAAAAATTCCTACCCAAGCGATTATTATTTCATATGAACAAGTAAGGTGAGTAGCCTTCCCAAAAAATTTTCCAAGTTGATCAGCCTTGGGGAAAATTTTTAGGGGGCTTTTTTGTTTGGACCCCCAAAATCGCCCCATAATCCGTTAATGGCTATAATAACTTGCTTAATGTTCATATTTGGGGTTAATAATGTACTAGGAGCCTATAGGAAATCGATACCAAGGAACTCAATAATGGTGTCAAAAATGACCTATGACGTCACTGTGACGTCATATGTCAAAATGGCGCCAAAAATTTGAAAATTTTGAAAATTTACCTCATTCTTGAAGTTTATCATAATTCACAATAAATGAATTAATATTTACTAATAAAACAAACTGATATAAACAAACATTGATTTTAAAGGTAAATGATAATATAGTCAGATTTCATAGAATGATCATTGATCGTCATCTTCTAGGTCAACATCCTCAGAATTCCATCAAGATTCACCATGACGCATTTCAGACCATTCTTCCTGCAGCTGTATATCATGGTACTGCACTGACTTTTCAGCGACTTGCACTTACATCTCACAAAGTTTAAAACGCTGTCGGGGGCTACAGGAAGGTCTTTCATGCTGGGTTTGTAGCCTTCTGGTGTCTTTTTCCAGCCCCACTCGCTCGCATTCAGTTCGCTTTTATTTCATTTTAACCAAACGATGACCTGCAGATGAACTCTGAGCGCATGGTAATAAGCCACCCAAACCTCGGGTGGTATTGGGGCAGGGTAATGGAACTTTCCTCCGCGATCATGGAGTCAAATCTCTGGTGTCGTAGTTTAGTTAGACTCACATCTGGTTCTCCGTATATTAAAGAGAATATCTTACATCCGGCATCTCCAACAGTTTGTTGAATGGAAGATGTCACAATGAGTTTACTAAGCTTTTGGACCTTTTTATCGCTTTAAGCATCAAGTAAATGTTCACAATCAAATCTAAAGGTATCTAATAAAATAAAAACCAAGTACGAACAATCCAAACCATAAGACAGAATTGGAAGTCCTAAAAAACATTATAGGCGAAATGGTGTATTCAAGCAAAATAGTGTAATCAGGAAATGGACTGCTCCTTATGTACAAAAAAGACGACAAACAGTGGTTACTTACAGGTGTCCGGAAGAGTAAGCTTATCCTGCCGGGTGCCACACCCCCCCATTGCTGCATCCAAACTATTAGGCGAAATGTCGGTAAAATAGCGTGATTGATTGGCCAATGAAATATCGTTATGCAAAATGCACGCGATGAAGTGTGTTAACAATGTAGTAGATATTAGCAGGGAGATAGTAATAGTATACATGTCAATTAAATATATCTAGAATAATAGCCCAGAGAGACACGTTATATTTTCCAATCAAATCAATATGACGACCATAAAACTTTTAAAGGTAAGTTTAGTGGCCAAGTGTCCTTGTAGTTGAAGCTTAGATGACAAATGCCGCGATCTACTTAAAAAATCAGAATAAAGGGAACAGGCTCTTGCGTAACAAATTAGCGGAGACGTAAAGTTCTCTTATCGTGACATAAAACAATTTATCATACTTTGGTAGCATTCCAGTCTCTTTGAAAATTGTCTTTAGGGATACCTCTGAAGACTGTTTCAAGTTCTGATTCAGCTTTGTAGTCATAAGAAGTTTAATTACTATAGCTACACAGAACTTTCCTTCGAGTTCCCTTAATTCTTCAGAAGCCGCTCAGCTTTGTTTCTAGAATATCAAGAAGGCTGACTTTTTCAGTCGGAGAAGAAAGACTTGGATCACCCCTATGCCTTTTTGGATTGAAAATTTCAAGATAAACACCCCGTGCCGCTGCTGGGTTATCATCTACGAGCAGTAAATCAACCTGCACCGATCCACTTGTCAGAAAATCTTCAACACCCTGATTTGCTTCTCATCTTTGTTTTAATGTCATTTCGTACGTCTTCTATGTTAGCCATATTGATTTAAGGTATATTGCCAGTTTCAACGTCATATGGCCTAGTTTTGCTTGTCCCAGATCTCGAATTATGTTTGCCACAGCAACGCATAAACTGGATATAGTGATAATTCATGCCTTATCGACAGTCTCTTCAATGAAGGATATGTGGCGCCGGATCTGATTCTGTATCTGGTTATGATCATTTCCTGTCAAAAGTTGCGGCGCTGTGATATTATTGTCATTGATCTGTTCCAAGGGTTTGGGAGAAGATTCATAATTTGTTATAAATTGTTCTTATCCCTTTGTAAAGAATATTTTTGCAATAAAATATGTTTTAATAAAAGGGTTTATTTTGCGTGATAATGGCGTGACAGTTGGTGCCAGTCAAGCCAAAGGAGGTTATTCCAGCTGTAGTGGACCGATTCACATTAGATGGCCAGACGGTTGTCTTCGCTGGAACTGTTAATAACGAATTAACAAGTTCAGGATGCTGATTCCTAAGGTGTACAGTTGGTGGTATCTTCTAGAACATCATTGAAGCTAGAACCTTTAAGACTCCAATTATCCCAGCAGCGGAATCCAAATGTCCAAATATGCTTTTTGCAGCACCAATTGGTAAGTCTTGGACACCAGCCTTTGGACAGAAACCCGAACACAATGCAGATAATTCTATTTGTACCCAAGTTTAGTGCCATTCTCGTTGGTGTCGATAAATGAAATGTCAGAAGCTGTCATTTTACTCAATTTTAATGCCGATTCGATTATTTGTTTCTGTAGAAGTAGGTGCAGTAATACCATTTCCATGTCCGACACTGTTTGAAGCAACACCTTTCAATACTCCATAAATAATAAATACACATCACTTTTTCGCCCACTGCAGTACCAGTAGCATCCCGGTTAAAAGCTCTACAATGAAAGTCTGGCGATGTTCTTGCTGGATAAAGTACAAGATTGGCACCACAGATCAGGGCTCCTTCACATTCTTCCTTTTGTATTGATTCACATGCTAATTTGAGAGCTGTCAGTGAGGAGGAACATAACCATGCGCTCAGAGTTTATCTGCAGGTCGGCGTTTGGTTAAAATTAAATGAAAGCGAGCTGAATGCGAGCGAGTGGAGCGGGAAAAAGACACCAGAAGGCTACAAACACATAATGACAGACCTTCGTAAAGCCCCTTTAAGGGTTTTAAACTTTGTGAGATTAAGTGCAAGTCGCTAAAATATCAGTACGGTGCCATGATATGCAGCTTCAGGAAAAATGGTCTGAAATGCGTCAGCTCGGGTGGGGGCTGTCATGGTGAATCTTGCAGGAATTCCGAGGACGTTGACCTAGAAGATGACGATCAATGATCATTCTATGAAATCTGACTATATTATCATTTACCTATTAACTCATTGAACCCTAGACCTAATTAAGTATCTACTCCTTAATCTCCCTGAGCCAATTAACTAGACAATAGCTTATCTCCCTGGAGCTAATTAAAGGATTATCCATTAATCTCATATACTGTAGATTAAACAAAATAACACGGAAACTATCACTCCAATCAAAAAATGTTTATATTATCAAATGCAGATAAAAAATCAGGCATTGCAATGGTATAAAATTTAATCAATAATACAAAATAACAACAGAGTTATTATTTAATAAAAAAAAACATAAGTAAAAAAACATTCACATTACAAGATTATACATTTTGGCAAGTCAATAATTCTTCCTAAAATGTCTTTTTAAGTCAACAATTTGAAAAAAATAGTTAGGCCAAATATATATAATAATATTATAGGTTTACAAGAATATCAGTGTGGATTTAGCCATTTGATTTGGGATTTTAGTTCACAACAGATTATAAATGTTTAGCACTGAGTAAAATTCATCACTCAAGATGAAGATGTCTGTTTACAACACTCACAATACTGTTGTTTTATTAAACCGGCAATTTTGTAATTACCTAAATAATAGTCTCGCGACCAATACATATTACTTCTTGGCTGCGTTGATATACTCATAAACACACGTAAAGCCAAAAATTCTCGAATTTCTTCCGGGATCACGTTTCTCCTATTCTTCTCTCCATTTTCATATTTTTAGCATTGTCACACGTGGTACCGATTCATTTCATCAGCGATTAACGTGTATAAATTTAATCCGACAAACAAACTAAATAAATCAAACTCGTTCTTCCCCTCTTCTAATATATTGTTGGCCCATGCTCAGGCCCTAAAAATGACTGAGTGGTCACTTAATGTTGTTTGCCCCCGCCATGCTGGTTTTCGATGGCCGTTGTTTATATCAAGATTCTCGCCTTCTTCGCTCGAAATGTCGGAAAAATCACTTCCCACGGCATTAATAATATCGATATCACCATCCAAAATATCTTCGGGTAAAAACCCTTCGAATTCTGAGTCCGTATCACTTTTCATAATGAAGATATTGTAAGAAAACAGAGCGCAGTAATAATCGATAATAATACGTAACAAAACAATATGGCGACCAGTGAAAAAAATTTGACCCGCAAAGTTCATGACCTTATAACCCCTAAATTTTTGTTGTGACGTATGCATTTTTTGTGGTCATTCGTTAGCCAAAACTATATTTGATTTGATAAATTACTTTTAGTTAGCCAATTGGCTTTTATTTAACAATTATGGTTCGAGGAAACAATGCATCAACGGGACCGCGAATTTAAGTCTCTAGGATATGACACTAATAAGCAATGGACCGTATATTCATGCAATCGGTATTAGAGAGGGGTTTAATTGGCCCTTATATTTAAGCAATCGGACCCAATGAGTTAAATCAATGTTTGTTTATATCAGTTTGTTTTATCTATAAATATTAATTCATTTTTTGTGAATTATGATAAACTTCAAGAATGAGGTAAATTTTCAAAATTTTGGCGCCATTTTGACTTATAGGTCATTTTTGACGCCATTTTTTAATTCCTTGGTATCGATTTCCTATAGGCTCCTAGTACATTAGTAACTTCAAAAATGAATATTAAGCGAGTTATCATAGCCATTAACGGATTTTAGGGCGATTTTAAGTTTAATCAAAAAGACAACTTCTTTAATAGTTGTACGATGTTCATGAAATTTAGTATGTAAGTAGATATCAGCCATGCGACTTTAAAAATGACATTAAAATTTTTAAAAATTATCTCCCCTTGGTGGTATTAAGGATCAAAATTTTCCCGAAAATCGACGAAATATAGGTCAAATTGCCTCGAAAAAAATTGTTTGTACTAGCTACGACACTACTGTTTCGTACACAAAAAATGGAGTTTGTAGCAAAAACCGGAAGTGCCGACATCTTGAAACGTCAAAATCGATATTCCTTTGTTGATATTTTACTTGCAGACAAGGCAATTATATTTTCCGAATCCTTTTAGAAAAGCCAAAAAACTGTCGGGAATAGAATTTAGATTTTTGGAAAATGATGGACGATTTTGAACCGGAAGTTAAAATCAAAATGACAACTTCTTTAATAGTTGCACGATTTTTATGAAATTTAGTATGTCAGTAGATTTTGCTCATATGACTTAAAAATGTCATTAGAAATTTTCTAAATTATCTCCCCTTGGAGAAATTAGGGATCAAAATTTTCAAAAATTGAAGAAATATAGGTCAGTTTGCCTTGAATTTTTTAATTTTTTACTAGCTACGGCACTACTGATACGTACACAAAAAATGGAAATTGTAGCACAAACTGGAAGTGCCACCATCTTGAAATGTGAAAATCGATATTCCTTTGGAGATATTTTACTTACAGAATCAAGCCCTTCACTTAACACTCTGCATTTTTAGGCACTAAATTTGATTGGGTATAGGCCCCCAACCGTGATCCAATCAGATTCCTTCGTTAAATGGGTTACTAAAAATAGACTACTTTCAATTCATTTTATTTATCCTTCGTTAAAAATATCGTCATGTTTATCAAGTCTCGCGCTTCTAGCTAAAATGTCTATGTGACAATCGAGATGCAAAGGTTAAGGTTCGATTCATCGATGTTTAACATTTTCACCGGCGTTTTTAGTTGTCAGTGAGTTAGCGGAAAAAAACATTCAACGGCTGTAAACTTGTCTAGTTATTTTTCTGTGGCTGCTGCCATATTTAGTGGCCGATTAAGCTCCACCAAGGCCTGAGGCGGCAGTTGCTGGAGGGCCTATAAGGGCCTGTTTAAAATTGCGTGGGCCTAATTAATTTCGGGTCAGAACCTATGCTGGTTCCCGTTGGGCCTAAACCACACCCCCTAACATTCATTGTCTATGCGTTTTGAATCGAATCAGACAAATTTAAAAAATTTTTTTTTACAAAATCTTCGGGCCTGAGGCTGCAGCCTCATCAGCCTAAATGATAATCCGCTACTGGCCATATTTGTTTACTACAGTCACGTGCTACATCGTGAGTGTGTTATGTGCCACAACCTCTGATTGGACAATGCTTTGAATGCTAATTAGTCACGTGTAAACACAACCAGTGTAAAAGTTTAGGAATAGCCAAGTGTTGAAGCAACAGTTAAATGTTGTAATACTTGCGTCCGTTGCTTCAGGAACATGCTTCCATGTTCGATAGGTACGAGTACTTAGATCCATTGCTCAGATATAAAAAGTTATAAAGATAGTAAGCTGGCACTGCCAGGCAGGATACGCCCACATTTTCGAGAGATGGTTAGAGAACAAACAAAATCGAAAGTGATTTTTCCTACAATCAAAGGCTATAATTCATTAAATTACAATTTGATATGCGCAAATATCGAAAAGAATCAAGATCTTTAGGTTATAAACATGCATTACAAGTTTCATCAAAATCGAATTAAAATTGTGACCTATAGTGGGTCCACAACCTTGATATACCATATTTTAACACTATTAGCTTACAAACGGTGGCCATTTTATTTTGTCTGGCAATTATGGTCCGATTTCCCTGAAATTCAAACTCAACCTTCCGTATGGTGTAACGGTGATAGAGTCAAGTTTTTTAAATCGGATAATAATCATGACCTCCAGAGGGACCATAGGCGATTTTTCGGACAATAATTCAGGAAGTTATGATCTGATATGTGAAAATAACGAAAGGAACAGTATTCGCGTACAAACGGCAGCCATTTTGTATGGCAATTTTGTTCCGAATTTTCCCGAAATTCGAAGTCAACATTCCTTAGGGTGAAATGGTGATATAATCAAACGATTTTTTAAATCAGATAATAATTGTGACCTCCAGAGGGACCACAAGCTAAACAAAGACGATTTTGCGTATAATCAGGGGCCGTAATTCAGGAAGTTACGATCCAATATGGGCAAATATCGAAAGGAACCAAGATATTTGGGTTATCACCGTGCATTTTAAGTTTCATCAAAATTGAATTAAAATTGTGATCTCTACAGGGTCCACAACCTTGATATACCATTTTTTAACAGTATTTGCGTACGAATGGCGGCCATTTTGTATGGCAATTTTGGTCCCATTTTTCTGAAATTCAAACTCAACCTTCCTTAGGGTGTAACGGTGATATAATCAAACGATTTTTTAAATCAGATAATTATTGTAATCTCCAGAGGGACCACAGGCTAAACCAAGACGATTTTGCGTATAATCAGGGGCCATAATTCAGGAAGTTACGATCCTATATGCGCAAATATCGAAAGGAACCAAGATCTTTGGGTTATAACCATGCATTTCAAGTTTCATCAAAATCGAATTAAAATTGTGATCTCTACAGGGTCCACAACCTTGATATACCATTTTTTAACAGTATTTGCGTACGAACGGTGGCCATTTTGTATGGTAATTTTGGTCCGATTTTTCCGAAATTTGAACTCAACCTTCCTTAGGGTGTAACGGTGATATAATCGAACGGTTTTTCAAATCGGATAATAATTGTAACCTCCAGAGGTACCACGAGCTAAAATAGGTGAATTTTCGGACAATCAGGGGCCATAATTCAAGTATTTACATTCCGATAGGTGCAAATATCGAAAGGAACCAAGATCTTTGGGTTATAAACATGCATGTAAAGTTTCATCAAAATCGGTTCAAAATTGTGACCTCTATAGGGTCCACAAGCTAAAAACGTGATTTTTCGTACAATCAGGGGCCATAATCCATGAAGTTTTGATCCGATACATGCCAATATCGAAAGCAGCCGAGATCTTTTGGGAATAAACCTATATTTTAAGTTTCGTCAAAATCGGACAAGAATTGTGACCTGTAGAGAGTCCACAAACAATTGTGGACGGACGGACATCCGGACGGACGGACAGGGGCGACGACGTAATACGTCCACATGAAAATGTGGGCGTATAAAAATTGATAAAATACGACTATTTTTAATCAAAACAACTTTGATGGGTGGGGTGGGTTTTGAATTTATTTTCATCGTTCTTTGAATCTCACACTCTTCTATTTTTAATATGTGAGGTACAATCGGTGCAAATTTGAAGGTAATCGGACCTTCGGAACGATGCCCGGGCGGTGCGAATGAAACCCGTAACGAAAATTTGTTCATTCGTCAACCTTAGATCCGCCGTCATTTACCTAACAACTCCAAAATATACCCCAAATTCTCAAATCGACCATAATTTCTTTTAATTTCGCGCATGCCCCACGATGTAACCAATGTTTTCAGATCATTTTGTTTTTGCCCGGGTGCAATGTTTCTAACTATATTTAAACCTGTAACTTTGCGAGTTTTTTACCAATTTTAATACTTTTTTCTTGTTACCTTCTTTAAGATACTTGACATATTTCATTACACGTGACGATGAATATGAAAGCTTTCATATCTGCATGGGACAGTAGCAGATCTAGTTCTTATTATTTTTTTTTATTTGGGGGAAGCTAGATCTCAGCAAGTATAAGAGATAGAGGTCTGAAGTTTGTATTTCTAAGGTGGCGGCCATAACACAATATAAAACGCGTTGAAGAATGAACAAATTTTCGTTACGGGTTTCATTTGCACCGCCTGGGCATCGTTCCGAAGGTCCGATTACCTTCAAATTTGCACCGATTGTACCTCACATATTAAAAATAGAAGAGTGTGACATTCAAAGAACGTTGAAAATAAATTCAAAACCCACCCCATCCATCAAAGTTGTTTGGATTAAAAATAGTCGTATTTTATCAATTTTTATAACGTTTTATATCTGAGCAATGGATCTAAGTACAGTACAAACCAAGTGGAAGTATGAAATTCCGCTTAAGTCCGACCTGGGCGGAAATGAAAAATCGCGGACCACAGGTTATTAATCCGCTCTGCCCCCGCTCTAAATTCCGCTCTAAATTTCCTAGCGTGGATTTGTTAGAACGCAGAGGAAATTGAAATGTATCTAGTGGGAAATTTAATATGTTGAATTTTCACGTGCCTACACTATATTGTTACGCTGTACTTGTATCCATAATTTAGAAGTCAAATTGTTTCAGGTTCCGAAAACAACATTATCAGCATGTAAGTCTGACTGCAAAAATATGTACAATGCACGGTATAACAGGTGTCGTCATCAATATAAAAATAACAGCATCGCCGACTCTTGTGTTTTATAACATGTACAATGTACGGCATATTTTACAAAATTTATTAAAGAATCATCTACAAGTACATGTATATCCACGCATAGTTACATGCAAATTTCGCACGGCTCGGTATTTAGTCCGTGCAAATTGAATTGTTGTATAGCAAGAACACGTGTGTTTACATATTCTTCACGATATGCATGTCTAGAACATTTTGAAGGACAGGTGTGCATAACACAATACATGTTAAGATGTTTATGCCGTGTTCAAATTGTTTGGCATATTTACTGTATTAAGAGTGCGCAGTTAAGAATTCCTCTCGAATCACGGCAAAGATAGACTTTTAAATTGCAAACTATAATGGTATTTAGGTTACCGGTCTTACAAATAGATATAAGATAAATAGAACTTGCAACGAGAGTCGAAAGCGCTTTCAAATCAGACATAAGATCGTACTTACCGTAAAAATTAAATGAACGCGACACAAGTCTACGATGTCATAGAATATTAGTAAAGTATAACCGTTATCAAATCCACACAAAAATCCAAGGCACTCATTTTATTTTAGAAAAGAATAACTGCATTCCACATGAACCCCAAATAAATGGTACATTGTACATCCTGTCAACTTGTATCTGTTGCCTTTTGCGTGCAGAAATGTCCCGTGTATCAAAGATCAAAGAATATAATCGCACGTGGCCTCTCTTTGATGTTTTAATGTGATTTCATATATCTAAAAGGGGTCAAATTACTTTCGAGCCAATAATAAACATCGACAATTTTTTTAATCATCGGATAAAGTCAAACAATACGTGTATATTTTATTACAAAAACATTGTTGAAGTTACTATTTTGTCTAAATTCATAACGCTAATCAACAAACAATAACTGAGTTGTATTTATTGTCAAATAAACTGTTAAACACTTACGTATTGGTAAAAAACACATGTACTCCATTGTTTATTATTAAATACACACGCAATTAATTGTAATGGATTAGTTATAAAAACATGACGCGTGAGTTGTATTTAATCCACGTACAAGCTTGAAGTTCGTAATATTTCAGAATAAAATACTGTCTTCGTATATTCGGTAAAATATTTTGTGTTTATTAATTAAATATCTAAAATATTAGCAATTTTCTAACACAATTTGTAGTTTTCTGTCCATCACCAACTATTCACTCATCCGCCAATGATAGACACACGGCCAAATTGTCAAATGACAACCACACTCGAAATTGCTTCAAAATTTAAAAAAAATCCGTACGATTATGATACTACGATTATGATATAGCCTTCAATAAAAACGACAATATTTTAAAAATTAAGCCTTTGTCGGAATGTGTTTAAAATAAAAAAAACCCATCATAATGTTAAGTGCTATTTAGAACTGCTTTATTCAAATTTATTGACCTAGTTCGCCACCGACATGTCATTGGAATTCAGCTTCGGCGATGCCATCACGAAAATATATTATTGAATGATTGTTTCTCGGTGTATTCGGTGTTCTATCAAGTAATTATATTCAATGAAGATTTAAATTTACCTAACAACTGGTCAGCGAATCCAACTACGTTATTATTATAATATCTACGGACACGCGAATTCACACGGGGCGTGGAGACAGTCGTCTTCTCTGGCCACGCGGGTTTAATGCGACTTCAAAGAAAACACATCAAAGGAAAGCGTGCATTACTGGCAAGCACACATCAAACAGTGTAGAATAAATTGTCTAACAGAAAGGTTATTACAGCGTGGGACTATTTAAAAGGATAATTCCACTCTTGTTGTAACTTAATAATATGTCCCAATCTTTATTCTGGTTAACAAATTGTACTATTTTACAATATCCCAATTAATTGATGATACAATTTTCTTCTTAACACACCGAATTTTAAAAAAATCGGAAAAATTCAACTACATGGTTTGAAAAGCTATACGTAAACACTTTCAAATGCAACTTGGATTTAAATATATTTTCGAACCCTCTGGACAAGTAAATTAGGATGTAATGGATAATTTACACAACAGGTAGGACATTTAAACATCTAGTAGTTACAATAAGGCTATTTTTTTTCTAGACCTGTCAAGCCAGCAAGAGTGTTATTGACCCTTGTGTACAAATAAGTGTAACTTTGTTTTCTTTATTTTGACATTCTGCTAATTGAGAAACCATTTGAGTTATAGATACAGGTTATTGAATGGACTGCATCTGCGTGTACAGTATAATCAAAATACTTTGACATCTCTTTTGATAATTGACGGTACCGGTAAATTATAACAATGAATCATTCGATGAATCCATGTTGTACATGTATGAAACTATCCTTAACTTGAAACGGCTAGATGTAAAATTTACAGCAATGTATAAAAAATACCAACGAACCTTCAAATTTTAAAAATTATTTATTCAGAATGGCTACGAGACGAACCGCTCAAGAGTACGGTAACAATGTCGCGGGTTGTGAATTTAGTTTTGATGAGTCGAACGTAAAACAAGTTGAGAACGAATTGAATATGTGAATGATATACGTTAAGTGGATTCGCCGACAGGTTAGACTGAAGAACGTCAATATATGTCAGTTTATCTGTAATCACACCCTGAATATTAATGGCTGATATTGAGCCAATGAAAATTCTTGTATGAATTGACTGACAACAGTACTACTGACCTTAAACGGGGACGTATTAGAACTGTTATACGGAATAGCAGAAATATATGATGTAGAAATAGAAAGAAATATTAACGATACGTATGCTATTTAATTTAAAACATCGTTAACGTTGAACGATTAGCGACCGATCGGTTTTGCATTGCCGGTTATGACAAACAGAATACCGTATATATGGAATAGCAGAAAATGTTAACGTCTTTTTTATAAACGATATAACAGAAATACGGGCGATAAATGGACACGAAAGGGAACAGTTTTTTTTTAGGATTTTGCCGTGGCATCACCCAGTCGACATGTGTTCATTCCAAGCTTGCATCGGAATTGGTTTGAAGTTTAAAATACAAAATAACAAAGCCGGGATTTACAATCTCAAGCTTAAATAATTTAAACAACTCATTAAAAAAAAAAACACTGTTAATACATCTAACACCAATCGTCAAAATCATTAATTAATAATTATCGTATAGGCTTCTATCCACACTGATGAGTACTAGTTAGCACCTTTACCGGCCAATCAACCCTATAATATACTGGCCATGAATACCCCGATTTTACCAGTAATGAATGAGCCGAATAAAGGATGGTACTTGCTAAATATATTTGTAGAAAAGCTGTCGCCCATTTTCAGATAGTGCTATCACAATTCACGAAACATGGTTTCATTGTCTGCGTGTAAAATTAACCGTTGACACCCAAATAGCTACACACAGTACATTTGCTTTGTGACATGATTCAAGATTCTAATACCGATGAGAAACGGGAATAAAGGATATATTTAGGATATTCATGTATCGGTAGGTTCTAGTTACTATTCATAATCAATCTGCGAAGAATATATACTGCAAGCCATTGGGCACAACAGGCGAACAGTTAAAATGAGTTATTGTTCAATGCCACAGTAACAATATTATGGATGACATTCATCTAAATATTGCTGACCATTCTCGGCCGACTATAATCCGCCGACTTTTTTCAATTTTCGCGGACTATAATCCGCCGACTTTTTTCAATTTTCGCGGACTATAATCCGTCGACTTTTTTTTATAATTCCGCCGCGTTTTTTCCGCCCAGAATTGCTAGATTTCCGCGCAGTGCAAATGAGAAAACTCTGCGATTCTTGAGCGAAAAAAACGCGGACCTAGGCGGAATTTCATACTTCCGTGTGATGTGTACTGTACTCGTACCTATCAAATATGGAAGCATGTTACTGAAGCAACGGACGCAAGTTTTACAACATTTAACCGTTGCTTCAACACTTGGCTATTCCTAAACTTTTACACTGGTTGTGTTTACACGTGACTAATTAGCATTCAAAGCATTGTCCAATCAGAGGTCGTGGCACATAACACACTCACGATGTAGCACATGACTGTAGTAAACAAATATGGCAGCCGCCACAGACAAATAACTAGACAAGTTTACAGCCGTTGAATGTTTTTTTCCGCTAACTCACTGACAACTAAAAACGCTGGTGAAAATGTTAAACATCGATGAATCGAACCTTAACCTTTGCATCTCGATTGTCACATAGACATTTTAGCTAGAAGCGCGAGACTTGATAATCGTGACGATATTTTTAACGAAGGATAAATAAAATCGATATTTTTACGTAATAGAAAAAAAACGACTAACGGCAGGTGCCAAGAACAAATGACTTGAACAAATGCAGGTATCACCTTGAAAATTTCAGGGTACCTAGGTACCAACGTGAAAAGTTCCTCGTCAGAATTTGGTACTCATGGTACCTAAGGTTCTAGCGTAGCGCATGCGCAGTCATGACGCACGGTAGGTGCCACGAACAAACGACTTTAACAAATGCAGATATCGCCTTGAAAATTTCAGGGTACCTAGGTACTAACGTGAAAAGTTTCTCGCCGGAATTTGGTACTCCTGGTACCTTTGGTTCCAGCGTAACGCATGCGCGAAGTCAAAACAAGCTAACTCGAAAACAACCTTGTCGGCACGGAAAACATCAAGGGGCTAATTCGAATTTTTGAAATATTCAAAAACCAATCAGTCGACCATGAGCCAGGTTATCCTTAAATGTATTAGTTATATGTACATAGTAAAAAATAAAAAAATTCAAGGCAATCTGACCTATATTTCTAAATTTTGATCCTTAATTTCTCCAAGGGGAGATAATTTAGAAAATTTCTAATGACAATTTTAAAGTCCCATGAGCAAAATCTACTGACATACTAAATTTCATAAAAATCGTGCAACTATTAAAGAAGTTGTCATTTTGATTTTAACTTCCGGTTCGAAATCGTCCATCATTTTCCAAAAATCTAAATTCTACAGTTTTTTGGCTTTTCTAAAAGGATTCGGAAAATATAATTGCCTTGTCTGTAAGTAAAATATCAACAAAGGAATATCGATTTTGACATTTCAAGATGTCGCCGGCACTTCCAAAATATAGAAGAATGGTGTATATACCCAGACTCAAAATTTCAGCTCAAATTATTGAGTCGTTTGGACCTGAGCGTTAAAACAGCTTATCCGGACACGTAACCTTTTTAAGATTTCGTGTCAATTCTTTCGTTCAGTGATCCGATAATCGATTCCCGTTCCTTTAGAGGACTATACAGTTGTTGGCCCATATGCTGTACTTTCACCAACACATTATTTTTATAAAATAAAAGTCTGGTTTTATCAAATCACCGCATAATACAACTTGGGTATTTTTTGTTTCTGAACGAAGTTTGAGGGAAGTAGTAGTCGTTTGACTTTGAGGCTTGAGGTATTTAAACAAATAAGCTGGACTTTCGTTTTGTAGGGTTTTATAAGTGAGAACAGCTTTGCTATGAGTAATTCGATCAAAAATATTTAACCAGTCTAGTTTTGAAAAAAGGTTAGCTGAAGGTGTGTCAAAATTTTCATCAAGAATGGATCTGGCTGCTCTTTTTTGTAGTTTATGGATAACTTCTAATTTACCTTTGCATGCATTACCCCAAACTGTGCTTCAATAATCAAAGAACGGTAGAATATAACTGTTAAAAACTGTTTTCTATTTTCAAAAGGAAGGTGTTTTTTTTATTTTATTTAACAAATAAATTTTACTTGAGATTTGGAGCATATTTTGATCAATTGGTTTATCCCAGTGCAGACAGCAATCAACAGTGACTCCAAGAAGCACTGCCTCAGTAGCACTTTCAATATTTTGGTTGTTTATATTGAAAACTATAGTTTCAGTGGATGGCTGCATCTTTTTATTGTGACAAATTATCATAGATTTGGTCTTTTTGATATTGATGACCATGCCATTTTCAAGACACCATTGGTTTACATTGTCAAGGTCATCCTGTAAATTTGTTTGCAACTCAGTTAGGTTATTGCTTGAGTGATGAAGGGTTGTATCATCAGCAAACAGATCAGTTGCACATGACTTAACATTCAGTGGGAGGTCATTTATGAAGATTAAAAATAACAGTGGTCCTAGAATAGAAACCTGTGGGATACCACACTTAACTTTAAGATAATCAGAGTGTGTTGTTCCAAGGCACACTCTTTGTGTTCTAATGTAGATAAGATGTTAATAAAGCATTAGCATTATTGTTAAATTTATACATTTTTAGTTTTTGCAGGAGTAAATTGTGGTCAATCAGGTCAAATGCTTTACTAAAATCAAGAAAGATAATACCAGTTTCTTTTCCTTCATCAATAGCTTTTAGCCATAAGTCGGTTATTCTTATAAAACCTGACTGATGTTCGTGAAAAAGTTGAAATGTTTTGAAAAATTATTTAATCTGTTTAGAAATATGTTTTTCGAATATTTTTGAGATAGTTGGTAATATTGAAATAGGTCTATAGTTATTTGCAATCGATTTTGATTCTGACTTGTGTATTGGTAGTACTTTTGCTACTTTTAATATGTCAGGAAATGTATTTGTTGATATACAAAGGTTAATAATATATGTTATTGATGAGCAAATATATTCAGACATCATCTTTAATAATTTAGGTCCAATTCCATCATCTCCTGTAGCTTTCGTTATATTTAAACTGTTTAGTTCGAGAAAAACTTGGTTACATGTGATGAAATCTATTGATAAAAATGTGTCCCTAGGGAGTTTAGTTTCGATAAAGTTATCAATAATTGTTTTAGAATGGGAAGTCAATGGTGAATATGGTGGTTTGATATCAACTGTTTTGTTTTATTTCTCCATATTTTATACTGTTTATTATTTTCTTTATTTTTCTTATAGTGATCCAGTTTGTTCCTGGCATTTTTTATTTCTTCATTAAACCACAGTGGCTGAATATGTTTTTTGATACGTTTTCGTTTCTTTAGAGCATGTTCCTCAAGGACAGTATTAATAACATTAAACTAGGATTCAAGGGCTTCATTTGGATCATCTATTTGTTCAATATAATGGAGCGGTATTGTTTGAACTTCATTCAAAAAATTATTTTGATCAAAGTTTTTAAAGTTACGATATTCAATTTCCATGTGGCTATTTTGTTTATCATGTTCAACTGAGTTGTTTAGAATAAAAATTATAGGATAGTGATCACTCAACCCATAACATGATACTTTAAACTCAATAATACTCTCGCTTGAGTTTGTATATATATGATCAATTATAGTAGATGTTTTCTGTGTGCACCGGTAGGGAATTGTGACTACCTGTTCAAGTCCATAAGTTAAAATTAGATTTTCCCAACGTTTTGGTAAATTGGTGCAGTAATAAATATTGAAATCACCCATAATGTACATTTGTTGATGACAATTTGAAGCAAAAGCAATTTGTTTTTCGAAACATTCGTACCATTCAATGAGGGATGATGGCGGTCTATATGTTAATGATAAGAGAAAGGATTGTTCATATTTTGGAAAGATTTCAATCAATATTGTTTCAATATGCGTATTTTCAATATCCAATCTTCGCTTAATCTTTAATGTTTCTTTAGCAAAATTTATTAGACCTCCTCCTAATTTGTTGCTTCGATATTTGCGTATTGTTTGATATGATGGTATACTCAGACGGTTGTCCTCCATACATGGATTTATGAAAGTTTCTGTAAAGCCAATAATATCAATGTTATTTTCTGTGGTGAGAATAAAATCTTGAATCTCATACATCTTTTCATAGAATCTATTTATGTTCAGGTGAACTATTTTTAAGCCAGCCTTTTGTATAGAAAAGGGATTTACGGGTACCTGAAGAAAGCTCTCGGTATCAAGCTCACTATTTGATAACTCTGAAACATTTGATTCTGATGTTGAGTCAATTGTACATAAAGAATATTCATCAATTGCAAGAGAACTTTCATCTACCTGAGAAATAAGATCAACAGAAGCATTGTTAATTTGAATAATTTGTGATATTTGGTCGAGGTCATTGCTTATTATATGCGAATTACTAACAGCATTTAGGTCACTAACTACACTCTCATGGTCTATTTTATTTTTGACTAATGATTTGAGGGTCTCCGGAGACAAATGACAAAAAATTTAGGTAGTCTCTTTTATCTTGGGCATAGCAGTTTGGTAAGGGCAGCATATTAGTGATAAGACATTTCGGCGATATCTTTGCCATTATCCTAGTAATAGGCGTTTTATTGTGAAACTAACTTCATTTTCCTTGTTGCTAACTATGACGTCATAGGTCTTTGATTTTGTATATCTACGTAACTAAGGATTTTTGTGATGTCATTGAGTTTATTACTTGCCTTTCAGTTTGTATTTGTATTTCCCTGAAGATATAGTGTTAAATTTACCTACGAAACGTTGGATTAAACTAATGATGGTTTTAGTGACAGCCGTTTTATAATTTTGTAAACACTATTGTTCCTGCCATATGTATCTAGTTCCAGAACTGAGATCACCATTGACATCTTCATGATTGGTTTTTGTGTACAACTTTTTATAATTTATATTCGAATATTTCACATGAAAATGTGGGCGTATAAAAACTAGATAATGTAAAGGTAATTTGTTGAAATATCAGCTTTGGAAATTTCCGGCTAGCCTAGTTCATCATTACTAAAGTTATTACATTAATAAGCATAGTCGATTATCCAATGTTTTGATTTAAATAACAATTAGCGTTAGCAGCATATAGGATTCTAATCCAGTTTATATCTAAGGCTAGCCTTGATATCAAGAGTTGATTATGGTCTGGATAAGTTTTCCATATTTTATAAATGTATTTTGATCATTTCAATACTCAAAGACTTATTTATGACCATATATATTGCCTGTGAGATGTTCAATTAGGTGTTAGCACTGCCTTGTGTGTGACAGCTATCAGTACTTGTAACACTTCAACTAAAACTAGACCTGCGAAGCAGCAATGACAGGTTTCACTGGTAACACATTAATAATAATAATATATGCATTTATATCGCGCTAACAATCACTACTGATAGTGCTCTGTGCGCCTGTAAATATTTATATGAACTGCGTCTATTACAATATAGCCTTAGCTTACTCTGAAACAAAATATGAAAAAAGATGTGGCTTACCTGAATTTTCAACCAAAATAAAATACACAAACTATTGTTTTCTTCATTATTATTATTCATTATTGCCACGTCTTCTTGTGGATATACACATATACGTAATTCACAAAACAAGTTATCGTAGCATATTGTCCAGTGTAATTATAACTAATATACTATGCAATAAACAGATAGTTTAGATTAGATTTTCTTGTAGTTTAGATTAGATTTTTACAAGAAGCCATGTTTGATGTTCATTGTTTGTTAACGAGAACCAGCAAGGCTAAGGGACATAACAACATCTTTTAGGGCGGCGATAATTAGGTAGTTTGTGTAGGTGATTTTATTTCGGTTAAAAATTCAGGTAAGCCATATTTTGTTTCAGAGTAAGCTTAGGCTATATTATTATAGACGCAGTTCATATCATTATTTACAGGCTTACCTGATCAGAGTTTTTGCAATCTTCAATAATTTGGTATACTGACTGTTGGGAAAAAAAAAACAACCAGTCAAGCGCTAGTAGAGAATAAGGCCAGATGTCTACACCTGTGTGACTAGAAACAAAGTGGAAGTGAGATCGGCCTTGGCGGTTTGGGAGCTTTAGCTTTTTTTTTTATTTAATTATTTCGGTGTTTTTGTAACCGGTGTTCAGCTTTAAAGGACCTAAGTCCGAAACTCAAAATCCTCCAAAATCTTCGACATCGCAAACAAGGATAGTAAGCTGGCACTGCCAGGCAGGATAAGCCCACATTTTCGAGAGATTTTTAGAGAACAAGCAAAACTGAAAGTGATTTTTCCTACAATCAAAGGCTAAAATTCATTAAATTACAATTTGATAAGCGCAAATATCGAAAAGAATCAAGATTTTTAGGTTATAAACATGCATTTCAAGTTTCATCAAAATCGAATTAAAATTATGACCTATACTGGGTCCACAACCTTGATATACCATATTTTAACACTATTAGTGTACAAACGGCGGCCATTTTGTCTGGCAAATATGGTCCGATTTCCCTGAAATTCAAACTCAACCTTCCGTATGGTGTAACGGTGATAGAGTCAAGCATCTTTTTAAATCGGTTAATAATCGTGACCTCCAGAGGGACCATAGGCGATTTTTCTGACAATCAGGGGCCATAATTCAGGGATCTGATATGTAAAAATAACGAAAGGAACCAAGATCTTTGGGATATAACCATGCATTTCAAGTTTCATCAAAATTGAATCAAAATTGTGACCTATACTGGGTCCACAATCTTGATATACCATTTTATAACAGTATTCGCGTACACGCGGCAGCCATTTTGTATGGAAATTTTGTTCTGAAATTCAACTCAACCTTCCTTAGGGTGTAACGGTGATATAATCAACGATTTTTTAAATCGGATAATAATTGTGACCTCCAGAGGGACCACAAGCTAAACAAAGACGATTTTGTGTATAATCAGGGGCCATAATTCAGGAAGTTACGATCCGATATGCGCAAATATCGAAAGGAACCAAGATCTTTGGGTTATAACCATTCATTTCAAGTTTCATCAAAATCGAATTAAAATTGTGACCTCTACAGGGTCCACAATCTTGATATACCATTTTTTAACAGTATTTGCGTACGAATGGCATCCATTTTTGATGGCAATTTTGGTCCAATTTTTTAGAAATTAGAACTCACCCTTCCTTAGGGCATAACGGTGATACATTGAAACGATTTTTTAAATCGGATAATACTTGTGACCTTCAGAGGGACCACAAGCTAAACGCACGCGATTTTGCGTATAATCAGGGGCCATAATTCAGAAAGTTACAATCTGATATGCGCAAATATCAAAAGGAACCAAAATCTTTGGGTTATAACCATGCATTTTGAGTTTCATCAAAATCGAATTAAAATTTTGACCTCTACAGGGTCCACAACCTTGATAACCATTTTTTAACAGTATTTGCGTACGAATGGCGGCTATTTTGTATGGCAATTTTGGTCCAATTTTTCCGAAATTTGAACTCAACCTTCCTTAGGGTGTAACGGTGATATAATCAAACGATTTTTTAAATCGGATAATTATTGTAGCCTCCAGAGGGACCACAAGCTAAACAAAGACGATTTTGCGTATAATCAGGGGCCATAATTCAGAAAGTTACGATCCGATATGTGCAAATATCAAAAGGAACCAAGATCTTTGGGTTATAACCACGCATTTTAAGTTTCATCAAAATCAAATTAAAATTGTGACCTCTACAGGGTCCACAACCTTGATATACCATTTTTAAACAGTACGAATGGCGGCCATTTTGTATGGCAATTTTGGTCCAATTTTTCCGAAATTTTAACTCAACCTTCCTTAGGGTGTAACGGTGATATAATTGAACGTTTTTTTAAATCAGATAATAATTGTGACCTCCAGAGGTACCACGAGCTAAAATAGGTGATTTTTCGGACAATCAGGGGCCATAATTCAGCAAATTACGTTCCGATAGGCGCAAATATCAACTTAAAGAATCCATTAGTAGCTAAAAAACAAACACATCAGTACATCTCAACGTTTTTAGCTACATTCTCGTTCTCAAGCTAACTATCAAATATAAATTAGGTCATAAATTTGTTATCTCACCCTGAAATATTTGATGTTGGTACAGGACAATCATATAAATAGGATGTTTTGACCGCTTCACCACACTTTAAGCTTGTTTTCGATATTCTAGGATAAATTTCTATCTCTTCCATAGTCTTTCCGACTTGTAAATTTACATATTTTTAACTGAAGATAAAGACTGTACTACTAGGTTTTAGATGAAGCAATTATAGTTTATCCAAGTTGGTATCATGTGTCTGCCTGTTTCTAACACAGTTACCAGTACCAATTACATCAAGTTATAATGACACTCACATGACCTAAATTGTTCCAAAATTATTCCTACAGTCACTTACTAATAGCTTTTGACCACTAAGGACTCTTATTTGTTTTATAGCAATAATCAATGTCATTTATGCGTTCCGAATTCCTGCGGACTAAAGATCATGTCCATATGACAAATCACTTTAAGCTGAAAAAATATTTGCACAGAAATGCTGAGGATTGACAGTTACAATTCACTGAAAATACCGGTGGTAAAAAATCAGTTGTTTTGCCGCAAAAGGTGAAAAAAAAAAAAAAAAAATTGGGGGGGGGGGGGGTAAATGAACCATGTACAGGCACAATTAATTACACATAGAGTATCTAAATCTTTCCATTAAACTTTTCTTCACATCTGTAAGGTATTAATGTAGATGAATGGTTTAACTCAAAGCACATGTCTTGTGAATAAATTATTGTAGCCTACTGCACTAGTACTGTATCTAATACAATGTACTGGGGTATAGGAAACCAGACTAAGTACTATCCTTTTAACGTTAGACATTAAAACTGGCACAACTATAAGGTATACAAATCCAACACAACATCAAGAGTATGAACAAGCTTACATCTAGTAATAAACATTAAAGTTCAGACATTATAAAACTGTTACAATGTCAACACACAATGATTGTTGAATCGGGCCACACTATCAGAATACTGAGATAGCAGGAAAGAGATCCACAGAAAGCACTGCATGGTTTGATTGGCTAGTCCTAGTAGTGGAAGTGTGTTACCAAGGGTGTCATATTACTAAGAAGAGAGGAATGTGGATAGAAACAGTGCCTGCAGTCCCCTCTCACTTTTCATCAACTTAAATCCAAAAAGCCTAGCAGATGGTCAACTCAACACAATTCATGCTGTCTGCAAATTTTTACACATTGAAAACTGTGGATTCTTCGTTGAAATCCTCACAGAGACCTTCAATATTTTTTCAATGAAATTTCATTACAAGACAAGGCTTAACCATCATATATGACACTTCTTGCATCAAAACAAAACTTTATAATATCTTCGTGCCTTTTTCAACAAATAATGCATAATATACTTGAAACAATTACTGTAGGCCTACACAGTAATTAGAAATATGAATGAAATTCACAACTGACTTACATGAATTTGACAATTTAGTTATAAATTATAACATAAAAATTATAGAAAAAATAAATGTAGTTTGTCCAGGGGGCATGACTATGAAAAGTTTTTGATATTGTCCCTTGGGTGAGTGGTGTCTCAAGGGGTGTAAATGATATTTTCATACTATGAAAATATTTTATTTATGGGGTGGGTGGGAGTCGCTTGACCCAAAATAAACTTTTTATACTAGCTTAAAACTTTTCATAATATGCAATTTATATGCCACAGTGTACTATTAGAACATTAAAATAAGCCCAAATGAGCAAATAACCACTAAAGACATCACGTATAACAAAGAAAATAATAATCTAGGTTGTAAAGGTGTGGTACAAGACATACAGATAGGTGTCAGTGTTTCTGAGAAACGTACACAACTACTGGTTTATTAGGCCGGTTTAGTATTTCATGCGAATGATAATACATGTACTGATCATTATAACTTTAATTCTTTGTTTTTTCTAGTGAAATATATTTAACACCTCGACTCTCAAGATTTTGTTGCAAGGAACAACAAACATAAGGCCTACTTTTTAGGCCTACAAAATAAAATGAAAGTTGCTCAATATGCTATAACCTACCAATTTAAAGGAATAATAAAAATATTCAAAAGTGAAATAAAAACACAACAATTCTTTGACTTTGACTTTGAGTCAAAATGCAGCTTCCCGGCCTAGGCCTGTAAAATATAACATGACTACCGGTAGGCCTACATCTTATTCATAACCTATCACTAACTACTTTTACCGCAGCCTACTCTTTAGAGAATAATTTATTGGTCAATCTTCTGAGTAGAAAATAATATGTCAAAGCAAAATTCTTCTTGTATCATTACAATGATGTAAGCTACCAATGCTGAGAACAATGATAGTGAAACCACTGTTGTCTTATTTTTAAAAGTATGTACCGGTAGTTGCTATGGCAATCACCAAAAGTCCATAATATTTCACTAAAATTATACAATTCATAAAATGCTTACTGGTACTGTACTTAAAATTTTACTGGTGATCATTTGGTTCGTCATGGTAAACACCATTGAAAATGGTACAACATTGCCTTTTTGAGAGTGTTTTTTTTTATCATTGTTGGTTGCTATAACAACTAAATATTAAGTAATATGCAAGAGTAAATGTAAGTAATTTTAATAATTCATACTCTCATAGACATTTTTAATTTACTTATAAGTTATAAACCAAATGTCCCTTCAAGATCTTAATTCCTTCATATTTTATTTATGTCTTATTAACAGCCGAATGTTTTTCGAAAGTGGACCACTTTCCCATCTTTTAAGACCCAAGGCCAAACACCTTCAGATTTTTTTCAAACTTACACAATCCAAATGATTTGATATCACATGGGTTTCAAATATTTTAAACTGCTTACTTTAAAATGTGGTATCACCTTTTGGGTTCTGGTAAATACCGCTGAAAATGATCAAAATTTGAAAAAACTTCTAATTTTATTAATGTCCTCAAAACGCCCGAAAAGTAGGCAATTGTGTGCTGCGGACAATGGTTCAAAAATGAACACATATCCAGCTCTTGTGAGAAGGCATATTGATATTTTAACCTATTTATTTTCTGTTAACCTTACTTGATAGCTTCTTATTTTTAAATGCATAACCACCAGGTTCAATATTTCAGATGTAACATGGACAGGACCAATTTTGATGAAATAAATGGACCAAAATCACGTTGAAAACCTATGTATTTTGGAGTTGCTTGGGAAACCAGAGTAATTGTTACTCAAATGTGAAAAAAACACTGAAAATGACTTTTTTAAAGTGATGAAAAACCTTTCTTCTGCGAAAAGTCAAAAATCGCACCTTTGAGCCTTAATAAAAAAAATTTAATTTTCATCCGATTTTGAATTTGTAAAGCGTTTAGTGAGAAGAATGATAAGATCTATCTGGAAATCTAATAATCTCAAAATCACCTTTTCCACATGGAAAAATTATCAAAACAACACTTTCATATGCTGACATAGTAACTTCTACTCGTGTTTACATGTCTTTTATTAACTTTTAATGTGGAGTCGATCCCCTTCTCTACCTAGACCCCCGAAGAGGTTTAGAAATGTCTGAAATTTCAATTTGCGATATTTAGTGGGATATTTAGCGGGATTATTTGAGGGTAGCCATTTTGCGATAATATTCCAAACAAATTTTTGTATTTTCACCTTATTTAACCTGAAAAATGTGCTATGTTCAGGTTAGAGTGCACCCCTTTAATAAGAAAAGATTGTACCAACTTTTACTAATAATACGTGGAAAGCTTATTCAATTACCTTTTAGAATATATTTAGTTGGATCATCAGAATTTTGTATGATGGTCCGAGTTTTGACACAATTTATTAACATTAACAGTAGGTGGAAAAGGTGATTTTGAGATTATGATTATACATATAATTTTATTAATTTTTCAAGTAGATCTCAGCATTCTTCTCACAAAACTTTTTACAGATTGAAAATCGGATGAAAATTTATTTTTTTATTGAGGCTCAAAGTTGCGATTTTTGACTTTTCGCGGAAGAAAGGTTTTTCAACACATTGAATAGGTCATTTTTGGTGTTTTTTGCAATACCATATTTAATTTCATATCAAAACTATCAAAAATGTAGATGTAAATTCATGAAATACAACTTTAAGGCTAATTCGTGTAACAATTTTTCTCGTTTCCCTAGCAACTCCAAAATACCTAGGTTTTCTCAAAAATTCCATTTTGCCAACGTGATTTTGGTCAATTTTTTCATCAAAAATGGTCTTGTCCATGTTATATCTGAAATAATTAACCTGGTTGTTATGCATTTTAAAATCAGTAGCTATCAAGTAAGATAAACAGAAAAAAAATTAGCAAAAATATCCATATGCCTTATCTCAAGAGCTAGATATGTGTTCATTTTTGAACAATTGTCCGCGGCACACATTTGCCTTTTTTTGGGGCGTTTTGGGGCGATTAATAAAATAAGAAGGAATGGGGATACACAAGTGAAATTATGGGAATATGTCAAAAAGTTTGTGAATTTTTAAAATTACATATTTCCAATCTGCCATTTATTATCAATTTTGGTTGTCATAGCAACCAAAACGGAAAAAATGCCATTTTTGACCATTTTCAACGGTCTTTACCGTAACCCAAATAATGATCACTAGATTTTAAAATAAGCATTTTAAAATATTTGAAACCTGTGTAATGTCAAATGATACAGATTTAATAAGTTCAAGCAAAATATTAAGGAAATTGGGTGGTTACCATAGCAACCACTTTATATTTTTTAAAAATGCATCATTTTCCGATAATTTTCTCATTAATATTAATTTTGATATTATTTTAAGTCAGTAGCTACTGGGGAAGATTGAACAAATAAATAATAACAACATATTTATATGCCATCTCTTTATATACTGGAAAGGGGTTCACTTTGAAATAAACATTCCGCAATAGGAAATTGCCCAATTTTAGGCCTAAAAAAATATATGAAGGAATTGCGATTTTCAAGTGAAATTTGTGTACAGCTCCAACAGTTTTAGATATTTTAAAATTAACATATCTTTACCCTTGTATATAATTTCATATAATGTTGTTATTATGTTATACTGCCCCCCAAAGTCAAAGTGACGTATCTACCAAATTTGCATTTTCCCGCTTTATTACACATAACGCTATTCCAAACACTTTTCTAACATCTGACAAAGGTAGATTAACGTATCGTTTCTCTTTCGTGTAAATCTCCAAGCAACATATACCGACGTAAATTGTATAATGCTAACGGCAGACAACGGAAAAACGCTGTATTGTTGGTTACGTCGTTTTTTACTTGACCATTTGTTGACTTTGACTTTCCCGGAAGTGACTTCAGTAACTTACGTCATATTGTCCCGCGGTTTTTGTTAAGTTTAAAGTCGATTTTCTCCGTTTGTCTTTTTGTGCAGTTACGTCACATTGACTTTGGGGGGCAGTATAGTAACCAAACTGAAAAAAAAAACCCTCCAAAAATGCAATATTTATATCATTTTCAACGAATTTGGCCATAAAGATAGGTATTAAATATTTCCCCAAAATCACAATGAATTAAACATAATAAATAATTAGTTTAAGAACCGATATATAATGATAAAATATTGAATAAACTGTGAGTGAAACTTTCTTCTTTGTGACACTGACAATCAGTTATCTGATTGACGGACGGCTCTTTTTATTGACTAACCACGGCACTAATCTCAAAAGGAAATGTTGTAAATCGTCAACGGAAATCCAGAATTTGAGCGATTATTTAAATTATTTTTTGTTAGCGTTAATTCTTTTGAAATTCCAATATTATTTGGGTATTACAATGGTCAGAAATCATATTATTATAATATTATTATCCCTACCTACGCTAAGTAAAGGTGTGTTCAATTCGGCAGTGGCTAAATACCACGCCCCAAAATACCACGCTCGTCTCATTGCTTCTATAGTAATGTAACGTGGTACAAGATTTTGTACCACGTTCTTTTTTATTATGGTGATTTTACCTGAATAAAAGCTAATTTTGCAAATGAAAATAATTATTTAATCAGTTTGGATGTGTTTAGACTATTTAGAGACCATATTCACACTTAATATTTAATATATAACACAATTCAGACAGTCGATTAGTCGGTTATTATGATCGCCATTTACATACGGTGTAATAGTTATTATAGCCCATTTAAAAAGACCCTACGTGGTATATTTAAACAATGGATAGAAATGGAATGAAATGAAATGGTGTTTAACGTCCTACTGTTTTGCTCCTAAACTGGGCTAACGAAGACGGACATACGCTATACAGTATGCTAGGAGGAAATTTTGCCCGGGTAGCGGCGCTACGGCCTACTTTTATATCGAATTCCAACTGCCAAGATATACCTTAATAGAATCAGAGACTGAGATAATCGTACCACGTTCGTCTTACTGGTTCTATACAAACGGAACGTGATACGCGACTTCGGTTCAAGATTGTGGCATAATAGAATCCGAGACTAAGATAATCGTGCCACGCTCGAAACGTGGTATAATATAATCCGAGACTGAGATAATCGTGCCACGCTCGCCTCACTGGTTCTATACAAACGGAAAGGCGAGTGTGGTACGATTATCTCAGTCTCTGGTTCTATTATAACACGTTTTTGAACCGGAGTCGCGTGCAAGGTTCCGTTTGTATAGAACCAGTAAGAAGAACGTGGCACGATCATCTCAGTCGCTGGTTCTATTATACCACGTGTTTGAACCGAAATCGCGTACCACGTTCCGTTTATATAGAACCAGTAAGGCGAGCGTGGTACGATTATCTCAGTCTCTGAATCTATTATACCACGTTTTTTAACCGAAGTTAGTCGAGTACCACGTTCCGTTTGTATAGAACCAGTAAGGCGAGCGGGGTACGATTATCCTAGTCTCTGATTCTATTATACCACCTTCCGAAGGTGGTACGATTATCTCAGTCTCTATTCTATTATACCACGTTTTTGAACCGAAGTCGCGTACCACGTTCCGTTTGTATAGAACCAGTAAGGCGAGCGTGGCATGATTATCTCAGTCTTTGGTTCTATTATACCACGTTCCGAGCGTGGCACGGTTATCTCACTCTCGGATTCTATTATACCAAGTTCTTCAACCGAAGTGGCGTACCACGTTCCGAGCGTGGCATGATTATCTCAGACTCGAATTCCATTATACCATGTTCTTTAACATAAATAGCTTACCACGTTCCGAGCGTGGTACGATTATACCACATTTTTAACCCTTCCTTAGCGTCTGCCGACCGCTGGTAGCGTCTGCCGACAAATGTCGGGAAATTAGAATGCATGGTTCAGTGACCGTGTATCACGTGAAATCTAACTCGGGAGTGTTTAACTAGTGTTAGTATTACTAGCGACCGAATATAGCCAACATCCGGGTCAAACACAACCAAAACATCCGACTAAAATATCAACAAATACTACGCATTTCAACACGGCCTAGATTTCATTTTCAACGGCTCAGATGACGAAGATGGAGGGCCCGATAGCTTTGGCAGTGAATACGATATACCGACAAACGACATATCTCCTGAAAGCTCAGATAATGAGGCGTTTGATGACATAGCTGACAATGTTCTTGGACCGTTGCAAGTTGATCAGTCGACCTTCGCTTTACCGCCTACCTTCGCTGCCCCCCCCCCCCAAGATGTGGTTAGTTTTGGCGATGATCCAACATGTCCCATAACATATTTTTTATATTTCTCTTTGTTCACAATGAGATAGTTATATATTTTGTTCAAAAAACAATTTAGAAGTTTATTGATGACAAAATAAATGTTTTTTTGTAAGTCTTTGTGCAAAAAAAAAATTCTCGAAAAATCTGTCTTTAATTAGTTATCACACAATTATTTTTTAAATTTTAGATGTCATCCCCCTTTTTTGGTGGTAAAATATTGGAAACATGTTAGGCCCCATATTCTATACAATTGGCACTATTTTTATATATATTTTATAGCCTACAGCACTTGATTATCTTGAAAATATGATTTTTTCAAAAAGTGGCGGCCATCTTGGATTACCTGGTTACCATGGCAACTTGATAGAAGTAGGTCAAAACTTGCCAAGTACAACCTGAGATAGTGATAAGTAGTCCTTGAAAATTTGAAAGTTCAATATTTATTAGTTACTTAGCTGGATTAATTTTAATAATGCATACAGTATTTGGCACATTTTGCCTAAAAATATTGCGCTACCTCAGTGAATATTTAAGCGCTAAGGAAGGGTTAAACCGAAGTCGCGTACCACGTTCCGTTTGTATAGAACCAGTAAGGCGAGCGCTGCACGGTTATCTCAGTCTCAGATTCCATTATACCACGTTCTTAAACCGATGTCGCGTACCACGTTCCGAGCGTGGTACGATTATCTCAGTCTCTGATTCTATTATACCACGTTCCGAACGTGGTACGATTATATCAGTCTCTATTCTATTATACCACGTTTTTGAACTTAAGTCGCTTACCACGTTCCGAGCATGGTACGATTATACCACGTGTTTGAACCAAAGTCGCGTACCACGTTCCGTTTGTATAGAACAAGTAAGACGAACGTGGTACAGTATTTGGCACATTTTGCCTAAAAATATTGCGCTACCTCAGTGAATATTTAAGCGCTAAGGAAGGGTTAAACCGAAGTCGCGTACCACGTTCCGTTTGTATAGAACCAGTAAGGCGAGCGCTGCACGGTTATCTCAGTCTCAGATTCCATTATACCACGTTCTTAAACCGATGTCGCGTACCACGTTCCGAGCGTGGTACGATTATCTCAGTCTCTGATTCTATTATACCACGTTCCGAACGTGGTACGATTATATCAGTCTCTATTCTATTATACCACGTTTTTGAACTTAAGTCGCTTACCACGTTCCGAGCATGGTACGATTATACCACGTGTTTGAACCAAAGTCGCGTACCACGTTCCGTTTGTATAGAACAAGTAAGACGAACGTGGTACGATTATCTCAGTCTTTAGTTCTATTATACCACGTTTCGAGCGTGGCACGGTTATCTAACTCTCGGATTCCATTATACAAATTCTTAACCTGAAATCGCGTACCACGTTCCGAGCGTGGCACGATTATCTCAGACTCGGATTCCATTTTACCACATTCTTGAACTGAAGTCGCGTACCACGTTCCGAGCGTGGTACGATTATCTCACTCTCGGGTCCTATTATCAAAAAACATTTTTTGAACCGAAGTCGCGTACCATGTTCCGTTTGTACATAACCAGTAAGACGAACGTGGTACCATTATCTCAGTCTCTGATTCTATTATACAACGTCCCGAGCGTGGCACGAATATCTCATTCTCTGAATCTATTATACCACGTTTTTTAACCGAAGTCGCGTGCCACGTTCCGAGCGTGGTACGATTATCTCAGTCTCTATTCTATTATACCACGTTTTCAACCGAAGTCGCCTACCACGTTCCGTTTGTATAGAACCAGTAAGGCGAGCGTGGTACGATTATCTCAGTTTCTAATTCTATTATACGACGTACCGGGCGTGGCACGGTTATCTCAGTCTCAGATTCCATTATCTCAGTCTCTATTCTATTATACCACGTTTTTGAACTGAAGTCGCGTACCACGTTCCGAGTGTGGTACGATTGTCTTAGTCTCTGATTTTATTATAAAACATTTATTGTACCGAAGTCTCGTACCACGTTCCGTTTGTATAGAACCAGTAAGGCGAGCGTGGTACGATTATCTCAGTCTCTGATTCTATTATACCGCGCGTTTTAGCCGAAGTCGCGTACCATGTTCCGTTTGTATAGAACCAGTAAGGCGAGCGTGGCATGATAATCTCAGTCTCTGATTCTATTATACCACGTTTCGAGCGTGGCACGATTATCTCAGTCTCTGATTCTATTATACCACATTCTTGAACCGATTCGCGTACCACGTTCCATTTGTATAGAACCAGGAAGACGAGCGTGGTACGATAATCTCAGTCTCTGATTCTATTATACCACGTTTTTGAACGGAAGTCGCGAATTATGGCTACTGATTATACGCAAAATCGCCTTGGTTTAGCTTGTGGTCCCTCTGGAGGTCACAATTATAATCCGATTTAAAAAAAATCGTTTGATTATATCACCGTTACACCCTAAGGAAGTTAAGTTCAAATTTCGGGCAAATCAGACCAAAACTGCCATACAAAATAGCCGCCATTTGTACGCGACTTCTGTTCAAAAACGTGGTATAATAAAATCAGAGACTAAGAAAATCGTACCACGTTCGCCGTACTGGTTATATACAAATAGAACGTGCTACGCGACTTCGGTTCTGAGAAAATCGTGCTACGCTCGGAACGAGGTATGCGACTTCAATTCAAAAACGTGGTATAATCGTACCACGTTCGCCTTACAAACTGGACGTGGTATGCGACTTTGGTTCAAAAACGTGGTATAATAGAACCAGAGACTGAGATAATCGTATCACGCTCGGAACGTGGTACGTGACTCAGGTTAAAAATGTGGTATAATAGAATTAGAGACTGAGATAATCGTACCACGCTCGAAACGGGTAATCGTGCCACCCTCGTCTTACTGTTTCTATACAAACCAGAAAGGCGAGCGTGGTACGATTATCTCAGTCTCTGATTCTATTAGACCACATTTTTTAACTGGAGTCGCGTACCACGTTCCGAGTGTGGTACGATGATTATCTCAGTCTCTGGTTCTATTATACCACGTTTTTGAACCAAAGTCGCGTACCACTTCCCGTTTGTATAGAACCAATAATGCAAACGTGGTACGATTATCCCAGTCACTGGTTCTGTTATACCACGTTTTGAAACGGAGTCGCGTATCCCGTTCCGATCGTGGCACAATTATCTCAGTCTCTGGTTCTATTAACCACGTTTTTGAACCGAAGTCGCGTACCACGCTCTCAAACTTTACTACAAATAATGAATGTAAAGTCCCTATAAATAAAAAGGAAGTGGTACCGAAGTCGCGTACCACGTCCCGTCTGTATAGAACAAGCACTGTGAGCGTGGTGCGGTTATCATTCGCACGATCTGTGCCAAGGGCCAAATTTGAAAAAGGCCTCAGGCCTAATTTGCTACCCTTGTAAAATGACGTGATTATTATTATTATTATTATTATCTGATCTCAACCCCAGAATAACATTTTTTTCTTACTTTCATCTTATCGTCCTTTTTTTATCGCCCCTATGAAGGATTATACCACGTTAGTTTACTTTCAGTGTTTTGTATCATATCTACGCAGTACGCATAGTCGCATACATAATATTCCAATATACCACGTAGGGTCTTTTTGAATGGGGTATAATAATGGTTACACCGTTTATAAACCGTATAGTATAGGTACAGCTCGATGCATTAACCGACTGATCGGCTATCTGTATCGTAATTTATTTTAAGCTATAAAGTGTAAATATGACTTATAAAATAATCAAAATTGATTTAAAGATCGACATAATTTGCAAAATTAGCTTTATATTATGTAAAATCACTAAAATTAAATAGAAAGTGGTACCGAAAAACGTACCACGTTTCGTGTGTATAGAAGCAGTAAGGCGAGTGTGGTATTTTGAAGCGTGGTATTTAGCCGCTGCCGTTCAATTCAACCGTACGGGAAATGGTTCTCATCGTGGCGTACGGTGTTGATAATATTTTCCCCGTTGATAAAATTTTCCGATTTCATTTTCATTCGTGTGCACATTAAATACTTAAATTAGGCATCATAACAAAGAATTTAGTAATTTAGAACATTGAAGTACGTGTCCATGTTACGCAATTTATTAATTGTCGAAAAATATTTGGTTTTAAACATCCAGACGAGACGTGCGATCTATTCTAGCTGAACATGTGAGTTCCGACTAGAGCTATTTTTAACGTTGAACTTCGACCCAATGTTTTCAGTACGGGTCCTCTTATTGGACAATCCTTGTAAACATAATTATCATTGGTTAAGGTTTCTTTTTTCGCGGGAATTTAGCAATTGCACTTTGACCTGTCGCTGAATAATAATAGAAAGCCCATATATGGGAGCAGTCACGTGGCACAACAGTAGTCGAGGCGAGAATGAATTCTTACTTTGATTGCTCTAATTTATATATAATAATAGTCATGATAAACCCTGAATTTTTTTGCAGGCAAGTCCTTTATTTATATAAAACACACCACGTCCCCTTGTTCACAACGTAACAACTCGGTCTAGACTTAGAGATTTTTCTCAACGTAACCATGCTTTTCTTTGACATTGCAGACGACGTCATGGCTTCCGATTGCGTTATTTTTCTATTCTGAAAAAATCACGTTGTATACCATTTTCAAGTGCAAAGTTTTTGAGCTTACTATGCTCCGATTTTGTTGATTTTAATAGCATTGAAACGACAATAAAACGAAGTTTCGATCGTACCTGGATGCGATATTGACAAATCGCCTCAAAAAAAGATTTTGTGAATTGAATTTTGAACTTTAACAAAAATGCCTGATATTTCGAAATGCTAACATCGCATCCAAGACCGATCGAAATGTCGTTCATTTGTCTTTCTAATGATATTAGAATGAAATAATAATATTAATTATAAGCTCTGCATAAAAGCACTCGAAGTGGGGTACCCCCATTTAAAAACGTGACAAAAAATTTCAGCGTAACGTCAAAACACGGGAAATTGACGTTTTTAAACTTACGTTTATGAAATTGATAAAATGAACACATACATAAAAATTATATCAAACAAAAGCACAGGATATCTGCTTCCAAAATATTTAAAAATTATTACAAAAGATTAAATAGCCAGTGTATGACGTTAAGTTTAAAAGGGGTTACAAATCCGGAAAAAACGACTTTCTTCCAACGTGAGCAATGGAGCTGTGACACCTATTAACAGTCTTTCCCTTTAAATCTTTTTTTTGAGAATTGGCCATGTTTAGGGTGAAAGAGCACCCCTTTAATCAGACATGATTTTAGCTGTTGAAAAAAAAAGCTGTAAAAAAAAAGGGGGGTTTGGGTGTTCTCCCCCAACGGGGTTACAAGGGGCAGCTCCCCTATGTTCAGGGGGACCAGGGGGCCGAAAATCACGATTTTTAAGTAAAAGGAGGACCTAAAAAGTGCTTATTTTTTCAAATAATATACTAAGAATTTTTGGTTAAATGTAATTGATACCTTTTAGAGAGATATCAATTAAAGTTACCGGTAAACAAAAATACTTAGTAAATTGGTTTACAGAATAATTACTAAAAAAAAAATAATGTTAATAATTCACATTGTTTGCCCTCCAACCATGGGTTCCATGTCGGCCGGGACCTACGGCTCCGGGAGATGACCGGATCTGGGTCAGACCCGTAGGTCATTTTGCACGCCGGAAAAATAGCATATTTTGTGCTAAATCATAAAATCCCGGACACGACAAAACTCCGTGCATGTCGTGATGTAAACTGTCGGGTGTAAAAAAATTAACAGTGTTCAGTAGTCCACGAATGGAAACCAATGCAAATTAATTATCCTCGTGTATATTGCTCTAATCCCAAATGACGGAGGAGCAACATCAAACAGATTAAAAGCTCAACATTTAATCAATTTACTTAGGTGTGTTTTGTTTTATAATTAGTAATACTGTGATCATTCTTTAAATTGGGTTGTTACAGCATATTTGCCGACTTTCATCAGCCGCGCGGCCATATTTACTGTACCAACATCAAACAAATTAAAAACTTTTTCTTTTGATGTCTTCCCTTGATTAGGCCTACAATAGTTAATCATGTCAACGTCGCGAATATCAGAAATGTTAGCATTCTCTATATCATTTAAAAATGTTGAAATTTCTCACTTCCCAGAATAACAAACCAAAGCGAGATGATGAAATTGCCGTGAATGAATTCAGGAGGATGACGGTTTCGATTCAAAAAACAAAGTTAGCCGTAAATTCTCTACTACATGGTCACAAATATTCCCCGTGGTTAAGAAATGATATTCCCACACAAATTAAACGATGTATTGTCGGGTGTTATTTTAATCCATATTGTCTTTTATATAACAATTGATAGACGTCATTTTGCATGAAACAATGAGCTTTCACGGCCGCAGCCATGTTGAAATACGTGCGAATGTTTTTACATGTTATAGAGTTAAAATACTAGCTCGATATTTTTTTCGCTCACAGAATACCAATACGAGTTAATATATTAATAAGTTTAAAGGGACAGTCCCGAACAGAACAGTGCCTCAAAAATAAAAGTCCGAGTACGTATGAAATTTAAACGCCAAAATATAGAAGAATGGTGTATATACTCTGACTCAAAATTTCAGCTCAAAATATTGAGTCATTTGGACGTGAGCGTTAAAGCAGCTTATCCGGGCACGTAACCTTTTTAAGATTTCGGGTCAATTCTTTCCGATAATCGATTCCCGTTCCTTTAGGGGTCTACACGGTGAATGGTCCATGTGCAGTACTTGATAACAAAAGGTAAGTTTCACCGACACATTATTTTTATAAAATAAAACTCTGGTTTTATCAAATCACCGCATAAGACAGTTTGGGACACCGGACTCCATTTCAAGATGAAGACTGTGGGTTTAAGTTGTTTGAAAACTTATCACATATATTTAGTTAGTTGCTCGGCCCTAAGGTATGGGATCTTAATGGATTTTAACATAAAATTAAAGAGTTTTATTCTCAAAATCATTATCGGGATTGACCCTTTAAGAATTATGTTAATTATTGTACGTTTTTATGACTTTAAATTATTTACATGAGCTAATCACTCGACGGAACTACTTTTTCCCCCGTGTATGGAGAAATAGTCAACAGTCTAATTTGTCACGTACGCCAAAATGTGACAAAAACCAAGTTACGATGTTCTTTGAGCATGGAAACCCTTGACTAACTAATGAGGATTTCTACGGAGAGACCCCCACGTGCCGAATTTCAACCAGCACGTGCTTTACAGAAATGGGAATCGTGTTAAACCGCCCAGTACATATGAGTGGTGTTGTAAATAAATTACGAAAACAGTGTCCTATCGATAAATAAATGTACATTGTTATATTTTATGAATGTATAAATAAATAAATGATAATAATTGATTACATACTTCTTTTATTTATTATGGAGATGGGTGGATGGATATAAATGTCAATGTGAGTTTGAATTTTTGTGTGACTGTCCTGGTCTGTCCTTGACCCAATTAAAGCTGATCGACATTCCGATAGCATGAAATTTTTTGGTTCTTATTATTTGCTAAAAAAGCACCACTTATGTGAGAAAAATGACCAGTTGGGAAATTTTGGAAGCCCTGCCTCCAACTATATTTTTCAGTCCTTTATCTAATGATTTTGTGTCGAATTCTCGATGCACAACCTTAGCCATGGTGAAAAAGAAGGAAAGAACTCTGCTTGGGAGAATGTCAAATACGTCCGCAATGACATGGCGATTTCGATCAATTTCGCGGGAATCTACGTTTACGATATGTAGTTCATAAATGATAAAATAAGTTTTTTTATTGTATCGAAAGATACATTGAATGATTGACGACATCTCGCGTCAATCTACGATACCGCTAATGTTTACATCGCCGACATCCGGTTGTCGTTTTAAATGTAGCGCTGCCGTAGTACCGGTAATGGTCAATGGATTAATATTTTTGGGATGAATGAGTTACAAATTCGTTAAAAAATAATTAATTATTATGATATAAGGGGGCCTTTTCAAACAAGGAGCTTGAATTAAAGCGGTTCAATACCGCAGAACCGAACTCCAAAAATCGGAACAAGAGTGTAGTCAAAATTGAAAAATCGGAATCCAACTCCAAAAATTGGGAGCGTAACGGACAAAAAGCGGGGAAAAATCATGTCTGTTTAATATGACTGTTTGGGCGACTGTTGAATTTATACTGAATAGGTTGCCAACGAACAGGTTGCCAGCTGGATTGATCGAATAGGTCGCCAAATTGTTTTCAGTTTAGCGCCCTCTGGTGTAATAATGTTGATAATTCATTATTTTTCTCGATAATTCCAGATATTTTTTTTTAGATACTTTAAGAAACCAATGAATTGATTTTTTTGTCATGTAAAATTAACAAATTATGTTTTAATCTTAATATTTAATGATATATAAAAGTTACCGATATAACGCCGAAAATGAAACATAAAGTCAATTTTTTTTTTAAAATGTTGATTTTGTGCATGAAATGTTGACATAACAATGTAGAAACAAGAATCATTAGTTAAGAATGTTGCGTTTGTGTCCAAAATGTTCAAACTGGAATGTAGAAACAAGAATCATTAATATTGTCCCATTTGGTCTAGAAATTTGCATAAATGGGTCACAACATAATAATGTAATATGAATTTATATAAACTGTTTTACATTCAATTTTTTCCGTTTTACTTTAATTTGCCATCAGTTATATTTCCGCAAAATATGCCAGAAGTCTCAACCAAAAGACAATTTCTAGCGTCTGGTTATGCACGCTTCCCTTTGATGACAGTTATATCATGGCATGTCATGGGTCGTATATACGATTATATCACTGTGAAAGGTGCAAATGCATGCTTTCTGATATGGTCAGATTATTTGAACCTAAAAACAGAACACAGCAAGTCTTCTTTGATGTGTTGTATCGTGGACATATACGATTATATCACGGGGTAATTCTGTTATTGAAACCAAAACTGCACGAAAACGGCTTTCGATTATAACCGATGTAAATTTTGTGGAATGCTGAAGCAATTTTAGTTTAAATACACTTTGTGTGTGAATTACTACTATAGGGCAGGCTGTGTACATGTAATATCAATCCATTTATTTATAAAAGCTGTAAATAGATAATTTAATGAAATCAATGAATCTAGTCTCGCAACAATTGGATGGTTTTCATTATTAGATCCGGTATCATCTACATCGCCATCCTCTATGGAGCTACAAACAGATAGATACTGCTCAAACGTATCTGTATCCGATACATTGCCAGAGCTAAAAGAACTACTGCTACAGGATAACTCTAAATATTCTGCCTCCATTCTCTCGGTGTATGATAGAATGACCAATAACACGTGTTAATGATTTATTTATATGATTACTACTTGAAACCATTTCGTTTCTTAAATGCCTACAATTAATTATTTCAATTGGCTTCATAGATGTCCGTAGCTCCGGCTATAACAATTCTACACCAATCGTGTTTCAATCAGAAGCCAATTGTTAGTTTACAGTCGGCTTATTCTGATTAAAAAGACATTGCTACAGCAATCGGCATTATAAAACAAATTCTTAATTAAAAAACAGATTATTCCGTAGTCAGTTGTTTTATTTAATTAGGGGATTAAGGAACCAGTCAGGCGTTAATGAATACACACGCCGGCTGTATATAGGTAATTAAGGAATAAACATTCCGAATATGCATTCGTACACTATGACGTCACTAGCGACTGAGGGGATTAAGAGTGTTTTCGATAATTGGCCAAGTTGTTTTTACGGGAAGTCTATATTTGCGACTTTGAGTGAAGATAGCTGATTTTTTTTTAATCATATTGATGTTAACTTTCCGTAATTTGCATATAATAACCACTGTCCATCATTACGCCGAGTTTCAGTTTGTCGTCTTATGTGCTCTTTAAATAAAAAAGTTTTGACAGGTTTTTTAAAAACCGAAAGAGACACAGCATTTCGGTTTTGACCAAAGTCGCCATTGTGTGGTGTGAGAGCCGACATTCCGTGGCCAGCTGAGTGAATGCCAAGTGTCCATTTTCATTATTATTCTTCTCTCTCACTCTGCACCGGTGTCCGAATCAGGTTCAGAAACTTCCAACAACTCAGTAAGGCGTGCAGGTACTAGCCGACAGCTTGAATCATTGGTCCTTCGACATAATACAGCATGTTACTGAAAATTAATGGGCTTCTTTGTCTCGTCACCTTAAACATGTACTGTGTATAAATTTAAAGTCAATCGGATATTAACTTTAGCCTTTAGAGTGTCCGCCATCCACAAGATGTTTTGAAGTGATCAAGGGCCATAACTCTGACAGTAATTATCGGAAATAGCTGACTATCAATAGGCTTCAACGTCTCATGACCACAAAGTCAATCGGATATTAACTATAGCCTCAAGCAATTGTGGACGTCGGACGGACGGCGGCAACGACAATATACGACCACACAATTAAATGTGTGCGTATAAAAACTGTTTAATTACCATTCCACCACAATGAAGATTGAATTGTTATTTCGGGAATATCAAAATGAAAATGACCAACAAAATGGCCGCTCTTTGTATGCAAATTGTTTGTATATTATAAGTATGTAATTCAAAGGGTATGGGCCCTCTAGAGGTCACAAACTCACAATTTTTATCCAATTTTGATGAAACTTAAAACATATCTTTATATTCCAAAAATCTCAGTCCCTTTTGATATTTGCGCTTTTGCGTATATTATAAGTATGTAATTTCAAAGGGTATGGGCCCTCTAGAGGTCACAAACTCACAATTTTTATCCAATTTTGATGAAACTTAAAACATATCTTTATATTCCAAAAATCTCAGTCCCTTTTGATATTTGCGCATTTCAGACCATAACTTTTTGGATTATGGCCCCTTATTGTACAAAAAATTGATTTTGTTTATAGCTTGTTCTCTCTTTATCTCTTGCAAAATGTGAGCGTATCCTGCCTCAGCCTGCCAGCCGTCGTTTTTTCTTAAATATTGGTTCTTTAACAAAATGAATGTCTTTGTCACAAAAAAGGGAAAATCAGATGACTACATGTACATTAAGTAATAAATTCTAAAGCAATCTAGTATTAGAATGATAATGATTAATATACATGTATAAATTAATACAAAAATGGATTATTCTAAGTTGATTATAAAACGGATTATATAATAATAATAAGTATTATATCATTTATCGATCATGATACATGTACTTACTTACACTTATTTATAACATAAATAATAACTCACCTTAATAAATAAACAGCTCTTTCAATATCACTTAGATGTTCATCAACTGTTAGTCTGTCTAATTCTTCATTTGTCTGAACAAACAAAACATGAAATTTTGATTTTTCAATACTTTTGTATCAATCAATTATTATATAAGCAGATCCAGGTGGTAAACGTGTCTTTCTAGAGTAGGCCTAAAACATGATGTTTCTAGCTAAGTGTCTATGCTATGCACAAATTTAGCATTCAATAGTCTCTCTAATTTATCAGAAGCAATATGTTAAATTTATGAGACTACCACATATTATGTTCTCAATTTCATCAAAATTCAATAACAAGCGGCTGCAATGCAAGATATGGCTGCGCCCCCATTTTGCATGGATAGATAACCCACAAGCTAAAACACGATTTTTCATACAATCAGGGGCCATATAATACAGGAAGTTACAGTCCAATATGTGCGAGCATGGAAAGAAAGTGAGATCTTTGGGTTATAAATAACATTTCAAGTTTCATCAAAATCAGATAACCAGTGGTTGCCATGAAAGATACACCAACATTTTCTAAGAGATGAACAGAAATAAGCTAGACGAAAAAAAGCGATTTTTCGTACAATCAGAGGACATATTAAATAAGTTATGGTTTGACAAGCAAATATCAAAGGGAATCAAAATCGCTGAAATATAACTTATATTTTAAGTTTCATCAAAATCAGAAAATAAATCTGACCTCTAGAGGGACCACAACCTTGATATTAACCTGCAAGCAGTCATAAAATAGCCCATTCATCGAGCTAGAAAACGACACTTTAATTGTTTTGATTCAGTGACACCCGGCTGAGAAGCATCGATTTTTGCAAGAGTACCAATTTTTTCCTTTTGGATTCACACCACAGACCACCGATAGGACACTGCGTTAAAAAAGTTTCAGAAAAATTTGTGGAGTCGTTTTCATGAAAAAGGCTTCTAAAAAGGCTCCAAAAACGGAAATTATTAGATTTTCACCGTACCATAATTTATTTTCTAACCATCGAAATCGTACCATTGAGATGCCATATAATAGTTATAATAAGGTTATCCAAAGACAGTTTACTTCTTTTGGTCTGGTAATATCTGACCGAGAAATTCAGCTTTTCGCAAGAGCGCAATTTTTTATAACCTTTTTTTTTTCATTTTTTGAATACTTCCGGTATGGTGATTATTTTAGAGATAGTTTTTATAACCGGTTTGGGCAATTAAATACATGTAGCTGCAGGGCTCTTTAAGAATATATTACATTATCAAATCAGACAAAATACACCTGAGAAAGCCCATGTTCAAAAGTGCCAAAAATGCAAAAATATCAAAATATCGAAAATTAAATTTCAGTATTTTAATACATATTATATATCGTTAGAATCGGATTTAGGTCAGCTATATGAATTTGTAGACATTTTAGAAAAATCTTTTAAAATAAAAAAAAAGTCGAAGAAAAATCGCAGGAGCTGTTTTCAAGATACAGGCGTTCAAAAACGCTCCAAATCAGAAGATACTTGATTTTCAGCGTGCCATATTTTACTAGCTGTTCATGGTATCTATAAGAATTGGGTATCATACGATATTGCAATTCTCAAGCAATCTGTTGATGATATCGGACTGAGTAATCATGTTTTCCCCAAAAGCATTCATTTTTTGCATTTTTTTCAAAATATCGGCCATTATTTCGACTACTTCTAGTTTATGGATTGTTGTTGAAATTGCTTTACCTGATGGTCTGACCCTGACCGTATGGCATTATGTTCCAGGAATTTCAGAAACGTCGATTTGGCTGTAAAACGAGACTTAAGCTTTCAAAATAAGCAGAAAATATGAAAAAAAAAATAAAAAAATAAAGGGCGATAACTCGGAATGAAACTTATATTTTTGGAATCGCATGGTCGTCAGGTATCCAAAAATGTAGGTCAAATTTGAAAATTTCGAAAAATGACAAAAATTGTCTCTTAAATTCTTTTTTTATTTATCGAACGCTACAAGTCAGCGTCAAAAGTTTCAAAATTTCAAAATTCTCAACTGCTATCATCCGAGAAAAGATTTTGTGTTTCCGAAAATGTCAACTGTACAACAATAGGTACAGAATTGATGAATCTACAGCTGCTTTTTAATTTTTTGGCACCGCACGAGATTCGGCCACTTCCGGTCTGCGCCATCCTCCTCGCAGTGTTCCGTTTGATTAGAGCTAATCTGACTACTCCCTGCTGGACTGAGTGGGTATTATTGTCACTAATTATGACTGGCCAGTGGTCCTATTACTGACCAATCACTGAATTCGTTACAAAGGTATTACCTTTAAAACAAGACGTTTAATTAGGACAACTGTGTTTACGTAACGTTACGTCATGGCTGCACGGTTTTTTTATGCTATATTAACCAGCGCATAGCAGGATATTGCAGCAAAACTAATTGCGTGACAAACGAGGCTATCGGTATTGACGTAAAGTAAACACTACGGTATGGTAACGAACAGACTTTTAACGTTTTTAATAACTTAAATCTTTGTCCAAAATATTAAGGAAGACCCAAGATTAAACGACGGAATGTCATGTTACTGTACGTAAGCTATATGAATTTGTAGACATTTTAGAAAAATCTTTTAAAATAAAAAAAAAGTCGAAGAAAAATCGCAGGAGCTGTTTTCAAGATACAGGCGTTCAAAAACGCTCCAAATCAGAAGATACTTGATTTTCAGCGTGCCATATTTTACTAGCTGTTCATGGTATCTATAAGAATTGGGTATCATACGATATTGCAATTCTCAAGCAATCTGTTGATGATATCGGACTGAGTAATCATGTTTTCCCCAAAAGCATTCATTTTTTGCATTTTTTTCAAAATATCGGCCATTATTTCGACTACTTCTAGTTTATGGATTGTTGTTGAAATTGCTTTACCTGATGGTCTGACCCTGACCGTATGGCATTATGTTCCAGGAATTTCAGAAACGTCGATTTGGCTGTAAAACGAGACTTAAGCTTTCAAAATAAGCAGAAAATATGAAAAAAAAAAATAAATAAATAAAGGGCGATAACTCGGAATGAAACTTATATTTTTGGAATCGCATGGTCGTCAGGTATCCAAAAATGTAGGTCAAATTTGAAAATTTCGAAAAATGACAAAAATTGTCTCTTAAATTCTTTTTTTATTTATCGAACGCTACAAGTCAGCGTCAAAAGTTTCAAAATTTCAAAATTCTCAACTGCTATCATCCGAGAAAAGATTTTGTGTTTCCGAAAATGTCAACTGTACAACAATAGGTACAGAATTGATGAATCTACAGCTGCTTTTTAATTTTTTGGCACCGCACGAGATTCGGCCACTTCCGGTCTGCGCCATCCTCCTCGCAGTGTTCCGTTTGATTAGAGCTAATCTGACTACTCCCTGCTGGACTGAGTGGGTATTATTGTCACTAATTATGACTGGCCAGTGGTCCTATTACTGACCAATCACTGAATTCGTTACAAAGGTATTACCTTTAAAACAAGACGTTTAATTAGGACAACTGTGTTTACGTAACGTTATGTCATGGCTGCACGGTTTTTTTATGCTATATTAACCAGCGCATAGCAGGATATTGCAGCAAAACATATTGCGTGACAAACGAGGCTATCGGTATTGACGTAAAGTAAACACTACGGTATGGTAACGAACAGACTTTTAACGTTTTTAATAACTTAAATCTTTGTCCAAAATATTAAGGAAGACCCAAGATTAAACGACGGAATGTCATGTTACTGTACGTAAGTAGTAGATTTGATTGAACGAGAAGAATAGACACATTTACTTAAATGTCAAGAATCCGAAGCGAATCCAGCAATGGCCAGAGAAGGATTTCTCGGGCCGTTGCTTCAGGAATATGGGTCTGCGCAGAAGTTTCAAATATGGTCTAAGGAGTGGCCACCATATGGTTTCGTTGTAGAAATTAAGTCCCAGGTCACTATCTGGTACAGGCACTGAGAAATAGGCTCCCCCCCCAAAAAAATAAAATAATAATAATAAACTAGATCTGCTACTGTCCCATGCAGATATGAAAGCTTTCATATTCATCGTCATGTGTATCTTAAAGAAAATAACAAAAACAAAAAAATATTAAATTTATTATAACTATTATACAAACCTTCAATGATCGGGGAATCACTCGCTCCAATTGGAGATCCTGCAAGTCTTCTGCAAGGGACGTAGATGTTGCATCCATTATAATATATATCTATATAACTACTAAGTCATTTAAAAGAGAACCATTTCATTTTCTACACAGTTCTGCAGTGTTTAGAGTTACTTTCATAATCCTACTTGTACTAAGATTGTTAACTGCTGAATGTCCTTTTCTGTGTTGCTAGAGGGCCAATGTTACCCTAAACTACAGTCATTTTGTATAACAAAAAATAAAATTAAAAACAGAACTTCAGAAGTAGAAGTTAAGACAGTCTTGTTCAGAACCTATTTAAAATTTCTGTATCTAAAAATTAATTTTTGGTTGGTATTATTTCAATTTCCCCACTATATAGATACAATTATTGTGTTCACAGACCTGATAAAAGGTTCTTGTCCCTGACCTGTTGTTCTGTTGTCTTAGCTTGTTGAGTGACTGACAGTCACACAGTGTGAGTGGAAAGAATAAAATAAAATAAATGTTCAAGTCCTCCAAATATTAAAGTTAAAGACCTTAATTTCCAGTTACAACTTCCAAAAAGTAGAGTCTGAATGAACTGTTGTAGTGTGTTACTTCAATGAAACGAAAACTCTTGACACGATTCTGTGTTTGTAACTTATCTGTTTTTCCATTGTGATTGTGCAATCATAGGCTAATAATTGTAGTCATATTCATTATAATATTAATATAAAGAGTCGGAAGAAAGTAAACGTAATTTCTCTGTAAAAAACATCATATATTCCTTGACAAATGGCAAATCTCAAAGATTCTTGGCATACATGTTTTAATTTAATTGTCGTTAGGCCTATATAAAAACATTTTTTAGTTCCACATCAAGTTTGTTGGAAAGCTTCTCTTGACAACACATTAGCATCCATGTTAATATCGACATCAACGAAATTTCACGTGATTTGTCGCGAGAAAAAATCTCGCTTTACCAGTCGTTTGCAGCTAATCAACTCGGCAAACCTCGGTAGTTTCCGGTAGTATTACCGATAGAGTGACATCAACGAGACTTAATGACCCCGAAATATTAACTTTTTTCCTCCGACAAATTAAATAATAAAACATTTTTTTGAAATATAGGAAAAATAAATAAAGGTGTTTGAAGTATATATCTGGATAAAAAATATTTCATATTTAGCGTAAATAGGTACAGAAGTAAACTTTTTTGCCGTTATCGACGCAAGATTGATATGTAAGCCATTATGTTAAATGTTCATTTCAATTGATAACCTTTGTTATATTTGTTATTTTTATTTTTTTTGTTATAAAGGGCACAACGTGTCAGAAAGGTCCATACATATCGGACCTAGATTGTTCACCCTTTTGAAATAAAGATATTATTATTATTATAATCACAGCATAATAATATGCCTGACATTGTTGACGTGTTCCTGAGATGACGTCACGCCAGGCTAGTAGGCTCGTTAATTTTGTTTCCGTGAGTGTCGAGAAAATTGAAATTGAAATTCGTATTGTGTTTAAACCGCTGGGCAAATCACATTGAAATTTTATATTCATCATATTTGAGGATTAAACTACACATATTTGGTGAAAAAATGGTTTATTGGATTTATATTCAGTTATATCTTTAATTTGTTGGTAAACATTATTATTAAGATGTGACGTCACGGCATATCTGAATCTGAATGTATAGGCCATATCAATGACGTCTATACTAACATAGACCACAGACGTCATTGGGCCATACTATAATAGTTAGTGCAGGGGGACTGCGCCACATATGATTTACAAAAAGGACAAATACAACGACAAGACATCATACTCCGAAACAGCAAACGAAACAAACAATAAAACAACAATTCAAAAAAGAGTGAATGGATCCGGGGGCTAGCCGTAAGCGTCCACTGCGCTGTACAGTCCCGGGTCTGAAGCAACACAGACTTCACTCAAGATTGAACATATTTACTCGTACAAGAAAACGCACAAACAACCCAACACAATGAAGCAAAGAAAATGTAGACCGCCTCGGGAGGCAGTCGTCTGCTAACTGAATGGTGTGACGTAAATTCGTCGTAATGTTATCAATGACGTCAATAGAATTTCTTAACAAAAAGGGCGATAATCAAGATTTAATAATGCTAAAAGCTATAAGTTTAGACAACCAATTAGAATTTTTAAGTTGTATAATTGCACAAAACATAATACTAAATACCCCATACAAGCAATGCAAAACAGGAATGTAGAAGAAAGCATACAATGTAAGTGTATTTATGAAGTAATAAAATAATAACAATAAGGGCGATAATCCAAACATGGCTACGTAACTATACAAATTAAACTAAATTAAATTGGATAATTATCCAATATGTACTCGGTTATATACTTATAAGAAATGTTAAACTTGGTATATTGATGAAACGGAAGTTTCGAAATTTCTTTAAATATGCGTAAATGTGTACCACCTTTGGCAGTGCATTTAAAAAACAGGGATTTTATTCGGGAAAGAAACAGTTCTTTGTTGTTACATACTGTCAAAAATCGTAATGCCTGTGAATAGAAAACATTATATAGTGTTGTATCTGGTATGTTACTATAAATTGACGGATATTTTACTACTTCAAAACCGAATTTGTCCGTTTTGTCGAAAATACCAACATTAAATCTATTGTTAATGATATTGATGTCCAGGTCAAGAACAGATGCAATTTGGGTGCCGGAATTTTCTTTATTTAATATTAGTTCAGGGGGATATATTTCACTTTTATATTTATTGAAATTTCCATTATCATTGATGGGTGTTATGTCATCAATGTAACTGAAGGTGTAGTTGAGACTTTTAGCTACTTTGTAATCTGTTTTTCTTTTATGGTCCTGAAAATAGAATTCATATTTATGTAAATGTGCATTTGCCATAAATGGGGCGGGGTCAGTTCCCATTGGTAAACCAATAGTTTGCTGTATTATCTGATCCCCAACCTCAAATATGGCATTGTCAATGAGAAAATGTATTATGTTTTGAAAGACTTGATCGGCCCGACGTCATCACTACATAATGACGTTATGGCAAGAGCGCCCGCCATATTGGACAAATGACTACCCGTGACAGCTGTTTGTTTACATTGCACGATTAAAAAGTTGATGGGCGTATTTTATCGTTTAAAATTCTAATTTTTGGATTACGCATGCTCATTTCAAGGTTTATATAGAAAAAATAGAATTTTCTGGAATTCAGATGTCATTTGATGTGGGAAATTTAAGATTATGCACCGAAAAAGGCGTCTAAAGTAAATAACCACGATGGTTGGATCCAGGGCAAGGGTTTGGATGATAAATCGTTTTAACATCAAATAATTTGTAAAAAGTTCCATCATAAAATTAATAAAACAAGTCGCCCTCTAGCTTTTCAGTTATTAAATTTATTACGTCTGTACTTCAAAAATAAAAATAAATCTTGGACCAAATCAATGCATAGGGGGGGGGGGGGGGCTACCAATAAATCAATTTTACATCAAATAATTTGTATTAATTATTAATAAATTCCATCATAAAACAATTTTAATTGTTTTATTAATCAGTCATTAAATTCATTACATCTGCACATAAAAATTAATGGACAAAATCAAGGCATGGGCATCAATTAACCATTCCCATTAAAATTTGACAATTAGCCTACCATATATTCAAAATAATAAAAAAATATTGACAAAAAGTAAGGCAAGCATTACCATTAAAATCTTAGTTATTCAAAATAAAATAAAAATAATTGACAAAAATAAGGCATGGGCATCCAACCATTACCATCAAAACTATTTTTTCAAGATAAAAACAAGAAAATCATTTTTAAACCCTGCATTATACTTCAACATTCCTGCTTTGATTGGAATGGTATTGTTTTAAAAAGTAATATGAAATAGCCGCAATGACTGTGATATGGCAACCCTGGTGATTCAGGCCTGGTTCCATCCTCTATTTGAAATGAATAATCATGCCTATTTCTATATGAACAAATTCTGTCTAAAATCACAGCCTGTAGAGTGTTCACAGACATGCACAAAAATTAATAGGTAGGCTACCCTCCTGTCTTCGAAATGAATGATAAGGCATAAGTATGTCAAGTTCCAAGATGATCCATTCAGAATAGCGGCCTGTAGGCGATGATACACATAAAAATTGAGTGGGACTAACATAAACCGGAGAAAACCCATGAGCAGGGGCGTAAAAATATTTTTTAATCCACTAGCCCCTGGTTAGTAGTCTACTGTCAGGCACTAGCCCGACAGCAAGTTACACTAGTCCGTAGTTGAACAAGGTACAAACTTTAATCATCAATAATTACACTGCATATTGTCTCCCATTTGACCACATTAAATGTATTCTTTCTAACTGAACTGTATTTCGTATTATACGGAGAATTACAATATAGCAGACAATTTTTTGTTTATTTACATAAAATAAAATCCAAGTACAAACAATCCAAACCGTAAGACGAAATTCGAAGTCCTAAAAAACGTTATAGGCAAAAATGTATATTCAGGCAAAATAGTGTAATCAGCAAGTGGACTGCTCCCCGTGTACAAAATACACGACAAACAGTGGTAACAGGTGTCCGGAAGAGTAAGCTTACCCTGCTGGCATGCCACACCCGCCATAGCTGCATCCAAACTATTAGACGAAATCTTGTAAAATAGCGTGATTGGCCCATGGACTATTAATGACAGCCTATCCCAAAACAAAGGGTATATAGGCAAAATAGTGTAATCAGGCAAAATAGTGTTATCAGCATATGGACTGTTCACCGTGCACAAAATACACGACAAACAGTGGTAACAGGTGTCCGAAAGAGTAAGCTTACCCTGCTGGCATGCCACACCCGCCATAGCTGCATCCAATCTATAAGGCGAAATTTTGGTAAAATAGCGTGATTGGCCAATAAACTATCAGTATGCAAAATGCACGTGATGAACAGTGTTAACAGCAGTAGACTTATATTATCAGGGATATAGAATAACCGTCAGTTTAATATGTCTAAAATGATAGTTGAGATAGACATGTTATATTTACCAATCAAGTCAATATGACGGCCATAAAACTTTTTAAAGGTTTTAATAAGTTTAGTTCGCAAGTATCCCTGTACCGAGTTAACATGGATCGTTAGATTTACGTTACTTTTACGTCATTATGGTTAGATTTAGGTTAGCGTCCAATAATGGTAAAATTGTATGGTTAAATTTACGTTACTTTTACGTCAGAATGGTTATGGTTACTTTTACGTCAGAAAATGACGTAAATCTAACGTAAATTTTATGACGGTTATATAACCAATTTTTTTCGCTTAAATACTTTTGGATTAAATAACCATACCAGTGTGTGCACATTATAACAATTGATAAATAGTCGGAATTCAGTCATAATAATTAAATATGTATTATTGGTGATAATTCTAACGTTAATCTAACGTAAATTTTACGTCAGGTTTCTAACCGTTAGTTTATGGTTAGTTTTCTAATGTAAATCTAACGTTAGTTTTCTAACGTAAATCTAAAGTTAGTTTTCTAACGTAAATCTAACGTTAGTTTCCTAACGTAAATATAACGTTAGTTTTCTAACGTAAATATAACGTTAGTTTTCTAACGTAAATATAACATTAGTAAATATAACGTAAAACAAGATGATCCATGGTGATAATTCTAACGTTAATCTAACGTAAATTTTATGTCTGGTTTCTAACCGTTAGTTTATGGTTAGTTTTCTAACGTAAATCTAACGTTAGTTTTCTAAGGTTCAAACCAGATTTAAATGCTTAATTTGTCCCCTCCCCACCGTATTTAATTTTAAATAATCTTAATATATATATATATATATATTGACACTTTTTACTTCAACAATGTGATTTTAAACCCTGTAATTCTTAATTCTCTATAATCGGTTTATTAGAGAAGAAGGTGGATATAAATAAGTTTACAGCTAAATTACATAATTCTTCTAATGACATTTAATTAACCTCCTAACTTCTGTATGGTTCTATTGTCAAATTATACCAAGAAGACATGTAAATTAATAAAAGGTTGAGTTTCATTATAGCCAGATTACATAATTAGTCTATGAACTTTAATTGATCTAATATATTGACCATTGTCAAACTACATGTACTATGTAGATTAATGTCTAGTCTTGTATTATATACTTTTAACCTTTTGTTGTACGTTACTTAATATTATTTATAATCCATTGTCATAGATACCTATTATTCTGAAAATGTATATATATATGTATGTATCGTAGTTGTAATATTTTGTATACATTATTAATATCTGAAGACGCCCTTAGAAGGCAGATAGCTAGCTTATAATTTAATGTATGTCATAATGAAGTAAAGTGGAAGATTTTCTTACCTGGACGTATTTTTTATTTTTTTATTTATTTATGTATATATACCAAAAATACTAAGATTTGGATGGAAAGACTATATTTTAATTACATTTACATATTTGCCAAGATCTTTCGGCCTTACGGCGTCTTCAGGGCTATGTAAAAAAGACAATAACGTCGCCGTAAGGCCGAAAGATCTTGGCAAATATGTAAGTAGTAGTTATTAGCACCCTTTCCGAGGTGTATCGGTGAATATCAGGACAGTTTTGGTCGGGGGTTCAGCCGAGGCGAAGCCGAGGCGGTCCCCGACCAAAACTGTCCTGATATTCACCGATACACCGAGGAAAGGTGCTAATAACTGACTTACATCACATTTCTATCGAGTATTGTAAAGGAAAATGTGAAAATAGTATTTATTATCGAGTCGTTTCAACCGCAACGTGTCAAATGCTCTTTCATTTATCCCTTTTTGTGCCTCACGTTACATTTCATGGTAGAATGATTGCGCAGTGGAAAGACGACCTGAATAGTATTTACACGTGCGTATTGGTATACCGCTGGGAGTAAAACTATCACGTGTTTGTTTAGACCACATCGTCAAAACAACTTGTCTATGGCGAAGAGGACTGCGATATTAATAATATTATTATTAAATGTAGTGTAAAGGAAATGCGAAACGTGGGTCATTCCTGGTGAAAGTATGCATCAGCGAATTATTTGTAATAAAGTGTATGTCTTTCTAGGCGTTTCTTTTTCATCCTGCTTATTTTTAATGCCTGTGAAGTGTCCAGCAAGAGAACTGCGCCTTCTATCCTCACAATTGATATAATTATTTAGTATTCTAATTTATATGTTTTGCATATTAATATAAATCAAACCAAATTGTGGAATAGATGCCAATTGATATGTATAATAATTGATTTTTGTAATATGTTTTTATTTTAATTTAATAATATTGTATATATTTTTGAACTGCCAGTTTGTTCCACCCGGTTTGCGTTGTTACAGTGATTTTGACTAGTTGTTTGGTGTGATTCACAGGCTGCTTTGAATAGAGCTATCGTTATCATTGCGATCTGGGCCGGACTAAACGTCCGCTACTTATTGCTTGATTGGTATCTTAAACGGTGTAGAAGTGTTCGTTTGTCGGGAATGAACAGTACTCTTTTTAAAAAGTGTACTGTTCATTTCTGATACACGGATACTTTTAAGCCTGTATTGGAAATAAACAGGCCACTTTTATCAAAGGTTGCCACTGGCAACGAGGTATAAGTGGGATGTAAATGTAAGTAAAATATAGTCTTTCCATCCAAATCTTAGTATTTTTGGTATATAAACCTGAGAGTTGAATTTAGAATCTTTTAAATATATATATATACCAAAAAATACTAAATTTGGATGGAATAATCTATATTATGTCCCTGTAATGAAGTCGCGCTATTGTGTAACTAGCGACGCCATTAGCCCAGAAGACGCTGAAAGGCCGAAAGATCTTTGCACTAATGTAAAAGTTATTTAAATATAGATTATTTCATCCAAATTTAGTATTTTTTGGTATATATATCTGAGAGTTCGTTATTTTAAATCGTTTAATTATATATATATATATATCCAAAAATATTAGCACAACCGCAAAGTTGTACTACTTTGTTTCACGGTAAATGATGAATAGATAAAAAGGTATGCCGACACAAACTGATTTCAACACTGGTTTAATAACATTTTAACATTTTAAAGTACTTTTCGTCCGTCTTGGGACTATTCATAAAATAATGTCATAACATATAGATGGACAATATAGTGTATTTATACATATTTATATTTACATAGTAACACTGTGGTGTTAAGTGGCTATAGTTACCATTGTCTATGGTTACATAGTATATAGGTAACAAGCAGAAAACATGTATACACGTGTGTTAATCGGTTGCTTATTGGGTACAATACAATTTAGTAACAATGAATGATAGATAATAACGGGATAGATTAAGACTATTAATAAATGAAATTAATGGTCAATTGTTACTTAATGACTATTAAGTCGAGGAGCGTATTTTTTTAATAAAATGGTTCTCCATTGATTTCCTTTTCGTGGTGTCATCAACTTTCATTTTATAAAAAGGGAAAATTTGAAATTTAACTTGTAAGTGTTTCGCACATTTAAAGATGTGTCGATTTACAAATAAGGGCCCATAGTCAATATTACAATCCCGCCGATGGTTGCGAACTCTATCCCGTAGATCAGCGTTTCTCAACCTTTTCTCACCGTTCACCCCTAAATTAATTCCCAACCGACCCATTTACCCCCCGAGTTTTGAGGAGGTTACTGACCGTCGTCCACCGAGGAGGGTTTGGGGCGGGTCTCCCCCAGGAAATTTTTAGAAATTGGAGCCTGCAAACGTGTTTTCCAGCCATTTCAGGTCCTCTTCCAGGCGTTTCAGAGGAACTTGAAAATGGCGCTTTTCTATAGAAGCCATCCGACATGAACCACGGATCCTTGCACGGGCCTGCACCCCCTGACCACATTAACAAAACAATATTGAATATGGAATGAATACAGATCGAAGTTAAGATTCAATGAACACCAAATTTATATTTTAATGAAAATAGTTGTTTCCAGTTCAGTGCGAAATTTGCTCCTGGTGATTGTCACATATGACCATTTTTGAAGTTACACTGGGAGTGTGGTCATTCACCCCCTGGACGCAAGCCATTCCCCCCTTGGGGGTGAATTCACCCCAGGTTGAGAAACGCTGCCGTAGATGATTGGATGTCTCCCCAATATAAAAAAAATCACAACCCTTGCAAGTCAAGACATATATGAGATTTTTTGTGTCACAATTCATATTTTCATTGACGCTAAAGGTAGAGTTATGAAAATTATATTTGTTTTTTGGTGTTATATGGTCGCAACATTTGCATCGAAGATCCGCGCATTTCGATACATAAAAGCCGGTCCTTGTGATAGATGAATTGAAGTTTGCTTTAGTTAAAAGACGTTTCAGATTAGGTGGCTGTCTTTGTGATTTAATGAATTGTACATTGTTAAACTGCATTCTGAGGTTGTCGTTTGATGCCAGGATTGTCCTGCTCTCGTACATTCTTTTAAAGAAGTTGGGATGTTGAGGGTTGTGAGTAGAGACAAAAGTAATGATGTTATCCGAACTGTCTTTCACTTTAGTAGTCCTCAACATTTGGATATCAATTGCCAACGCCTTATTTATCCCAACTTCTATTACCTCAAGGGGGTAATGTTGCTTCAACAAATTTCTTTTTAGCTCACCTAATCTGATAATCCGCAGGTCTTCATCTATCACAACTGTGCATATTTTTCTAGCTAAGGAGAAGGGTATATTATTTTTTGTATGGCGTGGATGACATGATTTATAAGAGAGATAATTTTTGGTATCTGTTTCTTTAGAATACATATCCGTTATGAGGAGCTCTCCCCTTCTTTCACTAGAACGTCCAAGAATGCGATATGCAGATCGTTCGTTTCAATTGTGAATTTGATATTTAGGTCTAAATCATTCATTATATGCTGCAAATCTGCTATTTTGCCAATTCGTTCATTCCAAATACAGAATACATCGTCTAGGAATCGTTTCAACTGATTTTCTAAATATAATCGGTATTCCACGCCATGGTTAATTTCTACAATTGAGTATAATTTCTCCTCAAGAAATCCCATTGTTAAATTACTTAATTGTGGTGCCGCCTTGGTACCCATCGCTATATCAAGAATTTGTTTGTAATTTGTTTCGCCAAATGTGAAAGTGTTGTTAGTCAGGATGATACGTATGGCTTTGAGGATAAAGTTTTTTGAAATTCGCTCATGACTGCATTCAGGATGTTTATCCAGCCAATATTCTACGGCCTGAGTGCATAGGTCATGGGAAATATTGCCATACATGTTACAAACATCCATGGTTACGAAAAAGTCGCCATCATTTAGATTATGGGGTAAGGTATTAACAAAATCTATGTCATCCCGAATAACAGATTTCACATTTGGCACGTATGGCTTGAGTAAGATATCAATGAGATTTGATAGCCTGTTAGTAGGACAGCATTGACCGGCAATTATTAGTCTGAAAGGGAGATCGTCTGGCTGCCAAATGACTTGTTTTATATTCGAATTTCCGGAGATAGTCCTGTTCATTGTCCGTCAGTTCGTTTTTATGATCTTGGATTAAGCCGTTTATTAATCCCATTGTTCTTTTATCATGGTTGGAATCTACATGTATAGTTGCATATACCCGTTTGTCGTCAAGTATTTTAAGGACGTTTCTCTGATAATATCCCTTATCCATGATAACTATTGCACCCCCTTTATCGCTTTCCTTGATAACGATCGTTTCGTCCGATTTCAAAGAATTTATTGCACACTGTTCCCCCTTCGACACATTCGATTTTGCGTTGCGGTCTGTAGGAAGTGGCAACTTGGTTAAATAATCAATGAAATTGTCCAGCGTCAAGTCCTTACCCCGCCTGGGGTTGAAGTGGCTATATTCAGAAAAATTAGCACAACCGTAAAGCTGCACTACTTTGTTTCACGGTAAACGATGAAAAAATAAAAGGTATGCCGACACAACTGATTTCAACACTGGTTTAATAACATTTTAACATTTTAAAGTACTTTTCGTCCGTCTTGGGACTATTCATAAATAATGTCTTAACAAATAGATGGACAGTATAGTATATTTATACATATTTATATTTACATAGTAACACTGCGGTTTTAATTGGCTATAGTTACCATTGTCTATGGTTACATAGTATAGAGGTAACGAGCAGAAAACATGTATACACGTGTGCTAATCTGTAGTATATGGGTTTAATTATTAAGGAACAATGAGTGGAAGATAATCCTAGATTGAAGAAGATTAATGAAGCTAATGGTCAATTGTTACTTATTGACTATTAAGTCGAGGAACGTATTTTCTAATAAAATGGTTTTCCATTAATTTCCTTTTCGTGGTGTCATCGACTTTCATTTTATAAAAAGGGAAAATTTGAAATTTTACTTGTAGGTGTTGTGCACATTTAAAGATATGTCTATTTACCAAAAAGGGCCCATTTTAAATTTTACAATCCCGTCGATGGTTACGTACTCTATCCCGTAGATGACACGATGTCTCTCTCTCCAATATAGAATTTTAGACAGCCTAAGCAAGTCAAGACATATATGAGATTTTTTGTGTCACAATTCATATTGTCGTTGACACTAAACGTAAAGTTGTGAAAAGTATATTTGCTATTTGGCGTAATATGGTCGCAACATTTACATCGAAGGTCCGAGCATTTAGATACATGACAGCCGGTCATTGTGATAGATGAATTGAATTTTGCTTTTGTTAGGAGGCGTTTCAGATTAGGTGGCTGTCTTTGTGATTTACTGAATTGAATAAAGGCTGTGCTATGGGCTCAGTGTGTTCACCTGACCTTAGCAACCTCGTTATGGGATTTTTAGAAGAAAAATTATATACAATAACTGAAAATAAATTTGGTATATACTATAGAAACTACATCGAGGAGAAATTTAAAAGATATTTAGACGACGTCTTCCTCATTTGGAAAACTAATCTTGGCCACATAGCAGATTTGCATAAACTTTTAAATAACCTAGATGTTAATATTAAATTCACTATTGATACTAGTTATAAGGAAATTGCTTTTTTAGATGTTCTCGTTAATAGAATTAATAATCGAATCGTTACAGATATTTACTCCAAAGAAACAGATACTAAAAATTATTTATATTACAAGTCATGCCATCCTCGTCATGTTAAAAATAAAATACCCCTTTCTCTTGCTAGGAAACTATGTACTATAGTAATAGACGAAGATCTCAGAATTCGACGACTAGATGAATTAAGATCTAATTTATTGAATAAAGAATATCCGGTAGGGGTTATTAATATAGGGTTTGAAAAAGCTAGGACTCTAACTATAGAAGCATTAAGAACGTCTAAAGAAAAGAATATTATCTTCTTGTTCTCCTTTCTAATGATAATCTTAATAATCAATTTCATGGCATAGATTTCATTAATAGTAAACGTCAGCCCCTAGTCTTAAGAAAATACTCACTAGAGCAAGCTTCTAGTAATGCAACGTTTACTACTTCTAAATGTCATAGCTTACTTTGTAAATGTTGCCAACATATAATTCTTGATACTAAATTCACTTTTTCTAATACCAATTATACGTTTAGAATTAATAATAATATGAATTGTACAGTACTAAAAATTTAATTTATGTTCTTATCTGCAATAATTGTCAGAAGTTCTACTTGGGCACCCGATGCAACTGAGGTATACCCTATTCAAATAAGCCTCTATGATTCAGCTCCATCCGGTTGAGCAGGGGAACTATTATAATATAATAATATATATGATTGAGGTTGGTCTAATGAGTAGGGTAAAATAATAATAATACCATAGCATCCTGTACATACGCATTAGCCAATCAGATTTCATGTCTACGTCATCAAAGTCTAAAGAAGAAGGTTGGTAGTTTTAGGCGCGATTCGACATCTTGGACAAGAATTAGTTATTTTTACTCTGTGACTCGGGCCTATGAATTTACCGTTGCGATGTCGCCAACGAAACAAGTTTCTGCTACTCCTACACCTATACTGCCACAATCAGAGGTAAGATTCTAAATACTTTTCACGGATCAAGATTCTAAAAATAGACTTGACCAAGGACGGTAGGCCTCCGGACTAGCCTATTTCTTAATATTTTTATTTCTAGATTTATTTGAGTCTAGTCCTATGCCTTCTTTGGCCCCAAACGGGTTTTTAGCTGGTGAGGTCTAGCTTTTTTTTAGTATTACATTTTTAAAATATTGTCCCGAGTTTATTTTTTCTTTTTATCAAATCGACAACTCTTGTCTGCTGTGCCGATAATCGATCTAAGGATGGTATCGACTGCGCCCTTGTACTTCTTTTTGAATTTAAAACTGACCTTGTGCTAGAAAAAAGGTTAGGCTCCAGCTTATAAACATAATATAAAACCCATTCCGCTATGGTTAGCCTATATAATATATTTGTTAAAGAAAGGCCAGCTCAGTTTTCGTCAAGGTCGCTGAGATGTTAACAAGGTTGGGCCTAGAGGGGGAGAGAGAGAAATATGGGGTTTAAGTTACTACTCAATACTAGCCTAGAGTAGGCCTAGGTCATTTCGGCACTAACATTAAAATTATAAACATGCATGGTTTTAATTTTATTTCAATAATTCACTTGCGCGTAGGGGTCTTTAGCAGTGGGAGGAACCCAGAGAAAACCCACGAGGTGGGACAGGCGACCCAACTCCTTAAAGTCCTTGCCACGTACAACCGAGGATTCGAAACCATGCAATTTGACTCAATGATGACAGGGGTTAGGCTTAATACAGCGCGCACTTGCCATCAGACCCCCCTAGCCTAGAGCTAGGAGGCACACAATTGTTATTGTTGGCGAGATTGAAGGTTGGGGTTAGGCCTATAGGCAGTATACATATTTTTTGTTTCTGCAGGCCTTTCTAATATTAAAATGCAATAAAACAGGAATAGGCCTATTTATGCCAGGGGACGGAATATATCGACCTCTTCGCCCATGAATAAATCATTGGAATTTGTACATTTAGATTGTTTCATTTTAATGTTTGTTTTGCAGATAACTTACCAAACATTGAAGACTGCACAGCGCAGTGGAGGCTGTTGGTGGATGATGACTACAGAGATATAGCCCAAAAGCTCCCCACTACTGTTGTTGGCCCAAAGAAAACCCTAAAAAAGAATTTTCCTTGGTAAATTTGTTTTAATCGCCCACATTTTTATGGTGTCGCCCCTGTGAGGACGTCCGCTCTCATTTTTATCGGGGACTCTACTATTGTCCCTGGTTGTACGAAAATTACCAAGTGTGAAGCATTGGGCCATTTCATTTGAGCATTGTCATCATTGTCGATTGCCTCTCGTCCGTAGGGCAGTAATTTTCTTGTAAATATATAATTGAACGAGGCTAGATTCTAGATGTGAACCATTTTCGATCAGATTTCACATGAAGTGTAGGGACCCAATGTACACTTAATAATTTTAACTTTTGAAATGTGGGGGTTGAGTGCATGGCAAGCCCTTCTTGTTGAAAGATAGCTACAGTGTTATATACTCATTTGCCTTCATACGACTATGTGAAATTTCGGTAGGTATGGATGGCTCTTAATGTATGTGTCTCTTGTCTATAACAAGGCTTAGAACGTGCAAAATGTCAATGCGCCACGCTTCAGTATGATAATTCTATTGATATATAAAAAGAATATCTTATTGCACCGGCATACTACACGTGTGGATAATTACCGACTTATCCGATGTAGGTGTCGATCTGGTTTGTGTAGACAAGAACATGGTGGGTAACCAGATTATGCGAATAAGGGGTGTTACAGCGACCCTCCCAGTATGGTACCAAGAAGCTCAAAATTGTCCGGTAAATGTGGTCTATTATTGATTCAAATTACAGTTTGTCTATTTGGGGATTTCATTATGGCTTCAGAAGTTATATAAATTATTATTCATACCTTTTATTCACGTGGCAAGCACAAAATTAACTCTTTAGACGACCAAATAGCTTAGATATGGAATGGATTAAATAATTCCAACCATGTGTGCGATAAACGCTAATATTTCCCCGCCATGTGTGATGTCACTAACGGAAATAACTTCGCACAGAATATCAATATATTCATTATTAATTAATTTAATAATTACATCTGGCCTCGGAAGGGTCTACAACATTCGTACATAATTTACAATTACAAGTAAATGTTAGGGGACCAAAATCAAACTAGGATATTAGTTTTTATGCGCCCTCATTTTCACGTGGACGTTAGTGTCCTCGCCCTGTCCGTCAGTACGCCCACAATTTATTGTGGCCACCCTACAGGTCACAATTCTTATCCGATTTTTACGAAACTTGAAATATATGCTTTCCCCAAAAGATATTGGTTCCTTTCGATATTCGCATGTATCAGATCGTAATTATTTAACTTTATGGCCTCTAATTGTATGAAAAGACACGTTTTTAGCTTTTGGTCCCCTGAACAGGTCACAATTTTATCCAATTTAAAAAAAACGGTCACTATATATCATCATTCATCATTCATCACTGTTAAACCATAATGATAATTGGGTTCGAATTTCGTATAAATTGTACCGAAACTGTCCAACAAAATAAATGACCTCTACTTGTCATAATATGTATATTAATACTCATAGTAAAATGAGTTACTCGGGTGGTATATTATTACTCATAGTATAATGAGTTACTCGGGTGGTAATTTATTTAACATGTGACCTCGGGTCTATAGTTATCTCACCCTTTGCATAGACACGCTTCAGTCAACATCTCATTGTAATACTTGTCTGATTCAATAATAAACATTGAACTTACTCATGAGTACTCATTTATTTACTATCTTAAGTATTAACTTTAACTTTGTTTTATTTTTCCTTTCAAAGAGCAAGAAAGAGCTAAAGAAGAGGCACTCAGAAAGAGACGAAGCTATGGCTACTGGTAAGGTTTGTTTATATTTCCGAAAACCTTGGGAATTTGATAGAGGCGACAGTTTTATTTTTCATGTTTGATGTCATCCATTGGGACAATGAATGGATAAGCCCATTTGATTTGCTCTGTTTTCTTGTAAAATGTAGTCATATCTTGCATGTTAGCCTTTTTCGTGAAATTTATGTACATTGACACTTAAATTTGTACATAACCTACGTACATATTTTACAACTCTACAAAAGGGTTAGGGGGCCAAATTCAAACCTAGAGGTTACAGTACAGTTTTTTAAAGTTGTTTTTTTATATTTAATGGGGGATTACGGTGGCTAAGTGGATAAGGCACTGGTTTGCTAGCCTGGAGGTCAGGTTTTCGATCCCTGCATTGGCCGAGAAAGTTCATCTCGATTTTCCCGCGTGATTTTCTCTGTCAGTGATGCAGAAGGAGGGCCTGACAAGGACAGCTGCCCAGTCCTTCAGATGGGACGGAAAACCAAGGTCCTGTGTACACATTGGAGTGCACGTAGAAGATCCCTTGGCAGTTCGAATTTCGATATGAGAGTAGGCCGTAGCGCCGCTGTCCAGGCAAAAATTTCCCTCATAGCACACTGAAAGGATTGTTTCCAGCTTCGAAGAATTTAAAATTAGATCTTAATGATCTTATACAGACAAACTTTTCAACATGTTCATTTGTTAATGATGAAGGTGGTATTGCAAGAATTATTGAAGCTACACTCAAAACAGCTTCTGATGCACACAGTCCCTTTACATAAACTTATCTCTTTAGTTTTATTATTTGGAACACAACTAACAGTTAAATAAGTTTTAATAGTTTATATAGATAAAAGTAACAAAGAAAAAGGAAATTCCAGTAAATAATTATAATTTTATTCCAAAATTCCAAGAAAGTTTCCCACCCTTTGCAACCCGATCGGTTGCACGCCAATGTGTGCGCGGAACCTCGGTTTTTAGTCCCATCCTAACGACTAGACAGCTGTCCTTCTCAGACCCTCCGTCCTGCATCACTGACAAGGGGAAACCACCCCGGAAAATCTGGATGAACTTTCTGGACCAATGCAGGGATTGAACACCCGACCTCCAGGCTATCCAGTCAGCGTCTTAGCCATGGGGCATGTCGATGTTTTTTGTGGTTATACCATTACACCTATGTCACAACCTGTTTTTCAGGGTTATTTTTATTGAAATATACAGAATCTTTAAATTATGTTTTTCAGAATATGAAGTAGAGAAGGTTATAAAGAGAAGAATGAGAGGGAAATATGAATTTCTGTTAAGGTGGAAAGGTTTCCCTTCCTCCTCCAATTCCTGTGAAACAGAGGATAATTTAAATCCTTACCTTTTAACCCTTTCACTGCTAGACGTAAATCCACTGCCTGTGCTAGACACTTTTTTGAGGAAAAAGGTGTGTTTGGAACTAGATGCCAAACAGTATTTATGAAAGCTTTTATGAAAATTCTTTTTGTGTGCTGGGATTGACATGAGGTTGGGCTAATAGGAAAAAGTGGAATTTTGGAAATTTGCATAATCATGAGGTCATGTGACGTCATGGCGGCCATTTTGGATTTCTCAATTCTCACTAAAACTAACACGAAAACGAATTTTTCTCCATGAAATACTCATGGGATATTGTTTTTTTCACTGGATTTTGATACAGATATATAAAATGAACACAAATATCAATAGCAGCCACGAGTAATGTCACCATGAACACGAGCACCACGTCTCCCACTGCCATGACCACGTGCGGATTGCAATACCTTGTTTTGACTTTCACTTTCACTTTCATCCTATCATTATCACTATAGTCAGCCAATAGCTGTAATAGATCGGGACTCATGAATTGCCTTCGTCTTTTACGATCCAGCAGGCCAGCATTATTATCAACATCAGAATTATCGTCAGAATCTACTGAAGACATATAGGCTACTAAATAGGGCTATCGTGTTCACATTGGGCTTGTCCATCATGCACGGGAGACATAGCTATAGGCGGAAGGTCGAGCAACAAATCACGCACTTCATACCACCAATCACTGTCCTGAATACTATTATGTATTATCAACATACTGGAAACGAATAACGTGTATCAGTATACCCGCCCCGAAATTGTCTTGGTCAGCGAAGATGTCATTCCGTACTTCGCCGAGATTGCATCGTCTACGTTGTCACTATGCACTCCGCCATTTTACTGTTTGTTGTTTTGAAACACGTGGAAATATGTTCTAGTGTATTGAAAATACAATAGATGGCACTTGCAGCTACGGGGCTAATTGTAGTGAGGGCTATACTGAGTACCCGGTCATACCGGGTACGGGCATTTTGACGACATTTTATAATACCCGGTACTAGCGGGTACACGCAGTGAAAGGGTTAAACATGACTAATTATTAAAAATTATTACAAAAAATAAAGTGTTTGTATTTTGTACATTATCTGAATATTAACTATTTGTATCATGTGCACATGTTGTATTTTGGGCTACCTTAAGCCTTTATATCCTGAGGTTTTATATCCATAAATCCTTTCATGCATACGGAAAAGTTTGTCCTATAGGTTATAGATTTTCTGGCCTAGAACAAGCCCTATTGACGTAGGATTTGTTCTATGAATTGACCAATCAAAGGCAAGCGCTCCCTGTATGTATGACGTTAACTCAAACACTGGGCCATTACAAAATTTTATTTTTTTTTCAACCGCCAAAGCATACTGTGATAAATTCAATCTTCAAATTACCATTGACACAAGAAAGGGCTTATTTACATTTCTGCTAACTGTTGTCGCATGACAAAAACCCATAGGATTTTACTTACTGTATGACTAAAAAAACCTAGAGGATTTATCCTTAAAGACTTTCGCTGTCAAATGTCTGGATAGTAGTCAAATCAATTTAAGATTTTACCCCCAACAAATTGCAAGAAAACGTTTTTATTCATTTTTGCGTTTATTTAGGCGACTTTATAAAATCCCAAAAGTATACCAAATTTTGTGCACCGGGAAGTGGTAAAATCCAAGAAAACCCTAAACTGTTGGTTTAAGACCCTATAAATAAACTGAGAGCTCGATGACCGAACTGTAAAAAGTTGAGCACGAAAGGTTTGACCATCGGAATGTGACTGCATATCGATAAGCATGAGAAAAAGTCATTTCTTGAGTTTCACGGTTGGGGCGGGGCATACGGGGGGTAGGTCGCAAATTGTGCTTTGAATTAAAACTTCTAGAACGAGATTCATTTTCACATGGTATGTTCTATGAGGTATAAAGAGTAAGAAAAAAGTGGTCAAGAAAAAAAATTCCCAGGCATTCTCAAACAAGAAGGGGGTTCTAAAACCCCTCAGGGGGGGGGGGGGGCAACTGTAAAATTTCAAGCAGGAGTGAAATTCGTTTTCCAGTCATCCCTTGGCATCCAATGATGACTAAAAACCATGGTTAAGAAAATTTTTGCCCGGGCACCTACAGCTAAGAAGGCAGCGAACTGGGGGATGTTGAGGGGTTTCGGCATTCAAGGAAAATATGAAATGTTGTGCACGAGCAAAATTTCTTCGTTGATCATCGGACATCGATGCATTGGTCATATATTAAGTCCACAATAATTTTTTCACCGGGGCATTTACCAACAAGAACTGTATGGAAGAGATGGGGTCCAGTTGAAATAACTTAACAAGTAATATGGACGTTTAGATCGCATCTCATTAGCATTAACTGGCGTTATGTCACTTTATAATTTAACGCTGATGCTATTGCGACGTCATAAAATGTCCCTAATATTGCATTCAATCATTCTTCCATGATTGTTCCATAAATTATTGATGATAGAATATATGCATATGACAAAATACAAACACTAGTATGAGCATAGACTCGCTAAACTTTTAGATACAGAAAATTAAACGGATTTGTAGATTCAGATAATTTTTACAGATTATTGTCCCTCGCATTTCGAAGAAAGCAGGGGACTATTAAAATGGGTTCGTCCGTCTGTCTGTCCGTCTGTCTGTCTGTCTGTCCGTCTGTCACACTTTTTGGGACACAATAACTCTCGTTCTAATTGAGCTATGAATGTTCAAACTTGGTGTAGGTGTTTATTATGGCAATACCTTGATGGAGTTCGAAGATGAGCATTTTCCGCTTAGGGTAAGCAGAGATAAGCAATTTGATTGGTTGATGCTTTGGGACACGATAACTTTAGTTCTAATTAAGTGAGAGTGGTGAGACTTGGTGTATAGTTTTGTCAGTGTTTATTGGGTCAATGTCTTGATGGAATTTGAAGATGAGCATTTTTTGCTTAGTTTAAGCAGAGGCAAGCAATTTGATTGGTTGATGCTTTGGGGCACGATAACTTTAATTCTAATTAGGTGAAATAAAGAAACTTGGTGTGTAGTTTCATTACATCAATACCTTGACTGAGTTTGATAATGAGCATGTTCTGCTCTTGGTAAGATGGCTGATAAGCAATTTGATTGGTTGAGATTTTGGAACACAATAACTCTCGTTCTAATTGAGTTAGAATGTTCACACTTGGCATAGGTGTCTATTAGGTGAATACCTTGATGGGGTTCGAAGGTGAGCATTTTCTGCTTAGGGTAAGCAGAGATAAGCAATTTGATTGGTTGATGCTTATTAGGTTCTGATTAAGTGAGAGTGAGGACACTTGGTGTATAGCTTTAGCTTTATAACATCGATATACTGACCAAGTTCGTTAATCAACTTTTTCTGCTGAGGGTAAGCAGATCGATAAGAAATCTGATTGGTTGATGCAATGTAACTCAGAACTCAGAGTATAGATTCATTTTATCTTTATCTTGACTAAGTTTAATGCTGCAAATTTTCTGCTTTGGCAAAGGAGCGATAAGCACTTTTATTGGTCAAGACTTTGGAACATAACTCATTAGGCGAATGTCTTAACTAAGTCAATAATTAATATTTTGAGCTAAAGCTAATATTTTGAAAAAATAAATGTTCGATTAATTAATATGTGTCATCTTATTATTTTGGGATTTCGGCGGGGGACATCAGCCTCACTGTTGGCTTGTTGAGATTATTTCGGACGTACCTTAACCTTAGGATACTTATCCGATATCATAGTATCCTGTCCAAGTTTATATAGTTTTATAAGGCATTGAATTTTGAGCAATAGATTAATCCTGGTCTTCACATTATACATAGATTAAATATCTGGATGAAAGGATGTGTTTCGGCTGTAAAAGTTGCTCTGTTGGACGCATAGATTCAATATCTGGGTAAAAGTCGCTCTGTTCATCTGGATATAGTTAATGTCTGGTCGATGGTGTGTATATATATATGTTTGGGCCGTTAATTTCGCTCTGTTAGGTACCAACACTAAATATCTAGAAGTTAGGATTGTAAACGTGGCTTTGTTCAACTGATACAGTAAATGTCTAGAGGAAAGGATGGGTTTGGGCTGTACAAGTTGCTCTGTTAGATGAACACATTTAACATCTATAGGAAAGGGAGGGTTTGGCCTGTAAAGGTCGGTCTGTTGGATGAACACATTAAACATCTAAACGAAATCATGGGTTTGTACTGTAAAAATTGCTCTTTAGATGTGCACATTAAACATCTAGACAAAATCATGGATTTGTGCTGTAAAAGTCGCTCTGTTAGATGAACACATAAAGCATCTAGACAAAATCATGAGTTTGTGCTGTAAAAGTCGCTCTTTAGATGCGCACATTAAATATCTCGAAAAAAGGATGGGTTTTAGCTGTAAAAGTCGCTCTTTTACGTTCACACATTGAATATCTGAGAAAAAGTCGCGATATATAACTGTTACAGTAAATGTCTTGTCGGAGGGGTGGGTTTTGACTCTGAATATCGCTCTGTTAGATGCACACATTAAATATATCTAGAAGGACGGGTGGTTTTGGGCTGTAAAAGTCGCTCTGTTAGATGTACACAATAACATCTAGAGGGAAGGAATGGGTTTGGGCTGTAAAAGTCACTCTGTTAGATGCACATAATAAATATCTAGAGGAAAGGATTAGTTTGGACTATAAAAGTCGCTCTGTTTAGATGAGCACATTAAACATCAAGAGGAAAGCATGGGTTTCGGCTGTAAAAGTTGCCCTGTTACAATCACACATTGAATATCTGAGAAAGGGTAGCTCTGTTTAACTAATACAGTAAATGTCTGGTCGGGGGGATACTCTAAATATCGCTCTGTTAGATGCGCACGTTAAATATCTAGGGGGAAAGACGGGGTTGGACTGTAAAAGTCGCACTGTTAGATGAACACATTAAACATCTGGACGAAATCATGGGTTTATGCTGTAAATGTCGCTCTATTAGATGCGCACATTACATATCTACATGTAGAGGAAAAGGATGGGTTTGGACTGAAAAAGTCGCACTGTTAGATGAACACAGAAAATATTGCAACAGTCTATATCACAACCTACGCTTCACCCAAATACAAAAACTCCAAACCTTACAAAACTCTGCTCCCCGATTAGTTACAAGACAAGGCAAGTTTGCTCCATCAGTCCCTATACTACATGAACTCCACTGGCTTCCAGTAGCCTAAAGATCAATATTCAAAATCATTCTATTAACTTTAAACACTCTGCTCCTGAACTCTGGAACTCTGTCCCAATACACCTCCGTGAAATCGCAGAAATTGCTTCATTTAAACGCTGTTTAAAAACACATTTGTTCAAACAATGCTAATCGTGAACATGTCTGTATGTATGTGCATGTATATGAATATGTAAATATGTCTGTATGTGAATATGTGTGTATTATACTCCTGTTTGTATTGATTGTATTAATTGCTCTTATATATTTTTGTTCTTTTCAAATGTACCTATTTTATATGTAATGCCTTGTACAGCGCATTGAAACTATGTGTAATGCGCTATATAAAAATAAATTATTTTTTTATTATTATAATTAGAAAAAATTTCGAAGCGATTCGAGCGTTTTTAAAAAAAAGTTATATGATTTTTGGGTGAAAAACGCGACTTTGGAAATATCGTTACGGCCCCCCTGGAATAACGATCGCCCTGACCCTCTCGGAATCACGATCAAGTTCAAATGTATTTCATTTTGGGCAGGTAGCCAAGGGTTAGGGCCAAATTTGGGACCGATCGGGACCATAGGGGGTTAATACGGGCCCTTTTCCGGAGGAAAATTGCTCAAAAATCGCCAAAAAAATGAAAATACTAGCGCGCGGATGCATCTCACACCCTTCGATTCATGTGCACACACTCGAAACTTACTTGGGTACCTCCACTATGGTCCCAGTCACAATGTCCCTAAAAATGTTTGGGCCATGACCAATTTTGAGACCAGATTCGCGATGGTCGAAAATGGGGGTTGGGGGTAGCCAAAAAAGCTAAGAATTTCTTATATGTGTTAGCTAACATCCCAAGGTACAATCTCTAAAAATTTGAAGAAATTCTAACAACCCTTACCCCTGCTAAAACACACTCGCGCAAATTTGCCTATTTTTTGCTTATTTTTCGACTTTATTAACAATTCACTTTTTTAAGCGCTACGTTTGCGGCCCTATTTCTCGAATCTAGATTTTTGCGCGGGACCATATTTAAAGTTGAGGCCCCTGTCGAGAACATCGGGCACGTGGCAGGGTGTCAAACATGGCTTCCCAAAACGAGGGGCCATATTTGCGGCCCTATATCTCGGCCCCTATGGGTTCGAATCCAGATGTTGTGGGCGGGATCGATAGCCCGGACAACTCCCTCCATTGTATTAAAGTTGGGGTTCCTCACCCTAACTCCGTGCACGTGGTAGGGGACCAAACATGGCTTCCCAAACCTCTGGACCAAAAGTCACTTTTTAAAGTTTAGGCCTGCGCTACGTTTGCGGCCCTATATCGTGGCTCCTATTGGTACGATTCTAGATGTTTTGGGCGGGATTGATAGCCCGGACAACTCGCTCCATCGTATAAAAAACTAAGTGCCCCATAGTGTAAAATTTGGGCACGTGGCAGGGTGGCCAACATGGTTTCCAAAAACGAGGAGCCATGTTTGCGGCCGTATATCTCGGCCTCTATGGGTTTGAATCCGGATGTTTTGGGCGGGATCAATAGCGCAGAAAACTCCCTCCATCGTGTCAAAAGTTGGGGCCTCTCTCTCCCACATCGGGCACGAAGCAGGGTGGCAATCATGGCTTTCCGAATTTCTGCATCCAAAACTCAAATTTTCTCTCAGCGGCTCATTTTTTGAACGATTTTTCTGAAAATTTAATGCGAACTGCGCATCCCCAACGCGCAGCTTGTATCGAAATTTCAGAACAATCGTCCAAAAATAGAATATTGTTTCGAATTTTGACCCACTTCCGGTAGCCGCAGAAAAAATCCGAGATCCTGACGTGACGCACAAGGGTCCATTGTGGGTAGCTGCAAGGACATCACTTTCCGGTTTGGTCAAATTCCCAAAGTTCGGGAGTTTGAAGTTGACCTTTGAACTATGTCGGAGAGGTCAAACTACATGACCTTGACCCACCAGGACGTCCCGGTCTACGAGCTTGTGAGTCATGACCTCAACCATGACCTCTCTGTCGAATTTCGGGACGGTACCTAAAGTTTGGGGCATTTTTCGACCTCAAGGTCAAATTTCAGATCAAAGGTGAAGGTCTGACATGAAAGGTCATTGATGTGTTCATCCAAGGTCATGACCCTTTCCTTGGCTCGTAAAGGTCAAGGTTAAGGTCAAACGTTACTTCATCGGGCCGTCTCGCCTACTTCCGATCGCCGGACGCCCATTTTGAAGTGACCCAGCGACTTGTCGGGGCATCCCAAACTTAGGCTGCCTATCTACTGCTAGCTTCGGCTGAGAATAGGCCCTAACCTAATTACCCTCCATTTTTAATTCCTACATCGACGATTTTAGTCGATAACACCGAGTATGCTTTTAGAAGTTTTGAGAAGTATTTATTTCTCTTCTATTGTCATATTGAATGAAATTAAATATGTTTATTTGGCCGTTGTGTGTATGAAAGATGTCAAACTGATCAAGAACCGAACCACAAAAAAGTCCCTTAATTATTCAACATGGCGGCCCCCATAGACGACAAGTTCACAGATGCGGTTTTATTTGCGAAGAAAAATTTAGGCGTATCTAGGCCTTGTTTTGAAAGATAAACATATTGAAACTTTAAAGAAGTTTACAATGGTAAAGAATGTATTGCAATATTACCCATAGCACATATTATATATCGTTTTTAGCCGAGTGGCAGAACTTGAAATTTGACTTTGTGTTTACAAAAACCATGTGCGACGGTCTAGTTTCACTCTGTTTTGTAAACACAGGTGACGTAAGTTCGATAAGTCCCGCCCACACCTCCATGGCCCCGCCCCAAAATGATGACGCGAGCGTTTTAAAATGGACTCCAATTAGCACAGTGTTTCATTCTGGTAATGACGAAGGTGGAACGCTGTGTGCAGTATGTTGTCGGGGTAGATATACCAAGCCTCGAAACCTCGGTGAAATTGCTCCAAGTCCGGTGAAATTTAAGGTGATTTTTTTTCTATGTCCCCCAGGGACAGCACGCTAAGTCAGCCAGGGTCATGACCTTGACCCAACGGGACGGCTCGGTCAAAGTCCTTGTGGGTCGTGACCTTGACCTTGACCTATCTTCAGAATTTCTGGACGGTACCTAAAGTTTTGAGATATTTTGGACCCGAAGGTCAAACGTAAGATCAAAGGTCAAGGTCTCAAATGAAAGGTCATTGATGGGTTTATGCTGTAAATGTCGCTCTATTAGATGCGCACATTACATATCTACATGTAGAGGAAAAGGATGGGTTTGGACTGAAAAAGTCGCACTGTTAGATGAACACAGAAAATATTGCAACAGTCTATATCACAACCTACGCTTCACCCAAATACAAAAACTCCAAACCTTACAAAACTCTGCTCCCCGATTAGTTACAAGACAAGGCAAGTTTGCTCCATCAGTCCCTATACTACATGAACTCCACTGGCTTCCAGTAGCCCAAAGATCAATATTCAAAATACTCCTGTTTGTATTGATTGTATTATTGCTCTTATATATTTTTGTTCTTTTCAAATGTACCTATTTTATATGTAATGCCTTGTACAGCGCATTGAAAGTATGTGTAATGCGCTATATAAAAATAAATTATTTTTTTATTATTATAATTAGAAAAAATTTCGAAGCGATTCGAGCGTTTTTAAAAAAAAGTTACATGATTTTTGGGTGAAAAACGCGACTTCGGAAATATCGTTACGGTCCCCCTGGAATAACGATCGCCCTGACCCTCTCGGAATCACGATCAAGTTCAAATGTATTTCATTTTGGGCAGGTAGCCAAGGGTTAGGGCCAAATTTGGGACCGATCGGGACCATAGGGGGTTAATACAGGCCCTTTTCCGGAGGAAAATTGCTCAAAAATCGCCAAAAAAATGAAAATACTAGCGCGCGGATGCATCTCACACCCTCCGATTCATGCGCACACACTCGAAACTTACTTGGGTACCTCCACTATGGTCCCAGTCACAATGTCCCTTAAAATGTTTGGGCCATGACCAATTTTGAGACCAGATTCGCAATGGTCGAAAATGGGGGTTGGGGGTAGCCAAAAAAGCGAAGAATTTCTTATATGTGTTAGCTAACATCCCAAGGTACAATCTCTGAAAATTTGAAGAAATTATAACAACCCTTACCCCTGCTAAAACACACTCGCGCAAATTTGCCTATTTTTTGCTTATTTTTCGACTTTGCGGCCCTATTTCTCGAATCTAGATTTTTGCGCGGGATCATATTTAAAGTTGAGGCCCCTGTCGAAAACATTGGGCACGTGGCAGGGTGTCAAACATGGTTTCCCCAAACGAGGGGCCATATTTGCGGCCCTATATCTCGGCCCCTATGGGTTCGAATCCAGATGTTGTGGGCGGGATCGATAGCCCGGACAACTCACTCCATTGTATTAAAGTTGGGGTCCCTCACCCTAACTCCGTGCACGTGGTAGGGGGTCAAACATGGCTTCCCAAACCTCTGGACCAAAAGTCACTTTTTAAAGTTTAGGCCTGCGCTACGTTTGCGGCCCTATATCGTGGCTCCTATTGGTACGATTCTAGATGTTTTGGGCGGGATTGATAGCCCGGACAACTCGCTCCATCGTATAAAAAACTTAGTGCCCCATAGTGTAAAATTTGGGCACGTGGCAGGGTGGCAAACATGGTTTCCGAAAACGAGGGGCCATGTTTGCGGCCGTATATCTCGGCTTCTATGGGTTTGAATCCGGATGTTTTGGGCGGGATCAATAGCGCAGAAAACTCCCTGCATCGTGTCAAAAGGTTGGGCCTCTCTCTTCCACATCGGGCACGAAGCAGGGTGGCAATCATGGCTTTCCGAATTTCTGCATCCAAAACTCAAATTTTCTCTCAGCGGCTCATTTTTTGAACGATTTTTCTGAAAATTTAATGCGAACTGCGCATCCCCAACGCGCAGCTTGTATTGAAATTTCAGAACAATCGTCCAAAAATGGAATATTGTTTCGAATTTTGACCCACTTCCGGTAGCCGCAGAAAAAATCCGAGATCCTGACGTGACGCGCAAGGGTCCATTGTGGGTAGCCGCAAGGACATCACTTTCCGGTTTGGTCAAATTCCCAAAGTTCGGGAGTTTGAAGTTGACCTTTGAACTATGTCGGAGAGGTCAGACTACATGACCTTGACCCACCAGGACGTCCCGGTCTACGAGCTTGTGAGTCATGACCTCAACCATGACCTCTCTGCCGAATTTCGGGACGGTACCTAAAGTTTTGGGCATTTTTCGACCTCAAGCTCAAAGGTTAAGGTCTGACATGAAAGGTCATTGATGTGTTCATCCAAGGTCATGACCCTTTCCTTGGCTCGTAAAGGTCAAGGTTAAGGTCAAACGTTACTTCATTGGGCCGTCTCGCCTACTTCCGATCGCCGGACGCCCATTTTGAAGTGACCCAGCGACTTGTCGGGGTATCCCAAACTTAGGCTGCCTATCTACTGCTAGCTTCGGCTGAGAATAGGCCCTAACCTAATTACCCTCCATTTTTAATTCCTACATCGACGATTTTAGTCGATAACACCGAGTATGCTTTTAGAAGTTTTGAGAAGTATTTATTTCTCTTCTATTGTCATATTGAATGAAATTAAATATGTTTATTTGGCCGTTGTGTGTATGAAAGATGTCAAACTGATCAAGAACCGAACCACAAAAAAGTCCCTTAATTATTCAACATGGCGGCCCCCATAGACGACAAGTTCACAGATGCGGTTTTATTTGCGAAGAAAAATTTAGGCGTATCTAGGCCTTGTTTTGAAAGATAAACATATTGAAACTTTAAAGACTGTTTACAATGGTAAAGAATGTATTGCAATATTACCCATAGCACATATTATATATCGTTTTTAGCCGAGTGGCAGAACTTGAAATTTGACTTTGTGTTTACAAAAACCATGTGCGACGGTCTATTTTCACTCTGTTTTGTAAACACAGGTGACGTAAGTTCGATAAGTCCCGCCCACACCTCCATGGCCCCGCCCCAAAATGATGACGCGAGCGTTTAAAATGGACTCCAATTAGCACAGTGTTTCATTCTGGTAATAACGTAGGTGGAACGCTGTGTGCAGTATATGATGTCGGGGTAGATATACCAAGCCTCGAAACCTCGGTGAAATTGCTCCGAGTCCGGTGAGATTTAAGGTGATTTTTTTTCTATGTCCCCCAGGGACAGCACGCTAAGTCAGCCAGGGTCATGACCTTGACCCAACGGGACGGCTCGGTCAAAGTCCTTGTGGGTCGTGACCTTGACCTTGACCTATCTTCAGAATTTCTGGACGGTACCTAAAGTTTTGAGATATTTTTGACCCGAAGGTCAAACGTAAGATCAAAGGTCAAGGTCTCAAATGAAAGGTCATTGATGTGTTCATCCAAGGTCATGACCTTCGACATGCCACATGGCCCTGGGATCGAAACATAGGCCCCTAAACACGCGTTTATGTAGTTATTTGGATGACCTTGACCCTTTCATATGACCTTGACCTTTTACGGTCATGTGGGTCACGACGGAAGCTCGACAGGTCAAGATCCAGGGGGCAAAAACCGCACAACTTCCGGCGCCCCTAGCGGGTCAATGTCAAATTGCGAAAAAAATATTGCCCCCACCCCCTCCCGGGGCCGTCCCCGACAAATTTCCACACCCCACAGAGCTTGATTTTAGAGTTGCCCTGGAACAGGGGCCTTTGACCTATATAATAGGTCCTCAATCGATAACCCTAACCCTAATGACATCGCTGATAGTGAGGTAGCCACGTAAAAATATATATTTAGCGTAAAACAGGTCATCCGCGCACACGGAAGCTTTTAACCCAGGGAGAGTCGGGATAACGCCATGGATAACCGAGCCTTAAACATACTTGTCCCGCGGTGGCCTTTATGTCCACATGAAGGCGGTCATAAATTTACCGGGACCGCCTTGAAGGCCGATTTATTTTGTTTTTATTAGCCACTTCAATGCGGTAAAAATATTGGAACGGGTGAATTATCTCAAATAAAATAAAAACCGATAGTCCAGGACAACAAGTCATCTTTTCTGTAACTTTCAACGCTATTAACGTCAGGCCCATGCCGCAAATATTTTCTACTTCAGATTAGGACCGATTGGGTTTGATTTATTTTATACGGAATTTTCTTTTATAACGGAGGGGTATTTTTCATAACAGGGCCGAATAAGGTCACCAATCGGGCTTGAAAAGGCACAGATGTATAGCTTGACAACCGAGACTAGGATGTACTTGATTACCAATATTCGATCATGCTCTTTTGCACCCCCCCCCCCAATTTCCCAAACAGAGTTGTCTTCCCTTGCAGTCCACGAATGCTGGATAGCGAGACTTGCGTGGAGAATGACCCCCGCCCCACCTCGACCCCCTTACGCCTAGGTGCTGTCCTATTCGTATCTTACCCTCGCCTATAGCTCATCCTACTGACATACGATAATATAGAATACAGAAACATTTTTTAAGCTCCTGTGCGTCTCATCAAATTATTAGGATAAAATGAGGCGAAGGAAAAAAAAAACCAACAACCGTAATAAACCATGCAGACTTGTGACAAATTTGTTTTAGCCCATTTTAATTGGTTTTAGTTCCCCATTGCAAACAATGCCATCTTTTTTGGAATGAAACAGTTATTTAGAAAATTAACGTGAGTAAAATTAAAGGAAGAGGGCATGCACCTCCGACCCCACCCCCGACCCCTCCTCCGCCCACGACATAATACACCAAGCCAGGCCTGTCGTCACAATAATGTCGGCATAAAAATGGATAAATCTGATTGGCTAATGCGTATGTACATAATGCTATGATATTATTATTTTACCCTACTCAATAGACCAACCTCAATCATATATATTATTATATTATAATAGTTCCCCTGCTCAACCGGATGGAGCTGAATCATAGAGGCTTATTGAATAGGGTATACCTCAGTTGCATCGGGTGACTTGGGGGAATGTGGCACTGAATTACGTGAACGCGTCCGAGTTCATAGGCAGCAGAGTTTACAAACTAATCCTGTTTTAAAAGTCTCTAAACATTTAAATACTTGTGCTAAGAATTTAAACATTTAAATACTTGTGCTAAGAATTTAAACATTAAATTTAGTATTTTTCCTTTTTACAAAGTCAACATTGACAATACTATCAAGAGACGAAATATGGAAGTACACTTTATTGACCGGTACAAGCCAGATTTAAATGCTTAATTTGTCCCCTCCCCACCGTATTTGATTTTAAATAATCTTAATATATATATATTGACACTTTTTACTTCAACAATGTGATTTTAAACCCTGTAATTCTTTATTTCTCTATAATCGGTTTATTAGAGAAGAAGGTGGATATAAATAAGTTTACAGCTAAATTATATAATTCTTCTATTGACATTTAATTAACCTCCTAACTTCTGTATGGTTCTATTGTCAAATTATACCAAGAAGACATGTAAATTAATAAAAGGTTAAATTTTATTATAGCCAGATTACATAATTAGTCTATGAACTTTAATTGATCTAATATATTGACCATTGTCAAACTACATGTACTATGTAGATTAATGTCAAGTCTTGTATTATATACTTTTAACCTTTTGTTGTACGTTACTCAATATTATTTATAATCCATTGTCATGGATACCTATTATTCTAAAAATGTATATATATACGTATCGTAGTTGTAATATTTTGTATACATTATTAATATCTGAAGACGCCCTTAGAAGGCAGATAGCTAGCTTATAATTTAATGTATGCCATAATGAAGTAAAGTGGAAGATTTTTTTACCTGGACGTATATTTCATTTATTTATGCATTTATCTACCGTAAACAAAGAAGTACTTGTACTTTATCTACTTTAATATATATATATATATATATATATATATATATATATATATATGTACACAAAACCCAATAAAAATATAAGTTTTAAATAAATAAAATCAGCTATTTTTTAAAATGCAAATCTTTCGGTTTTTTCAATGAAATTTTGTGTTTGGTTAAATACTGAAACATTTTCGTTATATGATAGTGTTTCCGATCAATATAGTAGCACTTTAATGTTTTGTTGTGTTTGTGGTAAAGTGTCGATTGTTTTATGACGACCATCTGAATACAAGGAACATATAAGGAGATAGTGATAAGGATCTTCTATTGTATTACCACATAGACATTCAGGAGTATCTGAAATATGTCTTATAAATTTGTGAAAATTTAGATGGCTGCAGCCTAGTCTTAGTTTAGTATGTATAATTTGATTTTTTCGTTTGCCAATATAAAAAAAGAGAGCTAATTTCGGATCATGTTTAGAGAGTCCTTTTTTAAATTTCGAAAGTGATAAGACATTTGTTATAGACAGATTTAGGTTATTCCAGAGTCGGATAGCTGATGGAAAGAATGAATTATAATAGATGGATGTTCTGCAGAATATTTCATCTAATTCTGGTTTATTTATAAGATTATATGGTGATGTTTTTAATTTAATGTGGTTGGATAAACAATTTGGAACCGTTCCATTAATAATTTTATATAATGTGTGTAATTTGTGTCTTTTTCTTCTGTCATTTAAAGGAGTAATACCAGTTTCGAGGTAGAGTAAACGGTGGCTAGTTCCCTTTACAGCCCCACAAATAGTGCGTAAGGCATCAAGCTGAAGGTGTTCTAGTTGGTTCGCTAGGTGGTCAGTACAATTGTCCCAAATAATGTCCGCGTAGTCGAAATGCGGTAGTATAAAGGAATTGTAAATTATGAAAAGAGATTTTCTATTTAACCTGTACTTTAGGGATCTTAAACAATCTTGATTAATTTGGATACTTTATGGATATCCCATTTAAGTTTGTGATGGAAGAAAAGACCCAAGTGCTTGTGGATTTGTACATCAATTATTTTAACAGTATCCATGAAAAGTGGTGGTGTTTCATTGTGTGGTTTGGTAGATATTGTTAGTGATTCTGTTTTTGTGGGGTTGAAGGAAACTAGCAATTTTTTTGATCAAACGTTGATTCTCTCGATATCCAAATTCATTATTTTCGCACTTTCCGACGGATCTTTTATCAGTAAGTAGAGAGACGTGTCATCAGCAAACAGTTTGATATTTGATTGAATATTTTCAATGATATCATTAATGTAGATTAAAAATAGAAGCGGTCCGAGAATGGAGCCCTGTGGAACACCGTAAGTGATGAATGATGACTCCGAGGCGACATTGTCCAGAACAACGCACTGTGATCGACCAGTAATATAACGGTGAGATTTAAGGTGATTTTTTTTCTATGTCCCCCAGGGACAGCACGCTAAGTCAGCCAGGGTCATGACCTTGACCCAACGGGACGGCTCGGTCAAAGTCCTTGTGGGTCGTGACCTTGACCTTGACCTATCTTCAGAATTTCTGGACGGTACCTAAAGTTTTGAGATATTTTGGACCCGAAGGTCAAACGTAAGATCAAAGGTCAAGGTCTCAAATGAAAGGTCATTGATGTGTTCATCCAAGGTCATGACCTTCGACATGCCACATGGCCCTGGGATCGAAACATAGGCCCCTAAACACGCGTTTATGTAGTTATTTGGATGACCTTGACCCTTTCATATGACCTTGACCTTTTACGGTCATGTGGGTCACGACGGAAGCTCGACAGGTCAAGATCCGAGGGTTCTATCTTAATTAGTTTGGCCTCCAGGGGGCAAAAACCGCACAACTTCCGGCGCCCCTAGCGGGTCAAGGTCACGAATTTTGACTGGCGGTTTTAAAAAAAATGAAGAACAAATGGGGGGGTGTTCTACCCGGCCACGCACTTTTGGGCCGATCGGAAGACCATTTGGAAGAAAAAATCACTCAGAAATAACTCTTTCGTCCCTAGTGGATTCTGGCGACCTTGAGATCGCGGCCTTATAAACTAAATCGACCCCTGGGAGTCGCGTGGTGACCTTGGTTTGACCCTCAGAGGTCAAGGTCAAGGTCAAGTCAACATCGTGATGCCATCTGACCCACTTCCGGTGGTCGCAGAGAAATTTTAAGGGTACCACGCGACTCCCAGGTGTCGATTTAGGGTATAGCCGCAAGGAATAGTTCCGCAAAAGAGCTGACATTTTAAAAAAAAATTATAGCTGAAAAATGCACATGTGCCCCAACCCGAACCCGAAGCGACCTAAAATTCCAGATTTTTACACCGGATCCTGGGTCGGGATATCGATCTGGGTCACCACACCAAATTTCAGACCTGTACCACTTCCGGTGTGGATTTCCGAAAAAATTCTACACCTCTGCAACTGCTTTTCTGGGTTAAATCTACGCGAAGGGACAAGGCCCCTGGAAAAGGGCCCTACACCCTAGAATAGGACATTGCGAATCAGGAAATCAGGCAAAAAGGGCCTTTGAGGCCTCTTAGTTAAAAAAGCCGCGATTTCACCCACTTCCGGTCCGGTCCCGGGGTGCATCAGGGTGTTTACAGGTGAAAATTGGTGTTTTCGGGTAAAAATATTTGGACTCTGAACGGAACGATGGGTCATGTTTGCGACCCTATATCTCGGCCTCTATGGTTTCAATATCGAGCTCGTGGCAGTGTCGCAAACGTGGCTTCTCGAATCGTCCACAGCTCCGCCCCTATGGCAAGTAAACCTTAGATTTTTCGGGGCGGCAGGGCCATAACAAAAGGAAAGTTTTGACGTCAGAATATTTTTTTCCGGGGTGTGCATGCCCCTTTAAATTTTTTTGGGCCGGACACCCCCCGGAGGCCAAAATGTCAAATTGCGAAAAAAATATTGCCCCCACCCCCTCCCGGGGCCGTCCTCGACAAATTTCCACACCCCACAGAGCTTGATTTTAGTGTTGCCCGGGAACAGGGGCCTTTGACCTATATAATAGGTCCTCAATCGATAACCCTAACCCTAATGACATCGCTGATAGTGAGGTAGCCACGTAAAAATATATATTTAGCGTAAAACAGGTCATCCGCGCACACGGAAGCTTTTAACCCAGGGAGAGTCGGGATAACGCCATGGATAACCGAGCCTTAAACATACTTGTCCCGCGGTGGCCTTTATGTCCACATGAAGGCGGTCATAAATTTACCGGGACCGCCTTGAAGGCCGATTTATTTTGTTTTTATTAGCCACTTCAATGCGGTAATAATATTGGAACGGGTGAATTATCTCAAATAAAATAAAAACCCATAGTCCAGGACAACAAGTCATCTTTTCTGTAACTTTCAACGCTATTAACGTCAGGCCCATGCCGCAAATATTTTCTACTTCAGATTAGGACCGATTGGGTTTGATTTATTTTATACGGAATTTTCTTTTATAACGGAGGGGTATTTTTCATAACAGGGCCGAATAAGGTCACCAATCGGGCTTGAAAAGGCACAGATGTATAGCTTGACAACCGAGACTAGGATGTACTTGATTACCAATATTCGATCATGCTCTTTTGCCCCCCCCCTCCCAATTTCCCAAACAGAGTTGTCTTCCCTTGCAGTCCACGAATGCTGGATAGCGAGACTTGCGTGGAGAATGACCCCCGCCCCACCTCGACCCCCTTACGCCTAGGTGCTGTCCTATTCGTATCTTACCCTCGCCTTTAGCTCATCCTACTGACATACGATAATATAGAATACAGAAACATTTTTTAAGCTCCTGTGCGTCTCATCAAATTATTAGGATAAAATGAGGCGAAGGAAAAAAAAACCAACCACCGTAATAAACCATGCAGACTTGTGACAAATTTGTTTTAGCCCATTTTAATTGGTTTTAGTTCCCCATTGCAAACAATGCCATCTTTTTTGGAATGAAACAGTTATTTAGAAAATTAACGTGAGTAAAATTAAAGGAAGAGGGCATGCACCTCCGCCCCCACCCTCCGACCACGACATAATACACCAAGCCAGGCCTGTCGTCACAATAATGTCGGCATAAAAATGGATAAATCTGATTGGCTAATGCGTATGTACATAATGCTATGATATTATTATTTTACCCTACTCAATAGACCAACCTCAATCATATATATTATTATATTATAATAGTTCCCCTGCTCAACCGGATGGAGCTGAATCATAGAGGCTTATTGAATAGGGTATACCTCAGTTGCATCGGGTGACTTGGGGGAATGTGGCACTGAATTACGTGAACGCGTCCGAGTTCATAGGCAGCAGAGTTTACAAACTAATCCTGTTTTAAAAGTCTCTAAACATTTAAATACTTGTGCTAAGAATTTAAACATTAAATTTAGTATTTTTCCTTTTTACAAAGTCAACATTGACAATACTATCAAGAGACGAAATATGGAAGCACACTTTATTGACCGGTACAAGCCAGATTTAAATGCTTAATTTGTCCCCCCCCCCCACCGTATTTGATTTTAAATAATCTTAATATATATATATTGACACTTTTTACTTCAACAATGTGATTTTAAACCCTGTAATTCTTTATTTCTCTATAATCGGTTTATTAGAGAAGAAGGTGGATATAAATAAGTTTACAGCTAAATTATATAATTCTTCTATTGACATTTAATTAACCTCCTAACTTCTGTATGGTTCTATTGTCAAATTATACCAAGAAGACATGTAAATTAATAAAAGGTTAAATTTTATTATAGCCAGATTACATAATTAGTCTATGAACTTTAATTGATCTAATATATTGACCATTGTCAAACTACATGTACTATGTAGATTAATGTCAAGTCTTGTATTATATACTTTTAACCTTTTGTTGTACGTTACTCAATATTATTTATAATCCATTGTCATGGATACCTATTATTCTAAAAATGTATATATATACGTATCGTAGTTGTAATATTTTGTATACATTATTAATACCTGAAGACGCCCTTAGAAGGCAGATAGCTAGCTTATAATTTAATGTATGCCATAATGAAGTAAAGTGGAAGATTGTTTTACCTGGACGTATATTTCATTTATTTATGCATTTATCTACCGTAAACAAAGAAGTACTTGTACTTTATCTACTTTAATATATATATATATTAAATATACGCAAAGATCTGGGTCTAAAAGCTGTCGAATATTGGTTAAATAACCACGCAGACCTAATACCAGATCGGTTTTCAAATTCATTTATTCTCGGTGCATTAGATCTCGTGATATCAAATAACATATTTTTCTTCAATGGCCTATACTATACACAAATCAAGGGAGTCGCTATGGGTACGAAAGTTGGCCCTACCTATGCTACTTTAACTTTAGGTTATCTTGAGGAAATATGGTATGAGAGGGTGACCAAAATGTTTGGCAATGAATTTAGTGATTTGATTAAGACTTCGTGGAAACGGTTCTTAGATGATTGTTTTGTGATACTCAGAGTATCTCAGGAAATCATCTCAGAACTTCATAAAATGTTAAATAGTTTAGATGACAGTATTCAGTTTACAATTGAGCAGAGTCAATCCACATTAAATTTTCTGGATGTGACAGTTAAGCTACACGCAAACGGCTCTATTGAAACTGATGTGTATTACAAAAAATCTGATACACATCAATATCTAAATTTTAATTCTTGTCACCCACCTCATACGAAACGAAACATTCCATATAACTTAGCTAGACGAATTTGTACAATTGTGTCCAATCAAGATGTCAAAATTCAGAGACTGCGGGAACTAAAAGGTTTCTTATTAAAACAAAAATATCCAGGTAAATTAAAAGACGATGCTAACCAAAGAGCATTGAGTCTGGATCAAAGCCTGTTAAGAAAACCTAAAGTTCCTGTAGTCTCTGATAAACGGGACGTTGCTTTAGTTACTACATTCAATCCGTCCCAGGAAAATGGGAAATCTATCATTGAAAATTACATCCATATCCTTAAAAATAGCCAAACGATGGATAAAATTTTGAGAAAAACAAATATAATCAACAGTCTAAAGCAACCTTCCAATCTAGCTAGGATTATAACATCTTCTAAATATGATTCAGTCGCTTCAATTCCAGTAGTTTCGAAATGTGGTAATTCAAAGTGTAAAACCTGTGACATTATCATTGAGGGATCATCCATAAAAATTGATGATGATAATGTATTTTATATCAAACAGGCAATGAATTGCCAATCGAACTATGTAATTTACCTTATAGTGTGTCCGGGATGCAAGGGAAGGTACATAGGGAAGACCAAAATGATGCTTAGGTTGAGAATTAACCTCCATCGACAGCACATACTTCAACCAAACTACAGGATGATCCCGCTCAGTGAGCATCTTGAAGTATGTGGTGGGGGTAAATTTAGTGTTTTTCCTTTATATAGACTTAATAGCAAAAACAACGACCTCTTGGAGGCGAAAGAGAGCTATTTTATTGAGAAGTACCACCCGAAACTTAATTCTAAATAAGAGAATTATGAAATTAATTAAAATAAAGAACGCGGTGGGATTGAATATTTGTACCCTTGCCTGTATAATTATGTAACTATGACATTGTGACGTCATAGACTATTGTTATAAATCGCCTGATGAGCCGCTATCGCGGTGAAAACGTTAGCATACAAATGTAGTTTTATTTTTATTTTGCCATCTTTAATTTCAATTATATATATATATGTACACAAAACCCAATAAAAATATAAGTTTTAAATAAATAAAATCAGCTATTTTTTAAAATGCAAATCTTTCGGTTTTTTCAATGAAATTTTGTGTTTGGTTAAATACTGAAACATTTTCGTTATATGATAGTGTTTCCGATCAATATAGTAGCACTTTAATGTTTTGTTGTGTTTGTGGTAAAGTGTCGATTGTTTTATGACGACCATCTGAATACAAGGAACATATAAGGAGATAGTGATAAGGATCTTCTATTGTATTACCACATAAACATTCAGGAGTATCTGAAATATGTCTTATAAATTTGTGAAAATTTAGATGGCTGCAGCCTAGTCTTAGTTTAGTATGTATAATTTGATTTTTTCGTTTGCCAATATAATAAAAGAGAGCTATTTTCGGATCATGTTTAGAGAGTCCTTTTTTAAATTTCGAAAGTGATAAGACATTTGTTATAGACAGATTTAGGTTATTCCCGAGTCGGATAGCTGATGGAAAGAATGAATTATAATAGATGGATGTTCTGCAGAATATTTCATCTAATTCTGGTTTATTTATAAGATTATATGGTGATGTTTTTAATTTAATGTGGTTTTGATAAACAATTTGGAACCGTTCCATAAATAATTTTATATAATGTGTGTAATTTGTGTCTTTTTCTTCTGTCATTCAAAGGAGTAATACCAGTTTCGAGGTAGAGTAAACGGTGGCTAGTTCCCTTTACAGCCCCACAAATAGTGCGTAAGGCATCAAGCTGAAGGTGTTCTAGTTGGTTCGCTAGGTGGTCAGTGCAATTGTCCCAAATAATGTCCGCGTAGTCGAAATGCGGTAGTATAAAGGAATTGTAAATTATGAAAAGAGATTTTCTATTTAACCTGTACTTTAGGGATCTTAAACAATCTTGATTAATTTGGATACTTTATTACAAATATTATTTATATGGATATCCCATTTAAGTTTGTGATGGAAGAAAAGACCCAAGTGCTTGTGGATTTGTACATCAATTATTTTAACAGTATCCATGAAAAGTGGTGGTGTTTCATTGTGTGGTTTGGTAGATATTGTTAGTGATTCTGTTTTTGTGGGGTTGAAGGAAACTAGCAATTTTTTGGATCAAACGTTGATTCTCTCGATATCCGAATTCATTATTTTCGCACTTTCCGACGGATCTTTTATCAGTAAGTAGAGAGACGTGTCATCAGCAAACAGTTTGATATTTGATTGAATATTTTCAATGATATCATTAATGTAGATTAAAAATAGAAGCGGTCCAAGAATGGAGCCCTGTGGAACACCGGAAGTGATGAATGATGACTCCGAGGCGACATTGTCCAGAACAACGCACTGTGATCGACCAGTAATATAACTTTTAAACCAACTGTACAATGTGCCTCGGACCCCAACAGCACCAAGCTTAAGACAGGGCCCAGCATGCCAAACTCTATGGAATGCTTTGCTGATGTCACAGAACACCGTTCTCGTATAATAACCCTTATCGATTGCATTACAATAAAAATCATTTTTAAGTCTAGAAGTTGATAGATAGTAGAGTCTTCTTTCATAAAACCACTTTGAAATTTTGTAAGTGTATTGTTGTCTAGAAGGAAGTTAAAGACATGCTTATAAATACAACGTTCAAGGATTTTACTTATTATCGAGAGTAATGATATCGGGCGATATATCCTTATTACCTTTTTTATATGTAGGGCTACGACATTAGCATGTTTCCAGATCAAGGGGAAGGTAGCACACTTAAGGGAATGATTAAACAGAGTACACAATGTATTAGAAATTTCTTTAGATATAGATTTTAATAATTTCCCGCTAATATGACCAGGGCCAGAGGATATAGAAGTATCGATAGAGTCAAGTATGTCTTTAACTTCATTCGGCTGTAGAATTATATTAGTTATACTGTTGATATTTCGGTTAATTAATGGCAGTGGGTGATTAAGATCATTAAGTTTGGATTGCTCAGCAAAATAAGTGTTGAGTGCATTTGCTTTTTCTATAGGTGTGAATGCTGTGCCGGTATTTGTTGTTATAGGAGGTATGTCATGGTTCGATGAACCCGTAGTTTTTACAAATGAGTTGACTACCAGGGTGTTCTCATCCAGCTCAAAATATTGATTAAGAGGATTAAGGGTTTAGAGCTGGGGGATTATGGTCTGTAGCTGAAATGTGTTCACCTAATTAAATATGGATTAACCATTTAATAAGTGTCATGTGAACTGTGTTTAATAAGTGATTTTTTACAAAGTGATGAATCAATTTGGTTCAATTAATACATATTTAAGGGAGTGACATCTTCAGTTGGTATGGCAAAATGGCAAATGTAAATGTTCAGGTGCGGTTCTTACCAACATCTAATGGTGGTCGTATATTAATGCATGCTGATTTCGAATACACCAAAAGGAACGGCTACAAACAATATTAAGTTTTTCCATTTACATTAAACGTGTTAAAATAAACATGTTTTACTATAATAAATGTTGAATAAAACATTATCAAGTGATTTTGTTTTACTACTAGGTTTAACCTAATGAAATAAACAGTGCCCAATGTGAAACATACTACAGCTAATCCTTCTTGAGAAATTCCAATTAACACCTTAGTCACGCTAACATGATTATTTAAGTTTGAGCTGGGTGAGAATGAACCTGACTACCTGCAACCAGGACTTTGATCCAAGGTCATTGCCATCGTTAATTTTGTTATCTAAACTTTCATAATATTCACTTTTACATTTCCGAATTAAAGATATATATTGGTTTCTTGTCTTACGAAAAAGTGCCCAGTGGTCTGCCAAGTCTGACTTCTTAGCTTTTTTGTGGATTTTATTTTACAATTTACTTAACTTCCTTATGCTATTATTCATCCACGGCATATCTAGTGGTCTAATGGTTACTAATTTATTTGGAATATATTTCTTTGCTACAGTTATTAATTCACTTGTAAATTTTTTTCTAAGTTCAGTATCTTGTGGAACTCTTGTGGTGAAAAACACCACAGACCCAAAACACTTTTTCAAAATTATTCTAAGTCGAAAATCTTGTGGAATGTGGTACCACAGAGGCATACAGATAGCCTGAGAAGAAATTTTGTAAAAAAAAAAAATTTTTTTCTAAGTCTAATATCTTGTGGAACTCTTGTGGTGAAAAACACCACAGACCCAAAACACTTTTTAAAAATTATTCTAAGTCGAAAATCTTGTGGAATGTGGTACCACAGAAGCATACAGATGGCCTGAGAAGAAATTTTATAAAAAAAAAAAATTTCTTAGTCTAATATCTTGTGGAACTCTTGTGGTGAAAAACACCACAGACCCAAAACACTTTTTCAAAATTTCGAAAATCTTGTGGAATGTGGTACCACAGCTGGAAGAAATTTTGAATTTTTTTTTTCTTTTCCTAAGTCTAATATCTTGTGGAACTCTTGTGGTTAAAACCACCACAGACCCAAAACACTTTTTCATAATTATTCTAAGTTGAAAATCTTGTGGAATGTGGTACCAGACCAGGAGCCCGGGGGGTTCAACCTAACTGAAAAGCTAACCAATTTCTATATGCGTCACTAGGTTCCCTAGGGGTCACTGTCACAGGATATGAACGTCTGCCGCGCCCGTTGTGGTGGGTGTGGTCATGAGGGGCAAATAAATAGACCCCAAAAATAGGCTATACTAGCTCATTTACTAACCACGTGAAACTTGTTGCAAAATGTTCGGCATACCAACGTGTTTCAAGAATTACCGATGCCAGACATTTTTAGTGGTGGGGTACCCCCACCAGACGTCACTAATGCCCTCCCAAAAACTAAGCTACACTAGCTCATTTATTAACCGCATGAAATTTGTTGCAAAATGTTCAGCATATCCACATGTATCAAGAATCACCGATGCCAGACATTTTCAGTGGTACCCCCGCCAGACGTCCCTAAATGCCCTACCCTAAAACCTAAGCTAGACTAGCTCATTGACTAACCGAATAAAATTTGTTGCAAAATGTTCAGTATATTCACATGTATCAAGAATCACCGATGCCAGACATTTTCAGTGGTGGGGTACCCCCGCCAGACGTCCGCAAATGACCACACCCCAAAAGCTAAGCCAGACTAGCTCATTTACTAACCGCATAAAACTTGTTGCAAAATGTTCAGCATACCAACATGTATCAAGAATTACCGATGCCAGACATTTTCAGTGGTGGGTTACCCCCGCCAGACGTCCCCAAATGACCACACCCCAAAAGCTAAGCCAGGCTAGCTCATTTACTAACCGCATAAAATTTGTTGCAAAATGTTCAGCATACCAACATGTATCAAGAATTACCGATGCCAGACATTTTCAGTTGTGGGGTACCCCCGCCAGACGTCCCCAAATGACCACACCCCAAAAGCTAAGCCAGTCTAGCTCATTTACTAACCGCATAAAACTTGTTGCAAAATGTTCAGCATACAAACATGTATCAAGAATTACCGATGCCAGAGATTTTCAGTGGTGGGGTACCCCCGCCAGACGTCCCCAAATGACCACACCCCAAAAGCTAAGCCAGGCTAGCTCATTTACTAACCGCATAAAACTTGTTGCAAAATGTTCAGCATACCAACATGTATCAAGAATTACTGATGCCAGACATTTTCAGTGGTGGGGTACCCCCGCCAGACGTCCCCAAATGACCACACCCCAAAAGCTAAGCCAGACTAGCTCATTTGCTAACGGCATAAAACTTGCTGCAAAATGTTCAGCATACCAACATGTATCAAGAATTACTGATGCCAGACATTTTCAGTGGTGGGGTACCCCCGCCAGACGCCCCCAAATGATTACACCCAAAAAGCTAAGCCAGGCTAGCTCATTTACTAACCGCATAAAACTTATTGCAAAATGTTCAGCATATTCCTATGTATCACAAATGACCACCTTCAGACATTTTCAGTGGTGGGGGGAACCACCGCCAGATGTCCGCAATCGTCCTACCCTCAAAAGCTGAGTAAAGGGCAACTAGCTTATTTACTAAACGCATGATAAACGCTAGACTGGTGGCCAGTCTCCTCCATACACCAAAAATTGGCCAGTCCTCTCAAAAAAAACAAAAAACGAAAAAAACGTTATCTCTAGAGACTGGGCAAATAGAGCTTCATTCTCATCTAGTAGGTCAACCTGCATTATGTAGGTCGTGTGACGTCGTGCACGTGATCACGACAGATCTAACAACAACGTGACGTCAACCCTCAGACGGTCTAAGCATGACTGCTTTGCACTCCAGTCGAGACTCATGATTCATGTCACGTGACTCGGGGCTTGCTTGATAACTGTCAATCATTTCAAATAAGGAACAACGTAAAACATGACAGGAACGCCCATTTTATTGTGAAGCTCGCAAATTGTCCAGTCTCTGGTGCTGGTTACAGGTTTACTCAAATTTTTTTTTATACAAATGGAAACGAAAGTGTTGGTTTACTAAAAATTAATACTTTTATATAAATCGAAATGTAAAATAAATAGAAGAGACTGGGCCAGTCTAGATAAACGCATTATATTAAATTGTTATGAAATTGGTTTATTTTTAAGTTTAATTAGTTTTTCTTGTTCTCTTGTTATTCGATTTGAATTTGAATTAAAATACCATAGAACCTGGTCCAAACTCTTCTAGCTCGCGCATTCTAAATATGGAGTAGTGTAATATATATATATTATATATATTTCTTATACAATACACCATGGAACCATGGAACAGATAATAATTGGGTTACAATTTATTGTCTTTGAGAAATTGATGAAAAGATTCTCTTCAACAAAGAATTATTATCTGTTTGTCACATTCCTAAACCTGAAATCAGACTGATTTCTAAATAGTCTCAGCTACTGTATATGTGAAAGATACGTAGAATAAAAGTAAGTATATCTATAATTTTTTTTTATCACCCAATAATACATTTGACAGTAGATATCGCTTGTGTGATAAATTACATAATCTACTGTGATATATACACAGTGGTGATATCGCTTTACATAAATTTGATTAGTCAATCAAAAAGGAACTACTTTCTTTTATTTTAAAGAAACCACTTTGTTTAAGTAAAGAGTGACTTTTTTATATAAAAAAAAGGAAACTGCTTTTATTTAATTGACCTTGAAGGAAAAAACTGGGTCAGTATATAGGACTATACAATAGCTAAACTGCTTTCAAAAAATGATGTATCACTACGCTGTAATGTAATTAGGTTCTATAAAAGTGAAATCTATACCAAAGAATTATATTTATTTATTTGTGCATGTAAGAAAGGATTGGGTGATAAATAAAATCTCCAACTCGTGTTTTTTGATACCAAAAAATATCAACACTCGTTGATAAAGTAAAAAAAATCGGCAGAGCCTCGTTTTTTTTTACTTTATCAACTTGTGTTGATATTTTTTGATATCAAAAAACACTCATAGGAGATTCTCTATATATCATTATTGCAATTAAATACCACAATATGTGTCATATTAGGCATAATTTATAGGTTGAAATAAGCAATATCACTTATGGGGGGGTTCTTATTATGTTTAGTATTTTTAGTATCAAAATAACGGATTTCTTATTTTTTGTTTGTGCTTTATCAGCATTGAAAATATGTATCTGTTAATAGATTGAACAAATCTCGAGATACATTAACAATGATGATTATGTTAATGATCTTATTAAATTGTGCATTAATTGATTAATTATTTTATTAAATATCATAAAACCCCTAGTCTACCTTCCGGGGTATCTAGACCAAAATATAGGCAATACCCAACAATTCACTGTGGTGAGCGTTTAGACCTATCTAGATCTTCCTGTGGTATCAGGACATTTGCAACCCTGACAATAACCACCCTGCCATCGGATTTTACCATGTCCTATGTTGGCAAAAGTCCGGGTGGCAAATGTCCTGGGGTGGTATAAATCCAATTGATAGCATAAGTCCGGGTGGCAAATGTCCTAGAGTCTTCCTGTAGGTAATACATATACCGTGCTGAGAAACTAATACGTATCATGGATGGGCCTTATTTTGTGTGAACATTTTCAAAATGAAATTGTAATTAATATGTTAATGGTATATATGTTCCTAGCCACAATTACACGGTATGGCTGACAAATTTATGTCTTCCGTTGACATGCAACCTGTATGCTCATTGCCCCATGCTCCAGTGTGTTCAACGGATAGGCCTCTGTCGCTTTAGACGCGATCCGTCCTGTCGCATTGATCAAATGAGCACACAGGTTGCATGTCAACGGAAGACATGAATTTGTCAGACATATCGTGAAATTGTGGCAAGAAACATATACAATTAAATATTAATTACAATTTCATTTTGAAAATTTTCACACAAAATAAGGCCCATCCATGCTACGTACCTGTTTCTCAGCACGGTATATTACCTACAGGAAGATCTAGATTCTCAGTACGTTAAGTGAATTGAGGAATAGCTCTACAGGAAGACTCTAGGACATTTGCCACCTGGACATTTGCCACCTGGTCTTATGCTATCGCAAACTGATCCCGCAGTGAATATTGGCTTGGCCGCTAGTATCACTGATAAAGATGACATCTATGCGTCTTAATTCTGCAAAATATTAACTTTTTTCCTCCGACAAAACTTTTTTTCAAGTATAAGAAAAATGAATAAAGACGTTTGAAGTAACTGTAGTTAAAAAATATTTCCTATTTAGTGTAATGGGTATTAAAATGAGTAAAAGGCATCATTTTGCCCGAAGCAGTTAAGTGTTATGTAAACAACGCGCGAGCCGTTGAGCCAATGACTGACGCCACGTGAAGTCAATGCAAGTGTTGAAGACAGTCATCTGTGACAGAGATAATTCGTAAGTAATTCTCTGTAACACAGATTGATGCTATACCACCCCAGGACATTTTCCACCCGGGCTTTTGCCAACATAGGACATGGTAAAAATCCGATGGCAGGAGTCCGGGTGGTTATTGTCAGGGTTGCAAATGTCCTGATTCCACAGGAAGATCTAGATAGGTCTAAACGCTCACTACAGTGAATTGTTGGGTATTGCCTACACATAGGTCTAGATACACTGGAAGGTAGACTAAGGGTTTTATGGTATTAAATAAAATAATTAATCAATTAATGCACAATTTAATAAGATCATTAACATACTCATCATTGACATTGTTAATGTATCTCGAGATTTGTTCAATCTATTAACAGAAGCCTCAGATACATATTTTCAATGCTGATAAAGCACAAACAAAAAATAAGGAATCCGTTATTTTGATAATACAATACTAAACATAGACAGTAAAAGCGATAGAGAGGCGGCTTCTCACCAATGCAACGAGGGTTCAATCCCAGCTCAGGGCATGAACTTTATCGTTGTAAGTGAGAGGGATATTCGGTCTCCCGTCCGATCAGGCAGGTTTCCCCCGAGTTCTTCGGTTTCTTCCTGCAGTAATGATCGAAATCATTCGCACGATCTGTGCCAAGGGCCAAATTTGAAAAAGGCCTCAGGCCTAATTTGCTACCCTTGTAAAATGACGTGATTATTATTATTATTATTATTATAACCCCTTATAAGTGATATCGCTCATTTCAACCTTAAAAAAACATAATCAATACAACAAATATAGTTATTTTCTCCCTATAAATGATATAACTTTATGTCTAAATGTATGCCTTGTTGAAGAGAATCCTTTCATCAACTTCTCAAAGACAATAAATTGTAACCCAATTATTATCTGTTCCATGGTGTATTATATAAGTATCATATATTTTATATATATATATATTACACTGCTCAATATTTAGAATATAAGGTATTTGAACAAGGGTCTATGATATTTTACTAATTCAAATACCAATCGATGATGAACTGGGGTTTAACGTCCTACGCTTCTGCACCTAACCTGGGCTAATTGAATACGGGCCAAAACGAATAAGAGAACAAGAAAAACTAATTAAACATAATAATAAACCAATTTAATAACAATTCAATATGACAAAATAAAAAGAGTTCAATTATCATGCGTTTAGTAAAAGAGCTAGTCGCCCTTTACTCAGATTTTGGGAGTAGGGCAATTGTGGACGTCTGGTGGGGGTTCCCCATCACTGAAAATGTCTGACGGTGATTACGTGTGATACATGGGAATATGCTGAACATTTTGCAACAAGTTTTATGCGGTTAGTAAATGAGCTAGCCTGGCTTAGCTTTTGGGGTGTGGTCATTTGGGGACGTCTGGCGGAGGTACCCCACCACTGAAAATGTCTGGCATCGGTAATTCTTGATACATGTTGGTATGCTGAACATTTTGCAACAAGTTTTATGCGGTTAGTAAATGAGCTAGTCTAGCTTAGCTTTTAGGTTGTGGTCATTTGGGGAAGTCTGGCGGGGGTACCCCACCACTGAAAATCTCTGGCATCGGTAATTCTTGATACATGTTGGTATGCTGAACATTTTGCAACAAGTTTTATGCGGTTAGTAAATGAGCTAGTCTAGCTTAGCTTTTAGGTTGTGGTCATTTGGGGAAGTCTGGCGGGGGTACCCCACCACTGAAAATATCTGGCATCGGTGATTCTTGATACATGTGGGTATGCTGAACACTTTGCAACAAATTTCATGCGGTTAGTAAATGAGCTAGTCTAGCTTAGTTTTGGGTAGGGTATTTAGGGACGTCTGGCGGGGCTACCCCACCACTGAAAATGTCTGGCATCGGTAATTCTTGATACATGTTGGTATGCTGAACATTTTGCGACAAGTTTTATGCGGTTAGTAAATGAGCTAGTTTAGCTTAGCTTTTGGGGTGTGGTCATTTGGGGACGTCTGGCGGGGGTACCCCAACACTGAAAATGTCTGGCATCGGTGATTCTTGATGTGGATATGCTGAACATTTTGCAACAATTTTTATGCGGTTAGTAAATGAGCTAGTCTAGCTTAGGTTTTAGGGTAGGGCATTTAGGGACGTCTGGCGGGGGTACCCCACCACTGAAAATGTCTGGCACCAGTGATTCTTGATACATGTGGATATGGAGAACATTTTGCAACAAATTTCATGTGGTTAGTAAATGAGCTAGTCTAGCTTAGTTTTGGGGAGGGCATTAGGGACGTCTGGCGGGGGTACCCCACCACTGAAAATGTCTGGCACCAGTGATTCTTGATACATGTGGATATGGAGAACATTTTGCAACAAATTTCATGTGGTTAGTAAATGAGCTAGTCTAGCTTAGTTTTGGGGAGGGCATAAGGGACGTCTGGCGGGGGTACCCCACCACTGAAAATGTCTGGCATTGGTTATTCTTGATACACGTTGGTATGCCGAACACTTTGCAACAGGTTTCACGTGGTTAGTAAATGAGCTATTCTAGCCTATTTTTTGGGTCTTTTATTTGCCCCTCGTGACCACACCCACCACAGACGTTCATATCCTGTGACAGCGACCCCTAGGGAACCTAGTGACACATATAGAAATTGGTTAGCTTTTCAGCTAGGCTGAACCCCCCGGGCTCCTGCTCTGTCTGAGAAGAAATTTTATAAAAAAAAATATTTTTTTTTCTAAGTCCAATATCTTGTGGAACTCTTGTGGTGAAAAGTTCCACACAAACGACCCAAACCTTGCCATAAATGTTTACTACATGACTCATCGACCGTATTGTTAGTAAGGAGTGTGTCCCAGTCAGTACTGCGGATTTCGTGTTGAAGTGCATCAGTATTCATTTTCCCATAATCCCAAATTAGTCGTTTAAAGGATCGTTTTTGTGACTCTGAAATGAAGTTGACAGTACACGGGGCAGTGGTCGCTACAAAAGTTATCGAGGCATTCAGCTTTGGAGACATAAATGGGGCAATTTGTCAAAATTAAATCTAATAACGTGTTTTTCACCAATCTTGATTTACAATCTGGTTTCCACCAACAAGTTTAGTTGAGGAAAGTAGACCAATATCAGCCTTTGTATGTTCTGAAGGTACTTTTCAATATCGCCGCACTCCATTTGGTTTAAATCGGAAGTTTCTGTCGTATGATGAAAGCGGTTTTAGGAGATCTTGAAGGAACAGTATGTTTCGTACACATAGATGATATTATGACATGCAGTAAAGATGAAATTAGTCATGTTGAAGCCATAGAACAGGTTCTGGCTCGCCTTAAGAAACACTATCTACACATCAAACCTTCTAGTTGGATATAAGATTTCTTCTGATGGTATCGAAATGGACCCTGATAGAATACAGATTATTAAAGATTGGCCGTGTCCTGAAAATGTAAAAGATGTCAGAAAATTCATGGGAATGTTGCAGTATTATCGAAAATTTATTAAGGACTTTGCAAAGATATCAACCCCCCTTACAGAATTAACTAAAGATAATGTTAAATAGAACTGGACAGATGAAAGACAAAATGCTTTCCAAAAACTGCAGGAATTGTTAATAAGTCCCCCGATTCTTATTCATGCGAGCTTTAATAAGCCATTTCTGTTGACAACCGATGCAAGTGGATTTCCGATTGTAGCTGTCTTATCACAGGAAATTGATGGTCAAGATAAACCAATAGCTTTTGGTTCGAGACAGTTAAATGGTGCAGAGAAAAACTATTCAGCCCATAGACAAGAAGCTTTGTCATTGATTTATTTTGTACAAAAGTATAGGCATTTTCTATTAGGTAGTAAATTCACTCTTCGAACAGACTGTCGTGCCCTAACTTTCTTGATGTCAAGTCAATCAAAGCAGTCAGCAATTTAAGCCAGATACATTGAAATACTATCAAATTATGATTTTGAAATACGTCATCGCCCAGGTATGTTGAACCGGGTCGCTGATGCTCTTTCGAGGTATCCTTTATATGACAGATGTGAAGATTGTTCGATTACAGGAGATGGTGTTGTGACTTCCGTAAATTTGCAGGATTTTTCATGGTTATCCTACTTGTCTAAAGCAGAAATGGAACTTGCACAGTCTGAAGATAAATATCTTTCTGTTGTTATTAGTTAGATTAATGATGGTAAAAAGTGTTCCCTTGAAGAGATTGTAGATAATACTGAGTTGAGATCATATTGGAACATTTATTCTAAATGTAAAATTGAGTATAGACTATTATGGTATGTTCATCCAGACAATAATGTGCATAGACTTATCATTCCTGAAAAATTTAGATATAGAATTCTGGAATTGATGCATGATCATATCTTAGCTGGTCACAGAGGTGTTGCCAATACACTTAATAGATTGCGCCCAAATTCTTTTGGATTGGTATGAAAAGAGACTGTAGAAATTGGATTAACTTGTGTAAATCGTGTGTTGCATGAAAACGTAGTATCCAAGTGCCCCCTTTACAAGAACCGTGTCTCCAGATCAAAAACTTTGTATTGATTGTGTAGGTCCTTTAACTCGATCGAAAGAAGGATATCTATATGCAGTAAGTGTAATGGACGATTTCTCTAAGTTTTCACAAGTTTTCCCTTTAAGGACTTTAACTGCTAAAGAAACTGCTGATACTCTAGTGCGAGAATACTTTTGTAAACAAGGTGTTATTCCTAAAACAATCTTGACAGACCGCGGAAGTAATTTCACGAGTGAACTATTTAGAGAAATGTGTAATGTACTTAATGTTAAGGGTGTCAGAACTCTTCCTTATTCTCCTACAAGTAATGGTGCTATTGAGAGGTGGAACAATACTTTAAAGAGTATGTTAAAAGTGTACACAATTAATAATTATCGTTGGGTTGATATGTTGCCCTTTCTTTCTTTGGCACATAACTCAACCGTACATAGTGCAACAGGATTTACTCCTAACTTCCTACATCGTGGTCGTGAAACACAACTTCCTGTTGAAATTATGTTTCCTACAATGAATGATAACAATAAAACTTTGAGTATAAACGATTACGCTAGGAATTTGGAAAGGAAGATGACAAAAGCTGTTCAATTTGCGCGTAGCAATTTAGAATTTACTAATAATCGTAGAGATTTGTAATAAGGACAATGTAACAAAATATGAATCTCATTCTCCACCTCCTTGAGATTGCATTTAGTACATATTCTTTGATCATGGGGTATAGGGGGTCTTTCATGCCTTCCTGTTTGTACTAAAAGGTTATGATTACATAACCTTAAGTTAGTTATCTGTTGTTTGCTTTTGCCATTTAACAAATCAAGATATGGTTCTTTACAATAATTAGTTTTGATTTGATAATAAAAGTCATGCTTGGTATTCGATGACATATTAAAATTTAAATTCTGCAATGTTTTTGATTTCAAATCGTGCTGTTTCCAAGATTGAATATAAATATCATGAAGTCTTGTTTTGAATTTTGAAAGAGTGCACTATAAATATGCTGTAATAGTAATAAACATGCTGTAAAAGTAATAAATAATAGTAATAAATATGCAGTTATACTAATAAATATGCTGTAGTAGTTATAATTATGTTGTGGTAGTAGGCCTAATCTATATAGAAAATATTACAGTTTGGACCAAGCTATAGAACATGCAGCTGTGAGGGCCAATATGAACTAAAATGAATCTGTACAGAAAAATCCCGCTGGAGATTAATCTGAGCAAAATCCCTACCGTGAGGGATAACCTAAAACAAATCCTGTTGTTGGGACCACTGAAAAAATCCTGCTGCGACACGAATCTAAATATGAAATCGTGTCTTGGGGCCAACGTAAATTAAAAAAAAAATCCTGCTACTGTGAGAACCAATCTACGATATAAATACGGTGTTTGTGGGTGGTGGGTGGGGGTGTATAAAATATTTATTTATTTCGTAATGTTTTGTGTATATGGGGGGGGGGGGGGAATGGCATTAAGGGTGACAGAGTTTAAAAGTTAGCGATATAAATAAGGCTATATTAGTATATTTTTCTACTTTAAACTCAGAGGCGTCACTAGGACCCAATTAGACCCGGGGCACAGGCCCAACTCGTACATATTTTCCAGTATTCGTTTTAATAACGACATGACGTTGCCGTGGGTATTCTATTGATGTTTCAAACCGCGGATTATTTTTGTCGATATAATAATATAGTTATTAAAACGAATACTGGGAAATATGTACGAGTTCTTGTGAAGTTGTGAGCTAAATTATCACGAACTAAAATTTAATGTGATATTGTTGTCCCGCTACACATACACGGCGGGTAAACTAGGTCATGCACGATCGTTTCTACACTATTTTCAGTCAAATATTTATTTAGTTATATCATAGACATAGATCGTATATAATATGGATAACTGACTCTGCAGTATCTGTCATTGGACGATGAATTATGTTGTACATCGCATGCGCGAAGTTGACATACTGTAAGTTACTTCCGGTAAAAGGTTTGGCTTACCCAATAAATTAATATACAAATTGCAAAAAGTTCAAAACACCGCTGCACGACTTATTACCCTTATGAAGAGACATGATCATATTACTCCCATACTTAAACAACTTCACTGGCTTCCCATTCCATATCGTATTCAATTTAAGATCCTTTTAACTGCTTATAAATGTTTTCATGGCTTAGCCCCATCTTATTTATGTCATCTAATTGAAAAACAAACAAATGCTCGCAGTCTCCGTAGTTCAAATGACGTTTATCGTCTCAAACCAAGATCAGCTAGAATGGTTACATATCGTGGGTCTCCGCTTGAAACCGCGTATAACCGATTTTTGGCCTAAAACACTTTTTGATATCATTGTGAAGCTCGTAAAAGTGCGCATCTGAATATCAAAACCGCGTTTAGGTACGACAGTTTTAAATATCTGAAAATGTCTAATTAAATATCACGTATAAAATAGCATACAATCAAAACCTCGTATAATAATATACGAGGTTTTTAAATTACAGATTTTATCAACTGTAATCTATAAACCTCGTATAAACCGACATACGAGGTTTTTATACTACACTTTCATGTCACGTGACATTTATTTACTATGATACGAGGTCCTTGCAGCATGGATTTTACATTTGACAAGTCTTTTAGCCTACACTGTCTAAAATGGTCCAATTCTTTGCTTTTCTAGTAATTCTTGCAACGAACCAGATCACAGAATCTGATTATTTACAGCAGTATACAGGTCACAATTATATGGAATACATTTACTGCTTATAACTATGCGACGTTTCGACTAGGCCCCTCTAGTCATTATCAAACAATGATAAAATTTACATTTATATGTTATTTTATATTTTGTTTTTTCAGGGCCGCTGTCAACCAAACTAAATGCACTTAATTTAATAGTTCAAATTCTGCTTTTCCAAATCACTATAGCATCTAGTAACATACCAGATTACCCACCACTATTAATTTCAAACAAAGTGGTCTGGTTTACTCAATGTTGTTAATTAGCATTAACCTTATAATCCTTTTAAATTAAATTAGATGCCCTTTATGTACATGTATTTAAGGGATGTGTCTTGTTAGCATCAATTAAGTATTGTTGTGTACATGTATATATTGCCTGGTATATTTTCAAATTTTATCATTGCTTGATAATGACTAGATAAGCCTAGTCGAAACGTCGCTCATTTATAAGCAGTAATTGTATTCCATAGAATTGTGACCTGTACACTCCAGTTCAATTTCTAAATTCCATTGAAACAATTTATTTACAGCAGTGTTCACAAATTCTGAACGACACTGAATTCTGATTATTATTCTCTTTATAAATTAAAGATGATCAAGAACAAGAGCTTTTATGGGAAATTTTGTGGTAGAGGTCAGCGACTTGTTCAACTAGCATTGCATAAATCAGCTCAAAGAGCTCGGAGTCCGCAGACGAAACCACTACGAGCGAAAAAACAGATCAGGATTTGACGAAAATAATACCAGATAGGCCCATACGTAGTTTGAAAGAGTCTTCTGATCCAATCTTTGATGAACTCGACGAGGGAGTGGAATCTTCACCTGAGCATGACGATATCCAGCAAATATATCTACTAGCTGATGCATTATTCCAAAACGACAGAGACGAGCTTGTATTAAATGATAGTGATACAGATGTAGTAGCTAGCACTGAACCGTCAGTGCTAGACAAGTTGGTAGCACAATATGGTGAACACGGAGATGATGAGAGCAGTGAACAGACATATAAACAGAAAGGACAACAGAATGAAACCGAAGATGTGGAATATGTAGACGAAAGTGATGAATATGGAAAAGACAGTGGTACAGATGGAGAGAAGGGAATAGAAGATGAAGATGGAAAAGACAGTGGCACAGATGGAGAGAAGGGAATAGAAGATGAAGATGTAAAAGACAGTGGTACAGATGGAGAGAATGGAATAGAAGATAAAGATGGAAAATACAGTGGTACAGATGGCGAGAGGGGAATAGAAGATGGAAAAAGGGGAATAGAAGATGTAGATGGAAAAGACAGCGGTACAAATGGAGAGATGGGAATAGAAGATGAAGACCTTAATACCGATGAAAATGTAAAACAGAAGAGAAAGGGTATAGTGAATAGAGATAACTGGGCGCAGGACTGGGACTTTTAAATACAATTTAAGAGTCAATGATGTCAGGATTAATGTGTGTAAAAAAAATGGTTCTTAACACATTCGGACTCAAAGAATGGTCGGCTAGAAATTGGGTCCTTTGTGCGAAGGATAAAAACGGTATGCACGAGAGCTACAGCCATTGAAAATAAAAAAAGGAGACACACCGGCTGCCAACAAAAATAAGATCAGCATTGCAAGAGAATTTATTAGATCATTACCCAAGCTGCTATCACATTATTCGCGCGCTGATTCATCCAAACATTACCTAGAAACCACAATTGACACAAAGAGAAAGTTGTATGAAGTGTTCCAAATTTACTGTGACTCAAAAGGGTACCCGGAGGTTTATATCCAAGTGCTCAGCAAGGTGATGAATACACAAAGCCTAAAAGAGACGAATGCAATTTATGTTGTTCATATAAGCACAACACCATACCCGATGAAGAACACCACCTTCACATACAGAGAAAGGAAGAGGCTAAAGAAAAAAAAGACAAAAAAAGAAGCTCTTTATAGTGATGGCTGCTGCTATCAGAATCGGAATTTTGTATTGGCCAACGCACTCCTGGACTCGTTGGTTTCAACTGGTGTTACAATAATTCAAAAGTATTTCGAGAAAGGCCATACCTGGATGGAAGTGGACTCAGTTTATTTCGCCATCGAAAATATATCGCATGCTGTAGATTTCACCAAGCAACTTGTACTTGTATGGTATATTTAATACAGATATAAATTGTCATAATTTCAAAGCATGTTGTTAGTTTGAGTTTAATACTGACTATCATCTATGGATACACCCATTCCATATAATACAATCCATTATCGTCAAATTATACTTATTAGAATCCCTCCTTGTCGAAAATCCCACTGACTATTGTTTTTTGGACACGTCGTTTGGCATTTTCCACTAATGACAAGACTGGACTTATATTATGGGATTGCAGATGCCTTACCCTGCACAAAATGAAGAGAAATGGTGTTTAATATCACCCCTGTCTTCACCAAAGGGGATAATGGACATGCAGTTAGATATGTGGGGCGGTGGAAGGACCTATTTCGTATTGTCACGGGTTCCTTAACGTGCATGCGAAAGTGTATACTGGACGTCGGTTTTTATCCCATTCGAAAGACTAGACTGCCCCCCCCCCATCCGACGTGTACCCTTGGTAAGTGTAAACCACGCTGTAAACTAACAAGGAACGTTCTCGACCGACACTGAAATTTTCACCACGCAACCGCGATTACCGACACCTTATTCGCCTTGTGGCATTGCCTTGGGGACTGTGTAATTTTTAGTTTTCCAAAATTGTGTATTAGTCACATGGTTTAAAAATGTACCTTACACAAATAAATGAAATTGGGTTTAACGTCCAAATTTTGTAGCGACTGGGCTAATGAAGACAGGCATACTCCATGTAGTGTGTTATGGGGTGGGTGGGCATTATGCTCCGAGAACTACTACTTAATGTCACGGGTTCTCTAACGTGCACGCAGAAATGTACACGGTACCTCGGTTTTCGTCCCATACGAGCGACTAAGCACTGTTTCTTGCCAGCTCCCTCCTACCGGAACCCCTGACACCTGGAAAATCACGACAAATGCCGTGTGTGGGAGCCAGTGCCTTACTCACTGAGTCACTGGCATTGTTTCAAGAACTGTGTATTTTTCAGTTTTCTAAAAGCACGACAAATCTATGAGAAAATCCTCTTAAATAGTTGTTAAACGAAATATATCAGACACATGAATTTGTTATATTATTACATTAGTAAAATTTCGAAAGCTGAAAACTAATTATTTTAACATTTTTTGTTCAACTTTCGTAGATCAAAAAACACGTACTTGAAGAATAGGTCATCTTTCTAGAATCAATAACACGTATATTACAATTTTTAGTTATATTTCAGAATAAATAATTATTTTCACTTGAAAATGTTTATGAAGCGAAGCGTGATCATATTTTCATCGAACAGATACCCGGTATTATTCAACAAAATGCAGCAGTATTATGTCAAACATATTTTATCGATTATCTCCTTTAATAATTTTCAGCATGTTTTCGTTATACGAGGTTTCAAGCGGAGACCAACGATATGGTGAAAGATCGTTTTCATTTCTAGCCCCAAACCTGTGGAATGATTTAAAACCATCTGGTTCTGATACTGATATTCGTTCTAGCCCTTCAGTACAATCTTTTAAATGTGCTCTTAAAACTTACTTATTTAAAAAGGCTTTTAATTAGATATATATTATTTTATTATATTGCATCTTTTTGTAGTCTTTTAGTTGTTTTATATATTTTCTGTTTTACTGGTATATGATTGTAAAGCGCTTCTGAACACCGTTGGTGGAATTAGCGCTATATAAATGTTTTAATAATAATAATAATAATAATAATAATATTGTTTTATTAAGCGATGTCGTATGAGCTGATATTAGATTATTTTTTTGTAATAATTGTACTTAAGGTAAAGACTTGAAATATTTGAGACAACTTTCCTATATTTATGAAGTTAATAATAGCACGAAGAGCGTATTTTTTTACTTCATTATTTCTATTTTTAAAACGTACATAAATTATAGATCCAATATCTCTAGTTACTACTATCGACCTAGTAACTATACTTGTTACCTTAAACTGTGTTTAAGGTAACAATTGGTACAGTCTAAGACCCCTTACGCAAGTTAAAATAGCTTCAAACGCACAATTGTCAACACATATCATTACAGTTTGTATTAAAAAAAGTAATTCCATCACAAATAGTGAAGACTGCACCATTAAAAGAGTAAAAAATACGCTCTTCGTGCTATTATTAACTTCATAAATATAGGAAAGTTGTCTCAAATATTTCAAGTCTTTACCTTAAGTACAATTATTACTAAAAAATAATCTAATATCAGCTCATACGACACTGCTTAATAAAACAATAGCCAAACCTTCTACCGGAAGTAACTAACAGTGAGTCGACTTCGCGCATGCGATGTATAACATAAACGACCAGTCGGACTTCCTTCTAGTACAGTTCTATTATGGTTATATAATACTGTATTAAACTGTGCACGTGCAGACAATTGAGGAAATCTACGGTGGGCCAGAAAGGACAATACAGAAAAGCTTCGCACTTGAAAGCTTCTCTTCCGTACTCGGGACATTCGAAAAAATGATAGGGAAAAGTAGTGAAATTATTGCAAATTATCGATTTTGTCTGCTCAAAATAGATCCGGGGCACACATAAAAAGATCCGGGGCATGTTCCCCCTGTGCCACCCCCTAGTGACGCCACTGACGAACACCAAACGTCCCGTTTCCAAGGAAACACACAATTAAAAGTACGAAAGATTTCTAATTAGCAAAAGGCACAACTACTATAATGATGTGTTTACAAATAATACAGTTTCATAATGATAGTTTCAAGATCTTCACCTTACTTCCTTCGGCGCGGAGAGGGGGGGGGGGCGGAATGGTACAGCACGTGTATCATAAAGCCTGTCATTGAGTCAACTGGTGTGGTTTCGAATCCCAGGTTGTAGGTGACAAGGAGTAGGACTAGAGTCGCCTGTCCAACCGCGTGGATTTTCTCCGGTTTCCTCCCACTGCAAAAGTCCCGTACGCGCAAGGGAATTATTGAAATAATATTAAACCATGTGTCACGAAATGACCTAGTTTGTGACAAGTGGACGTTAAACCCCATTCCTCACTCTATCCTTCGGCGCGGGATAAATCATATGTTAAAAATAAAATAAAAATGAGTTTCTAATTTCAGAGGTAATCATTCATTATTCGATACTTTCGACCCTAGTCAAACGATATATTGGATCATTGCGAATGCGCTATTTTTAAGCAAAATGAACAGGACGATGAAATTATTATAAATTGTGATAAAAGACAAATAAAGAAACCCGCGTATCATTCGAAATATGTGACAAATGAAGATTATGATAAAATTATTCAAGGAAATTTTAATAAAAGACAAAAAAATAACCAACAGCAAACGGCCAAAATGAAAATCCTATCGTCCATTTTCAACAAACGAAAAACGAGGATAATAGCTGGAGTAAAAAAAACCTGTGATGTGGAGTTTTACATTCAAGATAACAAGATGATTGAAACCTGGTTTGATAAAACAGTATACATTTGTGGACAGGACTTTGAAATCGTGGGAAAAGATGGTGAACATTTCTTCAAACAGCTACATTTATACTACAGGAATGGCCTTAAATACTTGTCAATAAACTTTTATAAAACTGGAACAGTCCTCATTCAGGGTACAGAAGTATGTATTGACTGGCGTGATAAATATTACAGCCGAATTCGTCTGCTAGCTCACAAAACAGATGATCATATGTCATAGAACAATTGAACAAAAAATTGACCCAATTTTTAATAACATAGACCCATGTAATCGGCCTACACATAGTATACATATGAGTAATTACACCGATAAAATTGACTTCATGGATGATCTATTGTGCTTAAATAATAGTGTAGAGGGTTTAGATCAAACTAGCTAGATTAGATCTGAAAATCTCACAAATTGAGGATAAGGACTATAAATTATTGAATGATATCAAGGACGTTAAAACACTTCAAAACCAGATGTTAACAGATCTAAAAAATCCGAGACTTGATTTTGATTCCTTGAGAGGGCTAGTGTCCATTAAAAAAGACTTTACTCAAGAAATAAACTCTACGAAGAACGAACTGTTAAAAATTCAGTGCAAGTGTAAATGCGACATGAACTCAAGCCAGCAACTAAAGGTGATGAGAGAACTAATTAAATCTGAAATTGAAGAACATTGTCCAAATGCAAAAACAGAAAACAAATAAGAGAAACATGTGCCACCATCACCACAACCAGTAAGCTCAACACCAAATCCTGTCCAGGCACAGATTTTGAAACAAACAAACACAATTAATAACAGTATTAATAGAAACAGCCCGTCCTGTGTTGATCATACCGTTATTGTCATAGAAGACGGCTTATTGACAGCTCCAGCCCCCGCGGAATGCTATGATGTTCAGTGCTTGAATAATCAGGAACGGAATACACATGGCCCAAATGTGAGCCACAATGAAAATAAAAGCTCCGCTCACCTACTCCACGATAAATATGTCTCAACCCCTAACTCAAAGAGCTGGTCGGATGAAAAACCTAATCAATCCTTGAAACTAAGACGGAATGCAAAGGGCCTAAATCTAAACTACAGGGAAAATATATTTAAGGGTCCCACTACTCACAATCAAACCAAAACAGATGTCCCAATTCTATAGCTAAACGAATAAATGGAAATCGCTTGGATCCAGAAAGAAAAACATGGACAGAGTAAGAATGTACCCAATGGTATACAGGGTACTCTTCGTTATGTAAAAACTTCCCAACAAACCAATGAACAATGTGAGCATGTAGTTATTATAACAGAAGCAAGTGATATGTGTAAACAACCATCGCTTATAGCATTCAGATCTGTTTATGCCGACTTACTTTTGTCAGCGAGGAAACAATTCCCTAATGCTCTAATCCACGACTAAACAATCCAGAGATTGACCATTATGTATACAATTACGAATACAATGCTCCAAAAACTGTGCTGTGAATATCCCGGAGTAGAATATCTATCACTAATTGTGACAGATTGGAACGGTCTCCCTTCAACTGACTTTTTCTATGATAGTCTACATCTGAATATCTCGGGGTTGGCAAAGTTGGAAAGATTATTAAAAAATGCCTTTGGTCTGTCAGTTGTGAAACGTGATCGTCATTTTTACACCGATAATTCAAAGAACAACCTACAAGTCACTCCATTACATCAAAAAATGCAGCCACAAGGCCCACAACCGGACAGGACACAAACAGGACAAAATGCTAATGATTTATTAATCAAATTCAGCCAATCATAAAAGCACTGTCAAAACTACTGTGTTCCAACTAGCTATAGTGCACATTGCTTTGCCTGTATAATGGCCTTTAAATAGGTGTATGCAACTTTTTAAAATCTTTAATAGTCACTTTAAACCGTCCATTTAACTACTATGTTTGTTTACTCTTCATGCATGCACATATTTTATTGTTCTTATTAGGCTTTCAGACTTTCGTCTGAAAGACTATTGTTTTTACTAAAATTATTATTAGGCTTTCAGACTTTCGTCTGAAAGCCTATTGTGATTACTAAAATTATTATTATTAAGCTTTCATAATCATATATTCATATATGAAAGCTTATTGTTTCTGTTAAGATTATTATTAAGCTTTCATATGTATTTACATATGAAAGCTTATTGTTTCTGTTAAGATTATTATTCTTATTATTTTTTTTTTTGTGTTTTATTCACAAATCGGATTTCTCAGAATCTACTCATAGGATCTTTCTGAAACTTTTACCTACCCCCCCCCCAAAAATGGGTGGTGGCTGTTGGATAAATATATTTTCAAAATAGTGTAATCAGCAAATGGACTGCTCCTCGTGTTAAAAAATACACGACAAGCAGTGGTAACAGGTGTCCGGAAGAGTTAGCTTACCCTGCCTGGCGCCACACCCGCCATAGCTGCATCCAAACTATTATGCGAAGTCTCGATAAAATAGCGTGATGTGATATCTACATTTGTATCACCATGTTGAATTTTACAAACAAATGCATTTGACCTACTTTGCTGTAACTTTGTGACTATTTCACCTATTTTACTAATTCTTTTTTCTTTGAATACCTTGACTCCTTTACTTCAAATCTGCAATTTCGGATTTTCGAATTTCGAAAATTCGTCGCTGTGATTTCGAACCGGAAGTTTACACCAACTCGACAACCTCTTTAGTAGTTGTACGATTTTCATGAAATTTAATATGTAAGTAGACCTTAATGACGCGACTTGAAAAATGACTTTAGAAATTTTCTAACTTATCTCCCCTTGGTGAAATCAAGGATCAAAGTTTTCCAAAAAATCGTCGAAATATAGGTCGAATGACCTAGTGTTTTTTTCTATACTAGACAAGGAATTACTAATTCGTACACAAAATATGGAGTTTGTCGATCGAACCGGAAGTGCCACCATCTTTAAACGTGAAAAATCAATAAGGCTTTTTTGCTATTTTACTTACAGACTCGGGAGTTATATTTTCTGAATCCTTGTAGGCAGGCCTAAAAAATGTCGCAATAGAATTCTGATTTAGGTCAACCGGGAGTCACCATGTTGAATTGAAAATGAAAAATAGAAGCAATTTGAAGGGCCGAGACTTTGGAGCACAATAACTCTCATTCTAATTAAGCTAGAATGTTCAAACTTGTTGTAGACGTTCACTAGGTCAATGTTATGATTGAGTTCAAAGATGAGCATTTTCTGCTTAGGGTAAGCAGAGATAAGCATGCTGATTTGTTGATTCTTTAGGGCACGATAACTTCGGTTATAATGAAGGGAGGGCGGTGAAACTTTTGTTAATAGAGAGTCTAATAGCTAGCCTGTTGTGTGAAATCATTGTATCATTTTTTTTAAATATCAGGGATAGCCGAAAAAAAGAGATTGAAAATCCAAAAAGTCGTATTTTTACAATTTGGAGCATGTTTAGAGGTCTTTCTCGTAAAGTCAACATACTATTTTTTGGGAACTTCTTCTACAAAGAGTCTTATTGGTAGTCTTTTATATGAAACCATCGATCAACAGTCCAACATATCAGGAGTAGAAGAACAAAAGGATCGAACATTGAAAACGGCACCCTTTCATTGTTAAGCGAAACATGCAGTGTGGGTGACTACAAACTACGCATTTAGTCATCGTATAGAGTTTATTCAACAGTATCGAATTCCAACTGCTTAGGGATATTTTACGTGCACTCCAATGTGTACACGGGACCTTAGTTTTTCGTCCCATCCGAAGGACTAGACATCTGTGCTTGTCAGGCCCTGCGTTCTGCCTCACTGACAAGGGGAACCACGCCGGGAAATCGAGATGAACTTTTTCCGTGCAGAACTTTCCATTCAGGCCAAACGTTTAAAACATGCTTAAGAAGTCGTCACGATTTCCTACTTATAACCAAACATATTGGAAATATTAGTCTGGCATTATTAAATCCTAATCAACAGTCCAACATATCAGGAGTAGAAGAATAAAAGGATCGAACATTGAAAACGGCACCTTTCATTGTTAAGCGAAACATGCAGTGTGGGTGACTACAATCTACGCATTTAGTCATCGTATAGAGTTTATTCAACAGTATCGAATTCAGTATCGAATTCCAACTGCTTAGGGATATTTTACGTGCACTCCAATGTGTACACGGGACCTTGGTTTTTCGTCCCATCCGAAGGACTAGACAGCTGTGCTTGTCAGGCCCTGCGTTCTGCCTCAATGACAAGGGAAACCACGCTGGGAAATCGAGATGAACTTTTTCCGTGCAGAACTTTCAATTCAGGCCAAACGTTTATTGCATACGATTAAGCTGGTCAGTTGGAGCTTATTTTCAAAAGTTTTGTAATAATCGGTTGGTAATTATTAAAGTACCGTGCACATTAAACTGTTAAAACAGAAAATTTCGCCCGGTTGAAATGTTTCTTGCTATAAGTCAGCAATTTTCCGAATTCAGGGAGGCTGGATGGCTGAATGGTTAGCATGTGCTCGCTGTATCGTAACGTTTGTCATTGAGTCAACGGGCGTCGTTTCGATCTCCAGGTTGCACGTGACATGGTGTATGATGTCCAATCTCGTGGGTTTTCTCCGTGTTCTTCGGTTTCCTCCCAACGGCTAAAGACCAGTAAGCGCAAGGGGAGTTTTTAAATAAAATTAAAAAACATATGTTAGTCCCGAAATGACCTAGTTTGTGTCGAATGGACATTAGGCCGCATTTCTCTCTTTCTCTTTTATTTTTAAAGTTTTGTAATAATCGGTTGGTAATCAAAGGTACTGTAAAAGTGATAAAACAGAAAATTTCGTTCGGTTGTAATGTTTCTCAATTTAAAGTCAGCAATTTGCCGATTTTAAGGGGCAAACGTTTATTGCGAACGATTAAGCTGGTCAGGGGGGGGGGGGGCTTATTTTTAGAAGTTTTGTAATATTCGGTTGATAACTAAAGGTACCGTGCAAATTAAACTGTTAAAATAGAAAATTTGGCCCGGTTGAAATATTTCTCGCTGTAGGTCAGCAATTTGCCGATTTTAGGGAGGTTGCGTGGCTGAATGGTTAGCACGTGCGCTCTGTATCATAACGTCTGTCACTGAGTCAACTGGCGTTGTTTCGATTTCTTGGTTGTACGTGACAAGGAGTATGGTCGCATGTCCAACCTCGTAGGTCGTAACGCCGCTGCCCGGGTAAAATTTCCCTCATTGCACACTTTATGGCGTATGCCCGTCTTCAGTAGCCCATTTTAGGAGCAGCACAGTAGGACGTTAAACCCCATTCAATTTCATTTCATTTTCTCTATCGAAAAAAAGAGATTGAAAATCCAAAAAGTCTTATTTTTACAATTTGGAGAATGTTTAGAGGTCTTTCTCGTAAAGTCAACATACTATTTTTTGGGAACTTCTTCTACAAAGAGTCTTATTGGTAGTCTTTTATATGAAACCATCGATCAACAGTCCAACATATCAGGAGTAGAAGAACAAAAGGATCGAACATTGAAAACGACACCCTTTCATTGTTAAGCGAAACATGCAGTGTGGGTGACTACAATCTACGCATTTAGTCATCGTATAGAGTTTATTCAACAGTATCGAATTCCAACTGCTTAGGGATATTTTACGTGCACTCCAATGTGTACACGGGACCTTAGTTTTTCGTCCCATCCGAAGGACTAGACATCTGTGCTTGTCAGGCCCTGCGTTCTGCCTCACTGACAAGGGGAACCACGCCGGGAAATCGAGATGAACTTTTTCCGTGCAGAACTTTCCATTCAGGCCAAACGTTTAAAACATGCTTAAGAAGTCGTCACGATTTCCTACTTATAACCAAACATATTGGAAATATTAGTCTGGCATTATTAAATCCTAATCAACAGTCCAACATATCAGGAGTAGAAGAACAAAAGGATCGAACATTGAAAACGGCACCTTTCATTGTTAAGCGAAACATGCAGTGTGGGTGACTACAATCTACGCATTTAGTCATCGTATAGAGTTTATTCAACAGTATCGAATTCAGTATCGAATTCCAACTGCTTAGGGATATTTTACGTGCACTCCAATGTGTACACGGGACCTTGGTTTTTCGTCCCATCCGAAGGACTAGACAGCTGTGCTTGTCAGGCCCTGCGTTCTGCCTCACTGACAAGGGGAACCACGCCGGGAAATCGAGATGAACTTTTTCCGTGCAGAACTTTCAATTCAGGCCAAACGTTTATTGCATACGATTAAGCTGGTCAGTTGGACCTTATTTTCAAAAGTTTTGTAATAATCGGTTGGTAATTATTAAAGTACCGTGCACATTAAACTGTTAAAACAGAAAATTTCGCCCGGTTGAAATGTTTCTTGCTATAAGTCAGCAATTTTCCGAATTCAGGGAGGCTGGATGGCTGAATGGTTAGCATGTGCTCGCTGTATCGTAACGTTTGTCATTGAGTCAACGGGCGTCGTTTCGATCTCCAGGTTGCACGTGACATGGTGTATGATGTCCAATCTCGTGGGTTTTCTCCGTGTTCTTCGGTTTCCTCCCAACGGCTAAAGACCAGTAAGCGCAAGGGGAGTTTTTAAATAAAATTAAAAAACATATGTTAGTCCCGAAATGACCTAGTTTGTGTCGAATGGACATTAGGCCGCATTTCTCTCTTTCTCTTTTATTTTTAAAGTTTTGTAATAATCGGTTGGTAATCAAAGGTACTGTAAAAGTGATAAAACAGAAAATTTCGTCCGGTTGTAATGTTTCTCAATTTAAAGTCAGCAATTTGCCGATTTTAAGGGGCAAACGTTTATTGCGAACGATTAGGCTGGTCAAGGGGGGGGGGGCTTATTTTTAGAAGTTTTGTAATATTCGGTTGATAACTAAAGGTACCGTGCAAATTAAACTGTTAAAATAGAAAATTTGGCCCGGTTGAAATATTTCTCGCTGTAGGTCAGCAATTTGCCGATTTTAGGGAGGTTGCGTGGCTGAATGGTTAGCACGTGCGCTCTGTATCATAACGTGTGTCACTGAGTCAACTGGCGTTGTTTCGATTTCTTGGTTGTACGTGACAAGGAGTATGGTCGCATGTCCAACCTCGTAGGTCGTAACGCCGCTGTCCGGGTACAATTTCCCTCATTGCACACTTTATGGCGTATGCCCATTTTAGGAGCAGCACAGTAGGACGTTAAACCCCATTCAATTTCATTTCATTTTCTCTATGTTGCTTATTTATTATAGTGGATAAATATTTTTCTGGTTCTAGCAATTATTTAATTTTTGCATAGAAATCTTGCTTTGGCCAGTTTTCTTTTATTGCAGAGTGCAATTCTTGTATATTGCAGTCTATGACCCTTTGTTTAAAACATGCTTAAGAAGTCGTCACGATTTCCTACTTATAACCAAACATATTGGAAATATTAGTCTGGCATTATTAAATCCTAATTTTATTGGTCTTATTTAAAATTAAACTTTCATTTAACTATGAACAACTCTTAACGTGTCTCTTTAAAACTATTAAATACTCTAAAACAGTAGCTCAACCTTTTGACCTAAACTCATTAATTTACCATTTTGTTGTGAGCGACTTCTTATTCTTCCTTTATGACATATTGCACGTGTCTGATTTCAAAGGGGGGTTGGGTGGCTGAATGGTTAGCACGCGCGCCTGTCATTGAGTTAACTAGCGTGTTTTCGAATGCTCGGTTGTACGTGACAAGGAGTAAGGTCGCCTGTCCAACCTGCCATTTTTAATTTTTTTCCCCCCGCCATTTTCATTTCATTTTCTCATCCGTCTCATTACAGTAATACAAGTTTCAGTTATTTCCCTTTAGTTTTCAGATTATTGTTATGCCTGGGTGCAATGATTCATACTTGTAACTTCGCGAGTTTCTTTTTATCCTTTTATTTAGGATACTTGATACAATCAATGATACGTGACGATAAATATGAAAGCTTTCATATCTGCATGGGACAGTAGCAGATCTAGTTATTATTAAGCTTTCATATATTCATATATGAAAGCTTATTGTTTCTGTTAAGATTATTAAGCTTTCATATGTATTTACATATGAAAGCTTATTGTTTCTGTTAAGATTATTATTCTTATTTTTTTTTTTTGTGTTTTATTCACAAATCGGATTTCTCAGAATCTACTCATAGGATCTTTCTGAAACTTTTACCTACCCCCCCAAAAATGGGTGGTGGCTGTTGGATAAATATATTTTCAAAACGTTTTTCGCATTCGAAATCACCGAATTTTACGAACAAATGCATTTGACCTACTTTGCTGTAACTTTGTGACTATTTCACCTATTTTACTAAAAAAAATTTCTTTGAATACCTTGACTCCTTTACTTCAAATCTGCAATTTCGGATTTTCGAATTTCGAAAATTCGTCGCTGTGATTTCGAACCGGAAGTTTACACCAACTCGACAACCTCTTTAGTAGTTGTACGATTTTCATGAAATTTAATATGTAAGTAGACCTTAATGACGCGACTTGAAAAATGACTTTAGAAATTTTCTAACTTATCTCCCCTTGGTGAAATCAAGGATCAAAGTTTTCCAAAAAATCGTCGAAATATAGGTCAGAATGACCTAGTTTTTTTTCTATACTAGACAAGGAATTACTAATTCGTACACAAAATATGGAGTTTGTCGATCGAACCGGAAGTGCCACCATCTTTAAACGTGAAAAATCAATAAGGCTTTTTTGCTATTTTACTTACAGACTCGGGAGTTATATTTTCTGAATCCTTGTAGGCAGGCCTAAAAAATGTCGCAATAGAATTCTGATTTAGGTCAACCGGGAGTCACCATTTTGAATTGAAAATGAAAAATAGAAGCAATTTGAAGGGCCGAGATTTTGGAGCACAATAACTCTCATTCTAATTAAGCTAGAATGTTCAAACTTGTTGTAGACGTTCACTAGGTCAATGTTATGATTGAGTTCAAAGATGAGTATTTTCTGGTTAGGGTAAGCAGAGATAAGCATGCTGATTTGTTGATTCTTTAGGGCACGATAACTTCGGTTATAATGAAGGCAGGGCGGTGAAACTTTTGTTAATAGAGAGTCTAATAGCTAGCCTGTTGTGTGAAATCATTGTATCATTTTTTTTAAATATCAGGGATAGCCGAAAAAAAGAGATTGAAAATCCAAAAAGTCGTATTTTTACAATTTGGAGCATGTTTAGAGGTCTTTCTCGTAAAGTCAACATACTATTTTTTGGGAACTTCTTCTACAAAGAGTCTTATTGGTAGTCTTTTATATGAAACCATCGATCAACAGTCCAACATATCGGGAGTAGAAGAACAAAAGGATCGAACATTGAAAACGGCACCCTTTCATTGTTAAGCGAAACATGCAGTGTGGGTGACTACAATCTACGCATTTAGTCATCGTATAGAGTTTATTCAACAGTATCGAGTTCCAACTGCTTAGGGATATTTTACGTGCACTCCAATGTGTACACGGGACCTTGGTTTTTCGTCCCATCCGAAGGACTAGACACCTGTGCTTGTCAGGCCCTGCGTTCTGCCTCACTGACAAGGGGAACCACGCCGGGAAATCGAGATGAACTTTTTCCGTGCAGAACTTTCAATTCAGGCCAAGCGTTTATTGCATACGATTAAGCTGGTCAGTTGGAGCTTATTTTCAAAAGTTTTGTAATAATCGGTTGGTAATTATTAAACTACCGTGCACATTAAACTGTTAAAACAGAAAATTTCGCCCGGTTGAAATGTTTCTTGCTATAAGTAAGCAATTTTCCGAATTCAGGGAGGCTGGATGGCTGAATGGTTAGCATGTGCTCGCTGTATCGTAACGTTTGTCATTGAGTCAACGGGCGTCGTTTCGATCTCCAGGTTGCACGTGACATGGTGTATGATGTCCAATCTCGTGGGTTTTCTCCGTGTTCTTCGGTTTCCTCCCAACGGCTAAAGACCAGTAAGCGCAAGGGTTTTTTTAAATAAAATTAAAAAAAACATATGTTAGTCCCGAAATGACCTAGTTTGAGTCGAATGTACATTAGGCCGCATTTCTCTCTTTCTCTTTTATTTTTAAAGTTTTGTAATAATCGGTTGGTAATCAAAGGTACTGTAAAAGTGATAAAACAGAAAATTTCGTCCGGTTGTAATGTTTCTCAATTTAAAGTCAGCAATTTGCCGATTTTAAGGGGCAAACGTTTATTGCGAACGATTAAGCTGGTCAGAGGGAGCTTATTTTTTAAAAGTTTTGTAATATTCGGTTGATAACTAAAGGTACCGTGCAAATTAAACTGTTAAAATAGAAAATTTGGCCCGGTTGAAATATTTCTCGCTGTAGGTCAGCAATTTGCCGATTTTAGGGAGGCTGCGTGGCTGAATGGTTAGCATGTGCGCTCTGTATCATAACGTCTGTCACTGAGTCAACTGGCGTTGTTTCGATTTCTTGGTTGTACGTGACAAGGAGTATGGTCGCATGTCCAACCTCGTAGGTCGTAACGCCGCTGCCCGGGTAAAATTTCCCTCATTGCACACTTTATGGCGTATGCCCGTCTTCAGTAGCCCATTTTAGGAGCAGCACAGTAGGACGTTAAACCCCATTCAATTTCATTTCATTTTCTCTATCGAAAAAAAGAGATTGAAAATCCAAAAAGTCGTATTTTTACAATTTGGAGCATGTTTAGAGGTCTTTCTCGTAAAGTCAACATAGTATTTTTTGGGAACTTCTTCTACAAAGAGTATTATTGGTAGTCTTTTATATGAAACCATCGATCAACAGTCCAACATATCAGGAGTAGAAGAACAAAAGGATCGAACATTGAAAACGGCACCCTTTCATTGTTAAGCGAAACATGCAGTGTGGGTGACTACAATCTACGCATTTAGTCATCGTATAGAGTTTATTCAACAGTATCGAATTTCAACTGCTTAGGGATATTTTACGTGCACTCCAATGTGTACACGGGACCTTGGTTTTTCGTACCATCCGAGGGACTAGACAGCTGTGCTTGTCAGGCCCTGCGTTCTGCCTCACTGACAAGGGGAACCACGCCGGGAAATCGAGATGAACTTTTTCCGTGCAGAACTTTCAATTCAGGCCAAACGTTTATTGCATACGATTAAGCTGGTCAGTTGGAGCTTATTTTCAAAAGTTTTGTAATAATCGGTTGGTAATTATTAAAGTACCGTGCACATTAAACTGTTAAAACAGAAAATTTCGCCCGGTTGAAATGTTTCTTGCTATAAGTCAGCAATTTCCGGAATTCAGGGAGGCTGGATGGCTGAATGGTTAGCATGTGCTCGCTGTATCGTAACGTTTGTCATTGAGTCAACGGGCGTCGTTTCGATCTCCATGTTGCACGTGACATGGTGTATGATGTCCAATCTCGTGGGTTTTCTCCGTGTTCTTCGGTTTCCTCCCAACGGCTAAAGACCAGTAAGCGCAAGGGGAGTTTTTAAATAAAATTAAAAAACATATGTTAGTCCCGAAATGACCTAGTTTGTGTCGAATGGACATTAGGCCGCATTTCTCTCTTTCTCTTTTATTTTTAAAGTTTTGTAATATTCGGTTGGTAATCAAAGGTACTGTAAAAGTGATAAAACAGAAAATTTCGTCCGGTTGTAATGTTTCTCAATTTAAAGTCAGCAATTTGCCGATTTTAAGGGGCAAACGTTTATTGCGAACGATTAAGCTGGTCAGGGGTAGCTTATTTTTAAAAGTTTTGTAATATTCGGTTGATAAATAAAGGTACCGTGCAAATTAAACTGTTAAAATAGAAAATTTGGCCCGGTTGAAATATTTCTCGCTGTAGGTCAGCAATTTGCCGATTTTAGGGAGGCTGCGTGGCTGAATGGTTAGCACGTGCGCTCTGTATCATAACGTCTGTCACTGAGTCAACTGGCGTTGTTTCGATTTCTTGGTTGTACGTGACAAGGAGTATGGTCGGATGTCCAACCTCGTAGGTCGTAACGCCGCTGCCCGGGTAAAATTTCCCTCATTGCACACTTTATGGCGTATGCCCGTCTTCAGTAGCCCATTTTAGGAGCAGCACAGTAGGACGTTAAACCCCATTCAATTTCATTTCATTTTCTCTATCGAAAAAAAGAGATTGAAAATCCAAAAAGTCGTATTTTTACAATTTGGAGCATGTTTAGAGGTCTTTCTCGTAAAGTCAACATACTATTTTTGGGGAACTTCTTCTACAAAGAGTCTTATTGGTAGTCTTTTATATGAAACCATCGATCAACAGTCCAACATATCAGGAGTAGAAGAACAAAAGGATCGAACATTGAAAACGGCACCCTTTCATTGTTAAGCGAAACATGCAGTGTGGGTGACTACAATCTACGCATTTAGTCATCGTATAGAGTTTATTCAACAGTATCGAATTCCAACTGCTTAGGGATATTTTACGTGCACTCCAATGTGTACACGGGACCTTGGTTTTTCGTCCCATACGAAGGACTAGACATCTGTGCTTGTCAGGCCCTGTGTTCTGCCTCACTGACAAGGGGAACCACGCCGAGAAATCGAGATGAACTTTTCCGTGCAGAACTTTCAATTTAGGCCAAACGTTTATTGCATACGATTAAGCTGGTCAGTTGGAGCTTATTTTCAAAAGTTTTGTAATAATCGGTTGGTAATTATTAAAGTACCGTGCACATTAAACTGTTAAAACAGAAAATTTCGCCCGGTTGAAATGTTTCTTGCTATAAGTCAGCAATTTTCCGAATTCAGGGAGGCTGGATGGCTGAATGGTTAGAATGTGCTCGCTGTATCGTAACGTTTGTCATTGAGTCAACGGGCGTCGTTTCGATCTCCAGGTTGCACGTGACATGGTGTATGATGTCCAATCTCGTGGGTTTTCTCCGTGTTCTTCGGTTTCCTCCCAACGGCTAAAGACCAGTAAGCGCAAGGGGAGTTTTTAAATAAAATTAAAAAACATATGTTAGTCCCGAAATGACCTAGTTTGTGTCGAATGAACATTAGGCCGCATTTCTCTCTTTCTCTTTATTTTTAAAGTTTTGTAATAATCGGTTGGTAATCAAAGGTACTGTAAAAGTGATAAAACAGAAAATTTCGTCCGGTTGTAATGTTTCTCAATTTAAAGTCAGCAATTTGCCGATTTTAAGGGGCAAACGTTTATTGCGAACGATTAAGCTGGTCAGGGGGAGCTTATTTTTAAAGTTTTGTAATATTCGGTTGATAACTAAAGGTACCGTGCAAATTAAACTGTTAAAATAGAAAATTTGGCCCGGTTGAAATATTTCTCGCTGTAGGTCAGCAATTTGCCGATTTTAGGGAGGTTGCGTGGCTGAATGGTTAGCACGTGCGCTCTGTATCATAACGTCTGTCACTGAGTCAACTTGCGTTGTTTCGATTTCTTGGTTGTACGAAACAAGGAGTATGGTCGCATGTCCAACCTCATTGCACACTTTATGGCGTATGCCCGTCTTCAGTAGCCCATTTTAGGAGCAGCACAGTAGGACGTTAAACCCCATTCAATTTCATTTCATTTTCTCTATGTTGCTTATTTATTATAGTGGATAAATATTTTTCTGGTTCTAGCAATTATTTAATTTCTGCATAGAAATCTTGCTTTGGCCAGTTTTTTTTTATTGCAGAGTGCCATTCTTGTATATTGCAGTCTATGACCCTTTGTTTAAAACATGCTTAATAAGTCGTCACGATTTCCTACTTATAACCAAACATATTGGAAATATTAGTCTGGCATTATTAAATCCTAATTTTATTGGTCTTATTTAAAATTAAACTTCATTTAACTATGAACAACTCTTAACGTGTCTCTTTAAAACTATTAAATACTCTAAAACAGTAGCTCAACCTTTTGACCTAAACTCATTAATTTACCATTTTGTTGTGAGCGACTTCTTATTCTTCCTATATGACATATTGCACGTGTCTGATTTCAAAGGGGGGTTGGATGGCTGAATGGTTAGCACGCGCGCCTGTCATTGAGTTAACTAGCGTGTTTTCGAATGCTCGGTTGTACGTGACAAGGAGTAAGGTCGTCTGTCCAACCTGCCATTTTTAATTTTTTTTCATTTCATTTTCTCATCCGTCTCATTACAGTAATACAAGTTTCAGTTATTTCCCTTTAGTTTTCAGATTATTGTTATGCCTGGGTGCAATGATTCATACTATATTTAGACTTGTAACTTCGCGAGTGTCTTCTTATCCTTTTATTTAGGATACTTGATACAATCAATGACACGTGACGATAAATATGAAAGCTTTCATATCTGCATGGGACAGTAGCAGATCTAGTTATTCTTCTTATTAAGCTTTCATATATTCATATATGAAAGCTTATTGTTTCTGTTAAGATTATTATTCTTCTTATTATTTTTTTTTTTTGTGTTTTATTCACAAATCGGATTTCTCAGAATCTACTCATAGGATCTTTTTGAAACTTTTACCTACCCCCCCAAAAATGGGTGGTGGCTGTTGGATAAATATATTTTCAAAACGTTTTTCGCATTCGAAATCACCGAATTTTACGAACAAATGCATTTGACCTACTTTGCTGTAACTTTGTGACTATTTCACCTATTTTACTAATTCTTTTTTCTTTGAAAACATTGACTCCTTTACTTCAAATCTGCAATTTCGGATTTTCGAATTTCGAAAATTCGTCGCTGTGATTTCGAAACGGAAGTTTACACCAACTCGACAACTTCTTTAGTAGTTGTACGATTTTCATGAAATTTAATATGTAAGTACACCTTAATGATGCGACTCGAAAAATGACTTTAGAAATTTTCTAACTTATCTCCCCTTGGTGAAATTAAGGATCAAAGTTTTCAAAAAAATCTTCGAAATATAGGTCAGAATGACCTAGTTTTTTTTTTCTATACTAGACAAGGAATTACTGATTCGTACACAAAATATGGAGTTTGTCAATCGAACCGGAAGTGCCACCATCTTAAAACGTGAAAAATCAATAAGGCTTTTTTGCTATTTTACTTACAGACTCGGGAGTTATATTTTCTGAATCCTTGTAGGAAGGCCTAAAAAATGTCGCAATAGAATTCTGATTTAGGTCAACCGGGAGTCACCATGTTGAATTGAATATGAAAAATAGAAGCAATTTGAAGGGCCGAGACTTTGGAGCACTATAACTCTCATTCTGATTAAGCTAGAATGTTCAAACTTGTTGTAGACGTTCACTAGGTCAATGTTATGATTGAGTTCAAAGATGAGCATTTTCTGCTTAGGGTAAGCAGAGATAAGCATGCTGATTTGTTGATTCTTTAGGGCACGATAACTTCAGTTATAATGAAGGGAGGGCGGTGAAACTTTTGTTAATAGAGAGTCTAATAGCTAGCCTGTTGTGTGAAATCATTGTATCATTTTTTTAAATATCAGGTATAGCCGAAAAAAAGAGATTGAAAATCCAAAAAGTCGTATTTTTACAATTTGGACCATGTTTAGAGGTCTTTCTCGTAAAGTCAACATACTATTTTTTGGGAATTTCTTCTACAAAGAGTCTTATTGGTAGTCTTTTATATGAAACCATCGATCAACAGTCCAACATATCATGAGTAGAAGAACAAAAGGATCGAACATTGAAAACGGCACCCTTTCATTGTTAAGCGAAACATGCAGTGTGGGTGACTACAATCTACGCATTTAGTCATCGTATAGAGTTTATTCAACAGTATCGAATTCCAACTGCTTAGGGATATTTTACGTGCACTCCAATGTGTACACGGGACCTTGGTTTTTCGTCCCATCCGAAGGACTAGACAGCTGTGCTTGTCAGGCCCTGCGTTCTGCCTCACTGACAAGGGGAACCACGCCGGGAAATTTAGATGAACTTTTTCCGTGCAGAACTTTCAATTCAGGCCAAACGTTTATTGCATACGATTAAGCTGGTCAGATGGAGCTTATTTTCAAAAGTTTTGTAATAATCGGTTGGTAATTATTAAAGTACCGTGCACATTAAACTGTTAAAACAGAAAATTTCGCCCCGTTGAAATGTTTCTTGCTATAAGTCAGCAATTTTCCGAATTCAGGGAGGCTGGATGGCTGAATGGTTAGCATGTGCTCGCTGTATCGTAACGTTTGTCACTGAGTCAAAGGGCGTCGTTTCGATCTCCAGGTTGCACGTGACATGGTGTATGATGTCCAATCTCGTGGGTTTTCTCCGTGTTCTTCGGTTTCCTCCCCACGGCTAAAGACCAGTAAGCGCAAGGGGAGTTTTTAAATAAAATTAAAAAACATACGTTAGTCCCGAAATGACCTAGTTTGTGTCGAATGGACATTAGGCCGCATTTCTCTCTTTCTCTTTTATTTTTAAAGTTTTGTAATAATCGGTTGGTAATCAAAGGTACTGTAAAAGTGATAAAACAGAAAATTTCGTCCGGTTGTAATGTGTCTCAATTTAAAGTCAGCAATTTGCCGATTTTAAGGGGCAAACGTTTATTGCGAACGATTAAGCTGGTCAGGGGGAGCTTATTTTTAAAAGTTTTGTAATATTCGTTTGATAACTAAAGGTACCGTGCAAATTAAACTGTTAAAATAGAAAAGTTGGCCCGGTTGAAATATTTCTCGCTGTAGATCAGCAATTTGCCGATTTTAGGGATGTTGCGTGGCTGAATGGTTAGCACGTGCGCTCTGTATCATAACGTCTGTCACTGAGTCAACTGGCGTTGTTTCGATTTCTTGGTTGTACGTGACAAGGAGTATGGTCGCATGTCCAACCTTGTAGGTCGTAACGCCGCTGCCCGGGTAAAATTTCCCTCATTGCACACTTTATGGCGTATGCCCGTCTTCAGTAGCCCATTTTAGGAGCAGCACAGTAGGACGTTAAACCCATTCAATTTCATTTCATTTTCTCTATGTTGCTTATTTATTTTAGTGGATAAATATTTTTCGGGTTCTAGCAATTATTTAATTTCTGCATAGAAATCTTGCTTTGGCCAGTTTTTTTATTGCAGAGTGCCATTCTTGTATATTGCAGTCTATGACCCTTTGTTTAAAACATGCTTAAGATCACGATTTCCTACTTATAACCAAACATATTGGAAATATTAGTCTGGCATTATTAAATTCTAATTTTATTGGTCTAATTTAAAATTAAACTTTAATTTAACTATGAACAACTCTTAGCGTGTCTCTTTAAAACTATTAAATACTCTAAAACAGTAGCTCAACCTTTTGACCTAAACTCATTAATTTACCATTTTGTTGTGAGCGACTTCTTATTCTTCCTATATGACATATTGCACGTGTCTGATTTCAAAGGGGGGTTGGGTGGCTGAATGGTTAGCACGCGCGCCTGTCATTGAGTTAACTAGCGTGTTTTCGAATGCTCGGTTGTACGTGACAAGAAGTAAGGTCGCCTGTCCAACCTGCCATTTTTAATTTTTTTTCCCCGCCATTTTCATTTCATTTTCTCATCCGTCTCATTACAGTAATACAACTTTCAGTTATTTCCCTTTAGTTTTCAGATTATTGTTATGCCTGGGTGCAATGATTCATACTATATTTAGACTAGTAACTTCGCGAGTTTCTTCTTATCCTTTTATTTAGGATGCTTGATACAATCAATGACACGTGACGATAAATATGAAAGCTTTCATATCTGCATGGGACAGTAGCAGATCTAGTTTTTTTTGTGTTTTATTCACAAATCGGATTTCTCAGAATCTACTCATAGGATCTTTCTGAAACTTTTACCTACCCCCCCAAAAATGGGTGGTGGCTGTTGGATAAATATATTTTCAAAACGTTTTTCGCATTCGAAATCACCGAATTTTACGAACAAATGCATTTGACCTACTTTGCTGTAACTTTGTGACTATTTCACCTATTTTACTAAAAAAAAATTCTTTGAATACCTTGACTCCTCTACTTTAAATCTGCAATTTCGGATTTTCGAATTTCGAAAATTCGTCGCTGTGATTTCGAACCGGAAGTTTACACCAACTCGACAACCTCTTTAGTAGTTGTACGATTTTCATGAAATTTAATATGTAAGTGACCTTAATGACGCGACTTAAAAAATGACTTTAGAAATTTTCTAACTTATCTCCCCTTGGTGAAATCAAGGATCAAAGTTTTCCAAAAAATCGTCGAAATATAGGTCAGAATGACCTAGTTTTTTTTCTATACTAGACAAGGAATTACTAATTCGTACACAAAATATGGAGTTTGTCGATCGAACCGGAAGTGCCACCATCTTTAAACGTGAAAAATCAATAAGGCTTTTTTGCTATTTTACTTACAGACTCGGGAGTTATATTTTCTGAATCCTTGTAGGCAGGCCTAAAAAATGTCGCAATAGAATTCTGATTTAGGTCAACCGGGAGTCACCATTTTGAATTGAAAATGAAAAATAGAAGCAATTTGAAGGGCCGAGATTTTGGAGCACAATAACTCTCATTCTAATTAAGCTAGAATGTTCAAACTTGTTGTAGACGTTCACTAGGTCAATGTTATGATTGAGTTCAAAGATGAGTATTTTCTGGTTAGGGTAAGCAGAGATAAGCATGCTGATTTGTTGATTCTTTAGGGCACGATAACTTCGGTTATAATGAAGGCAGGGCGGTGAAACTTTTGTTAATAGAGAGTCTAATAGCTAGCCTGTTGTGTGAAATCATTGTATCATTTTTTTTAAATATCAGGGATAGCCGAAAAAAAGAGATTGAAAATCCAAAAAGTCGTATTTTTACAATTTGGAGCATGTTTAGAGGTCTTTCTCGTAAAGTCAACATACTATTTTTTGGGAACTTCTTCTACAAAGAGTCTTATTGGTAGTCTTTTATATGAAACCATCGATCAACAGTCCAACATATCGGGAGTAGAAGAACAAAAGGATCGAACATTGAAAACGGCACCCTTTCATTGTTAAGCGAAACATGCAGTGTGGGTGACTACAATCTACGCATTTAGTCATCGTATAGAGTTTATTCAACAGTATCGAGTTCCAACTGCTTAGGGATATTTTACGTGCACTCCAATGTGTACACGGGACCTTGGTTTTTCGTCCCATCCGAAGGACTAGACACCTGTGCTTGTCAGGCCCTGCGTTCTGCCTCACTGACAAGGGGAACCACGCCGGGAAATCGAGATGAACTTTTTCCGTGCAGAACTTTCAATTCAGGCCAAGCGTTTATTGCATACGATTAAGCTGGTCAGTTGGAGCTTATTTTCAAAAGTTTTGTAATAATCGGTTGGTAATTATTAAACTACCGTGCACATTAAACTGTTAAAACAGAAAATTTCGCCCGGTTGAAATGTTTCTTGCTATAAGTAAGCAATTTTCCGAATTCAGGGAGGCTGGATGGCTGAATGGTTAGCATGTGCTCGCTGTATCGTAACGTTTGTCATTGAGTCAACGGGCGTCGTTTCGATCTCCAGGTTGCACGTGACATGGTGTATGATGTCCAATCTCGTGGGTTTTCTCCGTGTTCTTCGGTTTCCTCCCAACGGCTAAAGACCAGTAAGCGCAAGGGTTTTTTTTAAATAAAATTAAAAAAAACATATGTTAGTCCCGAAATGACCTAGTTTGAGTCGAATGTACATTAGGCCGCATTTCTCTCTTTCTCTTTTATTTTTAAAGTTTTGTAATAATCGGTTGGTAATCAAAGGTACTGTAAAAGTGATAAAACAGAAAATTTCGTCCGGTTGTAATGTTTCTCAATTTAAAGTCAGCAATTTGCCGATTTTAAGGGGCAAACGTTTATTGCGAACGATTAAGCTGGTCAGAGGGAGCTTATTTTTTAAAAGTTTTGTAATATTCGGTTGATAACTAAAGGTACCGTGCAAATTAAACTGTTAAAATAGAAAATTTGGCCCGGTTGAAATATTTCTCGCTGTAGGTCAGCAATTTGCCGATTTTAGGGAGGCTGCGTGGCTGAATGGTTAGCATGTGCGCTCTGTATCATAACGTCTGTCACTGAGTCAACTGGCGTTGTTTCGATTTCTTGGTTGTACGTGACAAGGAGTATGGTCGCATGTCCAACCTCGTAGGTCGTAACGCCGCTGCCCGGGTAAAATTTCCCTCATTGCACACTTTATGGCGTATGCCCGTCTTCAGTAGCCCATTTTAGGAGCAGCACAGTAGGACGTTAAACCCCATTCAATTTCATTTCATTTTCTCTATCGAAAAAAAGAGATTGAAAATCCAAAAAGTCGTATTTTTACAATTTGGAGCATGTTTAGAGGTCTTTCTCGTAAAGTCAACATACTATTTTTTGGGAACTTCTTCTACAAAGAGTATTATTGGTAGTCTTTTATATGAAACCATCGATCAACAGTCCAACATATCAGGAGTAGAAGAACAAAAGGATCGAACATTGAAAACCGCACCCTTTCATTGTTAAGCGAAACATGCAGTGTGGGTGACTACAATCTACGCATTTAGTCATCGTATAGAGTTTATTCAACAGTATCGAATTTCAACTGCTTAGGGATATTTTACGTGCACTCCAATGTGTACACGGGACCTTGGTTTTTCGTACCATCCGAGGGACTAGACAGCTGTGCTTGTCAGGCCCTGCGTTCTGCCTAACTGACAAGGGGAACCACGCCGGGAAATCGAGATGAACTTTTTCCGTGCAGAACTTTCAATTCAGGCCAAACGTTTATTGCATACGATTAAGCTGGTCAGTTGGAGCTTATTTTCAAAAGTTTTGTAATAATCGGTTGGTAATTATTAAAGTACCGTGCACATTAAACTGTTAAAACAGAAAATTTCGCCCGGTTGAAATGTTTCTTGCTATAAGTCAGCAATTTCCGGAATTCAGGGAGGCTGGATGGCTGAATGGTTAGCATGTGCTCGCTGTATCGTAACGTTTGTCATTGAGTCAACGGGCGTCGTTTCGATCTCCATGTTGCACGTGACATGGTGTATGATGTCCAATCTCGTGGGTTTTCTCCGTGTTCTTCGGTTTCCTCCCAACGGCTAAAGACCAGTAAGCGCAAGGGGAGTTTTTAAATAAAATTAAAAAACATATGTTAGTCCCGAAATGACCTAGTTTGTGTCGAATGGACATTAGGCCGCATTTCTCTCTTTCTCTTTTATTTTTAAAGTTTTGTAATATTCGGTTGGTAATCAAAGGTACTGTAAAAGTGATAAAACAGAAAATTTCGTCCGGTTGTAATGTTTCTCAATTTAAAGTCAGCAATTTGCCGATTTTAAGGGGCAAACGTTTATTGCGAACGATTAAGCTGGTCAGGGGTAGCTTATTTTTAAAAGTTTTGTAATATTCGGTTGATAAATAAAGGTACCGTGCAAATTAAACTGTTAAAATAGAAAATTTGGCCCGGTTGAAATATTTCTCGCTGTAGGTCAGCAATTTGCCGATTTTAGGGAGGCTGCGTGGCTGAATGGTTAGCACGTGCGCTCTGTATCATAACGTCTGTCACTGAGTCAACTGGCGTTGTTTCGATTTCTTGGTTGTACGTGACAAGGAGTATGGTCGGATGTCCAACCTCGTAGGTCGTAACGCCGCTGCCCGGGTAAAATTTCCCTCATTGCACACTTTATGGCGTATGCCCGTCTTCAGTAGCCCATTTTAGGAGCAGCACAGTAGGACGTTAAACCCCATTCAATTTCATTTCATTTTCTCTATCGAAAAAAAGAGATTGAAAATCCAAAAAGTCGTATTTTTACAATTTGGAGCATGTTTAGAGGTCTTTCTCGTAAAGTCAACATACTATTTTTGGGGAACTTCTTCTACAAAGAGTCTTATTGGTAGTCTTTTATATGAAACCATCGATCAACAGTCCAACATATCAGGAGTAGAAGAACAAAAGGATCGAACATTGAAAACGGCACCCTTTCATTGTTAAGCGAAACATGCAGTGTGGGTGACTACAATCTACGCATTTAGTCATCGTATAGAGTTTATTCAACAGTATCGAATTCCAACTGCTTAGGGATATTTTACGTGCACTCCAATGTGTACACGGGACCTTGGTTTTTCGTCCCATACGAAGGACTAGACAGCTGTGCTTGTCAGGCCCTGTGTTCTGCCTCACTGACAAGGGGAACCACGCCGAGAAATCGAGATGAACTTTTCCGTGCAGAACTTTCAATTTAGGCCAAACGTTTATTGCATACGATTAAGCTGGTCAGTTGGAGCTTATTTTCAAAAGTTTTGTAATAATCGGTTGGTAATTATTAAAGTACCGTGCACATTAAACTGTTAAAACAGAAAATTTCGCCCGGTTGAAATGTTTCTTGCTATAAGTCAGCAATTTTCCGAATTCAGGGAGGCTGGATGGCTGAATGGTTAGAATGTGCTCGCTGTATCGTAACGTTTGTCATTGAGTCAACGGGCGTCGTTTCGATCTCCAGGTTGCACGTGACATGGTGTATGATGTCCAATCTCGTGGGTTTTCTCCGTGTTCTTCGGTTTCCTCCCAACGGCTAAAGACCAGTAAGCGCAAGGGGAGTTTTTAAATAAAATTAAAAAACATATGTTAGTCCCGAAATGACCTAGTTTGTGTCGAATGAACATTAGGCCGCATTTCTCTCTTTCTCTTTATTTTTAAAGTTTTGTAATAATCGGTTGGTAATCAAAGGTACTGTAAAAGTGATAAAACAGAAAATTTCGTCCGGTTGTAATGTTTCTCAATTTAAAGTCAGCAATTTGCCGATTTTAAGGGGCAAACGTTTATTGCGAACGATTAAGCTGGTCAGGGGGAGCTTATTTTTAAAGTTTTGTAATATTCGGTTGATAACTAAAGGTACCGTGCAAATTAAACTGTTAAAATAGAAAATTTGGCCCGGTTGAAATATTTCTCGCTGTAGGTCAGCAATTTGCCGATTTTAGGGAGGTTGCGTGGCTGAATGGTTAGCACGTGCGCTCTGTATCATAACGTCTGTCACTGAGTCAACTTGCGTTGTTTCGATTTCTTGGTTGTACGAAACAAGGAGTATGGTCGCATGTCCAACCTCATTGCACACTTTATGGCGTATGCCCGTCTTCAGTAGCCCATTTTAGGAGCAGCACAGTAGGACGTTAAACCCCATTCAATTTCATTTCATTTTCTCTATGTTGCTTATTTATTATAGTGGATAAATATTTTTCTGGTTCTAGCAATTATTTAATTTCTGCATAGAAATCTTGCTTTGGCCAGTTTTTTTTTATTGCAGAGTGCCATTCTTGTATATTGCAGTCTATGACCCTTTGTTTAAAACATGCTTAATAAGTCGTCACGATTTCCTACTTATAACCAAACATATTGGAAATATTAGTCTGGCATTATTAAATCCTAATTTTATTGGTCTTATTTAAAATTAAACTTCATTTAACTATGAACAACTCTTAACGTGTCTCTTTAAAACTATTAAATACTCTAAAACAGTAGCTCAACCTTTTGACCTAAACTCATTAATTTACCATTTTGTTGTGAGCGACTTCTTATTCTTCCTATATGACATATTGCACGTGTCTGATTTCAAAGGGGGGTTGGATGGCTGAATGGTTAGCACGCGCGCCTGTCATTGAGTTAACTAGCGTGTTTTCGAATGCTCGGTTGTACGTGACAAGGAGTAAGGTCGTCTGTCCAACCTGCCATTTTTAATTTTTTTTCATTTCATTTTCTCATCCGTCTCATTACAGTAATACAAGTTTCAGTTATTTCCCTTTAGTTTTCAGATTATTGTTATGCCTGGGTGCAATGATTCATACTATATTTAGACTTGTAACTTCGCGAGTGTCTTCTTATCCTTTTATTTAGGATACTTGATACAATCAATGACACGTGACGATAAATATGAAAGCTTTCATATCTGCATGGGACAGTAGCAGATCTAGTTATTCTTCTTATTAAGCTTTCATATATTCATATATGAAAGCTTATTGTTTCTGTTAAGATTATTATTCTTCTTATTATTTTTTTTTTTTGTGTTTTATTCACAAATCGGATTTCTCAGAATCTACTCATAGGATCTTTTTGAAACTTTTACCTACCCCCCCAAAAATGGGTGGTGGCTGTTGGATAAATATATTTTCAAAACGTTTTTCGCATTCGAAATCACCGAATTTTACGAACAAATGCATTTGACCTACTTTGCTGTAACTTTGTGACTATTTCACCTATTTTACTAATTCTTTTTTCTTTGAAAACATTGACTCCTTTACTTCAAATCTGCAATTTCGGATTTTCGAATTTCGAAAATTCGTCGCTGTGATTTCGAAACGGAAGTTTACACCAACTCGACAACTTCTTTAGTAGTTGTACGATTTTCATGAAATTTAATATGTAAGTACACCTTAATGATGCGACTCGAAAAATGACTTTAGAAATTTTCTAACTTATCTCCCCTTGGTGAAATTAAGGATCAAAGTTTTCAAAAAAATCTTCGAAATATAGGTCAGAATGACCTAGTTTTTTTTTTCTATACTAGACAAGGAATTACTGATTCGTACACAAAATATGGAGTTTGTCAATCGAACCGGAAGTGCCACCATCTTAAAACGTGAAAAATCAATAAGGCTTTTTTGCTATTTTACTTACAGACTCGGGAGTTATATTTTCTGAATCCTTGTAGGAAGGCCTAAAAAATGTCGCAATAGAATTCTGATTTAGGTCAACCGGGAGTCACCATGTTGAATTGAATATGAAAAATAGAAGCAATTTGAAGGGCCGAGACTTTGGAGCACTATAACTCTCATTCTGATTAAGCTAGAATGTTCAAACTTGTTGTAGACGTTCACTAGGTCAATGTTATGATTGAGTTCAAAGATGAGCATTTTCTACTTAGGGTAAGCAGAGATAAGCATGCTGATTTGTTGATTCTTTAGGGCACGATAACTTCAGTTATAATGAAGGGAGGGCGGTGAAACTTTTGTTAATAGAGAGTCTAATAGCTAGCCTGTTGTGTGAAATCATTGTATCATTTTTTTAAATATCAGGGATAGCCGAAAAAAAGAGATTGAAAATCCAAAAAGTCGTATTTTTACAATTTGGACCATGTTTAGAGGTCTTTCTCGTAAAGTCAACATACTATTTTTTGGGAATTTCTTCTACAAAGAGTCTTATTGGTAGTCTTTTATATGAAACCATCGATCAACAGTCCAACATATCATGAGTAGAAGAACAAAAGGATCGAACATTGAAAACGGCACCCTTTCATTGTTAAGCGAAACATGCAGTGTGGGTGACTACAATCTACGCATTTAGTCATCGTATAGAGTTTATTCAACAGTATCGAATTCCAACTGCTTAGGGATATTTTACGTGCACTCCAATGTGTACACGGGACCTTGGTTTTTCGTCCCATCCGAAGGACTAGACAGCTGTGCTTGTCAGGCCCTGCGTTCTGCCTCACTGACAAGGGGAACCACACCGGGAAATTTAGATGAACTTTTTCCGTGCAGAACTTTCAATTCAGGCCAAACGTTTATTGCATACGATTAAGCTGGTCAGATGGAGCTTATTTTCAAAAGTTTTGTAATAATCGGTTGGTAATTATTAAAGTACCGTGCACATTAAACTGTTAAAACAGAAAATTTCGCCCCGTTGAAATGTTTCTTGCTATAAGTCAGCAATTTTCCGAATTCAGGGAGGCTGGATGGCTGAATGGTTAGCATGTGCTCGCTGTATCGTAACGTTTGTCACTGAGTCAAAGGGCGTCGTTTCGATCTCCAGGTTGCACGTGACATGGTGTATGATGTCCAATCTCGTGGGTTTTCTCCGTGTTCTTCGGTTTCCTCCCCACGGCTAAAGACCAGTAAGCGCAAGGGGAGTTTTTAAATAAAATTAAAAAACATACGTTAGTCCCGAAATGACCTAGTTTGTGTCGAATGGACATTAGGCCGCATTTCTCTCTTTCTCTTTTATTTTTAAAGTTTTGTAATAATCGGTTGGTAATCAAAGGTACTGTAAAAGTGATAAAACAGAAAATTTCGTCCGGTTGTAATGTGTCTCAATTTAAAGTCAGCAATTTGCCGATTTTAAGGGGCAAACGTTTATTGCGAACGATTAAGCTGGTCAGGGGGAGCTTATTTTTAAAAGTTTTGTAATATTCGTTTGATAACTAAAGGTACCGTGCAAATTAAACTGTTAAAATAGAAAAGTTGGCCCGGTTGAAATATTTCTCGCTGTAGATCAGCAATTTGCCGATTTTAGGGATGTTGCGTGGCTGAATGGTTAGCACGTGCGCTCTGTATCATAACGTCTGTCACTGAGTCAACTGGCGTTGTTTCGATTTCTTGGTTGTACGTGACAAGGAGTATGGTCGCATGTCCAACCTTGTAGGTCGTAACGCCGCTGCCCGGGTAAAATTTCCCTCATTGCACACTTTATGGCGTATGCCCGTCTTCAGTAGCCCATTTTAGGAGCAGCACAGTAGGACGTTAAACCCATTCAATTTCATTTCATTTTCTCTATGTTGCTTATTTATTTTAGTGGATAAATATTTTTCGGGTTCTAGCAATTATTTAATTTCTGCATAGAAATCTTGCTTTGGCCAGTTTTTTTATTGCAGAGTGCCATTCTTGTATATTGCAGTCTATGACCCTTTGTTTAAAACATGCTTAAGATCACGATTTCCTACTTATAACCAAACATATTGGAAATATTAGTCTGGCATTATTAAATTCTAATTTTATTGGTCTAATTTAAAATTAAACTTTAATTTAACTATGAACAACTCTTAGCGTGTCTCTTTAAAACTATTAAATACTCTAAAACAGTAGCTCAACCTTTTGACCTAAACTCATTAATTTACCATTTTGTTGTGAGCGACTTCTTATTCTTCCTATATGACATATTGCACGTGTCTGATTTCAAAGGGGGGTTGGGTGGCTGAATGGTTAGCACGCGCGCCTGTCATTGAGTTAACTAGCGTGTTTTCGAATGCTCGGTTGTACGTGACAAGAAGTAAGGTCGCCTGTCCAACCTGCCATTTTTAATTTTTTTTCCCCGCCATTTTCATTTCATTTTCTCATCCGTCTCATTACAGTAATACAACTTTCAGTTATTTCCCTTTAGTTTTCAGATTATTGTTATGCCTGGGTGCAATGATTCATACTATATTTAGACTAGTAACTTCGCGAGTTTCTTCTTATCCTTTTATTTAGGATGCTTGATACAATCAATGACACGTGACGATAAATATGAAAGCTTTCATATCTGCATGGGACAGTAGCAGATCTAGTTTTTTTTGTGTTTTATTCACAAATCGGATTTCTCAGAATCTACTCATAGGATCTTTCTGAAACTTTTACCTACCCCCCCAAAAATGGGTGGTGGCTGTTGGATAAATATATTTTCAAAACGTTTTTCGCATTCGAAATCACCGAATTTTACGAACAAATGCATTTGACCTACTTTGCTGTAACTTTGTGACTATTTCACCTATTTTACTAAAAAAAATTTCTTTGAATACCTTGACTCCTCTACTTTAAATCTGCAATTTCGGATTTTCGAATTTCGAAAATTCGTCGCTGTGATTTCTAACCGGAAGTTTACACCAACTCGACAACCTCTTTAGTAGTTGTACGATTTTCATGAAATTTAATATGTAAGTGACCTTAATGACGCGACTTAAAAAATGACTTTAGAAATTTTCTAACTTATCTCCCCTTGGTGAAATCAAGGATCAAAGTTTTCCAAAAAATCGTCGAAATATAGGTCAGAATGACCTAGTTTTTTTTCTATACTAGACAAGGAATTACTAATTCGTACACAAAATATGGAGTTTGTCGATCGAACCGGAAGTGCCACCATCTTTAAACGTGAAAAATCAATAAGGCTTTTTTGCTATTTTACTTACAGACTCGGGAGTTATATTTTCTGAATCCTTGTAGGCAGGCCTAAAAAATGTCGCAATAGAATTCTGATTTAGGTCAACCGGGAGTCACCATTTTGAATTGAAAATGAAAAATAGAAGCAATTTGAAGGGCCGAGATTTTGGAGCACAATAACTCTCATTCTAATTAAGCTAGAATGTTCAAACTTGTTGTAGACGTTCACTAGGTCAATGTTATGATTGAGTTCAAAGATGAGTATTTTCTGGTTAGGGTAAGCAGAGATAAGCATGCTGATTTGTTGATTCTTTAGGGCACGATAACTTCGGTTATAATGAAGGCAGGGCGGTGAAACTTTTGTTAATAGAGAGTCTAATAGCTAGCCTGTTGTGTGAAATCATTGTATCATTTTTTTTAAATATCAGGGATAGCCGAAAAAAAGAGATTGAAAATCCAAAAAGTCGTATTTTTACAATTTGGAGCATGTTTAGAGGTCTTTCTCGTAAAGTCAACATACTATTTTTTGGGAACTTCTTCTACAAAGAGTCTTATTGGTAGTCTTTTATATGAAACCATCGATCAACAGTCCAACATATCGGGAGTAGAAGAACAAAAGGATCGAACATTGAAAACGGCACCCTTTCATTGTTAAGCGAAACATGCAGTGTGGGTGACTACAATCTACGCATTTAGTCATCGTATAGAGTTTATTCAACAGTATCGAGTTCCAACTGCTTAGGGATATTTTACGTGCACTCCAATGTGTACACGGGACCTTGGTTTTTCGTCCCATCCGAAGGACTAGACACCTGTGCTTGTCAGGCCCTGCGTTCTGCCTCACTGACAAGGGGAACCACGCCGGGAAATCGAGATGAACTTTTTCCGTGCAGAACTTTCAATTCAGGCCAAGCGTTTATTGCATACGATTAAGCTGGTCAGTTGGAGCTTATTTTCAAAAGTTTTGTAATAATCGGTTGGTAATTATTAAACTACCGTGCACATTAAACTGTTAAAACAGAAAATTTCGCCCGGTTGAAATGTTTCTTGCTATAAGTAAGCAATTTTCCGAATTCAGGGAGGCTGGATGGCTGAATGGTTAGCATGTGCTCGCTGTATCGTAACGTTTGTCATTGAGTCAACGGGCGTCGTTTCGATCTCCAGGTTGCACGTGACATGGTGTATGATGTCCAATCTCGTGGGTTTTCTCCGTGTTCTTCGGTTTCCTCCCAACGGCTAAAGACCAGTAAGCGCAAGGTTTTTTTTTAAATAAAATTAAAAAAAACATATGTTAGTCCCGAAATGACCTAGTTTGAGTCGAATGTACATTAGGCCGCATTTCTCTCTTTCTCTTTTATTTTTAAAGTTTTGTAATAATCGGTTGGTAATCAAAGGTACTGTAAAAGTGATAAAACAGAAAATTTCGTCCGGTTGTAATGTTTCTCAATTTAAAGTCAGCAATTTGCCGATTTTAAGGGGCAAACGTTTATTGCGAACGATTAAGCTGGTCAGAGGGAGCTTATTTTTTAAAAGTTTTGTAATATTCGGTTGATAACTAAAGGTACCGTGCAAATTAAACTGTTAAAATAGAAAATTTGGCCCGGTTGAAATATTTCTCGCTGTAGGTCAGCAATTTGCCGATTTTAGGGAGGCTGCGTGGCTGAATGGTTAGCATGTGCGCTCTGTATCATAACGTCTGTCACTGAGTCAACTGGCGTTGTTTCGATTTCTTGGTTGTACGTGACAAGGAGTATGGTCGCATGTCCAACCTCGTAGGTCGTAACGCCGCTGCCCGGGTAAAATTTCCCTCATTGCACACTTTATGGCGTATGCCCGTCTTCAGTAGCCCATTTTAGGAGCAGCACAGTAGGACGTTAAACCCCATTCAATTTCATTTCATTTTCTCTATCGAAAAAAAGAGATTGAAAATCCAAAAAGTCGTATTTTTACAATTTGGACCATGTTTAGAGGTCTTTCTCGTAAAGTCAACATACTATTTTTTGGGAACTTCTTCTACAAAGAGTCTTATTGGTAGTCTTTTATATGAAACCATCGATCAACAGTCCAACATATCAGGAGTAGAAGAACAAAAGGATCGAACATTGAAAACGGCACCCTTTCATTGTTAAGCGAAACATGCAGTGTGGGTGACTACAATCTACGCATTTAGTCATCGTATAGAGTTTATTCAACAGTATCGAATTCCAACTGCTTAGGGATATTTTACGTGCACTCCAATGTGTACACGGGACCTTGGTTTTTCGTCCCATACGAAGGACTAGACAGCTGTGCTTGTCAGGCCCTGTGTTCTGCCTCACTGACAAGGGGAACCACGCCGAGAAATCGAGATGAACTTTTCCGTGCAGAACTTTCAATTTAGGCCAAACGTTTATTGCATACGATTAAGCTGGTCAGTTGGAGCTTATTTTCAAAAGTTTTGTAATAATCGGTTGGTAATTATTAAAGTACCGTGCACATTAAACTGTTAAAACAGAAAATTTCGCCCGGTTGAAATGTTTCTTGCTATAAGTCAGCAATTTTCCGAATTCAGGGAGGCTGGATGGCTGAATGGTTAGAATGTGCTCGCTGTATCGTAACGTTTGTCATTGAGTCAACGGGCGTCGTTTCGATCTCCAGGTTGCACGTGACATGGTGTATGATGTCCAATCTCGTGGGTTTTCTCCGTGTTCTTCGGTTTCCTCCCAACGGCTAAAGACCAGTAAGCGCAAGGGGAGTTTTTAAATAAAATTAAAAAACATATGTTAGTCCCGAAATGACCTAGTTTGTGTCGAATGAACATTAGGCCGCATTTCTCTCTTTCTCTTTATTTTTAAAGTTTTGTAATAATCGGTTGGTAATCAAAGGTACTGTAAAAGTGATAAAACAGAAAATTTCGTCCGGTTGTAATGTTTCTCAATTTAAAGTCAGCAATTTGCCGATTTTAAGGGGCAAACGTTTATTGCGAACGATTAAGCTGGTCAGGGGGAGCTTATTTTTAAAGTTTTGTAATATTCGGTTGATAACTAAAGGTACCGTGCAAATTAAACTGTTAAAATAGAAAATTTGGCCCGGTTGAAATATTTCTCGCTGTAGGTCAGCAATTTGCCGATTTTAGGGAGGTTGCGTGGCTGAATGGTTAGCACGTGCGCTCTGTATCATAACGTCTGTCACTGAGTCAACTTGCGTTGTTTCGATTTCTTGGTTGTACGAAACAAGGAGTATGGTCGCATGTCCAACCTCATTGCACACTTTATGGCGTATGCCCGTCTTCAGTAGCCCATTTTAGGAGCAGCACAGTAGGACGTTAAACCCCATTCAATTTCATTTAATTTTCTCTATGTTGCTTATTTATTATAGTGGATAAATATTTTTCTGGTTCTAGCAATTATTTAATTTCTGCATAGAAATCTTGCTTTGGCCAGTTTTTTTTTATTGCAGAGTGCCATTCTTGTATATTGCAGTCTATGACCCTTTGTTTAAAACATGCTTAATAAGTCGTCACGATTTCCTACTTATAACCAAACATATTGGAAATATTAGTCTGGCATTATTAAATCCTAATTTTATTGGTCTTATTTAAAATTAAACTTCATTTAACTATGAACAACTCTTAACGTGTCTCTTTAAAACTATTAAATACTCTAAAACAGTAGCTCAACCTTTTGACCTAAACTCATTAATTTACCATTTTGTTGTGAGCGACTTCTTATTCTTCCTATATGACATATTGCACGTGTCTGATTTCAAAGGGGGGTTGGATGGCTGAATGGTTAGCACGCGCGCCTGTCATTGAGTTAACTAGCGTGTTTTCGAATGCTCGGTTGTACGTGACAAGGAGTAAGGTCGTCTGTCCAACCTGCCATTTTTAATTTATTTTCATTTCATTTTCTCATCCGTCTCATTACAGTAATACAAGTTTCAGTTATTTCCCTTTAGTTTTCAGATTATTGTTATGCCTGGGTGCAATGATTCATACTATATTTAGACTTGTAACTTCGCGAGTGTCTTCTTATCCTTTTATTTAGGATACTTGATACAATCAATGACACGTGACGATAAATATGAAAGCTTTCATATCTGCATGGGACAGTAGCAGATCTAGTTATTCTTCTTATTAAGCTTTCATATATTCATATATGAAAGCTTATTGTTTCTGTTAAGATTATTATTCTTCTTATTATTTTTTTTTTTTTGTGTTTTATTCACAAATCGGATTTCTCAGAATCTACTCATAGGATCTTTTTGAAACTTTTACCTACCCCCCCAAAAATGGGTGGTGGCTGTTGGATAAATATATTTTCAAAACGTTTTTCGCATTCGAAATCACCGAATTTTACGAACAAATGCATTTGACCTACTTTGCTGTAACTTTGTGACTATTTCACCTATTTTACTAATTCTTTTTTCTTTGAAAACATTGACTCCTTTACTTCAAATCTGCAATTTCGGATTTTCGAATTTCGAAAATTCGTCGCTGTGATTTCGAAACGGAAGTTTACACCAACTCGACAACTTCTTTAGTAGTTGTACGATTTTCATGAAATTTAATATGTAAGTACACCTTAATGATGCGACTCGAAAAATGACTTTAGAAATTTTCTAACTTATCTCCCCTTGGTGAAATTAAGGATCAAAGTTTTCAAAAAAATCTTCGAAATATAGGTCAGAATGACCTAGTTTTTTTTTCTATACTAGACAAGGAATTACTGATTCGTACACAAAATATGGAGTTTGTCAATCGAACCGGAAGTGCCACCATCTTAAAACGTGAAAAATCAATAAGGCTTTTTTGCTATTTTACTTACAGACTCGGGAGTTATATTTTCTGAATCCTTGTAGGAAGGCCTAAAAAATGTCGCAATAGAATTCTGATTTAGGTCAACCGGGAGTCACCATGTTGAATTGAATATGAAAAATAGAAGCAATTTGAAGGGCCGAGACTTTGGAGCACTATAACTCTCATTCTGATTAAGCTAGAATGTTCAAACTTGTTGTAGACGTTCACTAGGTCAATGTTATGATTGAGTTCAAAGATGAGCATTTTCTGCTTAGGGTAAGCAGAGATAAGCATGCTGATTTGTTGATTCTTTAGGGCACGATAACTTCAGTTATAATGAAGGGAGGGCGGTGAAACTTTTGTTAATAGAGAGTCTAATAGCTAGCCTGTGGTGTGAAATCATTGTATCATTTTTTTAAATATCAGGGATAGCCGAAAAAAAGAGATTGAAAATCCAAAAAGTCGTATTTTTACAATTTGGACCATGTTTAGAGGTCTTTCTCGTAAAGTCAACATACTATTTTTTGGGAATTTCTTCTACAAAGAGTCTTATTGGTAGTCTTTTATATGAAACCATCGATCAACAGTCCAACATATCATGAGTAGAAGAACAAAAGGATCGAACATTGAAAACGGCACCCTTTCATTGTTAAGCGAAACATGCAGTGTGGGTGACTACAATCTACGCATTTAGTCATCGTATAGAGTTTATTCAACAGTATCGAATTCCAACTGCTTAGGGATATTTTACGTGCACTCCAATGTGTACACGGGACCTTGGTTTTTCGTCCCATCCGAAGGACTAGACAGCTGTGCTTGTCAGGCCCTGCGTTCTGCCTCACTGACAAGGGGAACCACGCCGGGAAATTTAGATGAACTTTTTCCGTGCAGAACTTTCAATTCAGGCCAAACGTTTATTGCATACGATTAAGCTGGTCAGATGGAGCTTATTTTCAAAAGTTTTGTAATAATCGGTTGGTAATTATTAAAGTACCGTGCACATTAAACTGTTAAAACAGAAAATTTCGCCCCGTTGAAATGTTTCTTGCTATAAGTCAGCAATTTTCCGAATTCAGGGAGGCTGGATGGCTGAATGGTTAGCATGTGCTCGCTGTATCGTAACGTTTGTCACTGAGTCAAAGGGCGTCGTTTCGATCTCCAGGTTGCACGTGACATGGTGTATGATGTCCAATCTCGTGGGTTTTCTCCGTGTTCTTCGGTTTCCTCCCCACGGCTAAAGACCAGTAAGCGCAAGGGGAGTTTTTAAATAAAATTAAAAAACATACGTTAGTCCCGAACTGACCTAGTTTGTGTCGAATGGACATTAGGCCGCATTTCTCTCTTTCTCTTTTATTTTTAAAGTTTTGTAATAATCGGTTGGTAATCAAAGGTACTGTAAAAGTGATAAAACAGAAAATTTCGTCCGGTTGTAATGTGTCTCAATTTAAAGTCAGCAATTTGCCGATTTTAAGGGGCAAACGTTTATTGCGAACGATTAAGCTGGTCAGGGGGAGCTTATTTTTAAAAGTTTTGTAATATTCGTTTGATAACTAAAGGTACCGTGCAAATTAAACTGTTAAAATAGAAAAGTTGGCCCGGTTGAAATATTTCTCGCTGTAGATCAGCAATTTGCCGATTTTAGGGATGTTGCGTGGCTGAATGGTTAGCACGTGCGCTCTGTATCATAACGTCTGTCACTGAGTCAACTGGCGTTGTTTCGATTTCTTGGTTGTACGTGACAAGGAGTATGGTCGCATGTCCAACCTTGTAGGTCGTAACGCCGCTGCCCGGGTAAAATTTCCCTCATTGCACACTTTATGGCGTATGCCCGTCTTCAGTAGCCCATTTTAGGAGCAGCACAGTAGGACGTTAAACCCATTCAATTTCATTTCATTTTCTCTATGTTGCTTATTTATTTTAGTGGATAAATATTTTTCGGGTTCTAGCAATTATTTAATTTCTGCATAGAAATCTTGCTTTGGCCAGTTTTTTTATTGCAGAGTGCCATTCTTGTATATTGCAGTCTATGACCCTTTGTTTAAAACATGCTTAAGATCACGATTTCCTACTTATAACCAAACATATTGGAAATATTAGTCTGGCATTATTAAATTCTAATTTTATTGGTCTAATTTAAAATTAAACTTTAATTTAACTATGAACAACTCTTAGCGTGTCTCTTTAAAACTATTAAATACTCTAAAACAGTAGCTCAACCTTTTGACCTAAACTCATTAATTTACCATTTTGTTGTGAGCGACTTCTTATTCTTCCTATATGACATATTGCACGTGTCTGATTTCAAAGGGGGGTTGGGTGGCTGAATGGTTAGCACGCGCGCCTGTCATTGAGTTAACTAGCGTGTTTTCGAATGCTCGGTTGTACGTGACAAGAAGTAAGGTCGCCTGTCCAACCTGCCATTTTTAATTTTTTTTCCCCGCCATTTTCATTTCATTTTCTCATCCGTCTCATTACAGTAATACAACTTTCAGTTATTTCCCTTTAGTTTTCAGATTATTGTTATGCCTGGGTGCAATGATTCATACTATATTTAGACTAGTAACTTCGCGAGTTTCTTCTTATCCTTTTATTTAGGATGCTTGATACAATCAATGACACGTGACGATAAATATGAAAGCTTTCATATCTGCATGGGACAGTAGCAGATCTAGTTTTTTTTGTGTTTTATTCACAAATCGGATTTCTCAGAATCTACTCATAGGATCTTTCTGAAACTTTTACCTACCCCCCCAAAAATGGGTGGTGGCTGTTGGATAAATATATTTTCAAAACGTTTTTCGCATTCGAAATCACCGAATTTTACGAACAAATGCATTTGACCTACTTTGCTGTAACTTTGTGACTATTTCACCTATTTTACTAAAAAAAATTTCTTTGAATACCTTGACTCCTCTACTTTAAATCTGCAATTTCGGATTTTCGAATTTCGAAAATTCGTCGCTGTGATTTCGAACCGGAAGTTTACACCAACTCGACAACCTCTTTAGTAGTTGTACGATTTTCATGAAATTTAATATGTAAGTGACCTTAATGACGCGACTTAAAAAATGACTTTAGAAATTTTCTAACTTATCTCCCCTTGGTGAAATCAAGGATCAAAGTTTTCCAAAAAATCGTCGAAATATAGGTCAGAATGACCTAGTTTTTTTTTTCTATACTAGACAAGGAATTACTAATTCGTACACAAAATATGGAGTTTGTCGATCGAACCGGAAGTGCCACCATCTTTAAACGTGAAAAATCAATAAGGCTTTTTTGCTATTTTACTTACAGACTCGGGAGTTATATTTTCTGAATCCTTGTAGGCAGGCCTAAAAAATGTCGCAATAGAATTCTGATTTAGGTCAACCGGGAGTCACCATGTTGAATTGAAAATGAAAAATAGAAGCAATTTGAAGGGCCGAGACTTTGGAGCACAATAACTCTCATTCTAATTAAGCTAGAATGTTCAAACTTGTTGTAGACGTTCACTAGGTCAATGTTATGATTGAGTTCAAAGATGAGCATTTTCTGCTTAGGGTAAGCAGAGATAAGCATGCTGATTTGTTGATTCTTTAGGGCAAGATAACTTCGGTTATAATGAAGGGAGGGCGGTGAAACTTTTGTTAATAGAGAGTCTAACAGCTAGCCTGTTGTGTGAAATCATTGTATCATTTTTTTTAAATATCAGGGATAGCCGAAAAAAAGAGATTGAAAATCCAAAAAGTCGTATTTTTACAATTTGGAGCATGTTTAGAGGTCTTTCTCGTAAAGTCAACATACTATTTTTTGGGAACTTCTTCTACAAAGAGTCTTATTGGTAGTCTTTTATATGAAACCATCGATCAACAGTCCAACATATCAGGAGTAGAAGAACAAAAGGGTCGAACATTGAAAACGGCACCCTTTCATTGTTAAGCGAAACATGCAGTGTGGGTGACTACAATCTACGCATTTAGTCATCGTATAGAGTTTATTCAACAGTATCGAATTCCAACTGCTTAGGGATATTTTACGTGCACTCCAATGTGTACACGGGACCTTGGTTTTTCGTCCCATCCGAAGGACTAGACAGCTGTGCTTGTCAGGCCCTGCGTTCTGCCTCACTGGCAAGGGGAACCACGCCGGGAAATCGAGATGAACTTTTTCCGTGCAGAACTTTCAATTCAGGCCAAACGTTTATTGCATACGATTAAGCTGGTCAGTTGGAGCTTATTTTCAAAAGTTTTGTAATAATCGGTTGGTAATTATTAAAGTACCGTGCACATTAAACTGTTAAAACAGAAATTTTCGCCCGGTTGAAATGTTTCTTGCTATAAGTCAGCAATTAGGGTAAGCAGAGATAAGCATGCTGATTTTTTGATTCTTTAGGGCACGATAACTTCGGTTATAATGAAGGGAGGGCGGTGAAACTTTTGTTAATAGAGAGTCTAATAGCTAGCCTGTTGTGTGAAATCATTGTATCATTTTTTTTAAATATCAGGGATAGCCGAAAAAAAGAGATTGAAAATCCAAAAAGTCGTATTTTTACAATTTGGAGCATGTTTAGAGGTCTTTCTCGTAAAGTCAACATACTATTTTTTGGGAACTTCTTCTACAAAGAGTCTTATTGGTAGTCTTTTATATGAAACCATCGATCAACAGTCCAACATATCGGGAGTAGAAGAACAAAAGGATCGAACATTGAAAACGGCACCCTTTCATTGTTAAGCGAAACATGCAGTGTGGGTGACTACAATCTACGCATTTAGTCATCGTATAGAGTTTATTCAACAGTATCGAGTTCCAACTGCTAAGGGATATTTTACGTGCACTCCAATGTGTACACGGGACCTTGGTTTTTCGTCCCATCCGAAGGACTAGACACCTGTGCTTGTCAGGCCCTGCGTTCTGCCTCACTGACAAGGGGAACCACGCCGGGAAATCGAGATGAACTTTTTCCGTGCAGAACTTTCAATTCAGGCCAAGCGTTTATTGCATACGATTAAGCTGGTCAGTTGGAGCTTATTTTCAAAAGTTTTGTAATAATCGGTTGGTAATTATTAAACTACCGTGCACATTAAACTGTTAAAACAGAAAATTTCGCCCGGTTGAAATGTTTCTTGCTATAAGTAAGCAATTTTCCGAATTCAGGGAGGCTGGATGGCTGAATGGTTAGCATGTGCTCGCTGTATCGTAACGTTTGTCATTGAGTCAACGGGCGTCGTTTCGATCTCCAGGTTGCACGTGACATGGTGTATGATGTCCAATCTCGTGGGTTTTCTCCGTGTTCTTCGGTTTCCTCCCAACGGCTAAAGACCAGTAAGCGCAAGGGGGGTTTTTAAATAAAATTAAAAAAAACATATGTTAGTCCCGAAATGACCTAGTTTGAGTCGAATGTACATTAGGCCGCATTTCTCTCTTTCTCTTTTATTTTTAAAGTTTTGTAATAATCGGTTGGTAATCAAAGGTACTGTAAAAGTGATAAAACAGAAAATTTCGTCCGGTTGTAATGTTTCTCAATTTAAAGTCAGCAGTTTGCCGATTTTAAGGGGCAAACGTTTATTGCGAACGATTAAGTTTTGTAATATTCGGTTGATAACTAAAGGTACCGTGCAAATTAAACTGTTAAAATAGAAAATTTGGCCCGGTTGAAATATTTCTCGCTGTAGGTCAGCAATTTGCCGATTTTAGGGAGGCTGCGTGGCTGAATGGTTAGCACGTGCGCTCTGTATCATAACGTCTGTCACTGAGTCAACTGGCGTTGTTTCGATTTCTTGGTTGTACGTGACAAGGAGTATGGTCGCATGTCCAACCTCGTAGGTCGTAACGCCGCTGCCCGGGTAAAATTTCCCTCATTGCACACTTTATGGCGTATGCCCGCCTTCAGTAGCCCATTTTAGGAGCAGCACAGTAGGACGTTAAACCCCATTCAATTTCATTTCATTTTCTCTATCGAAAAAAAGAGATTGAAAATCCAAAAAGTCGTATTTTTACAATTTGGAGCATGTTTAGAGGTCTTTCTCGTAAAGTCAACATACTATTTTTTGGGTTTTCTCCGTGTTCTTCGGTTTCCTCCCAACGGCTAAAGACCAGTAAGCATATGTTAGTCCCGAAATGACCTAGTTTGTGTCGAATGGACATTAGGCCGCATTTCTCTCTTTCTCTTTTATTTTTAAAGTTTTGTAATAATCGGTTGGTAATCAAAGGTACTGTAAAAGTGATAAAACAGAAAATTTCGTCCGGTTGTAATGCTTCTCAATTTAAAGTCAGCAATTTGCCGATTTTAAGGGGCAAACGTTTATTGCGAACGATTAAGCTGGTCAGGGGGAGCTTATTTTTAAAAGTTTTGTAATATTCGGTTGATAACTAAAGGTACCGTGCAAATTAAACTGTTAAAATAGAAAATTTGGTCCGGTTGAAATATTTTTCGCTGTAGGTCAGCAATTTGCCGATTTTAGGGAAGTTGCGTGGCTGAATGGTTAGCACGTGCGCTCTGTATCATAACGTCTGTCACTGAGTCAACTGGCGTTGTTTCGATTTCTTGGTTGTACGTGACAAGGAGTATGGTCGCATGTCCAACCTCGTAGGTCGTAACGCCGCTGCCCGGGTAAAATTTCCCTCATTGCACACATTGTGGCGTATGCCCGTCTTCAGTAGCCCATTTCAGGAACAGCACAGTAGGACGTTAAACCCCATTCAATTTCATTTCATTTTCTCTATGTTGCTTATTTATTATAGTGGATAAATATTTTTCGGGTTCTAGCAATTATTTAATTTCTGCATAGAAATCTTGCTTTGGCCAGTTTTTTTTTTATTGCAGAGTGCCATTCTTGTATATTGCAGTCTATGACCCTTTGTTTAAAACATGCTTAAGAAGTCGTCACGATTTCCTACTTATAACCAAACATATTGGAAATATTAGTCTGGCATTATTAAATCCTAATTTTATTGGTCTTATTTAAAATTAAACTTTCATTTAACTATGAACAACTCTTTACGTGTCTCTTTAAAACTATTAAATACTCTAAAACAGTAGCTCAACCTTTTGACCTAAACTCATTAATTTACCATTTTGTTGTGAGCGACTTCTTATTCTTCCTATATGACATATTGCACGTGTCTGATTTCAAGGGGGGGTTGGGTGGCTGAATGGTTAGCACGCGCGCCTGTCATTGAGTTAACTAGCGTGTTTTCGAATACTCGGTTGTACGTGACAAGGAGTAAGGTCGCCTGTCCAACCTGCCATTTTTAATTTTTTTCCCCCGCCATTTTCATTTCATTTTCTCATCCGTCTCATTACAGTAATACAAGTTTCAGTTATTTTCCCTTTAGTTTTCAGATTATTGTTATGCCTGGGTGCAATGATTCATACTATATTTAGACTTGTAACTTCGCGAGTTTCTTCTTATCCTTTTATTTAGGATACTTGATACAATCAATGACACGTGACGATAAATATGAAAGCTTTCATATCTGCATGGGACAGTAGCAGATCTAGTTATTTTTTTTTTTGTGTTTTATTCACAAATCGGATTTCTCAGAATCTACTCATAGGATCTTTTTGAAACTTTTACCTACCCCCCCAAAAATGGGTGGTGGCTTTTGGATAAATATATTTTCAAAACGTTTTTCGCATTCGAAATCACCGAATTTTACGAACAAATTCATTTGACCTACTTTGCTGTAACTTTGTGACTATTTCACCTATTTTACTAATTCTTTTTTCTTTGAAAACATTGACTCCTTTACTTCAAATCTGCAATTTCGGATTTTCGAATTTCGAAAATTCGTCGCTGTGATTTCGAACCGGAAGTTTACACCAACTCGACAACTTCTTTAGTAGTTGTACGATTTTCATGAAATTTAATATGTAAGTACACCTTAATGATGCGACTCGAAAAATGACTTTAGAAATTTTCTAACTTATCTCCCCTTGGTGAAATTAAGGATCAAAGTTTTCAAAAAAATCTTCGAAATATAGGTCAGAATGACCTAGTTTTTTTTTCTATACTAGACAAGGAATTACTGATTCGTACACAAAATATGGAGTTTGTCAATCGAACCGGAAGTGCCACCATCTTAAAACGTGAAAAATCAATAAGGCTTTTTTGCTATTTTACTTACAGACTCGGGAGTTATATTTTCTGAATCCTTGTAGGAAGGCCTAAAAAATGTCGCAATAGAATTCTGATTTAGGTCAACCGGGAGTCACCATGTTGAATTGAAAATGAAAAATAGAAGCAATTTGAAGGGCCGAGACTTTGGAGCACTATAACTCTCGTTCTGATTAAGCTAGAATGTTCAAACTTGTTGTAGACGTTCACTAGGTCAATGTTATGATTGAGTATAAAGATGAGCATTTTCTGCTTAGGGTAAGCAGAGATAAGCATGCTGATTTGTTGATTCTTTAGGGCACGATAACTTCGGTTATAATGAAGGGAGGGCGGTGAAACTCTCGTTAATAGAGAGTCTAATAGCTAGCCTGTTGTGTGAAATCATTGTATAATTTTTTTTAAATATCAGGGATAGCCGAAAAAAAGAGATTGAAAATCCAAAAAGTCGTATTTTTACAATTTGGACCATGTTTAGAGGTCTTTCTCGTAAAGTCAACATACTATTTTTTGGGAATTTCTTCTACAAAGAGTCTTATTGGTAGTCTTTTATATGAAACCATCGATCAACAGTCCAACATATCAGGAGTAGAAGAACAAAAGGATCGAACATTGAAAACGGCACCCTTTCATTGTTAAGCGAAACATGCAGTGTGGGTGACTACAATCTACGCATTTAGTCATCGTATAGAGTTTATTCAACAGTATCGAATTCCAACTGCTGAGGGATATTTTACGTGCACTCCAATGTGTACACGGGACCTTGGTTTTTCGTCCCATCCGAAGGACTAGACAGCTGTGCTTGTCAGGCCCTGCGTTCTGCCTCACTGACAAGGGGAACCACGCCGGGAAATCGAGATGAACTTTTTCCGTGCAGAACTTTCAATTCAGGCCAAACGTTTATTGCATACAATTAAGCTGGTCAGTTGGAGCTTATTTTCAAAAGTTTTGTAATAATCGGTTGGTAATTATTAAAGTACCGTGCACATTAAACTGTTAAAACAGAAAATTTCGCCCGGTTGAAATGTTTCTTGCTATAAGTCAGCAATTTTCCGAATTCAGGGAGGCTGGATGGCTGAATGGTTAGCATGTGCTCGCTGTATCGTAACGTTTGTCACTGAGTCAAAGGGCGTCGTTTCGATCTCCAGGTTGCACGTGACATGGTGTATGATGTCCAATCTCGTGGGTTTTCTCCGTGTTCTTCGGTTTCCTCCCAACGGCTAAAGACCAGTGAGCGCAAGGGGAGTTTTTAAATAAAATTAAAAAAACATACGTTAGTCCCGAAATAACCTAGTTTGTGTCGAATGGACATTAGGCCGCATTTCTCTCTTTCTCTTTTATTTTTAAAGTTTTGTAATAATCGGTTGGTAATCAAAGGTACTGTAAAAGTGATAAAACAGAAAATTTCGTCCGGTTGTAATGTGTCTCAATTTAAAGTCAGCAATTTGCCGATTTTAAGGGGCAAACGTTTATTGTGAACGATTAAGCTGGTCAGGGGGAGCTTATTTTTAAAAGTTTTGTAATATTCGTTTGATAACTAAAGGTACCGTGCAAATTAAACTGTTAAAATAGAAAAGTTGGCCCGGTTGAAATATTTCTCGCTGTAGATCAGCAATTTGCCGATTTTAGGGAGGTTGCGTGGCTGAATGGTTAGCACGTGCGCTCTGTATCATAACGTCTGTCACTGAGTCAACTGGCGTTGTTTCGATTTCTTGGTTGTACGTGACAAGGAGTATGGTCGCATGTCCAACCTTGTAGGTCGTAACGCCGCTGCCCGGGTAAAATTTCCCTCATTGCACACTTTATGGCGTATGCCCGTCTTCAGTAGCCCATTTTAGGAGCAGCACAGTAGGACGTTAAACCCATTCAATTTCATTTCATTTTCTCTATGTTGCTTATTTATTATAGTGGATAAATATTTTTCTGGTTCTAGCAATTATTTAATTTCTGCATAGAAATCTTGCTTTGGCCAGTTTTTTTTTATTGCAGAGTGCCATTCTTGTATATTGCAGTCTATGACCCTTTGTTTAAAACATGCTTAAGATCACGATTTCCTACTTATAACCAAACATATTGGAAATATTAGTCTGGCATTATTAAATTCTAATTTTATTGGTCTAATTTAATTTAACTATGAACAACTCTTAGCGTGTCTCTTTAAAACTATTAAATACTCTAAAACAGTAGCTCAACCTTTTGACCTAAACTCATTAATTTACCATTTTGTTGTGAGCGACTTCTTATTCTTCCTATATGACATATTGCACGTGTCTGATTTCAAAGGGGGGTTGGGTGGCTGAATGGTTAGCACGCGCGCCTGTCATTGAGTTAACTAGCGTGTTTTCGAATGCTCGGTTGTACGTGACAAGAAGTAAGGTCGCCTGTCCAACCTGCCATTTTTAATTTTTTTCCCCGCCATTTTCATTTCATTTTCTCATCCGTCTCATTACAGTAATACAAGTTTCAGTTATTTCCCTTTAGTTTTCAGATTATTGTTATGCCTGGGTGCAATGATTCATACTATATTTAGACTCGTAACTTCGCGAGTTTCTTCTTATCCTTTTATTTAGGATACTTGATACAATCAATGACACGTGACGATAAATATGAAAGCTTTCATATCTGCATTGGACAGTAGCAGATCTAGTTTATTATTATTTTTTTTTCTTCGGGGGAGCCTATTTTCAGTGCCTGTAATAGATATCGATCTAGAACCTCATTTTTTATCATTAAACAATGTGTTCGCAACATGTGATCTATATTTGAAACTTATGCGCGGACCGGAAGTGGCCGAATTTCGTACGGTGTCATAAAATCAAAAAATAGCTGTAGATTCGTTAATTCTGTACCTATTTTCATACAAATGACATTTTTGTAAACCCCGCATCTTTCCTAAGGAAATGGCTATCTCACATTTTTCAATTTCGAAAATTCCTATGGGACTATTGTTGTTCGAAAATTGAAAAAACAAAATTTAAGATACAATTTTTGTCATTTTTCAAAATTTACAAATTTGACCTACATTTTTGGATAGCTGAAGACCATCCGATTCCAGAAATATAAGTTTCATTCCGAGTTATCACCCTTTATTTTTCGAATTTTTTCGAATTTTCTGACCATTTTGTGAGCTCGAGTTTCGTTTTACGGCCGAATCGACGTTTCTGAAACTCCTGGAACATGAAGTTATAGTTCAAAACTAACGTATAAAGCTATTTCGACAAACATCTATAAACAGGAAGTAGTCGAAATAATGGCCGATATTTTGAAAAAAACGCAAAAAATGAATGCTTTTGGGAAAAACATGAATTCTCAGTCCGATATCAACGGATTAAAACGATTAAGATATCGTTAGGCTGCCCGAGAATTGCAGTATCATATGATATCCTATTATTACAGATAAAATAAACAGCAAGTAAAAAATAGCACGCTAAAAATCAAGTATTTTCTGATTTGGAGCGTTTTTGAACGCCTGTATCTCGAAAACTGCTCCAACGATTTTTCTTCAACTTTATCTATCAAGATACCTTTTGGTAGTCTTGTGTATGAAACAGTCCGTTTAGACTTTGAAATATCCGTAATAGGTCAAATAACAAACTGAAAATCGAAAAAAGTCGAAAACTCGTGAAATTTTGGAAAATACTCTATTTTTTTTTTTTTTTTACTGATTTTCAAAAAAACTTTATGATATTTAGATATCTGATCTAACGTAGAACCCAAAAATGTATAATATGTATTCAGTTATTGAAATTTAATTTTTGATATTTTGACATTTTTGCATTTTTGGCACTTTTAAACATAGGATTTCTCAGGGGCATTTTATCTGATCATATATTGTAATATATCATTACAGAACTATGTCGCTATTCAATTGCCTAAACCGGTTATTAAAACTATCTCGATAATAATCACCATACCGGAAGTATTCAAAAAATGAAAAAAAAAAAGGATAAAAAAATGGCGTTCTTGCAAAAAGCTGGATTTCTCCATCAGATATTACCTGCTCAAAAGAAATAAAGTGTCTTTGGATGGCCCCATTAATGGACTATCATATGGCATCTCAATGGTACGATTTCGATGGTTAGTAAATAAATTATGTTACGCCGAAAATCTAGTATTTTTCGTTTTTGGAGCCTTTTGAGACACCCTTTACTCAAAAACGACTCCTGCGATTTTTTTAAAACCTTTTTTACTCAGACTCCCATCTGTGGTCTGTGGCGTGAATTCAAAAGGAAAAGGTTTGAAATAATTTAAGGTGTCATAAAATGGCCTCAATCTTTGATAAAAGTAGAAAAATGGTTAAATTCTCGAAAATGTTCTTTTATTTATCTTTTTTACAAGCAACTACTGAATAGATGTTTCTGACATTTCTGGTACAGAAAGATCAAACAACTTGTTAAAACTATCACGACAATAATCCAAAATCCAGAAGTAGTCGAAAAAATATCAGATATTTGGGAAAAGAACACACACAAAATTTAAAAAAAAGAAAATACAGTAAAGTATTGGTACTCTTGCAAAAATCTGCATTTCTCAGCCAGGTGTCACTGAATCAAAACAATTAAAGTATCGTTTTGTAGCTCGATGAATGGGATATTTTATGACATACTTCCTGTCTGATTCCTGAAAGCCGAGTGCCTGTCCCAGATACCGATCTAGAACCTCATTTTCTATCATTAAACAATGTGTTCGCAACATATGGGCTATATTTGAAACTTCTGCGCTGACCGGAAGTGGCCGAATTTCGTACGGTGTCAAAAAATCAAAAAACGGCCGTAGATTCGTCAATTCTGTACTTATTTTCATACAAATGACATTTTCAGCAACATCAAATCTTTTCTCGGATGATAGCAGTTGAAAATTTCAAAATTTTGAAACTTCGTCGCTGACTTCTAGCGTTCGAAAATTGAAAAAACAAAATTTAAGAGACAATTTTTGTCATTTTTCAAGACCATTCGATTCCAGATATATAAGTTTCATTCCGAGTTATCACCCTTTATTTTTCGATTTTTTTCGAATTTTCTGCCCATTTTGTGAGCTCGAGTTTCGTTTTACGGCCGAATCGACGTTTCTGAAACTCCTGGAACATGAAGTTATAGTTGCAAAGGAACGTATAAAGCTATTTCGACAAACATCTATAAACCGGAAGTAGTCGAAATAATGGCCGATATTTTGAAAAAAATGCAAAAAAAATTTTGCTTTTGGGAAAAACATGAATTCTCAGTCCGATATCAACGGATCAAACTGATTAAGATATCGTTAGGTTGCCCTAAAATTGCAGTATCATATGATTTCCTATTATTACAGATAACATGAACAGCAAGTAAAATATGGCACGCTGAAAATCAATTATTTTCTGATTTGGAGCGTTTTTGAATGCCTGTATCTCGATAACTGCTCCAATGATTTTTCTTAAACTTTCTCTATCAAGATACCTTTTGGTAGTCTTGTGTATGAAACAGTCCGTTTAGACTTTGAAATATCCGTAATAGGTCAAATAACGAACTGAAAATCGTGAAATTTTGGAAAATACTCTATTTTTTTTATATTTTTACTGATTTTCAAAAAACTTTATGATATTTAGATATCTGATCTAAAGTCAAATCCAAAAATGTATAATATGTATTCAGTTATTGAAATTTAATTTTTGATATTTTGACATTTTTGCATTTTTGGCACTTTTAAACATAGGATTTCTCAGGGGCATTTTATCTGATCATATATTGTAATATATCATTACAAAACTCTGTCGCTATTTAATTGCCTTAACCGGTTATTAAAACTATCTCGATAATAATCACCATACCGGAAGTATTCAAAAAATGAAAAAAAAAAGGATAAAAAATGGCGTTCTTGCAAAAAGTTGGATGTCTCCGTCAGATATTACCGGCCCAAAAGAAATAAAGTGTCTTTGGATGGCCCCATTAATGGACTATCATATGGCATCTCAACGGTACAATTTCGATGGTTAGTAATAAAATAATACTACGCCGAAAATCTAGTATTTTTCCTTTTTGGAGCCTTTTGAGACACCATTTTCTCGAAAACGACTCCTGCGATTTTTTTAAAACCTTTTTTACTCAGACTCCTATCTGTGGTCTGTGTCGTGAATCTAAAAGAAGGAGGTTTGAAATAATTTAAGGTGTCATAAAATGGCCTCAATCTTTGATAAAAGTAGAAAAATCGTTAAAATATCGAAGATGTTCTTTTATTTATTTTTTCTACAAACAACTACTAAAAAGATGTTTCTGACATTTCTGGTACAGAAAGATATCTATCCAAACAACTTGTTAAAACTATCCAGACAAAAATCCAAAATCCAGAAGTAGTCGAGAAAAAAAAACACAAAAAAAATTTAAAAAAAAGAAAATACAGTAAAAAATTGGTACTCTTGCAAAAATCTGCATTTCTCAGCCAGGTGTCACTGAATCAAAACAATTAAAGTATCGTTTTGAAGCTCGATGAATGGGCTATTTTATGACATACTTCCTGTCTGATTCCTGAAAGCCGATTCAGTGCTGCTTGCAGGTCTAGTTAGGCTTTCAGACTTTCGTCTGAAAGACTATTGTTTTTACTAAAATTATTAAGCTTTCATATATTCATATATGAAAGCTTATTGTTTCTGTTAAGATTATTATTAAGCTTTCATATGTATTTACATATGAAAGCTTATTGTTTCTGTTAAGATTATTAAGCTTTCATATATTCATATATGAAAGCTTATTGTTTCTGTTAAGATTATTATTCTTCTTATTATTTTTTTTTTTTGTGTTTTATTCACAAATCGGATTTCTCAGAATCTACTCATAGGATCTTTTTGAAACTTTTACCTACCCCCCCAAAAATGGGTGGTGGCTGTTGGATAAATATATTTTCAAAACGTTTTCCGCATTCGAAATCACCGAATTTTACGAACAAATGCATTTGACCTACTTTGCTGTAACTTTGTGACTATTTCACCTATTTTACTAATTCTTTTTTCTTTGAAAACATTGACTCCTTTACTTCAAATCTGCAATTTCGGATTTTCGAATTTCGAAAATTCGTCGCTGTGATTTCGAACCGGAAGTTTACACCAACTCGACAACTTCTTTAGTAGTTGTACGATTTTCATGAAATTTAATATGTAAGTACACCTTAATGATGCGACTCGAAAAATGACTTTAGAAATTTTCTAACTTATCTCCCCTTGGTGAAATTAAGGATCAAAGTTTTCAAAAAAATCTTCGAAATATAGGTCAGAATGACCTAGTTTTTTTTTCTATACTAGACAAGGAATTACTGATTCGTACACAAAATATGGAGTTTGTCAATCGAACCGGAAGTGCCACCATCTTAAAACGTGAAAAATCAATAAGGCTTTTTTGCTATTTTACTTACAGACTCGGGAGTTATATTTTCTGAATCCTTGTAGGAAGGCCTAAAAAATGTCGCAATAGAATTCTGATTTAGGTCAACCGGGAGTCACCATGTTGAATTGAAAATGAAAAATAGAAGCAATTTGAAGGGCCGAGACTTTGGAGCACTATAACTCTCATTCTGATTAAGCTAGAATGTTCAAACTTGTTGTAGACGTTCAATAGGTCAATGTTATGATTGAGTTCAAAGATGAGCATTTTCTGCTTAGGGTAAGCAGAGATAAGCATGCTGATTTGTTGAGTCTTTAGGGCACGATAACTTCGGTTATAATGAAGGGAGGGCGGTGAAACTTTTGTTAATAGAGAGTCTAATAGCTAGCCTGTTGTGTGAAATCATTGTATCATTTTTTTTAAATATCAGGGATAGCCGAAAAAAAGAGATTGAAAATCCAAAAAGTCGTATTTTTACAATTTGGACCATGTTTAGAGGTCTTTCTCGTAAAGTCAACATACTATTTTTTGGGAACTTCTTCTACAAAGAGTCTTATTGGTAGTCTTTTATATGAAACCATCGATCAACAGTCCAACATATCAGGAGTAGAAGAACAAAAGGATCGAACATTGAAAACGGCACCCTTTCATTGTTAAGCGAAACATGCAGTGTGGGTGACTACAATCTACGCATTTAGTCATCGTATAGAGTTTATTCAACAGTATCGAATTCCAACTGCTTAGGGATATTTTACGTGCACTCCAATGTGTACACGGGACCTTGGTTTTTCGTCCCATCCGAAGGACTAGACAGCTGTGCTTCTGCCTCACTGACAAGGGGAACCACGCCGGGAAATCGTGCAGAACTTTCAATTCAGGCCAAACGTTTATTGCATACGATTAAGCTGGTCAGTTGGAGCTTATTTTCAAAAGTTTTGTAATAATCGGTTGGTAATTATTAAAGTACCGTGCACATTAAACTGTTAAAACAGAAAATTTCGCCCGGTTGAAATGTTTCTTGCTATAAGTCAGCAATTTTCCGAATTCAGGGAGGCTGGATGGCTGAATGGTTAGAATGTGCTCGCTGTATCGTAACGTTTGTCATTGAGTCAACGGGCGTCGTTTCGATCTCCAGGTTGCACGTGACATGGTGTATGATGTCCAATCTCGTGGGTTTTCTCCGTGTTCTTCGGTTTCCTCCCAACACCTAAAGACCAGTAAGCGCAAGGGGAGTTTTTAAATAAAATTAAAAAACATATGTTAGTCCCGAAATGACCTAGTTTGTGTCGAATGAACATTAGGCCGCATTTCTCTCTTTCTCTTTATTTTTAAAGTTTTGTAATAATCGGTTGGTAATCAAAGGTACTGTAAAAGTGATAAAACAGAAAATTTCGTCCGGTTGTAATGTTTCTCAATTTAAAGTCAGCAATTTGCCGATTTTAAGGGGCAAACGTTTATTGCGAACGATTAAGCTGGTCAGGGGGAGCTTATTTTTAAAGTTTTGTAATATTCGGTTGATAACTAAAGGTACCGTGCAAATTAAACTGTTAAAATAGAAAATTTGGCCCGGTTGAAATATTTCTCGCTGTAGGTCAGCAATTTGCCGATTTTAGGGAGGTTGCGTGGCTGAATGGTTAGCACGTGCGCTCTGTATCATAACGTCTGTCACTGAGTCAACTTGCGTTGTTTCGATTTCTTGGTTGTACGAAACAAGGAGTATGGTCGCATGTCCAACCTCATTGCACACTTTATGGCGTATGCCCGTCTTCAGTAGCCCATTTTAGGAGCAGCACAGTAGGACGTTAAACCCCATTCAATTACATTTCATTTTCTCTATGTTGCTTATTTATTATAGTGGATAAATATTTTTCTGGTTCTAGCAATTATTTAATTTCTGCATAGAAATCTTGCTTTGGCCAGTTTTTTTTATTGCAGAGTGCCATTCTTGTATATTGCAGTCTATGACCCTTTGTTTAAAACATGCTTAATAAGTCGTCACGATTTCCTACTTATAACCAAACATATTGGAAATATTAGTCTGGCATTATTAAATCCTAATTTTATTGGTCTTATTTAAAATTAAACTTTCATTTAACTATGAACAACTCTTAACGTGTCTCTTTAAAACTATTAAATACTCTAAAACAGTAGCTCAACCTTTTGACCTAAACTCATTAATTTACCATTTTGTTGTGAGCGACTTCTTATTCTTCCTATATGACATATTGCACGTGTCTGATTTCAAAGGGGGGTTGGATGGCTGAATGGTTAGCACGCGCGCCTGTCATTGAGTTAACTAGCGTGTTTTCGAATGCTCGGTTGTACGTGACAAGGAGTAAGGTCGTCTGTCCAACCTGCCATTTTTAATTTTTTTTCCCCGCCATTTTCATTTCATTTTCTCATCCGTCTCATTACAGTAATACAAGTTTCAGTTATTTCCCTTTAGTTTTCAGATTATTGTTATGCCTGGGTGCAATGATTCATACTATATTTAGACTTGTAACTTCGCGAGTTTCTTCTTATCCTTTTATTTAGGATACTTGATACAATCAATGACACGTGACGATAAATATGAAAGCTTTCATATCTGCATGGGACAGTAGCAGATCTAGTTATTCTTATTATTTTTTTTTTTTGTGTTTTATTCACAAATCGGATTTCTCAGAATCTACTCATAGGATCTTTCTGAAACTTTTACCTACCCCCCCAAAAATGGGTGGTGGCTGTTGGATAAATATATTTTCAAAACGTTTTTCGCATTCGAAATCACCGAATTTTACAAACAAATGCATTTGACCTACTTTGCTGTAACTTTGTGACTATTTTACCTATTTTACTAATTCTTTTTTCTTTGAATACCTTGACTCCTTTACTTCAAATCTGCAATTTCGGATTTTCGAATTTCGAAAATTCGTCGCTGTGATTTCGAACCGGAAGTTTACACCAACTCGACAACCTCTTCAGTAGTTGTACGATTTTCATGAAATTTAATATGTAAGTAGACCTTAATGACGCGACTTGAAAAATGACTTTAGAAATTTTCTAACTTATCTCCCCTTGGTGAAATCAAGGATCAAAGTTTTCCAAAAAATCGTCGAAATATAGGTCAGAATGACCTAGTTTTTTATTTCTATACTAGACAAGGAATTACTAATTCGTACACAAAATATGGAGTTTGTCGATCGAACCGGAAGTGCCACCATCTTTAAACGTGAAAAATCAATAAGGCTTTTTTGCTATTTTACTTACAGACTCGGGAGTTATATTTTCTGAATCCTTGTAGGCAGGCCTAAAAAATGTCGCAATAGAATTCTGATTTAGGTCAACCGGGAGTCACCATTTTGAATTGAAAATGAAAAATAGAAGCAATTTGAAGGGCCGAGATTTTGGAGCACAATAACTCTCATTCTAATTAAGCTAGAATGTTCAAACTTGTTGTAGACGTTCACTAGGTCAATGTTATGATTGAGTTCAAAGATGAGTATTTTCTGCTTAGGGTAAGAAGAGATAAGCATGCTGATTTGTTGATTCTTTAGGGCACGATAACTTCGGTTATAATGAAGGGAGGGCGGTGAAACTTTTGTTAATAGAGAGTCTAATAGCTAGCCTGTTGTGTGAAATCATTGTATCATTTTTTTTAAATATCAGGGATAGCCGAAAAAAAGAGATTGAAAATCCAAAAAGTCGTATTTTTACAATTTGGAGCATGTTTAGAGGTCTTTCTCGTAAAGTCAACATACTATTTTTTGGGAACTTCTTCTACAAAGAGTCTTATTGGTAGTCTTTTATATGAAACCATCGATCAACAGTCCAACATATCGGGAGTAGAAGAACAAAAGGATCGAACATTGAAAACGGCACCCTTTCATTGTTAAGCGAAACATGCAGTGTGGGTGACTACAATCTACGCATTTAGTCATCGTATAGAGTTTATTCAACAGTATCGAGTTCCAACTGCTTAGGGATATTTTACGTGCACTCCAATGTGTACACGGGACCTTGGTTTTTCGTCCCATCCGAAGGACTAGACACCTGTGCTTGTCAGGCCCTGCGTTCTGCCTCACTGACAAGGGGAACCACGCCGGGAAATCGAGATGAACTTTTTCCGTGCAGAACTTTCAATTCAGGCCAAGCGTTTATTGCATACGATTAAGCTGGTCAGTTGGAGCTTATTTTCAAAAGTTTTGTAATAATCGGTTGGTAATTATTAAACTACCGTGCACATTAAACTGTTAAAACAGAAAATTTCGCCCGGTTGAAATGTTTCTTGCTATAAGTAAGCAATTTTCCGAATTCAGGGAGGCTGGATGGCTGAATGGTTAGCATGTGCTCGCTGTATCGTAACGTTTGTCATTGAGTCAACGGGCGTCGTTTCGATCTCCAGGTTGCACGTGACATGGTGTATGATGTCCAATCTCGTGGGTTTTCTCCGTGTTCTTCGGTTTCCTCCCAACGGCTAAAGACCAGTAAGCGCAAGGGGAGTTTTTAAATAAAATTAAAAAACATATGTTAGTCCCGAAATGACCTAGTTTGTGTCGAATGGACATTAGGCCGCATTTCTCTCTTTCTCTTTTATTTTTAAAGTTTTGTAATAATCGGTTGGTAATCAAAGGTACTGTAAAAGTGATAAAACAGAAAATTTCGTCCGGTTGTAATGTTTCTCAATTTAAAGTCAGCAATTTGCCGATTTTAAGGGGCAAACGTTTATTGCGAACGATTAAGCTGGTCAGAGGGAGCTTATTTTTTAAAAGTTTTGTAATATTCGGTTGATAACTAAAGGTACCGTGCAAATTAAACTGTTAAAATAGAAAATTTGGCCCGGTTGAAATATTTCTCGCTGTAGGTCAGCAATTTGCCGATTTTAGGGAGGCTGCGTGGCTGAATGGTTAGCACGTGCGCTCTGTATCATAACGTCTGTCACTGAGTCAACTGGCGTTGTTTCGATTTCTTGGTTGTACGTGACAAGGAGTATGGTCGCATGTCCAACCTCATTGCACACTTTATGGCGTATGCCCGTCTTCAGTAGCCCATTTTAGGAGCAGCACTGTAGGACGTTAAACCCCATTCAATTACATTTCATTTTCTCTATGTTGCTTATTTATTATAGTGGATAAATATTTTTCTGGTTCTAGCAATTATTTAATTTCTGCATAGAAATCTTGCTTTGGCCAGTTTTTTTTTATTGCAGAGTGCCATTCTTGTATATTGCAGTCTATGACCCTTTGTTTAAAACATGCTTAATAAGTCGTCACGATTTCCTACTTATAACCAAACATATTGGAAATATTAGTCTGGCATTATTAAATCCTAATTTTATTGGTCTTATTTAAAATTAAACTTTCATTTAACTATGAACAACTCTTAACGTGTCTCTTTAAAACTATTAAATACTCTAAAACAGTAGCTCAACCTTTTGACCTAAACTCATTAATTTACCATTTTGTTGTGAGCGACTTCTTATTCTTCCTATATGACATATTGCACGTGTCTGATTTCAAAGGGGGGTTGGATGGCTGAATGGTTAGCACGCGCGCCTGTCATTGAGTTAACTAGCGTGTTTTCGAATGCTCGGTTGTACGTGACAAGGAGTAAGGTCGTCTGTCCAACCTGCCATTTTTAATTTTTTTTCCCCGCCATTTTCATTCATTTTCTCATCCGTCTCATTACAGTAATACAAGTTTCAGTTATTTCCCTTTAGTTTTCAGATTATTGTTATGCCTGGGTGCAATGATTCATACTATATTTAGACTTGTAACTTCGCGAGTTTCTTCTTATCCTTTTATTTAGGATACTTGATACAATCAATGACACGTGACGATAAATATGAAAGCTTTCATATCTGCATGGGACAGTAGCAGATCTAGTTCTTCTTATTATTTTTTTTTTTGTGTTTTATTCACAAATCGGATTTCTCAGAATCTACTCATAGGATCTTTTTGAAACTTTTACCTACCCCCCCAAAAATGGGTGGTGGCTGTTGGATAAATATATTTTCAAAACGTTTTTCGCATTCGAAATCACCGAATTTTACGAACAAATGCATTTGACCTACTTTGCTGTAACTTTGTGACTATTTCACCTATTTTACTAATTCTTTTTTCTTTGAAAACATTGACTCCTTTACTTCAAACCTGCAATTTCGGATTTTCGAATTTCGAAAATTCGTCGCTGTGATTTCGAAACGGAAGATTACACCAACTCGACAACTTCTTTAGTAGTTGTACGATTTTCATGAAATTTAATATGTAAGTACACCTTAATGATGCGACTCGAAAAATGACTTTAGAAATTTTCTAACTTATCTCCCCTTGGTGAAATTAAGGATCAAAGTTTTCAAAAAAATCTTCGAAATATAGGTCAGAATGACCTAGTTTTTGTTTTCTATACTAGACAAGGAATTACTGATTCGTACACAAAATATGGAGTTTGTCAATCGAACCGGAAGTGCCACCATCTTAAAACGTGAAAAATCAATAAGGCTTTTTTGCTATTTTACTTACAGACTCGGGAGTTATATTTTCTGAATCCTTGTAGGAAGGCCTAAAAAATGTCGCAATAGAATTCTGATTTAGGTCAACCGGGAGTCACCATGTTGAATTGAAAATGAAAAATAGAAGCAATTTGAAGGGCCGAGACTTTGGAGCACTATAACTCTCATTCTGATTAAGTTAGAATGTTTAAACTTGTTGTAGACGTTCACTAGGTCAATGTTATGATTGAGTTCAAAGATGAGCATTTTCTGCTTAGGGTAAGCAGAGATAAGCATGCTGATTTGTTGATTCTTTAGGGCACGATAACTTCAGTTATAATGAAGGGAGGGCGGTGAAACTTTTGTTAATAGAGAGTCTAATAGCTAGCCTGTTGTGTGAAATCATTGTATCATTTTTTTAAATATCAGGGATAGCCGAAAAAAAGAGATTGAAAATCCAAAAAGTCGTATTTTTACAATTTGGACCATGTTTAGAGGTCTTTCTCGTAAAGTCAACATACTATTTTTTGGGAATTTCTTCTACAAAGAGTCTTATTGGTAGTCTTTTATATGAAACCATCGATCAACAGTCCAACATATCAGGAGTAGAAGAACAAAAGGATCGAACATTGAAAACGGCACCCTTTCATTGTTAAGCGAAACATGCAGTGTGGGTGACTACAATCTACGCATTTAGTCATCGTATAGAGTTTATTCAACAGTATCGAATTCCAACTGCTTAGGGATATTTTACGTGCACTCCAATGTGTACACGGGACCTTGGTTTTTCGTCCCATCCGAAGGACTAGACAGCTGTGCTTGTCAGGCCCTGCGTTCTGCCTCACTGACAAGGGGAACCACGCCGGGAAATCGAGATATACTTTTTCCGTGCAGAACTTTCAATTCAGGCCAAACGTTTATTGCATACGATTAAGCTGGTCAGATGGAGCTTATTTTCAAAAGTTTTGTAATAATCGGTTGGTAATTATTAAAGTACCGTGCACATTAAACTGTTAAAACAGAAAATTTCGCCCCGTTGAAATGTTTCTTGCTATAAGTCAGCAATTTTCCGAATTCAGGGAGGCTGGATGGCTGAATGGTTAGCATGTGCTCGCTGTATCGTAACGTTTGTCACTGAGTCAAAGGGCGTCGTTTCGATCTCCAGGTTGCACGTGACATGGTGTATGATGTCCAATCTCGTGGGTTTTCTCCGTGTTCTTCGGTTTCCTCCCCACGGCTAAAGACCAGTAAGCGCAAGGGGAGTTTTTAAATAAAATTAAAAAACATACGTTAGTCCCGAAATGACCTAGTTTGTGTCGAATGGACATTAGGCCGCATTTCTCTCTTTCTCTTTTATTTTTAAAGTTTTGTAATAATCGGTTGGTAATCAAAGGTACTGTAAAAGTGATAAAACAGAAAATTTCGTCCGGTTGTAATGTGTCTCAATTTAAAGTCAGCAATTTGCCGATTTTAAGGGGCAAACGTTTATTGCGAACGATTAAGCTGGTCAGGGGGAGCTTATTTTTAAAAGTTTTGTAATATTCGTTTGATAACTAAAGGTACCGTGCAAATTAAACTGTTAAAATAGAAAAGTTGGCCCGGTTGAAATATTTCTCGCTGTAGATCAGCAATTTGCCGATTTTAGGGAGGTTGCGTGGCTGAATGGTTAGCACGTGCGCTCTGTATCATAACGTCTGTCACTGAGTCAACTGGCGTTGTTTCGATTTCTTGGTTGTACGTGACAAGGAGTATGGTCGCATGTCCAACCTTGTAGGTCGTAACGCCGCTGCCCGGGTAAAATTTCCCTCATTGCACACTTTATGGCGTATGCCCGTCTTCAGTAGCCCATTTTAGGAGCAGCACAGTAGGACGTTAAACCCATTCAATTTCATTTCATTTTCTCTATGTTGCTTATTTATTTTAGTGGATAAATATTTTTCTGGTTCTAGCAATTATTTAATTTCTGCATAGAAATCTTGCTTTGGCCAGTTTTTTTATTGCAGAGTGCCATTCTTGTATATTGCAGTCTATGACCCTTTGTTTAAAACATGCTTAAGATCACGATTTCCTACTTATAACCAAACATATTGGAAATATTAGTCTGGCATTATTAAATTCTAATTTTATTGGTCTAATTTAAAATTAAACTTTAATTTAACTATGAACAACTCTTAGCGTGTCTCTTTAAAACTATTAAATACTCTAAAACAGTAGCTCAACCTTTTGACCTAAACTCATTAATTTACCATTTTGTTGTGAGCGACTTCTTATTCTTCCTATATGACATATTGCACGTGTCTGATTTCAAAGGGGGGTTGGGTGGCTGAATGGTTAGCACGCGCGCCTGTCATTGAGTTAACTAGCGTGTTTTCGAATGCTCGGTTGTACGTGACAAGAAGTAAGGTCGCCTGTCCTACCTGCCATTTTTAATTTTTTTCCCCGCCATTTTCATTTCATTTTCTCATCCGTCTCATTACAGTAATACAAGTTTCAGTTATTTCCCTTTAGTTTTCAGATTATTGTTATGCCTGGGTGCAATGATTCATACTATATTTAGACTAGTAACTTCGCGAGTTTCTTCTTATCCTTTTATTTAGGATACTTGATACAATCAATGACACGTGACGATAAATATGAAAGCTTTCATATCTGCATGGGACAGTAGCAGATCTAGTTATTAAGCTTTCATATGTATTTACATATGAAAGCTTATTGTTTTTGTTAAGATTATTATTCTTCTTATTATTATTTTTTTTTTTTGTGTTTTATCCACAAATCGGATTTCTCAGAATCTACTCATAGGATCTTTCTGAAACTTTTACCTACCACCCCAAAAATGGGTGGTGGCTGTTGGGTAAATATATTTTCAAAACGTTTTTCGCATCCGAAATCACCGAATTTTACGAACAAATGCATTTGACCTACTTTGCTGTAACTTTGTGACTATTTCACCTATTTTACTAATTCTTTTTTCTTTGAATACCTTGACTCCTTTACTTCAAATCTGCAATTTCGGATTTTCGAATTTCGAAAATTCGTAGCTGTGATTTCGAACCGGAAGTTTACACCAACTCGACAACTTCTTTAGTAGTTGTACGATTTTCATGAAATTTAATATGTAAGTAGACCTCATGATGCGACTTGAAAAATGACTTTAGAAATTTTCTAACTTATCTCCCCTTGGTGAAATTAAGGATCAAAGTTTTCAAAAAAATCGTCGAAATATAGGTCAGAATGACCTAGTTTTTTTTTTCTATACTAGACAAGGAATTACTGATTCGTACACAAAATATGGAGTTTGTCGATCGAACCGGAAGTGCAACCATCTTTAAACGTGAAAAATCAATAAGGCTTTTTTGCTATTTTACTTACAGACTCGGGAGTTATATTTTCTGAATCCTTGTAGGAAGGCCTAAAAAATGTCGCAATAGAATTCTGATTTAGGTCAACCGGGAGTCACCATTTGGAATTGAAAATGACATATAGTAAAAAGTCCTCATTATTGGGCTTAAAAACATACACAATTAGTCGTGGCTTAGAGAGTGTGTCTCCTATTAACGAAATTAATACATTTCAGGATAGCCTGGCTCATGGTCGAGTGTTTGGATTTCTAATATTTCAAAAATTCGAATTTCTCCTTTGACATTTCCTGTGCCGACAAGGTTGTTTACGAGGTTAGCGGTTTTGACTTCGCGCATGCGCTACGCTAGAACCAAAGTTATGATAACTACCAAACTCCGGCCCCACACTTGTCACGTTGGTACCTAAAAGTCCTGAAAAGTTCAGATCGATACCTGCATTCCTTCATGTCGTGTACATGTAACGTGGCGGGTTTTTATCTCGTTTTTTTTCTAAGTAAATTCCCACACTCCGTAAGGGGAAAAAAGTGTTTTTTGGCCTAGCAGCGCCACAAATTCTTCGATTAACCTGTTTTTTTGGCACGATGTGCCCATTTACTAGCCCGAATTTTGAGTACTTGTCCCATCTAATTCCGATAAAAAAAACAAAAGTTATGGTCAAAAAACCGATTTTACGGCTTTTTTCGCCGATTTTGAGACCACAAAAGTTTTTTAGAATTTTGAAATTGCAAACGACAAGATAAAGTCATTTTGTTAGTCTCATGTGATGGGTATGAGTCTTCTGCACCGATGCGGATTGGGTTTGATTTTTTCAAAATGGCGGACTATATTTTTGAGACTGTCAAAGTTTTGATGTTCTGAGACTGCCGAGGCATCATTAGGGGGTATTTTTTTTATAAATTTATACTGGTCGGATGCGCCAAGATGAGGTTAGTAACATATTAAAAGGAGAAGGTGATCGAATTAAAAATTCGAAAAAATATGGCCATGTTTTACAATAAAAAAAAGTTGCTGGGTCGGCTTGGATTCGAATTTTTTAGGCCATGTTCCCGTATTAGAAATCACTTAAATTTTTATATGTGCTAGCTAACATCCTAAGGCACAATATCTGAAAATTTCAAGAAATACCGACAACCATAACGCCTGCTAAAACACGCTCGCGCAATTAGGCCTATTTTTTGCCTATTTTTCGAATGTTTTTAGACTAACAAGTCACTTTTTCGTGCGCTACGTTTGAGGCCCCATATCTCGGCCGCTATGGGTTTGAATCCATATGTTTTGATCGGGATCGATAGCTTGGACACTTCCCTCCGTCGTATAAAAAGTTTGGACCCCTGACCCTAACCACGGTCACGTGACAGGGTGTCAAACATGGCTTCCCAAAACGAAGGGCCATGTTTGCTGCCTTATAGCTCGGCCCCTATGGGTTCGAATCAAAATGTGTTGGCTGGGAATAATAGCCTTGACAATTCTCTCCATTATATTAAAAGTTTGTAGATCTCACCCGAATGCCATGCACGCGCTACGATATTTAAGAGTGCCCGGGCGGGTCTCGAGGCTTGGTATTCAAAGGTTAAATCTCTGGAATTTCTAGCGGTTGCCTGTGCCGCGATGTTATTTATCACATATTAAAAGGAGATAATATTCAGATATCAAGAACGAAAATAAATCGATAAAATACGACAATTTTTCAAGCAAAAAAAGTTTGATGGGTGGGGGTGGGTTTATAATTTATTTTCATTGTTCCCGGAATCTCACTCATTCATTTTTTATATGCGATAGCTAGAATCTCAAAGTACAATCTTTGCAAATTTGAAGGCAAACGGACCACTGGAACGTTGCCTGGGCAGTGCAAATCTATCCCGGTCGCGAAAATCTGCATTCGGGAAAACCTCGATGGATGATACTATGACCGGACGTTTTATGACCTTGACACATACATGATATACATAGTATTAAAATCCTTATGAAATATTTAAATCATTTACTGCTATAATATGAAATATCACTTATTCCCCAGTTAAATAAAAATAGGTCACCGGGTGCTGTACAACTTCAAGAACCCTGCGACCATTTTACACTTTCTATTGCCAGAAAATATTTGTTTTACTAGTCTAATTCAAGTTTAAAAATAAACAATATTTTTTCTGAAAATCAATGTCGAGATTTAGTGTATTATATATGATACAATGGGCCATAGCCTAGAGGTCGGGTGTTCGATCCCTGCATAGGCCGAGAAAGTTCATCTCGATTTAACCGTACTCCACAAGGGGAAAAAAGGGCTTTTTTGCCCTAGAAGCGCCACAAATTCTTCGATTAACCTGGTTTTTTGGCACGATGTGCCCATTTACTAGCCCGAATTTTGAGTACTGGTTACATCTGATTCCGATGAAAAAACAAAAGTTATGGCCAAAAAACGATTTTACGGCTTTTTTCGCCGATTTTGAGACTAAAAACGTTTTTTAGAATTTTGAGATTGTAAACGACAAGATAAAGTCATTTTGTTAGTCTCATGTGATGGGTATGAGTCTTCTGCACCGATGCGTATTGGGTTTGATTTTTTCAAAATGGCGGACTATATTTTTGAGACTGTCAAAGTTTTGATGTTCTGAGACTGTTGAGGCATCATTGGGGGGTATTTTTTAAAAAATTTATACTGGTCGGATGCGCCGCGATGAGGTTAGTAACATATCAAAAGGAGAACATGATCGAATAAAAATTGGAAAAAATATGGCCATTTTTCACGAAAAACAAAAGTTGCTGGGTCGGCTTGGGTTCGAATTTTTTAGGCCATGTGCCCGTATTAGAAATCACTTGAATTTTGTATGTGTGCTAGCTAACATCCCAAGGCACAATCTCTGAAAAATTTCAAGAAATTCCGACATCACTAACTCTGCTAAAACACGCTCGCGCAAATAGGCCTATTTTTTGCCTATTTTCCGATTTTTTTTAGACTAACAAGTCACTTTTTTGTGCGCTACGTTTGATGCCCTATATCTCGGCCGCTATGGGTTCGAATCGAGATGTTTTAGTCAGGATCGATAGCTTGGACACTTCCCTCCATAGTATCAAAAGTTGGGACCCCTGACCCTAACTACGGTCAAACATGGTTTCTCAAAACGAAGGGTCATGTTTGCTGCCTTATAGCTCGGCCACTATGGGTTCGAATCTAAATATGTTGGCTGGGAATAATAGCCTTGACAATTCTCTCCATTGTATAAAAAGTTCGCAGCTCTCACCCGAATGCCATGCACGCGGCACGATATTTAAAACTAAGGCGTTTTTCGACATTCGCGCATGCGCACAGCTGGAACCAATACCACCAGCGGTACCAAACTCTGGTCCCAACCAGCTCTCGCTGGTGCCTAGGTGTCCTTTAACTTTCAGCTTGATAACTGCATTCCTTCTAGTCGTTTACATCTGAGACTCACTGTACAAGCATGTTTCACCGATGTACCCGCAACCCCACCTGTAAACGTCCCGAAGGGTGCCCGGGCGGGTCTCGAGACTTGGTATTCAAAAGGTATATCCACCCCGCCGAGTCGCTGCGTCACGTCAAAACGCCCGCCCGGGGACCGGAAGTGGGCGAAACGGGCCCATGAAGTGAAGTTTGACCCTACCTTGACCTTCGAGGGCCTCGTAGCATGGAAAGGGTCATGAGCCTAGATTGAGTCATCAATGTCCTTTCATGAGAGAGCTTGACCTTTGACCTGACCTTTGACCTTGGGGTCGAACAATTCCCAACTTGGTAACTTCGCGAGTTTTCGACCAATTTTAATATTTTTTTTCTTGTTACTTTCTTTAAGATACTTGGTATAATCGATGGCACGTGATGAAGAATATGAAAGCTTTCATATCTGCTTGGGACAGTAGCAGATCTAGTTATTATTATTATTATTTTTTTTTTTCGGGGGAGCCTATTTCTCAGTGCCTGTAACAGATACCGATCTAGAACCTCATTTTCTATCATTAAACCATGTGTTCGCAACATATGGGCTATATTTGAAACTTCTGCGCAGACCGGAAGTGGCCGAATTTTGTACGCTGTCAAAAAATTAAAAAACAGCCGTAGATTCGTTAATTCTGTACCTATTTTCATACAAATGACATTTTTGTAAACCCCGAATCTTTCCCAAGGAAATGGCTATCTCACATTTTTCAATTTCGAAAATTCCTATAGGACTATTGTTGTTCGAAAATTGAAAAAACAAAATTTAAGAGCCAATTTTTGTCATTTTTCAAAATTTTCAAATTTGACCTACATTTTTGGATACCTGAAGACCATCCGATTCCAGAAATATAAGTTTCATTCCGAGTTATCACCCTTTATTTTTCGATTTTTTTCGAATTTTCTGCCCATTTTGTGAGCTCGAGTTTCGTTTTACGGCCGAATCGACGTTTCTGAAACTCCTGGAACATGAAGTTATAGTTCAAAACTAACGTATAAAGCTATTTCGACAAACATCTATAAACCGGAAGTAGTCGAAATAATGGCCGATATTTTGAAAAAAACGCAAAAAATGAATGCTTTTGGGAAAAACATGAATTCTCAGTTGGATATCAACGGATTAAATCGATTAAGATATCGTTAGATTGCCCGAGAATTGCAGTATCATATGATATCCTATTATTACAGATAACATGAACAGCAAGTAAAATATGGCACGCTGAAAATCAAGTATTTTCTTATTTGGAGCGTTTTTGAACGCCTGTATCTCGAAAACTGCTCCACAGATTTTTCTTCAACTTTCTCTATCAAGATACCTTTTGGTAGTCTTGTGTATGAAACAGTCCGTTTAGACTTTGAAATATCCGTAATAGGTCAAATAACGAACTGAAAATCGAAAAAAGTCGAAAAATCGTGAAATTTGGGAAAATACTCTATTTTTTTTTTTTTTTTACTGATTTTCAAAAAACTTTATGATATTTAGATATCTGATCTAATGTCGAATCCAAAAATGTATAATATGTATTCAGTTATTGAAATTTAATTTTTGATATTTTGACATTTTTGGCACTTTTAATCATAGGATTTCTCAGGGGCATTTTATCTGATCATATATTGTAATATATCATTACAGAACTCTGTCGCTATTTAATTGCCTAAACATGTTTTTAAAACTATCTCAATAATAATCACCATACCGGAAGTATTCAAAAAATGAAAAAAAAAGGTATAAAAATGTCGTTCTTGCAAAAAGCTGGATTTCTCCATCAGATATTACCGGCCCAAAAGAAATAAAGTGTCTTTGAATGGCCCTAGTAATGGACTATCATATGGTATCTCAATGGTACGATTTCGATGGTTAGTAAATAAATGATGTTACGCCGAAAATCTAGTATTTTTTACTCAGACTCCTATCTGTGGTCTGTGGCGTGAATCCAAAAGGAAAAGGTTGGAAATAATTTAAGGTGTCAAAAAATGGCCTCAATCTTTGATAAAAGTAGAAAAAACGTTAAATTATCGAAAATGTTCTTTTATTTATCTTTTTTACAAACAACTACTGAATAGATGTTTCTAACATTTCTGGTACAGAAAGATATCTATCCAAACAACTTGTTAAAACTATTCCGACAATAATCCAAAATCCAGAAGTAGTCGAAAAAATATCAGATATTTGGGAAAAAACAGAAAAAAAAATAAAAAAAAGAAAATACAGTAAAAAATTGGTACTCTTGCAAAAATCGGCATTTCTCAGCCAGGTGTCACTGAATCAAAACAATTAAAGTATCGTTTTGTAGCTGGGCTATTTTATGACATACTTCCTGTCTGATTCCTGAAAGCCGATTCAGTGCTGCTTGCAGGTCTAGTTATTATTAGGCTTTCAGACTTTCGTCTGAAAGACTATTGTTTTTACTAAAATTATTATTATTATTTTTTTTTTTCGGGGGAGCCTATTTCTCAGTGCCTGTAACAGATACCGATCTAGAACCTCATTTTCATTCATTAAACCATGTGTTCGCAACATATGGGCTATATTTGAAACTTCTGCGCAGACCGGAAGTGGCCGAATTTCGTACGGTGTCAAAAAATCAAAAACAGCCGTAGATTCGTCAATTCTGTACGTATTTTCATACAAATGACATTTTCGGAAACACCAAATCTTTTCTCGGATGATAGCAGTTGAAAATTTCGAAATTTCGAAACTTCGTCGCTGACTTCTAGCGTTCGAAAAATGAAAAAAAAAAATTTAAGAGACAATTTTTGTCATTTTTCAAAATTTTCAAATTTGACCTACATTTTTGGATACCTGAAGACCATCCGATTCATTCCGAGTTATCACCCTTTATTTTTCGATTTTTTTCGAATTTTCTGCCCATTTTGTGAGCTTGAGTTTCGTTTTACGGTCGAATCGATGTTTCTGAAACTCCCGGAACATGAAGTTATAGTTCAAAACTAACGTATAAAGCTATTTCGATAAACATCTATAAACCGGAAGTAGTCGAAATAATGGCCGATATTTTGAAAAAAACGCAAAAAATGAATGCTTTTGGGAAAAACATGAATTCTCAGTCCGATATCAACGGATTAAATCGATTAAGATATCGTTGGGTTGCCCGAGAATTGCAGTATCATATGATATCCTATTATTACAGATAACATGAACAGCAAGTAAAATATGGCACGCTGCAAATCAAGTATTTTCTGATTTGGAGCGTTTTTGAACGCCTGTATCTCGAAAACTGCTCCAATGATTTTCCTTAAACTTTCTCTATCAAGATACCTTTTGGTAGTCTTGTGTATGAAACAGTCCGTTTAGACTTTGAAATATCCGTAATAGGTCAAATAACGAACTGAAAATCGAAAAAAGTCGAAAAATCGTGAAATTTTGGAAAATACTCTATTTTTTTTTTATTTTTACTGATTTTCAAAAAACTTTATGATATTTAGATATCTGATCTAATGTCGAATCCAAAAATGTATAATATGTATTCAGTTATTGAAATTTAATTTTTAATATTTTGACATTTTTGCATTTTTGGCACTTTTAAACATAGGATTTCTCAGGGGCATTTTATCTGATCATATATTGTAATATATCATTACAGAACTCTGTCGCTATTAAATTGCCTAAACCTGTTTTTAAAACTATCTCAATAATAATCACCATACTGGAAGTATTCAAAAAATGAAAAAAAAAAGGTATAAAAAAGTCAAAGCAGCTATCATTTCAACCCTCACCCACAGAGCCAAGAAAATCTGCAATCCTGAACTCCTCAATAAAGAACTAGAACATATAAAAAATACAATCTGCAACCTCAACCAATATCCTGAACAATTAGTCAAGAAAGTCATCAACACCGCTACCAGCAATAAACCTAAACCAGCTTAGACTAAACAAGATTCACAAATTCGCATCTCTATACCATTCCACAACAAGCTATCCTACCAAATCCGGAGGCTCCTTAAGCCAGCGGGAATAGACACTAGCTTCTACACTGGCTCTACAATAAAAGATATCCTCAGCGCAAATGGTAAATGCCGACCAACAATACCTCTGCAACCAAAGGGAAGTGTTAACCAGATTACCTGCTCCTGCAAGAAATTTTACATAGGTGAAAGTAAGCGTCCATTAGATATCCGTCTCAAAGAGCACCAGTCTAAAGGCACCACCAATGAATCAGCTGTATCAGAACACCTGAAAAACAACCCCCGCCACAGAGTGAACTGGTCAGCTGTAAATACCCTTAATATCAACATCAATCAAAAGAAAACTAGAAAATTAATGGAGGGAGTACAAATAAAGAGACATCAACCAGAACTTAACAGAGACAGTGGTTTATATATCCCCAGAGCCTATGATGAATTAATAAAAACAGACTAAATTAATAATTAACATAGACTTTACTTTTACATATATTCTTAGTATCTTTTACTCAGTATAGCAGTTTAGTTTAATGTATTGTTACATTATATGCAGCACATAATTATTATAGTACTTATAATTTATAAAAAAAACCAATAAGATATTCATTAGTTTTTCTGTAACCTATAAACACATAAATATTAGCATACAGTTTCACGGCGAAGTATTATAATTACTAGAGTTAATAAAATGGCCTCGCCTTTTATCTATTGTTGTGATAATTTATATACTTCAAGGCAATAATCTTATATTCATAAGTGGTTTCTACCCAGTGTACATTACAATTAAATGCTTATGTTAATCTATATGGTTTCATTATTAGAACAAGGGTCACTGTTTTCCCAATTATGTTTTCATTGAATGTTGTGATTGTACATAGTATATATATCTCATTCCTTCTATCTGTATCATTCCCTCCTTTAGTTTTCGATTATATATTTCGGCAGCATAAGAACGATGGCGACAGAGGCTAGCTCACCAATGTCCATGGCTGACGCGTTTAACAGCAGCCCTGCACCAAAGTTCTTTCCTGCAGCAAAAAGGAGAGAGGAACAGACTCACGTCGTACTGGTGAGGCCACTGGAAGGCAAGTCCTTTCAAGGAGCCAAACTTACGGCAGTGGGGAAGGAACTTAAGAGTAAGTGGGGTATTACTAGCATACCCGACTTAAAGATAACTGTTTCAGGACAACTTAGACTTGCCTTAAAAAGTAGGTCTGAGATGGATCTGGCGCTAGCTCAGAACGCACTTCTCGGTATGACCGTGACGGTGTCCGAACCGATCACCTTGTCTATTGATAAGGTGGTTGTTCATGTGATACCGGCCGAATATACCGGGGAGGAAATTCTGGAAGATTTGACAGAGAGGGGGTACCAAGCTACCGAGGTATACCGGTTTAATGTGGCCCAGGGGAAGGATCAGGGAAGCGTCGCCCTCTCCTTCAAGAAAGGTTCCGCACCTGAGGCCCTTAAAATCGTGTACCTCAACCGCCGTACCCACCCCTATGTTCAGAGAGTGAGACAGTGTACCAAATGCCAGAAACTGGGACATACGGTTAAGTACTGTAAAGGAAAAGCCATATGCGCCCAATGCGGGGGAGAACAAGCGGTGGCTGAGTGTAGGGTGGGTAGTAAAATTAACTGCTCAAACTGCAAGGGCAGCCACGCAGCCAACTCCCCGCAATGCCCAAGAATTCTAGCGACCAAAGCAGCTCTACGCCTGCAAAGCAAAGACAAACTTACCTTTAGGGAGGCAACCCAACAAGTAAAAAACAAGGAGAGGGAAGCAAAAGTAGTCAGAGAACCGGTGGTGGAACCAAAGCAAGCTCCAGCACCGACTCTCTTGACATCCGATGTAACCCCCACCCCTAAAGGTAAAGACAAGAAGAAGAAAGAGAAGAACATATCAACCAAACCTGCAGAGGTCAAACAGAAGACACCCAAGAAAAAAAAAGAGGTACCGAAAACGAAGAGTCATGAAGAACACTTCATTCCTAAATTTAAAACGGAAAGTGGCTTCATGAACTTCATGATCGAGTTCCTCAGGGTGGCCGTATCCAATGAGGACCAAACTACCAAGATGGAAAGCTTACTCGGCAAAGTAAGGACACACATGGTCAACGCCGATGTCCTGTGTGTCATGATTAACTCAATCAACATAGTAAAAAAAAGATCAAGAGAAGAAGACGACGACGAAGAAACCACAAAAAGTGATCAAACGGCAAACCTCGCACTCCGTAGAAGGATATCTCATGTTCGTCACTACAGCACTGGCGATATGCCCAGTTGCTTGCCGGTTTTAACACCAAAGACGAACACTAATGAGGTACCTCCTATGGAATGTGAAACGCCAATTGAACAATAAAAAGACAATACATAGAGGCATCCATCCGGACAGTCATCATGGCGGGCCAGGTTAAAGTTCTACAACTTAATGTTAATGGACTGGCCCCCAGATGTGCTGAGCTGAGAAAATACATCACACGCAACCCCAGGGATGTAATTTGCCTCCAAGAAACAAAGTTACTACCAACCTCGAAAGACATCTACATACCCGGATACACTTGTGAGAGAAGGGGCAGACCAGGAAGTACGACACGTGGCGGCGGCATTGTCATCTATATCCGTGATAACCTAAATTATATTTCTGTTTCACTGGACGTAGAAGGACCTCTAGAAGCAATGGGCATAGCCATCACATTGAGCAATAATACGAATTTGACAATAGTGAATGTCTATGTACCCCCAGATGTCACGAAAAAACCAGTTGACTTCCAGTCACTTCTCGATCAACTTCCACAGGGCGAATCATTGTTTTGCGGGGATTTCAACGCAAAACACGTCCTGTGGGGGTCGCCGAGGAATGATTGCCGGGGGACTAGCCTATGCTCAATAATAGAAGCAAACGACTTATGCATGCTGAACGATGAGAGCCCTACTTTTGTTGGAGGAAATGCCCCACCTTCGCACCTAGATCTCACGTTCTGTACGCTTGGTCTGGCAAACCGCTGCGACTGGCAAGTACACGAAGACGAAACACTTGGCAGTGACCATCTCCTGAGCCAACCACCAAAATTACCTTAAGTTGAAATACGCTGCAAGATACACCATAAAAAAGGCACAAAGTGGGCACTGGATGACATTCTGTAATGCGTTGAATAAAAACACGCAAACGGGTGCCGTCTGGAAGAAGCTGAACGCCATGAACGGGAAACGCAGATCATTCAACATACCAAACCTTGAAGATGGAGATAAGTATGTTACGAACGGCAAGGAAAAGGTAGATCTACTAGCAAAAACTTTTGCTGATGCAAGCAGAGACGAAAACCAATCACCAGAGTTTCTGAAGAGGAAGGAAATCTTTTACTCGCAGCACCCTTCATTAGTAATTGAATCTAATGAAGTGGCTGAACCAATCAACCTACCCTTCTCTGAGGGAGAGTTAAATAAGGCTCTTTCCCTCAAGAAGGATAGTGCGGCTGGTGAGGACAAAGTAAAGTACTCCATGCTCAAACATCTACCAAGAAACGCCAAGACGATACTACTAAACTTCTTCAACACATCCTGGCTGTCAGGAGAGGTACCTAAAGAATGGCGAAAAGCAAACGTCATACCTCTACTGAAAGCTGGGAAAGAGAAGAACAAGGTAGAGTCATATCGACCAGTAAGTTTGACATCCACACTATGCAAAACATTGGAAACAATGGTTAATATCCGATTACAGTTCTATCTGGAGAGCAACCGATTGATCGACGAAAATCAAAGTGGGTTCAGGAAAGGACGATCAACAATGGACCACTTGGTTAGACTACAGCAAGTCATGTCGCAGGCCCTTCTCTCGGGAAACCTGTTATGTGCCGTGTTCGTAGATCTGACCAAGGCTTTCGATTTAGTTTGGTTAGACGGGCTGCTCTTCAAGTTGGGACGTATCGGTATAACGGGCATAATGTTTCGGTGGATTAAAAGCTTTCTGAGCGATAGAAGGATACAGGTGAATGTTGGCAGATTCCTGAGTGCCGAGCAAACATTAGAAAATGGCACGCCTCAGGGGTCTGTTATCAGTCCCACTCTCTTCAACATCATGATCAATGACATTCACAAATCGTCCTACCTCGATTCTAAAACTAACTTGGCTAAATTTGCCGATGACAGTACCATATGGAGAAATGGGACGAGCTTCTGTGACCTACAAAAGAATATGCAAAGAGCCTTAGACAAATTCATGACATGGGCAAACGACTGGGGATTTAAAGTCTCGGAGAAGAAAACAGTCGGCATGCTTGTGAGCAGGGATAGAGGGATAAACAGAATGACTCTGTGTATGAACGGGAAAACCATCGAGTTCAAAGACCAAACCAAGTTCCTTGGCGTAATCTTTGACCGACGGTTGACCTGGAAACCGCACATCGACTGGACTGTAGATAGATGCTCCAAAATCCTAAACTTAATGAGAAAATTAACGGGCAGTACGTGGGGCGCCAATAGAGTTACACTAATGATGGTATATCGTGCTCTAATACGTTCTGTATTAGACTACGGCTCTTTGGCCTTTATGAACTGCGCGCCAACACTCTTAAGCAAGCTTGACACCATCCAATACAAAGCTCTGTGCATTGCGACTGGCGTAGGGCTCGGGACTAGGCGAGAGGCACTACTACAAGAAGTCGGGGAGTTGCCCCTATCCCTAAGAAGAAAAGAACTGGCGACAAGGTATTGGGTCAAGATATCACAACTAGGTGAAAGATCCCCAACATTTCTCAGTCTACAAAAGACAAAATATGTAAGAGATCCCAAAAAGAAAACCTTCAGCCAGGGTATCAGAGAAACGATCAAGGAACTACGACTGGGGGAGCTCGTGATAAATAAACACGACCCCCCAGTTGTCGCCCCCTGGACGCTCCCTATACAGCTGGTCAATCTAGATCTACTACAGAAAACCGACAAGAAAAATAACCCCAGTGCTGCACGTGCTTACTCTCTAGAACATTTGGAAGACAACTGGCCGTCTGATGACTGGGACCATGTGTACACGGATGGCTCACGCAATCCTGAAAGGGGCACCAGCTCGTTTGGAATATACCTGCCAAACGGGGAACAGGGAATAAGCAGGAAACTGCCCAATAACTGTTCGGTGTACACTGCAGAGCTTGTTGCCATTCGTGACGCTATTTCATGGATCTCCCATCAAAAGACCGGCAAGTTCGTCATTCCAAGCGATTCTCTGAGCAGTCTGATTTCAATCCAAAATGACAACTCGGAATCAAGACCAGAAGTCAATTTGGAAATCAGGCAGCTATATCAGAGGGTCCTAGAGAAGGGAAGCAAATTAGAGCTCGTGTGGATTCCATCAAATGTCAACATTAAAGGAAACGAGGAGGCAGATCGACTCGCCAGCGAGGGTCTCAAGGACACAGCTACACGCCGCCTCATAGACTACAGCACCACGGAAATCTACAGTATGGTCAAAAGACAGGTCAATTCAATCTGGGAATTAAATCTCGTTGAACTTGACACATACAGATTCCGACTGGATGACGAGATCTACACCAAGACAGCAACCAATCACCCTAGACGAGATATATGCAGACTCATATCGAAACTAAGGGTGAAAGAGAGGCTGCGAGACTACAAACACCAAGTCATCGTCTGTGAGTGCGGAGAAGAGTGTACCACCAACCATGTCCTGGTAGACTGCGAGGTTTACAAGGAAGAGAGACGGGACTTAGTGAGAATGATGGAGACCAATAACATACCATTCAACACTAAGAACCTACTCTTCCCTAGACCAGATCTGAAGCTACAAATCTTCGAAGAAGTCCACACCCTAATGGACACAGTTGGACTAAGTAAATTAGTGAAATAAGAAAGGGTCACGGCTAGATAAATTCTCCATACAACGTAGGATGGTTGAGTAAAAACGTCCTCACGAAGGAAGCCCAACCATCCTATACATGTATTTTAATTTATTCATTTTACTTTATCTTTATACTTTACTTTTACTTAAATTTATTTTATATTTATTTATTACCTTCAATTTATTTTTTTATTTTTTTCTACTTATTTTTTATCTCAACTTATTTTTTTTTATACGACGTAGGGTGGGGAAGTAAAAACGTCCTCTCGAAGGAAGCCCAACCACTCTACAACTTTATTTTAATTAATTCATTTTACTTTATCTTTACTTTACTTTACTTTATTTTATTTTATTTAATTTTATTTTTATTTATTACCTTTAAATTAATTAACTAATAAATTTTAATTAATTCATTTTACTTTATCTTTACTTTATCTTTACTTTATCTTTACTTTACTTTTACTTTAATTTACTTTATTTTATTACCTTTAATTTATTTTGACTACAACTTTATTATACTCTCTTTATTTATTTAATTTTATATTAGTTTAATTTACTACTAACATCTACTAAACTGGCGGGATAGTGGAGTAAGAGGGAGTCATGATCAGATGGGCTCTGCATCTAAACACTATTCTGCCAAAACAAATACCAGTGGGATAGTGGAGTAAGGGGAGACCACGAGAAGACAGGTCTGGCACCTAAAAACACAAATCCCACAAAGAAGACATCTACCAATCCAGAAACAAAAGAGATCATCTACCAACGATGTGTTTTTATTAAATAAAGGGAAGAACTTCCCACTATAACCTAATCCATGGCCTAAGGCCAAAATGGAAAGATTGCAAAATCATATTCTAAAAATCAGGAAGCAGCTTCGGCTCTCCTATGTCTTGTCTGTGATATCACTTAAGTGGAAGCAGACGTTAAACACCAAAGGAAGAAGAATCTGTATCAGTATTGTGCTTGAAAACGACAAGAGAATCATTGTTGAAACGTAGCTTTAATAGAAATATAGTAGTTGTTATCCATATAACTTTGTGTTTTTTTTATAAAAATGTCGTTCTTGCAAAAAGCTGGATTTCTCCATCAGATATTACCGGCCCAAAAGAAATAAAGTGTCTTTGGATGGCCCCAGTAATGGACTATCATATTGTATCTCAATGGTATACGATTTCGATGGTTAGTAAATAAATGATGTTACGCCGAAAATCTAGTATTTTTCGTTTTTTGAGCCTTTTGAAACACCCTTTTCTCGACAACGACTACTGCGATTTTTTTAAAACATTTTTTACTCAGACTCCTATCTGTGGTCTGTGGCGTGAATCCAAAAGGAAAAGGTTTGAAATAATTTAAGGTGTCAAAAAATGGCCTCAATCTTTGATAAAAGTAGAAAAAACGTTAAATTATCGAAAATGTTCTTTTATTTATCTTTTTTACAAACAACTACTGAATAGATGTTTCTATCATTTCTGGTACAGAAAGATATCTATCCAAACAACTTGTTAAAACTATTCCGACAATAATCAAAAATCCAGAAGTAGTCGCAAAAATATCAGATATTTGGGAAAAAACAGAAAAAAAAATTAAAAAAAGAAAATACAGTAAAAAATTGGTACTCTTGCAAAAATCGGCATTTCTCAGCCAGGTGTCACTGAATCAAAACAATTAAAGTATCGTTTTGTAGCTGGGCTATTTTATGACTGATTCCTGAAAGCCGATTCAGTGCTGCTTGCAGGTCTAGTTAGGCTTTCAGACTTTCGTCTGAAAGCCTATTGTGATTACTAAAATTATTAAGCTTTCATATGTATTTACAAATGAAAGCTTATTGTTTCTGTTAAGATTATTATTAAGCTTTCATATATTCATATATGAAAGCTTATTGTTTCTGTTAAGATTATTAAGCTTTCATATATTCATATATGAAAGCTTATTGTTTCTGTTAAGATTATTATTAAGCTTTCATATGTATTTACATATGAAAGCTTATTGTTTCTGTTAAGATTATTATTAAGCTTTCATATGTATTTACATATGAAAGCTTATTGTTTCTGTTAAGACTATTAAGCTTTCATATGTATTTACATATGAAAGCTTATTGTTTCTGTTAAGATTATTATTCTTATTATTTTTTTTTTTTGTGTTTTATTCACAAATCGGATTTCTCAGAATCTACTCATAGGATCTTTCTGAAACTTTTACCTACCCCCCCAAAATGGGTGGTGGCTGTTGGATAAATATATTTTCAAAACGTTTTTGCATTCGAAATCACCGAATTTTACAAACAAATGCATTTGACCTACTTTGCTGTAACTTTGTGACTATTTCACCTATTTTACTAATTCTTTTTTCTTTGAATACCTTGACTCCTTTACTTCAAATCTGCAATTTCGGATTTTCGAATTTCGAAAATTCGTCGCTGTGATTTCGAACCGGAAGTTTACACCAACTCGACAACCTCTTTAGTAGTTGTACGATTTTCATGAAATTTAATATGTAAGTAGACCTTAATGACGCGACTTGAAAAATGACTTTAGAAATTTTCTAACTTATCTCCCCTTGGTGAAATCAAGGATCAAAGTTTTCCAAAAAATCGTCAAAATATAGGTCAGAATGACCTAGGTTTTTTTTCTATACTAGACAAGGAATTACTAATTCGTACACAAAATATGGAGTTTGTCGATCGAACCGGAAGTGCCACCATCTTTAAACGTGAAAAATCAATAAGGCTTTTTTGCTATTTTACTTACAGACTCGGGAGTTATATTTTCTGAATCCTTGTAGGCAGGCCTAAAAAATGTCGCAATAGAATTCTGATTTAGGTCAACCGGGAGTCACCATGTTGAATTGAAAATGAAAAATAGAAGCAATTTGAAGGGCCGAGACTTTGGAGCACAATAACTCTCATTCTAATTAAGCTAGAATGTTCAAACTTGTTGTAGACGTTCACTAGGTCAATGTTATGATTGAGTTCAAAGATGAGTATTTTCTGCTTAGGGTAAGCAGAGATAAGCATGCTGATTTGTTGATTCTTTAGGGCACGATAACTTCGGTTATAATGAAGGGAGGGCGGTGAAACTTTTGTTAATAGAGAGTCTAATAGCTAGCCTGTTGTGTGAAATCATTGTATCATTTTTTTTAAATATCAGGGATAGCCGAAAAAAAGAGATTGAAAATCCAAAAAGTCGTATTTTTACAATTTGGAGCATGTTTAGAGGTCTTTCTCGTAAAGTCAACATACTATTTTTTGGGAACTTCTTCTACAAAGAGTCTTATTGGTAGTCTTTTATATGAAACCATCGATCAACAGTCCAACATATCAGGAGTAGAAGAACAAAAGGATCGAACATTGAAAACGGCACCCTTTCATTGTTAAGCGAAACATGCAGTGTGGGTGACTACAATCTACGCATTTAGTCATCGTATAGAGTTTATTCAACAGTATCGAATTCCAACTGCTTAGGGATATTTTACGTGCACTCCAATGTGTACACGGGACCTTGGTTTTTCGTCCCATCCGAAGGACTAGACAGCTGTGCTTGTCAGGCCCTGCGTTCTGCCTCACTGACAAGGGGAACCACGCCGGGAAATCGAGATGAACTTTTTCCGTGCAGAACTTTCAATTCAGGCCAAACGTTTATTGCATACGATTAAGCTGGTCAGTTGGAGCTTATTTTCAAAAGTTTTGTAATAATCGGTTGGTAATTATTAAAGTACCGTGCACATTAAACTGTTAAAACAGAAATTTTCGCCCGATTGAAATGTTTCTTGCTATAAGTCAGCAATTTTCCGAATTCAGGGAGGCTGGATGGCTGAATGGTTAGCATGTGCTCGCTGTATCGTAACGTTTGTCATTGAGTCAACGGGCGTCGTTTCGATCTCCAGGTTGCACGTGACATGGTGTATGATGTCCAATCTCGTGGGTTTTCTCCGTGTTCTTCGGTTTCCTCCCAACGGCTAAAGACCAGTAAGCGCAAGGGGAGTTTTTAAATAAAATTAAAAAACATATGTTAGTCCCGAAATGACCTAGTTTGTGTCGAATGGACATTAGGCCGCATTTCTCTCTTTCTCTTTTATTTTTAAAGTTTTGTAATAATCGGGTTGGTAATCAAAGGTACTGTAAAGTGATAAAACCGAAAATTTCGTCCGGTTGTAATGTTTCTCAATTTAAAGCCAGCAATTTGCCGATTTTAAGGGGCAAACGTTTATTGCGAACGATTAAGCTGGTCAGGGGGAGCTTATTTTTAAAAGTTTTGTAATATTCGGTTGATAACTAAAGGTACCGTGCAAATTAAACTGTTAAAATAGAAAATTTGGCCCGGTTGAAATATTTCTCGCTGTAGGTCAGCAATTTGCCGATTTTAGGGAGGTTGCTTGGCTGAATGGTTAGCACGTGCGCTCTGTATCATAACGTCTGTCACTGAGTCAACTGGCGTTGGTTCGATTTCTTGATTGTACGTGACAAGGAATATGGTCGCATGTCCAACCTCGTAGGTCGTAACGCCGCTGCCCGGGTAAAATTTCCCTCATTGCACACTTTATGGCGTATGCCCGTCTTCAGTAGCCCATTTTAGGAGCAGCACAGTAGGACGTTAAACCCCATTCAAGTTCATTTCATTTTCTCTATCGAAAAAAAGAGATTGAAAATCCAAAAAGTCGTATTTTTACAATTTGGAGCATGTTTAGAGGTCTTTCTCGTAAAGTCAACATACTATTTTTTGGGAGCTTCTTCTACAAAGAGTCTTATTGGTAGTCTTTTATATGAAACCATCGATCAACAGTCCAACATATCAGGAGTAGAAGAACAAAAGGATCGAACATTGAAAACGGCACCCTTTCATTGTTAAGCGAAACATGCAGTGTGGGTGACTACAATCTACGCATTTAGTCATCGTATAGAGTTTATTCAACAGTATCTAATTCCAACTGCTTAGGGATATTTTACGCGCATTCCAATGTGTACACGGGACCTTGGTTTTTGTCCCATCCGAAGGACTAGACAGCTGTGCTTGTCAGGCCCTGCGTTCTGCCTCACTGACAAGGGGAACCACGCCGGGAAATCGAGATGAACTTTTTCCGTGCAGAACTTTCAATTCAGGCCAAACGTTTATTGCATACGATTAAGCTGGTCAGTTGGAGCTTATTTTCAAAAGTTTTGTAATAATCGGTTGGTAATTATTAAAGTACCGTACACATTAAACTGTTAAAACAGAAAATTTCGCCCGGTTGAAATGTTTCTTGCTATAAGTCAGCAATTTTCCGAATTCAGGGAGGCTGGATGGCTGAATGGTTAGCATGTGCTCGCTGTATCGTAACGTTTGTCATTGAGTCAACGGGCGTCGTTTCGATCTCCAGGTTGCACGTGACATGGTGTATGATGTCCAATCTCGTGGGTTTTCTCCGTGTTCTTCGGTTTCCTCCCAACGGCTAAAGACCAGTAAGCGCAATGGGAGTTTTTAAATAAAATTAAAAAACATATGTTAGTCCCGAAATGACCTAGTTTGTGTCGAATGGACATTAGGCCGCATTTCTCTCTTTCTCTTTTATTTTTAAAGTTTTGTAATAATCGGTTGGTAATCAAAGGTACTGTAAAAGTGATAAAACAGAAAATTTCGTCCGGTTGTAATGTTTCTCAATTTAAAGTCAGCAGTTTGCCGATTTTAAGGGGCAAACGTTTATTGCGAACGATTAAGCTGGTCAGGGGGAGCTTATTTTTAAAAGTTTTGTAATATCCGGTTGATAACTAAAGGTACCGTGCAAATTAAACTGTAAAAATAGAAAATTTGGCCCGGTTGAAATATTTCTCGCTGTAGGTCAGCAATTTGCCAATTTAGGGAGGTTGCGTGGCTGAATGGTTAGCACGTGCGCTCTGTATCATAACGTCTGTCACTGAGTCAACTGGCGTTGTTTCGATTTCTTGGTTGTACGTGACAAGGAGTATGGTCGCATGCAGTGCTCACCCTTGGCTCCATTTTTTTTCCGCCAATTTTAATTTTTATTTTTTTAGCCATATATTTCTTCCGCCAAAAAAAGTTAAAATTTTCAGTAATTTTTATAAAATTTTTATTTACATTTATACTGTACAGAGTCTATTACAAATTACAATATCCTTTTCTGCTTTGCAGAAGCACATTTTTTGAAGGATTTTTTAAAATCTGGGAAAACCACCTTTCGAATACTGCTGAGTAGCCAACCATTAAATTACAATGCGTATTGGTTTTTAATGAATTGCGGTATTTGTTTTTTTATATATATAATGTGTCTAATAAATCCTCTTTCACGTTCTGCAGTTGTAACAGGTATTGTGAGCAAACGCTTACTAATATCACAAACAGTTTTGGAAATATGTCGTCTTTAGGTTAAAGGCAAATTTACAATTGTTCGTACTTGGTTTTTTTTATACATCCCATAAATCAGATAATTGAACATAACTCTGAAATGCCATCACTTCTTCGGACAAGTTAATGGTATCTAATTTTAACAAATTCACATACAGGTAACTCCAGTAAGAAATATATCAAACAGTCCTCATAATTTCAAAAATCCCAAACGAATCGATCGAGGATTGTTCACTGACACCGAGTCCGCCATTTTGAATATACAAACCATAAAAAAAGCCACCGATTCGTATTGAAAACAAAATATAAAATATTTTGTCTCTTAATTAGTTTATTACTACTTTTACCGTATATACTTATCAACACTAATCCGAGATTGATCAAGAGACAAAAGATAGATCTATTGATACCTAATTGATTGTTAATTGACTCACTGTCATTCAACCGAGCAGAATGGACCGTAACGAGTCTATATGGTGTGGAGATCAACGCTTTGTCATTATGACTAGAAAAATTATTGCCAAAGGTAAAAAAGAATCGCCATGTAGGAAAAAGTTATCGCCAAAAAATCCGCCAGATTGAATATTTTATCGCCAAGATTATATTTTTATCGCAATTGGCGGAAATGGCGATCGACAGCGTGAGCGCTGGTCGCATGTCCAACCTTGTAGGTCGTAACGCCGCTGCCCGGGTAAAATTTCCCTCATTGCACACTTAATGGCGTATGCCCGTCTTCAGTAGCCCATTTTAGGAGCAGCACAGTAGGACGTTAAACCCATTCAATTTCATTTCATTTTCTCTATGTTGCTTATTTATTATAGTGGATAAATATTTTTCTGGTTCTAGCAATTATTTAATTTCTGAATAGAAATCTTGCTTTGGCCAGTTTTTTTATTGCAGAGTGCCATTCTTGTATATTGCAGTCTATGACCCTTTGTTTAAAACATGCTTAAGATCACGATTTCCTACTTATAACCAAACATATTGGAAATATTAGTCTGGCATTATTAAATTCTAATTTTATTGGTCTAATTTAAAATTAAACTTTAATTTAACTATGAACAACTCTTAGCGTGTCTCTTTAAAACTATTAAATACTCTAAAACAGTAGCTCAACCTTTAAACCTTAACTCATTAATTTACCATTTTGTTGTGAGCGACTTCTTATTCTTCCTATATGACATATTGCACGTGTCTGATTTCAAAGGGGGGTTGGGTGGCTGAATGGTTAGCACGCGCGCCTGTCATTGAGTTAACTAGCGTGTTTTCGAATGCTCGGTTGTACGTGACAAGAAGTAAGGTCGCCTGTCCAACCAGCCATTTTTAATTTATTTCCCCGCCATTTTCATTTCATTTTCTCATCCGTCTCATTACAGTAATACAAGTTTCAGTTATTTCCCTTTAGTTTTCAGATTATTGTTATGCCTGGGTGCAATGATTCATACTATATTTAGACTCGTAACTTCGCGAGTTTCTTCTTATCCTTTTATTTAGGATACTTGATACAATCAATGACACGTGACGATAAATATGAAAGCTTTCATATCTGCATGGGACAGTAGCAGATCTAGTTCTTCTTATTATTTTTTTTTTTGTGTTTTATTCACAAATCGGATTTCTCAGAATCTACTCATAGGATCTTTTTGAAACTTTTACCTACCCCCCCAAAAATGGGTGGTGGCTGTTGGATAAATATATTTTCAAAACGTTTTTCGCATTCGAAATCACCGAATTTTACGAACAAATGCATTTGACCTACTTTGCTGTAACTTTGTGACTATTTCACCTATTTTACTAATTCTTTTTTCTTTGAAAACATTGACTCCTTTACTTCAAATCTGCAATTTCGGATTTTCGAATTTCGAAAATTCGTCGCTGTGATTTCGAACCGGAAGTTTACACCAACTCGACAACTTCTTTAGTAGTTGTACGATTTTCATTAAATTTAATATGTAAGTACACCTTAATGATGCGACTCGAAAAATGACTTTAGAAATTTTCTAACTTATCTCCCCTTGGTGAAATTAAGGATCAAAGTTTTCAAAAAAATCTTCGAAATATAGGTCAGAATGACCTAGTTTTTTTTTCTATACTAGACAAGGAATTACTGATTCGTACACAAAATATGGAGTTTGTCAATCGAACCGGAAGTGCCACCATCTTAAAACGTGAAAAATCAATAAGGCTTTTTTGCTATTTTACTTACAGACTCGGGAGTTATATTTTCTGAATCCTTGTAGGAAGGCCTAAAAAATGTCGCAATAGAATTCTGATTTAGGTCAACCGGGAGTCACCATGTTGAATTGAAAATGAAAAATAGAAGCAATTTGAAGGGCCGAGACTTTGGAGCACTATAACTCTCATTCTGATTAAGCTAGAATGTTCAAACTTGTTGTAGACGTTCACTAGGTCAATGTTATGATTGAGTTCAAAGATGAGCATTTTCTGCTTAGGGTAAGCAGAGATAAGCATGCTGATTTGTTGATTCTTTAGGGCACGATAACTTCGGTTATAATGAAGGGAGGGCGGTGAAACTTTTGTTAATAGAGAGTCTAATAGCTAGCCTGTTGTGTGAAATCATTGTATCATTTTTTTTAAATATCAGGGATAGCCGAAAAAAAGAGATTGAAAATCCAAAAAGTCGTATTTTTACAATTTGGACCATGTTTAGAGGTCTTTCTCGTAAAGTCAACATACTATTTTTTGGGAATTTCTTCTACAGAGAGTCATATTGGTAGTCTTTTATATGAAACCATCGATCAACAGTCCAACATATCAGGAGTAGAAGAACAAAAGGATCGAACATTGAAAACGGCACCCTTTCATTGTTAAGCGAAACATGCAGTGTGGGGGACTACAATCTACGCATTTAGTCATCGTATAGAGTTTATTCAACAGTATCGAATTCCAACTGCTTAGGGATATTTTACGTGCACTCCAATGTGTACACGGGACCTTGGTTTTTCGTCCCATCCGAAGGACTAGACAGCTGTGCTTGTCAGGCCCTGCGTTCTGCCTCACTGACAAGGGGAACCACGCCGGGAAATCGAGATGAACTTTTTCCGTGCAGAACTTTCAATTCAGGCCAAACGTTTATTGCATACGATTAAGCTGGTCAGTTGGAGCTTATTTTCAAAAGTTTTGTAATAATCGGTTGGTAATTAATAAAGTACCGTGCACATTAAACTGTTAAAACAGAAAATTTCGCCCGGTTGAAATGTTTCTTGCTATAAGTCAGCAATTTTCCGAATTCAGGGAGGCTGGATGGCTGAATGGTTAGCATGTGCTCGCTGTATCGTAACGTTTGTCACTGAGTCAAAGGGCGTCGTTTCGATCTCCAGGTTGCACGTGACATGGTGTATGATGTCCAATCTCGTGGGTTTTCTCCGTGTTCTTCGGTTTCCTCCCAACGGCTAAAGACCAGTAAGCGCAAGGGGAGTTTTTAAATAAAATTAAAAAACATACGTTAGTCCCGAAATGACCTAGTTTGTGTCGAATGGACATTAGGCCGCATTTCTCTCTTTCTCTTTTATTTTTAAAGTTTTGTAATAATCGGTTGGTAATCAAAGGTACTGTAAAAGTGATAAAACAGAAAATTTCGTCCGGTTGTAATGTGTCTCAATTTGCCGATTTTAAGGGGCAAACGTTTATTGCGAACGATTAAGCTGGTCAGGGGGAGCTTATTTTTAAAAGTTTTGTAATATTCGTTTGATAACTAAAGGTACCGTGCAAATTAAACTGTTAAAATAGAAAAGTTGGCCCGGTTGAAATATTTCTCGCTGTAGATCAGCAATTTGCCGATTTTAGGGAGGTTGCGTGGCTGAATGGTTAGCACGTGCGCTCTGTATCATAACGTCTGTCACTGAGTCAACTGGCGTTGTTTCGATTTCTTGGTTGTACGTGACAAGGAGTATGGTCGCATGTCCAACCTTGTAGGTCGTAACGCCGCTGCCCCGGTAAAATTTCCCTCATTGCACACTTTATGGCGTATGCCCGTCTTCAGTAGCCCATTTTAGGAGCAGCACAGTAGGACGTTAAACCCATTCAATTTCATTTCATTTTCTCTATGTTGCTTATTTATTATAGTGGATAAATATTTTTCTGGTTCTAGCAATTATTTAATTTCTGCATAGAAATCTTGCTTTGGCCAGTTTTTTTATTGCAGAGTGCCATTCTTGTATATTGCAGTCTATGACCCTTTGTTTAAAACATGCTTAAGATCACGATTTCCTACTTATAACCAAACATATTGGAAATATTAGTCTGGCATTATTAAATTCTAATTTTATTGGTCTAATTTAAAATTAAACTTTAATTTAACTATGAACAACTCTTAGCGTGTCTCTTTAAAACTATTAAATACTCTAAAACAGTAGCTCAACCTTTTGACCTAAACTCATTAATTTACCATTTTGTTGTGAGCGACTTCTTATTCTTCCTATATGACATATTGCACGTGTCTGATTTCAAAGGGGGGTTGGGTGGCTGAATGGTTAGCACGCGCGCCTGTCATTGAGTTAACTAGCGTGTTTTCGAATGCTCGGTTGTACGTGACAAGAAGTAAGGTCGCCTGTCCAACCTGCCATTTTTAATTTTTTTCCCCGCCATTTTCATTTCATTTTCTCATCCGTCTCATTACAGTAATACAAGTTTCAGTTATTTCCCTTTAGTTTTCAGATTATTGTTATGCCTGGGTGCAATGATTCATACTATATTTAGACTCGTAACTTCGCGAGTTTCTTCTTATCCTTTTATTTAGGATACTTGATACAATCAATGACACGTGACGATAAATATGAAAGCTTTCATATCTGCATGGGACAGTAGCAGATCTAGTTATTCTTATTTTTTTTTTTTGTGTTTTATTCACAAATCGGATTTCTCAGAATCTACTCATAGGATCTTTCTGAAACTTTTACCTACCCCCCCAAAAATGGGTGGTGGCTGTTGGATAAATATATTTTCAAAACGTTTTTCGCATTCGAAATCACCGAATTTTACGAACAAATACATTTGACCTACTTTGCTGTAACTTTGTGACTATTTCACCTATTTTACTAAAAAAAAATTCTTTGAATACCTTGACTCCTTTACTTCAAATCTGCAATTTCGGATTTTCGAATTTCGAAAATTCGTCGCTGTGATTTCGAACCGGAAATTTACACCAACTCGACAACCTCTTTAGTAGTTGTACGATTTTCATGAAATTTAATATGTAAGTAGACCTTAATGACGCGACTTGAAAAATGACATTAGAAATTTTCTAACTTATCTCCCCTTGGTGAAATCAAGGATCAAAGTTTTCCAAAAAATCGTCGAAATATAGGTCAGAATGACCTAGTTTTTTTTTTCTATACTAGACAAGGAATTACTGATTCGTACACAAAATATGGAGTTTGTCGATCGAACCGGAAGTGCCACCATCTTTAAACTTGAAAAATCAATAAGGCTTTTTTGCTATTTTACTTACAGACTCGGGAGTTATATTTTCTGAATCCTTGTAGGCAGGCCTAAAAAATGTCGCAATAGAATTCTGATTTAGGTCAACCGGGAGTCACCATTTTGAATTGAAAATGAAAAATAGAAGCAATTTGAAGGGCCGAGACTTTGGAGCACAATAACTCTCATTCTAATTAAGCTAGAATGTTCAAACTTGTTGTAGACGTTCACTAGGTCAATGTTATGTTTGAGTTCAAAGATGAGTATTTTCTGCTTAGGGTAAGCAGAGATAAGCATGCTGATTTGTTGATTCTTTAGGGCACGATAACTTCGGTTATAATGAAGGGAGGGCGGTGAAACTTTTGTTAATAGAGTCTTATAGCTAGCCTGTTGTGTGAAATCATTGTATCATTTTTTTTAAATATCAGGGATAGCCGAAAAAAAGAGATTGAAAATCCAAAAAGTCGTATTTTTACAATTTGGAGCATGTTTAGAGGTCTTTCTCGTAAAGTCAACATACTATTTTTTGGGAACTTCTTCTACAAAGAGTCTTATTGGTAGTCTTTTATATGAAACCATCGATCAACAGTCCAACATATCGGGAGTAAAAGAACAAAAGAATCGAACATTGAAAACGGCACCCTTTCATTGTTAAGCGAAACATGCAGTGTGGGTGACTACAATCTACGCATTTAGTCATCGTATAGAGTTTATTCAACAGTATCGAGTTCCAACTGCTTAGGGATATTTTACGTGCACTCCAATGTGTACACGGGACCTTGGTTTTTCGTCCCATCCGAAGGACTAGACACCTGTGCTTGTCAGGCCCTGCGTTCTGCCTCACTGACAAGGGGAACCACGCCGGGAAATCGAGATGAACTTTTTCCGTGCAGAACTTTCAATTCAGGCCAAACGTTTATTGCATACGATTAAGCTGGTCAGTTGGAGCTTATTTTCAAAAGTTTTGTAATAATCGGTTGGTAATTATTAAAGTACCGTGCACATTAAACTGTTAAAACAGAAAATTTCGCCCGGTTGAAATGTTTCTTGCTATAAGTCAGCAATTTTCCGAATTCAGGGAGGCTGGATGGCTGAATGGTTAGAATGTGCTCGCTGTATCGTAACGTTTGTCATTGAGTCAACGGGCGTCGTTTCGATCTCCAGGTTGCACGTGACATGGTGTATGATGTCCAATCTCGTGGGTTTTCTCCGTGTTCTTCGGTTTCCTCCCAACGGCTAAAGGCAGTAAGCGCAAGGGGAGTTTTTAAATAAAATTAAAAAACATATGTTAGTCCCGAAATGACCTAGTTTGTGTCGAATGGACATTAGGCCGCATTTCTCTCTTTCTCTTTATTTTTAAAGTTTTGTAATAATCGGTTGATAATCAAAGGTACTGTAAAAGTGATAAAACAGAAAATTTCGTCCGGTTGTAATGTTTCTCAATTTAAAGTCAGCAATTTGCCGATTTTAAGGGGCAAACGTTTATTGCGAACGATTAAGCTGGTCAGGGGGAGCTTATTTTTAAAAGTTTTGTAATATTCGGTTGATAACTAAAGGTACCGTGCAAATTACACTGTTAAAATAGAAAATTTGGCCCGGTTGAAATATTTCTCGCTGTAGGTCAGCAATTTGCCGATTTTAGGGAGGTTGCGTGGCTGAATGGTTAGCACGTGCGCTCTGTATCATAACGTCTGTCACTGAGTCAACTTGCGTTGTTTCGATTTCTTGGTTGTACGTAACAAGGGGTATGGTCGCATGTCCAACCTCATTGCACACTTTATGGCGTATGCCCGTCTTCAGTAGCCCATTTTAGGAGCAGCACAGTAGGACGTTAAACCCCATTCAATTACATTTCATTTTCTCTATGTTGCTTATTTATTATAGTGGATAAATATACGGCACCCTTTCATTGTTAAGCGAAACATGCAGTGTGGGTGACTACAATCTACGCATTTAGTCATCGTATAGAGTTTATTCAACAGTATCGAATTCCAACTGCTTAGGGATATTTTACGTGCACTCCAATGTGTACACGGGACCTTGGTTTTTCGTCACATCCGAAGGACTAGACAGCTGTGCTTGTCAGGCCCTGCGTTCTGCCTCACTGACAAGGGGAACCACGCCGGGAAATCGAGATGAACTTTTTCCGTGCAGAACTTTCAATTCAGGCCAAACGTTTATTGCATACGATTAAGCTGGTCAGTTGGAGCTTATTTTCAAAAGTTTTGTAATAATCGGTTGGTAATTATTAAAGTACCGTGCACATTAAACTGTTAAAACAGAAATTTTCGCCCGGTTGAAATGTTTCTTGCTATAAGTCAGCAATTTTCCGAATTCAGGGAGGCTGGATGGCTGAATGGTTAGCATGTGCTCGCTGTATCGTAACGTTTGTCATTGAGTCAACGGGCGTCGTTTCGATCTCCAGGTTGCACGTGACATGGTGTATGATGTCCAATCTCGTGGGTTTTCTCCGTGTTCTTCGGTTTCCTCCCAACGGCTAAAGACCAGTAAGCGCAAGGGGAGTTTTTAAATAAAATTAAAAAACATATGTTAGTCCCGAAATGACCTAGTTTGTGTCGAATGGACATTAGGCCGCATTTCTCTCTTTCTCTTTTATTTTTAAAGTTTTGTAATAATCGGTTGGTAATCAAAGGTACTGTAAAGTGATAAAACCGAAAATTTCGTCCGGTTGTAATGTTTCTCAATTTAAAGCCAGCAATTTGCCGATTTTAAGGGGCAAACGTTTATTGCGAACGATTAAGCTGGTCAGGGGGAGCTTATTTTTAAAAGTTTTGTAATATTCGGTTGATAACTAAAGGTACCGTGCAAATTAAACTGTTAAAATAGAAAATTTGGCCCGGTTGAAATATTTCTCGCTGTAGGTCAGCAATTTGCCGATTTTAGGGAGGTTGCTTGGCTGAATGGTTAGCACGTGCGCTCTGTATCATAACGTCTGTCACTGAGTCAACTGGCGTTGGTTCGATTTCTTGATTGTACATGACAAGGAATATGGTCGCATGTCCAACCTCGTAGGTCGTAACGCCGCTGCCCGGGTAAAATTTCCCTCATTGCACACTTTATGGCGTATGCCCGTCTTCAGTAGCCCATTTTAGGAGCAGCACAGTAGGACGTTAAACCCCATTCGAGTTCATTTCATTTTCTCTATCGAAAAAAAGAGATTGAAAATCCAAAAAGTCGTATTTTTACAATTTGGAGCATGTTTAGAGGTCTTTCTCGTAAAGTCAGCATACTATTTTTTGGGAGCTTCTTCTACAAAGAGTCTTATTGGTAGTCTTTTATATGAAACCATCGATCAACAGTCCAACATATCAGGAGTAGAAGAACAAAAGGATCGAACATTGAAAACGGCACCCTTTCATTGTTAAGCGAAACATGCAGTGTGGGTGACTACAATCTACGCATTTAGTCATCGTATAGAGTTTATTCAACAGTATCGAATTCCAACTGCTTAGGGATATTTTACGCGCATTCCAATGTGTACACGGGACCTTGGTTTTTGTCCCATCCGAAGGACTAGACAGCTGTGCTTGTCAGGCCCTGCGTTCTGCCTCACTGACAAGGGGAACCACGCCGGGAAATCGAGATGAACTTTTTCCGTGCAGAACTTTCAATTCAGGCCAAACGTTTATTGCATACGATTAAGCTGGTCAGTTGGAGCTTATTTTCAAAAGTTTTGTAATAATCGGTTGGTAATTATTAAAGTACCGTACACATTAAACTGTTAAAACAGAAAATTTCGCCCGGTTGAAATGTTTCTTGCTATAAGTCAGCAATTTTCCGAATTCAGGGAGGCTGGATGGCTGAATGGTTAGCATGTGCTCGCTGTATCGTAACGTTTGTCATTGAGTCAACGGGCGTCGTTTCGATCTCCAGGTTGCACTTGACATGGTGTATGATGTCCAATCTCGTGGGTTTTCTCCGTGTTCTTCGGTTTCCTCCCAACGGCTAAAGACCAGTAAGCGCAATGGGAGTTTTTAAATAAAATTAAAAAACATATGTTAGTCCCGAAATGACCTAGTTTGTGTCGAATGGACATTAGGCCGCATTTCTCTCTTTCTCTTTTATTTTTAAAGTTTTGTAATAATCGGTTGGTAATCAAAGGTACTGTAAAAGTGATAAAACAGAAAATTTCGTCCGGTTGTAATGTTTCTCAATTTAAAGTCAGCAGTTTGCCGATTTTAAGGGGCAAACGTTTATTGCGAACGATTAAGCTGGTCAGGGGGAGCTTATTTTTAAAAGTTTTGTAATATCCGGTTGATAACTAAAGGTACCGTGCAAATTAAACTGTTAAAATAGAAAATTTGGCCCGGTTGAAATATTTCTCGCTGTAGGTCAGCAATTTGCCAATTTAGGGAGGTTGCGTGGCTGAATGGTTAGCACGTGCGCTCTGTATCATAACGTATGTCACTGAGTCAACTGGTGTTGTTTCGATTTCTTGGTTGTACGTGACAAGGAGTATGGTCGCATGTTCAACCTCGTAGGTCGTAACGCCGCTGCCCGGGTAAAATTTCCCTATTGCACACTTTATGGCATATGCCCGTCTTCAGTAGCCCATTTTAGGAGCAGCACAGTAGGACGTTAAACCCCATTCAATTTCATTTCATTTTCTCTATGTTGCTTATTTATTATAGTGGATAAATATTTTTCTGGTTCTAGCAATTATTTAATTTCTGCATAGAAATCTTGCTTTGGCCAGTTTTTTTTTATTGCAGAGTGCCATTCTTGTATATTGCAGTCTATGACCCTTTGTTTAAAACATGCTTAAGAAGTCGTCACGATTTCCTACTTATAACCAAACATATTGGAAATATTAGTCTGGCATTATTAAATCCTAATTTTATTAGTCTTATTTAAAATTAAACTTTCATTTAACTATGAACAACTCTTAACGTGTCTCTTTAAAACTATTAAATACTCTAAAACAGTAGCTCAACCTTTTGACTCATTAATTTACCATTTTGTTGTGAGCGACTTCTTATTCTTCCTATATGACATATTGCACGTGTCTGATTTCAAAGGGGGGTTGGGTGGCTGAATGGTTAGCACGCGCGCCTGTCATTGAGTTAACTAGCGTGTTTTCGAATGCTCGGTTGTACGTGACAAGGAGTAAGGTCGCCTGTCCAACCTGCCATTTTTAATTTTTTCCCCCGCCATTTTCATTTCATTTTCTCATCCGTCTCATTACAGTAATACAACTTTCAGTTATTTTCCTTTAGTTTTCAGATTATTGTTATGCCTGGGTGCAATGATTCATACTATATTTAGACTTGTAACTTCGCGAGTTTCTTCTTATCCTTTTATTTAGGATACTTGATACAATCAATGACACGTGACGATAAATATGAAAGCTTTCATATCTGCATGGGACAGTAGCAGATCTAGTTCTTCTTATTATTTTTTTTTTTGTGTTTTATTCACAAATCGGATTTCTCAGAATCTACTCATAGGATCTTTTTGAAACTTTTACCTACCCCCCCAAAAATGGGTGGTGGCTGTTGGATAAATATATTTTCAAAACGTTTTTCGCATTCGAAATCACCGAATTTTACAAACAAATGCATTTGACCTACTTTGCTGTAACTTTGTGACTATTTCACCTATTTTACTAATTCTTTTTTCTTTGAAAACATTGACTCCTTTACTTCAAATCTGCAATTTCGGATTTTCGAATTTCGAAAATTCGTCGCTGTGATTTCGAACCGGAAGTTTACACCAACTCGACAACTTCTTTAGTAGTTGTACGATTTTCATGAAATTTAATATGTAAGTACACCTTAATGATGCGACTCGAAAAATGACTTTAGAAATTTTCTAACTTATCTCCCCTTGGTGAAATTAAGGATCAAAGTTTTCAAAAAAATCTTCGAAATATAGGTCAGAATGACCTAGTTTTTTTTTCTATACTAGACAAGGAATTACTGATTCGTACACAAAATATGGAGTTTGTCAATCGAACCGGAAGTGCCACCATCTTAAAACGTGAAAAATCAATAAGGCTTTTTTGCTATTTTACTTACAGACTCGGGAGTTATATTTTCTGAATCCTTGTAGGAAGGCCTAAAAAATGTCGCAATAGAATTCTGATTTAGGTCAACCGGGAGTCACCATGTTGAATTGAAAATGAAAAATAGAAGCAATTTGAAGGGCCGAGACTTTGGAGCACTATAACTCTCATTCTGATTAAGCTAGAATGTTCAAACTTGTTGTAGACGTTTACTAGGTCAATGTTATGATTGAGTTCAAAGATGAGCATTTTCTGCTTAGGGTAAGCAGAGATAAGCATGCTGATTTGTTGATTCTTTAGGGCACGATAACTTCGGTTATAATGAAGGGAGGGCGGTGAAACTTTTGTTAATAGAGAGTCAAATAGCTAGCCTGTTGTGTGAAATCATTGTATCATTTTTTTTAAATATCAGGGATAGCCGAAAAAAAGAGATTGAAAATCCAAAAAGTCGTATTTTTACAATTTGGACCATGTTTAGAGGTCTTTCTCGTAAAGTCAACATACTATTTTTTTGGAACTTCTTCTACAAAGAGTCTTATTGGTAGTCTTTTATATGAAACCATCGATCAACAGTCCAACATATCAGGAGTAGAAGAACAAAAGGATCGAACATTGAAAACGGCACCCTTTCATTGTTAAGCGAAACATGCAGTGTGGGTGACTACAATCTACGCATTTAGTCATCGTATAGAGTTTATTCAACAGTATCGAATTCCAACTGCTTAGGGATATTTTACGTGCACTCCAATGTGTACACGGGACCTTGGTTTTTCGTCCCATCCGAAGGACTAGACAGCTGTGCTTCTGCCTCACTGACAAGGGGAACCACGCCGGGAAATCGTGCAGAACTTTCAATTCAGGCCAAACGTTTATTGCATACGATTAAGCTGGTCAGTTGGAGCTTATTTTCAAAAGTTTTGTAATAATCGGTTGGTAATTATTAAAGTACCGTGCACATTAAACTGTTAAAACAGAAAATTTCGCCCGGTTGAAATGTTTCTTGCTATAAGTCAGCAATTTTCCGAATTAAGGGAGGCTGGATGGCTGAATGGTTAGCATGTGCTCGCTGTATCGTAACGTTTGTCACTGAGTCAAAGGGCGTCGTTTCGATCTCCAGGTTGCACGTGACATGGTGTATGATGTCCAATCTCGTGGGTTTTCTCCGTGTTCTTCGGTTTCCTCCCAACGGCTAAAGACCAGTAAGCGCAAGGGGAGTTTTTAAATAAAATTAAAAAACATACGTTAGTCCCGAAATGACCTAGTTTGTGTCGAATGGACATTAGGCCGCATTTCTCTCTTTCTCTTTTATTTTTAAAGTTTTGTAATAATCGGTTGGTAATCAAAGGTACTGTAAAAGTGATAAAACAGAAAATTTCGTCCGGTTGTAATGTGTCTCAATTTAAAGTCAGCAATTTGCCGATTTTAAGGGGCAAACGTTTATTGCGAACGATTAAGCTGGTCAGGGGGAGCTTATTTTTAAAAGTTTTGTAATATTCGTTTGATAACTAAAGGTACCGTGCAAATTAAACTGTTAAAATAGAAAAGTTGGCCCGGTTGAAATATTTCTCGCTGTAGATCAGCAATTTGCCGATTTTAGGGAGGTTGCGTGGCTGAATGGTTAGCACGTGCGCTCTGTATCATAACGTCTGTCACTGGGTCAACTGGCGTTGTTTCGATTTCTTGGTTGTACGTGACAAGGAGTATGGTCGCATGTCCAACCTTGTAGGTCGTAACGCCGCTGCCCGGGTAAAATTTCCCTCATTGCACACTTTATGGCGTATGCCCGTCTTCAGTAGCCCATTTTAGGAGCAGCACAGTAGGACGTTAAACCCATTCAATTTCATTTCATTTTCTCTATGTTGCTTATTTATTATAGTGGATAAATATTTTTCTGGTTCTAGCAATTATTTAATTTCTGCATAGAAATCTTGCTTTGGCCAGTTTTTTTTATTGCAGAGTGCCATTCTTGTATATTGCAGTCTATGACCCTTTGTTTAAAACATGCTTAAGATCACGATTTCCTACTTATAACCAAACATATTGGAAATATTAGTCTGGCATTATTAAATTCTAATTTTATTGGTCTAATTTAAAATTAAACTTTAATTTAACTATGAACAACTCTTAGCGTGTCTCTTTAAAACTATTAAATACTCTAAAACAGTAGCTCAACCTTTTGACCTAAACTCATTAATTTACCATTTTGTTGTGAGCGACTTCTTATTCTTCCTATATGACATATTGCACGTGTCTGATTTCAAAGGGGGGTTGGGTGGCTGAATGGTTAGCACGCGCGCCTGTCATTGAGTTAACTAGCGTGTTTTCGAATGCTCGGTTGTACGTGACAAGAAGTAAGGTCGCCTGTCCAACCTGCCATTTTTAATTTTTTTCCCCGCCATTTTCATTTCATTTTCTCATCCGTCTCATTACAGTAATACAAGTTTCAGTTATTTCCCTTTAGTTTTCAGATTATTGTTATGCCTGGGTGCAATGATTCATACTATATTTAGACTCGTAACTTCGCGAGTTTCTTCTTATCCTTTTATTTAGGATACTTGATACAATCAATGACACGTGACGATAAATATGAAAGCTTTCATATCTGCATGGGACAGTAACAGATCTAGTTCTTATTATTTATTTTTTTTGTGTTTTATTCACAAATCGGATTTCTCAGAATCTACTCATAGGATCTTTCTGAAACTTTTACCTACCCCCCCAAAAATGGGTGGTGGCTGTTGGATAAATATATTTTCAAAACGTTTTTCGCATTCGAAATCACCGAATTTTACAAACAAATGCATTTGACCTACTTTGCTGTAACTTTGTGACTATTTCACCTATTTTACTAATTCTTTTTTCTTTGAATACCTTGACTCCTTTACTTCAAATCTGCAATTTCGGATTTTCGAATTTCGAAAATTCGTCGCTGTGATTTCGAACCGGAAGTTTACACCAACTCGACAACCTCTTTAGTAGTTGTACGATTTTCATGAAATTTAATATGTAAGTAGACCTTAATGACGCGACTTGAAAAATGACTTTAGAAATTTTCTAACTTATCTCCCCTTGGTGAAATCAAGGATCAAAGTTTTCCAAAAAATCGTCGAAATATAGGTCAGAATGACCTAGTTTTTTTTTTCTATACTAGACAAGGAATTACTAATTCGTACACAAAATATGAAGTTTGTCGATCGAACCGGAAGTGCCACCATCTTTAAACGTGAAAAATCAATAAGGCTTTTTTGCTATTTTACTTACAGACTCGGGAGTTATATTTTCTGAATCCTTGTAGGCAGGCCTAAAAAATGTCGCAATAGAATTCTGATTTAGGTCAACCGGGAGTCACCATTTTGAATTGAAAATGAAAAATAGAAGCAATTTGAAGGGCCGAGATTTTGGAGCACAATAACTCTCATTCTAATTAAGCTAGAATGTTCAAACTTGTTGTAGACGTTCACTAGGTCAATGTTATGATTGAGTTCAAAGATGAGTATTTTCTGGTTAGGGTAAGCAGAGATAAGCATGCTGATTTGTTGATTCTTTAGGGCACGATAACTTCGGTTATAATGAAGGGAGGGCGGTGAAACTTTTGTTAATAGAGAGTCTAATAGCTAGCCTGTTGTGTGAAATCATTGTATCATTTTTTTTAAATATCAGGGATAGCCGAAAAAAAGAGATTGAAAATCCAAAAAGTCGTATTTTTACAATTTGGAGCATGTTTAGAGGTCTTTCTCGTAAAGTCAACATACTATTTTTGGGGAACTTCTTCTACAAAGAGTCTTATTGGTAGTCTTTTATATGAAACCATCGATCAACAGTCCAACATATCGGGAGTAGAAGAACAAAAGGATCGAACATTGAAAACGGCACCCTTTCATTGTTAAGCGAAACATGCAGTGTGGGTGACTACAATCTACGCATTTAGTCATCGTATAGAGTTTATTCAACAGTATCGAGTTCCAACTGCTAAGAGATATTTTACGTGCACTCCAATGTGTACACGGGACCTTGGTTTTTCGTCCCATCCGAAGGACTAGACACCTGTGCTTGTCAGGCCCTGCGTTCTGCCTCACTGACAAGGGGAACCACGCCGGGAAATCGAGATGAACTTTTTCCGTGCAGAACTTTCAATTCAGGCCAAGCGTTTATTGCATACGATTAAGCTGGTCAGTTGGAGCTTATTTTCAAAAGTTTTGTAATAATCGGTTGGTAATTATTAAACTACCGTGCACATTAAACTGTTAAAACAGAAAATTTCGCCCGGTTGAAATGTTTCTTGCTATAAGTAAGCAATTTTCCGAATTCAGGGAGGCTGGATGGCTGAATGGTTAGCATGTGCTCGCTGTATCGTAACGTTTGTCATTGAGTCAACGGGCGTCGTTTCGATCTCCAGGTTGCACGTGACATGGTGTATGATGTCCAATCTCGTGGGTTTTCTCCGTGTTCTTCGGTTTCCTCCCAACGGCTAAAGACCAGTAAGCGCAAGGGGGGTTTTTAAATAAAATTAAAAAAAACATATGTTAGTCCCGAAATGACCTAGTTTGAGTCGAATGTACATTAGGCCGCATTTCTCTCTTTCTCTTTTATTTTTAAAGTTTTGTAATAATCGGTTGGTAATCAAAGGTACTGTAAAAGTGATAAAACAGAAAATTTCGTCCGGTTGTAATGTTTCTCAATTTAAAGTCAGCAATTTGCCGATTTTAAGGGGCAAACGTTTATTGCGAACGATTAAGCTGGTCAGAGGGAGCTTATTTTTTAAAAGTTTTGTAATATTCGGTTGATAACTAAAGGTACCGTGCAAATTAAACTGTTAAAATAGAAAATTTGGCCCGGTTGAAATATTTCTCGCTGTAGGTCAGCAATTTGCCGATTTTAGGGAGGCTGCGTGGCTGAATGGTTAGCACGTGCGCTCTATATCATAACGTCTGTCACTGAGTCAACTGGCGTTGTTTCGATTTCTTGGTTGTACGTGACAAGGAGTATGGTCGCATGTCCAACCTCGTAGGTCGTAACGCCGCTGCCCGGGTAAAATTTCCCTCATTGCACACTTTATGGCGTATGCCCGTCTTCAGTAGCCCATTTTAGGAGCAGCACAGTAGGACGTTAAACCCCATTCAATTTCATTTCATTTTCTCTATCGAAAAAAAGAGATTGAAAATCCAAAAAGTCGTATTTTTACAATTTGGAGCATGTTTAGAGGTCTTTCTCGTAAAGTCAACATACTATTTTTTGGGAACTTCTTCTACAAAGAGTATTATTGGTAGTCTTTTATATGAAACCATCGATCAACAGTCCAACATATCAGGAGTAGAAGAACAAAAGGATCGAACATTGAAAACGGCACCCTTTCATTGTTAAGCGAAACATGCAGTGTGGGTGACTACAATCTACGCATTTAGTCATCGTATAGAGTTTATTCAACAGTATCGAATTCCAACTGCTTAGGGATATTTTACGTGCACTCCAATGTGTACACGGGACCTTGGTTTTTCGTACCATCCGAGGGACTAGACAGCTGTGCTTGTCAGGCCCTGCGTTCTGCCTCACTGACAAGGGGAACCACGCCGGGAAATCGAGATGAACTTTTTCCGTGCAGAACTTTCAATTCAGGCCAAACGTTTATTGCATACGATTAAGCTGGTCAGTTGGAGCTTATTTTCAAAAGTTTTGTAATAATCGGTTGGTAATTATTAAAGTACCGTGCACATTAAACTGTTAAAACAGAAAATTTCGCCCGGTTGAAATGTTCCTTGCTATAAGTCAGCAATTTCCGGAATTCAGGGAGGCTGGATGGCTGAATGGTTAGCATGTGCTCGCTGTATCGTAACGTTTGTCATTGAGTCAACGGGCGTCGTTTCGATCTCCATGTTGCACGTGACATGGTGTATGATGTCCAATCTCGTGGGTTTTCTCCGTGTTCTTCGGTTTCCTCCCAACGGCTAAAGACCAGTAAGCGCAAGGGGAGTTTTTAAATAAAATTAAAAAACATATGTTAGTCCCGAAATGACCTAGTTTGTGTCGAATGGACATTAGGCCGCATTTCTCTCTTTCTCTTTTTTTTTTAAAGTTTTGTAATATTCGGTTGATAATCAAAGGTACTGTAAAAGTGATAAAACAGAAAATTTCGTCCGGTTGTAATGTTTCTCAATTTAAAGTCAGCAATTTGCCGATTTTAAGGGGCAAACGTTTATTGCGAACGATTAAGCTGGTCAGGGGGAGCTTATTTTTAAAAGTTTTGTAATATTCGGTTGATAAATAAAGGTACCGTGCAAATTAAACTGTTAAAATAGAAAATTTGGCCCGGTTGAAATATTTCTCGCTGTAGGTCAGCAATTTGCCGATTTTAGGGAGGCTGCGTGGCTGAATGGTTAGCACGTGCGCTCTGTATCATAACGTCTATCACTGAGTCAACTTGCGTTGTTTCGATTTCTTGGTTGTACGTGACAAGGAGTATGGTCGCATGTCCAACCTCGTAGGTCGTAACGCCGCTGCCCGGGTAAAATTTCCCTCATTGCACACTTTATGGCGTATGCCCGTCTTCAGTAGCCCATTTTAGGAGCAGCACAGTAGGACGTTAAACCCCATTCAATTTCATTTCATTTTCTCTATCGAAAAAAAGAGATTGAAAATCCAAAAAGTCGTATTTTTACAATTTGGAGCATGTTTAGAGGTCTTTCTCGTAAAGTCAACATACTATTTTTGGGGAACTTCTTCTACAAAGAGTCTTATTGGTAGTCTTTTATATGAAACCATCGATCAACAGTCCAACATATCAGATGTAGAAGAACAAAAGGATCGAACATTGAAAACGGCACCCTTTCATTGTTAAGCGAAACATGCAGTGTGGGTGACTACAATCTACGCATTTAGTCATCGTATAGAGTTTATTCAACAGTATCGAATTCCAACTGCTTAGGGATATTTTACGTGCACTCCAATGTGTACACGGGACCTTGGTTTTTCGTCCCATCCGAAGGACTAGACAGCTGTGCTTGTCAGGCCCTGTGTTCTGCCTCACTGACAAGGGGAACCACGCCGAGAAATCGAGATGAACTTTTCCGTGCAGAACTTTCAATTTAGGCCAAACGTTTATTGCATACGATTAAGCTGGTCAGTTGGAGCTTATTTTCAAAAGTTTTGTAATAATCGGTTGGTAATTATTAAAGTACCGTGCACATTAAACTGTTAAAACAGAAAATTTCGCCCGGTTGAAATGTTTCTTGCTATAAGTCAGCAATTTTCCGAATTCAGGGAGGCTGGATGGCTGAATGGTTAGAATGTGCTCGCTGTATCGTAACGTTTGTCATTGAGTCAACGGGCGTCGTTTCGATCTCCAGGTTGCACGTGACATGGTGTATGATGTCCAATCTCGTGGGTTTTCTCCGTGTTCTTCGGTTTCCTCCCAACGGCTAAAGACCAGTAAGCGCAAGGGGAGTTTTTAAATAAAATTAAAAAACATATGTTAGTCCCGAAATGACCTAGTTTGTGTCGAATGAACATTAGGCCGCATTTCTCTCTTTCTCTTTTATTTTTAAAGTTTTGTAATAATCGGTTGGTAATCAAAGGTACTGTAAAAGTGATAAAACAGAAAATTTCGTCCGGTTGTAATGTTTCTCAATTTAAAGTCAGCAATTTGCCGATTTTAAGGGGCAAACGTTTATTGCGAACGATTAAGCTGGTCAGGGGGAGCTTATTTTTAAAGTTTTGTAATATTCGGTTGATAACTAAAGGTACCGTGCAAATTAAACTGTTAAAATAGAAAATTTGGCCCGGTTGAAATATTTCTCGCTGTAGGTCAGCAATTTGCCGATTTTAGGGAGGTTGCGTGGCTGAATGGTTAGCACGTGCGCTCTGTATCATAACGTCTGTCACTGAGTCAACTTGCGTTGTTTCGATTTCTTGGTTGTACGAAACAAGGAGTATGGTCGCATGTCCAACCTCATTGCACACTTTATGGCGTATGCCCGTCTTCAGTAGCCCATTTTAGGAGCAGCACAGTAGGACGTTAAACCCCATTCAATTACATTTCATTTTCTCTATGTTGCTTATTTATTATAGTGGATAAATATTTTTCTGGTTCTAGCAATTATTTAATTTCTGCATAGAAATCTTGCTTTGGCCAGTTTTTTTTTATCGCAGAGTGCCATTCTTGTATATTGCAGTCTATGACCCTTTGTTTAAAACATGCTTAATAAGTCGTCACGATTTCCTACTTATAACCAAACATATTGGAAATATTAGTCTGGCATTATTAAATCCTAATTTTATTGGTCTTATTTAAAATTAAACTTTCATTTAACTATGAACAACTCTTAACGTGTCTCTTTAAAACTATTAAATACTCTAAAACAGTAGCTCAACCTTTTGACCTAAACTCATTAATTTACCATTTTGTTGTGAGCGACTTCTTATTCTTCCTATATGACATATTGCACGTGTCTGATTTCAAAGGGGGGTTGGATTGCTGAATGGTTAGCACGCGCGCCTGTCATTGAGTTAACTAGCGTGTTTTCGAATGCTCGGTTGTACGTGACAAGGAGTAAGGTCGTCTGTCCAACCTGCCATTTTTAATTTTTTTTCCCCGCCATTTTCATTTCATTTTCTCATCCGTCTCATTACAGTAATACAAGTTTCAGTTATTTCCCTTTAGTTTTCAGATTATTGTTATGCCTGGGTGCAATGATTCATACTATATTTAGACTTGTAACTTCGCGAGTTTCTTCTTATCCTTTTATTTAGGATACTTGATACAATCAATGACACGTGACGATAAATATGAAAGCTTTCATATCTGCATGGGACAGTAGCAGATCTAGTTATTTATTATTATTATTTTTTTTTTTCGGGGGAGCCTATTTCTCAGTGCCTGTAACAGATACTGATCTAGAACCTCATATTCTATCATTAAACCATGTGTTTGCAACATATGGGCTATATTTGAAACTTCTGCGCGGACCGGAAGTGGTCGAATTTCGTACGGTGTCAAAAAATGAAAAAACGGCCGTAGACTCGTCAATTCTGTACTTATTTTCATACAAATAACATTTTCGGCAACACCAAATCTTTTCTCGGATGATAGCAGTTGAAAATTTCGAAATTTCGAAACTTCGTCGCTGACTTCCAGCGTTCGAAAAATGAAAAAAAAATAATTAAAAGGCAATTTTTGTCATTTTTCAAAATTTTCAAATTTGACCTACTTTTTTGGATACCTGACGATCATACGATTCCAGAAATATAAGTTTCATTCAGAGTTATCACCCTTTATTTTTCGATTTTTTTTCAATTTTCTGCCCATTTTGTGAGCTCGAGTTATGCTTTACGGCCGAATCGACGTTTTTGAAACTTCTGGAACATGAAGTTATAGTTCATCACTAACGTATAAAGCTATTTCGACAAACATCGATAAACCGGAAGTAGTCGAAATAATGGCCGATATTTTGAAAAAAACGCAAAAAATGAATGCTTTTGGAAAAAACATGAATTCTGAGTCCGAAATCAACGGATTAAAACGATTAAGATATCGTTGGGTTGCCCGAGAATTGCAGTATCATATCATATCCAATTCTAACAGATAACATAAACAGCAAGTAAAATATGGCACGCTGAAAATCAAGTATTTTCTGATTTGGAGCGTTTTTGAACGCCTATATCTCGAAAACTGCTCCAGCGATTTTTCTTAAACTTTCTCTATCAAGAGACCTTTCGGTAGTCTGGTGTATGAAACAGTCCGTTTAGACTTTGAAATATCCGTAATAGGTCAAATAACGCACTGAAAATCGAAAAAAGTCGAAATTTCGTGAAATTTTGGAAAATACTTTATTTTTTTTATATTTTTACTGATTTTCAAAAAACTTTATGATATTTAGATATCTGATCTAATGTCGAATCCAAAAATGTATAATATGTATTCAGTTATTGAAATTTAATTTTTGATATTTTGACATTTTTGCATTTTTGGCACTTTTAAACATAGGATTTCTCAGGGGCATTTTATCTGATCATATATTGTAATATATCATTACAGAACTCCGTCGCTATTTAATTGCCCAAACCGGTTATTAAAACTATCTCGATAATAATCACCATACCGGAAGTATTCAAAAAATGAAAAAAAAAGGTTAAAAAAATGGCGTTCTTGCAAAAAGATTGATCTCTCCGTCAGATATTACCGGCCCAAAAGAAATAAATTGTCTTTAGATGGCTTCATTAATGGACTATCATATGGCATCTCAATTGTACGATTTTGATGGTTAGTAAATAAATTATGTTACGCCGAAAATCTAGTATTTTCTGTTTTTGGAGCCTTTTGAGACGCCTTTTTCTCGAAAACGACTCCAGCGATTTTTTTAAAACTTTTTTTACTCAGAGTCCTATCTGTGGTCTGTGGCGTGAATCCAAAAGGAAAAGGTTTGAAATAATTTAAGGTGTCATAAAATGGCCTCAATCTTTGATAAAAGTAGAAAAATCGTTAAATTATTGAAAATGTTCTTTTATTTATCTTTTTTACAAACAACTACTAAATAGATGTTTCTGACATTTCTGGTACAGAAAGATATCTATCCAAACAACTTGTTAAAACTATCCCGACAATAATCCAAAATCCAGAAGTAGTCGAAAAAATATCAGATATTTCGGAAAAAAAACACACAAAAAAATTTAAAAAAAGAAAATACAGTAAAAAATTGGTACTATTGCAAAAATCGACATTTCTCGGCCATGTGTCACTGAATCAAAACAATTAAAGTATAGTTTTGGAGCTCGATGACTGGGCTATTTTATGACATACTTCCTGTCTGATTCCTGAAAGCCGATTCAGTGCTGCTTGCAATTTGCCGATTTTAAGGGGCAAACGTTTATTGCGAACGATTAAGCTGGTCAGGGGGAGCTTATTTTTAAAAGTTTTGTAATATTCGTTTGATAACTAAAGGTACCGTGCAAATTAAACTGTTAAAATAGAAAAGTTGGCCCGGTTGAAATATTTCTCGCTGTAGATCAGCAATTTGCCGATTTTAGGGAGGTTGCGTGGCTGAATGGTTAGCACGTGCGCTCTGTATCATAACGTCTGTCACTGAGTCAACTGGCGTTGTTTCGATTTCTTGGTTGTACGTGACAAGGAGTATGGTCGCATGTCCAACCTTGTAGGTCGTAACGCCGCTGCCCGGGTAAAATTTCCCTCATTGCACACTTTATGGCGTATGCCCGTCTTCAGTAGCCCATTTTAGGAGCAGCACAGTAGGACGTTAAACCCATTCAATTTCATTTCATTTTCTCTATGTTGCTTATTTATTATAGTGGATAAATATTTTTCTGGTTCTAGCAATTATTTAATTTCTGCATAGAAATCTTGCTTTGGCCAGTTTTTTTTATTGCAGAGTGCCATTCTTGTATATTGCAGTCTATGACCCTTTGTTTAAAACATGCTTAAGATCACGATTTCCTACTTATAACCAAACATATTGGAAATATTAGTCTGGCATTATTAAATTCTAATTTTATTGGTCTAATTTAAAATTAAACTTTAATTTAACTATGAACAACTCTTAGCGTGTCTCTTTAAAACTATTAAATACTCTAAAACAGTAGCTCAACCTTTTGACCTAAACTCATTAATTTACCATTTTGTTGTGAGCGACTTCTTATTCTTCCTATATGACATATTGCACGTGTCTGATTTCAAAGGGGGGTTGGGTGGCTGAATGGTTAGCACGCGCGCCTGTCATTGAGTTAACTAGCGTGTTTTCGAATGCTCGGTTGTACGTGACAAGAAGTAAGGTCGCCTGTCCAACCTGCCATTTTTAATTTTTTTCCCCCCCATTTTCATTTCATTTTCTCATCCGTCTCATTACAGTAATACAAGTTTCAGTTATTTCCCTTTAGTTTTCAGATTATTGTTATGCCTGGGTGCAATGATTCATACTATATTTAGACTCGTAACTTCGCGAGTTTCTTCTTATCCTTTTATTTAGGATACTTGATACAATCAATGACACGTGACGATAAATATGAAAGCTTTCATATCTGCATGGGACAGTAGCAGATCTAGTTCTTCTTATTATTTTTTTTTTTGTGTTTTATTCACAAATCGGATTTCTCAGAATCTACTCATAGGATCTTTTTGAAACTTTTACCTACCCCCCCAAAAATGGGTGGTGGCTGTTGGATAAATATATTTTCAAAACGTTTTTCGCATTCGAAATCACCGAATTTTACGAACAAATGCATTTGACCTACTTTGCTGTAACTTTGTGACTATTTCACCTATTTTACTAATTCTTTTTTCTTTGAAAACATTGACTCCTTTACTTCAAATCTGCAATTTCGGATTTTCGAATTTCGAAAATTCGTCGCTGTGATTTCGAACCGGAAGTTTACACCAACTCGACAACTTCTTTAGTAGTTGTACGATTTTCATGAAATTTAATATGTAAGTACACCTTAATGATGCGACTCGAAAAATGACTTTAGAAATTTTCTAACTTATCTCCCCTTGGTGAAATTAAGGATCAAAGTTTTCAAAAAAATCTTCGAAATATAGGTCAGAATGACCTAGTTTTTTTTTCTATACTAGACAAGGAATTACTAATTCGTACACAAAATATGGAGTTTGTCAATCGAACCGGAAGTGCCACCATCTTAAAACGTGAAAAATCAATAAGGCTTTTTTGCTATTTTACTTACAGACTCGGGAGTTATATTTTCTGAATCCTTGTAGGAAGGCCTAAAAAATGTCGCAATAGAATTCTGATTTAGGTCAACCGGGAGTCACCATGTTGAATTGAAAATGAAAAATAGAAGCAATTTGAAGGGCCGAGACTTTGTAGCACTATAACTCTCATTCTGATTAAGCTAGAATGGTCAAACTTGTTGTAGACGTTCACTAGGTCAATGTTATGATTGAGTTCAAAGATGAGCATTTTCTGCTTAGGGTAAGCAGAGATAAGCATGCTGATTTGTTGATTCTTTAGGGCACGATAACTTCGGTTATAATGAAGGGAGGGCGGTGAAACTTTTGTTAATAGAGAGTCTAATAGCTAGCCTGTTGTGTGAAATCATTGTATCATTTTTTTTTAAATATCAGGGATAGCCGAAAAAAAGAGATTGAAAATCCAAAAAGTCGTATTTTTACAATTTGGACCATGTTTAGAGGTCTTTCTCGTAAAGTCAACATACTATTTTTTGGGAATTTCTTCTACAAAGAGTCTTATTGGTAGTCTTTTATATGAAACCATCGATCAACAGTCCAACATATCAGGAGTAGAAGAACAAAAGGATCGAACATTGAAAACGGCACCCTTTCATTGTTAAGCGAAACATGCAGTGTGGGTGACTACAATCTACGCATTTAGTCATCGTATAGAGTTTATTCAACAGTATCGAATTCCAACTGCTTAGGGATATTTTACGTGCACTCCAATGTGTACACGGGACCTTGGTTTTTCGTCCCATCCGAAGGACTAGACAGCTGTGCTTGTCAGGCCCTGCGTTCTGCCTCACTGACAAGGGGAACCACGCCGGGAAATCGAGATGAACTTTTTCCGTGCAGAACTTTCAATTCAGGCCAAACGTTGATTGCATACGATTAAGCTGGTCAGTTGGAGCTTATTTTCAAAAGTTTTGTAATAATCGGTTGGTAATTATTAAAGTACCGTGCACATTAAACTGTTAAAACAGAAAATTTCGCCCGGTTGAAATGTTTCTTGCTATAAGTCAGCAATTTTCCGAATTCAGGGAGGCTGGATGGCTGAATGGTTAGCATGTGCTCGCTGTATCGTAACGTTTGTCACTGAGTCAAAGGGCGTCGTTTCGATCTCCAGGTTGCACGTGACATGGTGTATGATGTCCAATCTCGTGGGTTTTCTCCGTGTTCTTCGGTTTCCTCCCAACGGCTAAAGACCAGTAAGCGCAAGGGGAGTTTTTAAATAAAATTTAAAAACATACGTTAGTCCCGAAATGACCTAGTTTGTGTCGAATGGACATTAGGCCGCATTTCTCTCTTTCTCTTTTATTTTTAAAGTTTTGTAATAATCGGTTGGTAATCAAAGGTACTGTAAAAGTGATAAAACAGAAAATTTCGTCCGGTTGTTATGTGTCTCAATTTAAAGTCAGCAATTTGCCGATTTTAAGGGGCAAACGTTTATTGCGAACGATTAAGCTGGTCAGGGGGAGCTTATTTTTAAAAGTTTTGTAATATTCGTTTGATAACTAAAGGTACCGTGCAAATTAAACTGTTAAAATAGAAAAGTTGGCCCGGTTGAAATATTTCTCGCTGTAGATCAGCAATTTGCCGATTTTAGGGAGGTTGCGTGGCTGAATGGTTAGCACGTGCGCTCTGTATCATAACGTCTGTCACTGAGTCAACTGGCGTTGTTTCGATTTCTTGGTTGTACGTGACAAGGAGTATGGTCGCATGTCCAACCTTGTAGGTCGTAACGCCGCTGCCCGGGTAAAATTTCCCTCATTGCACACATTTTAAGGCGTATGCCCGTCTTCAGTAGCCCATTTTAGGAGCAGCACAGTAGGACGTTAAACCCATTCAATTTCATTTCATTTTCTCTATGTTGCTTATTTATTATAGTGGATAAATATTTTTCTGGTTCTAGCAATTATTTAATTTCTGCATAGAAATCTTGCTTTGGCCAGTTTTTTTATTGCAGAGTGCCATTCTTGTATATTGCAGTCTATGACCCTTTGTTTAAAACATGCTTAAGATCACGATTTCCTACTTATAACCAAACATATTGGAAATATTAGTCTGGCATTATTAAATTCTAATTTTATTGGTCTAATTTAAAATTAAACTTTAATTTAACTATGAACAACTCTTAGCGTGTCTCTTTAAAACTATTAAATACTCTAAAACAGTAGCTCAACCTTTTGACCTAAACTCATTAATTTATCATTTTGTTGTGAGCGACTTCTTATTCTTCCTATATGACATATTGCACGTGTCTGATTTCAAAGGGGAGTTGGGTGGCTAAATTGTTAGCACGCGCGCCTGTCATTGAGTTAACTAGCGTGTTTTCGAATGCTCGGTTGTACGTGACAAGAAGTAAGGTCGCCTGTCCAACCTGCCATTTTTAATTTTTTTCCCCGCCATTTTCATTTCATTTTCTTATCCGTCTCATTACAGTAATACAAGTTTCAGTTATTTCCCTTTAGTTTTCAGATTATTGTTATGTCTGGGTGCAATGATTCATACTATATTTAGACTCGTAACTTCGCGAGTTTCTTCTTATCCTTTTATTTAGGATACTTGATACAATCAATGACACGTGACGATAAATATGAAAGCTTTCATATCTGCATGGGACAGTAGCAGATCTAGTTATTATTTTTTTTTTTCGGGGGAACCTATTTCTCAGTGCCTGTAACAGATACCGATCTAGAACCTCATTTTCTTGCCTAAACCTGTTTTTAAAACTATCTCAATAATAATCACCATACCGGAAGTATTCAAAAAATGAAAAAAAAAAGGTATAAAAATGTCGTTCTTGCAAAAAGCTGGATTTCTCCATCAGATATTACCGGCCCAAAAGACATAAAGTGTCTTTGGATGGCCCCAGTAATGGACTATCATATGGTATCTCAATTGTACGATTTCGATGGTTAGTAAATAAATGATGTTACGCCGAAAATCTAGTATTTTTCGTTTTTTGAGCCTTTTGAGACGCCCTTTTCTGGAAAACGACTACTGCGATTTTTTTAAAACCTTTTTTACTCAGCCTCCTATCTATTGTCTGTGGCGTGAATCCAAAAGGAAAAGGTTTGAAATAATTTAAGGTGTCATAAAATGGCCTCAATCTTTGATAAAAGTAGAAAAATCGTTAAATTATCGAAAATGTTCTTTTATTTATCTTTTTTACAAACAACTACTGAATAGATGTTTCTAACATTTCTGGTACAGAAAGATATCTATCCAAACAACTTGTTAAAACTATTCCGACAATAATCCAAAATCCAGAAGTAGTCGAAAAAATATCAGATATTTAGGAAAAAACCGAAAAAAAATTTTAAAAAAAGAAAATACAGTAAAAAAATGGTACTCTTGCAAAAATCGGCATTTCTCAGCCAGGTGTCACTGAATCAAAACAATTAAAGTATCGTTTTGTAGCTGGGCTATTTTATGACATACTTCCTGTCTGATTCCTGAAAGCCGATTCAGTGCTGTTTGCAGGTCTAGTTATTATTATTATTATTTTTTTTTTTCGGGGGAACCTATTTCTCAGTGCCTGTAACAGATACCGATCTAGAACCTCATTTTCTATCATTAAACCATGTGTTCGCAACATATGGGCTATATTTGAAACTTCTGCGCAGACCGGAAGTGGCCGAATTTTGTACGATGTCAAAAAATCACAAAACAGCCGTAGATTCGTTAATTCTGTACCTATTTTCATACCAATGACATTTTTGTAAACCCCAAATCTTTCCCAAGGAAATGGCTATCTCACATTTTTCAATTTCGAAAAAACCTATGGGACTATTGTTGTTCGAAAATTGAAAAAACAAAATTTAAGAGACAATTTTTGTCATTTTTCAAAATTTTCAAATTTGACCTACATTTTTGGATACCTGAAGACCATCCGATTCCAGAAATATAAGTTTCATTCCGAGTTATCACCCTTTATTTTTCGATTTTTTTCGAATTTTCTGCCCATTTTGTGAGCTCGAGTTTCGTTTTACGGCCGAATCGACTTTTCTGAAACTCCTGGAACATGAAGTTATAGTTCAAAACTAACGTATAAAGCTATTTCGACAAACATCTATAAACCGGAAGTAGTCGAAATAATGGCCGATATTTTGAAAAAAACGCAAAAAATGAATGCTTTTGGGAAAAACATGAATTCTCAGTCCGATATCAACGGATTAAATCGATTAAGATATCGTTGGGTTGCCCGAGAATTGCAGTATCATATGATATCCTATTATTACAGATAACATGAACAGCAAGTAAAATATGGCACGCTGAAAATCAAGTATTTTCTGATTTGGAGCGTTTTTGAACGCCTGTATCTCGAAAACGCTGCCACAGATTTTTCTTAAACTTTCTCTATCAAGATACCTTTTGGTAGTCTTGTGTATGAAACAGTCCGTTTAGACTTTGAAATATCCGTAATAGGTCAAATAACGAACTGAAAATCGAAAAAAGTCGAAAAATCGTGAAATTTTGGAAAATACTCTATTTTTTTTTTATTTTTACTGATTTTCAAAAAACTTTATGATATTTAGATATCTGATCTAATGTCGAATCCAAAAATGTATAATATGTATTCAGTTATTGAAATTTAATTTTTGATATTTTGACATTTTTGCATTTTTGTCACTTTTAAACATAGGATATCTCAGGGGCATTTTATCTGATCATATATTGTAATATATCATTACAGAACTATGTCGCTATTTAATTGCCTAAACCGGTTATTAAAACAATCTCGATAATAATCACCGTACCGGAAGTATTCAAAAAATGAAAAAAAAAGGATAAAAACATGGCGTTCTTGCAAAAAGCTGGATTTCTTCATCAGATATTACCGGCCCAAAAGAAATAAAGTGTCTTTGGATGGCCCCATTTATGGACTATCATATGGCATCTTAATGGTACGATTTCGATGGTTAGTTAATAAATGATGTTACGCCAAAAATCTAGTATTTTTGTTTTTGGAGCCTTTTGAGACACCCTTTTCTTGGAAACGATTCCTGCGATTTTTTTAAAACCTTTTTTACTCAAACTCCTATTTGTTCATTCTAATAAGACAACTACAATTTTGACTGAAGAATATATGTACAGAATTTAAAACAATTCATTTTATGTATTTCACCACAATGTCAACAGAACCTAATCGTGTTGCTAATCACATTAATCTATATATATTTAGTACTTTGTACACTTCATCGAATGGATTAAATAGGTTTTGCTTTAATAATTTAAACGGTATGTAAATCGTGATTATAATTATAAACATTGTATTTCTATGTCTGCTAAATGTATTATGGGAAATGGAATTTTATAACCTTTGCCTTGCTTTTAGATCCCATAATTAAATATTGACTGAATAAATATTGTTAGGAAAACGATCTTATTAAACTCAATAGTAAATGCAGGAGGACTGCACTACACGCAAAACAAAAACTAAAAATCTACAAGATAAACCTGCGGACAAAGACAGAAAATAGACATTGCAAAAAGTAAACAATTATCAAATCAAGTGAATGGATCCGGGGGCCAGCCGTAAGCGTCCACTGCACTGTACAATGTGTTCTCCAAATATTAATTTCAATTCTGCCAATTTCCTGCTCAATAACCAAGTTCTTGTAACCGATATGCAAAATATTATAAACTACAAATAAAAATAGACACGTTATTTAATACTATAATTATTCACTATATCCAGGTTTGAATTAAAAGACCATTTCACCACTTTATTTTGAAAAAGAAAACTGGCCCTTCATCAATTTTTATTGTTATATAACTTATAAATACATCATTATTAACATCTACTATTATTCATTCAACAAATACCATCCATACTTTTTTAAAACAAATACTTTTAATTGCTATCCTTTGGATATTCAACAAGTTTTTAAACACGATTCTATGTTGTTATGTAACGCTCATGGCGTCTACGTGTCTCCTACATCAAAGGATGCCGCTAAAGTTTCTTAACACTGTTCACTGACGTTACGTAACTACCATCGCGTGTTCAAGTCTCCAACATCAAAGAATGCCGCTAAAGTTGTAAAAATCAACCCATTTTCTCATGTTCAGTACAAAACTTTTTAATACATATCGCTAAGTTTTACTACTTTAAAAATATGTTTATTGAAAAAGTTCAATGAATTTTAATAATGATGATGCTTTTTGATACCCGCCAATAAGAATATTCTGCTTATCCTTACATTATTATTACATTTACCAGAATTTCAAATAGACTTTTATAGCCTCCCTTGGCCATACTTTACCAAATTGCTGTAAATTGTCAAGATATTATGTTATATTATATGGTCAAAATAGCGGTCAGATATGGCAATTTTAAATTAAAGTGTTAAAAAAGGGCATAATATCTGTGATATATTACGATATCACCATTGATAGAAGTAGACGTAGAACTCTAGGAATGAACCACGTAATATATTTTCCTTTATTCACGTACTTAAAAGTCACATCTCACATAATATATTACTTTAAATGAATGAATGAAATGGGGGTTTAACGTCCTACTGTTATGCACTGAACCTGGGCTAATTGAAGACGGGCATACGCCATACAGTATGCTATGAGGGAAATTTTGCCCGGGCAGTGGCGCTACGGCCTACTCTTATATCGAATTCCAACTGCCAACGGATCTTTTACGTGCACTCCAATGTGTACACGGGACCTCGGTTTTCGTCCATCCGAACGACTAGACAGCTGTCCTTGTCAGGCCCTCCTACTGCATCACTGACAAGGGGAACTCACGACGGAAAATCGACATGAACTTTCTTGGCCAATGCAGGGATCGAACACCCGACCTCCAGGCTAGCGAACCAGCGCCTTATCTACTTAGCCACCGTGATCCCCATATTACTTTAAGAACATATTGTTACAATATTTTGGAGGGTCTTGTTTTATTCATATGGAATTACCCTAAAATTTTCATTATAATAAAATTTATATACCAGATATCGAAACCGCTATACAATACTGATTTGGATTTTCAAACGTAAATACTGATAATGCTATGGATTTTGAAACAACTCTAAGTTTCAATGTTAATACTATTAGAATATGGTATGTCATCTTTCAAGTTGAAATTGGCCCACATTTTCAATACAGTCCACACATTTATACATTTATCTAAAAGACTACAATAACCATCGTAAAATACCATCTAAATTAATTATCTTTCGGTTAATATACATCTGACGTCCACAAAACATGATGCAAAGCAAACGTATTATGTAAATAACGAACTGAAAATCGAAAAAAGTCGAAATATCGTGAAATTTTGGAAAATACTCTATTATTTTTTTATTTTTACTGATTTTCAAAAAACTTTGTGATATTTAGATGTCTGTTCTAATGTCGATTCAAAAAATGTATAATATGTATTCAGTTATTGAAATTTAATTTTTGATATTTTGACATTTTTGCATTTTTGGCACTTTTAAACATAGGATTTCCCAGGGGAATTTTATCTGATCATATATTGTAATATATCATTACAGAACTCTGTTGCTATTTAATTGCCTAAACCGGTTATTAAAACTATCTCGATAACAATCACCATACCGGAAGTTCTCAAAAAATGAAAAAAAAAAGGATAAAAAATGGCGTTCTTGCAAAAAGCTGGATTTCTCCATCAGATATTACCGGCCCAAAAGAAATAAAGTGTCTTTGGATGGCCCCATTAATGGACTATCATATGGCATCTCAATGGTACGATTTCGATGGTTTTTTTTCGGGGGGAGCCTATTTCTCAGTGCCTGTAACAGATACCGATCTAAAACCTTATTTTCTATCATTAAACCATGTGTTCGCAGCTTGTGGGCTATATTTGAAACTTCTGCGCGGACCGGAAGTGGCCGAATTTCGTACGGTGTCATAAAATCAAAAAACAGCTGTAGATTCGTTAATTCTGTACCTATTTTCATACAAATGACATTTTTGTAAACCCCGAATCTTTGCCAAGGAAATGGCTATCTCACATTTTTCAATTTCGAAAATTCCTATGGGACTATTGTTGTTCGAAAATGAAAAAAACAAAATGTAAGAGACAATTTTTGTCATTTTTCAAAATTTTCAAATTTGACCTACATTTTTGGATACCTGAAGACCATCCGATTCCAGAAATATAAGTTTCATTTCGAGTTATCACCCTTTATTTTTCGATTTTTTTCGAATTTTCTGCCCATTTTGTGAGCTCGAGTTTAGTTTTACGGCCGAATCGACGTTTCTGAAACTCCTGGAACATGAAGTTATAGTTCAGAACTAACGTATAAAGCTATTTCGACAAACATCTATAAACCGGAAGTAGTCGAAATAATGGCCGATATTTTGAAAAAAATGCAAAAAATGAATGCTTTTGGGAAAAACATGAATTCTCAGTCCAATATCAACGGATTAAATCGATTAAGATATCGTTGGGTTGCCCGAGAATAGCAGTATCATATGATATCCTATTATTACAGATAACATGAACAGCAAGTAAAATATGGCACGCTGAAAATCAAGTATTTTCTGATTTAGAGCGTTTTTGAACGCCTGTATCTCGAAAACGCTGCCACAGATTTTTCTTAAACTTTCTCTATCAAGATACCTTTTGGTAGTCTTGTGTATGAAACAGTCCGTTTAGACTTTGAAATATCCGTAATAGGTCAAATAACGAACTGAAAATCGAAAATAGTCGAAAAATCGTGAAATTTTGGAAAATACTCTATTTTTTTTTATTTTTACTGATTTTCAAAAAACTTTATGATATTTAGATATCTGATCTAATGTCGAATCCAAAAATGTATAATATGTATTCAGTTATTGAAATTTAATTTTTGATATTTTGACATTTTTGCATTTTTGGCACTTTTAAACATAGGATTTCTCAGGGGCATTTTATATATCATTACAGAACTCTGTCGCTATTTAATTGCCTAAACCTGTTTTTAAAACTATCTCAATAATAATCACCATACCGGAAGTATTCAAAAAATGAAAAAAAAAAGGTATAAAAATAACGTTCTTGCAAAAAGCTGGATTTCTCCATCAGATATTACCGGCCAAAAAGAAATAAAGTGTCTTTGGATGGCCCCAGTAATTGACTATCATATGGTATCTCAATGGTACGATTTCGATGGTTAGTAAATAAATGATGTTACGCCGAAAATCTAGTATTTTTCGTTTTTTGAGCCTTTTGAAACACCCTTTTCTCGAAAACGACTACTGCGATTTTTTTAAAACATTTTTTACTCAGACTCCTATCTGTGGTCTGTGGCGTGAATCCAAAAGGAAAAGGTTTGAAATAATTTAAGGTGTCAAAAAATGGCCTCAATCTTTGATAAAAGTAGAAAAACCGTTAAATTATCGAAAATGTTCTTTTATTTATCTTTTTTACAAACAACTACTGAATAGATGTTTCTAACATTTCTGGTACAGAAAGATATCTATCCAAACAACTTGTTAAAACTATTCCGACAATAATCCAAAATCCAGAAGTAGTCGAAAAAATATCAGATATTTGGGAAAAAACAAAAAAAAAATTAAAAAAAAGAAAATACAGTAAAAAATTGATACTCTTGCAAAAATCGGCATTTCTCAGCCAGGTGTCACTGAATCAAAACAATTAAAGTATCGTTTTGTAGCTGGGCTATTTTATGACATACTTCCTGTCTGATTCCTGAAAGCCGATTCAGTGCTGCTTGCAGGTCTAGTTAGGCTTTCAGACTTTCGTCTGAAAGCCTATTGTGATTACTAAAATTATTATTATTAAGCTTTCATATGTATTTACATATGAAAGCTTATTGTTTCTGTTAAGATTATTATTAAGCTTTCATATGTATTTACATATGAAAGCTTATTGTTTCTGTTAAGATTATTATTAAGCTTTCATATGTATTTACATATGAAAGCTTATTGTTTCTGTTAAGATTATTATTCTTATTTTTTTTTTTTGTGTTTTATTCACAAATCGGATTTCTCAGAATCTACTCATAGGATCTTTCTGAAACTTTTACCTACCCCCCCAAAAATGGGTGGTGGCTGTTGGATAAATATATTTTCAAAACGTTTTTCGCATTCGAAATCACCGAATTTTACGAACAAATGCATTTGACCTACTTTGCTGTAACTTTGTGACTATTTCACCTATTTTACTAAAAAAAAATTCTTTGAATACCTTGACTCCTTTACTTCAAATCTGCAATTTCGGATTTTCGAATTTCGAAAATTCGTCGCTGTGATTTCGAACCGGAAGTTTACACCAACTCGACAACCTCTTTAGTAGTTGTACGATTTTCATGAAATTTAATATGTAAATAGACCTTAATGACGCGACTTGAAAAATGACTTTAGAAATTTTCTAACTTATCTCCCCTTGGTGAAATCAAGGATCAAAGTTTTCCAAAAAATCGTCGAAATATAGGTCAGAATGACCTAGTTTTTTTTTCTATACTAGACAAGGAATTACTAATTCGTACACAAAATATGGAGTTTGTCGATCGAACTGGAAGTGCCACCATCTTTAAACGTGAAAAATCAATAAGGCTTTTTTGCTATTTTACTTACAGACTCGGGAGTTATATTTTCTGAATCCTTGTAGGCAGGCCTAAAAAATGTCGCAATAGAATTCTGATTTAGGTCAACCGGGAGTCACCATGTTGAATTGAAAATGAAAAATAGAAGCAATTTGAAGGGCCGAGACTTTGGAGCACAATTACTCTCATTCTAATTAAGCTAGAATGTTCAAACTTGTTGTAGACGTTCACTAGGTCAATGTTATGATTGAGTTCAAAGATGAGCATTTTCTGCTTAGGGTAAGCAGAGATAAGCATGCTGATTTGTTGATTCTTTAGGGCACGATAACTTCGGTTATAATGAAGGGAGGGCGGTGAAACTTTTGTTAATAGAGAGTCTAACAGCTAGCCTGTTGTGTGAAATCATTGTATCATTTTTTTTAAATATCAGGGATAGCCGAAAAAAAGAGATTGAAAATCCAAAAAGTCGTATTTTTACAATTTGGAGCATGTTTAGAGGTCTTTCTCGTAAAGTCAACATACTATTTTTTGGGAACTTCTTCTACAAAGAGTCTTATTGGTAGTCTTTTATATGAAACCATCGATCAACAGTCCAACATATTAGGAGTAGAAGAACAAAAGGGTCGAACATTGAAAACGGCACCCTTTCATTGTTAAGCGAAACATGCAGTGTGGGTGACTACAATCTACGCATTTAGTCATCGTATAGAGTTTATTCAACAGTATCGAATTCCAACTGCTTAGGGATATTTTACGTGCACTCCAATGTGTACACGGGACCTTGGTTTTTCGTCCCATCCGAAGGACTAGACAGCTGTGCTTGTCAGGCCCTGCGTTCTGCCTCACTGGCAAGGGGAACCACGCCGGGAAATCGAGATGAACTTTTTCCGTGCAGAACTTTCAATTCAGGCCAAACGTTTATTGCATACGATTAAGCTGGTCAGTTGGAGCTTATTTTCAAAAGTTTTGTAATAATCGGTTGGTAATTATTAAAGTACCGTGCACATTAAACTGTTAAAACAGAAATTTTCGCCCGGTTGAAATGTTTCTTGCTATAAGTCAGCAATTTTCCGAATTCAGGGAGGCTGGATGGCTGAATGGTTAGCATGTGCTCGCTGTATCGTAACGTTTGTCATTGAGTCAACGGGCGTCGTTTCGATCTCCAGGTTGCACGTGACATGGTGTATGATGTCCAATCTCGTGGGTTTTCTCCGTGTTCTTCGGTTTCCTCCCAACGGCTAAAGACCAGTAAGCGCAAGGGGAGTTTTTAAATAAAATTAAAAAACGTATGTTAGTCCCGAAATGACCTAGTTTGTGTCGAATGGACATTTGGCCGCATTTCTCTCTTTCTCTTTTATTTTTAAAGTTTTGTAATAATCGGTTGGTAATCAAAGGTATTGTAAAGTGATAAAACCGAAAATTTCGTCCGGTTGTAATGTTTCTCAATTTAAAGCCAGCAATTTGCCGATTTTAAGGGGCAAACGTTTATTGCGAACGATTAAGCTGGTCAGGGGGAGCTTATTTTTAAAAGTTTTGTAATATTCGGTTGATAACTAAAGGTACCGTGCAAATTAAACTGTTAAAATAGAAAATTTGGCCCGGTTGAAATATTTCTCGCTGTAGGTCAGCAATTTGCCGATTTTAGGGAGGTTGCTTGGCTGAATGGTTAGCACGTGCGCTCTGTATCATAACGTCTGTCACTGAGTCAACTGGCGTTGTTTCGATTTCTTGATTGTACGTGACAAGGAATATGGTCGCATGTCCAACCTCGTAGGTCGTAACGCCGCTGCCCGGGTAAAATTTCCCTCATTGCACACTTTATGGCGTATGCCCGTCTTCTGTAGCCCATTTTAGGAGCAGCACAGTAGGACGTTAAACCCCATTCAAGTTCATTTCATTTTCTCTATCGAAAAAAAGAGATTGAAAATCCAAAAAGTCGTATTTTTACAATTTGGAGCATGTTTAGAGGTCTTTCTCGTAAAGTCAACATACTATTTTTTGGGAGCTTCTTCTACAAAGAGTCTTATTGGTAGTCTTTTATATGAAACCATCGATCAACAGTCCAACATATCAGGAGTAGAAGAACAAAAGGATCGAACATTGAAAACGGCACCCTTTCATTGTTAAGCGAAACATGCAGTGTGGGTGACTACAATCTACGCATTTAGTCATCGTATAGAGTTTATTCAACAGTATCGAATTCCAACTGCTTAGGGATATTTTACGCGCATTCCAATGTGTACACGGGACCTTGGTTTTTGTCCCATCCGAAGGACTAGACAGCTGTGCTTGTCAGGCCCTGCGTTCTGCCTCACTGACAAGGGGAACCACGCCGGGAATCGAGATAAACTTTTTCCGTGCAGAACTTTCAATTCAGGCCAAACGTTTATTGCATACGATTAAGCTGGTCAGTTGGAGCTTATTTTCAAAAGTTTTGTAATAATCGGTTGGTAATTATTAAAGTACCGTACACATTAAACTGTTAAAACAGAAAATTTCGCCCGGTTGAAATGTTTCTTGCTATAAGTCAGCAATTTTCCGAATTCAGGGAGGCTGGATGGCTGAATGGTTAGCATGTGCTCGCTGTATCGTAACGTTTGTCATTGAGTCAACGGGCGTCGTTTCGATCTCCAGGTTGCACGTGACATGGTGTATGATGTCCATTCTCGTGGGTTTTCTCCGTGTTCTTCGGTTTCCTCCCAACGGCTAAAGACCAGTCAGCGCAATGGGAGTTTTTAAATAAAATTAAAAAACATATGTTAGTCCCGAAATGACCTAGTTTGTGTCGAATGGACATTAGGCCGCATTTCTCTCTTTCTCTTTTATTTTTAAAGTTTTGTAATAATCGGTTGGTAATCAAAGGTACTGTAAAAGTGATAAAACAGAAAATTTCGTCCGGTTGTAATGTTTCTCAATTTAAAGTCTGCAGTTTGCCGATTTTAAGGGGCAAACGTTTATTGCGAACGATTAAGCTGGTCAGGGGGAGCTTATTTTTAAAAGTTTTGTAATATCCGGTTGATAACTAAAGGTACCGTGCAAATTAAACTGTTAAAATAGAAAAGTTGGCCCGGTTGAAATATTTCTCGCTGTAGGTCAGCAATTTGCCAATTTAGGGAGGTTGCGTGGCTGAATGGTTAGCACGTGCGCTCTGTATCATAACGTATGTCACTGAGTCAACTGGTGTTGTTTCGATTTCTTGGTTGTACGTGACAAGGAGTATGGTCGCATGTCCAACCTCGTAGGTCGTAAAGCCGCTGCCCGGGTAAAATTTCCCTCATTGCACACTTTATGGCATATGCCCGTCTTCAGTAGCCCATTTTAGGAGCAGCACAGTAGGACGTTAAACCCCATTCAATTTCATTTCATTTTCTCTATGTTGCTTATTTATTATAGTGGATAAATATTTTTCTGGTTCTAGCAATTATTTAATTTCTGCATAGAAATCTTGCTTTGGCCAGTTTTTTTTTTATTGCAGAGTGCCATTCTTGTATATTGCAGTCTATGACCCTTTGTTTAAAACATGCTTAAGAAGTCGTAACGATTTCCTACTTATAACCAAACATATTGGAAATATTAGTCTGGCATTATTAAATCCTAATTTTATTAGTCTTATTTAAAATTAAACTTTCATTTAACTATGAACAACTCTTAACGTGTCTCTTTAAAACTATTAAATACTCTAAAACAGTAGCTCAACCTTTTGACCTAAACTCATTAATTTACCATTTTGTTGTGAGCGACTTCTTATTCTTCCTATATGACATATTGCACGTGTCTGATTTCAAAGGGGGGTTGGGTGGCTGAATGGTTAGCACGCGCGCCTGTCATTGAGTTAACTAGCGTGTTTTCGAATGCTCGGTTGTACGTGACAAGGAGTAAGGTCGCCTGTCCAACCTGCCATTTTTAATTTTTTCCCCCGCCATTTTCATTTCATTTTCTCATCCGTCTCATTACAGTAATACAACTTTCAGTTATTTTCCTTTAGTTTTCAGATTATTGTTATGCCTGGGTGCAATGATTCATACTATATTTAGACTTGTAACTTCGCGAGTTTCTTCTTATCCTTTTATTTAGGATACTTGATACAATCAATGACACGTGACGATAAATATGAAAGCTTTCATATCTGCATGGGACAGTAGCAGATCTAGTTATTTATTATTATTATTTTTTTTTTCGGGGGAGCCTATTTCTCAGTGCCTGTAGCAGATACCGACCTAGAACCTCATTTTCTATCATTAAACCATGTCTTTGCAACATATGGGCTATATTTGAAACTTCTGCGCGGACCGGAAGTGGCCGAATTTCGTACGGTGTCAAAAAATCAATAAACGGCCGTAGATTCGTCAATTCTGTACTTATTTTCATACAAATAACATTTTCGGCAACACCAAATCTTTTCTCGGATGATAGCAATTGAAAATTTCGAAATTTCGAAACTTCGTCGCTGACTTCTAGCGTTCGAAAAATGAAAAAAATAAAATTAAGAGGCAATTTTTGTCATTTTTCAAAATTTTCAAATTTGACCTACTTTTTTGGATACCTGACGATCATCCGATTCCAGAAATATAAGTTTCATTCCGAGTTATCTCCCTTTATTTTTCGATTTTTTTCGAATTTTTTGCCCATATTGTGAGCTCGAGTTACGCTTTACGGCCGAATCGACGTTTTTGAAACTTCTGGAACATGAAGTTATAGTTCATCACTAACGTATAAAGCTATTTCGACAAACATCTATAAACCGGAAGTAGTCGAAATAATGGCTGATATTTAAAAAAAAACGCAAAAAATGAATGCTTTTGGAGAAAACATGAATTCTGAGTCCGATATCAACGGATTAAAACGATTAAGATATCGTTGGGTTGCCCAAGAATTTCAGTATCATATGATGTCCAATTCTAGCAGATAACATGAACAGCAAGTAAAATATGGCACGCTGAAAATCAAGTATTTTCTGATTTGGAGCGTTTTTGAACGCCTATATCTCGAAAACTGCTCCAGCGATTTTTCTTCAACTTTCTCTATCAAGAGACCTTTCGGTAGTTTTGTGTATGAAACAGTCCGTTTAAACTTTGAAATATCCGTAATAGGTCAAATAACGCACTGAAAATCGAAAAAAGTCGAAATTTCGTGAAATTTTGGAAAATACTTTATTATTTTTTTATTTTTACTGATTTTCAAAAAACTTTATGATATTTAGATATCTGATCTAATATCGAATCCAAAAATGTATGATATGTATTCAGTGAATGAAATTTAATTTTTGATATTTTGACATTTTTGCATTTTTGGCATTTTTAAGCATAGGATTTCTCAGGGGCATTTTATCTGATCATATATTGTAATATATCAGTACAGAACTCTGTCGCTATTTAATTGCCTAAACCGGTTATTAAAACTATCTCGATAATAATCACCATACCGGAAGTATTCAAAAAATGAAAAAAAAAGGATAAAAAAATGGCGTTCTTGCAAAAAGCTGAATTACTCCGTCAGATATTACCGGCCCAAAATAAATAAAGTGTCTTTGGATAGCCCCATTAATGGACTATCATATGGCATCTCAATGGTACGATTTCGATGGTTAGTAAATAAATGATGTTACGCCGAAAATCTAGTATTTTTCGTTTTTGGAGCCTATTGAGACAACCTTTTCTCGAAAACGACTCCAGCGATTTTTTTAAAACCTTTTTTACTCAGAGTCCTATCTGTGGTCTGTGGCGTGAATCCAAAAGGAAAAGGTTTGAAATAATTTAAGGTGTCATAAAATGGCCTCAATCTTTGATAAAAGTAGAAAAATCGTTAAATTATTTGAAAATGTTCTTTTATTTATCTTTTTTACAAACAACTACTAAATAGATGTTTCTGACATTTCTGGTACAGAAAGATATCTATCCAAACAACTTGTTAAAACTATCCCGACAATAATCCAAAATCCAGAAGTAGTCGAAAAAATATCAGATATTTCGGAAAAAAAACACCAAAAAAAATTTAAAAAAAGAAAATACAGTAAAAAATTGGCACTCTTGCAAAAATCGACATTTCTCGGCCATGTGTCACTGAATCAAAACAATTAAAGTATCGTTTTGTAGTTGGGCTATTTTATGACATACTTCCTGTCTGATTCCTGAAAGCCGATTCAGTGCTGCTTGCAGGTCTAGTTATTATTATTATTATTTTTTTTTTTCGGGGGAGCCTATTTCTCAGTGCCTGTAACAGATACCGATCTAGAACCTCATTTTCTATCATTAAACCATGTGTTCGCAACATATGGGCTATATTTGAAACTTCTGCGCAGACCGGAAGTGGCCGAATTTTGTACGATGTCAAAAAATCAAAAAACAGCCGTAGATTCGATAATTCTGTTCCTATTTTCATACAAATGACATTTTTGTAAACCCCGAATCTTTCCCAAGGAAATGGCTATCTCACATTTTTCAATTTCGAAAATTCCTATGGGACTATTGTTGTTCGAAAATTGAAAAAAAAAATTTTAAGAGACAATTTTTGTCATTTTTCAAAATTTTCAAATTTGACCTACATTTTTGGATACCTAAAGACCATCCGATTCCAGAAATATAAGTTTCGTTCCGAGTTATCACCCTTTATTTTTCGATTTTTTTCGAATTTTCTGCCCATTTTGTGAGCTTGAGTTTCGTTTTACGGCCGAATCGACGTTTCTGAAACTCCTGGAACATGAAGTTATAGTTCAAAACTAACGTATAAAGCTATTTCGACAAACATCTATAAACCGGAAGTAGTCGAAATAATGGCCGATATTTTGAAAAAAACGCAAAAAATGAATGCTTTTGGGAAAAACATGAATTCTCAGTCCGATATCAACGGATTAAATCGATTAAGATATCGTTGGGTTGCCCGAGAATTGCAGTATCATATGATATCCTATTATTACAGATAACATGAACAGCAAGTAAAATATGGCACGCTGAAAATCAAGTATTTTCTGATTTGGGGCGTTTTTGAACGCCTGTATCTCGAAAACGCTGCCACAGATTTTTCTTAAACTTTCTCTATCAAGATACCTTTTGGTAGTCTTGTGTATGAAACAGTCCGTTTAGACTTTGAAATATCCGTAATAGGTCAAATAACGAACTGAAAATCGAAAAAAGTCGAAAAATCGTGAAATTTTGGAAAATACTCTATTTTTTTTTTATTTTTACTGATTTTCAAAAAACTTTATGATATTTAGATATTTGATCTAATGTCGAATCCAAAAATGTATAATATGTATTCAGTTATTGAAATTTAATTTTTGATATTTTGACATTTTTGCATTTTTGGCACTTTTAAACATAGGATATCTCAGGGGCATTTTATCTGATCATATATTGTAATATATCATTACAGAACTCTGTCGCTATTTAATTGCCTAAACCGGTTTATAAAACAATCTCGATAATAATCACCATACCGGAAGTATTCAAAAAATGAAAAAAAAAGGATAAAAAAATGGCGTTCTTGCAAAAAGCTGAATTACTCCGTCAGATATTACCGGCCCAAAAGAAATAAAGTGTCTTTGGATAGCCCCATTAATGGACTATCATATGGCATCTCAATGGTACGATTTTGATGGTTAGATAATAAATTATGTTACGCCGAAATTCTAGTATTTTCTGTTTTGGGAGCCTTTTGAGACGCCTTTTTCTCGAAAACGACTCCAGCGATTTTTTTAAAAACTTTTTTTACTCAGAGTCCTATCTGTGGTCTGTGGCGTGAATCCAAAAGGAAAAGGTTTGAAATAATTTAAGGTGTCATAAAATGGCCTCAATCTTTGATATAAGTAGAAAAATCGTTAAATTATTGAAAATGTTCTTTTATTTATCTTTTTTTACAAACAACTACTGAATAGATGTTTCTGACATTTCTGGTACAGAAAGATATCTATCCAAACAACTTGTTAAAACTATCCCGACAATAATCCAAAATCCAGAAGTAGTCGAAAAAATATAAGATATTTCGGAAAAAAACACACAAACAAATTTAAAAAAAGAAAATACAGTAAAAAATTGGTACTCTTGCAAAAATCGACATTTCTCAGCCATGTGTCACTGGAACATGAAGTTATAGTTCAAAACTAACGTATAAAGCTATTTCGACAAACATCTATAAACCGGAAGTAGTCGAAATAATGGCCGATATTTTGAAAAAAACGCAAAAAATGAATGCTTTTGGGAAAAACATGAATTCTAAGTCCGATATCAACGGATTAAATCGATTAAGATATCGTTGGGTTGCCCGAGAATTGCAGTATCATATGATATCCTATTATTACAGATAACATGAACAGCAAGTAAAATATGGCACGCTGAAAATCAAGTATTTTCTGATTTGGAGCGTTTTTGAACGCCTGTATCTCGAAAACGCTGCCACAGATTTTTCTTAAACTTGCTCTATCAAGATACCTTTTGGTAGTCTTGTGTATGAAACAGTCCGTTTAGACTTTGAAATATCCGTAATAGGTCAAATAACGAACTGAAAATCGAAAAAAGTCGAAAAATCGTGAAATTTTGGAAAATACTCTATTTTTTTTTTATTTTTACTGATTTTCAAAAAACTTTATGATATTTAGATATCTGATCTAATGTCGAATCCAAAAATGTATAATATGTATTCAGTTATTGAAATTTAATTTTTGATATTTTGACATTTTTGCATTTTTGGCACTTTTAAACATAGGATATCTCAGGGGCATTTTATCTGATCATATATTGTAATGTATCATTACAGAACTATGTCGCTATTTAATTGCCTAAACCGGTTATTAAAACAATCTCGATAATAATCACCATACCGGAAGTATTCAAAAAATGAAAAAAAAAGGATAAAAAAATGGCGTTCTTGCAAAAAGCTGAATTACTCCTTCAGATATTACCGGCCCAAAAGAAATAAAGTGTCTTTGGAAAGCCCCATTAATGGACTATCATATGGCGTGAATCCAAAAGGAAAAGGTTTGAAATAATTTAAGGTGTCATAAAATGGCCTCAATCTTTGATATAAGTAGAAAAATCGTTAAATTATTGAAAATGTTCTTTTATTTATCTTTTTTTACAAACAACTACTGAATAGATGTTTCTGACATTTCTGGTACAGAAAGATATCTATCCAAACAACTTGTTAAAACTATCCCGACAATAATCCAAAATCCAGAAGTAGTCGAAAAAATATAAGATATTTCGGAAAAAAACACACAAACAAATTTAAAAAAAGAAAATACAGTAAAAAATTGGTACTCTTGCAAAAATCGACATTTCTCAGCCATGTGTCACTGAATCAAAACAATTAAAGTATAGTTTTGTAGCTCGATGAATGGGCTATTTTATGACATACTTCCTGTCTGATTCCTGAAAGCCGATTCAGTGCTGCTTGCAGGTCTAGTTATTATTTTTTTTTTTTCGGGGGAGCCTATTTCTCAGTGCCTGTAACAGATACCGATCTAGAACCTCATTTTCTATCATTACACCATGTGTTTGCAACATATGGGCTATATTTGAAACTTCTGCGCAGACCGGAAGTGGCCGAATTTACTACGATGTCAAAAAATCAAAAAAACAGCCGTGGATTCGTAAATTCTGTACCTATTTTCATACAAATGACATTTTTGTAAACCCCGAATCTTTCCCAAGGAAATGGCTATCTCACATTTTTCAATTTCGAAAATTCCTATGGGACTATTGTTGTTCGAAAATTGAAAAAACAAAATTTAAGAGACAATTTTTGTCATTTTTCAAAATTTTCAAATTTGACCTACATTTGTGGATACCTGAAGACCATCCGATTCCAGAAATATAAGTTTCATTCCGAGTTATCACCCTTTTTTTTCGATTTTTTTCGAATTTTCTGCCCATTTTGTGAGCTCGAGTTTCGTTTTACGGCCGAATCAACGTTTCTGAAACTCCTGGAACATGAAGTTATAGTTCAAAACTAACGTATAAAGCTATTTCGACAAACATCTATAAACCGGAAGTAGTCGAAATAATGGCCGATATTTTGAAAAAAACGCAAAAAATGAATGCTTTTGGGAAAAACATGAATTCTCAGTCCGATATCAACGGATTAAATCGATTAAGATATCGTTGGGTTGCCCGAGAATTGCAGTATCATATGATATCCTATTATTACAGATAACATGAACAGCAAGTAAAATATGGCACGCTGAAAATCAAGTATTTTCTGATTTGGAGCGTTTTTGAACGCCTGTATCTCGAAAACGCTGCCACAGATTTTTCTTAAACTTGCTCTATCAAGATACCTTTTGGTAGTCTTGTGTATGAAACAGTCCGTTTAGACTTTGAAATATCCGTAATAGGTCAAATAACGAACTGAAAATCGAAAAAAGTCGAAAGATCGTGAAATTTTGGAAAATACTCTATTTTTTTTTTATTTTTACTGATTTTCAAAAAACTTTATGATATTTAGATATCTGATCTAATGTCGAATCCAAAAATGTATAATATGTATTCAGTTATTGAAATTTAATTTTTGATATTTTGACATTTTTGCATATTTGGCACTTTTAAACATAGGATATCTCAGGGGCATTTTATCTGATCATATATTGTAATGTATCATTACAGAACTATGTCGCTATTTAATTGCCTAAACCGGTTATTAAAACAATCTCGATAATAATCACCATACCGGAAGTATTCAAAAAATAAAAAAAAAAGGATAAAAAAATGGCGTTCTTGCAAAAAGCTGAATTACTCCTTCAGATATTACCGGCCCAAAAGAAATAAAGTGTCTTTGGAAAGCCCCATTAATGGACTATCATATGGCATCTCAATGGTACGATTTTGATGGTTAGATAATAAATTATGTTACGCCGAAATTCTAGTATTTTCTGTTTTTGGAGCCTTTTGAGACGCCTTTTTCTCGAAAACGACTCCAGCGATTTTTTTAAAACTTTTTTTACTCAGAGTCCTATCTGTGGTCTGTGGCGTGAATCCAAAAGGAAAAGGTTTGAAATAATTTAAGGTGTCATAAAATGGCCTCAATCTTTGATAAAAGTAGAAAAATCGTTAAATTATTGAAAATGTTCTTTTATTTATCTTTTTTACAAACAACTACTGAATAGATGTTTCTGACATTTCTGGTACAGAAAGATATCTATCCAAACAACTTGTTAAAAATATACCGACAATAATCCAAAATCCAGAAGTAGTCGAAAAAATATCAGATATTTCGGAAAAAAACACACAAAAAAATTTAAAAAAAGAAAATACAGTAAAAAATTGGTACTCTTGCAAAAATCGACATTTCTCAGCCATGTGTCACTGAATCAAAACAATTAAAGTATAGTTTTGTAGCTCGATGAATGGACTATTTTATGACATACTTCCTGTCTGATTCCTGAAAGCCGATTCAGTGCTGCTTGCAGGTCTAGTTATTATTATTATTTTTTTTTTTCGGGGGAGCCTATTTCTCAGTGCCTGTAACTGATACCGATCTAGAACCTCATTTTCTATCATTAAATCATGTGTTCGCAACATATGGGCTATATTTGAAACTTCTGCGCAGACCGGAAGTGGCCGAATTTACTACGATGTCAAAAAATCAAAAAAACAGCCGTGGATTCGTAAATTCTGTACCTATTTTCATACAAATGACATTTTTGTAAACCCCGAATCTTTCCCAAGGAAATGGCTATCTCACATTTTTCAATTTCGAAAATTCCTATGGGACTATTGTTGTTCGAAAATTGAAAAAAATAAATTTAAGAGACAATTTTTGTCAATTTTCAAAATTTTCAAATTTGACCTACATTTTTGGATACTTGAAGACCATCCGATTCCAGAAATATAAGTTTCATTCCGAGTTATCACCCTTTTTTTTTCGATTTTTTTCGAATTTTCTGCCCATTTTGTGAGCTCGAGTTTCGTTTTACGGCCGAATCGACGTTTCTGAAACTCCTGGAACATGAAGTTATAAATCAAAACTAACGTATAAAGCTATTTCGACAAACATCTATAAACCGGAAGTAGTCGACATAATGGCCGATATTTTGAAAAAAACGCAAAAAATGAATGCTTTTGGGAAAAACATGAATTCTCAGTCCAATATCAACGGATTAAATCGATTAAGATATCGTTGGATTGCCCGAGAATTGCAGTATCATATGATATCCTATTATTACAGATACCATGAACAGCAAGTAAAATATGGCACGCTGAAAATCAAGAATTTTCTGATTTGGAGCGTTTTTGAACGCCTGTATCTCGAAAACGCTGCCACAGATTTTTCTTAAACTTTCTCTATCAAGATACCTTTTGGTAGTCTTGTGTATGAAACAGTCCGTTTAGACTTTGAAATATCCGTAATAGGTTAAATAACGAACTGAAAATCGAAAAAAATCGAAAAATCTTGAAATTTTGGAAAATACTCTATTTTTTTTATATTTTTACTGATTTTCAAAAAACTTTATGATATTTAGATATCTGATCTAATGTCGAATCCAAAAATGTATAATATGTATTCAGTTATTGAAATTTAATTTTTGATATTTTGACATTTTTGCATTTTTGGCACTTTTAAACATAGGATTTCTCAGGGGCATTTTATCTGATCATATATTGTAATATATCATTACAGAACTCTGTCGCTATTTAATTGCCTAAACCTGTTTTTAAAACTATCTCAATAATAATTACCATTCCGGAAGTATTCAAAAAATGAAAAAAAAAAGGTATAAAATGTCGTTCTTGCAAAAAGCTGGATTTCTCCATCAGATATTACCGGCCCAAAAGAAATAAAGTGTCTTTGGATGGCCTCAGTAATGGACTATCATATGGTATCTCAATGGTACGATTTCGATGGTTAGTAAATAAATGATGTTACGCCGAAAATCTAGTATTTTTCGTTTTTTGAGCCTTTTGAAACACCCTTTTCTCGAAAACGACCACTGCGATTTTTTTAAAACCTTTTTTACTCAGACTCCTATCTGTGGTCTGTGGCGTGAATCCAAAAGGAAAAGGTTTGAAATAATTTAAGGTGTCGAAAAATGGCCTCAATCTTTGATAAAAGTAGAAAAAACGTTAAATTATCGAAAATGTTCTTTTATTTATCTTTTTTACAAACAACTACTGAATAGATGTTTTTAACATTTCTGGTACAGAAAGATATCTATCCAAACAACTTGTTAAAACTATTTCGACAATAATCCAAAATCCAGAAGTTGTCGAAAAAATATCAGAAAATGTTCTTTTATTTATCTTTTTTACAAACAACTACTAAATAGATGTTTCTGACATTTCTGGTACAGAAAGATATCTATCCAAACAACTTGTTAAAACTATCCCGACAATAATCCAAAATCCAGAAGTAGTCGAAAAAATATCCGATATTTCGGAAAAAAAACACAAAAAAAAAATTAAAAAAAGAAAATACAGTAAAAAATTGGTACTCTTGCAAAAATCGGCATTTCTCAGCCAGGTGTCACTGAATCAAAACAATTAAAGTATCGTTTTGTAGCTGGGCTATTTTATGACATACTTCCTTCCTGTCTGATTCCTGAAAGCCGTTTCAGTGCTGCTTGCAGGTCTAGTTAGGCTTTCAGACTTTCGTTTGAAAGACTATTGTTTTTACTAAAATTATTATTATTAGGCTTTCAGACTTTCGTCTGAAAGCCTATTGTGATTACTAAAATTATTAGGCTTTCAGACTTTCGTCTGAAAGCCTATTGTGATTACTAAAATTATTATTATTTATTAGGCTTTCACCATTGAAAATGGTGAAAGACTATTGTTATTACTAAGATTATTCTTCTTCTTATTATTATTTTTTATTGGGGGAAGCTAGATCTCAGGAAGTATAAGAGATAGAGGTCTGAAGTTTGATTTTCTCTCGTGAAACTGGGTGGTGGCTAGTGCTTAAATGTAAAACGAAATTTGTACGCATAGCGGAAATAACTGAAATCTTTAACGTGCACGCAAATTGAAAATCGGCCACAATTCTGCTAATTCTCAACCGATATTTCAGATAGTTACATTTTTGGATAGCTGGCGACATTTCTAAGCGGATAGCAGTTCTAAAACGTCGATTTTAGAAACTTTGTCGCTCTAATTTTTTCGGTGAAAATTGGAAAATTTTCAAAATTTTCTCAAATTGTTAAATTTTAGAATTTTGAAATTTAACTTGTATATTTGGATAGCTGACATCAATCCGATTCCAGTGATATAAGTTATGTTTAGAAATTCTGATTTTGATTTTGGTCGATTTTTGACGATTTTTGCGAGATTTAGTCAAAATTTGATAACTCAAAAACGGCTCCAGCGATTTTTCGGAAACTTAAGGAATATGAAGCCGAAGGAACAAACAAGTCCATGAACTATAAATTAAAATCCTCTCATCACCGGAAGTAGTCAAGAAAGGTATCCAAATTTGGACAAAATTGTCAAAAATTGATGCCTGTGCGTAAAATGCGATGTATTCATTGTTTGTTTACCGAGTAGTTCAATTATTATGTTGTTTGATAGCCAATTAAATTGTCTAACAGATGATACTATAGCGACAAGTTTCTATCCAAAATTGAAAAAGTTATTGGACTTTGAAATGTGACGTTTTTTACGATTTCGGGCAACTTTGGACGCATGTTTCTCGGAAACGCCGCCTACGATTTTTTTTAAACTTTGTCAATCGACAGTCTAATAGATGGTGTATTGTGTGAAACCATTGTACAATTTCTCTAAACGTCATGAGTAGTCGAAAAACGAGATTGAAAATCCAAAACGTCATATTTTTACGATTTGGACCATTTTTAGAGGTATTTTTCTCGAAAAGTCATCGTAATATTTATTTTAAAACTTGTTTTACGGAGAGTCTAATCTGTAGTCTGATATATGAAACCATTGCGCCACAATCCTAAATGTCAGGAATGGGAAAACAAAGGGATCGAAAATTGAAAACGGCATCTTTCATTGCAGTAAGAGTGTATACAATCTGTACGTATAACCAACGTATAACAAGCGTAAAGAGCATACAGAGAGAGCTAATTTTCAAAGTGGCGATTTTTGAAATAAAGGTGTTTTACTGTGAACCAATATCTGTTACTGGTGCCTCTATGGTAAAAATTATTCATATTAGTAAATAACAGTTACTCCTGGAATTAATATCCCATGCTTTATGTCTACATGACGTCATCCCTTTTAACCAGTTAAAATTAAGCCGCCCGCTGAAGCTTTTTATATAGAAGTCGCCTTTTTTTATTATTAATTTAAATTTCATGCTCATCATTTGCGGCTTTTGGTTAAAATCTGAGACTAAAAGGTCTATTTTTTTTTGTCCCATTCGGAAAACTGGGTTTATTTTATTCAATTTACAATACGTGTATATCTCCGAAACTATAACAGACAGAGTTCTGTTTACTGTTTTTTCATACAGTTAGTATTTATTACTATTGCGAAAGTTGCCAAGAGACTGGAAGTGGTGTAAATCTTTAACGTGCACAAAAATTGAAAACATGCTCTAATTATGTCAATTTCAAACGGATTTTTGAAAAAGTTATATTTTTGTACAGCTAGGAATATTGACACAATTCCCAACTGATTTTCGAAAAAGCTATATTTTTGTAGAGCCGGTGATATTGCGGGTGCGATAAAGGTCGAATTGCAGTACCACGCCGTTCTCCTTTTTTCCTAAAAATTTGAAAATGTACTGAAATTGTAATTTATTTTAGAATTTTTAAGTCTTTGGTTGCGCATTTCGATTTCTGGCGTCTGTAGGATTCTACCAATCCAAGTTCATAATGTTGTAAATTGTTCAACTATATTTTTCACTTTACTCCTATCGTAATGCGCATGCACAGAAAGTGTCAATATCTGAGTTGTTTAAGTGTTTGTGGGTGTGTGTGTGTGTTTTAAGGGGTGAGTGGTGGGCATAATGGCCGATATTTTGAAAAAAACGCAAAAAATGCATGCTTTTGGAAAAAACATGAATTCCGAGTCCGATATCAACGGATTAAAACGATTAAGATATCGTTGGGTTGCCCGAGAATTGCAGTATCATATGATATCCAATTCTTACAGATAACATGAACAGCAAGTAAAATATGGCACGCTGAAAATCAAGTATTTTCTGATTTGGAGCGTTTTTGAACGCCTATATCTCAAAAACTGCTCCAGCGATTTTTCTTCAACTTTCTCTATCAAGAGACCTTTCGGTAGTCTTGTGTATGAAACAGTCGGTTTAGACTTTGAAATATCCGTAATAGGTCAAATAACGCACTGAAAATCGAAAAAAGTCAAAATTTCGTGAAATTTTGGAAAATACTTTATTATTTTTTTATTTTTACTGATTTTCAATTTTTTTTATGATATTTAGATATCTGATCTAATGTCGAATCCAAAAATGTATAATATGTATTCAGTTATTTAAATTTTATTTTTGATATTTTGACATTTTTGCATTTTTGGCATTTGTAAACATAGGATTTCTCAGGGGCATTTTATCTGATCATATATTGTAATATATCATTACAGAACTCTGTCGCTATTTCATTGCCTAAACCGGTTATTAAAACTATTTCGATAATAATCACTATACCGGAAGTATTTAAAAAATGAAAAAAAAAGGATAAAAAAATGGCGTTCTTGCAAAAAGCTGAATTACTCCGTCAGATATTACCGACCCAAAAGAAATAAAGTGTCTTTGGATAGCCCCATTAATGGACTATCATAAGGCATCTCAATGGTACGATTTCGATGGTTAGTAAATAAATTATGTTACGCCGAAAATCTAGTATTTTCTGTTTTTGGAGACTTTTGAGACGCCTTTTTCTCGAAAACGACTCCAGCGATTTTTTAAATTTTATCTGATCATATATTGTAATATATCATTACAGAACTCTGTCGCTATTTAATTGCCTAAACCTGTTTTTAAAACTATCTCAATAATAATTACCATTCCGGAAGTATTCAAAAAATGAAAAAAAAAAGGTATAAAATGTCGTTCTTGCAAAAAGCTGGATTTCTCCATCAGATATTACCGGCCCAAAAGAAATAAAGTGTCTTTGGATGGCCTCAGTAATGGACTATCATATGGTATCTCAATGGTACGATTTCGATGGTTAGTAAATAAATGATGTTACGCCGAAAATCTAGTATTTTTCGTTTTTTGAGCCTTTTGAAACACCCTTTTCTCGAAAACGACCACTGCGATTTTTTTAAAACCTTTTTTACTCAGAGTCCAATCTGTGGTCTGTGGCGTGAATCCAAAAGGAAAAGGTTTGAAATAATTTAAGGTGTCATAAAATGGCCTCAATCTTTGATAAAAGTACAAAAATCGTTAAATTATTGAAAATGTTCTTTTATTTATCTTTTTTACAAACAACTACTAAATAGATGTTTCTGACATTTCTGGTACAGAAAGATATCTATCCAAACAACTTGTTAAAACTATCCCGACAATAATCCAAAATCCAGAAGTAGTCGAAAAAATATCCGATATTTCGGAAAAAAAACACAAAAAAAAATTTAAAAAAAGAAAATACAGTAAAAAATTGGTACTCTTGCAAAAATCGACATTTCTCGGCCATGTGTCACTAAATCAAAACAATTAAAGTATAGTTTTGGAGCTCGATGACTGGGCTATTTTATGACATACTTCCTGTCTGATTCCTGAAAGCCGATTCAGTGCTGCTTGCAGGTCTAGTTATTATTATTTTTTTTTTCGGGGGAGCCTATTTCTCAGTGCCTGTAACAGATACTGATCTAGAACCTCATATTCTATCATTAAACCATGTGTTTGCAACATATGGGCTATATTTGAAACTTCTGCGCGGACCGGAAGTGGTCGAATTTCGTACGGTGTCAAAAAATGAAAAAACGGCCGTAGACTCGTCAATTCTGTACTTATTTTCATACAAATAACATTTTCGGCAACACCAAATCTTTTCTCGGATGATAGCAGTTGAAAATTTCGAAATTTCGAAACTTCGTCGCTGACTTCTAGCGTTCGAAAAATGAAAAAAAAAATTAAGAGGCAATTTTTGTCAAATTTGACCTACTTTTTTGGATACCTGACGATCATCCGATTCCAGAAATATAAGTTTCATTCAGAGTTATCACCCTTTATTTTTCGAATTTTTTTCAATTTTCTGCCCATTTTGTGAGCTCGAGTTATGCTTTACGGCCGAATCGACGTTTTTGAAACTTCTGGAACATGAAGTTATAGTTCATCACTAACGTATAAAGCTATTTCGACAAACATCGATAAACCGGAAGTAGTCGAAATAATGGCCGATATTTTGAAAAAAACGCAAAAAATGAATGCTTTTGGAAAAAACATGAATTCTGTGTCCGAAATCAACGGATTAAAACGATTAAGATGTCGTTGGGTTGCCCGAGAATTGCAGTATCATATCATATCCAATTCTAACAGATAACATAAACAGCAAGTAAAATATGGCACGCTGAAAATCAAGTATTTTCTGATTTGGAGCGTTTTTGAACGCCTATATCTCGAAAACTGCTCCAGCGATTTTTCTTCAACTTTCTTTATCAAGAGACCTTTCGGTAGTCTGGTGTATGAAACAGTCAGTTTAGACTTTGAAATATCCGTTATAGGTCAAATAACGCACTGAAAATCGAAATAAGTCTAAATTTCGTGAAATTTTGGAAATACTTTATTTTTTTTATATTTTTACTGATTTTCAAAAAACTTTATGGTATTTAGATATCTGATCTAATGTCGAATCCAAAAATGTATAATATGTATTCAGTTATTGAAATTTAATTTTTGATATTTTGACATTTTTGCATTTTTGGCACTTTTAAACATAGGATTTCTCATGGGCATTTTATCTGATCATATATTGTAATATATCATTACAGAACTCCGTCGCTATTTAATTGCCCAAACCGGTTATTAAAACTATCTCGATAATAATCACCATACCAGAAGTATTCAAAAAATGAAAAAAAAAGGATAAAAAAATGGCGTTCTTGCAAAAAGCTGGATTTCTCCATCAGATATTACCGGCCCAAAAGACATAAAGTGTCTTTGGATGGCCCCAGTAATGGACTATCATATGGTATCTCAATTGTACGATTTCGATGGTTAGTAAATAAATGATGTTACGCCGAAAATCTAGTATTTTTCGTTTTTTGAGCCTTTTGAGACGCCCTTTTCTCGAAAACGACTACTGCGATTTTTTTAAAACCTTTTTAACTCAGCCTCCTATCTATTGTCTGTGGCGTGAATCCAAAAGGAAAAGGTTTGAAATAATTTAAGGTGTCATAAAATGGCCTCAATCTTTTTTACAAACAACTACTGAATAGATGTTTCTAACATTTCTGGTACAGAAAGATATCTATCCAAACAACTTGTTAAAACTATTCCGACAATAATCCAAAATCCAGAAGTAGTCGAAAAAATATCAGATATTTAGGAAAAAACCGAAAATAAATTTAAAAAAAAGAAAATACAGTAAAAAAATGGTACTCTTGCAAAAATCGGCATTTCTCAGCCAGGTGTCACTGAATCAAAACAATTAAAGTATCGTTTTGTAGCTGGGCTATTTTATGACATACTTCCTGTCTGATTCCTGAAAGCCGATTCAGTGCTGCTTGCAGGTCTAGTTAGGCTTTCAGACTTTCGTCTGAAAGCCTATTGTGATTACTAAAATTATTATTATTATTAAGCTTTCATATATTCATATATGAAAGTTTATTGTTTCTGTTAAGATTATTATTAAGCTTTCATATGTATTTACATATGAAAGCTTATTGTTTTTGTTAAGATTATTATTCTTCTTATTATTATTTTTTTTTTGTGTGTTTTATCCACAAATCGGATTTCTCAGAATCTACTCATAGGATCTTTCTGAAACTTTTACCTACCACCCCAAAAATGGGTGGTGGCTGTTGGGTAAATATATTTTCAAAACGTTTTTCGCATCCGAAATCACCGAATTTTACGAACAAATGCATTTGACCTACTTTGCTGTAACTTTGTGACTATTTCACCTATTTTACTAATTCTTTTTTCTTTGAATACCTTGACTCCTTTACTTCAAATCTGCAATTTAGGATTTTCGAATTTCGAAAATTCGTCGCTGTGATTTCGAACCGGAAGTTTACACCAACTCGACAACTTCTTTAGTAATTGTACGATTTTCATGAAATTTAATATGTAAGTAGACCTTAATAGTGCGACTTGAAAAATGACTTTAGAAATTTTCTAACTTATCTCCCCTTGATGAAATTAAGGATCAAATTTTTCAAAAAAATCGTCGAAATATAGGTCAGAATGACCTAGTTTTTTTTTTCCTTTACTAGACAAGAAATTACTGATTCGTACACAAAAAATGGAGTTTGTCGATCGAACCGGAAGTGCCACCATCTTTAAACGTGAAAAATCAATAAGGCTTTTTTGCTATTTTACTTACAGACTCGGGAGTTATATTTTCTGAATCCTTGTAGGAAGGCCTAAAAAATGTCGCAATAGAATTCTGATTAAGGTCAACCGGGAGTCACCATTTTGAATTTAAAATGAAAAATAGAAGCAATTTGAAGGTCCGAGACTTTGGAGCACAATAACTCTCATTCTAATTAAGCTAGAATGTTCAAACTTGTTGTAGACGTTCACTAGGTCAATGTTATGATTGAGTTCAAAGATGAGCATTTTCTGCTTAGGGTAAGCAGAGATAATCATGCTGATTTGTTGATTCTTTAGGGCACGATAACTTCGGTTATAATAAAGGGAGGGCGGTGAAACTTTTGTTAATAGAGAGTCTAATAGCTAGCCTGTTGTGTGAAATCATTGTATCATTTTTTTTAAATATCAGGGATAGCCGAAAAAAAGAGATTGAAAATCAAAAAAGTCAACATACTATTTTTTGGGAACTTCTTCTACAAAGAGTCTTATTGGTAGTCTTTTATATGAAACCATCGATCAACAGTCCAACATATCAGGACTAGAAGAACAAAAGGGTCGAACATTGAAAACGGCATCCTTTCATTGTTAAGCGAAACATGCAGTGTGGGTGACTACAATCTACGCATTTAGTCATCGTATAGAGTTTATTCAACAGTATCGAATTCCAACTGCTTAGGGATATTTTACGTGCACTCCAATGTGTACACGGGACCTTGGTTTTTCGTCCCATCCGAAGGACTAGACAGCTGTGCTTGTCAGGTCCTGCATTCCTTCAAGTCGTTTACATGTGAGACGGCGGATTTTTTTGCCGTTTTTTTTCTAAGTAAATTCCCGCACTCCTAAGGGGAAAGAAGTGTTTCCTAGCACCGCCAAAAATTCTTCGACTAAGCTGTTTTTTTGGCACGATGTGCCAATTTACTAGCCCGAATTTGAGTAATTGTCCCATCTGATTCCGATGAAAAAAAACAAAAGTTATGGTTAAAAAAACGATTTAACGGCTTTTTTCGCCGATTTTGAGACTAAAAAGTTTTTTTAGAATTTTGAAATTGCAAACGACAAGATGAAGTCATTTTGTTAGTCTCATGTGATGGGTATGAGTCTTCTGCACCGATGCGGATTGGGTTTGATTTTTTCAAAATGGCGAACTATATTTTTGAGACTGTCAAAGTTTTGATGTTCTGAGACTGCCGAGGCATCATTAGGAGGTATTTTTAAAAAAAATTATACTGGTCGGATGCGCCACGATGAGGTTAGTAACATATTAAAAGGAGAACATGATCGAATTAGAAATTCGAAAAAATATGGCCATGTTTTACAATAAAAAAAAGTTGCTGGGTCGGCTTGGGTTCGTTTTATTTAGGCCATGTTCCCGTATTAGAAATCACTTAAATTTTTTATATGTGCTAGCTAACATCCTAAGGCACAATCCCTGAAAATTTCAAGAAATTCCGACAACCGTAACGCCTGCTAAAACACGCTCGCGCAATTAGGCCTATTTTTTGCCTATTTTTCGAATGTTTTTAGACTAACAAGTCACTTTTTCGTGCGCTACGTTTGAGGCCCCATATCTCGGCCGCTATGGGTTTGAATCCATATGTATTGATCGGGATCTATAGCTTGGACACTTTGATGGCAAACGGACCACTGGAACGTTGCCTGGGCAGTGCAAATCTATCCCGGTCGCAAAAATCTGCATTCGGGAAACCTCGATGGATGATACTATGACCGGACGTTTTATGACCTTGACACATACATGATATACATAGTATTAAAATCCTTATAAAATATTTAAATCATTTACTGCTATAATATGAAATATCACTTATTCCCCGGTTAAATAAAAATAGGTCACCGGGTGCTGTACAACTTAGTCTCATGTGATGGGTATGAGTCTTCTGCACCGATGCGGATTGGGTTTGATTTTTTCAAAATGGCGGACTATATTTTTGAGACTGCCAGAAAATATTTGTTTTACTAGTCTAATTCAAGTTTAAAAATAAACAATATTTTTTCTGAAAATCAATGTCGAGATTTAGTGTATTATATATGATACAATGGGCCATAGCCTAGAGGTCGGGTGTTCGATCCCTGCCTTGGCCGAGAAAGTTCATCTCGATTTAACCGTACTCCACAAGGAGAAAAAAAAGGGCTTTTTTGCCCTAGAAGCGCCACAAATTCTTCGATTAACCTGGTTTTTTGGCACGACGTGCCCATTTACTAGCTCGAATTTTGAGTACTGGTCTAATCTGATTCCGATGAAAAGACAAAAGTTATGGCCAAAAAACCGATTTTACGGCTTTTTTCGCCGATTTTGAGACTAAAAATGTTTTTTAGAATTTTGAAATTGCAAACGACAAGATAAAGTCATTTTGTTAGTCTCATGTGATGGGTATGAGTCTTCTGCACCGATGCGTATTGAGTTTGATTTTTTTCAAAAATGGCGGACTATATTTTTGAGACTGTCAAAGTTTTGATGTTCTGAGACTGTCGAGGCATCATTGGGGGGTATTTTTTTAAAAATTTATACTGGTCGGATGCGCCGAAATGAGGTTAGTAACATATCAAAAGGAGAACATGATCGAATAAAAATTGGAAAAAATATGGCCATTTTTCACGAAAAACAAAAGTTGCTGGGTCGGCTTGGGTTCGAATTTTTTAGGCCATGTGCCCGTATTAGAAATCACTTGAATTTTGTATTTGTGCTAGCTAACATCCCAAGGCACAATCTCTGAAAAATTTCAAGAAATTCCGACATAACTAACTCTGCTAAAACACGCTCGCGCAAATAGGCCTATTTTTTGCCTATTTTCCGATTTTTTTTAGACTAACAAGTCACTTTTTTGTGCGCTACGTTTGATGCCCTATATCTCGGCCGCTATGGGTTCGAATCGAGATGTTTTAGTCAGGATCGATAGCTTGGACACTTCCCTCCATAGTATCAAAAGTTGGGACCCCTGACCCTAACTACGGTCACGTGCAGGGTGTCAAACATGGTTTCTCAAAACGAAGGGCCATGTTTGCTGCCTTATAGCTCGGCCCCTATGGGTTCGAATCAAAATGTGTTGGCTGGGAATAATAGCCTTGACAATTCTCTCCATTGTATAAAAAGTTCGCAGCTCTCACCCGAATGCCATGCACGCGGCACGATATTTAAAACTAAGGCGTTTTTCGACATTCGCGCATGCGCACAGCTGGAACCAATACCACCAGCGGTACCAAACTCTGGTCCCAACCAGCTCTTGCTGGTGCCTAGGTGTCCTTTAACTTTCAGCTTGATAACTGCATTCCTTCTAGTCGTTTACATCTGAGACTCACTGGAGAAGCACGTTTCACCGATGTACCCGCACCCCCACCTGTAAACGTCCCGAAGGGTGCCCGGGCGGGTCTCGAGGCTTGGTATTCAAAAGGTATATCCACCCCGCCGAGTCGCTGCGTCACGTCAAAACGCCCGCCCGGGGACCGGAAGTGGGCGAAACGGGCCCATGAAGTGAAGTTTGACCCTACCTTGACCTTCGAGGGCCTCGTAGCATGGAAAGGGTCATGAGCCTAGATGGAGTCATCAATGTCCTTTCATGAGAGAGCTTGACCTTTGACCTGACCTTTGACCTTGGGGTCGAAAAATTCCCAACTTGGTAACTTCGCGAGTTTTCGACCAATTTTAATAATTTTTTTCTTGTTACTTTCTTTAAGATACTTGGTATAATCGATGGCACGTGATGAAGAATATGAAAGCTTTCATATCTGCTTGGGACAGTAGCAGATCTAGTTCTTATTATTTATTTTTTTTGTGTTTTATTCACAAATCGGATTTCTCAGAATCTACTCATAGGATCTTTCTGAAACTTTTACCTACCCCCCCAAAAATGGGTGGTGGCTGTTGGATAAATATATTTTCAAAACGTTTTTCGCATTCGAAATCACCGAATTTTACGAACAAATGCATTTGACCTACTTTGCTGTAACTTTGTGACTATTTCACCTATTTTACTAATTCTTTTTTCTTTGAGTACCTTGACTCCTTTACTTCAAATCTGCAATTTCAGATTTTCGAATTTCGAAAATTCGTCGCTGTGATTTCGAACCGGAAGTTTACACCAACTCGACAACCTCTTTAGTAGTTGTACGATTTTCATGAAATTTAATATGTAAGTAGACCTTAATGACGCGACTTGAAAAATGACTTTAGAAATTTTCTAACTTATCTCCCCTTGGTGAAATCAAGGATCAAAGATTTCCAAAAAATCGTCGAAATATAGGTCAGAATGACCTAGTTTTTTTTTCTATACTAGACAAGGAATTACTGATTCGTACACAAAATATGGAGTTTGTCGATCGAACCGGAAGTGCCACCATCTTTAAACGTGAAAAATCAATAAGGCTTTTTTGCTATTTTACTTACAGACTCGGGAGTTATATTTTCTGAATCCTTGTAGGCAGGCCTAAAAAATGTCGCAATAGAATTCTGATTTAGGTCAACCGGGAGTCACCATTTTGAATTGAAAATGAAAAATAGAAGCAATTTGAAGGGCCGAGACTTTGGAGCACAATAACTCTCATTCTAATTAAGCTAGAATGTTCAAACTTGTTGTAGACGTTCACTAGGTCAATGTTATGATTGAGTTCAAAGATGAGTATTTTCTGCTTAGGGTAAGCAGAGATAAGCATGCTGATTTGTTGATTCTTTAGGGCACGATAACTTCGGTTATAATGAAGGGAGGGCGGTGAAACTTTTGTTAATAGAGAGTCTAATAGCTAGCCTGTTGTGTGAAATCATTGTATCATTTTTTTAAATATCAGGGATAGCCGAAAAAAAGAGATTGAAAATCCAAAAAGTCGTATTTTTACAATTTGGAGCATGTTTAGAGGTCTTTCTCGTAAAGTCAACATACTATTTTTTGGGAACTTCTTCTACAAAGAGTCTTATTGGTAGTCTTTTATATGAAACCATCGATCAACAGTCCAACATATCGGGAGTAGAAGAACAAAAGGATCGAACATTGAAAACGGCACCCTTTCATTGTTAAGCGAAACATGCAGTGTGGGTGACTACAATCTACGCATTTAGTCATCGTATAGAGTTTATTCAACAGTATCGAGTTCCAACTGCTTAGGGATATTTTACGTGCACTCCAATGTGTACACGGGACCTTGGTTTTTCGTCCCATCCGAAGGACTAGACACCTGTGCTTGTCAGGCCCTGCGTTCTGCCTCACTGACAAGGGGAACCACGCCGGGAAATCGAGATGAACTTTTTCCGTGCAGAACTTTCAATTCAGGCCAAACGTTTATTGCATACGATTAAGCTGGTCAGTTGGAGCTTATTTTCAAAAGTTTTGTAATAATCGGTTGGTAATTATTAAACTACCGTGCACATTAAACTGTTAAAACAGAAAATTTCGCCCGGTTGAAATGTTTCTTGCTATAAGTCAGCAATTTTCCGAATTCAGGGAGGCTGGATGGCTGAATGGTTAGCATGTGCTCGCTGTATCGTAACGTTTGTCATTGAGTCAACGGGCGTCGTTTCGATCTCCAGGTTGCACGTGACATGGTGTATGATGTCCAATCTCGTGGGTTTTCTCCGTGTTCTTCGGTTTCCTCCCAACGGCTAAAGACCAGTAAGCGCAAGGGGAGTTTTTAAATAAAATTTAAAAAAACATATGTTAGTCCCGAAATGACCTAGTTTGAGTCGAATGTACATTAGGCCGCATTTCTCTCTTTCTCTTTTATTTTTAAAGTTTTGTAATAATCGGTTGGTAATCAAAGGTACTGTAAAAGTGATAAAACAGAAAATTTCGTCCGGTTGTAATGTTTCTCAATTTAAAGTCAGCAATTTGCCGATTTTAAGGGGCAAACGTTTATTGCGAACGATTAAGCTGGTCAGAGGGAGCTTATTTTTTAAAAGTTTTGTAATATTCGGTTGATAACTAAAGGTACCGTGCAAATTAAACTGTTAAAATAGAAAATTTGGCCCGGTTGAAATATTTCTCGCTGTAGGTCAGCAATTTGCCGATTTTAGGGAGGTTGCGTGGCTGAATGGTTAGCACGTGCGCTCTGTATCATAACGTCTGTCATTGAGTCAACTGGCGTTGTTTCGATTTCTTGGTTGTACGTGACAAGGAGTATGGTCGCATGTCCAACCTCGTAGGTAGTAACGCCGCTGCCCGGGTAAAATTTCCCTCATTGCACACTTTATGGCGTATGCCCGTCTTCAGTAGCCCAGAGGGAGCTTATTTTTTAGAAGTTTTGTAATATTCGGTTGATAACTAAAGGTACCGTGCAAATTAAACTGTTAAAATAGAAAATTTGGCCCGGTTGAAATATTTCTCGCTGTAGGTCAGCAATTTGCCGATTTTAGGGAGGTTGCGTGGCTGAATGGTTAGCACTTGCGCTCTGTATCATAACGTCTGTCACTGAGTCAACTGGCGTTGTTTCGATTTCTTGGTTGTACGTAACAAGGAGTATGGTCGCATGTCCAACCTCATTGCACACTTTATGGCGTATGCCCGTCTCCAGTAGCCCATTTTAGGAGCAGCACAGTAGGACGTTAAACCCCATTCAATTACATTTCATTTTCTCTATGTTGCTTATTTATTATAGTGGATAAATATTTTTCTGGTTCTAGCAATTATTTAATTTCTGCATAGAAATCTTGCTTTGGCCAGTTTTTTTTTATTGCAGAGTGCCATTCTTGTATATTGCAGTCTATGACCCTTTGTTTAAAACATGCTTAATAAGTCGTCACGATTTCCTACTTATAACCAAACATATTGGAAATATTAGTCTGGCATTATTAAATCCTAATTTTATTGGTCTTATTTAAAATTAAACTTTCATTTAACTATGAACAACTCTTAACGTGTCTCTTTAAAACTATTAAATACTCTAAAACAGTAGCTCAACCTTTTGACCTAAACTCATTAATTTACCATTTTGTTGTGAGCGACTTCTTATTCTTCCTATATGACATATTGCACGTGTCTGATTTCAAAGGGGGGTTGGGTGGCTGAATGGTTAGCACGCGCGCCTGTCATTGAGTTAACTAGCGTGTTTTCGAATGCTCGGTTGTACGTGACAAGGAGTAAGGTCGTCTGTCCAACCTGCCATTTTTAATTTTTTTTCCCCGCCATTTTCATTTCATTTTCTCATCCGTCTCATTACAGTAATACAAGTTTCAGTTATTTCCCTTTAGTTTTCAGATTATTGTTATGCCTGGGTGCAATGATTCATACTATATTTAGACTTGTAACTTCGCGAGTTTCTTCTTATCCTTTTATTTAGGATACTTGATACAATCAATGACACGTGACGATAAATATGAAAGCTTTCATATCTGCATGGGACAGTAGCAGATCTAGTTCTTATTATTTTTTTTTTGTGTTTTATTCACAAATCTGATTTCTCAGAATCTACTTATAGGATCTTTCTGAAACTTTTACCTACCCCCCCAAAAATGGGTGGTGGCTGTTGGATAAATATATTTTCAAAACGTTTTTCGCATTCGAAATCACCGAATTTTACGAACAAATGCATTTGACCTACTTTGCTGTAACTTTGTGACTATTTCACCTATTTTACTAATTCTTTTTTCTTTGAATACCTTGACTCCTTTACTTCAAATCTGCAATTTCGGATTTTCGAATTTCGAAAATTCGTCGCTGTGATTTCGAACCGGAAATTTACACCAACTCGACAACCTCTTTAGTAGTTGTACGATTTTCATGAAATTTAATATGTAAGTAGACCTTAATGACGCGACTTGAAAAATGACATTAGAAATTTTCTAACTTATCTCCCCTTGGTGAAATCAAGGATCAAAGTTTTCCAAAAAATCGTCGAAATATAGGTCAGAATGACCTAGTTTTTTTTTTCTATACTAGACAAGGAATTACTGATTCGTACACAAAATATGGAGTTTGTCGATCGAACCGGAAGTGCCACCATCTTTAAACTTGAAAAATCAATAAGGCTTTTTTGCTATTTTACTTACAGATTCGGGAGTTATATTTTCTGAATCCTTGTTGGCTGGCCTAAAAAATGTCGCAATAGAATTCTGATTTAGGTCAACCGGGAGTCACCATTTTGAATTGAAAATGAAAAATAGAAGCAATTTGAAGGGCCGAGACTTTGGAGCACAATAACTCTCATTCTAATTAAGCTAGAATGTTCAAACTTGTTGTAGACGTTCACTAGGTCAATGTTATGTTTGAGTTCAAAGATGAGTATTTTCTGCTTAGGGTAAGCAGAGATAAGCATGCTGATTTGTTGATTCTTTAGGGCACGATAACTTCGGTTATAATGAAGGGAGGGCGGTGAAACTTTTGTTAATAGAGAGTCTAATAGCTAGCCTGTTGTGTGAAATCATTGTATCATTTTTTTTAAATATCAGGGATAGCCGAAAAAAAGAGATTGAAAATCCAAAAAGTCGTATTTTTACAATTTGGAGCATGTTTAGAGGTCTTTCTCGTAAAGTCAACATACTATTTTTTGGGAACTTCTTCTACGAAGAGTCTTATTGGTAGTCTTTTATATGAAACCATCGATCAACAGTCCAACATATCGGGAGTAGAAGAACAAAAGAATCGAACATTGAAAACGGCACCCTTTCATTGTTAAGCGAAACATGCAGTGTGGGTGACTACAATCTACGCATTTAGTCATCGTATAGAGTTTATTCAACAGTATCGAGTTCCAACTGCTTAGGGATATTTTACGTGCACTCCAATGTGTACACGGGACCTTGGTTTTTCGTCCCATCCGAAGGACTAGACACCTGTGCTTGTCAGGCCCTGCGTTCTGCCTCACTGACAAGGGGAACCACGCCGGGAAATCGAGATGAACTTTTTCCGTGCAGAACTTTCAATTCAGGCCAAACGTTTATTGCATACGATTAAGCTGGTCAGTTGGAGCTTATTTTCAAAAGTTTTGTAATAATCGGTTGGTAATTATTAAACTACCGTGCACATTAAACTGTTAAAACAGAAAATTTCGCCCGGTTGAAATGTTTCTTGCTATAAGTCAGCAATTTTCCGAATTCAGGGAGGCTGGATGGCTGAATGGTTAGCATGTGCTCGCTGTATCGTAACGTTTGTCATTGAGTCAACGGGCGTCGTTTCGATCTCCAGGTTGCACGTGACATGGTGTATGATGTCCAATCTCGTGGGTTTTCTCCGTGTTCTTCGGTTTCCTCCCAACGGCTAAAGACCAGTAAGCGCAAGGGGAGTTTTTAAATAAAATTTAAAAAAACATATGTTAGTCCCGAAATGACCTAGTTTGAGTCGAATGTACATTAGGCCGCATTTCTCTCTTTCTCTTTATTTTTAAAGTTTTGTAATAATCGGTTGGTAATCAAAGGTACTGTAAAAGTGATAAAACAGAAAATTTCGTCCGGTTGTAATGTTTCTCAATTTAAAGTCAGCAATTTGCCGATTTTAAGGGGCAAACGTTTATTGCGAACGATTAAGCTGGTCAGAGGGAGCTTATTTTTTAAAAGTTTTGTAATATTCGGTTGATAACTAAAGGTACCGTGCAAATTAAACTGTTAAAATAGAAAATTTGGCCCGGTTGAAATATTTCTCGCTGTAGGTCAGCAATTTGCCGATTTTAGGGAGGTTGCGTGGCTGAATGGTTAGCACGTGCGCTCTGTATCATAACGTCTGTCACTGAGTCAACTGGCGTTGTTTCGATTTCTTGGTTGTACGTGACAAGGAGTATGGTCGCATGTCCAACCTCGTAGGTAGTAACGCCGCTGCCCGGGTAAAATTTCCCTCATTGCACACTTTATGGCGTATGCCCGTCTTCAGTAGCCCATTTTAGGAGCAGCACAGTAGGACGTTAAACCCCATTCAATTTCATTTCATTTTCTCTATCGAAAAAAAGAGATTGAAAATCCAAAAAGTCGTATTTTTACAATTTGGAGCATGTTTAGAGGTCTTTCTCGTAAAGTCAACATACTATTTTTTGGGAACTTCTTCTACAAAGAGTCTAATTGGTAGTCTTTTATATGAAACCATCGATCAACAGTCCAACATATCAGGAGTAGAAGAACAAAAGGATCGAACATTAAAAACGGCACCCTTTCATTGTTAAGCGAAACATGCAGTGTGGGTGACTACAATCTACGCATTTAGTCATCGTATAGAGTTTATTCAACAGTATCGAATTCCAACTGCTTAGGGATATTTTACGTGCACTCCAATGTGTACACGGGACCTTGGTTTTTCGTACCATCCGAGGGACTAGACAGCTGTGCTTGTCAGGCCCTGCGTTCTGCCTCACTGACAAGGGGAACCACGCCGGGAAATCGAGATGAACTTTTTCCGTGCAGAACTTTCAATTCAGGCCAAACGTTTATTGCATACGATTAAGCTGGTCAGTTGGAGCTTATTTTATAAAGTTTTGTAATAATCGGTTGGTAATTATTAAAGTACCGTGCACATTAAACTGTTTAAACAGAAAATTTCGCCCGGTTGAAATGTTTCTTGCTAAAAGTCAGCAATTTCCCGAATTCAGGGAGGCTGGATGGCTGAATGGTTACCATGTGCTCGCTGTATCGTAACGTTTGTCATTGAGTCAACGGGCGTCGTTTCGATCTCCATGTTGCACGTGACATGGTGTATGATGTCCAATCTCGTGGGTTTTCTCCGTGTTCTTCGGTTTCCTCCCAACGGCTAAAGACCAGTAAGCGCAAGGGGAGTTTTTAAATAAAATTAAAAAACATATGTTAGTCCCGAAATGACCTAGTTTGTGTCGAATGGACATTAGGCCGCATTTCTCTCTTTCTCTTTTATTTTTAAAGTTTTGTAATATTCGGTTGGTAATCAAAGGTACTGTAAAAGTGATAAAACAGAAAATTTCGTCCGGTTGTAATGTTTCTCAATTTAAAGTCAGCAATTTGCCGATTTTAAGGGGCAAACGTTTATTGCGAACGATTAAGCTGGTCAGGGGGAGCTTATTTTTAAAAGTTTTGTAATATTCGGTTGATAAATAAAGGTACCGTGCAAATTAAACTGTTAAAATAGAAAATTTGGCCCGGTTGAAATATTTCTCGCTGTAGGTCAGCAATTTGCCGATTTTAGGGAGGCTGCGTGGCTGAATGGTTAGCACGTGCGCTCTGTATCATAACGTCTGTCACTGAGTCAACTTGCGTTGTTTCGATTTCTTGGTTGTACGTGACAAGGAGTATGGTCGCATGTCCAACCTCGTAGGTCGTAACGCCGCTGCCCGGGTAAAATTTCCCTCATTGCACACTTTATAGCGTATGCCCGTCTTCAGTAGCCCATTTTAGGAGCAGCACAGTAGGACGTGAAACCCCATTCAATTTCATTTCATTTTCTCTATCGAAAAAAAGAGATTGAAAATCCAAAAAGTCGTATTTTTACAAATTGGAGCATGTTTAGAGGTCTTTCTCGTAAAGTCAACATACTATTTTTGGGGAACTTCTTCTACAAAGAGTCTTATTGGTAGTCTTTTATATGAAACCATCGATCAACAGTCCAACATATCAGGAGTAGAAGAACAAAAGGATCGAACATTAAAAACGGCACCCTTTCATTGTTAAGCGAAACATGCAGTGTGGGTGACTACAATCTACGCATTTAGTCATCGTATAGAGTTTATTCAACAGTATCGAATTCCAACTGCTTAGGGATATTTTACGTGCACTCCAATGTGTACACGGGACCTTGGTTTTTCGTCCCATCCGAAGGACTAGACAGCTGTGCTTGTCAGGCCCTGTGTTCTGCCTCACTGACAAGGGGAACCACGCCGAGAAATCAAGATGAACTTTTCCGTGCAGAACTTTCAATTTAGGCCAAACGTTTATTGCATACGATTAAGCTGGTCAGTTGGAGCTTATTTTCAAAAGTTTTGTAATAATCGGTTGGTAATTATTAAAGTACCGTGCACATTAAACTGTTAAAACAGAAAATTTCGCCCGGTTGAAATGTTTCTTGCTATAAGTCAGCAATTTTCCGAATTCAGGGAGGCTGGATGGCTGAATGGTTAGAATGTGCTCGCTGTATCGTAACGTTTGTCATTGAGTCAACGGGCGTCGTTTCGATCTCCAGGTTGCACGTGACATGGTGTATGATGTCCAATCTCGTGGGTTTTCTCCGTGTTCTTCGGTTTCCTCCCAACGGCTAAAGACCAGTAAGCGCAAGGGGAGTTTTTAAATAAAATTAAAAAACATATGTTAGTCCCGAAATGACCTAGTTTGTGTCGAATGGACATTAGGCCGCATTTCTCTCTTTCTCTTTATTTTTAAAGTTTTGTAATAATCGGTTGGTAATCAAAGGTACTGTAAAAGTGATAAAACAGAAAATTTCGTCCGGTTGTAATGTTTCTCAATTTAAAGTCAGCAATTTGCCGATTTTAAGGGGCAAACGTTTATTGCGAACGATTAAGCTGGTCAGGGGGAGCTTATTTTTAAAAGTTTTGTAATATTCGGTTGATAACTAAAGGTACCGTGCAAATTAAACTGTTAAAATAGAAAATTTGGCCCGGTTGAAATATTTCTCGCTGTAGGTCAGCAATTTGCCGATTTTAGGGAGGTTGCGTGGCTGAATGGTTAGCACGTGCGCTCTGTATCATAACGTCTATCACTGAGTCAACTTGCGTTGTTTCGATTTCTTGGTTGTACGTAACAAGGAGTATGGTCGCATGTCCAACCTCATTGCACACTTTATGGCGTATGCCCGTCTTCAGTAGCCCATTTTAGGAGCAGCACAGTAGGACGTTAAACCCCATTCAATTACATTTCATTTTCTCTATGTTGCTTATTTATTATAGTGGATAAATATTTTTCTGGTTCTAGCAATTATTTAATTTCTGCATAGAAATCTTGCTTTGGCCAGTTTTTTTTTTATTGCAGAGTGTCATTCTTGTATATTGCAGTCTATGACCCTTTGTTTAAAACATGCTTAATAAGTCGTCACGATTTCCTACTTATAACCAAACATATTGGAAATATTAGTCTGGCATTATTAAATCCTAATTTTATTGGTCTTATTTAAAATTGAACTTTCATTTAACTATGAACAACTGTTAACGTGTCTCTTTAAAACTATTAAATACTCTAAAACAGTAGCTCAACCTTTTGACCTAAACTCATTAATTTACCATTTTGTTGTGAGCGACTTCTTATTCTTCCTATATGACATATTGCACGTGTCTGATTTCAAAGGGGGGTTGGGTGGCTGAATGGTTAGCACGCGCGCCTGTCATTGAGTTAACTAGCGTGTTTTCGAATGCTCGGTTGTACGTGACAAGGAGTAAGGTCGTCTGTCCAACCTGCCATTTTTAATTTTTTTTCCCCGCCATTTTCATTTCATTTTCTCATCCGTCTCATTACAGTAATACAAGTTTCAGTTATTTCCCTTTAGTTTTCAGATTATTGTTATGCCTGGGTGCAATGATTCATACTATATTTAGACTTGTAACTTCGCGAGTTTCTTCTTATCCTTTTATTTAGGATACTTGATACAATCAATGACACGTGACGATAAATATGAAAGCTTTCATATCTGCATGGGACAGTAGCAGATCTAGTTATTATTATTTTTTTTTGTGTGTTTTATCCACAAATCGGATTTCTCAGAATCTACTCATAGGATCTTTCTGAAACTTTTACCTACCCCCCCAAAAATGGGTGGTGGCTGTTGGGTAAATATATTTTCAAAACGTTTTTCGCATCCGAAATCACCGAATTTTACGAACAAATGCATTTGACCTACTTTGCTGTAACTTTGTGACTATTTCACCTATTTTACTAATTCTTTTTTCTTTGAATACCTTGACTCCTTTACTTCAAATCTGCAATTTCGGATTTTCGAATTTCGAAAATTCCTCACTGTGATTTCGAACCGGAAGTTTACACCAACTCGACAACTTCTTTAGTAGTTGTACGATTTTCATGAATTTAATATGAAAGTAGACCTTAATGATGCGACTTGAAAAATGACTTTAGAAATTTTCTAACTTATCTCCCCTTGGTGAAATCAAGGATCAAAGTTTTCAAAAAAATCGTCGAAATATAGGTCAGAATGACCTAGTTTTTTTTTCTATACTAGACAAGGAATTACCGATTCGTACACAAAATATGGAGTTTGTCGATCGAACCGGAAGTGCAACCATCTTTAAACGTGAAAAATCAATAAGGCTTTTTTGCTATTTTACTTACAGACTCGGGAGTTATATTTTCTGAATCCTTGTAGGAAGGCCTAAAAAATGTCGCAATAGAATTCTGATTGAGGTCAACCGGGAGTCACCATTTTGAATTGAAAATGACATATAGTAAAAAATCCTCATTATTGGGCTTGAAAACATACACAATTGGTCGTGGCTTAGAGAGAGTGACTCCTATTAACGAAATTAATACATTTCAGGATAGCCTGGCTCATGGTCGAGTGTTTGGTATTCTAATATTTCAAAAATTCGAATTTCTCCTTTGACATTTCCTGTGCCGACAAGGTTGTTTACGAGGTTAGCGGTTTTGACTTCGCGCATGCGCTACGCTAGAACCAAAGTTATGATGACTACCAAACTCCGGCCCCACACTTGTCACGTTGGTACCTAAAAGTCTTAAAAAGTTCAGATCGATACCTGCATTCCTTCAAGTCGTTTACATGTGAGGTGGCGGGTTTTTTTCTCGTTTTTTTTCTAAATCCCCGCACTCCGTAAGGGGAAAAAAGTGTTTTTTGCTCTAGCAGCGCTAAAAATTCTTCGATTAACCTGTTTTTTTGGCACGATGTGCCCATTTACTAGCCCGAATTTTGAGTACTTGTCCCATCTAATTCCGATAAAAAAAAACAAAAGTTATGGTCAAAAAACCGATTTTACGTCTTTTTTCGCCGATTTTGAGACCAAAAAAGTTTTTTAGAATTTTGAAATTGCAAACGACAAGATAAAGTCATTTTGTTAGTCTCATGTGATGGGTATGAGTCTTCTGCACCGATGCGGATTGGGTTTGATTTTTTCAAAATGGCGGACTATATTTTTGAGACTGTCAAAGTTTTGATGTTCTGAGACTGCCGAGGCATCATTAGGGGGTATTTTTTTTATAAATTTATAGTGGTCGGATGCGCCAAGATGAGGTTAGTAACATATTAAAAGGAGAAGATGATCGAATTAAAAATTCGAAAAAATATGGCCATGTTTTACAATAAAAAAAAGTTGCTGGGTCGGCTTGGATTCGAATTTTTTAGGCCATGTTCCCGTATTAGAAATCACTTAAATTTTTATATGTACTAGCTAACATCCTAAGGCACAATATCTGAAAATTTCAAGAAATTCCGACAACCGTAACGCCTGCTAAAACACGCTCGCGCAATTAGGCCTATTTTTTGCCTATTTTCGAATGTTTTTAGACTAACAAGTCACTTTTTCGTGCGCTACGTTTGAGGCCCCATATCTCGGCCGCTATGGGTTTGAATCCATATGTTTTGATCGGGATCGATAGCTTGGACACTTCCCTCCGTCGTATAAAAAGTTTGGACCCCTGACCCTAACCACGGTCACGTGACAGGGTGTCAAACATGGCTTCCCAAAACGAAGGGCCATGTTTGCTGCCTTATAGCTCGGCCCCTATGGGTTCGAATCAAAATGTGTTGGCTGGGAATAATAGCCTTGACAATTCTCTCCATTGTATTAAAAGTTGGTAGATCTCACCCGAATGCCATGCACGCGCTACGATATTTAAGAGTGCCCGGGCGGGTCTCGAGGCTTGGTATTCAAAGGTTAAATCTCTGTAATTTCTAGCGGTTGCCTGTGCCGCGATGATATTTATCACATATTAAAAGGAGATAATATTCAGATATCAAGAACGAAAATAAATCGATAAAATACGACAATTTTTCAAGCAAAAAAAGTTTGATGGGTGGGGGTGGGTTTATAATTTATTTTCATTGTTCCCGGAATCTCACTCATTTCCATTTTTATATGCGATAGCTAGTATCTCAAAGTACAATCTTTGCAAATTTGAAGGCAAACGGACCACTGGAACGTTGCCTGGGCAGTGCAAATCTATCCCGGTCGCGAAAATCTGCATTCGGGAAACCTCGATGGATGATACTATGACCGGACGTTTTATGACCTTGACACATACATGATATACATAGTATTAAAATCCTTTTGAAATATTTAAATCATTTACTGCTATAATATGAAATATCACTTATTCCCCAGTTAAATAAAAATAGGTCACCGGGTGCTGTACAACTTCAAGAACCCTGCGACCATTTTACACTTTCTATTGCCAGAAAATATATGTTTTACTAGTCTAATTCAAGTTTAAAAATAAACAATATTTTTTCTGAAAATCAATGTCGAGATTTAGTGTATTATATATGATACAATGGGCCATAGCCTAGAGGTCGGGTGTTCGATCCCTGCATTGGCCGAGAAAGTTCATCTCGATTTAACCGTACTCCACAAGGGGAAAAAAGGGCTTTTTTGCCCTAGAAGCGCCACAAATTCTTCGATTAACCTGTTTTTTTGGCACGATGTGCCCATTTACTAGCCCGAATTTTGAGTACTGTTCTAATCTGATTCCGATGAAAAAACAAAAGTTATGGCCAAAAAGACGATTTTACGGCTTTTTAGAATTTTGAGATTGCAAACGACAAGATAAAGTCATTTTGTTAGTCTCATGTGATGGGTATGAGTCTTCTGCACCGATGCGTATTGGGTTTGAATTTTTCAAAATGGCGGGGGGGATCACGGTGGCTAAGTGGATAAGGCGCTGGTTCGCTAGCCTGGAGGTTGAGTGTTCGATCCCTGCATTGGCCGAGAAAGTTCATCTCGATTTTCCGGCGTGATTTCCCCTTGTCAGTGATGCAGAAGGAGGGCCTGACAAGGACAGCTGCCTAGTCGTTCGGATTGGACGAAAAATCGAGGTCCCGTGTACAAATTGGAGTGCACGTAAAAGATCCCTTGGCAGTTGGAATTCGATATAAGAGTAGGCCGTAGCGCCGCTGCCCGGGCAAAATTTCCCTCATTGCACACTGTGGCGTATGCCCGTCTTCAATTAGCCCAGGTACGGTGCTTAAGCGTAGGACGTTAAACCCCATTTCATTCATTCATTTCAAAATGGCGGACTATATTTCTGAGACTGTCAAAGTTTTGATGTTCTGAGACTGTCGAGGCATCATTGGGGGGTATTTTTTAAAAAGTTTATACTGGTCGGATGCGCCGCGATGAGGTTAGTAACATATCAAAAGGAGAACATGATCGAATAAAAATTGGAAAAAATATGGCCATTTTTCATGAAAAACAAAAGTTGCTGGGTTGGCTTGGGTTCGAATTTTTTAGGCCATGTGCCCGTATTAGAAATCACTTGAATTTTGTATTTGTGCTAGCTAACATCCCAAGGCACAATCTCTGAAAAATTTCAAGAAATTCCGACATCACTAACTCTGCTAAAACACGCTCCCGCAAATAGGCCTATTTTTTGCCTATTTTCCGATTTTTTTAGACTAACAAGTCACTTTTTTGTGCGCTACGTTTGATGCCCTATATCTCGGCCGCTATGGGTTCGAATCGAGATGTTTTAGTCAGGATCGATAGCTTGGACACTTCCCTCCATAGTATCAAAAGTTGGGACCCCTGATCCTAACTACGGTCACGTGCAGGGTGTCAAACATGGTTTCTAAAAACGAAGGGCCATGTTTGCTGCCTTATAGCTCGGCCCCTATGGGTTCGAATCAAAATGTGTTGGCTGGGAATAATAGCCTTGACAATTCTCTCCATTGTATAAAAAGTTCACAGCTCTCACCCGAATGCCATGCACGCGGCACGATATTTAAAACTAAGGCGTTTTTCGACATTCGCGCATGCGCACAGCTGGAACCAATACCACCAGCGGTACCAAACTCTGGTCCCAACCAGCTCTCGCTGGTGCCTAGGTGTCCTTTAACTTTCAGCTTGATAACTGCATTCCTTCTAGTCGTTTACATCTGAGACTCACTGGACAAGCATGTTTCACCGATGTACCCGCACCCCCACCTGTAAACGTCCCGAAGGGTGCCCGGGCGGGTCTCGAGGCTTGGTATTCAAAAGGTATATCCACCCCGCCGAGTCGCTGCGTCACGTCAAAACGCCCGCCCGGGGACCGGAAGTGGGCGAAACGGGCCCATGAAGTGAAGTTTGACCCTACCTTGACCTTCGAGGGCCTCGTAGCATGGAAAGGGTCATGATCCTAGATGGAGTCATCAATGTCCTTTCATGAGAGAGCTTGACCTTTGACCTGACCTTTGACCTTGGGGTCGAAAAATTCCCAACTTGGTAACTTTGCGAGTTTTCGACCAATTTTAATATTTTTTTACTTGTTACTTTCTTTAAGATACTTGGTATAATCGTTGGCACGTGATGAAGAATATGAAAGCTTTCATATCTGCTTGGGACAGTAGCAGATCTAGTTCTTCTTATTATTATTTTTTTTGTGTTTTATTCACAAATCGGATTTCTCAGAATCTACTCATAGGATCTTTTTGAAACTTTTACCTACCCCCCCAAAAATGGGTGGTGGCTGTTGGATAAATATATTTTCAAAACGTTTTTCGCATTCGAAATCACCGAATTTTACGAACAAATGCATTTGACCTACTTTGCTGTAACTTTGTGACTATTTCACCTATTTTACTAATTCTTTTTTCTTTGAAAACATTGACTCCTTTACTTCAAATCTGCAATTTCGGATTTTCGAATTTCGAAAATTCGTCGCTGTGATTTCGAACCGGAAGTTTACACCAACTCGACAACTTCTTTAGTAGTTGTACGATTTTCATGAAATTTAATATGTAAGTACACCTTAATGATGCGACTCGTAAAATGACTTTAGAAATTTTCTAACTTATCTCCCCTTGGTGAAATTAAGGATCAAAGTTTTCAAAAAAATCTTCGAAATATAGGTTTAGAATGACCTAGTTTTTTTTCTATACTAGACAAGGAATTACTGATTCGTACACAAAATATGGAGTTTGTCAATCGAACCGGAAGTGCCACCATCTTAAAACGTGAAAAATCAATAAGGCTTTTTTGCTATTTTACTTACAGACTCGGGATTTATATTTTCTGAATCATTGTAGGAAGGCCTAAAAAATGTCGCAATAGAATTCTGATTTAGGTCAACCGGGAGTCACCATGTTGAATTGAAAATGAAAAATAGAAGCAATTTGAAGGGTCGAGACTTTGGAGCACTATAACTCTCATTCTGATTAAGCTAGAATGTTCAAACTTGTTGTAGACGTTCACTAGGTCAATGTTATGATTGAGTTCAAAGATGAGCATTTTCTGCTTAGGGAAAGCAGAGATAAGCATGCTGATTTGTTGATTCTTTAGGGCACGATAACTTCGGTTATAATGAAGGGAGGGCGGTGAAACTTTTGTTAATAGAGAGTCTAATAGCTAGCCTGTTGTGTGAAATCATTGTATCATTTTTTTTAAATATCAGGGATAGCCGAAAAAAAGAGATTGAAAATCCAAAAAGTCGTATTTTTACAATTTGGACCATGTTTAGAGGTCTTTCTCGTAAAGTCAACATACTATTTTTTGGGAATTTCTTCTACAAAGAGTCTTATTGGTAGTCTTTTATATGAAACCATCGATCAACAGTCCAACATATCAGGAGTAGAAGAACAAAAGGATCGAACATTGAAAACGGCACCCTTTCATTGTTAAGCGAAACATGCAGTGTGGGTGACTACAATCTACGCATTTAGTCATCGTATAGAGTTTATTCAACAGTATCGAATTCCAACTGCTTAGGGATATTTTACGTGCACTCCAATGTGTACACGGGACCTTGGTTTTTCGTCCCATCCGAAGGACTAGACAGCTGTGCTTGTCAGGCCCTGCGTTCTGCCTCACTGACAAGGGGAACCACGCCGGGAAATCGAGATGAACTTTTTCCGTGCAGAACTTTCAATTCAGGCCAAACGTTTATTGCATACGATTAAGCTGGTCAGTTGGAGCTTATTTTCAAAAGTTTTGTAATAATCGGTTGGTAATTATTAAAGTACCGTGCACATTAAACTGTTAAAACAGAAAATTTCGCCCGGTTGAAATGTTTCTTGCTATAAGTCAGCAATTTTCCGAATTCAGGGAGGCTGGATGGCTGAATGGTTAGCATGTGCTCGCTGTATCGTAACGTTTGTCACTGAGTCAAAGGGCGTCGTTTCGATCTCCAGGTTGCACGTGACATGGTGTATGATGTCCAATCTCGTGGGTTTTCTCCGTGTTCTTCGGTTTCCTCCCAACGGCTAAAGACCAGTAAGCGCAAGGGGAGTTTTTAAATAAAATTAAAAAACATACGTTAGTCCCGAAATGACCTAGTTTGTGTCGAATGGACATTAGGCCGCATTTCTCTCTTTCTCTTTTATTTTTAAAGTTTTGTAATAATCGGTTGGTAATCAAAGGTACTGTAAAAGTGATAAAACAGAAAATTTCGTCCGGTTGTAATGTGTCTCAATTTAAAGTCAGCAATTTGCCGATTTTAAGGGGCAAACGTTTATTGCGAACGATTAAGCTGGTCAGGGGGAGCTTATTTTTAAAAGTTTTGTAATATTCGTTTGATAACTAAAGGTACCGTGCAAATTAAACTGTTAAAATAGAAAAGTTGGCCCGGTTGAAATATTTCTCGCTGTAGATCAGCAATTTGCCGATTTTAGGGAGGTTGCGTGGCTGAATGGTTAGCACGTGCGCTCTGTATCATAACGTCTGTCACTGAGTCAACTGGCGTTGTTTCGATTTCTTGGTTGTACGTGACAAGGAGTATGGTCGCATGTCCAACCTTGTAGGTCGTAACGCCGCTGCCCGGGTAAAATTTCCCTCATTGCACACTTTATGGCGTATGCCCGTCTTCAGTAGCCCATTTTAGGAGCAGCACAGTAGGACGTTAAACCCATTCAATTTCATTTTATTTTCTCTATGTTGCTTATTTATTATAGTGGATAAATATTTTTCTGGTTCTAGCAATTATTTAATTTCTGCATAGAAATCTTGCTTTGGCCAGTTTTTTTTATTGCAGAGTGCCATTCTTGTATATTGCAGTCTATGACCCTTTGTTTAAAACATGCTTAAGATCACGATTTCCTACTTATAACCAAACATATTGGAAATATTAGTCTGGCATTATTAAATTCTAATTTTATTGGTCTAATTTAAAATTAAACTTTAATTTAACTATGAACAACTCTTAGCGTGTCTCTTTAAAACTATTAAATACTCTAAAACAGTAGCTCAACCTTTTGACCTAAACTCATTAATTTACCATTTTGTTGTGAGCGACTTCTTATTCTTCCTATATGACATATTGCACGTGTCTGATTTCAAAGGGGGGTTGGGTGGCTGAATGGTTAGCACGCGCGCCTGTCATTGAGTTAACTAGCGTGTTTTCGAATGCTCGGTTGTACGTGACAAGAAGTAAGGTCGCCTGTCCAACCTGCCATTTTTATTTTTTTCCCCGCCATTTTCATTTCATTTTCTCATCCGTCTCATTACAGTAATACAAGTTTCAGTTATTTCCCTTTAGTTTTCAGATTATTGTTATGCCTGGGTGCAATGATTCATACTATATTTAGACTCGTAACTTCGCGAGTTTCTTCTTATCCTTTTATTTAGGATACTTGATACAATCAATGACACGTGACGATAAATATGAAAGCTTTTATATCTGCATGGGACAGTAGCAGATCTAGTTTATTATTATTTTATTTTTTTTCGGGGGAGCCTATTTCTCAGTGCCTGTTCCAGATACCGATCTAGAACCTCATTTTCTATAATTAAACCGTGTGTTTGCAACATATGGGCTATATTTGAAACTTCTGCGCAGACCGGAAGTGGCCGAATTTTGTACGGTGTCAAAAAATCAAAAAACGGCCGTAAATTCGTCAATTCTGTACCTATTTTCATACAAATGACATTTTCGGCAACACCAAATTATTTCTCAGAGGATAGCAGTTGAAAATTTCGAAATTTCGAAACTTCGTCGCTGACTTCTAGCGTTCGAAAAATGAAAAAAAAAATTTAAGAGACAATTTTTGTCATTTTTCAAAATTTTCAAATTTGACCTACATTTTTAGATACCTAAAGACCATCCGATTCCAGAAATATAAGTTTCATTCCGAGTTATCACCCTTTATTTTTCGATTTTTTTCGAATTTTCTGCCCATTTTGTGAGCTCGAGTTTCGTTTTTCGGCCGAATTGACATTTCTGAAACTTATGGAACATGGAGTTATAGTTCAAAACTAACGTATAAAGCTATTTCGACAAACATCTATTAACCGGAAGTAGTCGAAGAAATGGCAGATATTTTGAAAAAAACGCAAAAAATGAAGGCTTTTGGGAAAAACATGAATTCTCAGTCCGATATCAACGGATTAAAACGATTAAGATATCGTTGGGTTGCCCGAGAATTGCAGTATCATATGATATCCTATTATTACAGATAACATAAACAGCAAGTAAAATATGGCACGCTGAAAATCAAGTATTTTCTGATTTGGAGCGTTTTTGAACGCCTGTATCTCGAAAACGCTGCCACAGATTTTTCTTCAACTTTCTCTATCAAGATACCTTTTGGTGGTCTTGTGTATGAAACAGTCCGTTTAGACTTTGAAATATCCACAATAGGTCAAATAACGAACTGAAAATCGAAAAAAGTCGAAAAATCGTGAAATTTTGGAAAATACTCTATTATTTTTTTATTTTTACTGATTTTCAAAAAACTTTATGATATTTAGATATCTGATCTAATGTCGAATCTAAAAATGTATAATATGTATTCAGTTATTGAAATTTAATTTTTGATATTTTGACATTTTTGCATTTTTGGCACTTTTAAACATAGGATTTCTCAAGGGCATTTTATCTGATCATATATTGTAATATATCATTACAGAACTCTGTCGCTATTTAATTGCCTAAACCGGTTATTAAAACTATTTCGATAATAATCACCATACCGGAAGTATTCAAAAAATGAAAAAAAAAGGATAAAAAAATGGCGTTCTTGCAAAAAGCTAAATTACTCCGTCAGATATTACCGGCCCAAAAGAAAAAAAATGTCTTTGGATAGCCCCATTAATGGACTATCATATGGTATCTCAATGGTACGATTTTGATGGTTAGTAAATAAATTATGTTACGCCGAAAATCTAGTATTTTCTGTTTTTGGAGCCTTTTGAGACGCCTTTTTCTCGAAAACTACTCCAGCGATTTTTTTAAAACTTTTTTTACTCAGAGTCCTATCTGTGATCTGTTGCGTGAATCCAAAAGGAAAAGGTTTGAAATAATTTAAGGTGTCATAAAATGGCCTCAATCTTTGATAAAAGTAGAAAAATCGTTAAATTATTGAAAATGTTCTTTTATTTATCTTTTTTACAAACAACTACTGAATAGATGTTTCTAACATTTCTGGTACAGAAAGATATCTATCCAAACAACTTGTTAAAACTATCCCGACAATAATCCAAAATCCAGAAGTAGTCGAAAAAATATCAGATATTTCGTAAAAAAACACCAAAAAAAAATTTAAAAAAAGAAAATACAGTAAAAAATTGGTACTCTTGCAAAAATCGACATTTCTCAGCCAGGTGTCACTGAATGAAAACATTTAAAGTAAGGTTTTCTAGCTCGATGAATGGGCTATTTTATGACTTACTTCCTGTCTGATTCCTGAAAGCCGATTCAGTGCTGCTTGCAGGTCTAGTTATTATTATTTTTTTTTTCGGGGGAGCCTATTTCTCAGTGCCTGTCCCAGATACCGATCTAGAACCTCATTTTCTATCATAAAACCATGTGTTCGCAACATATTGGCTATATTTGAAACTTCTGCGCGGACCGGAAGTGGCCGAATTTCGTACGGTGTCAAAAAATCAAAAAACGGCCGTAGATTCGTCAATTCTGTACTTATTTTCATACAAATGACATTTTCGGCAACACCCAATCTTGTCCCGGATGATAGCAGTTGAAAATTTCGAAATTTCGAAACTTCGTCGCTGACTTCTAGCGTTCGAAAATTGAAAAAACAAAATTTAAGAGACAATTTTTGTCATTTTTAAAAATTTTCAAATTTGACCTACATTTTTGGATACCTGAAGACCATCCGATTCCAGAAATATAAGTTTCATTCCGAGTTATCACCCTTTATTTTTCGATTTTTTTCGAATTTTCTGCCCATTTTGTGAGCTCGGGTTTTGTTTTACGGCCGAATCGACGTTTCTGAAACTCCTGGAACATGAAGTTATAGTTCAAAACTAACGTATAAAGCTATTTCGACAAACATCTATAAACCGGAAGTAGTCGAAATAATGGCCGATATTTTGAAAAAAACGCAAAAAATGAATGCTTTTGGGAAAAACATGAATTCTCAGTCCGATATCAACGGATAAAAACGATTAAGATATCGTTGGGTTGCCCGAGAATTGCAGTATCATATAATATCCTATTATTACAGATAACATGAACAGCAAGTAAAAATATGGCACGCTGAAAATCAAGTATTTTCTGATTTGGAGCGTTTTTGAACGCCTGTATCTCGAAAACTGCTCCTGCGATTTTTCTTCAACTTTCTCTATCAAGATACCTTTTGGTAGTCTTGTGTATGAAACAGTCCATTTAGACTTTGAAATATCCGTAATAGGTCAAATAACGAACTGAAAATCGAAAAAAGTCGAAAAATCGTGAAATTTTGGAAAATACTCTATTATTTTTTTTTTTTAACTGATTTTCAAAACACTTTATGATATTTAGATATCTGATCTAATGTCGAATCCAAAAATGTATAATTTGTATTCAGTTATTGAAATTTAATTTTTGATATTTTGACATTTTTGCATTTTTGCCACTTTTAAACATAGGATTTCTCAGGGGCATTTTATCTGATCATATATTGTAATATATCATTACAGAACTATGTCGCAATACAATTGCCTAAACTGGTTATTAAAACTATCTCGATAATAATCACCATACCGGAAGTATTCAAAAAATGAAAAAAAAGGATAAAAAAATGGCGTTTTTGCAAAAAGCTGGATTTCTCCATCAGATATTAGCGGCCCAAAAGAAATAAAGTGTCTTTGGATGGCCCCATTAATGGACTATCATATGGCATCTCAATGGTACGAATTCGATGGTTAGTAAATAAATGATGTTACGCCGAAAATCTAGTATTTTTCGTTTTTGGAGCCTTTTGAGACACCCTGGTACAGAAAGATATCTATTCAAATAACTTGTTAAAACTATCCCGACAATGATCCAAAATCTAGAAGTATTCGTAAAAGTATCAGATATTATGGAAAAAAACACCCCAAAAAGTTTAAAAAAAAAGAAAATACAGTAAAAAATTGGTACTCTTGCAAAAATCGACATTTCTCGGCCATGTGTCACTGAATCAAAACAATTAAAGTATAGTTTTGGAGCTCGATGACTGGGCTATTTTATGACATACTTCCTGTCTGATTCCTGAAAGCCGATTCAGTGCTGCTTGCAGGTCTAGTTATTATTATTTTTTTTTTCGGGGGAGCCTATTTCTCAGTGCCTGTAACAGATATCGATCTAGAACCTGGGCTATATTTGAAACTTCTGCGCGGACCGGAAGTGGCCGAATTTCGTACGGTGTCATAAAATCAAATAACAGCTGTAGATTCGTTAATTCTGTACTTATTTTCATACAAATGACATTTTCGGCAACATCAAATCTTTTCTCGGATGATAGCAGTTAAAAATTTCGAAATTTCGAAACTTTGTCGCTGACTTCTAGCGTTCGAAAAATGAAAAAAAAATTAAAGAGACAATTTTTGTCATTTTTCAAAATTTTCAAATTTGACCTACATTTTTGGATACCTGAAGACCACCCGATTCCAGAAATATAAGTTTCATTCCGAGTTATCACCCTTTATTTTTCGATTTTTTTCGAATTTTCTGCCCATTTTGTGAGCTCGAGTTTCGTTTTACGGCCGAATCGACGTTTCTAAAACTCCTGGAACATGAAGTTATAGTTCAAAACTAACGTATAAAGCTATTTCGACAAACATCTATAAACCGGAAGTAGTCGAAATAATGGCCGATATTTTGAAAAAAACGCAAAAAATGAATGCTTTTGGGAAAAACATGAATTCTCAGTCCGATATCAACGGATTAAATCGATTAAGATATCGTTGGGTTGCCCGAGAATTGCAATATCACATGATATCCTATTATTACAGATAACATGAACAGAAAGTAAAATATGGCACGCTGAAAATCAAGTATTTTCTGATTTGGAGCGTTTTTGAACGCCTGTATCTCGAAAACTGCTCCAATGATTTTTCTTAAACTTTCTCTATCAAGATACCTTTTGGTAGTCTTGTGTATGAAACAGTCCGTTTAGACTTTGAAATATCCGTAATAGGTCAAATAACGAACTGAAAATCGAAAAAAGTCGAAAAATCGTGAAATTTTGGAAAATACTCTATTATTTTTTTATTTTTACTGATTTTCAAAACACTTTATGATATTTAGATATCTGATCTAATGTCGAATCCAAAAATGTATAATATGTATTCAGTTATTGAAATTTAATTTTTGATATTTTGACATTTTTGCATTTTTGGCACTTTTAAACATAGAATTTCTCAGAGGCATTTTATCTGATCATATATTATAATATATCATTACAGAACTCTGTTGCTATTTAATTGCCTAAACCGGTTATTAAAACTATCTCGATAACAATCACCATACCGGAAGTTCTCAAAAAATGAAAAAAAAGGATACAAAAATGGCGTTCTTGCAAAAAGCTGGATTTCTCCATCAGATATTACCGGCCCAAAAGAAATAAAGTGTCTTTGGATGGCCCCATTAATGGACTATCATAACGCATCTCAATGGTACGATTTCGATGGTTAGTAAATAAATTATGTTACGCCGAAAATCTAGTATTTTTCGTTTTTGGAGCCTTTTGAGACACCCTTTTCTCGAAAACGATTACTGCGATTTTTTTAAAACCTTTTTTACGCAGACTCCTATCTGTGGTCTGTGGCTCGAATCCAAAAGGAAAAGGTTTGAAATAATGTAAGGTGTCAAAAAATAGCCTCAATCTTTGATAAAAGTAGAAAAATCGTTAAATTATCGAAAATGTTCTTTTATTTATCTTTTTTACAAACAACTACTGAATAGATGTTTCTGACATTTCTGGTACAGCAGGTTATCTATCCAAACAACTTTTTAAAATTATTCCGACAATAATCCAAAATCCAGAAGTAGTCGAAAAAATATCAGATATTTGGGGAAAAAACAGAAAATTTTTTTTAAAAAAAAGTAAATACAAAAAAAAAATTGGTACTCTTGCAAAAATCGGCATTTCTCAGCCAGGTGTCACTGAATCAAAACAATTAAAGTATCGTTTTGTAGCTGGGCTATTTTATGACATACTTCCTGTCTGATTCCTGAATGCCGATTCAGTGCTGCTTGCAGGTCTAGTTTATTATTATTTTTTTTTTCGGGGGAGCCTATTTCTCAGTGCCTGTAACATATACCGATCTAGAACCTCATTTTCTATAATAAAACCATGTGTTTGCAACATATGGGCTATATTTGAAACTTCTGCGCGGACCGGAAGTGGCCGAATTTCGTACCGTGTCAAAAAATCAAAAAACAGCCGTAGATTCGTTAATTCTGTACTTATTTTCATACAAATGACATTTTTGTAAACCCCGAATCTTTCCCAAGGACATGGCTATCTCACATTTTTCAATTTCGAAAATTCCTATGGGACTATTGTCGTTCAAAAAATGAGAAAAACAAATTTAAGAGTCAATTTTTGTCATTTTTCAAAATTTTCAAATTTGACCTACATTTTTGGATACCTGAAGACCATCCGATTCCAGAAATATAAGTTTCATTCCGAGTTATCACCCTTTATTTTTCGATTTTTTTCGAATTTTTTGCCCATTTTGTGAGCTCCAGTTTCGTTTTACAGCCGAATCGACGTTTCTGAAACTCCTGGAACATGAAGTTATAGTTCAAAACTAACGTATAAAGCTATTTCGACAAACATCTATAAACCGGAAGTAGTCGAAATAATGGCCGATATTTTGATAAAAACGCAAAAAATGAATGCTTTTGGGAACAACATGAATTCTCAGTCCGATATCAACGGATTAAAAGAATTAAGATATCGTTGGGTTGCCCGAGAATTGCAGTATGTAATAGTTATATACCTTGTTTTCAAGGTGTATGGGCTGATACACCGGCTCTTTTTTGAGTGAGGTTCCGAGGCGAAGCCGAGGAGATCTCCACTCAAAAAAGAGACGGTGTATCAACCTATACACCGAGAAAACAAGGTATATAACTGACTTATACTGAATACTTTTTCGAGAAATAGAGATTTTTTCTACTTTTCCCAATTTCAAAAGCATTAATTTTCATTTCACAAATTTATCAAAGTTTCCCATTCAGAGCCCCCCAATTATCTCATCGCAACCGTTTATTTCTACTCAGGTAAATGATGTCAGTACATCGCACGTGCGTTTCCCTGTTTAAATCAGGTCAGGGAAGTTGATTGGTTGAGAAAAGCAAACGTCATCCAATCATTTTGTACAATGGTATTTCTCGTTGTTTTGACAACGCAACGACTGTGTCGATTGTAGTCGATTGCAGAAATGAATGCGGGAATTCGTCGAAGAATCCTACTTTATAATGTCACAGAGATATATATTTCTAAGACCGAGAATATCATTTCTGCAAGAGACGTCGATGATCGCGAAGATTTAGAAGCCCGATCCATCACAGAACAAGAAATTAAAGCCATGCAAATGAGTAGAATTACACCAAACACGAGGAAAAATTACAATTGCACAGGAATATGGTGACACTTCGAGATCAGTACGAGAAATTGGATTATAACTTTTTTTGATAAGCAAGGTACATTTGTTAATATCCGCACAGATCAATCCATTAACTTCGCGACGTATTGACATCCACAAAAAACAAGAACAGCCATTAAATGAAGTCGAGTTGGAATTGACATCCACAAAAAAAAAGAACAGCCATTAAATGAAGTCGAGTTGGAATTGTAGATTTCTAGAAAATGCCAATGGATTAATTTATACTAGTAATATATTTGGATTACGTGTTGTGGATGAGCATAAACCGCGACAAAATGTGAAAGTTTTTAGTGTTGAAAATGCCAAGACATAAATTTATAATAGTAAAATATTTGGATTATGCGCTGCGGATGAGCATAAGCCGCGACAAAATGTGAATGTGCGACAAGATGTGAAAGTGCGACAAGACATCAAAATGTAAAGGAATGTGAGACAAAATTTAAGAATATGACTGAGAGTGACGCACGTTCAAAAAATGCTGAGACAGTTGAAAATGATGACTCTTTTACCATAACATGGTCAAAACGGGTTGGAGATGTTTAAATAAATAATATGTAAATCATGATTTTGTTATTTTGTATTGAAAAGTGGCCGTGTATCAGTTGAAAAGTGGCCGTGTATCGGTGAATACCCTCCCATTTTTATCAAAGAGTCGAGAAAAAGTATGGGTATAACATAATTATGATATCCTATTATTACAGATAACATGAACAGCAAGTAAAATATGGCACGCTGAAAATCAAGTATTTTCTGATTTGGAGCGTTTTTGAACGCCTGTATCTCGAAAACTGCTCCAATGATTTTTTTTTAAACTTTCTCTATCAAGATACCTTTTGGTAGTCTTGTGTATGAAACAGTCCGTTTAGACTTTGAAATATCTGTAATAGTTCAAATAACGAACTGAAAATCGAAAAAAGTCGAAAAATCGTGAAATTTTGTAAAATACTCTATTATTTTTATTTTTTTACTGATTTTCAAAAAACTTTATGATATTTAGATATCTGATCTAATGTCGAATCCAAAAATGTATAATATGTATTCAGTTATTGAAATTTAATTTTTGATATTTTGACATTTTTGCATTTTTGACACTTTTAAACATAGGATTTCTCAGGGTCATTTTATCTGATCATATATTGTAATATATCATTACAGAACTCTGTCACTATTTTTTTTGCCTAAACCGGTTATTAAAACTATCTCGATAATAATAACCATACCGGAAGTATTCAAAAAATGAAAAAAAAAGGATAAAAAAATGGCGTTCTTGCAAAAAGCTGGATTTCTCCATCAGATATTACCGGCCTAAAAGAAATAAAGTGTCTTTGGATGGCCCAATTAATGGACTATCATATGGCATCTCAATGGTACGATTTCGATAGTTAGTAAATAAATTATGTTACGCCGAAAATCTAGTATTTTTCGTTTTTGGAGCCTTTTGAGACACCCTTTTCTCGAAAACGACTCCTGCGATTTTTTTAAAACCTTTTTTACCCAGACTCCTATCTGTGGTCTGTGGCGTGAATCCAAAAGGAAAAGGTTTGAAATAATTTAAGGTGTCATAAAATGGCCTAAATCTTTGATAAAAGTAGAAAAATCGTTGAATTATAGAAAATGTTCTTTTATTTATCTTTTTTACAAACAACTACTGAATAGATGTTTCTGACATTTCTGGTACAGAAAGATATCTATCCAAACAACTTGTTAAAACTATTCCGACAATAATCCAAAATCCAGAAGTAGTCGAGAAAATATCAGATATTTGGGAAAAAAAATTAAAAAAAGAAAATACAGTAAAAAATTGGCACTCTTGCAAAAATAGGCATTCAGGTGTCACTGAATCAAAACAATTAAAGTATCGTTTTGTAGCTGGGCTTTTTTATGACATACTTCCTGTCTGATTCCTGAAAGCCGATTCAGTGCTGCTTGCAGGTCTAGTTATAATTGTTTTAACTATTATGTATATTATCGTGATAACTACCGAGCTGTCATACTATTAGTTATACTTACACAGTCAGTGTAGAGGTAAATTTTCACTTTTTACAATCCTCATTTTAGTTATAATGATTGTTAACAACTTAAAGGTCTCAAGGTGGAATGTTTACGGCCTTAAAGACACAGGAGGAGTCAGTAAACTAAGTGACCCCAACTTCCTCAACAAAAATATCAAACAGTTTGATGTTTTATGTCTGTTGGAAACATGGACCAACTCAGAAAGTGAATTGAGTATTGAAAACTATAATTTTTTCTTTTCATTCTTATAGAAAAGCAGCCAAAAGAGGGGGTGTTGTGGTCTATATAAAAGATAATATATCTAAAGGCATTGACCACTTCCAATCAATCAGTGATGACATCATCTGGCTTAAATTTAAAAAAGAGTTTTTTAAACTACCCAATGATGTTTTCATGGCATGCGTATACAGTATACCTATTTCATCAAACATGATACTATCCAAATATTAAATGATGAAATAATTGATTTTAGTACTAAGGGTGACATTATTATAAGTGGTGATCTAAACTGCAGGACAGGTGAATGTGCAGATTTTGTAGAAAATGACTCGCATTCACCGTATGTACATTTATATAATAATTATGTGAGCGACAACTGCAGACGTAGATACAAAAAATGAAAAATGGCAACAGTATATGGAAGAAACCAAATTAGATATGTCCTAGAGGAGACCGGACTGGGTGGGTTGTATGAACAACCTATATCTCAGTCTTTCAATACATACGCTTTTCTACAGCTGTTCAAACAAAGATTGAGGGACATTTATGTTCAGTCTTGGAAATATATCGAAAAGGGACGAACTGTTAAGAACTTAAATAATTGCCTTAAAACTAACACAAAAAATGATTTTTATTACAAAATTAAGACAAATTATGATACTGAAAAATATCTGGATTTACCAGATGAACAGAAACGCCAGGCACTGGGGCAGTTTAGACTCAGTGCACATAAGCTTGAAATAGAGACGGGAAGACATAAAAAACCGTTTGTCCACAGGGATAAGAGGACATGTAAAAATTGTACTAGCGGAGAAGTGGAAGATGAAACGCATGTTTTGCTACATTGCTCCGCCCACAATAATATTCGGAAAAAGTTTTTAAGTCATCACATTAAAAATAGTTTGACTGACTCAATGATAATGAACGATGATAAATGTAGCCTATACAAGATGTTGCATCTTTCGTATATGAAATGTTTCAAAATAGACATTAATCTTACAAGCATTTTTAATATAATTTAATATAGGCTACTTTTAGAAACTTCTGTAAACCTTATTCTATGTTCTTTGATGTTTATTATTGTATTGTACTGTGTTTTGTGTGCTTTACCATACTCGTGTAGGCCTATACCTAGATACCATGAAGTTGTGTAATAAAGCGTTATAAGGCTTTCAGACTTTCGTCTGAAAGACTATTGTTTTTACTAAAATTATTATTAGGCTTTCAGACTTTCGTCTGAAAGCCTATTGTGATTACTAAAATTATTATTATTATTTTTTTTTTTCGGGGGAGCCTATTTCTCAGTGCCTGTCCCAGATACCGATCTAGAACCTCGGCGTCTTTCGACTTGTATATGTGTCATTTTAAACGAACGGGGATTTTAATTACCGGTACTTATTTAATTAGTAATTCGCTAATTACTCAATACCCTCCAGTCTGACAGTGATCCAGTAGCGAAAAATGGATTCAGCGGGTCCGATTCCATATAAAACCGACCAGAAAAAAACTTATCTCGAATATTTTGGGTCCCCCTGCTATTTCGTAAACGGCCGCCGGATTATTTGAAATACAATCTGGCTGATAGTGAACTAGTATCTAAAACAGACTCAGGGGTCCTATTCTATAAATGAGATTACAAACAGCGGCGTATTTCGACTTGTACTGTCATTTTAAACGAATTGGGATTTTAATTAGTAATTTAATTAGTAATTCGCTAATTACTCAAAACCCTCCAGGCTGACAGTGATCCAGTAGCGAAAAATGGATTCAGCGGGTCCGATTCCATATAAAACCGTCGAGAAAAAAACTTATCTCGAAAAATTTGGGTCCCCCTGCTATTTCGTAAACGGCCGCCGGACTAATATATTGTAATATATCATTACAGAACTCTGTCGCTATTTAATTGCCTAAACCGGTTTTTAAAACTATCTCGATAATAATCACCATACCGGAAGTATTCAAAAAATGAAAAAAAAAAGGTATAAAAATGTTCTTGCAAAAAGCTGGATTTCTCCATCAGATATTACCGGCCCAAAAGAAATAAAGTGTCTTTGGATGGCCCCATTAATGGACTATCATATGGCATCTCAACGGTACAATTTCGATGGTTAGTAAATAAATAATGTTACGCCGAAAATCTAGTATTTTTCGTATTTGGAGCCTTTTGAGACACCATTTTCTCGAAAACGACTATGCGATTTTTTTAAAACCTTTTTTACTCAGACTCCTATCTGTGGTCTGTGTCGTGAATCCAAAAGGAAAAGGTTTGAAATAATTTAAGGTGTCATAAAATGGCCTCAATCTTTGATAAAAGTAGAAAAATCGTTAAATTATCGAAAATGTTCTTTCATTTATCTTTTTTACAAACAACTACTGAATAGATGTTTGTAACATTTCTGGTACAGAAAGATATATATCCAAACAACTTGTTAAAACTATTCCGACAATAATCCAAAATCCAGAAGTAGTCGAAAAAATATCAGATATTTGGAAAAAAACACCCCAAAAAATTAAAAAAAAAAAATACAGTAAAAAATTGGTACTCTTGCAAAAATCGGCATTTCTCAGCCAGGTGTCACTGAATCAAAACAATTAAAGTATTGTTTTGTAGCTCGATGAATGGGCTATTTTATGACATACTTCCTGTCTGATTCCTGAAAGCCGATTCAGTGCTGCTTGCAGGTCTAGTTATTATTTTTTTTTTTCGGGGGAGCCTATTTCTCAGTGCCTGTAACATATACCGATCTAGAACCTCATTTTCTATCATTAAACCATGTGTTCGCAACATATGGGCTATATTTGAAATTTCTGCGCGGACCGGAAGTGGCCGAATTTCGTACGGTGTCAAAAAATCCAAAAACAGCCGTAGATTCGTTAATTCTGTACCTATTTTCATACAAATGACATTTTTGTAAACCCCAAATCTTTCCCAAGGAAATGGCTATCTCACATTTTTCAATTTCGAAAATTCCTATGGGACTATTGTTGTTCGAAAATTGAAAAAACAAAATTTAAGAGACAATTTTTGTCATTTTTCAAATTTTACAAATTTGACCTACAATTTTGGATACCTGAAGACCATCCGATTCCAGAAATATAAGTTTCATTCCGAGTTATCACCCTTTATTTTTCGATTTTTTCGAATTTTCTGCCCATTTTGTGAGCTCGAGTTTCGTTTTACGGCCGAATCGACGTTTCTGAAACTCCTGGAACATGAAGTTATAGTTCAAAACTAACGTATAAAGCTATTTCGACAAACATCTATAAACCGGAAGTAGTCGAAATAATGGCCGATATTTTGAAAAAAACGCAAAAAATGAATGCTATTGGGAAAAACATGAATTCTCAGTCCGATATCAACGGATTAAAACGATTAAGATATCGTTGGGTTGCCCGAGAATTGCAGTAGCATATGATATCCTATTATTACAGATAACATAAACAGCAAGTAAAATATGGCACGCTGAAAATCAAGTATTTTCTGATTTGGAGCGTTTTTGAACGCCTGTATCTCGAAAACGCTGCCACAGATTTTTCTTCAACTTTCTCTATCAAGATACCTTTTGGTAGTCTTGTGTATGAAACAGTCCGTTTAGACTTTGAAATATCCGTAATAGGTCAAATAACGAACTGAAAATCGAAAAAAGTCGAAAAATCGTGAAATTTTGGAAAATACTCTATCTTTAGATATCTGATCTAATGTCGAATCCAAAAATGTATAATATGTATTCAGTTATTGAAATTTAATTTTTGATATTTTGACATTTTTGCATTTTTGGCACTTTTAAACATAGGATTTCTCAGGGGCATTTTATCTGATCATATATTGTAATATATCATTACAGAACTCTGTCGCTATTTAATTGCATAAACCGGTTTTTAAAACTATCTCGATAATAATCACCATACCGGAAGTATTCAAAAAATGAATAAAAAAGGTATAAAAATGTCGTTCTTGCAAAAAGCTGAATTTCTCCATCAGATATTATCGGCCCAAAAGAAATAAAGTGTCTTTGGATGGCCCCATTAATTGACTATCTTATGGCATCTCAATGGTACGATTTCGATGGTTAGTAAACAAATTATATTACGCCGAAAATCTAGTATTTTTCGTTTTTAGAGCCTTTTGAGACACCCTTTTCTCGAAAACGACTACTGCGATTTTTTAAAAACCTTTTTTACCCAGACTCCTATCTGTGGTCTGTGGCGTGAATCCAAAAGGAAAAGGTTTGAAATAATTTAAGGTGTCAAAAAATGGCCTTTATCTTTGATAAAAGTAGAAAAATCGTTAAATTATCGACAATGTTCTTTTATTTATCTTTTTTACAAACAACTACTGAATAGATGTTTCTAACATTTCTGGTACAGAAAGATATCTACCCAAACAACTTGTTAAAACTATTCCAACAATAATCCAAAATCCAGAAGTAGTCGAAAAAATATCAGATATTTGGGAAAAAACAGAAAAAAAATTTTAAAAAAAGAAAATACAGTAAAAAATTAGTACTCTCGCAAAAATCGGCATTTCTCAGCCTGGGCCCGGTTCCTAGAAAATTCTTAAAGTAAGCACAAAGTCATACTTCACTTTTACTTACGTAAGAATCTTATAAAAATACCGTCCCTAGAAAATTTTCAAGGCCATTCTTACGTAAGCACAAGTCAAGTACAAGTCTAAGCACATTGTGACTGGTAAAGCTTTCCATACACTGAGACTACGATGCTCTTTAACGTCATAAAATAACTTTGGTATGCGAATTACGTCATAAATTTGTCGTCTGCTTCATTGTGGTTGATTTTGATTGACATGTCCCCTTTATAGGCCTACATAATTATAAAATGTGCCAAAATATATTTTAAAAAAACCGCAGACACATAGGCCTACAAACTAACTGAATAATTGTGAGAGCGCCCGATCAGCCTGTGTGTTTGCAACCTATTGTTTACTAATTGGCAAATACATAAATTGGTTTCAGGGTAGGCCTATAAGGCCCTAGATGCAAAATTTTCTATAGCATTCTTAATTTCTTTTTGAGAAGAAATTTCACTGTCTTGTAATTGTCTCTCTGGTATCAAAAGGTGTCGGAAATGCCGTCGAATAACTCTACGGTCAGCCATCTTTTTGAAGCAGAAACAGACTTAAGGTTGGTAAGCAAGCCCTATACCTTGCTTGGGACTTGTGCTTAGACTGGCTGTGTTTAAGAACGAAGTTGTGCTTAAGTTTTTTCTTGGAACGCATAATAACGTTCTTGTGCTTACAATGAAGTCTACTTAAAATCGAAGCACAAGGCCGTTCTTAAGAATTTTCTGGGAACACAAAATAAGGTAAGTTTACTTAAATGCAAAGTCGACTAAAATCTAAGCATAAGAACGTGCTTAAGAATTTTCTAGGAATCGGGCCCAGGTGTCACTGAATCAAAGCAATTAAAGTATCGTTTTGTAGTTGGGCTATTTTATGACATACTTCCTGTCTGATTCCTGAAAGCCGATTCAGTGCTGCTTGCAGGTCTAGTTATTATTATATTGATACGAAAAGACGTTTCCTACGCATTGAAATTGCGGGGTTTTCGGGTTACAAAATGGGTGGTCTCCTGAATTTCTATAATGTAATGTGGTTGGCAGTTTCATCCTCATTTCTCTGCTCTGAATAATATCCACGGAGCGACCTTCACCGATTATGTCAAGGCGTGGTTAGGCTTTTTAATTCCCGCCTACAAATACGTTAGAATGTCAGGTCCTTTGGTTGTTGGTAGCTCCTCCCCTTTTTGTGTTTTAAATGAATGCCATATAGCATCAACCGTGACACTACGTCTTAGATCTAGGCAAGAGGGTGGTACCATCTGTTGAATATAAACGTGTTTTTGTTTTGCCTTTAAAACAGGAATTTTGAAATGGCAAATATTACGGAGATTCCTGCAGAATTGAAAGGAAAACTTGCAGCATTAGATACATCTCTAACAGACTTAGAGACCAGTTTAGAGCCACTGCTGAAAACAGCACTAAGTGAAATGAGTAGCAAGGTGAAATTCGATAGGCCTAGTAGTGATGGGACGCTGAATTTTATGTTGTTGGGGCACCTAACTGGTTCGGCATAGCCTATAGGTAAGCATTTGTTTCCATCCACCGGAGCCTGATGTGATGACGTCACATGTGGATTCTGGGTAAGAATAAGGGTTAGGGTAAGGGTTGTTGCCTGCAGATTTCGTCAGAGTCTCGAGATGTAGACATCGTACCTCTACCAGTTTCCGGGGTCGTAGAGACTTGAAATTTTGGTTCTATTTCAGTATCGTACCTCTACCAGTTTCCGGGGTCGTAGAGACTTGAAATTTTCAGAGGGTGTTCATGTCGGCTAACAATGACCTCACACCAAATTTCAGCGAAATAGGTCAATAACTTTTTATTTTACCGAATTAAACTTCCCACGAGAGATAAAATTATATTGCCTTCCGTCGCCATTAGTATTTGGTGACTCTAGACTCGAATAACAAGACACTCAACGAACTCCCAACACTCGGTTCCCCGTGCCCAACGTTGCAATTCATAATACATGTAATTATAATGAGTTTCGTATATTTTAATTATACGCCCACATGGAAATGTGGTCGCATATTGCCGTCGCCCCTGACCGGCCATCCGTCCGTTCGTCGTCCACAATTTCTTGTGAACGCTCTAGAGGCTAAAGTTAATACCCGATTGACTTTAAATTTATGCACAGTGTCATGAGACGAAGAAGCATATGGAAATGTGGTCGTATATTGCCGTCGCCCCCGACCGGCCGGCCGTCGGTCCGTCCGTTCGTCGTCCACTACGAAATGGAGTCTCAGCGGCTGAATTTTTATTAGATTCATCTGAAAAATTAATACAACCTGCGGGAGGGTCATGCGCAGGTTGTATTCATTTTTCGGACGGATCTTTAAAAAATGAGGACGTGAGAGAAGTTGCGGTTTTTAAATACAAACTTAGGCCTACAAAATGAACACAAAAATTAGATTGATCACTCAAGCCAGGGTCATGACCTTGACCCATCGGGACGTCCCGATAGAAGTCCTTGTATTTCATGACCTTGACCTCTCTGCAAAATCTATAGATGGTACCTAAAGTTTTGGGAATTTTTCGACCTCAAGGTCAAATGTCAGGTCAAAGGTCAATATCTCACATGAAAGGTCATTGATATGTCCATCCAGGGTCATGACCCTTTTCATGCCACGTGACCCTTGGAGGTCAAGCTAGGGTCAAACGTCACTTCATGGTCCCGTTTCGCCCACTTCCGGTTGCCGTACCAAGACTCGAACCACGCCCGGGCACCCTTCGGGGCGTTTACAGGAGGAAGTTCGCGAAGCTCGGTGAAATTTGCGTGATTTAGGGCGATTTATTTTCTATGTCCACTAGGGGGCACGCTATGTCAGCGAGGGTCATGACCCTGGCTAACATCCCCTGGCTTGAGTGATCAATCTAATTTTTGTGTTCATTTTGTAGGCCTAAGTTTGTATTTAAAAACCGCAACTTCTCTCACGGCCTCATTTTTTTAAAGATCCGTCCGAAAAATGAATACAACCTGCGCTAACCCTCGCGCAGGTTCTATTAATTTTTCAGATGAATCGAATAAAAATTTAGCCGCTGAGACTCGATTTCGTAGTGGACGACAAACCGACAGACGGCCGGTCGGGGGCGACGGCAATATACGACCACATTTCCATAATGCTTCTTCGTCTCATGACCTTAAACTTAAACACTGTGCATAAATTTAAAGTCAATCGGGTATTAACTTTAGCCTCTAGAGCGTTCACAAGAAATTGTGGACGACGAACGGACGGCCGGTCGGGGGCGACGGCAATATGCGACCACATTTCCATATGCTTCCTCAACTCATGACCTTAAACTTAAACACTGTGCATAAATTTAAAGTCAATAGGGTATTAACTTTAGCCTCTAGAGCGTTCACAAGAAATTGTGGACGACGAACGGATGGTCGGTCGGGGGCGACGGCAATATGCGACCACATTTCCATGTGGGCGTATAATTAAACATGCATTATGCAAGAGCTAAATCTGCCTAGTGCAGGTCTTTATTTGGGCATGAAATGTTTTCTAAAGTATTAATTAGACATTAATTAACTGATCCAGGCCTTAATCAACTTTGGATGGCATCAGATTGCTCCGATGTTAAACAGATTAAAATGTTTCAGCGGTAAATCAAATATGGCGCGGCTAGACGCTTCGAGTCGTAGCTTTGATCATCCAGGACCATGGTTGAAATTATTGCACAGGTCGGTCAAATCTTTAAATGCCTATTTCTTCGCTTGCAATAGAGTAATTTGAATGAAATTTTCAAATTATTCATTTTACATCATCTACTTTCGAACTAGTATAGCAAGAATGGCTAGTTCTTTTCTATATCTTGAATAATGTAACTTTAAAATATACGAAAATAATTATTATGAATTGCAAGGTTGGGCACGGGGAACCGAGTGTTGGGAGTTCGTTGAGTGTCTTGTCATTCGAGTCTAGAGTCACCAAATACTAATGGCGACGAAAGGCAATATAATTTTATCTCTCGTGGGAAGATTAATTCGGTAAAATGAAAAGTTATTGACCGATTTCGCTGAAATTTGGTGAGAGGTCATTGTTAACCGACATGAACACCCCCTGAAAATTTCAAGTCTCTACGACCCCCGGAAACTGGTAGAGGTACGATACTGAAATTTTCAATGGAACAGTTCAACAGAAACAGGAAACAAATTTGAATAATGATGAGTTACAACTGTGATCCCATCAGAAATTCGTTGGAAGAATTGGTTTGAGGATGCCTACTGTGTATAATTTGTGGATTTTCACATGGAAATGTGGTCGCATATTGCCGTCGCCCCGTCGGTCGGTCCGTTCGTTGTCCACAATTTCTTGTGAACGCTCTAGAGGCTAAAGTTAATACCCGATTGACTTTAAATTTATGCACAGTGTTTAAGTTTAAGGTCATGAGACGAAGAAGCATATGGAAATGTGGTCGCATATTGCTGTCTCCCCCGACTGGCCGTCCTTTAGCCTCTAGAGCGTTCACAACAAATTGTGGACGACAAACGGACGGACCGACGGTTGGCCGGTCGGGGGCGACGGCAATATGCGACCACATTTCCATGTGGACGTATAATTAAAATATACGAAACTCATTATAATTATTATGAATTGCAACGTTGGACACGGGGAACCGAGTGTTGGGAGTTCGTTGAGTGTCTTGTTATTCGAGTCTAGAGTCACCAAATACTAATGGCGACGAACGGCAATATAATTTTATCTCTCGTGGGAAGTTTAATTCGGTAAAATGAAAAGTTATTGACCGATTTCGCTGAAAATCGGTGTGAGGTCATTGTTAAAATTTCAAGTCTCTACGACCCCAGAAACTGGTAGAGGTACGATACTGAAATATCCCTAACCCTGCTAAGCCTAACCCTTATTCTAACCCAGAATCCACAAATGACATCATCATACCAGGCTCTGGTGGATGGAAACAATTAAATGCTTACCTCATAGAGTTATATATAGAAACATAACTCTATGTTTGGCACTAGACTGGATAACCTGCTCGAAATGACGTCAGACTGGTTCCTACGTCACTGCGCTATTCTGACTTCAATATAGAGACAGGTAGCGGGCAGCCATTGCCAGGAGGAATTCCTCCTGGCAGCGCGCATCTCTTTCTGCGCACATTACCAATGTAAACAAAAACATGATCAGACACTAAAGTATAGGGACTGCCATAAAGATGCACAAGGTAGTTTATGTGTAACTTGTTGATTAGAGCCAAAATTATGCAATAATCAAATTTAACGGTACAATAATTAATACCTTGGAATTTGAGATTTATACGGCAGTAAATCAAAAATTATGAGCGATTTACCAATACTAATTAATACCATAGCCGGTAGGCCTACGATTGTACATATATCTGATTCATATTATATAAGAACTGATTTTTAACTGTGGGCCTGTGGCAATGTTTTGGTTTAAAATAACAAGAGATTGCACAATAAACGTTTAATTTGGCTACCTCTATCTTAAACATAAAAGAAAAGCATTAAAACAAATCTTCTAGCTTAATCATTTTAACGCTGACCGCCATCATTAGGGATAACCGTCTATTTTTAGTAACACTACGTCAAAACATGGCTGCCCGCTACCTGTCTCTATATGCAAGTCAGAAAAGGAGTGATGTAGGAGCGATTCTGACGTATTAGAGCAGGTTATCCAGTCTATGTTCGGCCACCGATACCCGCGTTGTTTTGACACCATCTATAATTTGGGTCAGTTTCGTGAGGATTTATTTAGGATTGTTCTCATTTCTTTTTTAAAATAAAACAACAAATCAATTCCGATCTAGAAACCATTATTTCTTGTGAACGCTCTAGGGGCTAAAATTAATATTCGATTGACTATACACAGTGTTTAGGGTCATGAGAGGAAGACCCCTATTGATTTTCAGCGATTTCTGATAATTGCTGTCAGAGTTATGGCCCTTGATCACTTTGAAAAATCTTGTGAACGCTCTAGAGGCTAAAGTTAATATCTGATTGAATTAAGATTTATACACAGTGTTAACGGTCATGAGACGAAGAAGCCTAAGGATTATCAGCGATATCCGATAATTACTGCCAGAGTTATGGCCCTTGATCACTTTGAAAAATCTTGTGAACGCTCTAGAGGCTAAAGGTAATATTCGATTGACTTTAAATTTATACACAGTGTTTAGGGTCATGAGACGAAGAAGCATATTGATTTTCAGCGATTATCGATAATTGCTGTCAGAGTTATGGCCCTTGATCTTTTCAAAAAAATCTTGTGGACGCTCCAGAGGCTAAAGTTAATAACCGATTGACTTTAAATTTATACACAGTATTGAGGGTCATGAAACAAAGAAGCCTATTTATTTTCAAAATATTAAGTGTTTCGTATACTAAACGTTAGCATGGAGGAGAACTTTATCAAAGCCAAACAAATTCGAATGATTTTCTGATAATTACATAATGAGTTGTTACTTGTTATATGATTTTAGTGTATTATAAATGTTTCATTACTGAAAAAAGTAAAATATGCGACAACTCTTGTTGACTGCCCGGACGATTTAGCTGCTGTTGGTGTATGTTTTGTTGCTTGGCAACCTATCTTTTAAACATCAAATCAATTCCGATTGAGAAACTGAACGCAGTACAGGCTACCGAACATAATTTGGCGAGCTATTCGGCTAGCGAGCTATTCGACCAACCCAGCTGCAACCTATAGCTATTCAGAATAAATTCAAAGATCGCCCAATCTCATTTTTTTTTATCAACCAATAAAATCCATTGTACCGTCTATCAAACGAAAGTAGAATATATTGTTATTTTAAAGTGAAAGAACGGTAATATTCCGAGTCAAAATTCGGGTTATCGTACAAAATTCTGAGCATCCAGATATATATATTCTGAAAGGTAATTAATAAAGATTTTTAAATATTATTAGTAAATGTGGCACAATCATATTAAAGGGATGCGCTCTTATCCTAAACATAGCCAATTTTTTAATATTCTAAATGTAAAGAAAGGTAATGTTCTGAGTCAAAATTCGGATCATCGTACAAATTGATAAAGCTTTTTAAATATTATAAGTAAACGTTGGCACAATCATATGAAAGGGATGCGCTCTCATCCTTAACATAGCCAATTTTTTAATATTCTAAATGTAAAGAAAGGTAATGTTCCAAGTCAAAATTCGGACCATCGTACAAATTTCAGAGAATCCAGCTATATATATGCGAAAAGGTGATTAAATAAGCTTTCCAAATATTATTAGTAAAAGTTGGCGCAATCATATGAAAGGGGTTGGCTCTCATCCTGAAGATTGCCAATTTTTCAATATTCTAAATGTAAAGAACGGTAATGTTACGAGTCAAAATTCAGACCATTGTTCAAAATTCAGAGCATCCCACTATATATATTCTAAAAGGTGATTAAATAAGCCTTCCAAATATTACTAGTAAAAGTTGGCTCAATCATATCAGGGTGTGCTCTCATCCTTTACATAGCCAATTTTTATACGCCCACATTTTCATGTGTCAAAATTATATAAAATTGCCCTTTAAAACCATCATAATACATGTCCACTATCCTGACTAGTTTCGTCAAATAAATTTTAACATTTTCAAAGGAACAGTTCAACAGAAACAGGAAACAAATTTGAATAATGATGAGGTCATATGTTGATGACATCACTGTAATGGTTGCCCTGTCGTTGGTAACAAGTAATTCTTCATTTTCTAAAAAAAATCTATCACGTGAAAATATATGATGATGCTATTAACAGAGGTGCCTATACACAAGTTGAAAATCCACAAATTATAAACAGTAGGCATCCTCAAACCAATTCTTCCAACGAATTTCTGATGGGATCACAGTTGTAACTGGATACAAAAACAGCATAAAGTGTAGTGTCAAAATTATATAAAATTGCCATTTAAAACCATTATAATACATGTCCACTATCCTGACTAGTTTCGTCAAATAAATTTTAACATTTTCAAAGGAACAGTTCATTGGGGCATATAGACCTCCTTCAATGAACGACGGTATATTTGTTAAGGATTGTTACCCCATTTTAGACAAAATATCGACAAAATATGACAATTTCTGTGTTATCGGAGACTTAAATTATGATATGAGTAATGAAACTAAATGCATGAGTTTGAAAACTATCTGTGATGTTTTTGATTTAACTAATTTAGTGAAGGACCCTACATGTTTTGCCAAGGGACATATCCGGACCATAAACGATGTGATTCTTACGAACAAGCCCTCACTCTGTGGTACACACTGTAATTTTAACTGTGGGATCAGTGACATTCATAACTTAATTGCTTTCAATTTAAGGGGGATGTCCCCAAACGAAATTCGGAATATGTTAGCTATAGAAGTTTTAAAAAGTTAGATATTGATAAATTTATTACAGATGTTGATAATATTGACTTATCATGTATAGACGAGTGTACAGATATAAACATTGCTTATGATCACTTTAGTGATGAATTTATTAAGATTGTGGATAACCATATTCCAGTGAAGAAGCGTAAGACACAAGCAAATCCTGCACCGTTCATGAATAGGGCGCTAAAGCAAGCTATTTATAAGAAGCGCATGTTATTCAATAAATATCATCAATATAAGTCGAAACATACTTGGGAAAACTATCGTAAACAAAGAAATATTGTGACAAATTTACGCAGAAAATCTATAAAAAAATATTTCATTGAACGCTGTACAGGGGGACCCAAGTCTCGAGACTTTTGGCCAACTATTAAGCCTTTTTTAACTAACAAAGGTTCAAATATCAAAAAGGATACAATCCTATGTGAACAAGGTAATCTGGTATGTGATCAGAAAGAAGTCTGTGGTATATTCAATAATTTTTTGTAAATGTTGCTAAACATATTGGTTGATGACAATGTAAAAGTAGATGAAACACATCCCAGCATTAAGAGTATTAAAGATAATTTACTTTCTGACTGTACATCTATGTCTTTTTCTCCCGTAGCTATAGATTTTGTTAGTAAATATATTGATAGGTTAGGTTTGAAGAAGGCCACAGGTTATGACAATATCTCTACAAAAATTCTCAAATTAGCTAAACCAGCTTTAATAACTCCTATCACTCTCTTGTTAAATAAGTCCCTTGAAGCGTCTGTTTTTCCCGACAAGCTTAAAATTGCCCAAGTTGTTCCACTGCATAAAAAGAATAGTATGCTTGAGAAAGGTAACTATAGACCTGTCAGTATTTTGCCTTCTATCTCTAAGATCTTTGAAAGGGCAATTTATTGTCAAGTTTTGGACTTTTTCAATTTACATTTTAATACTTATTTATCTGCTTTTAGACCAGAATACGGCTGTCAAACTGTTTTATTAAAAATTTAGGAAGAATGGAGAAAGGGTTTAGATGACAATCTTTATACTGCAACCATTTTAACTGACCTCTCTAAAGCCTTTGACTGTCTTCCACATGATCTTTTACTATTGAAACTTCATTCTTATGGTTTATCTAAAAATGCTGTAGATCTCATTCATAGTTATTTAAGCAACAGAAAACAATGTGTGAAAATAAATAATATATACAGCTCTTATAAGCCTCTAGTCAAGGGAGTTCCACAGGGGTCAATTCTTGGACCAATATTATTTAACATTTTTATAAACGACATTTTTCATTCTATTTCGAACTGTAATCTATATAACTATGCTGATGACAATACCTTATCATATTCTAGCAGTAACATACATGATCTAGTTAACATATTAGAAAGGGAGAGCTCAAATCTTGTGGAATGGTTCTCAACCAATAAAATGAAAGCAAATCCCGAAAAATTTCAAGTAATGGCTATTGGCAAAAAGACTGAATCTGAACATATAACTTTTAATATAAATGGCTCTATTTTGAAACCTGATTCAGAAATAAAACTTCTTGGTGTAAATATTGACTTTCAACTCAAATTCACTAACCATGTTTCAGACATTTGTAAAAAAGCTTCGAAGCAACTAAATGTCCTTAAAAGAATAGGAAAACACTTAAATAAATTGGGTAAAATCACTATTTATTACTCATTCATAATGTCTAATTTTAATTATTGTCCTCTGACATGGCACTTTTGTGGAGTCCAAAATACTCAAAAAATGGAAAGAATACAGGAAAGAGCATTACGCTTTATTTATGATGATTTTGAAAGCTCCTACCATTTTTTATATGCCCACATTTTCATGTGGACGTATTATGTCGTCGCCCCTGTCCGTCCGGACATCCGTCCGTCCACAATTGTTTGTGGACTCTCTACAGGTCACAATTCTTACCCGATTTTGACGAAACTTGAAATATAGGTTTATCCCCCAAAGATCTCGGCTGCTTTCGATATTGGCATGTATCGGATCAAAACTTCATGGATTATGGCCCCTGATTGTACGAAAAATCACGTTTTTAGCTTGTGGACCCTATAGAGGTCACAATTCTGAACCGATTTTGATGAAACTTTACATTAATGTTTATAACCCTAAGATCTTAGTTCCTTTCGATATTTGCGCCTATCGAAACGTAATTTCCTGAATTATTGCCCCTGATTGTCCGAAAAATCACCTATTTTAGCTTGTGGTACCTCTGGAAGTCACAATTATTATCCGATTTAAAAAAACGTTCGAATATATCACCGTTACACAAAATGGCCGCCGTTTTTGTACGCGAATACTGTTCAAAAATGGTATATCAAGGTTGTGGACCCTGTAGAGGTCACAATTTTAATTCGACTTTGATGAAACTTGAAATGCATGATTATAACCCAAAGATCTTGGTTCCTTTCGATATTTGCGCATATCGGATCCTAACTTCCTGAATTATGGCCTCTGATTGTTCCGAAAAATCCCCTATGGTCCCTCTGGAGGTCACGATTAATATCTAATTTAAAAAAACGTTTGACTCTATCACCATTACACCCTATGGAAGGTTGAGTTCGAATTTCGAGAAAATCAGACCATAATTGCCAGACAAAATGGCTGCTGTTTGTACGCGAATAGTGTTGTGGTCCCTGTAGAGGCCACAATTTTAATTCGATTTTGATGAAACTTGAAATGCATGTTTATAACCTAAAGATCTTGATTCTTTTCGATATTTGCGCATATCAAATTGTAATTGTCCCCCGCCTTTCGAAGAGTCTGTCTGTCACACTTTTTGGGACACAATAACTCTCGTTCTAATTGAGCTAGAATGTTCAAACTTAGTGTAGGTGTTTATTATGGCCATACCTTGATGGAGTTTGAAGATGAGCATTTTCCGCTTAGGGTAAGCAGAGATAAGCAATTTGATTGGTTGATGCTTTGGGACACGATAACTTTAGTTCTAATTAAGTGAGAGTGATGAAACTTGGTGTATAGTTTCATTACATCAATACCTTGACTAAGTTCGATAATGAGCAATTTCTGCTCAGGCTAAGCAGAGCGATAAGCAATTTGATTGGTCGAGACTTTGGAACTGAATAACTCTCATTCTAATTGAGTTAGAATGTTCAAACTTCGTGGTAGTGTTTATTGGCTCAATGTATTGATGGAATTTGAAGATGAGCATTTTTTGCTTAGTTTAAGCAGAGGCAAGCAATTTGATTAGTTGATGCTTTGGGGCACGATAACTTTAATTTTAGTTAGGTGAAATAAAGAAACTTGGTGTGTAGTTTCATTACATCAATACCTTGACTGAGTTTGATAATGAGCATGTTCTGCTCTTGGTAAGATGGCTGATAAGCAATTTGATTGGTCGAGATTTTGGAACACAATAACTCTCGTTCTAATTGAGTTAGAATGTTCACACTTCGCATAAGTGTCTATTAGATGAATACCTTGATGGGGTTCGAAGGTGAGCATTTTCTGCTTAGGGTAGGCAGAGATAAGCAATTTGATTGGTTGATGCTTATTAGGTTCTGATTAAGTGAGAGTGAGGACACTAGGTGTATAGCTTTAGCTTTATAACACCGATATATTGACCAAGTTCGTTAATCAACTTTTTCTGCTGAGGGTAAGCAGAACGATAAGAAATCTGATTGGTTGATGCTTTGGGGCACGATAACTTTAGTTGTAATGAAGTGATAGCATTATCTTGACTAAGTTTAATGTTGCAAATTTTCTGCTTTGGCTAAGGACTGGAGCGATAAGCACTTTTATTGGTCAAGACTATGGAACATAACTCATTAGGCGAATGTCTTAACAAGGTCAATAATTAATATTTTGAGCTAAAGCTAATATTTTGAATATTAGCTTATGTTCGATTAATTAATATGTGTCATCTTATTATATTGGGATTTCGGCGGGGGACATCAGCCTCACTGTTGGCTTGTTTAATGAATTATGGCCTTTGATTGTATGAAAAATGTCTTTCGGTATTGCTTGTCCTCTATCCATCTATCGAAAATGTGGGTGTATCCTGCCTGGCAGTGCCAGCTTACTATCTTTATTATCTCGATCAAAATTACCTTCACTGGCCCTCAGAAGAATGCGGTTGATTGCACTAGAAGTATTTAAAATCGTTAATAAGCAAGGTCCGACCTATCTACATGATCTCGTAAATATCAAGCAAAACTCTTATTCTTTTAGATATACAAATACGGCTTCTTTACCCCAGGTCAGGACTTCTAAATTCGGACTAAACTCTTTTCGCTTTAGTGCTGCCAAATTATGGAATGATCTACCCAATAATTTTAGGAATTTAACAACTTTCAACCAATTTCGTAGTGCAATCAACAGCTGGAACGGGTCAACGTGCCACTGTTGTGCATGTACATGTAACAGCGCTTAAATTTTAAACTGATTCACTATTATTGTTTTAGTGCTCCTTTGTTCGTTCTAGGCCTATATATGTGGGATTTTATAATGTTTTTATTTTATTAATCCCATATGTTATTAGTAGTATGTGATATGTATATGTGATATATGTATATGATGTATGTTATATGTATGTATGTTTATTTAATTTATTGTATAGTTGGTTATAATAGCTTTACAGAGCTAATGTTACCTATTTATCAAACACCGACTGTAAATAAAGTTTTATCTTATCTTATCTTATCTAACAGAAACAGGAAACAAATTTGAATAATGATGAGGTCATATGTTGATGACATCACTGTAATGGTTGCCCTGTCGTTGGTAACAAGTAATTCTTCATTTTCTAAAAAGGTGATCTATCACATGAAAATATATGATGATGCTATTAACAGAGGTGCCTATACACAAGTTGAAAATCCACAAATTATACACAGTAGGCATCCTCAAACCAATTCTTCCAACGAATTTCTGATGGGATCACAGTTGTAACTGGATACAAAAACAGCATAAAGTGTAGTGTCAAAATTATATAAAATTGCCATTTAAAACCATCATATTACATGTCCACTATCCTGACTAATTTCGTCAAATAAATTTTAACATTTTCAAAGGAACAGTTCAACAGAAACAGGAAACAAATTTGAATAATGATGAGGTCATATGTTGATGACATCACTGAAATGGTTGCCCTGTCGTTTGTAACAAGTAATTCTTCATTTTCTAAAAAGGTGATCTATCACATGAAAATATATGATGATGCTATTAACAGAGGTGCCTATACACAAGTTGAAAATCCACAAATTATACACAGTATAGGCATCCTCAAACCAATTCTTCCAACGAATTTCTGATGGGATCACAGTTGTAACTGGATACAAAAACAGCATAAAGTGTAGTGTCAAAATTATATAAAATTGCCATTTAAAACCATCATAATACATGTCCACTATCTGATTAGTTTCGTCAAATATATTTTAACATTTTCATAGGAACAATTCAACAGAAACAGGAAACAAATTTGAAGAATGATGCTGTCATATGTTGATGACATCACTGTAATGGTTGCCCTGTCGTTGGTAACAAGTAATTCTTCATTTTCTAAAAAGGTGATCTATCACATGAAAATATATGATGATGCTATTAACAGAGGTGCCTATACACAAGTTGAAAATCAACAAATTATACACAGTAGGCATCCTCAAACCAATTCTTCCAACGAATTTCTGATGGGATCACAGTTGTAACTGGATACAAAAACAGCATAAAGTGTAGTGTCAAAATTATATAAAATTGCCATTTAAAACCATCATAATACATGTCCACTATCCTGACTAATTTCGTCAAATAAATTTTAACATTTTCAAAGGAACAGTTCAACAGAAACAGGAAACAAATTTGAATAATGATGAGGTCATATGTTGATGACATCACTGTAATGGTTGCCCTGTCGTTTGTAACAAGTAATTCTTCATTTTCTAAAAAGGTGATCTATCACATGAAAATATATGATGATGCTATTAACAGAGGTGCCTATACACAAGTTGAAAATCCACAAATTATACACAGTAGGCATCCTCAAACGCTCCCCTTTAATATGATTGTGCCAACTTTTACTAATAATATGTGGAAAGCTTATTTAATCACTTTTTAGAATATATATGGACAGGTTCTCTGAATTTTGTACAATGGTCCGAATTTCGATTTGGAACATTACCCTTCTTTACATTTAGAATATTGAAAAATTGGCTATGATTAGAATGAGAGTGCACCCTTTTAATATGATTGTGCCAACTTTTACTAATAATATTTAGAAAGCTTATTTAATCACCTTTTAGAATATATATAGCCGGGTGCTCTGAATTTTGTACGCTGGTCCAAATTTGGACTTTGATAAAAGTACAGGTTTATCTTTACATTTAGACGAGAGCGCAACCCTTTAATACTTTTTGGAAAGCTTATTTAATTACCTTTCAGAATATATATAGCTGGATGCTCAGAACTTTGTATGATAACCCGAACTTTGACTCGGAATATTACCGTTTCTTCACTTGAAAATAACAATATATTCTACTTTCGTTTGATAGACGTTACGATGGATTTTATTTGTTGATAAAAATAGATGAGTTTGGGCGACCTTTGAATTGATTTTGAATAGGTTGCCAGCTGGATTGGTCGAATAGCTCGCTAGCCGTAAAGGTCGCCAAATTGTGTTCGGTGAGTAGGACTAGGAGGACAATGAGAGCTCTCTCAACTTCTGTATGATCGGATTCTCATTCCACCTTAATATTAATAATATTAAACATACCGTTATTCGTGAGACACAAGTCAAATAAAACATGTTTTAATTATCAATATCAATAAGAATAGGCCTATATAAATTTGAATATATAAATGGAAATTGATTTGCACTGAAGCAAATTAGACAGCAAATGCTCTGAAAATACACCATGTTAATGTTAATCAATCTTACCTTTGTGGAAGTTCAGGAGGAAACCTTTTTGCGCCAATTCTGCTATGAAACAAAGAATGATCGAAACAATCGCTACTATAGTGGAAAATACAAGCGCACTTGCTCGAAATCTTTCGCGGCGAAAAAATTGCTTTGCGCGAAAAAAATCGCCTAGTGGAAAACAGGCTTCAGGGTTGAATTTTCATAAAAGACCACGCTCGCAGAATAATTTTTCCACCACTCAACAAATCCTGGCTATATCCCTGCATCTGACTACCATTTCTAGTCAAATATTACAACGATGATAACTATGTTCGGAATAAAGTAATTTAAGTGAAATTTTCAATATATTCTTCTTTCATCATCTACTTATGAACTGTTAATGTTATAGCAAGGCCAAGGATAGCCAACTCTCTCTAAAAATCTCCAATAATGTATCTTTAACATATAATGAATCAATTCCCATTGAAATAAAGGTGAAGCCTTACCGCATAATTATATGATTTGATGAAACCTAACTGCTACACGGAGTTTCAACTGGCGAGGTTTCATGGTGGCTTGCATAATACGTCATTATAAGAAACATTGCTATTGAAATGTAGTACGCATTACCACAAAGTAAAACTGTTCGGTAACTATTTTAGTGGTCTAGTCTTCATTTTTTGTCATTGAATTACCAAACTGTAATGATATGTGTTGAATGTGGGTTGAGCCTATTTGAACTTTTAACTACCTATTAATGGCCCACCCTCTTTGCCTAGACACAAACAATGAACATTTTATTTTTTAGTACATCAGTCGTGTATTCAATGGTGTCGGGCGTGTGCATGCTATATATTATAAAGCCTGTCATTGAGTCAACTGGCGTGGTTTCGAATCCTCTGTTGTACGTGACAAGGAGTAGGGTCATCTGTATTGATGAAACTTGAAATGCATGTTTATAACCCAAAGATCTTGGTTCCTTTCGATATTTGCGCTCATCGAAACGTAATTTCCTAAATTATGGCCCCTGATTGTCCGAAAAATCGCTTTTGTTTAGCTTGTGGTCTTTTGGAGGTCACAATTATTATCCGATTTAAAAAAAATCGTCTGATTATATAACCGTAACACCGTAAGAAAGGTCGATTTCGAATTTCAGGAAAATCCAACCAAAACTGACGGACAAAATGGCCACCACTTGTAAGCGAATGGTGTAAAAATATGATATATATAGAGAATCTCCTATGAGTGTTTTTTACTTTATCAACGAGTGTTGATATTTTTTGGTATCAAAAAACACGAGTTGGAGATTTTATTTATCACCCAATCCTTTCTTACATGCACAAATAAATAAATATAATTCTTTGGTATAGATTTCACTTTTACAGAACCTAATTACATTACAGCGCAATGATACATCATTTTTTGAAAGCAGTTTAGCTATTGTGTAGTCCTATATACTGACCCATTTTTTTCCTTCAAGGTCAATTAAATAAAAGCAGTTTCCTTCTTTTTAATAAAAAAGTCACTCTTTACTTAAACAAATGGTTTCCTTTGAAATGAAAGAAAGTAGTTCCTTTTTGATCGACCAATCAAATTTATGTAAAGCGATATCACCACTGTGTATATATCACAGTAGATTATGTAATTTATCACACAAACGATATCTACTGTCAAATGTATTATTGGGTGATAAATCAAGGTTTGGACCATGTAGAGGTCACAGTTTGAATCTTATTTTGATGACACTTTAAATGCATGTTTATAACCCAATGATCTTGGTTCATTTTGATATTTGCGCATATCGGAATGTAATTTCCTGAATTATGGCCCCTTATTGTCCGAAAAATCACCTATTTTAGCTTGTGGTCCGTCTGGAGGTCACAATTATTATCCGATTTGAAAAACTTTCGATTATATCACCGTTACACCCTAATTAAGGTTGTGTTCGAATTTCGGAAAAATCAAACCAAAATTACTATACAAAATGACCGGCGTTTAGACGTGAATATTTTGATGAAACTTGAATTGCATGTTTATAACCTAAACATCTTGATACTTTTTCGATATTTGCGCATATCAAATTGTAACATAATAAATTATGGCCTTTGATTGTAGGAAAAAACACTTTCAGTTTTGCTTGTTCTCTATCCATCTCTCGAAAATGTGGGCGTATCCTGCCCGGCAGTGCCAGCTTACTATCTTTTAGCTTGTGGTCCTTCTGGAGGTCACAATTATCATCCGATTTAAAAAAACAGTTTGATTATATCACCGTTACACCCTAAGGAAGGTTGTGTTTGAATTTCGGGAAAATAAGTCCAAAATTGACATTTTGATGAAACTTGAAATATATGTTTATCCCAAAAAAAATGTTTATCGATATTGGCATGTATAGGATCAAAACTTCATGGATTATGGCCCCTGATTGTACGAAAAATCACGTTTTTAGCTTGTGGACCCTATAGAGGTCAAAATTTTGAACCGATTTCTATGAAACTTTACATGCATATTTATAACCCAAAGATCTTGGTTCCTTTTGATATTTGCGCTTATCGGAACGTAATTTCATGAATTATGGCCCCTTATTGTCCGAAAAATCACCTATTTTAGCTTGTGGTCCGTCTGGAGGTCACAATTATTATCCGATTTGAAAAAACTTTCGATTATATCACCGTTACACCCTAAGTAAGGTTGTGTTCGAATTTCGGAAAAATCAAACCAAAATTACTATACAAAATGACCGGCGTTTAGACATGAATATTTTGATGAAACTTGAATTGCATGTTTATAACCTAAACATCTTGATACTTTTCGATATTTACGCATATCAAATTGTAACATAATAAATTATGGCCTTTGATTGTAGGAAAAAACACTTTCAGTTTTGCTTGTTCTCTATCCATCTCTCGAAAATGTGGGCGTATCCTGCCAGGCAGTGCCAGCTTACTATCTTTTAGCTTGTGGTCCTTCTGGAGGTCACAATTATCATCCGATATAAAAAAACAGTTTGATTATATCACCGTTACACCCTAAGGAAGGTTGTGTTTGAATTTCGGGAAAATAAGTCCAAAATTGACATTTTGATGAAACTTGAAATATATGTTTATCCCCAAAAAAATGTTTATCGATATTGGCATGTATAGGATCAAAACTTCATGGATTATGGCCCCTGATTGTACGAAAAATCACGTTTTTAGCTTGTGGACCCTATAGAGGTCAAAATTTTGAACCGATTTCTATGAAACTTTACATGCATATTTATAACCCAAAGATCTTGGTTCCTTTTGATATTTGCGCTTATCGGAACTTAATTTCGTGAATTATGGCCCCTTATTGTCCGAAAAATCACCTATTTTAGCTTGTGGTCCGTCTGGAGGTATTAATTATTATTATCCGATTTGAAAAAACTTTCGATTATATCACCGTTACACCCTAAGTAAGGTTGTGTTCGAATTTCGGAAAAATCGGACTAAAATTACCATACAAAATGGCCGCCGTTCGTACGCGAGTACTGTTAAAAAATGGTATATCAAGGTTGTGGACCCTGTAGAGGTCACAATTTTAATTCGATTTTGATGAAACTTAAAATGCATGGTTATAACCCAAAGATCTTGGTCCTTTTGATATTTGCGCATATCGGATCGTAACTTCCTAAATTATGGCCCCTGATTATACGCAAAATCACCTATTTTAGCTTGTGGTCCCTCTGGAGGTCACAATTATTATCTGATTTGAAAAACCGTTTGATTATATCACCGTTAAACGCTAAGGTTTTGTTTTTAGACATTATTATTACTTAAGATTCGGAGATTCCTCTTAGATTCTCACAAAGAATGACAAATTTCTAGCCCTGTCCTGAGTTATCATTCTGGTCCGAAAATCCTGTTAATGAGATAGAAGCTACAGATTTTAACAGAATTTGTTCAAAAGAGAATGAACGAGAAGAACAACTCTGCAAATATTATCTGTTATATCAAGTGGTGTTTTTCACTGACTTGGCCAAGGAAGTTCATTCATACGGTACTCATAGTTACTAAAGGCAAATTTCACTGCATACAAGTATTCAAGTGGTGCAGAGTGGTGTGGTTTTAATTCCTGGCTTGTACGCAACAAGGAGTAGGGTTGCCTGACCAAACTTAAGGTTTTTCTCCTGGTCCACAAGTTCCTTCAACGGGTCAAATTATTTAAACAAAATTAAACCATATAGTATTCCCAAAATGACCTAATTAGGCTTCGATATTTATTATATAAATAGTGAAGGTACCTTTTCATCCAGGTCAGGTAACACAAGCATGACCTCTTGTAATAGATTTTTATAGCAGGGGTATTCCATTGCGAATACAAGGTTTTGAGAAGGATTTAAAGCAAAATTTTTATAAATTAATTAGTTTGAATATGTTTCAGTCCAGATATATCATCAAATCATCCAGTTTGTTTGTGGGAAGGTGTTTTTAAGCGAAAAATTAACAAAAAAACACTGAATTATGGTTCTAAACAAACAGGATTGACAAGTATACGAACCCCATTTTTATGTGGATTTATTATATTATCGCCCCTGTTCGTCCAAGTGTACATGTCCGTTAACATTTGTTTGTGGACACTCTGCCGGTAACAATTTTTATACGCTAAAGTTAAAATTGATTGACTTTGAATTTCTACACAGTATTTAAGGTCATGAGCAGAAGAATTCTATTGATTTTCAATGATTTCAGATAATTAGTGTCAGAGTTATGGCTATTGATCACTTTGAAATATCTTGTGGACGCTTTAGAAGGTAAAGTTATTATCTGATTGAATTTGGATTTATACTCAGTATTTAAGGTCGTGACGAAGAAGCCTATTAGTTCTAACAATATCTGATAATTACTGCCAGAGTTATGGCCCTTGATCACTTTCAAATATCTTGTGGACGCTTTAGAAGGTAAAGTTAATATCCAATTGAGCCAGTGACTTTTGATTTATTTAAGGTCCTGACAAAGAAGCCTATTGATTTTCAACAATATCTGATAATTACTTGTATATTTATAGAAGGGTTTCTGATCAATTATAATAATCCTACAGACCAAAGGTATCATAAGACAGACTTTAAATTCTACACACAGTTGAAGGTCTTGATTTTTATACGCCAACATGGAAATGTGGAAGTATATTGTCGTCGTGTCCATCCGTCAGTCCGTCCGTCCGTCCACAATTTCTTGTGAACACTCTTTGAGTTCATATCTGATTGACTTTACATTTATACACAGTGTTTAAAGTCATGAGACAAAGAATCCTATTGATTTTTAGCAATTTTCGATAATTACTGTCAGAGTTATGGCCCTTGATCACTTAAAAAAGTCTTGTGGACGCTCTAGAGGCTAAAGTTATTACCCGATTGACTTTAAATTTATACACAGTGTTTAAGGTCATGAGACGAAGAAGCCTGTTGATTTTTGGCGATTTCCGATAATTACTGTTAGAGTTATGGCCCTTGATCACTTCAGAAATTCTTGTGGATGCTCTAGAGGCCAAAATTGATATCCAATTGGCTTCAAGTTTATACACAGTATAAACACTCTGGCTGTAACAATTGAGAGAGAGAGAGAGAGAGAGGGACTAACCTATGGTTTGTCCACTGCCTTTCGAAGAAAGCAGGGGACTATTAAAATGGGTTCCTCGTCTGTGTCTGTCACACTTTTTGGGACACAATAACTCTTTTTCTAATTGAGCTAGAATATTCAAACTTGGTGGAGGTGTTTATTAGGTCATTACCTTGATTTTTGGCGATTTCCGATAATTACTGTCAGAGTTATGGCCCTTGATCACTTCAAAGAATCTTGTGGACGCTCTAGAGGATAAAGTTAATAACAGATTGACTTTAAATTTATACATAGTGTTTAAGGTCATGAGACGAAGAAGCCTATCGATTTTCAGCGATTTACTATAATTACTGTCAGATTTATGACCCTTGATCACTTCAAAAAATCTTGTGGACGCTCTAGAGGCTAAAGGTAATAATCGATTGACTTTAAATTTATACACAGCGTTTAAGGTCATGAAATGAAAAAGCCTATTCATTTTTAGCAATTTCCGATAATTACTGTCAGAGTTATGGCCCTTAATGACCTTAAAAAATTCTAGTTGATGCTCTAGAGACCAAAGTTAATATCTGATTCATACACAGTGTTTAAGGTCATAAGACGAAGAAGCCTATTGATCTCAGCGATTTCCGATAATTACTGTCAGAGTTATAGCCCTGATCACTTCAAAAGATCTTGTGGACGCTCTAGAGGCTAAAGTTAATAACCGATTGACTTTAAATTTATACAAAGTTTTTAAGGTCATGAAACGAAGAAGTCTTTTGATTTTTAGCGATTTCCGATAATTACTGTTAGAGTTATGGCCCTTGATCACTTCAGAAATTCTTGTGGATGCTCTAGAGGCCAAAATTGATATCCAATTGGCTTCAAGTTTATACACAGTATAAACACTCTGGCTGTAACAATTGAGAGAGAGAGAGAGAGAGAGAGGGACTAACCTATGGTTTGTCCACTGCCTTTCGAAGAAAGCAGGGGACTATTAAAATGGGTTCCTCGTCTGTGTCTGTCACACTTTTTGGGACACAATAACTCTTTTTCTAATTGAGCTAGAATATTCAAACTTGGTGGAGGTGTTTATTAGGTCATTACCTTGATCACGATAACTTAAGTTGTAATTAAGTGAGAGTGATGAAACTTGGTATATAGTTTAATTTCATCAATACCTTGACTAAGTTGATAATGAGCATTTTCTGCTCAGGGTAAGCAGAGCGATAAGCAATTTGATTGGCCGAGGCTTTGGAACAGAATAACTCTCCTTCTAATTGAGCTAGGATATTCAAACTTGGTGTAGCTGTTAAGTAGGTCAATACCTTGATGAAATTGGAAGATGAGCATTTACCCTTAGGGTAAGCAGAGATAAGCAATTTGATTGGTCGATGCTTTGGGACGCGATAACTTAAGTTGTAATTAAGTTAGAGTGATGAAACTTGGTATATAGTTTCATTTCATCAATACCTTAACTAAGTTCAATAATGCGCATTTTCTGCTCAGGGTAAGCAGAGCGATAAGCAATTTGATTGGCCGAGACTTTGGAACATAATAACTTTCCTTCTAATTGAGCTAGGATATTCAAACTGGATGTAGATGTTTATTAGGGGAATACCTTGATGGAGTTCGAAGGTAAGCAGAGATTAGCAATTTGATTGGTTGATGCTTTGGGATGCAATAACTTTAGTTGTAATTAAGTGAAAGTAATGAAACTTGGTATATAGTTTCATATCATCAAAAAGTTTAATAATGAACATTTTCTGCTGAGGGTAAGCAGAGCAATAAGCAATTTGATAGGTCTAGACTTTGGAACACAATAATTCTCCTTCTAATTAAGGTAGAATGTTCGAACTAGGTGTAGGTGAATGCCTTTATGGAGTTCGATGATATACATTGTCTGATTCTATCTGATAGAGAGTGATGATACTTAGTGTATAGTTTGATTGCCCAATACTTTTGAAAAAAATAAATGTGCAATTAATTAATATGTGTCATCTATTTTTTGGGGGATTTTGGCGGGGGACATCAGCCTCACTGTTGTCTTGTTATTTAAATAATTCGCTTGTGCGTAGGGGTCTTTAGCAGTGGGAGGAAACCGGAGTGCCTGGAGGAAACCCACGAGGTTGAGAAGGCACCCCTATCTCCATATCACATACGCTCACACTAGGACTAGAAACCACAGCCGCAAGCCAGAGGTGACCGGCCAGCTGGAGGTCGAAGCGCGGCACTCTAGACTACTAGGCCATCCCACCCCCCGGGTTGCAAAGCATATAATATTCTAATATAAATGTAAATAAGCTGATTTACATTCAATCGTTGCAGTTTCTACGATAATTTTTATACGCCCACATTGAAATGTGGTCGTATATTGCCGTCGGTCCGGCGTCCACAATTGCTTGTGGACGCTCTATAGGCCAAAGTTAATATCCGATTGACTTTAAATTTATACACAGTGTTAAAGGTCATAAGACAAAGAAGCCTATTGATTTTCAGCGATTTCCGATAATAACTGTCAGAGTTATGGCCCTTGATCACTTCAAAAAATCTTGTGGACGCTCTAGAGGCCAAAGTTAATATCGGATTGACTTGAAATTTATACACAGTGTTTAAGGTCATGAGACAAAGAAGCCTATTGATTTTCAGCGTTTCCGATAATTACTGACTGAGTTATGGCCCTTGAATACTTTCAAAATTTTGTGGACGCTCTGGAGGCTAAAGTTAATATCCGATTGACTTTAAATTTATACACAGTGTTGAAGGTCATGAGACTAACAAGTTTATTGAGTTTCAATGAATTTAGATAACTTGAACAGCATGGAGGAGAACTTTATCAAAGACAAACAAAATCCAATGATTTTCTGATAATTACATTATGAGTTGTTACTTTTAATCAGATTTTAGTGTATTATAAATGTTTCATTACCGAAAAAAGTAAAATATGCGACAACTCTTGTTGACTGCCCGGACGATTTAGCTGCTGTGGGCCTATGTTTCGTTGCCTGGCAACCTATGTTTTAATCAGTTATGTTCCGCGAAGTACGCACAAAGTCTCAATTGAATGGTAATCTCTAGCGTCTGGTTATTCCAGGCTACATAGATAGTATGTATTACGCATTCTCTCTAGATACAATATGCAGTCATCATTTGACATGGCTTGTGGACTATGTCTATCTTTGTTCTTTGAGTCCCTTGTTACAAATGGCGCTGAAACGTATTATGGTACAATGGTAAAATGTTCATTTTGACTTAAATATTAAATAGCAATTCCACAAAGTTCGTAACTTTAAGAAAAAAAGTTACATTAGGAAATTTTTTACGCCGGTTTAACAAAGGCCGGCGTAAGTTTTTTCTTAACGAATGGTCTTGACGTCATGTTACGTAACTTCATTCAACTTCTGTAAACATTTTCACGGTTCGTACGTCGGCATTATAGCCATTATATTTGATTTCATCCTAACCTTTTGAAACATAAACGACCACATGATATATTCCTTATATATATTGTGACGTATTCGTGACGTATTTACAAAAAAGGATTACAAGAAAAAGTTAAGAAAAAACTTACACCCGCCTTCGTGAAACCGACGTAAATAATTTGTATCTTTTACAAAGTTACGAACTTTTGTGAAACTGCCCCCAGATTTTAGTGTATTGTACATGTTTCATGACTTAGCTGCTGTGGGCGTATATTTCATTGCTTGACATTGAAGCATTAAAACAATGGAGAGGGCAGGAAGAGAGAGAGAGAGAGAGAGAGTGGACTGGAAACAAACTCAGTATTTATGGTACTAACATATGGTTCAATTCAATACTGTCCATAGATGATCACATATTTCTTTTATTGATCTTTAGGCTACACAAATTATGAAAAAATAAATTTTATTTTACAGATCTTACCCCATTAAGGGAATTATATAATTGTATGATCTGCCAAATGCTGTTCGTAATAAAAAAAAGGCATCTTGCTTCCCATGTATTATAACTAGGTCTACAATGATTTCCTGTTCAAATTTTAAAAACATGGTTATGTAATACTTAAATTTATCTGGAAAGAACATGTGGACACTATCACTTTTGTTTACATTCTCTGCTTGCAATTTTGGTTGACTGTTGTACATGCAACATATTTAGCACTTCCTGCCTTTTGTATGTCACTCACCATAACTTGTAGCTAAAGAGAACAAAAGTGTCTGGAGATAATGAAGATAATAACATTACTAATAGATACACAACTGATGCCTTTTTGCTCTAGTCTCATGAGCAAGGTACCGTGTGTGACAAACTCGATGACGAGTCTGGGTAACAGCCCATGGTCAATTTTAAAGTGTTATATTGAGGCACAGCCATCAAGATGTTCTACTAGTACTACTCTGTCAATCACACAAACATTACAAAGCAGCATATTACCCTTTACAGAAATTAGACAATATTTATTTATGTTCATGTATAAACATTTCTTACAGCTTGAACCACTGGACTGTGCAAAAATGGATTTAGTTGCCGCTTATGCCATTAATTCATTATTTTGGGGTATGTATTTTATATCTTTTTAACATGGCTCTATAAAAGTTGAGTGTGTCTGTGTGCACACTTGAAAATGTGCCTGCAGGTTCATACTCAAAAGAAGAGTATTCAATTGCCAGGTATATAGGAGGGATGTAGCCATGATTTGGTGATTGTTTGCAAAAATTTCTTGTGCGATAAAAAAATTTTTTAAGTAGGGGGCGTGGTCTTTTATTATAAAAATTCAACCCTTATTGGTGTATTTTCAGAGCATTTGCTGTCTTTTATTTGCTTCAGTGCAAATTTATTTCCATTTATATATTCAAATTTATATAGGCCTATTCTTAAAGGGACAATAACACTCTGGCTGGCAATGAAAAAATGGTCAAAATCTTCATTCTGGTCATCAAATTGTACTATTATACAATATCCCCATTCATGAGTGGTATATACATGATCTTATCAACAGTATTTAAAAAAAATTGAAAAATTCCGTTGAGTGGATGGTGTTCTCACCAATTGCACTATTAGAGACTGGTAAAATCAGTCTACATAGCGGAAATGGGGGAATCCCATTGTAGCGCATGCGCAAAGCGTCAAATACGCCTCGCTCGTAATATTTACACAACACAGGCACAGCTAACAGTTTTGCTACAATTCATGCCATACAATGAATCCATTTTTCTCGGTAAGTTTATATTGTTAACGGCTAATTATTTATGCTCTCATGGCTTCAAAGCCGCAGCGAACTACGAGGTGAATGGTACGCTCGACTGACTGCTTGGCTTCAGGTTTGGTTTACCTAATTGATGGTTCATACTTAGCTTTGATTAGACCGAAGACCGACATGGCTTCATCATTTACTTGCATTTGTTTAATTGATAATGAGTTAAATGAGTGATCATATAAATCGATTAGACCGGTATGGCTTCACCCAACTTCATTCGTGGAGTTGCAAAATGGTTTCACCCTCAAAATATATAAATAATATCAAATTAAATAAATCATTCATCAGATTTATTTCTGCACTATCGAACTAGTTGATAATTATTATGGCTGACAGTCACAGTGTTATGTGTAATAAATCCATTGGTGAAAATGAAAAAGCAGTTTCTTGTGATTCCTGTTGTAAATGGACACATAGGACATGTAGAACAAGTCAGACAAATTTCTTGTGTGCAATTAGGCTATTATTTACGACTTATTGATTGAATTTTATATGAGTGATGGAAAACCTCTTATTCACTTTGCATTTTGGTTTTTACAGGTATTTCGAAAGCTGTGTATTTGAGTTCAGTCAGAACCGGGAGCGATCTACCATTCTTGTGTCGAGCATGCCAGGTCGAATCATCTGATTCATTGCCAGATGTTGACAACCCCCCAACCGCCTCTACTCTACCAACTGTTGAACTGTGCCATCTGATTCATTGCCAGATGTTGACAACCCCCCAACCGCATCTACTCTACCAACTGTGCAAGCTACCCAACCTTCAACATCAACAGCATCTACATCAAGGAAAATTAGGTCTAAAAGGAAGCTACATGTTACGTCTTTTTCAACCACCCCTCCATCAACCCCACGGAGACCAAAAAGAAGGAAAAAACAAGTAGAGAAACCTGGGTCAACCAGGGCGAGGGTCGAAAGGCTCAGAAAAGAAAAAAACGAGTCAAGGTATGAAAAAAACTTTTTTATTAGTTGTAAAATATATACAAAGAAACTACAAATTTTTAAGATATAAAGAAATATTTTGTAAGCTCACAATTGTTATTATTCACACACATTCTTGTAATTATATAACCAATATATATGATCATTTCTGGTAATAATTATATAAAATATTTACACAATATATGAGCCAAGATATTATTTACTAATTGTAAACATAACATTTAAACAATTTCAGAAAATGGTAAATGAGCTTGAAATTGATGGTTGTAGGAGACTTTTGTTGTCTGTGGCCGAAAAAATGCCTGCAGTGTTATTTGACATATCTGACGAGCTAAGGAACCAACGGCCAATACAAGCCCCTAATCCAACCTCAACTGCACCAGATTGGTGTTCCTGTGACAGGTGTAGAGATATGCCAACAGATATGGAAAAGGTGTGTTGCGGTAACCGACCAGAGAACTGCATTTCATTACGACCAGTAAGTGATTTTTTTCTGTAATAATATCCTTCGATACCTTTCCTTAAAATTAATGTCATTGGCCTGTGGGAACCAGCAGCAGTGGTTCTGCAGCCAGTCATTTGAAATTAGCTGGTTTACTGAAAATAGATTTTAAAAATAGTTAATTTAATTTTTTTCAGGAGTTTGAACAGTATTGTTTAGAGGCAGGAGTATTGGATCTTGCCAATGTGTATAGGAATGACGTACTTGCAATTCAAATGGACGAAGACATGAATCGAAGAAGAAGACATTCCGCATTTAGACAATTTGTAATGTGGCGCCATGGACGTCTTGGCACAGGGAACAGGGTGGTAGTACCCTCTTGTTGTGTCTTGAAAATCAGATTCTCGTTCCCGGACAGAAATGGACAATACACAGGGTTTAATCCAAGATGCTTAGTTTGAAAAGACATTAAATAAATTTAAATCCTTTGTAAGGTTATTTAACTCCTCTAATTAAACATGGGGGGTTGGGATGGCCTAGTGGTCTAGAGTGCCGCGCTTTGACCTCTGACTTGTGGCTGTGGTTTCGAGCTCTGGTGTGAGCGTATGTGGCATGGAGATCGGGGCGCTTCTCAACCTTGTGGGTTTCCTCGAGGCACTCCGGTTTCCTCCCACTGCTAAAGACCCCTACGCGCAAGCGAATTATTGAAATAAAATTAAAAAACATATGTTAGTCCCGAAATGACCTAGTTGTGTTGAGTGGATGTTTAACCCCATTTCTCTCTCTCTCTCTAAACTTACTATGGTACTTACTTTTCTTGAGTTATATCGTCTTGAAAGGGGCTAATTCCTACAGATGTTGTAGACATTTCCCCCGAGGCCTGTTCTTTTCCTTGTCTGTATCAGAACTAAAAAACAAAATCAGTTGTAATAATTAGTACTGTCATGTATTAAAGTGACAATAACATTACCAGTGTGTTAATGATGACAGTGTCTGGCAGCTTACCAACAGCTTCGAAAAATGATTGTGACAAATATATATGGACATAGAAAATGAGGTGTAGTGGTAATGGATATAATGCTAAGTGAATGAAACAATAATGTCATTGAATAATTGTTATTACTAGTTAAATAAAATATTAAAAATTCATATAAAAGTTCAGTTGTGTTCGTGTTTTTTAATATAATCCTCGCTTTGTAACGACCTACATAATTTTGGGATGAAACCCTCCAGGGTGATATACATGTACCATACCGGTAATTGCCAAAAAAAAAATAGTTGCAGAAACGTATGTTGTTGTACAAATATTACCTGCCATGAATGGATGATAGTTCTGAAACATGCAGTGCTCCAGCCTTTCCTTTGCTGGGTGTACTAGTGCTTGTGGAGGGCACACAAATTCCACTATAGCTGAAAAAATAAATACATGCATCTGTCATTCATCAGAAAATTGTCTGGTTATTATAGATAACTTACAATAATTTAATTTAAATTTAGGTTACTTATAAACATAGATCATGAGATATTCAAATTAAGAGTCACAACTTTCGTTGTTTGTGTTGAGTCCCAAATGACGCCAGTCAAGTCCCAAACCGAGTCCCAAATGTCGTAATGTCAAGTCCCAAACCGAGTCCCAAATGTCGTTATATCAAGTCCCGAGTCCCAAATGACATAATACCCTAGTTAGATTAGAGAACAGTAGCTAAGTCTCTAACCCAATATCACCTTGATATTGTAATTTGACCGGGAAAAGATGGGCTCCTGACATCCAATACTTTAAAAGACATACTAGACATATTCAACAAGTCAGGACAGAGAAAGAGAAATGGGGTTTAACGTCCACTCAACATAACTTGGGTCATTTCGGGACTAACATTGGTTTAATTTTAATTGAATAATTCGCTTGTACGTAGGAGTCTTTAGTAGTGGGAGGAAACTTGAGAGCCCTGAGGAAACCCACGAGGTTGAGAAGGCGCCCTTATCTCCATGTTACATACGCTCCCACCAGGGTCCAAACCACAGTTGCAAGCCAGAGGTGGCCGGCGAGCTAGAGGTCGAAGCGTGCCACTCTTAGACCACTAGGCCATCCCAACAAGTCAGGACGGTGACCCCATATTCTTACATGGAGAGTCTGTGTAATAAAAAATGATCGGCAGACACCAGTAAATTGCCATTCGATTGGAATTTACAGTAAAAACAAAAATGATTATTATGCATTGCAACCATTTGTGTCAATTTCTAGGTCGCAAATATTTTGGAAATAAAGAAAAGAAATAGAAACAATATATTTCACCTCTTTGTAGTTTGTTATAAAGACATTACAATAAACAGTAATATTTTTCAAAACGTTTCTCCATGGAAAATAGTAAGAAAATTTTAATAAGAATAGGTTGAATATAGATTCCCATGATGATAATATTTGTTTGGCAAATTTAGGCCTACCTGTCCAATAACAGCTTTGCCATTTCTTGATGAGTCTCTACTTTCAGTTTATCCTTCTGTTCCCAAGTTCACGTTTGTTATAGATCTTCTCAGCCTAAACTTTCTCTGATATTCCGCTTGCCTGCGCTTCTTGGCCGAATCGGTAACTACTGTCTTTCTAAGCATGGTGATCTTTCTACTACTGGTACTACTAATTTACTTTCTCAATAATTACACGTAAATATTACTAAAGACATCATAAATGATAAATAAACATCCGACCACGAGAGGACTCAAAGCTTGTCGATCGAAGAAGGAAAAATTCACACTGTCACTAGTCGAATTCGAGAACACAGTAGCTGATTGACACCTCCATTCAGGCAGATTAAACCTCAGACGGACTGTCTAGAATGTTATTAATCAGTTTGAATGAATTGTGTGCTAATCCAAGTCATATTAATCCCCATTTCTTTTCACATTCTCGCCCATATTTGTATTTATTTATTTACGACACACGACAAAAAGAAGAAGAACGAGGGATTCCCTGCTCATGACATCATGGAAAGCTATTCTTAGAACAGGAAGTCAACTAATCTCAAGGGAGATAACTCCCTTGGCACAAATTGTGACAAATGGCGACAATAAAATTCAAATTCGGTTACGTAACCGAATGCAATGTGATTTGGACTTTAAAAATACTTTCGAGCACCCTGGACGAGTAAAATTGGATTTAATGGATAATTATCACATCAGGTAAGGCACTAACTCATCTAGTACTTAGAATAAGGCTATTTTTATATTTTCTTTAGCTGTCAAGCCAGCGAGAGTGTTATTGTCCCTTTAAAACTGTGTTTGTATTTTATTTGAGTATAACGAATTATGACAACAGGTAAATATTGGTAATTAAAACACGTTGTTTTATTTGACTTGTGTCTCACAAATTATATTATTATTACCGGTACGGTGGAATGAGAATCGGGTCCGACAGAAGTTGAAAAAGCTCTCATCGTCCTCCTAGTCCTACTCCCGGGTCGTAGCAAATCCACGGTCAACACAGGCAAGAAATAAAAAAAGAAACATTGACGTTGTGGACAGGCTAGGTTTTAGTATAGATTCGGTAGAATTAACCGTAGAATGAGTACATTCAAAATTGATCGTAAAACCGAATGTACGACACCATTTTCGACATCCAAACCCTTAACATTGAAGTGCCGTAAATTGGTCTTGGTGACCGTGAAATGAATGGACTTGCACAACTTCTAAATAGAAATAAACAAAATACCGATAATTCTTTCTTTAAACTAATTTGGGATGATAGGGTCTACTACGGCACACAAAAATAAATAATCCCGTGTCAGACATGGTTTGCGTGGGCTTTTACTTACCGCATGGTTTTGCCGTTAGCAGTGGGTGATAAATTTCGAGCGCTGGGTTTTTATAGGCCCACATTGAAATGTGATCGTATATTGCCGTCGCCCATGTCCGTCCGTCCGGCGTCCACAATTGCTTTGTGGACGCTCTTGACCCAAAGTTAATATCAGATTGACTTTAAATTTATACACAGTGTTTAAGGTCATGAGACGAAGAAGCCTATTGATTTTCCAGCGATTTCCAATAATTACTAAAGCTATCAAAACCAACATTCTGTCCGTTGGATCCTGTTCCAACATCGTTGATAATTGAGAATCTGGACATTCTGCTCCCAGTAATAATGAAATTGGTGCATTTCAGCCTGTCTTCTTGAAGAATGCCAGAAACCTTTAAATCTGCATTAGTAAAGCCTCTTTTGAAGAAACCTGGCCTAGACCAATTAAAGAATTATCGTCCAGTATATATGGTGGCTGATTGGTATCATGTCGTGATGTAGTGGTGTCGCCCTTCATAACCCGACAACCCGACACCACGACATTTTAACACGACACCGCGACACCACAACATTTTTAACCCGACACTACGACATTTTCACCCGACACCACGACATAAAAAATGTTGTGGTGTCGGGTAAAAATGTCGCGGTGTTGTGGTGTCGCGTTGTCGACTTATTTATCAATGTTGAAGCGGTCAAGAAATCAAGTTAGCCCTCACTATCTCTACCCTTCACTAACTGCGAATCAAACTGGCCAACACTGCCAAATTCGCTGGTTGACCATGACTTGAGTAAAATCATGTGCTCGGTATGGGCTATTCCGAGCCGTCTATAAATAAAATCAATTGAAAGTAGTCTATTTTAGTAATCCTTCTTTGCTCAAAATAAAAATGCTTTTATCTCTTCTAAAGTTTGTAATCATGAATGTGCCTGAAAATAACAAGTATATTTAAAGAGCCATAGAAACCTACTTTCCGGTGATGTATGCCATTAAATACTAGCCCCACCCTCACCACTCTCTTTAATTCGGGGGACCAAGTGGCTAAGTGGGTGAGACGCTGGCTTGCTCGCCTGGGGGTCGGGTGTTTGATCCCTGCATTGGCTGAGAAAGTTCATGCAAGACAGAGGGTCTGACAAGGACAGTTGTCTAGTAGTTCGGATGGGACCAAAAACTGGGGTGCCATGTACACATTGGCGTGCACTTAAAAAATCTCCTGGCAGTTATAAGAATAGGCTGTAGCGCGCCGCTGCCCGGGCAAAATTTCCCTCATAGCAGTAGCACACTGTATGGCGTATGCCCTTCTTTATTAGCGCAGTTTACAAGCAGAACAGTGCCTATGGCGTTTTTCATTGAGTCAACTGGCGTGGTTTGGAATCCCGGGTTGTACGTGACAAGGATTAGAGTCGCCTGTCCAGCCTCGCGGGTTTTCTGGGTCTTCAGGTTTTCTCCCACTGCTAAAGACCCTGATGCTTAAGCAAATTATTGAAATTAAATTAAACCATATAAGTTAGTCCCGAAATGACCTAGTTTGTGTCGAGTGGAGGTTAAACCCGATCTCTCTCTCTTCTCTTTCTTTCTCTCTCTCCCCTCTCTCTCACTCTCTGAGGGCTAGTTTTATTCGCAGTTAGTGAAGGGTAGGTATTCTTAGTGAAGGTTGAAATAGTGGGGGCTAACTTGATCTCGTGGCCGCTGATATTGATAAATGTAGTTGATTTTTTTCAATTTTTAAAATTAGGGGTGTTAAGATGAAATTTGTATCATTTATTAATTGGAATATTGTAAAATAGTACAATTTTATGACCAGAATAAAGATTGGGACATATTATTCAGTTACAACAAGAGTGGTATTGGGGCTTTAAATATACTTGTTATTTTCGGGCACATTCATGATTACAAACTTCAGAAGAGATAAAAGCATTTTTATTTTGAGCAAAGAAATGGGTTACTAAAATAGACTACTTTCAATTGATTTTATTTATCGATGGCTCAGAATAGCCCATACCGAGCACATGATTTTACTCAAGTCATGGTCAACCAGCGAATTTGGTAGTATTGGCCAGTTTGATTCGCAGTTAGTGAAGGGTAGAGATAGTGAGGGCTAACTTGATTTCTTGGCCGCTCCAACATTGATAAATAAAGCCGACAACACGACACCACGACATTTTAACCCGACACTACATTTTTACGCGACACCACGACATTAGTCGCATTAAAATGTTGTGGTGTCGGGTTGTCGCGTTATGAAGGGCGACACCACACTGTTCCAACATTGTTGATAATTGAGTATCTGGAAATTCTGCTCCCAGTAATAATGAAATTGGTAAATTTCAGCCTGTCTTCTGGAAGAATGCCAGTAACCTTTAAATTTTAGCAATTTCCGTTAATTACTGTCAGAGTTATGGCCCTTGATCACTACAAAAATTCTTGTGGATGCTCTAATTACTGACAGAGTTATTGCCCTTGATCACTTTCGAAATTTTGTGGACGCTCTAGAGGCTAAAGTTAATTAATATCCTATTGACTTTAAATTTATACACAGTGTTGAAATCGAAGGTCATGAGACGAACAAGTACCTTGAGTTTCAATGAATTTAGATAACTTGAACAGCATGGAGGAGAACTTTATCAAAGCCAAACAAATTCGAATGATTTTCTGATAATTACATAATGAGTTGTTACTTTTAATCAGATTTTAGTGTATTATAAATGTTTCATTACCGAAAAAAGTAAAATATGCGACAACTCTTGGTGACTGCCCGGACGATTTAGCTGTTGTGGGCGTATGTTTTGTTGCCTGGCAACCTATCTTTGTACAGAGTGAGAGAAGGACGAAGTCGAAGGGGTTTATATATGACTGGGCGTCTTTCTTCGACCTGATATAGTATGATTCTTGTGTTGGACTCAGCAGAAGAAATTTATTTACATGATTTACGTGACAGTAATAATTTTTTTTTTAAAAATGTGCCTGCAATTTTTTTTTAAAAGCAAATGTGCCTGCGCACGGCACGTGGAAATATTGAATCCCCGCTTTTTTATTAAATGTGCACTTTGTAATTAGTTCCCTCAAATTACTGTTTGAAAACAATATTTAAAAATTTATTTAAGGTTACTTCAACAACAGAGACACTTCTATTTTTAAAATTCATCAAGTGCTAATTGTCCCCCGCCTTTCGAAGAAAGCAGGGGACTATTAAAATGGGTTCGTCCGTCTGTCCGTCCGTCCGTCCGTCCGTCCGTCTGTCTGTCTGTCCGTCTGTCTGTTCGTCCGTCTGTCTGTCTGTCTGTCCGTCTGTCACACTTTTTGGGACACAATACTTCTCTTGATGTAGGTGTTTATTAGGTAAATACCTTGATGGAGTTCGAAGATAAGCATTTTCCGCTTAGGGTTAGCAGAGATTGGTTGATGCTTTGGGACTTGATAACTTAAGTTAGAGTGATGAAACTTGGTATATAGTTTTATTTCATCAATACCTTGACTAAGTTCGATAATGAGCATTTTCTGCTAAGCGTAAGCAGAGCGATAAGCAGTTTGATTGGCCGAGACTTTGAAACATAATAACTCTCCTTCTAATTGAGCTAGGATATTCAAACTTGGTGTAGGTGTTTATTAGGTCAATACCGTGATGAAATTCGAAGATGGGCATTTTCTGCTTAGGGTAAGCAGAGATAAGCAATTTGATTGGTTGATGCTTTGGGACACAATAACTTTAGTTGTAATTAAGTGAGAGTGATGAAACTTGGTATATACTGTATTTCCTCGAATACAGCCCTGGCCTCGATTACAACCCCGGCCTCGAATACAACCAGGGGGTAAAGGGGTGTTGAGATAAATACAACCCGGGTCTCGAATAGAACCGGGTCTCTATTATAACCCGAGTCAGTGGTTTGTTGTCACATATACCAAACATTAAATATGGTGTTATTGTATCGAGAAGTCATTGTAAGGCCAATCAGTTCAGTATAGTGGGATGCAGTTTCAAAATTCATTTATGCGGGGGACATGACCGACCCTGTCTGCTTGTTTTACTTGTCCAAAATCTCACTCCTATAGAAGATTTTGAAGCATAAATTCGGGCCTCGAATAGAACCCGGGGGTCGGGGGATGCTGAACGAAATAGAACCCCGGGGTTGTATTCGAGGAAATACGGTAGTTTTATTTCATCAATACCTTGACTAAGTTCGATAATGAGCATTTTCTGCTCAGGGTAGGCAGAGCGATAAGCAGTTTGATTGGCCGAGACTTTGAAACATAATAACTCTCTTTCTAATTGAGCTAGGATATTCAAACTTGATGTAGGTGTTTATTAGGTCAATACCTTGTTGGAGTTCAAAGATGGGCATTTTCTGCTTAGGGTAAACAGAGATAAGCAAATTGATTGGTTGATGCTTTGGGACGCAATAACTTTAGTTGTAATTAAGTGAAAGTGATGAAACTTGGTATATAGTTTTATTTCATCGATACCTTGACTAAGTTCAATAATGAACATTGAGGGTAAGCAGAACGATAAGCAGCTGATAGGTCTAGACTTTGAAACACAAAAATTCTTCTTCTAATTTAGGTAGAATGTTCAAACTAAGTGTAGGCGTACATTAGGTGAATGCCTTGATGGAGTTCGATGATGAACAATGTCTGATTCTATCTGGTAGAGAGTGATGAAACTTAGTGTATAGTTTGATTGCTCAATACTTTTGAAAAAAATAAATGTGCAATTAATTAATATGTGTCATCTATTTATTTTGAGATTTCGGAGGGGGACATCAGCCTCACTGTTGGCTTGTTACTGCTAATATTGATATTATATTTAAGTAGTTTAATATAATTAGAGATTTATGCTAGATGAATTAGTGGGGACGTCTCACTTTCCCCACATCTATTGTTTAAAGTCAAGGTCCACTAGGCCATGACTGATTAAACAACAAAGGGGGTTTAAGGCGATTTAAAGTATAGTCTGTAATAAGTTTGTGACACTTCAACAAAGTAAATAAATACCTTTTTATAGTATAAATATTTATAAAGTTTGATATATAATAAGTACAGATATATAATGAACAGATACATATATTAACTAAATAAAAATAGATTTATAAATTGTTTAGCTCTGCAGTCAGTTCTGACTCTGGCCTTCATCTTCTCTACAACCTCTAGGACTGCTATCGTGTCCTCTTCTGAAGGGTAATAATGTTGAGGAAGAGGAGATGCTAGAATACCATCGCGAATGGTAGCCCTAGCTGTACAGTACTTTTTGCCACATTCCCAGTATATGATAGTATTACGTCTAGACTTAACTCTGAATTTAAAACCATCCAACACTAAATTCTGACCACCTTTAGTATTAGCAATGTATTTACAGTTAACCAGAGCGTTCGCCATTTTGGACTAACCATTTGTAATTCAGAGGAGCTATATATATCAACTGATAATATATATCAGAAGTTTAATTGGTTTTATTTCAAATTAATTATTACATCGAAACAGCTCACAATGTAAATTTATTAGTAAACTGATTTCACTTATTTCTCTAATCTACTGATGGTGGGAAGTGTTCACCATTCATAATAATCAGAGTGAGAAGTTTACACCAGTTACACTATAATTAATTAAAACAGACTATAGCCCTACACCCACGGTCTACTAACCTCTTAATCCTTTATCAAAACATTCAAATGTGGGGAAAGTGAGACTAAACCGAATTAGTTAAAGTTCTGATTAGTTTTGATTAGTTAAAACGTAATTAATTTGTTTGCAAATTGGTAAGTGGTCACTGTCAGGATGTATCTGTCACCGGTTCATTCTCACCCAGCTCAAAACTTAAATAATCATATTAGCGTGACTAAGGTGTTAATTGGAATTTCTAAAGAAGGATTAGCTGTAGTTTGTTTCGGTTTAGTCTCACTTTCCCCACATTTGAATGTTTTGATAAAGGATTAAGAGGTTAGCAGACCGTGGGTGTAGGGCTATAGTCTGTTTTAATTAATTAGTATGACTGGTGTAAACTTCTCACTCTAATTATTGTTAATGGTGAACACTTCCCACTATCAGTAGATTGGGGAAATTTTAAATACATTGCTAATACTAAAGGTGGTCAGAATTTAGTGTTGGATGGTTTTAAATTCAGAGTTAAGCCTAGATGTAAAACTATCATATACTGGGAATGTTGCAAAAACTACTGTACAGCTAGGGCAACCATTCGCGATGGTATTCTAGCATCTCCTCTTCCTCAACATTATCACCCTTCAGAGGAGGCCACGATAGCAGTCCTAGAGGTTGTAGAGAAGATGAAGGCCCGAGTCAGCAGAGCTGACTGCAGAGCTATACATTTTTATACGCCCACATTTTCATGTGAAATATCCGAATATAAAATTAAAAAGTTGTACACAAAAACCAATCATGAAGATGTCGATGGTGATCTCAGTTCTGGAACTAGATACATATGGCAGGAACAATAGTGTTTAAAAAAAATTTATAAAACGGCTGCCACTAAAACCATCATTATATGATGGTTTTAGTGGCAGCCGTTTTATAAATTTTTTTTAAACACATTTTCATGTGGACGTATTATGTCGTCGCCCCTGTCCGTCTGTCCGTCCGTCCGACCACAATTGTTTGTGGACCCTCTACAGGTCACAATTCTTGTTCGATTTTGACGAAACTTGAAATATAGCTTTATCCCCAAAAGATCTCGGCTGCTTTCGATATTGGCATGTATCGGATCGAAACTTCATGGATTATGGCCCCTGATTGTACGAAAAATCATGTTTTTAGCTTGTGGACCCTATAGAGGTCACAATTTGGAGCCAATTTTAATGAAACTTGACGTGCATGTTTATAACCCAAAGATCTTGGTTCCTTTCGATATTTGCGCCTATCGGAACATAATTTTCTGAATTATGGCCCCTGATTGTCCGAAAAATCACCTATTTTAGCTTGTGGTCCCTCTGGAGGTGACAATTATTATCTGATTTAAAAAACCGTTCGATTATATCACCGTTACACCCTAAGGAAGGTTGAGTTCGAATTTCAGAAAAATCGGACCAAAATTGCCATACAAAATGGCCGCCGTTTGTACGCGAATACTGTTTAAAAATGGTATATCAAGGTTGTGGACCCTGTAGAGGTCACAATTTTAATTAGATTTTAATGAAACTTGAAATGCATGGTAATAACACATAGATCTTGGTTCCTTTCGATATTTGCGAATATCGAATTGTAACTTCCTGAATTATGGCCCCTGATTATACGCAAAATCGCCTTTTTTTAGCTTGTGGTCCCTCTGGAGGTCACAATTATTATCTGATTAAAAAAATCTTTTGATTATATCACCGTTACACCCTAAAGAAGGTTGAGTTTGAATTTCGGAAAAATCGGACCAAAATTGCCATACAAAATGGCCGCCGATTGTACGCGAATACTGTTTAAAATGGTATATCAATGTTGTGGACCCTGTAGAGGTCCCAATTTTAATTCGATTTTGACGAAACTTGAAATGCATGGATATTACCCAAAGATCTTGGGTCCTTTTGATATTTGCGCATATTGGATCGTAACTTCCTGAATTAATGCCCCTGATTTTACGCAGAATCGCCTTTGATTAGCTTGTGGTCTCTCTGGAGGTCACAATTATTATCCGATTTAAAAAATCGATTGATTATATCACCGTTACAAGCTAAGGAATGTTGAGTACAAATTTCAGGAAAATAGGACCAAAATTACAATACAAAATGGCTGCTGTTTGTACGCGAATACTGATAAAAAATGGTATTTCATGAACAGATACATTGTTCCAAAGACTTGTCTCCTTGTTGAAGAATTGATTCGAATTTATCCACGGGGGAAAAAGTTCAGGCGATAAATTTCAGTAATACAATATTCATAAACTCTTGAAAACAACACAAACTAATAGTTCAAACTCTTTATGTTGACATCAAATATCTTAAATAGGTACACTAAAATCTATCTAACATATGTATTCACATATGGTTCCGAGGAGTTGCATACATATAGTTGTAAGTTGCATTCTGAAAGAATAAAATTAACAATCATAAGCCAAATGAAACTCATTTAGAAAAACGTAAACATTGACAATAATCCCAATGATTGAAGGGAGATAACTCTTATTCAACTAATGACTCATTATAAATATTCAGCGGTGAATTTAGGTTTTATAACATACATCTAAATATTCATAAATAACTTGCTTATTAGACTATGAAATCGACAAACATACATAGTATATGATCTAACCCTAATATTACAAAGCCGATACATATCATAAGGTTGATTTTGTGAATTAATGGCGACTCTTAAACAGTGAGTGAGTGAGCAATAATAGCTGGTCATCTCACTAACTTTTCACAACAGAAACTGTACAAAATACTTAATTCATACTATAATATGATTCACTGAATATCAATAAAACAATATATTTATATGTACCTGAAGGGTTTTATCTCTGAACTAAAGAAATCAACATGTCATCTCAGAAATTGGATGGGCAACTTAGCAGAAAAGATGGCGGCAAAACACAGCCTAATAGTCATGCGCGCTTACAAAAAACGCGGAAAAAATTAGTGACACGTCATTAAAGGGACAATCCTGCAACTGAGGAAAATAACAGCGAACACTTAACTATAAAATATATTAAACTAATCAAATATTCAAAACAATCCTCCCAGGGAAAAACCAGGAGTGTACTTAGTAACAATAAATGTAACTTAAAGCTAAATGCAATACTACAAACATCACATTGCTTCTAAAATAGCTCAAGCTAAATGCAATACTACAAACATCACATTGCTTCTAAAATTGGACAACATTTTTGAATTGAACGTTTATAATCTCCAGAGTTTGTATGCACTTTCACATTACGCACTACACCATCGGATCCCGGATACACCTCGATAATACGCGCAAGTTGCCTCTTTCCACGAGACACATTTGGATCTGCTAGTAGCACAATATCATTGATCTGTAATTGACGCTCTTTTCTCTGCCACTTAGATCTTCTCATTAAAGTTGGAAAATACTCTTTTACCAATCTAGTAAAACTTCGCGACACAATTGATTGAACAAATTCAAAGCGTTTATGTAAATTCTTGGTTTCTTGAAATGGACCTTGAGGAATTTCTGTAGTTGCTCTCCCAAGAATAAAATGGTTTGGGGTAATAGGTTGAAAGTCATTCGGATCACTTGAAGAATAAGTAATTGGTCTGCTGTTGACCAAACATTTCACTTCTGCAAAAACAGTTGACATTTCATTCCATGTTAATGTCTGCTCTCCAACTGAAATTTCTAGTGCATTTTTTACTTGTTTTATTAAACTTTCAAACATACCACCTTGGTGTGGGCTTAAGGGGGTATTAAATTTCCAGCAAACCTTGTGAAGCATAGCAAATTCTTCGATTTGCTTTTTACCTTCCTGGACTAACTGCCTTAATTCCTTTTGTGCCCCAATAAAGTTTGATCCATTGTCCGAAATAAAAACACTTGGCCATCCATGTTGTGCAGCAAATCTCCTTACAGTGTGTAGGAAGGCCTGGGTAGACAAATTCTCAACTATGTCCAAATGTATAGCTCGAACCGTACCACATGTATAAATAACACCCCAGGCTTTAGTACATTTGTTCCTTGATATTTTTAAATTAAATGGGCCAAATAAATCCACTCCTGTTACAGAAAAGGGAGGGGAAAAGGGTTTAAGTCTATCTGCAGGCAAATCAGCCATAAGGGTAGAATGGACTGGTTGACGAAGTTTTCTGCATGTGACACAGTTTCTAATCACACCTTTAACAATACATCTACCACGAACTATCCAGAATTTTCTCCTGATATCACTTAAAGTTCTCTCTGAGCCACAATGCCCATTTTTCACATGACAGTCTCGAATAATAAGTTTTGAAATATAACAGTCTGGTGATAAAAGAATAGGATGAATCTCATTGTATTCTAATGGTGATTTTCTCAAGCGACCACCTACTCTCACAATTCCATCCTTTGTAAATGGAGCTAAGTCACGGTAACGATTTTCCCAATCAATAAGCGAACTCTGAGCATGGATAATTAGTAGATTTTCTGCTTTTTGAATTTCCTCTGGCTGTAGAACTCGTTCAGTTGTATCTGATCTCTTACGTAGCTTATCAACAAAACGTAAACAATAGGCAGTAACTCGAACTAATTTTAGCCAACTGGAATATCTCTCCATGTCAATAAAATTATCTGACTTGGACACTTGACATACAGTTTTGGTATTTTTGAATTCTAACTCTGTATTAGACTGGTCAGTGTGTGTCTCTACAGGCCACTCAGATTCAGGTTGATATAAAAAGTTTGGACCATTCATCCACCTATCATAAAGTTTTTCAACTGGTATGCCTCTACTCAGGTCGTCTGCAGGATTAAGACCACTAGGAACATATCTGAAACTTGAACTATCCCATGTAGCTTGAATCTCGGCCACTCTCACTCCGACGAATGCCTTTAGCGTTGCAGATTCTGAGCGAAGCCAAAATAGTACGACTTGCGAATCTGACCATATTACTACTCTGCTAGGTTTATTCCTCAACTCATCAAAAATAGTTTTTGCCAATCGTGATGCTATTAATGCAGCCATGAGCTCTAATCTTGGAATGGTTGTCTGATGAAGGTGGGCAACTCGTGCTTTAGCTGAAATCAAACGTGCCTGTGATCCCCTTTCTGTATTCCATAACAAGTATGCGACTGCTCCATAAGCTAAAATACTTGAATCAGCAAAAACGTGAAGCTCTGGTAAACCAATAGCATCGCAAGGCTTTATACATCTTGGAAATGCAACCGTCTTCAGTTTTACAATCTCTGTGAAAATGTCATTCCAAGTTCCTCTGATTTCATCTGGAAGTAGATCATCCCAATCATAGGCCTTCAATCTCCATATGTCTTGCATGGCAACTCTTGCTCTTATTGTAACAGCCGTGGCTAACCCCAAGGGGTCATAAAACATTGAAATTTTAGAAAGTACACTTCTCTTAGTAAACCGATCAGCAACAATGTCCTTCACAGAAAAACTGATAATGTCAGACTCAGAATTCCAACCAATGCCTAATGTTTTCGTATTTGTGTCTCTCTCTCCATCTAAATTAAAATCTAAAGATGAAATATCATGCAGGTTGGCACTCTCCCGGATTACAGAATTGGTTAAATCTTGACAAACTCTCTGTGATGAGCAAAACCATTCCTTGATTTTAAAACTAGCTGATTTTAAAATGGTTTCTAACTGGTTAATACATTCTACAGCTTCTTCAGGTGTAGCACATGAATGAATTAGATCATCCATATAACGATCATGCTGCAAAATATTAGCAGCTTTAGGAAAAGACTCTTTATTCTCTTCTGCAATACGTAACATGACAAAACTTGCCATAGCTGGTGAAGGTTTATCTCCAAAAGTCACTCTCAACAGACGAAATATTCTTGGTTCAGCTGACGAATCAAGATTACGCCACAGGAAGCGATGTACATGGGTATCTTTCTCTTCTAAGCAGATTTGAAGAAACATCTTAGAAATATCCCCTGTGAATGCTATGTTGTTTTCTCGGAAACGTATCAAAACTCCAAGAAGATTACCAATTAGACAGGGGCCTTTACACAGGAATGAATTTAAGGATACACCATTTACTGGACTTGCTGGGTCGAAAACCACTCTCAATGGTGTACTGCTTTTGTCAGGTCTGTAAACTCCATGATGCGGTAGGTAGTAGACAGGAAAATTACAGTTATCTACCTTCTCTGGTTCAACTTTACACGCCCAACCATTCTTCTCATAATCATTTATAACTTCATTATACAGTTCAGCCTTTACTGGGTCTCTTGACAGTTGTTTCTCTAATGACAATAAACGTTTCTCTGCCATACTATAATTATTAGGTAGTAGACCAGGATCTTTCTTCCAAGGTAGGCCAATAGTGTAGCGATCTTTGGTTTTATTACACGTTTCATCAAAGACTTTCAGTGTATGTTTATCTTCTAATGATAATGGTGAAACAGGACAACTACAATCAGGTGCGCGTACTCCCAGTGTTTCAAAGTCATAAAACTGTTGCATGTTTACTTTCTCAACAAAATTGACAGAGCATAATGGCATGAGTTTAGTATTTTTCTCGGGTCCTATCACGTACCACCCTAGCTTAGATTTTCTGGCCAAAGGATCAAAAGGTAAGCCCTGGCGGTTCTCCTCTTCTGCATGAAGATGGCTGTACTGGACGCCCAAAATGATATCTACGGCACCACTTTCCTGAACAAAGTCAATATCTTTCAAATGATCAAAGGATTTCAACCAGACTTTATCTAACTTAGGTATACTGATTACAGTTTCATTAATTTCGTGGGCCTCAATTTCGTACTCTTCACCACCATCTAGGGATGAAACAAAGAATTTTAGTCTTCTGCTGTATTTCTGGTCAAAACGTTTTCCACCAACTACTGCCAAGGTTAATTGCTCAGAATGACCTTGAAGTCCTAAACTTCTGGAGAACGAAGTCCGGATTAATGTTGACGCTGCTCCACTGTCCAATAAAAGATTACCCATTTGATATTTACCATTAGGTGACCGGACTTTAACTCTAAGTACAGGAAGCATTCCTGCTCTATCAAGGGTTGACACTCCACTAGAAATAGGTGGATCTATGTGTAGAAGTTGATTATGTATACGTGTACACCCATTTATATCACATAATTTCTTCTTTCGGCAATCTCTTGTTATATGTCCCTTATTTAAACAACAAAAACAAAGTCTAAGTTCTTTAATCTTTGCGACTTTTGCATCATATGAAAGACTCTTGAATCTTTCACATTCGAATACTCTATGGTTTGAACCACAAACTGGACATTTATAATCAAATGTTCTCTGTGTGGAATGCACTGCTCTCCCAAAATTCTGTTGGTTACGTGGGAATGATTTATAAGCATTATCACACTTATTAAATGTCTTAACTATATCACCAAAGTCAGGATCAAATAAACTTCTCACTTTTTTCCTAACAAAGTTACTAATGTGTTCAATAGTTGGAACTTCTCCTTTCTCTCTAATGTCTGTCACTTTATTCTTCCACGACTCTATCAATGGATCTGGTAAACGCTTGACTAAAGTTCGAAGGTTCTCAGTGGCATTAATGTCCGCCTCATAATTGATCTGTTTAAGTGTGGCTATGCAACCAATTATGTCCATCGATAATTCTCTGAGTTTATTTCTATCACCAATCATCAGTTTAGAGCCTCGTGTCAGTTTGTTGATATATGTTCTGGCTATAACACTTCGTTGGCCAAATTCGTCCTTTAATGTCTTTAAAGCTGTAACGTACATGATACCTTGGTTCCCCATACCAGCTATAACTCGACCTGCTTCACCCTCAAGATGCATTTTCAATTGTATCATGCGCATATCATCGCGTAGATGAGGTTTGTTGTGAATGTGTATTCTGAATTTCTCAATAAACTCAACATAAGTTAAAGGATCACCATTAAATTTAGGAATCTGAACAGATGGAATGTCACGACTGGCTTCTAGTTTCAACAATGCTTCGGCGACTGACAAGTCTTTCATTTCACATGATAGGTTAGTCTCTGTGAATTCATGTAATTCATCTATCCAAGAATCGATAGATTGTGACATTTCATTTCTACGCAAGTGTTCATGGGGTGGCCGATTGTTCACAAATACATCTGATGATGGGGGTCGTTGACGAATATCAGGATGATTATCTGATGTTGAAGTGGTTGATAAATTACTTGCAGGAACATTAGATGATGAAGGAATTATGTCATTCTGTACTGGAGGTGGTGACTCTACAGAATCTTGTAATGTGACGATTTCTTCTTGCTGCGGCGGATTAACATCAACAGATGGGGTTGAAGTGTTTGACTCATTATTTGAAGATTTCTCTGTTAAACTTTGATTGTTCTCTAACAATTTAATATAATCTTCTAACTCTTCCTCAATACTAAATATATCGGAAACTAAGTCATCATCCCACTTATCCAGCCTTACTATTTCTGATGCAGGAACTAAATTATAAAGACTATTATTAACAACTCTTACATTGTCAGTTTCTCTCTTTATTTCACTCATTTCCTTTGTAAATCTTCGGATATTTTGATCTTTTATTTGAATATTTACTCTCACTCTATTGATGGCTCTCGTGATTCTACCTTTTAATATTTTTCTTCTATTTCTGGCTTCTTTTAACTCTGGTGTTTCATCAGTAGGTTGATTGTGTATTTCTGCTACGGTCTCTTCTGGATCCGACATGTTGACTTCTTTAAATTCTCATCAAAAAAAAAAAACTCTCTTTCACAGGAGGTCTTTAGAAGAAAAATGTCCTCAGGATGCCTTCAGAAAAAACTGTTCCAAAGACTTGTCTCCTTGTTGAAGAATTGATTCGAATTTATCCACGGGGGAAAAAGTTCAGGCGATAAATTTCAGTAATACAATATTCATAAACTCTTGAAAACAACACAAACTAATAGTTCAAACTCTTTATGTTGACATCAAATATCTTAAATAGGTACACTAAAATCTATCTAACATATGTATTCACATATGGTTCCGAGGAGTTGCATACATATAGTTGTAAGTTGCATTCTGAAAGAATAAAATTAACAATCATAAGCCAAATGAAACTCATTTAGAAAAACGTAAACATTGACAATAATCCCAATGATTGAAGGGAGATAACTCTTATTCAACTAATGACTCATTATAAATATTCAGCGGTGAATTTAGGTTTTATAACATACATCTAAATATTCATAAATAACTTGCTTATTAGACTATGAAATCGACAAACATACATAGTATATGATCTAACCCTAATATTACAAAGCCGATACATATCATAAGATTGATTTTGTGAATTAATGGCGACTCTTAAACAGTGAGTGAGTGAGCAATAATAGCTGGTCATCTCACTAACTTTTCACAACAGAAACTGTACAAAATACTTAATTCATACTATAATATGATTCACTGAATATCAATAAAACAATATATTTATATGTACCTGAAGGGTTTTATCTCTGAACTAAAGAAATCAACATGTCATCTCAGAAATTGGATGGGCAACTTAGCAGAAAAGATGGCGGCAAAACACAGCCTAATAGTCATGCGCGCTTACAAAAAACGCGGAAAAAATTAGTGACACGTCATTAAAGGGACAATCCTGCAACTGAGGAAAATAACAGCGAACACTTAACTATAAAATATATTAAACTAATCAAATATTCAAAACATACATATATTAACTAAATAAAAATAGATATATACCAGCGGCTGCCAGGCAGGATACGCCCACATTTGCGAGAGATGGATAGAGAACAAGCAAAACCGAAAGTGATTTTTCCTACAATCAAAGGCCATAATTCATTAAGTTACAATTTGATATGCGCAAATATCGAAAAGTATCAAGATATTTAGGTTTTAAACACACAATTTAAGTTTCATCAAAATCGAAATTAAAATTGTGACCTCTACAGGGTCCACAACTTTGATGTACCATTTTAAACAGTATTCGCGTACAATCGGCGGCCATTTTGTATGGCCATTTTGGTCCGATTTTTCCGAAATTCAAACTCAACCTTCTTTAGGGTGTAACGGTGATATAATCAAACAATTTTTTACATCAGATAATAATTGTGATCTCCAGAGGGACCACAAGCTAAACAAACGCGATTTTGCATATAATCAGGGGCATTTATTCAGGAAGTTATGATCCGATATGCGCAAATATCACAAGGACCCAAGATCTATGGGTAATAACCATGCATTTCAAGTTTTATCAAAATTGAATTAAAATTGTGACCTCTACAGGGTCCACAACCTTGATATACCATTTTTTAACAGTATTCGCGTACGAACGGCGGCCATTTTGTATGTTAATTTTTACCCGATTTTTATGAAATTTGAACTAGACCTTCCTTAGGGTGTAACGGTGATATATTCAAACGTTTTTTTAAATCGGATAATAATTGTGACCTCCAGAGGTACCACAAGCTAAAATAGGTGATTTTTCGTACAATCAGGGGCCATAATTCAGGAAATTATGTTCCGATAGACGCAAATATCGAAAGGAACCAAGATCTTAGGGTTATAAACATGAATGTAAAGTTTCATCAAAATCGGTTCAAAATTGTGACCTCTATAGGGTCCACAAGCTAAAAACATGATTTTTCGTACAATCAGGGGCCATAATCCATGAAGTTTTGATCCGATACATGCCAATATCGAAAGCAGCCGAGATCTTTGGGGGATAAACCTATATTGTAAGTTTCGTCAAAATCGGGTAAAAATTGTGACCTGTAGAGAGTCCACAAACAATTGTGGACAGACGTCCAGACGGACAGGGGCGAAGACATAATACGTCCACATGAAAATGTGAAAATTTTAATTGATAGAAACAGGAAACACAAACCAAATACAGACGATTTGATGGGATCACCTTTGACTAAGTCAAAATGATGCATTTGATATTCAGATAGGTTGGTATGAAATAATTAATAAAATACAATATCAAAAAAACATCGTTTTATCCAACGTTTCGTAAGCAAAAATGCCAACTTTCTCAAGGATGAAAGAATCAAATTCAAAATGGCTAGAAGTCAGTTATGACATCATAGTAAGATATGACATCATGGGAATGATGACGTCATAGATACAATACACATAACATGAAAGAAAGGTTAGCTTAACTATAAGTTAGGTAAATTATGTATGATTATGAATAATTTTGAAACCCCCTGGATTTAAATCATTTAACCCATTTGGCCAAACTGAATCAAGTCTATGAATCCACAGACTTTCTGCTGTGTTTAATTTTTTCTGATCTTTATCATGAACTTTTTGTACTATGGTACACACGAAATCATGACCAGGGTCCGTATTCAAAGGATATCTCAAGTCTAAGATAGTCACTTAACTACTAGCTTTCACTTAAATATACGTAACTTCCTGTAAGTTAAGGGCAATTGGTATTCAAAGGCACTGTTAAGTATCAAATTTTCCCTTAAAGTTAAGCTGCCTTAACATTTAAGTGTTTGTCTTAAAGTGGTATTCAAAGGCCAGTTTAAGTGAGAAATACCCACTTAACTTTAAGTGACCTATGGGAGGTACCTTAAAGTTAAGTGAGATTATAATGCCTTCTTTTAACGCTGTAGAAGTTGTCCCGTAGTGGCGATTTTAAAAGTTAAGGGATTCAGATTGAAACAAAGACAATGTCGCCGAGCGTAGTTGGCCTCAAATTTCTTTTTTAGTCGGCAGCTTTGATGTTGCGGTGCCATAATAGAGTAAAGGGTTATTGCCAGCAAGATAGTTTTAACTGGATATTTTTTCCGATCGTATATCATGTTCGTATACATGCTTAATCATGTGTCCACGATAAGATTGTCATATAATAAAGTTAAATTCATTTGTGATGACATGGCTTTATAAAATTTTAGGAATTTTTATTATACTACCTCTAGAAACAAGGCATGATTTATTTTTTACAGCTCATTCCCATATATACATAATCAGCAGTATTTAATTAGGTAAAATATAATGCAACATGCATCTTTCGTACACACAATGTGCCGTCAATCTCAAATGTAGGTAGTTACACAATGTCTATGAATTTCTCAAATAATAGATTTATATTAAAAAAAAAACACTGTATGATTTGTCCTGGCCCCACGTTCACAAAGCATTCTCAGACTTAAGTTGAGAATTTACTCAAATTTGTTCACCTTTTTCTAACTAAAATATAGCCCTTTATAAAACTTTTGTTGTTTTAGTGTATCAAATACATCGATAAGAAACTATGTGAAAAGTTTTGTGTGTTTGCATCAAAGATATTTCTCATAAATAGTGATTGAAAGTTAAGCAAATTCTCAAATTAAGTCTGAGAATGCTTTGTGAACTCCGGGCCAGATAAATGTCATTGTGTATGGCTAATATGTTGTTTTCTATTCGTGACATAAATAATTAAAGTTTATAATATCCATCATTGTACTACCACTATTTATTCTAATGTATTGAAATGGAATTTAAAAAAAAAAGTCTATGAAAACTGAAATTCCGGCAAAGGATGCACACTATAATAATTTACCCAAAATTATAATTATACTATTTTCATGCGTTACAATATAATATTTCGACAAAACATTTTCCTAGTAATGTAAACTAAGAATTTAATAAAATATTCGATGCTCTTAAGGGGGCATAACTTGCTTGCAATGATATAAATTCGTGATTTTTGGCAGTGGAGGGTATTCCATAAATTGAAAATTCATGCTTTTTGGCGATTGTGAGTTTTCCATAATTTAAGCTTGGAGTTAAGTTTTCACACAGCCAAGATTATGTAAAATAGAGCCTTTGAATACCGATTTAAGGTTAGACACTTGGTTAAGTGGGAAAATTAAGTATTTTTACTTAACTTTTAGAAAACCTTTGAATACGGACCCTGGTATATTAAAGTGGGAAGCTACATGGGGGGAATGGCCTGGTTTTTTAAGCTTTATATTGCTTCTATGCTTATTAAGTCTAATGTTAAAAGGAGTGATCGTTTGACCGACGTATTGCATTCTACAGTTTTGACATGTTAAACAATATACAACATAAGAACTTGCACAGTTGACAGAGTCTCTAATCTTAAATGATTTCATGTCTTTACTGGTTACTTCTTGATTATTACACATAGTCTCACATGATTTGCATAATTTTCGTAAACAAGGTTGACATCCGTATGAAATTTTGTCCTTAATATGGTTATTGGTAGTGTCAGAAGTTCTCAACTTATTTTCTTTCAAGATATTGCCAATAGTAAGGTTCTTTCTCTCTGCTATTATTATTTTGCTGCTATCCATAATTTTTGTCATCCGTGAACTTGTGTCTAAAATACTTCGGTCTTTAATCATTTGGTGAAGGTGAGGTTGTCGAGGGTCAAAGGTAGTTGTCCATGGAATAATTTTCATATCAGTATCGGTCTTTGATTGGTAGGTCAATAATTCAGTCCTGGTCTTCTGATCTGCGCGTTTAAATGCCTTTAGAATATAGTTTTCTTGGGATATCCGGATTGTTTAAGATATGATCCAAAATTTTTTAGGTTTGATTTGGTCCAGCTATCTTTACTACAAATCCGTTTTATACGTAGAGCCCCACTGTAAGTAAGGGATAGCGTTAAAGGTGTGTTTGGGATGACAACTTGATGGAGGAAGATAATGATGGCAATCTGTTTTCTTTGAATATAGATAGGACTGCATCTTCAAGCTCTAAACTTGAGAGATCACCTTTACAGACGATGAAGGAACTGAATGCCTTAAGGAAGGAAACTGAAAGGTTAGTTAAATTTGAAGAACATTTAAACTTTGTGTTAGCGTGTGATAAAAAAGATGTTATTCCAAAATGCCTACAAATCAAGCTAAAGCCCCCATGTGAAGATGTTTCCTCAGTTAACCAGTACCACTCATGGAAATTGATCTTATGGAACACCTCAAAAAGCCTCATGAATGAATCCGTCAACTTCTACAACTTTGAGGTGTTCCATAAGATCAATTTCCACGAGTGGTACTGGTTAACTGAGGAAACATCTTCACATGGGGGCTTTAGCTTGATTTGTAGGCATTTTGGAATAACATCTTTTTTATCACACGCTAACACAAAGTTTAAATGTTCTTCAAATTTAACTAACCTTTCAGTTTCCTTCCTTAAGGCATTCAGTTCCTTCATCGTCTGTAAAGGTGATCTCTCAAGTTTAGAGCTTGAAGATGCAGTCCTATCTATATTCAAAGAAAACAGATTGCCATCATTATCTTCCTCCATCAAGTTGTCATCCCAAACACACCTTTAACGCTATCCCTTACAGTGGGGCTCTACGTATAAAACGGATTTGTAGTAAAGATAGCTGGACCAAATCAAACCTAAAAAATTTTGGATCATATCTTAAACAATCCGGATATCCCAAGAAAACTATTCTAAAGGCATTTAAACGCGCAGATCAGAAGACCAGGACTGAATTATTGACCTACCAATCAAAGACCGATACTGATATGAAAATTATTCCATGGACAACTACCTTTGACCCTCGACAACCTCACCTTCACCAAATGATTAAAGACCGAAGTATTTTAGACACAAGTTCACGGATGACAAAAATTATGGATAGCAGCAAAATAATAATAGCAGAGAGAAAGAACCTTACTATTGGCAATATCTTGAAAGAAAATAAGTTGAGAACTTCTGACACTACCAATAACCATATTAAGGACAAAATTTCATACGGATGTCAACCTTGTTTACGAAAATTATGCAAATCATGTGAGACTATGTGTAATAATCAAGAAGTAACCAGTAAAGACATGAAATCATTTAAGATTAGAGACTCTGTCAACTGTGCAAGTTCTTATGTTGTATATTGTTTAACATGTCAAAACTGTAGAATGCAATACGTCGGTCAAACGATCACTCCTTTTAACATTAGACTTAATAAGCATAGAAGCAATATAAAGCTTAAAAAACCAGGCCATTCCCCCCATGTAGCTTCCCACTTTAATATACCTGGTCATGATTTCGTGTGTACCATAGTACAAAAAGTTCATGATAAAGATCAGAAAAAATTAAACACAGCAGAAAGTCTGTGGATTCATAGACTTGATTCAGTTTGGCCAAATGGGTTAAATGATTTAAATCCAGGGGGTTTCAAAATTATTCATAATCATACATAATTTACCTAACTTATAGTTAAGCTAACCTTTCTTTCATGTTATGTGTATTGTATCTATGACGTCATCATTCCCATGATGTCATATCTTACTATGATGTCATAACTGACTTCTAGCCATTTTGAATTTGATTCTTTCATCCTTGAGAAAGTTGGCATTTTTGCTTACGAAACGTTGGATAAAACGATGTTTTTTTGATATTGTATTTTATTAATTATTTCATACCAACACATGAAAATGTGGGCGTATAAAAAATTACTCATTAAACACTTATTAGGTAAACACATTTCAGCTACAGACCATAATCCCCCAGTCCTAAATCCTTAATCCCCCTAATCAATAATTTGAGCTGGATGAGAACACCCCCTGTCACCAACAGATATTGTTTTCTTAACACATCTAATGTCAACGCCAATTTGTTTACATACCCATATTTGGCTAATTCTTACGTCATTTGGCGAAAATTAACCAATCAACTAATTAATAGGAGATACCAGGGAATATTAAGAGCAAAATTAAGCTTAGCTGTCAGAGGCTGTTTGAATTCTTAGAAGAAACATGATGTGAGGTTTCCATCAGCTAACTAACTCTGCGAGTTGAGTGGGATTGAGATAGACATGTTATTTTAAGTTTTATGGAAACATATGCTTGTAAACTTTGTATCCTGCTTGATATAAGAAAATCTTTGCGTACCTGATATAAGCTTTATTAGATTTGGCTGCGGTATTTAAGTAATTAACGTGAAGTTAAGATAAGAGAATTCCAGCAGTATATATGCCAGTCAAGACGATCAAATAAAATGGGGTTTAATGTCCTATTGGTCTTTTCCGACTGGGCTAATGAAGACAGGCATACGCCCATGCAGTGTGCTATGAGGAAAATTTTGCCTAGACAGCGGCACTGTGGCCTACTATTATATCGAATTCCAATTGCCACAGAATCTTTTACGTATTTCATAATAGATATTTTACTTAATTTTCAGTTTATTTGAATGTAAATGGCATCAATCCAAAGAAACATCCTATTAAACAGGAACTGGTAATTATTTGATTTATAAAATTTGACATATTTTGCAACTGAAATTTGAATAAATCTTGAAGTGAGCAAAAAAAAATTATGGCCTGGGAAAAGATTTGGTAATTCACTAATTGAATGTAGTATGATCCTAAATGGTCAAGGTTATGAACACGAGCACTATCTCTGCCATTAATTTTCAAGCTACACAAAATTTCCATAAAAAGTTCAAAACAGATTTTTTTATGCCCACATTTCAGAGGTACAAAGTTATCACCCCTTTCCCGAAAACCTTGTTAATGCAATGGAGTTACAGGGTCACATTTGGAAAGACCAATTTAGGAGTATCTAACGTTGTTTTGAAAGATAAACAGAAATCGAACTCTAAAAGACATTTTACAATGGTAAAGACTGTATTGCAATATTATATTGCATTTACCGGAGTGGCAGAAGTTGACATTTTGCCAATCGAACGTATGTGATTACATATAATACTTGCTTTAGGTTATTTTTACACTGTTGTGTATACAAATTGCAGTCCAGTCATGTAAGCGTTTTAATGGATGGCATGGCATGTAGGGCAGTGATCATATTTTTGAAGTATGACGTAGATGGATGTGCGTGCAGTATGGCCTATCGTTTGTCAATGTTTTATAACTTTTGTGGCCCAACCAACTTCTATCAACATAGTCATCACCGACTGTATAAACAGTCAGGTTAGTTCAGAAGAGCACTTATTAATTTTTATACGACATATTATGCTGTTGCCCCTGTCCGTCCGTCCGTTTGTCCTTGTTGGTTTACTCTACAGGTCACAATTCTTATCCGATTTTGACGAAACTTGAAATATAGGTTTATCTCCAAAAGATCTTGACTGCATGTATTGGATCGAAACTTCATGAATTATGGCCCCTGATTGTACGAAAAATAATGTTTTTAGCTTATGGACCCTATAGAGGTCACAATTTTGAACCGATTTTAATGAAACTTAACATGCATGTTTATAACCGAAAGATCTTGGTTCCTTTTGATATTTGCGCCTATCAGAATGTAATTTCCTGAATTATGGCCCCTCATTGTTTTGAAAAATCACTTTTTATACGCCCACATTTTCATGTGAAATATCCGAATATAAAAAATTGTACACAAAAACCAATCATGAAGATGTCAATGGTGACCTCAGTTCTGGAACTAGATACATATGGCAGGAACAATAGTGTTTGAAAAATTATAAAACGGCTGCCACTAAAACCATCATTATTTTAATCCAACGTTTCGTAGGTAAATATAACACTACATCATCAGGGTAATACAAATACTAACTGAAAGGCAAGTAATAAACTCAATGACATCACAAAAATCCTTAGTTACGTAGATATACAAAATCAAAGACCTATGACGTCATAGTTATCAACAAGGAAAATGAAGTTAGTTTCACAATAAAACGCTTATTATAGATAATTATCATTAAATTTAATCAGGTATTAAAAATTGTAGATTCTAAAAAAAAATTAAAATTAAAATAAAATAAGTAAAGCAGGCGCGGTAAAAAAGGTGGGAGATTGTTATGTACAGAAGAAAGTTTCAAAAGTAGGATTATAATTATTTGGAGAAGTTTTTTATAGTATCTGGGTTATGTTCATTCAGACCATTAGGCCACACAGTGTTCAGTCTATGCATCCATAGAGATTCCGCAATATTCAGTTGTTTCCGATCTTCATTATTTACTTGCTGGAGAATGGTACATGTATAATTATGGTTGGGAATGTTAAAATGGGGGGCAACGTGTGGGGCTTTACCTGCTTTTTGCAATTTGATATTGGATCTGTGACTGTTCAATCTGGTGCTAAATGGGGTGATAGTTTGTCCGACATATTGGATTCGGCAAATTTTACATGTTAAACAATAAATAATAAATTTGCTTTGACAATTAGTAGAATGTCTGATTTGAAATGTTTGAGAGTCTTTGTTTTTTATCTTATCAGTCTTTTCAAGTAATAGAGAACAGCAAGATAATTATAGCCGAAAGACGAAATAAGACAATTGGAGATATTTTGAGAGCCAACAAGTTGCGGACGAATAAAACTTATACTAATATTGAATCTTGGGGATGTAAGCCATGCCATAAACCAAGGTGTAAAACCTGCGCAGTTCTTGAACAGGTTGTGTTCGTATTTCGGAAAAATTGGACCAAAATTGCTGTACAAAATGGCCGCCGTTAGTACGCGAATACTGTTAAAAAATGGTATATCAAGGTTGTGGACCCTGTAGAGGTCACAATTTTAATTCGATTTTAATGAAACTTGAAATGAATGGTTATAAACCAAAGATCTTGGTTCCTTTCGATATTTGCGCATATCGGATTTTAACTCCTGAATTATGGCCCCTGATTGTCCCAAAAATCCCCTGTGGTCCCTCTGGAGGTCACGATTAGTATCCAATTTAAAAATACGTTTGACTCTACCACCATTATACCCTACGGAAGGTTGAGTTCGAATTTCTAGAATATCGAACCATAATTGCCAGACAAAATGGCTGCCGTTTGTATGCGAACAGTGTAAAAATATGGCATATTAAAGTTGTGGACCCTGTAGAGGTCACAATTTTAATTCGATTTTAATGAAACTTGAAATGAATGGTTATAAACCAAAGATCTTGGTTCCTTTCGATATTTGCGCATATCGGATTTTAACTCCTGAATTATGGCCCCTGATTGTCCCAAAAATCCCCTGTGGTCCCTCTGGAGGTCACGATTAGTATCCAATTTAAAAATACGTTTGACTCTACCACCATTATACCCTACGGAAGGTTGAGTTCGAATTTCTAGAATATCGAACCATAATTGCCAGACAAAATGGCTGCCGTTTGTATGCGAACAGTGTAAAAATATGGCATATTAAAGTTGTGGGCCCTGTAGAGGTCACAATTGTAATTCGATTTTAATGAAACTTGAAATGCATGTTTATAACCTAAAGATCTTGATTCTTTTCGATATTTGCGCATATCAAATTGTAACTTAATGAATTATGGCCTTTGATTGTAGGAAAAATCACTTTCGGTATTGCTTGTCCTCTATCCATCTCTCGAAAATGTGGGCGTATCCTGCCTGGCAGTGCAAGCTTACTATCTTTTAGCTTGTGGTCCTTCTGGAGGTCACAATTATTATCCGATTTGAAAAAACAGTTTGATTATATCACCGTTACATCCTAAGGAAGGTTGTGTTTGAATTTCGGGAAAATAAGTCCAAAATTGACATAGAAAATGGCCGCTGTCTGTACGCGAATTGTACGCGAATACTGTTAAAAAATGGTTGTGGAACCTGTAGAGGTCACAATTTTAATCGATTTTGATGTAACTTGAAATGCATGGTTATAACCCAAAGATCTTGGCTCCTTTCGATATTTGCGCATATCGGATCGTAAATTCCTGAATTATGGCCCCTGAATATATGCAAAAAACACCTTTGGTTAGCTTGTGGTCCCTCTGGAGGTCACAATTATTATCCGTTTTAAAAAATCGTTTGAAAAATGGGACCAAAATTGCCATACAAAATGGCCGCCGTTTGTAAGCTAATGATGTGTTAAAAAATGGTATATCATGGTTGTAGATATATAGGTCACAATTTTGGTTTGATTTTGATGAAACTTGACATGCATGGTTATAATCCAAAGATCTTGGTTCCTTTCATTATTTGCGCATATCGGATCGTAACTTCCTAAATTATGGCCCCTGATTGTCTGAAAAATCCCCTTATTATTCGATTTAAAAAAACGCTCTACTCTATATCACTGTTACACCGTACGGAAGATTGAGTTCGAATTTCGAGAAAATTGGACCATAATTCCGAGACAAAATGGCCGCCGTTTGTACGCGAATAGTGTCAAAATATGGTATATCAAAGTTGTGGACCCTGTTGGGTCACAATTTTTATTTAATTTTGATGAAACTTGAATTATGGCCCTGATTGTTCGAAAAATCACCTTTTTAGCTTGTGGTCCTTCTGGAGGTCACAATTATTAACCGATTTGAAAAACAGTTTTATTATATAACCGGTACACCCTAAGGAAGGTTGTGTTTGAATTTTGGGAAAATCGGACCAAAATTGCTATACAAAATGGCTGTCATTTGAAGCGAATACGGTTAAAAAATGGTATTTCAAGGTTGTGGACCCTGATTATACGCTAAATCGCCTTTGGTTCGTTTAATAATTATCACCGTTACACCCTAAGGAAGGTTGAGTTCAAATTTCGTGAAAAACGGACCAAAATTGCTATACAAAATGGCCGCCGTTTGTACACAAATACTGTTAAAAAATGGTATTTCAAGGTTGTGGACCCTGTGGATAGGGCTGGGTATCGATAGTGATTTTTACTATCGATAATCGGCAATGAAATGTCGGTCGATAATCGATAGTATCGAAAACACAACTTTTTTTCACAGTCGTCATCAAGACTGGATACAGTGTAAGTTCAAAGTTCAAAACCATACGAACGAAATTGCGAAGAAAGTTGTGTGCTCCGGTCAAAGGTGATTTATTTGATAAACATTAATAAAACTTGTTATATAACTTGTTGTTTATTATCAAATGATGCAGCTGTGGTTAGGAATGAAGAAATATCGTAAATGAACTTGTTCCGATTCAAAACATTGCGTATGTGCGCGCGAAAATATCAATATGGCGGACAATTCTGTGTCGTTTCATGTGCCAAAAGAGAACCATTATTCGTATAATATATAAAGCACTTTTAGCTGTGCCGGGAAAATCAACAAGCGAAAATATCAATATGGCGGACAATTCTGTGTCGTTTCATGTGCCAATAGAGAACCATTATTCGTATAATATATAAAGCACTTTTACCTTTGCCGGGAAAATCAACAAGCATTTTGTCGTCCATGTGTGCTATTTATGGTACCGGGTACTGAGGCACACATACAGAAATAGTGAACTGTACAGACGAATTCTTAAGCTTGCAATTGGAAATAACTCTGACTTTATTTACACATCAGGGTATCTCCGATGTAGCGATATTCAACAATAATTTCTTCAAAACTAAAGTAACATTTTCAATGAGAGTGAATTTATGAAAACGGCTGTTCAATGAGCAGTCACAATTTTGTTCTGTGTCACATTGACACTTAATAGTAATTAAAGTAAGCGGTGAATTGATTAATTGAAAGAAAACATTGACATTCCAGACGCAAGAAAAATAGACGAAGAGCGATAATCGATAGTAATCCACCGCTATCGATAGTGCTTTTTGTGGGCCGTCCAATCGATACTATCGATTTATATTTGTTTTTTACCCAGCCCTACCTGTGGAGGTCGCAATTTTAATTCGATTTTGATGAAACTTAAAATGCATGGTTATAACCCAAACTTCCTGAATTATGGTCCCTGATTATATGCAAATCGGCTTTGTTTACCTTGTGGTCCCTCTGGAGGCCACAATTATTATCCGATTTAAAAAATCGTTTGATTATATCACCGTTCACCCTAATAAAGGTTGAGTTCAAATTTCGTCAAAACGGAACAAAATGGCCGCCGTTTGTACGCGAATACTGTTAAAAAATGGTATATCATGGTTGTGGACCCTGTAGAGGTCACAATTTTAATTTGATTTTGATGAAACTTGAAATGCATGGTTATAACCCAAAGATCTTGACCGTGTTTAGGTCACAATTTTGATTTGATTTTGATGAAACTTGACATGCATGGTTATAACCCAAAGATCTTGGTTCCTTTCATTATTTGCGCATATCGGATCCTCACTTCATAAATTATGGCCCCTGATTGTCTGAAAAATCCCCTATGGTCCCTCTGGAGGTCACAATTATTATCAGATTTAAAAAAACACTTGACTCTATCACTGTTACACCCTACGGAAGGTTGAGTTTGAATTTCGAGAAAATTGGACCATAATTCCCAGACAAAATGGCTGCCATTTGTACGCGAATAGTGTCAAAATATGGTATATCAAAGTTGTGGACCCTGTTGGGTCACAATTTTTTTAAAATTTTGATGAAACTTGAATTATGGCCCTGATTGTTCGAAAAATCACCTTTTTAGCTTGTGGTCCTTCTGGAGGTCACAATTATTAACCGATTTTAAAAACAGTTTGATTATATCACCGGTACACCCTAAGGAAGGTTGTGTTTAAATTTTGGGAAGATCAGAACCAAAATTGCTATACAAAATGGCTGTCATTTGAAGCGAATTCTGTTAAAAAATGGTATTTCAAGGTTGTGGACCCTGATTATACGCAAAATCGCCTTTTGTTCGAATAATAATTCTAACTGTTACATCATAAGGAAGGTTGAGTTCAAATTTCGTGAAAAACGGACCAAAATTGCTATACAAAATGGCCGCCGTTTGTGGACCCTGTGAATAGGGCTGGGTATCGATAATGATTTTTACTATCGATAATCGGCAATGAAATGTCGGTCGATAATCGATAGTATCGAAAACACAACTTTTTTTCACAGTCGTCATCAAGACTGGATACAGTGTAAGTTCAAAGTTCAAAACCATACGAACGAAATTGCGAAGAAAGATCGTGTGCTCCGGTCAAAGGTGATTTATTTGATAAACATTAATAAAACTTGTTATATAACCTATATAGACCTACGTAAATTGATGTTGTTTATTATCAAATGATGCAGCTGTGGTTCAGAATGAAGAAATATCGTAAATGAACTTGTTCCGATTCAAAACATTGCGTATGTGAGCGCGAAAATATCAATATGGCGAACAATTCTGTGTTGTTTCATGTGCCAATAGAGAACCATTATTCGTATAATATATAAAGCACTTTTAGCTTTGCCGGGAAAATCAACAAGCGTTTTGTCGTCCATGTGTGCTATTTATGGACGAAGAGCGGTAATCGATAGTAATCCACCGATATCGTTAGTGCTTTTTCTGGGCCGGCCAATAGATACTATCAATTTATATCAATATTTTACCCAGCCCTATCTGTGGAGGTCACAATTTTAATTCCGATTTTGATGAAACTTGAAATGCATGGTTATAACCCAAAGATCTTGGTTCCTTTTGATATTTGCGCATATCGGATCGCAACTTAGTCCCTGATTATATGCAAATCCGCTTTGTTTAGCTTGTGCCTTGTGGTCCCTCTGGAGGTCACAATTATTATCCGATTTAAAAAATCGTTTGATTATATCACCGTTCACCCTAATGAAGGTTGAGTTCAGATTACGTCCAAACGTAACAATATTGCCGTACAAAATGGCCGCCGTTTGTACGCGAATACTGTTAAAAAATGGTATATCATGGTTGTGGACCCTGTAGAGGTCACAATTTAATTTGATTTTGATGAAACTTGAAATGCATGGTTATAACCCGTGTTTAGGTCACAATTTTGATTCGATTTTAATGAAACTTGACATGCATGGTTATAACCCAAAGATCTTGGTTCCTTTCATTATTTGCGCATATCGGATCGTAACTTCCTGAATTATGGCCCCTGATTATCTGAAAAACGCCTATGGTCCCTCTGGAGGTCACGATTATTATCTGATTTAAAAAAACATTTGTCTCTATCAGTGTTACACCCTACGGAAGGTTGAGTTCGAAAATCGGACCATAATTCCCAGACGAAATGGCTGCTGTTTATATGCGAATAGTGTAAAAATATGGTATATTAACCTTTCCCGAGCTAATCCCGACAATAGTTGGGATAATTTTATAGTCTGTCAGAGCGGGACCCGACTATAGTCGGGAAGTTTATTTAACCTGGTTTACTCCCCTGTAAAAGCATGTTTTTAATCTTAGATGGTGTATAACACAAGTTTTTATTACGAGGGGGGTTCCTCTATGGACGGAACAACCATCAATGGTCAGAATAGCCGAAGAATGGCGTCCTTCACAACAAAAAGACTTCGGCTGAATTTAGCCGTGAATTCCGATACCGATGACGTCACGTCTATTTTGGATTCGGGTAGTGATTATACTATAATTGGGGGCTGTTCTTTTGATGGAAATTCGGATGTTTGTCACAAAATAAAAATACAAAAAAGGAAGACCGGCGAAAAATTTTCGTCTGCTTTTATACAGTCGCGCACGCACTCACAACAACACGTGGATTGCTGCCATATAGACGTATGTGATTTGGTCAAATTGGTTACCATGGCAACCTTAATGTGAATATTTTGGTATATATTATTGTTATTTTCGAAATATTTATTTTATGTTTATTTTAATGTTATTAAAAACTCGTTTTTGATGATTATTATATTTGTGGTATCTACCGCAAAAATGTCAATACTGCTCGTTTTTGTTTTATTATTTTTAGAAAAAATACATTATTATCACAATTTAGTGACTTTCCCCCAAAAACCTATACTATTCTTACAAAAGACATATATATCATGCTAAAAATCAATATAGCTTTATTCCTGCACATCTTGAAAATTTTAATGGCATGAATATATCCAATATTTCATTTATCACAATAAAATGGCAGCCATTTTGAAACCCATTGGTAACCATGGTAACCATAAAATCTAAACTAAAAATTTGCAAAAATCATTTAAGTGATATATAATGGATAAACATCTGCAATTTTACAGTTGTGGTCACATTAATATTCAAGGTTCGCATGGTTTTTCACAACAGGGTCTGAATCTAAAGCTTGATTTTTACTCAATATTTGCATAGCCCTCTATGGATAGAAGTGGTTAGCTCAGGAAGGGTTAAAGTTGTGGACCCTGTAGAGGTCACAATTTTATTTCAATTTTGATGAAACTTGAAATGCATCTTTATAACCTAAAGGTCTTGATTCTTTTCGATATTTGCGCATATCAAATTGTAACCTAATGAATTATGGCCTTTGATTTTCGGAAAAATCACTTTTGGTATTGCTTGTTCTCTATCAATCTCTCGAAAATGTGGGCGTATCCTGCCTGGCAGTGCCAGCTTACTATCTTATCAATACCTGGACTAAGTTCGATAATGGGCACTTTCTGCTCAGGGTAAGCAGAGTGATAAGCAGTTTGATTGGTCGAGACGTTGAAACACAATAACTCTGTCTTATTGAGCTAGAATATTCAAACTTGGTGTAGGACCTAATAAATCCAGTGTATTATCGACGATAATCGGGTTGAGTGGTAATTATACACCCATTAAACTATTATTATACACCCATTAAACTATATTATTCACCATGTCTTGATGTCCGATTGGGCATATTCCCGGAAAAAAAATTCGGACACGTCCGGTATATACGGTCAAAATCCCAATACTGGTATAGGTGTTTAGTAGGTCAATAGGTTGATGGAGTTCGAAGATGATCATGTTCATTAGGTGATTTTCTTGACTTAGTTCAATGATTTACAGTTTGAGCTAAAGCAAAGCAGGGCTAATTAATTTCATTGATAGATGCTTTGCGATAGGATAATCTTGATTCTATCTGATAGACGGGAAGTGTTAGAACTAGTGAGTATTGTGAGATGATAGCAGACGAAATGTGCTCAACAAGTCAAATCAAAATGGCAGCTGATACACCTTCTCATTACTGTAATATATAGTCACAGATTTTATTTTTCCCAAAGTATCTTCATCTATCGATTTAGTGCACATTGATCAATCAAATTAAGACCTCGGTCTATTGTCGTCTCTTCTCCATATCTCTCTCAATCCCAGACACTGCAACATGCCCATCATCTCACTAGCCACTTGAATCCTCTCCCATCATCAGTACAGTACCGTCTAGTAAAGCAAATTAATTAATATTATTTAGTTAATATCTTCATTGATTGACTGTCTCTATGATATCCACACGAGAACTGCTGCATTGCCTCCTATCATAGCTTCTTCGTAAATACTGGGGTAAAACTAACTGGTCTCATGACATTACCTGTTGGTGTTTTAACAATTCATTGTGATTGATTTATATTTTATCTCTACTGGCATGTAAAGTCTGGCAGAATTGTGATTGTAGAGTGCACTTTTAGAATTCAAACGTAAAAACAAGAATATCTGATAAAAACAAATAACCTGATGTTGAGTGTGTGTATATAAAATTATCTAACACTCGGCAAAACCAATTTCGTTAAGGGGGCATTACATAAGATTAAGATAAAAAGCTGGTCGTTCTCGCTATTATCTTTCAAAAATAGATAATTATGCAAAATGAATATATTGAAATTTTCATTCAAATTACTTTGTTTTGAGTGAAGTTATAATGATTGTAGTTTTAACAAAATGTGTGCATTGATCGTAACTGGTCATTCAAATCTTAGCCTGTCTTCTCAATTGTTAGATTAAATCATTGAGCAACCAGTTTGTTTGATATTCAGCGATTTATAAATAGATTATTATTATTATTATTTTTCTATTATTAATGAGCGAACTGCTCTAAAGTTGAAGCATTGAGACTTGGTAATGGTCTTTCATGTTAATAAATGTCTCATAATTTATATAACATTGAAGGCCCAAAGAAAGACCTGCAATAGGCAGATTTAGCTCTTGTATAATGCCTGTTTAATAAAGGTTGCTTAGCTACTACAAGGGAAAATATTTATTGATCTAGATTTTAAAAAATCGATCAATCAAGATATTAATTCCATGCATTCAGATACATTATATTGTTTTATGTCGGTGTCATCAATTGCTCAGATTGAATTTTATGAATTCACCACTCAAATATTCCAGGATAGAATTCGAGGATATATGAGTAGAGTTAAAGAAATACAAGATAAAGCTAAAGCACCAAAGTTAGATAAAGAAGCTAGTAAAAGATTTGTAAAAAGTGCCTTGTGGCAGGCAGCACTAAAGAAAGCTCTTCCTGAACAAGAAAAAAAAATAGGTTTGTTATCAATTACTCTTGGCTTCATTCCATCCGTCATCCGTCCACAATTGATTGTAGACTCTCTCTCTCTACAGGTCACAATTCTTACCCGATTTTGACGAAACTTGAAATATAGGTTTATCCCCAAAATTTCTCGCCTGCTTTCGATATTAGCATGTATCTGATCAAAATTTCATGGATTATGGCCCCTGATTGTACGAAAAATCACGTTTTTAGTTTGTGGACCCTAGAGAGGTCACAATTTTAACCAATTTTAATGAAACTTGACATGCATGTTTATAGACCAAAGATCTTGGTTCCTTTCGATATTTGCGCCTATCGGAGCGTAATTTCCTGAATTATGGCCCCTGATTGTCCTAAAAATCAGCTATTGTAGCTTGTAGTCCCTCTGGAGGTCACAATTAAGCTTCGTCTACACTAGGTAAAAACCGGCTTTTTGAAAACGCAGCTTTTTCAAGTGACGAGATAATATAATAATAATGATAACTTTGGTTACTTTGGTTCAGTTATATATCCAGCTTATGGAATATAGCAGATCGCTGACAGACTTACGGAAGAGGGTGAGAAAACGACGTGCAAGACGATTACGATCGTATATAAGTTAATCCATTTTAAGTTAGGCATGTTGAAATTAAATAGGCTATAGATACATTTGATATTTACCGCAATTTCTTAGAACCGAAAGCAATGCCATTGTTATAAATGTACGGAAGTTCGGGAAGGATGACATCAGTGTACTCGATAAAACCCGGGTTTACCGTCTACACACATAAAATTGCTGTTTTTTTTAAAAACCCAGGTTTTTGATTCTGAAAAATCCCTCAATTATTGCCGGATTTTAAAAACCCGGTTTTTACGATTGAGAAATTGAAAAACGCGCATTTTAAGAAAAAAACGGCATTTAAAAGGCTAGTGTAGATGGTGAATGCTGCTAGTGTAGACGAAGCTTTATTATCCAAGTTTTAAAAAACGTTTGATTATATCACCGTTACACCCTAAGAAAGGGTGAGTTTAAATTTCGGAAAAATTGGACCAAAATTGCCATACAAAATGGCCACTGTCTGTACGCAAATACCGTTAAAAAATGGTATATCAAGGTTGTGGACCCTGTAGAGGTCACAATTTCAATTTGATTTTGATGAAACTTGGAAAGCATGGTTATAACCAAAAGATCTTGGTTCCTTTCATTATTTGCGCATATCGGATCGTAACTTCCTGAGTTATGGCCCCTGATTATACGCAAAATTGCCTTTGTTTAACTTGTGGTCCCTTTGGAGGTCACAATTATTATCCGATTTGAAAAACCGTTTGTTTATATCACCGTTAGAAGGTTGGGTTTGAATTTCTAGAAAATCAAACTGTAATTGCCAGACAAAATGGCTGCAGTTTGTACGCGAATAGTGTGAAAATATTGTTGTCAGTCATTAAAACATATGTAATAGAACTGGTTAAACACATTCCAAATAGTATTTTAACATGCAAAAGGAAAACACGAGTTATCCCTCTATGTAAGGGACTGCAAGAAGATATCTGACAATCCAATTAAGTAATTGAGTGTCATTAGATAAGAGAACAGGAGAAAAATAGAAATAGTCTGTACATCTTCTTGTTTTTATTCCTTCTATACCTTATAAAAACATGGTAATGCACAGAATTTTCTTCCGTGTTGTTTTATCTAGTGGCAGTCAAATCTTTTTATGAATTGTCTGATATTCTCTCACAGTCTCACACAACAACTTTTGGTCTTCGAAGGAATTATTAGTGAGCAGAAATTCCTCCTTGTGTCTGTTATCACTTGTCACTTCAGTCAGTTATATAGAGGGATAACTCGTGTTTTTCTTTAGTGTTGGTCACTTTCTATGGTTGAAAAATAGAAATAGTCTGTACATCTCCTTGTTTTTATTCCTTCTATACTTTATAAAAACATGGTAATGCACAGAATTTTCTTTTGTGTTGTTTTATCTAGTGGCAGTCAATTCTTTTTATGAATTGTCTGATATTCTCTCACAGTCTGACACAACAACTTTTTGTCTTCGAAGGAATTATAAGTGAGCAGAAATTCCTCCATGTGTCTGTTATCACTTGTCACTTCAGTCAGTTATATTGAGGGATAACTTGTGTTTTCCTTTAGTGTTGGTCACTTTCTATCGTTGAAACCTTTATTACGTATCTATCGCAGCAGTGATCGCTGTGTTAAAATTATATTTGTAAAGTACCGGTATTTAACCAGTTTTATCATATATATGACTGACACCAATATTGTCCTTTAAGACAAGTTGATCGGAACCGTGTTTAAACTGACTTAGACCAACATAAATACAAGTATATTTTCTCTTCTTTTTAGGTTCTACCCGAGGACATAAAAGACACATGGAGTCAAATTGTAATTAAAAAAAAAAAAAAACCTGAATACATAAAATTCAAAATTTCCATAAGGATAGATTAACCAGTTGCCTCCTTAATTCTACTAGCTCTTAATCCTGTTATTGCACATGTTGTGTACAAAAGAAAAACTTATATAAGTTAAAGACCTGGGTCCGTATTCAAAGGTTTTCTAAAGTTAAATAAAAATACTTGCTTTTTCAACTTAACCAAGTGTCTAACCTTAAATCGGTATTCAAAGGCTCTATTTTACATATGCTTGGCTGTGTGAAAACTTAACTCCACACTTAAATTATGGAAAACTGACATTCGCCAAATAGCATGAATTTTCAATTTATGGAATACCCTCCACTGCCAAAAATCATGAATTTATATCATTGCAAGCAAGTTATGCCCCCTTAAGAGCATCGCATATTTTATTAAATTCTTAGTTTACATTACTAGGAAAATGTTTTGTCGAAATATTATATTGTAACACATGAAAATAGTATGATTATAATTCTGGATAAATTATTATAGTGTGCAACTTTGCCGGAATTTCAGTTTTCATAGACTTTTTTTTTAAAAATTCCATTTCAATACATTAGAATAAATAGTGGTAGTACAATGAAGGATATTATAAACTTTAATTATTTATGACACGAATAGAAAACAACAAATTAGCCATACACAATGACATTTATCTTCTAAGTTAGACAGGACAAATCATACAGTGTTTTTTTTTTATATAAATGTATTATTTGAGAAATTCATAGACATTGTGTAACTACCTACATTTTACGAAAGATGCATGTTGCATTATATTTTACCTGAATAAATACTACCGATTATGTCTATATGGGAATGAGCTGTAAAAAATAAATCATGCCTTGTTTCTAGCGGTAGTATAAAAAAATTCTAAAATTTTATAAAGCCATGTCATCACAAATGAATTTAACTGTATTATATGACAATCTTATCGTGGACACATGATTAAGCATGTATACGAACATGATATATGATCGGAAAAAATATCCAGTTAAAACTATCTCGCTGGTAATAACCCTTTACTCTATTATGGCACCGCAACATCAAAGCTGCCGACGAAAAAAGAAATTTGAGGCCAGCTACGCTCGGCGACATTGTCTTTGTTTCAATCTGAATCCCTTAACTTTTAAAATCGCCACTACGGGACAACTTCTACAGCGTTAAAAGAAGGCATTATAATCTTACTTAACTTTAAGGTACCTCCCATAGGTCACTTAAAGTTAAGTGGGTATTTCTCACTTAAACTGGCCTTTGAGTACCACTTTAAGACAAACACTTAAATGTTAAGGCAGCTTAATTGTAAGGGAAATTTTGATACTTAACAGTGCCTTTGAATACCAATTGCCCTTAACTTACAGGAAGTTACGTATATTTAAGTGAAAGCTAGTAGTTAAGGGACTATCTTAGACTTGAGATATCCTTTGAATACGGACCCTGGTCATTCATCAAATAATTATTAAAGCAAGCATCCAAGTGAATCCATCAGTCAGAAACATGTGCACACAATTTTAAGACATTATCCTCTTCAAACAGGGCAGAAAAAAACACACCCAAGGTTTTGATGATTGCAACATTTTTTCCTGTGTCGATTTTAAACTGTGACCAACAACCATGTTAGAAATAGAACTGGCGGCTTTCTAGGAATATAAATAAGCAGTTACCTGATAGTGTTGAATCTTTAATAGACATGTTGATTTGTATATAAAATCTGTACTATATGTAATTGTTGATTTGAATATAATAAACAAGCAACATAGTGTGGTACGACATGTCATCAAAGCAGCTCCTGTAGGATTTGTATGCTAAAATTTTTTTTTTTGTTGTATTGGGTTTATTAGGGACCAAGTTATCCAAAAATGTTGGGGTTCAAATTTTTTGACCCTTTGACCCCCCTGGGAGGGTCATTTTTGAAATCAGGACCCCTCTGAACAAGAACATGGCTATCTCCGCCGTGGATTTTCATGATTCTCAAGTTTTTTCATGTTGATCCCATCTATGATACACTTAAAAGCGATCGAAAGTATTTTTTATTGACTTCCGGTGGGGAATATCAATTTCCATGGTAAACCTCGAATAGATGTCAGCCAATAATCTTTGGATTTTCATGATCTGAAGTTCATTCTGTTTTGGGTTTTTTTTCATCATGCCAACCCCATCTTTGATACACTCAAAGCGATTGAGAGTAGTTTTCATTGACTTCCAGTGGTAAATACCAATTTCTGGTGTCAAACTCTGATTGATTACAGCCTATAATCTTTGGATTTTCATGGTTTGAAGTTCATTCTGGTGTCAAAGTTTATAGAAATCTATCTCGCAGTACCATCTTTTGTTGCATCTGAAGCATGGTAAATTTTCATACAGTCCTGTTTGTGGTCATTGGAATGTTCTGTCATGAGATTCAAGACAAATCTGATGTTTGTGACAACCAATCAAGTTTTAAACCCAAATTGAAAAGAAATCATAAGCCAGAAATAGCCAGAAACGACAAAGAATGAAATTTCTATCTTGGAAATAAAAAAGCAGTTCACTACATCAGCCTCGTCCCCTTGCACACCCCTGATCAAGGCTCAAAACTACGAACGTAGAAAAGGGAGAAGTGAGGGAGACTTGAAGGAGAGGTCAAATTTCATGCATTGCTGCAAATTCAACAATAAAACAAACATTAAATAAACATCAATAACGATATATTCAAAAAATATATTTGGTAAAAACTATCAACATTTAAATATCCTATTTTTTTCTGCCTTCCACTCTATTAAGACCCATTCACAATAGGATAGTCATATTGCTACGATGACCATGACTCCATGGCATGGTACGAAATTATTGTTTTGACACGCCACTCACTTACCGTCATTGTTTAACGTTTATGTGTTAAGATTAGAGGGACTAATACTATTAACGTAGAGTTAATTGTGAACCCGACATTATACCTATCAACACATTCTAAATACAGAATGGAATCATTCTAATAGCCATTGTTATTCACTCGTCACACGGGTTGTTCTTTATTGACTATACCATGTTGACACATCAATGTACAACTTTCAATCACAAGTTTTATGTTTATGGTTGTAATGGAGATTTATGATTCGGTTCCTTCGCTTAATTTTAATGAAAAAAAATGCTTATTATTGAAACTATTAAATATTGTCACGGCCAACACAGAGACAGTTGAAAACAAAATATTATTACATGTTTTGCTTTTCACAATTTAATTTTCAGTTTTCCTGTCAATGCGAACACACGCAGTTTAGCTGGTCGGATAGTCGTGGCGATAGAGAGGCGGCTTCTCACCAATGCAACGAGGGTTCAATCCCAGCTCTGGGCATAAACTTTATCGTTGTAAGTGAGAGGGATATTCGGTCTCCCGTCCGATCAGGCAGGTTTCCCCCGAGTTCTTCGGTTTCTTCCTGCAGTAATGATCGAAATCATGATCTGTGCCAAGGGCCAAATTGGAAAAAGGCCTCAGGCCTAATTTGCTACCCTTGTAAAATGACGTGATTATTATTATTATTATTATTACACGTTGTGTTGTTTGGAAAATACTTTGTTTACCCTTGATATCGATTCCGGTTACTACTTCGCCCTTGCAAAATGTACAGCGAAGTGAGGGCGACTTCAACTTCGCTCTTTTGCCTTTTTGGGCGAAGTCATCAATGGGTGAGGCGACTATTTCGCCCATGTCGCCGCTAATTCAAGCGCTGCCCCTGATCATATTTGTACGCTCCATATTAAAACCCTTGTACAGCCATGTACAAGGTCGACCATTATTCCGGAAACCGCACCACCTGTTTTACAACCACTTCTGTTAGTTCAGTTATAGCATGAGGGTCAGGCAGAGTTATATTCTGTGCAGGAACATAGGTGTCTTTATTCAACTGCCAGCCACTTTGTTCAATGGCAGGAAGGTTCGGACATCTGGTCAAGTACGACTTACCAATTCAGTACTTATCACACCTTTTATAAATTCTTAAAACAGTTGATTACAGGGTCGTCACAATCAAGCTTAAGGTATGCACAAACCATATTTTTGTTGTGGTTACCCTTGACACTTTTGACTTCCTATGGCACGTAATCGTTTGATCACATGTATCTCTCTGTATTTTGCAACCACCGCAGTTAAAATCTTGAGAAACAAGATCTACGAGAGGACATCACTAGGAGTTATTAATGTGTCATCCTTGTGTTGTCATGTTTGACCAAATACCATGCGTCTTGATCGGTATTCACCAGCATTGGGTCGATTCGCTGTCCCATTAAACCTGTTCCTTAGATGGCAATTGTTCAGTTCAGAAAACTTTTGAGAGAGAGATGCTTCCACTGACTCATGCTGCATTGCCACCCCATATCACAGGAACAAAGTACACCATGATGCATGACAAGTCGTGCCCAACCAGATCCCTGAACCTTCCTGCTTGAAGCAATGCAATTGCAGCAAATATGGTCAGCCTTATACATCTTTCTGCACATGTTTTGTTTCGTTTCTGGCGACTTCTTGCTTGTTAAAGTGGGGGACAGACAAGCATATTTTTTCGCCGATCGCGCAGATTTTTAAAATCCCTCGAAAAATACACCTGGCTATGACTGGTAAAAAACGGACGAGGGAGTGGGAAAAGGGGTTGGAAATATTGAAATCTTGGAGAAGTTTGATACCGTATGCTCTTGAGAAAATCGCTACGTGTGCCCGTTCGTAAAAAATCGCTGGCATATTTCAATTGCCGCTATCGGGCGTAAAAATACGATTGTCTGTCTATACCTTAAGATTCTTTTTGTTTTTGATATTAAACTTGTTTACTTGCTAGGAATGTCAAAGTGTCCTGAACCTTACGACAGAACATTACAGTCACCCATGCTTCAAAAGCCACAAAAAGTGGTAGGCTGCGACACCGGAAATTGGTATTCCCCACTGGAATTCAGTGATTATAGATGGGATCGGCATGATGACAAAACCCCAGAATGAACTTCAGATTATGAGAAATTCAACCATTGTTGGCAGTGATAGCCATGGACTCAGTCAGAGGGGGCCGGATTCAATAAAGGCCCCTCCTAGGGGTCACGGGTCAAGATATTGGAAACCTAGAATGGGGTCCGCGTGATGAACAAACACCGGAATGAACTTCAGGTCATGAAAATCCAAAAATTATCCGATAAAATGGGTATTTCCCACCGGAATTCAAAGGAAACTACTTCAATTCTCTTTAAGTGTATCATAAATGGGGTCTGCATGATAAAAAATTAAAAAACAGAATGAACTTCAGATCATGAAAATCCAAAGATTATTGGCTGAAATCAATCAGAGTTTGTCACCGGAAATTGGTATTCCCCACCCGAAGTCAATGAAAACTACTCTCAATCGCTTTAAGAGCGTGTCCGCGAGAGCACCATGCAGAGGGTGATAATCCTTGCGTCAGGGATTTGGACCAAATTTTTTCTGTGAGATGGGTTAGTACCCAGATACTTCGCACAAAATATTAGATTGATTCATTTGATACCAACCTGGCAAATTGGAAAAATATGTTTTTAATAGAAAAATACTCAAAAATGGGCTAATTTGGAACTAAATTTGTATGATCTGTTATTCGTACAATAATTGATTTGGACAGACGAAAGTTTGAGAGGCTATAGTTCGTTCTTGGCAGGGACTAGGACCAAAGTTGAGTGTTACCCACAACCAGCAACCTTCCTACTAACAATATAAAAAATAAAAATGACCGGCACAGGCATAATAAAAAAAGCAGAAATAAATTAAAAACACCAAAAACTGGGATAAAATGTCCTGATTGTCAATATCCCAGATGAAGAAAATGTATGGACATCTTTACAAATTTAATATATTCCATTTAATCATTAGCAAGTATGATTGAGAATCCACTGGACACAAACTAGGTCATTTGGGGTCGAACATATGGTGATGCACATGTTTGGTCATCTTTACAAAGTTTATATTATCCATTCAGTCATCATCTAGGATGATTTTGACTTGAGTGAGAAACAGGGTTTAAGGTCCACTCGACACAAACTAGGCAATTTTGGGACTAACATATGATAAGTTTTATTTCAATAATTCGCGTGCGCGAAAATGAGAATCCGTGAGATTGGATATTTACAATGAATAAATCTAATATGATATAGTAATTAAATTAAACATGATATAAGTAAGTGAACACTTCTGCTCAAATATAGGTAAATGCCGGATGTTGGCATGTGTAGTCAGAATTATCCTTGATTGTCTGGAGTGACACCGCCAGATATTAAATGATTCTCCATGAGGTTCTTCTTACATGAGAATGTGGATAATAGATATATCAAGTTTATGATAGTCGTGACAGCTCATAAATCTATACCATGATCTGCCCCTAAGTACAGATCTTACCATGGACCCTGTATAGATGGACAGGCAACGTGGACGAAGCCTTTAGAATTCTGTTCCGTGGCAAAAAGCAGACCTGACAATCGTGACTAAAATAACATTACCCCCCCCCCCCCTCATGCAATTACCAGTGTTAAGTTTAAAAGCAAAAAAAAAAACAGAAATCAATTCATAATATTTCTATTAATCTTGCTAATCTGTTTTTTTCAACCTATACATCGATATACTACTGGTGATTGGTGTGTAAATATACCAAAGCATTGTCTTGTGTACTTCGGACTGCGAACACACCCATGTGAATCCAAAAAAAAAACATGTCGAGTTTTCGCTAAAAGCAAACCTACTAAAACACCCTTTAATTTTTTACTTCTGTACAATTGTTCATCATTCGGGACATTATTATACCTGAACTCTATTTTCATAATTTTAAAATCTTTCATACTAACGGGAATTTGGTTTATTAAAGTCAAACACAAAGGCTTACAAAACTACGAAAATATTGAAATCATTCATTTCACAATTTTCAACTGCTGCATTTGGAAATTTCAAAGTTCTAAACTGGAGAAATTTGTCACTACGGTATAGAAATACTTATTATTTGAAAAATTACCGTGTAACTATAAGAATACAGTAAAATCTAATGGGGAGTTCGAGAAATTACTCTGTATAAAATCCCGCAATGTCTAAAATCACCTCGCTTGGTTTACCGTTGGCTGTCTATCTTTATACAGGCCATGATCTTACTAATCGTGGTCTGATCACTGCAAAATTATGCATGATTTATGACCTTCCAAACAGCTATCCAGCGAACAAAAACGTTATGATTTTATACCAAAGTACCCTATTTGACAGGCATGTTCAAATAACGAAATATATAGTAGTTTTAAGTAATAGTTATATGATAAGTGGTCATTTAGAAATAATCGTTGGTCATTGGTTAAAAAGCGCTGCTTTGGTTAGATTGTGCTGATATAAAAGCGCTGCTTTGGTTAGATTGTGCTGATATAAAAGCTTGCTATGCAAGCCCATACACTTCCCTGCTAGTAACTACAGAATACAAATGAGAATAATAGTTGTCGGATTCTGCAAAATTGTACACCAGTAATTTTACGCCCCCTCCCTACGATGATCGTGAACATCCGATTTTGTTACAAAAACTTTATGATTTTTACCAAAATAACATATTTGGTACGAGGAACGCTCAAATAACAAAATATAGTACTAATGTTGATAATCGATGGTCATTGTTACTCTTTAAGATAGTCGTTGATCATCAGTAAAAGAAAAATTGCATGGAAAATACTGATTTTTAAACATTTTCAAAATATTGTAGCATACTAGTGGAATTAGTTCCGTTCAATTTGTTTCTTCTGACATATACTTGAACGAATGCCCTTCATAACCACACCCAGCAGTTCTAGGTCAGACCCGCCAAGAAGCCGCTACATGCGTTTTTAGGAAGACACAGTTTTCAACATACGTAAAATGACCACTTTAAGATAACTCACAGAAAATTCCACACGATCCATTTATTCCCAAACGACTGTAGGATTTTAAGTCGACAATTTGGCCTATCATACCTGACCAATATCAAACTTTTACGGTCACGCCATTTTGAGTAGGAGCATTTTGGTCGAAGTATGGCAAATTTTGACCCAAAACAACAATTTCCAGCTATACCGGAAGTTGTCATTTAAATTTTTTTTTCTCTGCATCGCATGACTTCTGTCGCCTAGGGGTCCCCATAGACCAAGTATGATTGAAAATTGCTGACCCCCGGGGTTATCATTTTTTTCAATTTTTGCATGGTCCTCTCGCAGACGCGTTCTTAAGTGTATCATAGATGGGGTCGGCATGATAAAAAAAAAAACGAGAATGAACTTCAGATCATGAAAATCCAACCATTATTGGCAGAGATAACTATGTCCTCGTTCATCGCAAGGGGTCGGAAAATTTGTACCCCAACATTTTTGGATAGCTTGGTCCAAAGTCCTACGGGATGACATGTCTTGCCACACTAACAGTGAGGCTGAGGTCCCCTGCCTCAATTCCCAAATAAACAGATAACATTTATCTCTTTGAAAAGTATTGAGCAATCAAACTGATTATTTACACTTTGTCTAAGCAAAAAAATGGTCATTCTTGAAATCAGTCAAGATATTGAAGTACCTGGTAGTAAAACTCTACTGTGGGGGTTTCGTTTTTATAGATCATTTGAAATAGCTATGACTTTTATTATTCTCGCCAATTAAATAGAAATGACATATATTATTTACTCTGTTGCATCAAACTCAGAATTCTAGAGAAAACCCGCCATTTGCATTCATGACTTGGGCTTGATAAATCGACGCGTCTGATTGGATAGCTGTGGTGACGACCAGCCAATGAGGCGCGGATTATCAATTGGGATTCAGAAGCCGGGTCAAGGGTCATGCACGTGCAATACTACCGTGCAGAGCATATAGAAGAGTATATAAGGTCACTATTTTTTCATTTGTAGTGGAGCGGTCGGGAAGTGCTAATCTTACTGGTGTGATTACTTACACCGCTTGAGGTGAGCATTTCAAGACGGGTCTTCTTTCTGGTGACTCGAAAGTTCTACTGGAGTGATCAATCACACCGCTTGGAACGAGAAGGTTCTCTGGAACGAGTTTTGTCTTCTTGGCATTGTACGAATTCTACTGGAGTGACTAATCACGCCGCTTGGAATAAGTACAAGCTAAGACGAGCGTTTAAACCATAAGTTGTTTTGTCCTGTACGGATTCTACTGGAGTGACTAATCACTCCGCTTGGAATGAGTACGGGAAATCATTAGAAGTTAGGTTATGAATTTCTAGTTAATTTATGGGTTCCGACGGGGTGATATAAGATTTATTGTTTCCCTTTGTGCGAATGCTGTAAGTTCGGGCAAAAGGCAGACATATTGTATTTATTGTAGAGTAATAGTTGAAAGTTCAAGTTTCTAGTTAATTTATGGGTTCCGACGGGGTGATATAAGATTTATTGTTTCTCTTTGTGCGAATAGTATTAGTTCGGTCCCAGGCAGACATAAGTCAAGCAGTTATAATTATTGTGAAGTTGCAAGTGACAAATTGATCGAGACTTCCGTTGGTGTTATGTAAAACTTGAGACGTCGTCTAGGATGAATATTATTAGTTCAGACTAGGTAGGCGTCTATTGTTAATATAAGTTGATTCAGTTAGTCGTTCATGTTGGTAGCTATAAAGTTTGGCTTTCTCGTAGACGTCGGTTTCTTGTTAAGTGGGAACATCGCAAGTGGGCTTGGCACAGGCTCCTTTTATTTCAGCTGGTAAACCATTGGTGTGGAGAAGAAGTCGACAGAATCGAACGCGCGCTACAGGAACTTTACTTTGTAATTACTGAAATAAACTATTTGAAACTCTATAAATGTGTTCTTTTCTACTTGAATTCACGTGAGAAACCTGACATCCTGTATACGAACCTGGACTTCCGGTTTGCATAAGAGCGGTCACTCCCACCGCTCGAACTTGATAGAACTCAGTGATAAACAGGGGACTATTAAAATGGGTTCGTCTGTCAGTCACACTTTTGGGGACACAATAACTCTTTCTACTAATTGAGCTAGAATGTTCAAACTTGGTGTAGGTGTTTATTAGGTCAATACCTTGATGGAGTTCGAAGATGAGAATTTTGATTGGGTAAGCAGAGATAAGCAATTTGATTGGTTGATGCTTTGGGACAGTATAACTTTAGTTCTACTAATAAAGTGAGAGTAATGAAACTTGGTATATAGATTTATTTCATCAATACCTTGACTAAGTTCAATAATGAGCATTTTCTGCTCAGGGTAAGCAGAGCGATAAGCAATTTGATTGGCCGAGACTTTGGAACATAATAACTCTCCTTCTAATTGAGCTAGGATATTCAAACTTGGTGTAGGTGTTAAGTAGGTCAATACCTTGATGAAATTCAAAGATGAGCATTTACCGCTTAGGGTAAGCAGAGATAAGCAATTTGATTGGTTGATGCTTTAGGACGCGATAACTTGATTTGTAATTAAGTTAGAGTGATGAAACTTGGTATATAGTTTCATTTCATCAATACCTTGACTAAGTTCAATAATGCGCATTTTCTGCTCAGGGTAAGCAGAGCGATAAGCAATTTGATTGGCCGAGACTTTGAAACACAATAACTTTCCTTCTAATTGAGCTAGGATATTCAAACTTGATGTAGATGTTTATTAGGTCAATACCTTGATGGAGTTCGAATACGAGCATTTTCTATTTAGGGTAAGCAGAGATAAGCAATTTGATTGGTTGATGCTTTGGGATGCAATAACTTTAGTTGTAATTAAGTGAGAGTGATGAAACTTGGTATATAGTTTCATTTCATCAAAAAGTTAAATAATGAACATTTTCTGCTGAGGGTAAGCAGAGCGATAAGCAATTTGTTAGGTCTAGACTTTGGAACACAATAATTCTCCTTCTAATTAAGGTAGAATGTTTGAACTAGGTTTAGGTGAATGCCTTGATGGAGTTCGATGACGAACATTGTCTGATTCTATCTGACAGAGAGTGATGATACATGTACTTAGTGTATAGTTTGATTGCTCAATACTTTTGAAAAAAATAAATGTGCAATTAATTAATATGTGTCATCTATTTATTTTGGGATTTCGGCGGGGGCCATCAGCCTCGCTGTTGGCTTGTTTTTTTTAGGGTACTCTACCCGCTGAAAAAGAATCTAAATATCTACCTATTCGTTTAAAAAGGCATTCTTCTAAACACCCTTTTTTCAATTTTTTTTTTTTTTTTTAATTTTTTTTTTTTTTTTGTTTCAATATATATATATACAGTTACACACACGCCCAGTCACTCTGGTAGCGGTATACTAGGTACACCGTGCATTCACCCACACACACCCTTTCTTTCCTTTTTTTTTCAAAACTTTTTTTTAAGACACCTGTACGTCTACGTCCTGGTCCCAATCTTCCACAGAAGATGGTTCCAGATTATCCAGGACCGCCACAGTTTCCGGAACTACCTCAGCTTCACGGTCCCAATTCTCAGTCGAAGTTGTCTCCTCCAACTGAACTGGTTGTGCAGTACCACGTAAATAATTGGTAAATTCACCCTGACTTACCGGGTCCAAATGGTTTAACAGGATTATTAGACATCTCCAGTAGATCAAGCATACTGGAGAGTTTAATGGCCTCAACGTATAACCTTCAAGCTGGGGCCACCCCCTTAAACGACAAATCTTCCTAAGGGCCCGGAACGTGTTTGTTCTCAATTCTGAGGACTCAGGCAACCACGACTAGCGGTTAGATAACCAGCCCAGTCTTTTTTTTAAGACACCTGTACGTCTACGTACTGGTCCCAATCTTCTACAGAAGATGGTTCCAGATTATCTAGGACCGCCACAGTTTCCGGAACTACCTCAGCTTCACGGTCCCAATCCTCAGCCGAAGTTGTCTCCTCCCACGTAAATAATTGGTAAATTCACCCTGACTTACCGGGTCCAAATGGTTTAACAGGATTATTAGACATCTCCAGTAGATCAAGCATACTGGAGAGTTTAATGGCCTCAACGTATAACCTTCAAGCTGGGGCCACCCCCTTAAACGACAAATCTTCCTAAGGGCCCGGAACGTGTTTGTTCTCAATTCTGAGGACTCGGGCAACCACGACTATCGGTTAAATAACCAGCCCAGTCCTATAGGGGTATTTCCTAGGCGCTTGCACAAGTTTTCGAGCGCCTCTACCTGCTTACCTGAAATAAACGGGTCTAATGTTCGTTCCTCTGAAAAATATGGGGGTAGGTGTGCCGGTCGACGACCGGACAGCCTATTAAAGGGCATTTTTGAAATCTATTTTGTGTTTTTATATGAAGGCGATTCACAACAGGTGGCGGACTTGGGAGTTCTGCTGGCGGGAGTACTGTATGTAGTAGGGCAGTCAACATTGTTGCCGGCAGAGGCAAACTGATATTCCTATAAGTATTGGAATCAGGCGCTGGCACCCCAGAGGATTCTTCCCTAGTAGGCCTAGACTGCAGTCTAGGACTGAAATCCCCATCTCCCACTGGACGGACATACTGTCCCCGGCTTATCCTGGGTCCCCTTTGTCCAGTCCTCGAGTTATTAAAGGTGGACAAATTCCACCCGTAACCAATTGAATTATCCATGTCCTAAAATAGAAGAAACTATCACTGCCTTTACCCGCCGTATAGAAATCGGTAAAGACACAATCTGATTAAAACACAGATCAAATTTCGTTTCGTTTTTTATAGTTCATAATTTTGTTTTACTTGTCTTTACTGCACTTTAGGATCTGGAAGGTTTGTTTTTTAACTCGTGTTCAGCTTCAAATGAGGGGTCAGCCAATCAAATTGTCTGTCGAATAGGGGGTTTGACCTCTCTTGCACGGAACTATGGGTAGACATGAACTCCGACAGATATCGAAACAAAGCAAAAGTAGATCAAAAACATAGCCACTTGCAACAACGATTCTGATTGGTTAATCGAATGACTGATAGATCTACATGTAGTGTAGGCCATCGAAAGTATAAAAAAACCAAACGAAATATAGATCTGTATTTTAATTAGATTGGTAAATACAGTAACGTATTAAATACAATGCATGTGTCCCTTTACGTCCTACAACGGGGACAAATATAATCAGTGTCATCCCACTCAGAATCGGTAGAGATACCCATACAATTAAAGTGATACCATTCTTTACAATTATCACAGCAAATCATTTGAGTCCCATCATCGGGTTTCCTACAAACACAAAATAACTCTATTTTACCCAGGTCAGCCGGGATTGGATTATACCCTGTTTTCAAAAGTTATTATCCAAGTTGGCAGTTCCTTATCTCGACACAACTTAATCCTATCGTGATTTAAAACTGATTCCTTTTTTCCAGTTTTTATCCGGATTAAATACGGAGTGATTACTTTTGTTCTTATACCCGGTCCTTTCCAGGTTGCCGACAATTTTCGACTTTTTCCCTTTTTTACAGCAGTATCTAGAATGTACACCGCATCGCCTAATTGATATTCTTCCACTTCGAACGTAAATTATAGTCTTTTTTTATTCGTTCCTGATTTGTATTCAATTTATCATGGGTTTCGATTAACGTTTGTTCGAGTCTCCCAATGAAACTCTCCGGGTCACCAGCGTTTAAAACGGGTGAACGAAACATTAAATTTTATTTGCCGGGAAACCTGTCTGCCAGTTAACACTAGACCTTAAAGCGCTCACGAGTTGGGGAAGATGAATATCCCAATTATTCTGATGACCATCTATATAACATTTAACGGTTTCTGCCAGGGTCAAATTGTACCTCTCACTGGCCATTCGAAACTCGGTCTGTAGGGTGTGGTACGACTTTTATGTATTTGTAACAGTTTCAAAAAGATACAAACAAATTGCTCTCGAAGTTTCGTCCCTGATCATTAAATAACTGGAACGGGCACCCGAATCGCGAGAAAAACTCATTCACCGCTGCCTTGGCAGTAATTTCTGCTGTCTGTGACGGTAATGGTACGCACTCGACCTATTTGGTGAACTGGTCGACCATCATCAGAACGTATTCATTTCCGGCTATCGTCCGTGGCAACGGACCCATAAAATCTAAATGGACCCTTTCCATGGGAGATCCAGCATTGGTATCTATTTAAGCTAAAACGGGCCTTCTTTTGGGCATTTTTATTCTTATTGCAAATAAATAGCCCGCACATAATTTGTAATTCCATACCAATAGAATTGCTGTTGGATACGGCTTTTACTTCGCTTAATTCCCTGATGTCGACAAATTATGTTTCATTTAAATTGCTGTTTTTTTTGTCCCGCAGAATACCGACGTCATCGAGGACGCAAAGATTACGATTAATCCAGTGCCGGATTAAGGTTCTGTTGGCCCTAAGGCACATTTTGATAGGTGGCCTGAAAATACAGGTATGTTGGGCTCATTGACAAAAGGAATTAAGTTAAATTTAGCAACATAAAATTTATTACAAACAAATTCAGAAGATTGCCAACTGGGACGTATCTAGTGGGGGGTGCAAGGGGTACATCGCACCTCTGGTGTCCCCCCTATCACTTTTTCTGTTCAGTGCCTGCCCCACAACATGATATTAGAGGGTTCTTTTTAGTCGCCATATCGACACTCGTTAGGGCCTTATCATTATTAGAGATTTTCATTCTTGTCACCCTATTAACATAGTTCTAAGTTAGAGGACAAGAAACTTTAACACCAAAACGAGAAATAGCGCCGCTAAAATTGACACACCAGATCACTTTGATTGCGGCTCCAAGTGCATGGAAAACGCGTTTTCGACAGTCTTATTTTCAAATATACAGACATCCCCTCCCCTAACCGCTGCCACAGGTGCACGCTGGACCTCAGCTTTGTCGATTGCCGCTCCGTCGATTGGCGCTCCGCGCTCAGTAACTCGGGCATTATATTGCCCCCCCCACCAATCCGCTGCACCCCCACTTTTAAAATCCTGCATATGGCCCTGATTGACAGTTCTGTAATTACTATAAGTAGCCTACATATTCCCATTCCCTGTCTAGCTAGATTACGACTTTGCGTGCTTTTGTGACTGCAATTTCTTCAGTTCATTTTTTAAACTCAATTTTATAGATCACTTTCAATGCATAGAAGTGCCAGTATAATGTCAATTGCGAAATCAATGAAATTTTAAAAAAAAATATGAAATTACTTACTGTGATCGGTTCATACTGTAAATGGCCTACCAAGCAGATAGTGTCTATATTGTCTTGTAAAACGTACAATCGCCAAAAGTTCTTGTTGCGTAGCGCAATAACGAAGCTGTTCTGGCGTTAGCGAAAAACTACTATAAGCAATCACCCTCTCCTGGTTGTCCTGAATCTGTGACAATTCAGCAGCCAGCGTGTTCATACTCGCGTCACAATCAAGAATAAACCGATCTGAATTATTTGGTCACGCCAGTACCCGTGTTGTTACAAGCAAACGTTTGAGTCGTTCGAAAGCTAACTGTTGAGTTTCGTTCCAAATAAATTCCTGTTTACCCGTAATCGCATACAACGGGAAAGCTATTTCAGCAAAGTCCTACTCCTATGATAGTTCGCGAACCCAAGTAAAGATTCTACCTCCTTGGTACAAGTGGGTACCGTCCATTTATCAACGGTTTCAGTTAAATTATTCCCCGCTTTGATCCCGTTTTGACTAACTAATCTACCCAAAAACTCAACTTCCTGTTGAAACAATTCACACTTCTTTGGTTTTAATTTAATTTGATATTCTCTAAACCGGTCTAAAACTAACCGCAAATTTCCCAAATGATCATCTACAGTTTTTCCTAAAACAAGAGTATCGTCCAAGAATGCTAAGGCAATATTCCATGCTAACCCATGAAGTATAAGCTTCATTGCCCTGGAGTAGGTATTTGGTGCCCCACATAAACCGAATCCCATTTTTGTAAATTCGAACAAACCGTACTTAGTAATAATAGCGTTTTTTTTCCTATGATCTTTATTATTTGTCAATAAGCTGAATTAGCATCTAATTTAGAAAACCATATGTTTCCCGCCAATGCGTCTAAACATTGGTCAATCAATGGCATTGGAAAAATGTCCTTAGATGTCACCGCATTCAACTTCCTATAGTCTATGCACCGTATCAAAACTGGAGGAGACGCCCACTCTGACATAGAGGGTTGAATAACTTTTGCTTCTAACATTTTCTTTAACAGCGTCGTTATTGCGCTACGCTACAAGAACTTTTGGCGATTGTATGTTTTACAAGACAATATAGACACTATCTGCTTGGTAGGCCATTTACAGTACGAACCGATCACAGTAGCTTGACATGGCTATTACTGTTCAAACACCCGACTGGCCAACTGTCCAGGTGGCTAGAGGAATTAAGTCAATATGATATTAAAGTTATACATCGTCTGGGTAAAAAACACCAAAATGCCAATGCATTATCGCCTATGCCGATGCATGATCTAAGTATTGTTTGGAACGTTCAAATAAATTTCTTAAATGTTCGGGAATATCTCCATTGTCCTCAGTTTTTGTCCCATCCGAAGATATCGGGCTTAATATATCACACTCGTCAAACTCCATAGCTTTAGCAATAGATTGATTAGTTAAGAGAATAACACTTTCTTGTGTTGGACTTATCAAACATATACGTGGGAAACAAGTGGGTACCGTCCATTTATCAACGGTTTCAGTTAAATTATTCCCCGCTTTGATCCCGTTTTGACTAACTAATTAATCTACCCAAAAACTCAACTTCCTGTTGAAACAATTCACACTTCTTTGGTTTTAATTGTCCCCGCCTTTCGAAGAAAGCAGGGGACTATTAAAATGGGTTCGTCCGTCCATCTGTCTGTCCGTCTGTCACACTTTTTGGGACACAATAACTCTCTTTCTAATTGAGCTAGAATATTCAAACTTGGTGTAGGTGTTTATTAGGTCATTACCTTGATGGAGTTCGAAGATGAGTGATGAAACTTGGTATATAGTTTTTTTTTCATCAATACCTTGACTAAGTTCGATAATGAGCATTTTCTGCTCAGGGTAAGCAGAGCGATAAGCAATTTGATTGGCCGAGACTTTGAAACACAATAACTCTCTTTCTAATTGAGCTAGAATATTCAAACTTGGTGTAGGTGTTTATTAGGTCATTACCTTGATGAAGTTCGAAGATGAGCATTTTCCGCTTAGGGTTAGCAGAGATAAGCAATTTGATTGGTTGATGCTTTGGGACGCGATAAATTGAGTTGTAATTAAGTTAGAGTGATGAAACTTGGTATATAGTTTCATTTCATCAATACCTTGACTAAGTTCAATAAGGGTTAGCAGAGATAAGCAATTTGATTGGTTGATGCTTTGGGACGCGATAAATTGAGTTGTAATTAAGTTAGAGTGATGAAATAATGCGCATTTTCGGCTCAGGGTAAGCAGAGCGATAAGCAATATGATTGGCCGAGACTTTGGAACATAATAACTCTCCTTCAAGTTGAGCTAGGATATTCAAACTTGATGTAGGTATTTATTAGGTCAATACCTTGATGGAGTTCGAAGAAGGGCATTTTCTGCGTAGGGTAAGCAGAGATAAACAATTTGATTGGTTGATGCTTTGGGACGTGGTATATAGTTTCATTTCATCAATCTCTTTACTGAGTTCAATAATGCGCATTTTCTGCTCAGGGTAAGCAGAGCGATAAGCAATATGATTGGCCGAGACTTTGGAACATAATAACTCTCCTTCAAGTTGAGCTAGGATATTCAAACTTGATGTAGGTATTTATTAGGTCAATACCTTGATGGAGTTCGAAGATGGGCATTTTCTGCGTAGGGTAAGCAGAGATAAGCAATTTGATTGGTTGATGCTTTGAGACGCAATAACTTTAGTTGTAATTAAGTGAGAGTGATGAAACTTGGTATATAGTTTTATTTCATCGATACCTTGACTAAGTTCAATAATGGACATTTTCTGTTGAGGGTAAGCAGAACGATAAGCAACTGATAGGTCTAGACTTTGAAACACAAAAATTCTCCTTCTAATTAAGGTAGAATGTTCGAACTAGGTGTAGGCGTACATTAGGTGAATGCCTTGATCGAGTTCGATGATGAACAATGTCTGATTCTTTCTGGTAGAGAGTGATGAAACTTAGTGTATAGTTTGATTGCTCAATACTTTTGAAAAAAATAAATGTGCGATTAATTAATATGTGTCATCTATTTATTTTGGGATTTCGGCGGGGGACATCAGCCTCACTGTTGGCTTGTTTAATTTGATATTCTCTAAACCGGTCTAAAACTAACCGCAAATTTCCCAAATGATCATCTACAGTTTTTCCTAAAACAAGAGTATCGTCCAAGAATGCTAAGGCAATATTCCATGCTAACCCATGAAGTATAAGCTTCATTGCCCTGGAGTAGGTATTTGGTGCCCCACATAAACCGAATCCCATTTTTGTAAATTCGAACAAACCGTACTTAGTAATAATAGCGGTTTTTTTCCTATGATCTTTATTAAGGCGAATTTGTCAATAAGCTGAATTAGCATCTAATTTAGAAAACCATATGTTTCCCGCCAATGCGTCTAAATATTGGTCAATCAATGGCATTGGAAAAATGTCCTTAGATGTCACCGCATTCAACTTCCTATAGTCTATGCACCGTATCAAAACTGGAGGAGACGCCCACTCTGACATAGAGGGTTGAATAACTTTTGCTTCTAACATTTTCTTTAACAGCGTCGTTATTGCGCTACGCGACAAGAACTTTTGGCGATTGTATGTTTTACAAGACAATATAGACACTATCTGCTTGGTAGGCCATTTACAGTACGAACCGATCACAGTAGCTTGACATGGCTATTACTGTTCAAACACCCGACTGGCCAACTGATATTAAAGTTATACATCTCCTGTTAAAAAACACCAAAATGCCAATGCATTATCGCCTATGCCGATGCATGATCTAAGTATTGTTTGGAACGTTCAAATAAATTTCTTAAATGTTCGGGAATATCTCCATTGTCCTCAGTTTTTGCTCATCCGAAGATATCGGGCTTAATATATCACACTCGTCAAACTCCATAGCTTTAGCAATAGATTGATTAGAATTAGAGAATAACACTTTCTTGTGTTGGACTTATCAAACATATACGCGGGAAAACAGTTTCTATGTGAGAGTGAACCAATCGGGCTATTAATAGATTAGGGTGATTTAAAGATTCGATCAAAAACCGGGATAAATTATTATCCATATTACACCGTACTCGTGCTACAGATAACGGTGGAACAGCTATTCGCTTGGCGACAAATAAGTTGGCATGATCTACTTGATCATCTACATTCCCACAAAACAAATCAAACCTATTGTCTTGATCTCATAAAATCTAAACCTAATAACATATCATCTTCTTTTGGAGCTACATATATAATTGGTTTAATTGAACTTTAAATGACCCAAAATCTACACTAGCGGGTCCAACAATAAATCCGGGAAAAACTAATTCCCGACCCGCGGTATGCAGTTTTACGTCACGAAGCTTGGGAGGTTTTTTCTCCAGTTTCTCATACTGGCGATCGGAAAGTATCGTGACCTGTGACCCCGTGTCAATTACTGAAGAGGTTGATTGGCCTTGAACTTTTAGCTTGATTTTATACATATCATCTGAATGTACCCGTTGAAAAAATGGAATATTCAAATCCGTATCCCTTTTATCAACTTCCTGTGTTAAATCTACATCACCCCCCTTCCCGCCAGACATCGTATTTCGCGAGTTTTTAGAACCGTCGATAACGGTATTTACCGGGACACCGTCGGGAACGGTACCAATCACTTTATCCGAAATACTCAATTCGTCATTTGGATTCAACTGTTTTTGTATCTAGGGTACTTGCTGATCAAAATACCAAAAGTCTATAGACGGTGATCGTGATCTGTTCAAAGCTAACGTGAATCTACGGAAAGACTCCGATAATTCATCCATTTTTTTGACCATAGTATCTACTTTAAATTCTACTTTAATCAGACGCTTTTCCGTACTCTCAACCCGTGCGGATAAATTGAGTGAAGTTGGAGACATGGATTCTTTAATAACTGCCCTTACCCTTGTCGACTCATATTCCCTATTCGGGCTATTATATCTAGTTTCCCTCCGCCCCGAACGTCCATAAATAGCGGTGCAGTTATGTCTAAACCATTTTATAGCATCAGTAGCCGTATCCAACGTTTTTGGGCGCGTATTACAAGCATATTGACCTGCTTCCTTATCTTGACAACCCTGACAAAATTTCATGATTACTTGACGGGTTATATGATCATCACTACAGGCCCACGAGGCTATGAGTAACACCCGGTCGGCCCATTCAAAGAGACTTTCTTCATTACCTTGTCTGCAAATTTCGAAATTGCATCATAGCGGTTTCAGGCAACTCCTGGTTTCCAAACCGTTTTTCCATTTTTGTTTTCAATTCATAAAAAGTTAAATTTGCATCTCTCTCTGTCATATTAGTAAAGAACTCGCTTGCTTTACCCTCCAAGCAAAAGCATAATAGATCCGACCAACCTTGTAAAGTTGCAAATCGTGTGAACTTGTTAGAGAAAGCCTGCCAACTTGAATTACCATCGAAAGATAACGATTTAGGTGTAAGGGACCCACGCACGATGTTGTCTACGGTCTTCCCGGACATTGTCACCCGCATACGACCAGGTCATATAGGATGCCCCAGAGGTACAACTTCCCGATGAATTGTTTCGTACATCCGAACGTTTATTATAACCTTTCTCACTCTCAGTTCTATTACTACTAGCATTATTCCCCCCTTCCTCACTTGAACAAGTCAGTCTCAAGTATATTGCTGTAGGGAGATCCAGAACCCCTGGAACTTGCAGCAACTCACTAGTATTTAGTCGACCGCCACAACTCAAGATTGCTGCATATATGCACTCTGCCGTGTTAGCATTGATACCCAGATACCTATGTCCAATAACTCTTCAATAGAGCATTTATTTATGTCTACCTTGTATGACATTACAAGACAAACGTAAAATAAATTCAATTTATTTCAAATCAAATTGAACTAGAAGTCCCTATAGAAATACCCTGTACTAAATATCGGGTATATAATAAATATTGTTAACTAACAACTTTGTAATATTCTTTATAATAACCCAGACTAGGCCTATCTATGTGAATGTCAAAATGTCTAAATAAATACACACGTGTACAAGCACGTGTTGAAGAACGTGCTATAATGCACGTTCGCTAACCTATAAAATGTGTTAACGATTTTGAATGTGCTCCGCGAGAAACGCACACGATACAAACCCTCACACTTAGAATAAACAAAACTAACTATGATTTATTTATTTCACAAAAAGACAATACCGGTGTGACAGTTTCAGTTGGTCCGTGGTGTGTGTTTGGTCCTGGGCACAAGCGCATGCCCGAGGCTGATGTTTACGATAGTTAATTACGCACATAGATATCCTATAAACATAGAGTTATATATAGCTCTATGCCTATAAAGCAATGACGTGGATATATAGATAGACCGCGCAAGCTGCTTGAGTTGGAGGGCGAGAGCACCGACTTCCGCCCGTGGTAGAAGACTTCAAAATGGCGCGTTTTTAGCATGTAAACAGTTGGTTGTATAAATCGCGACACCCCCGAGAATAGAAAGAAGGACATTACTTTTCATCAGTAAGTTATTTTTCAACTTTTTTTAGAATGTTATAATAACCTTCGACTTCATATATTATAAACAAGCCTTGTAAAAATGACGAGATTATTAAGAATACCGAGGGCAAAATCCGGCGCTACTGCACTTTCGTACCTCTACCAGTTTCCGTTGTCGTAGGAACTTGAAATTTGCAGGGAATGTTAAGGACGACTAACAATGATCACACACCAAATTTCAGTCGAATCGGTCAATAACTTTTTTTTTAAACCGACCTTTTAATTTCTGCCGAGAGAGAACTTCATCCTCATTCGCCATTTGTATTGTTTACTATTTCGACGGAAACCGACACACTTTAGACTCGAATAACAAGACACTAAAACGGAAACTGACACACTGAACTAGCTCCCTAACACTGCAGTTCATAAAAATTAATATTATTTTCGTAAACTTTAATTTTTTGCGCGAAGCCTTCATTTTATATAAAATACTATTTGGTTTTGATCAGTGGATTGGCCTTTAGGTGTGACTATTGCCATGACCTTGATATTGACCTCGAGTCAAAACTTCCAATCCATATCGGGGCCTTTGCGTTTATGCTTGCCGTGGCCTTATTTCTTGTCGTATTATCAAAGTTAAGGTTCGAGGAGAAAGCAGAGACCACGTCCTTCAAAAAAGATAATTGGGTCAAGGTCGTAGGTCAAGGTCATCTTACAGAAAACTGAGCTCAAACTTTTCAAAGTCATTTTTGGGACATTTGACCTTGACTTACGACCTTGACCCCATAACAGTTTTTAAAGCCTATCATCTTGGCTTCAACCACCTACGTTTAACTTTGCCCTGCCGCACACTGCTCGGTCACAAAACTGTCAAACGCAACGGTCCCGTGTCCGAAGGGAAGTCAATGGGCGTGGCCAATATGAAAGGTCGTGGTCACCTTTACAAGTCAGGGGTAACCAACCGTGACCTTGACTTTGACCTTAAGTCCAAACTTCACATCGATCTCGGGTCATTTGCGTTTTTGCTTGTCGTGGCCTTATTTTTTGTCGTATTATCAAGGTTAAGGTTCGACGTGAAAGCAGAGACGATGTCCTGCAGAAAAGATTATTGGGTTAAAGTCGTAGGTCAAGGTCATCTTACAGAAAACTTAACTTAAACTTTTCAAAGTCAATTTCGGGACATTTGACCTTGACTTACGACCTTGACCTCATATCAATTTTTACAGCCTATAATCTTGGCTTCAACCACCTACGTTTAACTTTGCCCTGTCGCACACTGCTCGGTCACAAAACGGTCAAACGCAAGGGCCCCGAGATCGATGGGAAGTTAGGACTAACGGTCAAAGTCAAGGTCGCGGTTGGTTAGCCTTGACTAGTGAAGGTCACCACGATCGTTCACATTGGCCACGCCCATTGACTTCCTTTCGGACACGGACCCTCTGCATTTGACCGTTTTGTGACCGAGTAGTGTGTGACAGGGCAAAGTTAAACGTAGGTGGTTGAAGCCAAGATGATAGGCTTTAAAAAATGTTATGGGGTCAAGGTCGTAAATCAAGGTCAAGTGTCCCAAAAATGACTTTGAAAAGTTTGAGTTTAGTTTTCTGTAAGATGGCCTTGACCTACGACCTTGACCCGATTATCTTTTTTGAAGGACGTGGTCTCTGCTTTCTCCTTGAACCTTAACTTTGATAATACGATAAGAAAAAAGGCCACTGCAAGCATAAACGCAAAGGGCCCGAGATGGATGGGAAGTTTAGACTCGAGGTCAAAGTCAAGGTCACGGGTGGTTAAAGGTGACTAGTAGAGGTCACCACGACCTTTCACATTGACCCCGCCCATTTAATTCCTTTCGGACACGGGACCCTTGCGTTTGACCGTTTTGTGACCAAGCAGTGTGCGACAGGGCAAAGTTAAACGTAGGTGGTTGAAGCCAAGATGACAAGCTGTAAAAATTGTTATGAGGTCAAGGTCGTAAGTCAAGGTCAAAAGTCCCAAAAATGACTTTGAAAAGTTTGAGCTCAGTTTTCTGTAAGATGACCTTAACCTACGACCTTGACCCAATTATATTTTTTGAAGGACGTGGTCTCTGCTTTCTCCTCGCACCTTAACTTTGATAATACGCCAAGAAATAAGGCCACGGCAAGCATAAACGCAAAGGCCCCGATATGGATTGGAAGTTTTGACCCGGGGTCAATATCAAGGTCATGGTAATATTCACACCTAAAGGCCAATCCACTGATCAACACCAAATAGTATTTATAGAAAATGGTGGCTTAGCGCAAAAATTAAAGTATACGAAAATAATCTTAATTTTTATGAACTGCAGTGTTAAGCAGCTAGTGCATCTAGTCAGTTTCCGTCGGAGTGTCTTGTTATTCGAGTCCAAAGTGTGTCGGTTTCCGTCGGAGTGTCTTGTTATGCGAGTCTAAAAAATAAACAATACAAATGGCCAAAGTGAATGAAGTTCTCTCTCGGCAGAAATTAAAAGGTCGGTAAAATAAAAAGTTATTGATCGATTCGGCTGAAATTTGGTGTGTGATCATAGTTAGGCATCCTTAACATCCCCTGCAAATTTCAAGTTCCTACGACCACGAAAACTGGTAGAGGTACGAAAGTGCAGTAGCGCCCAATCCTAGACCCTAGCTTAGCCTTTGTTAAATAATACACTATTTAGCCAACCTGACTAAGTTACTACATGTACATACACCATAAAAATATAAGCTCATTTTGATACTAATCAAATTTGTAGGCCTAACAAAGTCAAAACAAATATTATAAAGGCCTTTGGCTATGGATAGATTAGGATTAGTTGCTACCTAGGCTAGGGTCCTAGCCTAGAGGGCTAGTGCTACTTAGCTACCCTAATTTTTCATAGTCAATAGTTGAATAGGCCTAGGCATAGGATTTATATATATTTATAAACTGTTGTGAATATTTATTGATTTATCTTTAACAAAACAAATATATAATATAGGCCTATGTGGCTATGGATAAATTTGCTCGCTACCGACGGTACCCGAACTTTTCATAGCCAACAATAGGCCTAGGCCTATAAATATTTTATTACTATTATATAGGCCTAGCAATAGGATTTATATTTTTTTTAAAATGTTGTGGATATTTTTTGTATCAGAATTCCTAAAGACCCTGGTCAGAGAAAGTTATGGTTAATTGCTATTAACAGATTAGAGCTGGATGGAAAACATTCCTGGGAGCCAGCAAGTATTCAGACCCTTTGTTCACAACACTTTCAGGAGGATGATTTCATGATATCAAAACATGCTGGTAACAAATTGTTAAAAAAGGGCTGTGTTCCATCCATCTTTTCTTGGAAGACATCCACAAATGTTAAGGTACTGGACAGTATGTTTTAATAAATACAGTTTTTTTTTCTAGAGTAATGATAATAGTATAAAATATCCACTTTTTAAACTACAGGTGTTTTGATATTTTGCACCTGATAAATAAGAGTATGCACTGTTATTGATCACATATAATGGTTATTTTGCAATTTAGATTGAAAAGGTACATCTGCCACCCCAGTGTAGTCTCATTTACCCTTTTCTTTTATTCATAGATTGTTTCAAGACATTCCTCTACAAGCAAAAGGGCTAGAGTTGAAGTAGATCCCTCAGCAGTTATAGAAGAGAGATCATCTCCAATGTATTCAACGTCTATAGAACACAATTACCATCATGATGTAAACACAATGAAAGAAAAATTAGAAGATGTCACCAGAAGACTGGAAAACACAGCCCATCAACTTACCTTAACCAAACGCAGAGAAAAACGTGCAAAAATGGTAATTGGTAGTGTTGTTAACCAGCTTCGGGATGAAAAGAAATTATCAGAAAACGCTCAACAAATGATTGATTCATATAAAGGTTTGACTTTACATATATACGCATGGCATGTACCTTTTTAAACGTGCAAAAATGGTAATTGGTAGTGTTGTTAACCAGCTTCGGGATGAAAAGAAATTATCAGAAAACGCTCAACAAATGGGCAACGTGAAGTTGGCACGTTATTCGGGATTCGCGAATCACGAATACCGTGCTGGCTCGTTATTCGGGAATCGCCAATAACGAATAACGAATAACGAGCCAGCACGTTATTCGGGATTCGGGATTGGAGATTCGGGATTGGAGATTCGGGATTCGTCACTAAAACATAACGACCTACGTTGCATCTGATCATATTCTCTACCCCCGGGGTGTGCGCTGTATCCCCGGTTGTACGTGACAAGAAGAAGGGTCGTATGTCTAATGTCGTGGGTTTTCTCCGGGTCCTCTGGTTTCCTTATACTGCTAAAGACCCCACAACCAAGCGACGTATTCAAAAAAAATAATCTATATGTTAGTATCGAAATGACATAATTTGTGTCGAGTGGACGCTAAACCCCATCTCGAAATGACCTTGTTTTTTTCGAGTGGACGTTAAACCCCATGTTTTTCTTTCTCGAATAAGGTGTTGGCTGCCTTGTTGGCGTGCACGGGGAAGTCATCTCCAACAATCACCTTTTGTATTTACCAAATCTGAATCTCGAATCCCGAATCCCGAATCACGTGCTGGCCCGTTATTCGGGATTCGCCAATAACGAATAACGAGCCAGCACGTTATTCGGGATTCGGCATTCGGGATTCGAGATTCGGGATTCGCAACTAAAACATAACGACCTACATTGCATCGGACCATTTCCTCTCTACCCCCGGGCTGGGGTGGGGGATGGTTTTTGTCGAGTGGACGTTAAACCCCATTTTTTTCTCTCTCGAATAAGGTGTTGGCTGCTTTGTTGGCGTGCACGGGGAAGTCATCTCCAACAATCACCTGTTGTATTTACCAAATCTGAATCTCGAATCCCGAATCCCGAATCACGTGCTGGCCCGTTATTCGGGATTCGCCAATAACGAATAACGAGCCAGCACGTTATTCGGGATTCGGCATTCGGGATTCGAGATTCGGGATTCGCAACTAAAACAGAACGACCTACATTGCATCGGACCATTTCCTCTCTACCCCCGGGCTGGGGTGGGGGATGGTTTTGGGGGGTGTGGATGGTAGAATGTCAAAGCACGTGCGCGCTGTATCATTAAGCCTGTCATTGAGTCAACTGGCATGGTTTCGAATTCCCGGTCTTAAGTGACAAGTAGTAGGGTCGTCTGTCTAACGTCGTGGTTTTTCTCCGGGTCCTCTGGTTTCCTACTAGTGCTAAAGAGCCCATTCGGGATTCGGGATTCGAGATTCGGGATTCGCCACTTAAACAGAAAGACCTGCGTTGCATCCGACCATTTCCTCTCTACCCCCGGGGTGGGGGTGGGGTGGGGGTGTGATTGTCCGAATGTCCAAGCACGTGCGCGCTGTATCATTAAGCCTGTCATTGAGTCAACTGGCGTGGTTTTGAATCTCCGGTTGTACGTGACAAGGAGTAGGGTCGTCTGTCTAACGTCTTGGGTTTTCTCCGGGTCATCTGGTTTCCTCCTACTGCTAAATACCACATGACCAAGCAAAGTATTGAAAAGAATTAAACTATATGTTATTTTCGAAATGACCTAATTTGTGTCGAGTGGACGTTAAACCCCACCTCTCTCTCTCTCTCTCTCTCTATCTATCTCTCTCTCTGTCTCTCTCTCTACCCCCGAGCGTAGGGGTAAGTGAACATCAGGTGGCCGACTAATAAGGAGACGACCGTTTGTCGAGCGAAAAGGGTGTTGGCTGGTTTGTCTGGTTTGTTGGCGTGCACGGGGCAGTCGTCATCTCCAGCCTGCACGTAATTCGGGATTCGGGATTCGCCACTAACACAGAACGACCTACTTTGCATCCGACCATTTCCTCTCTACCCCCAACTGTAGGGGTAAGTGAACGTTGGGTGTCCGACTAACGAGGAAACGACCTTCGTCGAGCGAATAGGGTGTTGGCTGGTTTGTTGACGTGCACGGGGCAGTCCTCTCCTGAACCCATCTCTTGTATTGTCGAATCCCGAATAACGTGCTGGCTCGTTATTCGGGATTCGGGATTCCGGATTCGCCACTAAAACAGAACAACCTACGTTGTACGTGACAATAAGTAGGGTCGCCTGTCTAACCTCTTGGGTTTTCTCCGGGTCCTCCGGTTTCACCCATTGCTAATGACCCCTACGAGCAGGCGTACTATTGAAATAAAATAAAAACTATATGTTAGTCTCGAAATGACCTAGTTTTTATCGAGTGGACGTTAAACCCCATTTTTTTCTCTCTCGAATAAGGTGTTGGGTGCTTTGTTGGCGTGCACGGGGCAGTCATCTCCAACAATCACTTGTTGTATTGACCAAATCTGAATCCCGAATCCCGAATCACGTGCTGGCTCGTTATTCGGGATTCGCCAATAACGAATAACGAGCCAGCACGTTATTCGGGATTCCCCACTAAAACAGAACGACCTACGTTGCATCCGACCTTTCCTCTTTACCCCCGCGGTGGGGGTGGGGTGGGGGTGTGAATGTCCAAATGTCAAGCACGTGCGCGCTGTATTATTAAGCCTGTCATTGAGTCAACTGGCGCGGTTTTGAATCCCCGGTTGTACGTGACAAGGAGTAGGGTCGTCTGTCTAACGTTTTGGGTTTTTTCCGGGTCTTCTGGTTTCTTCCTACTGCTAAAGAGCCAGCACGTTATTCGGGATTCGGAATTCGGGATTTGCCACTAAAACAGAACGACCTACGCTGCATCCGACCATTTCCTCTCTTCCCCCGTAATGGGAAGGGGTCGGGTGGGTCTGTGGATGGTCGAGTGGACGTTAAACCCCATCTCTCACTCTTTCTCTCTCTCTCTCTCTCTCTCTCTCTCTCTCTACCCCCGAGCGTAGGGGTAAGTGAATATTAGGTGACCGACTAACAAGGAGACGACCGTTTGTGGAGCGAAAAGGGTGTTGGCTGGTTTGTCTGGTTTGTTGACGTGCACGGGGCAGTCATCTCCAGTAATCACCTGTTGTATTGTCGAATCCCGAATCCCGAATAACGAGCCAGCACGTTATTCGGGATTCGGGATTCGCCACTAAAACAAAACGAACGACCTACTTTGCATCCGACCATTTCCTCTCTACCCCCAACCGTAGGGGTAAGTGAGCGTTGGGTGTCCGACTAACAAGGAGACGACCTTCGTCGAGCGAATAGGGTGTTGACTGGTTTGTTGCCGTGCACGGGGCAGTCCTCTCCTGAACCCACCTGTTGAATTGCCGAATCCCGAATAACGTGCTGGCTCGTTATTCGGGATTCGGGATTCGCCACTAAAACAGAACAACCTACGTTGTTGCATCTGACCATTTCCTCTCTACCACGACCGTAAGTGTAAGTGGGTGCTGGGTGACCGACTAACAAGGAGACGAACGTTTGTCGAGTGAATAGGGTTTTGGCTGGTCTGTTGACGTGCACGGGGCAGTTCTTACCAGCAATCACCTGTTGTATTGCCGAATCCCGAATCCCGTGCTGGCTCGTTATTCGGGATTCGCCCATAACGAATAACGAGCCAGCACGTTATTCGGGATTCGCCACTAAAACAGAACGACCTACGTTTCATCCGACCATTTCTTCTCTACCCCCGGGGGTGGAGGCTGGGTGTTGGATTGCAGAATGTTCAAGCACGTGCGCGCTGTGTCATTAAGCCTGTCATTGAGTCAACTGACGTGGTTTCGAATCTCCGGTTGTACGTGGGAAGGAGTAGGGTCGTCTGTCAAACCTCGTGTGTTTTATCTGGGTCCTCCGGTTTCCACCCATTGTTAATGACCCATACGATCAAGCGTACTATTGAAATAAAATTAAAACTCTGTATTAGTCTCGAAATGACCTAGTTTGTGTTGAGTGGACGTTAAACCCCATTTCTTTTCTCTCGTGAATAAGGTGTTGGCTGCTTTGTTGGCGTGCACGAGGCAGTCATCTCCAACAATCACCTGTTGTATTGAAAGAATCTGAATCCCGAATGCCGAATCCCGAATCACGTGCTGGCTCGTTATTCGGGATTCGCCAATAACGAATAACGAATAACAAGCCAGCACGTTATTCGGGATTCGGAATTCGAGATTCGGGATTCGCCACTAAAACAGAACTACCTACGTTGCATCCGACCATTTCCTCTCTACCCCCGGGGTTGGGTTGGGGTGGGGGTGTGGATCGCCGAATGTCCAAGCACGTGCGCGCTGTATCATTAAGCCTGTCATTGAATCAACTGGCGCGGTTTCGAATCCCCAGTAGTACGTGACAGGGAGTAGGGTCGTCTGTCTAGCGTCGTGGGTTTTCTCCGGGTTCTCTGGTTTCTTCCTACTGTTAAAGAGCCAGCACGTTTTTCGGAATTCGGGATTCGAGATCCAGGATTTGCCACTAAAATAGAACGACCTACGTTGCATCTGACCATTTTCTCTCTACCCCCGGGGTCTTTAGCAGTAGGAGGAAACCAGAGGACTCGGAGAAAACCCACGACGTTAGACAGACGAACCCTTCTCCTTGTCACGTACAACCGGGGATTCGAAACAACACCAGTTGACTAAATGACAGGCTTAATGATATAGGGCGCACGTTCTTGGATATTCGGCCATTCACACCCCAAACCCCCACCCCACCCCGGGGGTAGATTGGAAATGGTCGGATGCAACGTAGGTCCTTTGGTTTTAGTTGCGAATCCCGAATCTCGAATCCAGATTCCTCAAAAACCTGCGGGCTGGCTCTTTAGCAGTAGGGGGAAACCAGGGGACCCGGAGAAAACCCACGACGTTAGACATACCACCCTATTCCTTGTCACGTACAACCTGGGATTCGAAAACACGCCACTTGACTCAATGACAGGCTTAATGATACAGTGCGCACATGCTTTGACATTCGGCCATCCACACACCCCAGCACACCCCACCCCATCCCGGGGGTAGAGAGGAAATGGTGGGATGCAACGTAGGTCGTTCTGTTTTAATGGCGAATCCCCAATCTCGAACCTCGAATCCCGAATAACGTGCTGGCTCGTTATTCGTTATTGGCGAATCCCGAATAACGAGCCAGCACGGGATTCGGGATTCGGCAATACAACATGTGATTGCTGGTAAGGACTGCCCCGTGCACGTCAACAAACCAGCCAAAACCCTTTTCACTCGACAAACGGTCGTCTCCTTGTTAGTCGGTCACCCAACACCCACACACACCTACGGTCGGGGTAGAGAGGAAATGGTCAGGTGCAACATCGTAGGTTGTTATGTTTTAGTGGCGAATTCCGAATCCCGAATAACCAGCCAAAACCCTATTCACTCGACAAACGTTCGTCTCCTTGTTAGTCGGTCACCCAAAACCCACTTACGCCTACGGTCGGGGTAGAGAGGAAATGGTCGGATGCAACAACGTAGGTTGTTCTGTTTAAGTGGCAAATCCCGAATCCCGAATGACGAGCCAGCACGTTATTCGGGATTCGGGATTCGGCAATACAACAGGTGGGTTCAGGAGAGGACTGCCCCGTGCACGGCAACAAACCAGCCAACACCCTATTCGCTCGACGAAGGTCGTCTCCTTGTTAGTCGGACACCCAACGTCCACTTACCCCTACGGTCGGGGGTAGAGAGGAAATGGTCGGATGCAAAGCAGGTCGTTCTGTTTTAGTGGCGAATCCCGAATCCCGAATAACGTGCTGGCTCGTTATTCGGGATTCGAGATTCGGGATTCGGGATTCGACAATACAACAGGTGATTACTGGAAATGACTGTCCCGTTCACGCCAACAAACCAGCCAACACCCTTTTCGCTCTACAATCGGTCGGGGGTAGAGAGAGAGAGAGAGAGAGAGAGAGGGATGGGGTTTAACGGCCACTCGACACAAATTAGGTCATTTCAAGTCAAATATATAGTTTACTTTTTTTCAATACTTCGCTTGGTCTTGGGGTTTTTAGCAGTAGGAGGAAACCAGAGGACCCGGAGAAAACCCACGACGTTAGACAGACGACCCTCTCTCCTTGTCACGTACAACCGGGGATTCGAAACAACACCAGTTGACTAAATGACAGGCTTAATGATATAGGGCGCACGTTCTTGGATTTTCGGCCATTCACACCCCAAACCCCCACCCCAACCCGGGGGTAGATTGGAAATGGTCGGATGCAACGTAGGTCCTTCTGTTTTAGTTGCGAATCCCGATAAACCTGCGGGCTGGCTCTTTAGCAGTAGGAGGAAACCAGGTGACCCGGAGAAAACCCACGACGCTAGACATACCACCCTACTCCTTGTCACGTACAACCTGAGATTCGAAACCACGCCAGTTGACTCAATGACAGGCTTAATGATACAGTGCACACATGCTTTGACATTCGGCCATCCACACTCGCCAGCACACCCCACCCCATCCCGGGGGTAGAGAGGAAATGGTCGGATGCAACGTAGGTCGTTCTGTTTTAATGGCGAATCCCCAATCTCGAATCCCGAATCCGAATCCCGAATAACGTGCTGGCTCGTTATTCGTTATTGGCGAATCCCGAATAACGAGCCAGCACGGTATTCGCGATTCGCGAATCTTGAATCCCGAATCCCGAATAACGTGCCAACTTCACGTTGCCCAACAAATGATTGATTCATATAAAGGTTTGACTTTACATATATACGCATGGCATGTACCTTTTTAATTTTTAGAATATCTGAGTATAGTGATATTTCAAAATATTTGTTGTAACAGAATTTAAAATCAAACAAGCTATAGAACAAGAGCTTATTATTTCTTTATTATAATAGATAGGGAACTAATTTTAATTATTTGTTTTTGTAGTGCCAGGAAAAAATACCAATATTTTTTAAAGGAATATTTCCTTCAGTACATATTTTATATATTTATTACATGCATACTAAAATAAATTGCTCTGAGAAATTTAGAATCCAAAATATATCTATCCAATAACCCCATCTGGGGCATATATATTTGCTGTTCAGAACTTCGGACACTGGATGTTGCATGGTAAATTACAGGCATGTCCCTTTATAAAACCTGTGGTCATTTGTATTAATAAATGCCTCCAATTGAATACAACTATTAAATTGCTGTTGAAATGGTGCAAAATTATAAATAAATTAATAATGAACAACTGTGAGTTATGTCGTAATGATATTAAAGTTCAAAACGATATTTTAATGTCTATTGATCAACAAAATTGCATTCATTTAATACTTTTAGACCTGTCTGCCGCATTTGATACCATCGACCACACTGTTTTATTTAACCTTCTATCCACTGATTTTAAGATTACTGATCTAGCTTTAGATTTATTAAAATCATATTTAACAAATAGGTCACAATCTGTCATCGTAGATAATACAACATCATCTCCCAAAGGTCTTCGGTATGGAGTGCCGCAGGGGTCAGTGTTAGGTCCAATCCTATTTAGCATTTATACCACTCCGTTATCCAAAATCGTTCGCAGGCACGGTCTTGAATTCCACTTATACGCAGACGACACTCAACTATATTTGTCTTTTAAACCCACTGTAAATAATAGTTTTAATTTCAGTAAGGCCAAACTCGAATGTTGTGTTGAAGAAATTCGGTGTTGGATGAGTAATAATTTTCTTAAACTGAATGAAGATAAAACTGAATATATTCTGTTGGGTTCAAAAAATCTTATAAGCAAAGTCAATTATAATGTATCTGTATCTATAGGCTCGCATGTAATATCACCAGTCCCGTCTGCTAGAAATATTGGAGTTATATTTGATAAATATGTCACCATGGAGCCTCATGTAAATAATACTTGTAAATTATGTTATTTTAATCTCCGCCAAATAGCCCGCATCCAGAAAAATCTCCCAACTTCATGTGTTAAAACTCTTGTTCATTCTCTCATCACTTCTCGTCTAGATCAATGCAACTCTTTGCTGATTGGCACTCCTTTACGCATCACTAACAAATTACAAAAAGTTCAAAATTCAGCAGCAAGACTCATCACCAGAAGTATATATGACGACCACATTACTCCTATTCTACTGAAACTCCATTGGCTACCAATTATTTTTAGAATTGAATTTAAAATCCTCCTTTTAACTTTTAAATGTATAAATGATATGTCACCACCTTATTTATCTTCACTTTTAGAAATTTACACACCGAGTCGCACTCTGCGCTCTTCATCTGATCATTTTTTACTTGTAAATAAATCGGCAAGACTTTTATCTTTTGGAGATCGATCTTTTACCGTCCAGGCACCCAAATTATGGAATTCTTTACCTTTTAATATAAGATGCTGTACAAATTTATTGTCTTTTAAGTCACTTCTTAAAACGTTTTTGTTTAAGAAATCTTTTAACTTATAATTCTTTTAAAACCCATTTGTGATATCAGATTTTATTTTTAGCTACTATTTTATGTTTTACTACTATAGCTTTATTTATTTTTTCTATGTACAGCGCATCTGAACACGTTTTGTGGAAGATAGCGCTTTATAAATTTTAATAATAATAATAATAATGACATTTTAGATATTCCTGTTGACCTGTTCACTAAACCTGCTTCTGAATACTCTGAAGACCAAAAGAAATTTTCAACCACGCTGTATTTCTATGGACCGAAAGCCTACAACTATTTAAGAAGCAAGGTCAACTTACCACACCAATCCACGATTAGAAGGTAATTATTTTTTCTCCATTCATATGTTACAAAATGTGGTTGTATCTTGCATGGGCACTGCTTGTTTTTATTGCTTCTACTGGACATTTGTCAGTATTTTATTTTATATTTTGTACTTGGAATATTGCCATTTATTGTCAGAATATTATTATGAAATGTAAAAATAATTAAATTTATGATATGCTCGGAAAGTCTGTATGATCAAGGACTCTTTTTTTGAATGAATTATTGGCCTCATTTCACAATAATAACAAGTATTATAGATTTATGATTTGCTCAGTTTTTAAAATTAAGGATTTATTGTTTTGTTTTACTGAAATAAAATATTTGTATTTTTTATTGTTGTTTCTTTATGACTTATTTTACTTTTACAGTTTATTCCAGACTACACCAAACTAAAGTTTATATATTATTCAGTTTGTTTGAATGATACTGTTGTACGTTAATATTTTTTTGTTTTAATCCTTTTAAAAAAAGTTTAATTAAATAATTGTTCAAATATTACTTTAAATTGACTCTTTGAAATTGATGTTCCACTGTCATTAAATGTGCATATTATATGCAATGCTTCATCAAAGCACATATAATTATAATGTGTACAGTATTTATGATTGCGCTTGCATAGTGTTGTGTTATTTAGCTAGTGAAGGAAAGGGTACACAGTTCTTAGGATTGAGGCATTGACAGCGAACATAAAAGATCATAAGAGTGGATGATTCACCATAAGAGTAGATGGATTCACCGCTGTTAAGCCCAGGCAAAATTTTCCCACATTTCGCAGCTCAATATTTAATGAAAAAAAAACATGCTGTGTCTTAATATAAACAACACCAAATGATGACATTATTCATAAAATAATTACATTTCATGTCATATTCATATATTTCTCTACTCTGTATACTTGTAGGTGGCTGAGTAACATATCTTCTCAACCAGGTCTCTCAAGTCAAGTAATAAACATGCTTCAGCAGAAAGTTCAAAGTGATGAATGGACCTACAAACACTGCAGTCTGATGATTGATGGCATGTCCATTAGAAAACACATTGATTGGGATGCAAAAAACAATCAAATTGTTGGTTTTGTCAATTTAGGGTCTGGACCAGTTGAAAATGATGCAGTTGAGGCACGTGAAGTCATAGTGATACTAGCTGTTGGTTTACAAGGTCACTGGAAAGTACCACTAGGTTATTTCCTTGTTGATGGAATGTCAACAGAGATACAAAGCCAGCTTCTTTTGACAGCGATATCATCACTTTACCAAATTTGTATTCGAGTAACATCAATTGTGATGGATGGGCATCCAACCAACCAAAGAATGGCAAACGTATTAGGAGGCAATTTAAACCCTGACACCATGAGAAGTACTTTCCAACATCCATCTAATCCAGAATTAAACATATATATATTCTTTGATGCTTGTCACCTTCTCAAAAACTTCCGTGGAGCTCTTCATTCTCTTCGCCAATTGCAGGAAGAAACTATTGGTACAGCAAAGTGGTCAGACATAAGAAGACTTGAAGAACTACAACGGAATGAGGGCTTAAAAGCTGCTAATAGGCTAACAAAGAAGCACATAGAATTTACAAATCAAAAAATGAACGTTTAATTAGCAGTACAAGTTTTAAGTAATTCCGTTGCTAAATCCTTAGAATTTGCTACTTCAGTCTGCGAAGATTTTGGAAATTGTCAAGGAACAATCAATCTCGTTGCCATTGTAGATCGAATGTTCGACATTTTCAACAGTAGGACACCAGCTGCAAAAGGTTTTAAGCATCCCATTAATGCAAGAAATTTTGAGTCTTTTGAATCCTTTTTGTTATCCACCAGTTGTGTACTATTAAACTTAAAAGACATGACTGGTCAAAAAGTCTGCCATGGAAAACGGAAGATATGTATCATTGGTTTCTTGTGTAACATTCAAAGTCTTCTTGGTCTTGCAAGAGAGATGATTTTATCCAATCCACCAGCACTGAAATATTTGTTGACTTACAAATTGTCACAAGACCACCTTGAGCTACTTTTTTCTGCCATCAGGAGATATGGGGGATGGAACAACAATCCATCTGCAATACAATTTTCCAATGCATATAGGTCTCTACTGGGTCATGTTGGTGTAAGCGGAACAATTGATGGAAACACCTCCTGTATACCACAAGACATAACCTCTATCTTGGAAGTCAACAACACTGAAATAATCAACTTTGAAGATGCTCTTGCAGACCATGAGTATCCCCTTTATGGCAGAGGTGTCAGTTCATTTGTAGAGGGTGTACTTGAATATATAGCTGGCTGGGTTGTTAGGAAATTGAGATCTAAAGTTCAGTGTGTTCCCTGTGCAAATGCCCTAGTAAAACCTAAAACTGATAACAAATATGGGCTTCTAAATATAAAAAACAATGGAGGACTATGCATTCCATCAAATGATGTTATCCAGATTGTTCGACAATGTGAAGTTATACTCCTATCTTTTGTCAATATCAAACACGCTAAACCAAATGAATGGGAAAATGTTGTTGTATCGAAAGTTATGATGAATTTACCTTCTACTTTATTTTCGCACCTGAATGACCATTTCATAGAAACAAGTAAAGGAATAGACACACATTATTATAATTTGTTGAAGTTAATTTGTAGTCAGTTCATAAAGTTAAGAAGATTTCATGTGGTGAGATTAACTAATTTAGCACTACAGGGACAATGTGTAAGACAAAAGTTAACAAAAACTGTACTTTTTCAAAATCAGTAGAATTATTAACTATGTTAATCTCTATCAGATTAATGATTAGTTGATTGATAATTGCCAATTCTAAAGCCTACATGTATCTCAAGTCATTATTTACTTCAAATGAGTAATCCAAGCAGTGATTTTTTGATGTTTTGTTTCGTCTTGAACAAAAATGGTAGATATTGTTTTTCGAGAGAGAACGAAATATTTGAATAGTAGAATTCCATTTACTGTGGCTTCATACAAATATACAAGAATGTCTATACTCTATCGGATATTATTATTTGAAATAACGTTTTTAATAGGGACGATTCTTCAGCAAATAAACAGTTCAAAATTTGTATCATATTACCCTCGCCAAAATGCTCTAAAAGTAAACGACGAGTATAATTCTGAGCATCTTATATACAAATATAACTTAAATTTATATCATTCCAGGAGGGATTCAGTCTATTGTACATAATGAGATCTGGCGTGTAAATACTGAAAATAAGTCGCCCCCAAAAAAATCTGATCTTAGTAAAACTGCTAATGTATTATGTAAAGACATGTTTTTAAAGCTACTGTATTGTATATATCGGTAATTGTTTTATAATACATGTTACATGTTGTCTTTTTTTATCAAATTTTTTAGTATATAAATTTTTCCAGTTGGTGGGTAAAAATTGAACCTTCTTTTATTTAAAAACTATCATCCATTTTGGTAGGAAAGCCAGTTTGAACTCTGCATGACACATGATTCATTGTAACTTTTCAATTGAGCAATGAAGTGTAAAACCTGTGCTAAAAATAAGATGAAAAAAATTATTTAGATGATGGTGTATTTGTAATTAAATCAAATATTTGTTCATATTTCTATTCTTGTGTTTTCCAAAAATCCATTTTGGGTCAAGAAACGTTGACTCCTTTTAATAAATTTATTGGAGCCAATTGTTTCAAAACACTTGTCTTGTATTTATTTACTTATTAAACCCCCTTAATTACACTGACCGTTTCAAAACCGACTGCAGTGTTTACAATATATTCGGAATTAATTGGTATTATTTCCAGAATCTTACTCAGTTATTATAAACAAGATATGCCTGAGAATGCAATTATCCCATTAATTTATTAGTTCAGCTAATCCATCCGATCTTACGACAACAAACAAAAAATCCAACATTTTCCGTAGGACCTAATGTTTTGTTTGGGGACGGGAGTTACCGTAGACAAACCGGTGTTATCTCAAGGAGCCGTGGATAACGGTATTTACCGGGACACCGTCGGGAACGGTACCAATCACTTTATCCGAAATACTCAATTCGTCATTTGGATTCAACTGTTTTTGTATCTAGGGTACTTGCTGATCAAAATACCAAAAGTCTATATCCGAAATACTCAATTCGTCATTTGGATTCAACTGTTTTTGTATCTAGGGTACTTGCTGATCAAAATACCAAAAGTCTATAGACGGTGATCGTGATCTGTTCAAAGCTAACGTGAATCTACGGAAAGTCTCCGATAATTCATCCATTTTTTTGACCATAGTATCTACTTTAAATTCTACTTTAATCAGACGCTTTTCCGTACTCTCAACCCGTGCGGATAAATTGAGTGAAGTTGGAGACATGGATTCTTTGGTAACTGCCCTTACCCTTGTCGACTCATATTCCCTATTCGGGCTATTATATCTAGTTTCCCTCCGCCCCGAACGTCCATAAATAGCGGTGCAGTTATGTCTAAACCATTTTATAGCATCAGTAGCCGTATCCAACGTTTTTGGGCGCGTATTACAAGCATATTGACCTGCTTCCTTATCTTGACAACCCTGACAAAATTTCATGATTACTTGACGGGTTATATGATCATCACTACAGGCCCACGAGGCTATGAGTAACACCCGGTCGGCCCATTCAAAGAGACTTTCTTCATTACCTTGTCTGCAAATTTCGAAATTGCATCATAGCGGTTTCAGGCAACTCCTGGTTTCCAAACCGTTTTTCCATTTTTGTTTTCAATTCATAAAAAGTTAAATTTGCATCTCTCTCTGTCATATTAGTAAAGAACTCGCTTGCTTTACCCTCCAAGCAAAAGCATAATAGATCCTTAGTTTCTAGATCCGACCAACCTTGTAAAGTTGCAAATCGTGTGAACTTGTTAGAGAAAGCCTGCCAACTTGAATTACCATCGAAAGATAACGATTTAGGTGTAAGGGACCCACGCACGATGTTGTCTACGGTCTTCCCGGACATTGTCACCCGCATACGACCAGGTCATATAGGATGCCCCAGAGGTACAACTTCCCGATGAATTGTTTCGTACATCCGAACGTTTATTATAACCTTTCTCACTCTCAGTTCTATTACTACTAGCATTATTCCCCCCTTCCTCACTTGAACAAGTCAGTCTCAAGTATATTGCTGTAGGGAGACCCAGAACCCCTGGAACTTGCAGCAACTCACTAGTATTTAGTCGACCGCCACAACTCAAGATTGCTGCATATATGCACTCTGCCGTGTTAGCATTGATACCCAGATACCTATGTCCAATAACTCTTCAATAGAGCATTTATTTATGTCTACCTTGTATGACATTGTAAAATAAATTCAATTTATTTCAAATCAAATTGAACTAGAAGTCCCTATAGAAATACCCTGTACTAAATATCGGGTATATAATAAATATTGTTAACTAACAACCTTGTAATATTCTTCATAATAACCCAGACTAGGCCTATCTATGTAAATGTCTAAATAAATACACACGTGTACAAGCACGTGTTGAAGAACGTGCTATAATGCACGTTCGCTAACCTATAAAATGTGTTAACGATTTTGAATGTGCTCCGCGAGAAACGCACACGATACAAACCCTCACACTTAGAATAAACAAAACTAACTATGATTTATTTATTTCACAAAAAGACAATACCGGTGTGACAGTTTCAGTTGGTCCGTGGTGTGTGTTTGGCCCTGGGCACAAGCGCATGCCCGAGGCTGATGTTTACGATAGTTAATTACGCACATAGATATCCTATAAAGACTAGATAGGTCAATAGCTACTGACTTCCGGTAGAATAGAGGCGCCATATTGGAAGTTGCTACTCGTTAATTGGTTGGTTCGAGTCTATAAAAATGAGTGCATAACATAAGCACATGTTTATTTATTTACAATGCCACGGGCGTTCTCGGGCTTAGTGTAGACCGTTAAATTGTAATTTAGCCCTCAGAGCTATCATTTGGCCATAACCGGGGTCTAGGTTTAGTTTCTTCGATCCACACTCATCATCCCATGCATTGTATTGTTATGTAAACAAGGCAAAGTGAAAGTGGCCGTGTGCGGTACTGTTGTTGACGATTCATAATATTTGTGTCTTCTGTTAGTTACTAGCGGTGAAATGCGACACTGGAATCGGTTTTTATCATTTTATAGGCCTACCTTTTCTTGACCATATGAAATAATTCTGCTTTCTGATCAGTAATCAAATTAATGGTAACAGACTGACACTTGACCTTTCCGTCAGAGACCCGTAGCTCCTCCCCCTTTTTATAATGACGTCACCTTAGACAACATTGACGCGCCTTAGACATAAACAAGCATGGCGATGGCAGAACGACGTTCAATCTTGTGCCAATCTTTTGGACCTTGCCGCTAAATTTTTAGAATAAATTTTTGAAAGAGAAGTGTATTGTTAGTTTGAAGTATAAGACAACAATCCTCCGGGTACTATAATGAAGGATATTTTCCTGACATGAACCTGTTTTAGGCGATTGACGACAGACCAACGATCAGTGGATATGTCACGGAAGTCAAAACTGACAAGACATAGATAGAGCGAGAAACCATATTTATTTCGTTTAAATTTGACTTTAAAGGAAGTAACAGACTACCATCGTTGCTGTCAGACTGGGTAAGCAAATTCTCCTTTTTTAATATCACTTATATCGATAATTTTATTGAAATTGTAAGCATGTTGAGTTACTAAACGTTAGTGAAGCGTAGCCGTAATGGGGTGGGGTGGGGTACAATACACTTATCAACGTATGACATTCATCGGAGCTGCAACTTTTAAATTAAAGGAGCTAAATCACTAATATTTGGTACCTGGAAATTGACCCTAATGGGTCGCAGGGCATATAATAATATAATCTGATTGTATATAAACTGATTTACATTAAATTGTTTCCGTTTTGACTGTAATTTCAAATCAGTTATGTCCAGTGAAATACGGCATGAGTCCAAACCGTATTAAGTATTTATAGTGTCTGGTTATTCTAGTCTACGGCGCATGCCCACCAGATAAAAAATGGCCTCATCGTTTGACAGATGACAGGAGTTGCGGTTTGAGCTTAGCCTCGTTCTTTCTGGTCACTTGTTAAAAGGGACACTGAAACGCTCTATGGTACACGATTCGTGTACCAATGTTAAAATGTTTATTTTGTTTTAAATATTGGATATCAGAGGCCTACCGTTTCCAGGTAAGATCACAACATCAATGTTGATTTGAATTGACCAATAATTCGTGTTTTCTATGTCGAAGATTTTGGAGGATTTTGAGTTACGGACTTAGGTCCTTTAATAAGGTTCAGCATAGTCTGGTCTGGATTTGATATAAATTTAGAGAAAACTAAGGTTGGATATAGACACTTATGTAGATTGCAAGGCCTATAAGGCCTAGTAGGCCACACTAAACACAAAGTTGCGTTAGGCTATTCAATATTGTCGTGACTTGTACTACTACTATTACTGTATATAATTTTTTATAGTGGAATATTAAGACTAGGCATCGAAATTACACTTTTTATAACTGGTGCAGTATGTCTATATAGTAGGCCAGGCCACCCCACATGTTCCTTTCAACAAAAAAAATAGAGAAACATGCCGAGATTTTCTTTTTATCACGATGATTTAACTTGTAGGAAGGATGTGTGGCTACTGCTCCCTTGCTGTCAAATGACCCATGCACATTGATCAGTCACTAAAACAACAACGAAGAAAAACCAAGACTAAGAGGTGACAAGATTGATCCTGTTCATAGAGTTATATAACTCTATGATCCTGTTGCAGTAATCCGCACCCACATTATCCATCAACCTAATGTCATTTGGTTTGAGAATACACTTCAAGATTGTAGATACCGGTAAGAAATACTCAAAAGTATTAATAAAATATTATTTATTTAAAAATACATGTACTTGTACAGTAAAGGCTACATCTAAATGACTAGATATAATTATGCAACAGTTTTATAATGTATGTTCTGTAGCAAAAGGTAACAGACTTTGCATAATAGAGTGACATTGTGAAATCACATATTAAATTCCTTTGTAAGAGTTTGAAGAATTAGCTTATATATATGTCACATGTGGTTATCGAAGATTATTAATAATATTAAGCAATACGGTACTAGTAAATAAAATAAAACCAAGTACGAACAATCCAAACCATTAGACAAAATTCGAAGTTCTAAAAAAAAAACGTTTTAGGCAAAATAGTATACATTTTTTGTTAATTGTTTGTATTTTTTTTTCTTCTTCAGGAATGTTGCTGTAAAAGAATAAAGAAGTAATAAGCTATAGACTGATATAAAATATACACATACATAAAATGTGATGTGTGTATAAAGGCCTAAATTGAATTTTACATATTTTTGAAACAATTGCAGTATGGTTCCACTTAATTGACACCAGGATCGAAAAAAAAAACCATGCTATTTTATATCAGAGTTTTTCAAATAAACCCAACAAATTTGTGTCGTGAAATTAAATGATTAATATTTACCCTGAATTTCACCGTAATACATGACTAGCAAGACAAAACAACAAATTTCAGTGGAAAATGTATTTGGAAAGAATAGGCCTAGCAACAAGAAAAATGGGAGTAACGCTTTTCTATCTTTGTATGATCTGTATTAATTGTGAACTCTTGATTTGATAATAAAATTATTAGAGTAGTTAAAAAGCTAGTTTATTTACCTGTCAACAATTTGTCTTTTTATTGCTGCAGCTCTTGTTAATTTTGGTTTAATGTTATACTTTCATTTTATGATCAGATGAATATGGTTCTGAAATATTTTCTATTGGTCCAGGCAGCGTCAGAAAGTGCTGAAAATCAGTTGATTTAACATGTCATTTTAAATGCAAAGTATTTAAACATTACATTTAAGACTACTAGAACTAAAACACCAAATAATAATGCCTGTAGGCCTAGAAGACACATCTCGTCTAGCCTAAATTGCCTATCTTGATAAACTATCTTAGAATTAGGCCTAGGCCTCTAGTGTAGCCTTCATTTGGTTGTGGCAATAGAGTTTTAGGCCTATATAAAAGCGTTCATTACATACCGTCTGGTAAGACTGTCTAGGCCTAGCCTACTGTGGGCCTTGAACTGAACAGGAAGGGGAGGGTGAAGAAATTCCCACCTTGTTGCCGAATTCTTCAATACGGAATGGATGAATGTTATGGAATGATGTGAGATAACTCGTAAAAAAAACATAAAAGAAGATAGGACAGTATCAGTATCGACAGAAACATAGGCCTACCCTACACCTAGGTTGCTCCCGACGTTTTGACAATGATACTCACAATGGCGACTGTAGTGTTACTTTACAGTCATAGTAATTAGGCCTACTCATACTCATAGTGTTAGCAGACGACGTGTTCTGTTATACGATAAAGGCGTAGATTACATAATATTTTATTGTTTTTTGGCTAAACGAAAACAAATTTATTAACATTGGAATAGGGTACATAAAATTAAATGTTATTTAGCATTTAAAAAATAATTTACTTACCTCAGAACACACTTGACAGGTTAGAATTGACGTTTGTTTACATTTAATTGGGCAGTGACTTCGACAGCTGTCTATCTATTAAAAGACACGTCCCATATTTCTTACAACTGTTTCGGGAAAGTAATGCACACTACATCACCCTTTAACCTGTCTGTATAGCAGCTATCGCTGTTACGATGTCCGTGTGAGCAATATTTAACTACGATTGACGACGTTTCAACACACGGCAAAATGTCAAAATTCACGTAGTTTGTCTAAGGTGATGAAGCGTGGAAACGCGACGTCATTTCGCGGGAAACGTAATCGAAGCTGATTGGTCAAAGCCTTATTGTGGGCGGAGTCGACGGAAAAGTCACTTGTGCAACTGACCTTTCCGTCAGAGACCCGTAGCTCCTCCCCCTTTTTATAATGACGTCACCTTAGACAACATTGACCCGCCTTAGACATAAACAAGCATGGCGATGGCAGAACGACGTTCAATCTTGTGCCAATCTTTTGGACCTTTCCGCTAAATTTTTAGAATAAATTTTTGAAAGAGAAGTGTATTGTTAGTTTGAAGTAAAGACAACAATCCTCCGGGTACTATAATGGAGGATATTTTCCTGACATGAACCTGTTTTAGGCGATTGACGACAGACCAACGATCAGTGGATATGTCACGGAAGTCAAAACTGACAAGACATAGATAGAGCGAGAAACCATATTTATTTCGTTTAAATTTGACTTTAAAGGAAGTAACAGACTACCATCGTTGCTGTCAGACTGGGTAAGCAAATTCTCCTTTTTTAATATCACTTATATCGATAATTTTATTGAAATTGTAAGCATGTTGAGTTACTAAACGTTAGTGATGCGTAGCCGTAATGGGGTGGGGGTGGAGTACAATACACTTATCAACGTATGACATTCATCGGAGCTGCAACTTTTAAATTAATAAGGTTCATCATAGTTCAGCATAGTCTGGTCTGGATTTGATATAAATTTAGAGAAAACTAAGGTTGGATATAGGCACTTATGTAGATTGCAAGGCCTATAAGGCCACACTAAACACAAAGTTGCGTTAGGCTATTCAATATTGTCGTGACTTGTACTACTACTATTACTAATACTATATAATTTTTTATAGTGGAATATTAAGACTAGGCATCGAAATTACACTTTTTATAACTGGTGCAGTATGTCTATATAGTAGGCCAGGCCACCCCATATGTTCCTTTCAACAAATAAAATAGAGAAACATGCCGAGATTTTCTTTTTATCACGATGATTTAACTTGTAGGATGTGTGGCTACTGCTCCCTTGCTGTCAAATGACCCATGCACATTGATCAGTCACTAAAACAACAATGAAGAAAAACCAAGACTAAGAGGTGACAAGATTGATCCTGTTCATAGAGTTATATAACTCTATGATCCTGTTGCAGTAATCCGCACCCACATTATCCATCAACCTAATGTCATTTGGTTTGAGAATACACTTCAAGATTGTAGATACCGGTAAGAAATACTCAAAAGTATTAATAAAATATTATTTATTTAAAAATACATGTACTTGTACAGTAAAGGCTACATCTAAATGACTAGATATAATTATGCAACAGTTTTATAATGTATGTTCTGAAGCAAAAGGTAACAGACTTTGCATAATAGAGTGACATTGTGAAATCACAAATTAAATTCCTTTGTAAAAGTTTGAAGAATTAGCTTATATATATGTCACATGTGGTTATCGAAGATTATTAATAATATTAAGCAATACGGTACTAGTAAATAAAATAAAACCAAGTACGAACAATCCAAACCATTAGACAAAATTCGAAGTTCTAAAAAAAAACGTTTTAGGCAAAATAGTATACATTTTTTGTTAATTGTTTGTATTTTTTTTTCTTCTTCAGGAATGTTGCTGTAAAAGAATAAAGAAGTAATAAGCTATAGACTGATATAAAATATACACATACATAAAATGTGATGTGTGTATAAAGGCCTAAATTGAATTTTACATATTTTTGAAACAATTGCAGTATGGTTCCACTTAATTGACACCAGCATCGAAAAAAAAAAACATGCTATTTTATATCAGAGTTTTTCAAATAAACCCAACAAATTTGTGTCGTGAAATTAAATGATTAATATTTACCCTGAATTTCACCGTAATACATGACTAGCAAGACAAAACAACAAATTTCAGTGGAAAATGTATTTGGAAAGAATAGGCCTAGCAACAAGAAAAATGGGAGTAACGCTTTTCTATCTTTGTATGATCTGTATTAATTGTGAACTCTTGATTTGATAATAACATTATTAGAGTAGTTAAAAAGCTAGTTTATTTACCTGTCAACAATTTGTCTTTTTATTGCTGCAGCTCTTGTTAATTTTGGTTTAATGTTATACTTTCATTTTATGATCAGGTGAATATGGTTCTGAAATATTTTCTATTGGTCCAGGCAGCGTCAGAAAGTGCTGAAAATCAGTTGATTTAAATATTGACTAGAGTGTATTGTGGTCACGTGATCCCCATTGACGTAACGTTATCGCCGTGTGCCGTCACTGGAGACCGGCCGCCATGTTTTAACCGGTAAAGAATGACGGAAGTGCCCGGATGAACGCTATGTAAATAAAGGAAAATAGTCTGACAGAGGGCGGAAAAGTCCATTAAAAAAGCAGTTCTAGTTCAACAATATCAACCAAAAAAATGATGGTCGAAAGGCCTTACCTCACTGTCCTAAAAACAACATCGTTTTGGCCAACTCACTGGCATATTTTGGGGGCTTTACTATTATTACGAGTAAATCATGATGATGATGAATACCTTGGGTGGCATGGTGTAAATTGTACATGCATACCTGACGAAATTATGTTTATTTTATTAATTGAGCAAAGTGGACGTCACATTAAACTTTATTTTGGATAGATCTAAATAATTTGTTGAACGATTTAAAATGATAGGACTGCTTGATTGACAGAATGATATTTCCTATAGCGTCATACAGGTGATAAATTATAATTATTATAAATAAAAAAAATAGATTTTTAAAATAATCGAGGACTTCTATCTATCATTTACCAGAAGAATGAAATCTGATGCCGATGAAAAATACAGCGGTATATTAAATTTTACAAAAAAATAAGACAAAATTAATGAGGTTTTCGTAGTAGATAATAAAGAAATAAAATAGATCTTTAAAATAACGAGGACTTCTATCAGTTACCGGTAGAATAATATCTGATGTCGATGGGATTTTTTTATTTTTAAGGGAAATATAAATAGGGCTAGCAAGGCGTTGGTAGGCCTATATGGATTTCAATTTCCATGATTTGGTGGCTATTTCTCTTTGGTTGAAAAATACAGCGGTATATTAAATTTTACACCAAAAAATAAGACAAACTTAATGAGATGTTCGTAGCAGCAGCGATTAAAAAAAATATCAGGCCTGATTTTTTTTGTTACAAAATTTGACTGGGAAAGAAGTTTACAAGACTTTGTCCTTATTATTATTAGCCTTTTTTAAAAAAAAAACCCCAACAAAACCCAAACTAGTTCGGGGGTTTTAAGCGGGGTTTCTGGAGAAGAAAAAAAAAGAAACAAACTGATATTGCAAGAAACGTTCACTAAAAGTATATTCTGTATGTGTACACAATGTCGACCTAATTAATTAAATCTGAGGGAGTAAAACTAACCGATAACAAAGCAACTACTAGCCAGTGAGTGCATGTCTGTGATTAAACACTCCACCCCAATAAGCTGACTTACTCCCTGCGATATTTTGTGTACAATGACAGATGTGTGTACATATATATAATATGCGCAATTTCCATACTAATTAAATATACATTAATTTAGAAGTTCGCTAATCACACGGACCTTGTAATGATTACATAATAAGAATATCAGTATAGGTGAATAGACCCGCCCGGTTACCGGCCTCAAACAATAATCGAGTGTTCGACGTCTTCTCGCCGTGTTTATTAAACTATTTTACACAATTATCAAGATTGTAGTATATCTATTAAATCACTATTTCACTTTTAATTTATCCTACTCACTTATAAAATGATAATCCCCTCCCTTTTCGCCTGGCATTGAATTAACCAAAACAACAACAACTCTCCGCCATGTTGGTATATGCCAACGTAGGCTAAATCTTACCGGTTGTAAAATGGCCGCCAGCCTCCATAGTCGGCACGCGATCACGTGATCACCATACACTCTAGTCAATATATACACCTCTATGTTAGGCCTACTCATACTCATAGTGTTAGCAGACGACGTGTTCTGTTATACGATAAAGGCGTAGATTACATAATATTTTATTGTTTTTTGGCTAAACGAAAACAAATTTATTAACATTGGAATAGGGTACATAAAATTAAATGTTATTTAGCATTTAAAAAATAATTTACTTACCTCAGAACACACTTGACACTACAGGTTAGAATTGACGTTTGTTTACATTTAATTGGGCAGTGACTTCGACAGCTGTCTATCTATTAAAAGACACGTCCCATATTTCTTACAACTGTTTCGGGAAAGTAATGCACACTACATCACCCTTTAACCTGTCTGTATAGCAGCTATCGCTGTTACGATGTCCGTGTGAGCAATATTTAACTACGATTGACGACGTTTCAACACACGGCAAAATGTCAAAATTCACGTAGTTTGTCTAAGGTGATGAAGCGTGGAAACGCGACGTCATTTCGCGGGAAACGTAATCGAAGCTGATTGGTCAAAGCCTTATTGTGGGCGGAGTCGACGGAAAGGTCAAGTAGTATACGTATAGGCCTATAATTACACAGTCACAGCCTATTCTAAGATTCTGTCAAAATGTCTCAATGATGATCATGGATAAATATATTGGTAGGCCTAACTGTTTTAAACACAAAGTTAAATTGGAGAATAAAACTTCAAAGCCCACCTAATACAACTTACAAGCCATATATAGAAATAGAAAACCTGATCAACACTCAAACAAAATTAAATGAAATGGGGTTTATAATGTCCTACTGCTCTGCCCCGATTGGAATAATCAAGACGGGTCACTCAAACAAAATCAACAACCACAACTTTTTGGAACCCAGCAGGTAGACGAAGAAGTAATTTGGAAAAAATCAATGCAGAATTTAATTTTTATTTAGCAGAAATGAACTTTTCAAGACTGGAATGATTCAATAACTATAAAATTTCTTAAATTTGTGGTAATCGTTTTTTCAAACACAATTTATGTAATATTATTTTTTATATAATTTGATCAATCAATTTTTTATTTAAAGATGCGTTATGTAAGAGCTAAATCTGCCTATAGCAGGTCTTTTTTCTGGCTTCAAATGTAATAGGCCTATAATATAGGCTATAAAATTATTATTTAGACATATACATAACAAGGCCATAATAAACTCTTTAGTATAGACCACAGGATGGCTCCAATTTTATGTAGATTAGAACACTGCATCCATTAAATAATAGCACCCTCTAGCGCTTACCCTATCTAGTAGTCTGTATTAGTCTCGGTCACCCAGAACCCCCTAGTCTTCAACGGGGTAAGCGCTAGAGGGTGCTAGGCGAGACCGATTTTCTAGATTATGCTATGCGAAGCAGATGTAAACCCCGCCTCTTTCTTGTTTAAGTCCCTCCCATTTTATTTGAAGGTCGAGTTTAGAAAGGAGTATTTATTGTTAGTAATAAAAGATATCCCAAGTGCTACTACACTTACGTACACTAGTGGTTTCCGTGGTCCTAGTGTGTGATTACAATAGTTGCTCTTAACACTTCCTGGAAATTTCAAGTCTCTACGACCACAGGAGGTAATAACGGTACGAAAATTCAATAGCAACAAAATGTACTCTCCCTGACCTGCTCTACTGTGTACTCGGCGTATAAAATAAGTAGCTATACCCAGCTATACCAATGACGTATATATCACTGAGCTATACCATGAGTGTAGCCCATAGATATCCTATAAAGACTAGATAGGCCAATAGCTACTGACTTCCGGTAGAATAGTGACGCCATATTGGAAGTTGCTATATATAGAAATAGAAAACCTGATCAACACCCAAACAAAATTAAATGAAATGGGGTTTATAATGTCCTACTGCTCTGGCCCGATTGGAATAATCAAGACGGGTCACTCAAACAAAATCAACAACCACAACTTTTTGGAACACAGCAGGTAGATGAAGAAGTAATTTAGAAAAAATCAATGCAGAATTTAATTTTTATTTAGCAGAAATGAACTTTTCAATACTGGAATGATTCAATAACTATAAAATTTCTTAAATTTGTGATAATCGTTTTTTCAAACACAATTTATGTAATATTATTTTTTATATAATTTGATTAATCATTTTTTTATTTAAAGATGCATTATGTAAGAGCTAAATCTGCCTATAGCAGGTCTTTTTTCTGGCTTCAAATGTAATAGCCCTATAAAATTATTATTTAGACATATACATATAACAAGGCCATAATAAACTCCTTAGTCTAGACCACATGATGGCTCCAATTTTATGTAGATAAGAACACCGCATCCATTAAATAATAATATCACCTTAGCGGTTGGTGGATAATCGGGACTTCGCTTATTATCTTGGGAATATATTGATTAACAATGGATACCACATGCATGCTATTTCTTCTCAACATTTCCAATGCTAATAATGCGCCCAGAATAAAGTAATTTGACCGAAATTTTCAATATATTCATTTTAAATTATCTATTTTTAAACTATTATAGCGAGAATGGCCAGCTCTTTGTCTAGATCTTAAATAATTCATCTTTAACCAATAATCACGTAAATCATTAAATTTTGATTAATTTAAAGGAGCTAAATCTCTAATCTTTTGCACCTGAAATGGATGAAAATGGGTCAAAAAACATATATTAATGTAATATTATGAGTGTGTATAAACTGCTTTACATTTAACATATTTTTAACATTTTAATTGTAACTTCAAATCAGTTATTTTTGTTGAAATAATTAGTGTACAGTCCAAATTTAATGACAATCGCTCACGCCGGGTAAGTCCAATCTACATCACTCGTGTTTTGATTTTAAAACGTTCATTGTGTCCTAATTCTCGACTTTCCGGTGTGGTTTCCCCTTGTCAGTGATGCAGAACCGGGGGGCCTGACGAGGACAGCTGTCTAGTGGGTCGGATGAGATGGATAAATCGAGGTCCCGTGTACACATTGGCGTACACGTAAAAGGTTCCTTGGCAGATGGAATTCGATATAAGAGTAGGCCGTAGCGCTGCTGGCCGGACAAAAATTCCCTTGTAGAACACTGTATGACGTATGCCCGTCTTCCATTAGCCGAAAGAAAACCGGCGCTGCTGTCTGTAAGTAAACCCAATATTGAGCCCTAATAAAAAACTAATTTTACTTTTCTTGTAATTAAATACTACAAATTTGTACTGAGTTGACTATGGATTAAAAATTTTGTCTGGGGCCACTCTACTTTGTGCGACATTTATCTTACACAGGCAGAAAATTTTCTCCGGGAAGGTGAGGCTCCCATATACCCCGCTTCGATTGATTGGTGGTTTGGAATAAGGGTCAGCCAGGTAGGCTATATTTGACCAAATTGAAATTGCTGTAATCACGGGCTAAAATAGCAGGAAAACACGTTTGCTGCAATTAAATTTTCAATTTTCTCCCATCTTCCTGGACTGTAAACAATTGATTGGAATTCGAGTCGGACACCTTAATAAGGCTATATTAGACCACTTTGAAGTTGCTTTATTTACGGGCTGAAATAACAGGAAAACTTGTTTGCAGCCGTCAAATATTCTAAAATATTGTTGGGGGGGGGGGGTGCAAGGTAAGCTCCACTTCTTCGCCTCTCGAGGAAGATCGGTGCCACTGTCTGTAAACCCAATTTTTTTTTTCAAGTTCTGCCCCCTTACTGTCATCGAGCCCGTCAGGCATCGATATTTCTGCGCACGGTGTGCGCAGGCACATTTGCTTTAAAAAGACTTTTGCAGGAACATTTTTAAAAATCATGTAAAAAAAAAAAATACTATTTATTTTTATTGTTGTTTTTTTGTTTACTTTTTATAATCATATAATAATTTACTAGAATAAGCTAGTTGATGATAAAAATATCAGCACGAGACGTTAGCAATTCCACCTGTGACCTCTGCTTAATTTATTGACAATTTTAGTAGAATGGTAAATTAGATATTTGTTTTAAATTTAAATAAACTGTAATGGAATATTAGAAAATAATTAAGGCCTCATCAGAACAAGTTATTTTAATACGGTGCATTCATGAATATCTTGTCATCGTCAAAAGAAACAACTTTTGTTAGTATCCAAATTATACCATAAGTTAAGTTTAACGAATGACAACCTGGCTGCGCAAAGGGATTTAATGAACTTGTTTGAAGCCGGTGGGCATCTATTCTATGTTTATATCAACCCCAAACAACAACAAATTATTATGCACATCAAACATAATCTTTATTATTAAAGTAATCTATAATACATTAATACAATTTAGAAACCATAATAAAAGGTACCGAACTAAAAAAATTTTTTTATATATCTTCTTATGCCGTGTCCAACCAAGGAACCTTTCGTAAGCCCCCCCCCCCCCCACCCCCAATTATACTATATATACCTGGCAATTGAATACTCTCCTTTTGAGAATGACCCTGCAGGCTTTTTTTATATAGAGCCCTGGAGCCCGTACGCTTATGCTCCTAAACAATCATCTTCATCCTCTTACTACAGTTGCGAATCCATCATACACGCAGAAGATCTGGATTTTTTCAGCACTTGGAAACCTGACAATTAAAAAAGAAAATTAACTCCACCTTCAATTGTGACAGCTGTCAAGATCATCAATTCTTTACTGTTTCATTATTTATTAAAAAATGCGAATGATTAAATGAGTCATTTATACTAACAATTTGAATTACAATCACAATGGTGATGGATTGAATGGTCAAATGGAGGATTTTCGAATATGGCTGGTACATAAATAAATTACAGTCCCATGACTTTACAGCACAGTGGACGCCAACGGCTTGCCCCAGGGTCCATTCTCTTGATATGTTTTTTTTTTATAAATATAAATGTCTCTGTGACTATAGTGGTGTGTCTTGTCCGCAGGTGGTTTGTACACAAATTGTAGTTTAATTGTGTTCAACGTGCGTTCCTCCTTCAATGAAATACTCTCTCTGTGTCGGCTAATAATAGCTTATAATACACTTACTACTTGTGAAATGTGACACCTTCCGCTCGATTCTGGGGCTTTTTGTACTTGGCACAATTAATTGCATAGCATATTAGGGTCCTTTTAAAACCATTGCGAAAAAACAAAATACATGAAATATACGCTTATGCCGCTACTTCCTGTTTACAACTACAACCTCCAAGATGGCGACGCGTTGTGACGTTCCTGATGATGCGCACTTGGCTTTATGGCCTATCTAGTCTTTATAGGATATCTAATCTATGGTGTAGCCATAGAGTTATATATAACTCTATGGGTGTAGCCCACTTGTAGTGCGATGCATTCCGTTATTTCTGTGATATATTAAAAGATGCTATTCTTAATTTATATAATACAATCACTCAAATATTATTTTTCTATGAACATTAATTAATAGAAATACTTTATAATCTTTCAAATTTAAGAAAAAGTCCCACTGCTAATCGAGGCCGATTGGGTTCAAAGTGTGCTGACTGCATAGCTCTAGGCCGATTAGTTCCTTTAGGAACTGTCTCTGAGCGAACGATGTCTCGCTATATCCTCACGGGCCTTATTATCAACTAGTATGAAAATAAGGCTTTTCTCCATCTCGGTTCTAAGGCTATTTTAGATCCTTACCGTCTACTTTGCACCGTGATTCTTCTTTGATCGCCAAAAGAAAACATTTCCTGACACAACCGACACAAATTTATAATAATTCAACACTATTTTCATGTAGAATTCGACGTTAGAAAAAGATAAACAAAATCGTTCAAATCTGGCCGCCATGTTTGTTTACTGACGTCAGCGCAGACCGGTCTTTTTCTAACATCGAATTCTACACGAAAATAGTGTTGGGTTATTATAAATTTGTCTCGGCTGTGTCAGGAAATGATTTCTTTTGGTGATCAAAAACGTTTCACGGTGCAAAATAGACGGTAAGGATCTAAAATAGCCTTAGAACCGAGATGGGGTAAAGCTTTATTTTCATACTAGTTGATAATAAGGTCCGTGAGGAACTGTTACTAGCGAGACATCGTTCGCTCAGAGACAGTTCCTAAAGGAACTATAGGCCGATTAGACTGTAGCCTATACGCGGTATTGGTTGATGCATTCCACTGTTCAGGCTCGGTGGAGTAGGGGGGCTAGCCCCACCCCTCCCCAATAATTTGGGCACAAGTGCTCTTTTCTTGAGGTTATTGCGGCCCCCGAACCCTCGCCTATAGGGACTATGGAATCCCCCCCCCCCCCAAACAAGAATTGCTTCCGCCGGCCCTGATGTTTCTGAGGCTTATAGTATAATGTCCTTAATATACGTAAAAACGCTCGAAAGAATTGTGATTATTTTATCAAAATCAATCGAAAACATATCCCAAAATCTTTAAACATAAGAAAAAAAGCTGACTGCTAAGCAAGGCCGATTGTATACTTCATGTGGTATAGTGCTATGAATTAGATTCCGCTATTTCTGTGATACATAAGGTACTATTATAAAAATATTTAAAACTTGTTAATATAACGGCAATTTGTTGAAATTTACAGTCAAATTGATCCACTATGAACCAAGAAATAAGCGTTAAGCGATCAAAAGTTATGCATAGCCTCGGTCATCATATACTAAAGTCGATTCGACAAAAAAAGTCTCGATTATCCACTTATGCAGCAAATCGGATAATAACCCAACAAATATCCCAGACGAAGCCGAATAGACTCTATACGCGGTATTGGATGATGCATTTCCGTGTTTCTGGGACATATAAGATAGTGTACTTAATATACGTAACACATTAGAAAGAAATATCATTATTTTATGGAAATCAGTTGAAAAAATATCCCCAAATCTTTATACGTAAGAATGAATGAAATGGGGTTTAACGTCCTACAATTATGCATCTAACCTGGGCTGATGGAAGACCGACATACGCCATACAGTGTGAGGTAAATTTTGCCTGGGCAGCGGCGCTACGACCTACTCTTATATCGAATTCCAACTGCCAAGGGATCTTTTACGTGCACTCCAATGTGTACACGGGATCTCGTTTTTTGTACCATCCGAACGACTAGGCAGCTGTCCTTGTCAGGCCCTCCTTTTGCATCACTGACAAGGGGAAATCACGCCGGAATTTAAACGAAAAGGACTGACTGCTAAGCGAAGCAGGTTACAACTTTATGTGGTATAGTGCGATGAATTCCGCTATATCTGTGATATATTAACCACTACTCTTACTATTCATAGTTTATATAATACAATCACTCAAATATTATTTTTCTATGAAAATTATTTCTTATAAATTCTTTATGATCTTTCAAAAGTTAAGAAAAAGTCCCACTGCTAATCGAGGTCGATTCTATACTTCGTGCATAGTGTGGCCGATTAGGCACTATACGCGATATTGGGTGATGCATTTCCATGTTTCTGGGATAATTTTCTTAAAATACTTAAATGGCTCAACCGATATATGATATTTTTTTTTATGAAAATCAATTGAAAAAATATCCCCAAGAACTTTTAAACATAAGTAAACGTCCCACCGCTAAGCTAGGCCGATTGAATACTTCATATGGTATAGTGCAATGAATTCTGCTGAGCGAGGCCGATTGTACACTTTATGCATGGCGAGGGCATGCATAAAGTATAAGTATAATTTTCTTAATATACTTAAAACGCTCGAAAGATACATGATTATTTTATGAAAATAAATTGAAAAAAATATTCCCAACATCTTTTAAACATTAGAAAACGGGCCATTGCTAAGCGAAGCCGATTGGATACTTCATATGGTATAGTGCAATGAATTCTGCTGAGCGAGGCCGATTGGACACTTTATGCCGATAGATTTACGCGGTATTGGATGATGCAGTTCCGTTTTTTCTGAAGTGAATAGTATAACTTTTCTTTATATACTTAAAACGCTCGAAAGATACATGATTATTTTATGAAAATAAATTGAAAAAAATATTCCCAACATCTTTTAAACATTAGAAAACGGGCCATTGCTAAGCGAAGCCGATTGGATACTTCATATGGTATAGTGCAATGAATTCTGCTGAGCGAGGCCGATTGGACACTTTATGCATGGCGAGGCCGATAGATTTACGCGCTATTGGATGATGCAGTTCTGTTTTTCTGAAGTGAATAGTATAACTTTCTTAATATACTTAAAACGCTCGAAATATATATGATTTTTTTATGAAAATAAATTGAAAAAAATATTCCCAACATCTTTTAAACATAAGAAAACGGGCCGTTACTAAGCGAAGCCGATTGGATACTTCATATGGTATAGTGCAATGAATTCTGCTGGGCGGGGCCGATTGGACACTTTATGCATGGCGAGGCCTATAGATATACGCGGTATTGGATGATGCAGTTCCGTTTTTCTGGAGTGTATAGTATAATTTTCTTAATATACTTAAAACGCTCGAAAGATAATTATATGATTATTTTATGAAAATAAATTTTAAAAAATTTTCCCAACATCTTTTAAACATTAGAAAACGGGCCATTGCTAAGCGATGATGCAGTTCGGTTTTTCTGAAGTGAATAGTATAACTTTCTTTATATATGATTTTTTTATGAAAATAAATTGAAAAAAATATTCCCAACATCTTTTAAACATAAGAAAACGGGCCATTGCTAAGCGAAGCCGATTGAATACTTCATATGGTATAGTGCAATGAATTCTGCTGAGCGAGGCCGATTGGACACTTTATGCATGGCGAGGCCGATAGATATACGCGGTATTGGATGATGCAGTTCCGTTTTTCTGGAGTGTATAGTATAACTTTTTTAATATATTTAAAACGCTCGAAAGATATATGATTATTTTATGAAAATAAATTGAAAAAAATATTCCCAACAGCTTTTAAACATAAGAAAACGGGCTATTGCTAAACGAAGCCGATTGGATACTTCATATGGTATAGTGCATTGAATTCTGCTGAGCGAGGCCGACTGGACACATTATGCATGGCGAGGCCGATAGATATAGTGATATACGCGGTATTGGATGATGCAGTTCCGTTTTTCTGGAGTGTATAGTATAACTTTTTTAATATATTTAAAACGCTCGAAAGATATATGATTATTTTATGAAAATAAATTGAAAAAAATATTCCCAACAGCTTTTAAACATAAAAAAACGGGCTATTGCTAAGCGAAGCCGATTGGATACTTCATATGGTATAGTGCATTGAATTCTGCTGAGCGAGGCCGATTGGACACATTATGCATGGCGAGGACGATAGATATACGCGGTATTGGATGATGCAGTTCCGTTTTTCTGGAGTGTATAGTATAATTTTCTTAATATACTTAAAAAGCTCGAAAGATATATGATTATTTTATGAAAATAAATTAAAAAAATTATTCCCAACATCTTTTAAACATAAGAAAACGGGCCATTGCTAAGCGAAGCCGATTGGATACTTCATATGGTATAGTGCAATGAATTCCGTATTTTCTGTATTATATAAGATACCATTTTTTATTTATATAATACAATCACTCAAATATTATTTTTCAGTGAAAATTAATTCATAGAAATACTTTATACTTTTTCCGAATTAAGAAAAAGTCCCACTGCTAAGCGAGGCCGATTGTATACTTTATGCATAAGCGAATGAAATATGATTATTTTATCAAAATCAATTGAAAAAATATCCCCCAAATATTTTAAACAAAAGAAAAAGGTTGACTGCACATCGAGGTCGATTGGGGGTTATATTAGTACAGTTCGATGAAATTCACTATTTCTGAAATATATAATATAAAAGAGAGCGAGGGGGCGAATTAAGATTTAGTGGAAGATCCAACATCTCATTTTTGCAACTACTATACACAGCGAGCCTGTTCAGAATCTTTGTGACATAGGGCGATGATTTGCCTACTAGATATAAGATAATATTCCTAATTTATATTAACATTCAAGTATGGACATTCCTAATTTATATTAACATTCAAGTATGGAAATTCATAATTTATATTAAAATTCAAGTATGGAAATTAATTGAGAAAATTTATATAAAAAAAAACACATAAGAAACGGTCGCAGTAAGATCCAAACTCTCGTTTTAACTACCACTAAACATAATGTCAAGGCCGTATATGGAACTGTCAATCAAATTGACTGACATGTGGCCTCGCTCAACAACGGTCTTGCTCAGTACTCTTTATCGTTTACCCTTGAACGTACGGAGGGTCTGGGTCGGTTCTCAATTTTTGACAAAAATTTACTGGATAATCTACTCCATAAAAAACGAAACTCCCGGTTACGCATGGGCAATGGAACCTATTGGCTAAAGTCTCGGTAAGTGGCATTCTCCACGCAAGTCTCGCTAGCATTCGACTCTGCCATCGCCTCGCGTACTATAATGTTTGACCCGGAGGTCATCGATCACGTGATTTACTACTTGGTCAAAAATGGCGCCTGTCAGCGAAATGTTCTTGGCGTTATAAACACTTTATAATTTTATGTTTTTTTTTAGTGAATTCGAAATGTTTATCCCGCAAAGTGATTTTTCTATCCTATTTCAAACATATATCAAAGAATTCTTTGATTCGGATTAACTACACATTTCTAAATTAATTGTTGGGCCTGCCGATCGCGTAGTATTGATAAACAAACCCACGTGTATTAAATAGTATTGTATTCTAAAAATTAGCACGGCGACATGCGCAGTTCGTATTTCCGACCATTTCACCGTTAATCTTACGCAAAAGAGTTCCCTGTAATATCTGTATATACAATAAACTATAACACATACTTATGGAAGAACAATTACTGATTTATTTAGGCGACGTTTCGAAGAGTATTCTCTCAACGTTTTCAAGCAAGTACAGTAACAAATTATTCTTCTTTTTGGTGTTTAACGTCTGCTTCCACTTAAGTGATATCACAGACAAGACATAGGAGAGCCGAAGCTGCTTCCTGATTTTTAGAATATGATTTTGCAATCTTTCCATTTTGGCCTTAGGCCATGGATTAGGTTTTAGTGGGAAGTTCTTCCCTTTATTTAATAAAAACACATCGTTGGTAGATGATCTCTTCTTCTGGATTGGTAGATGTCTTCTTTGTGGGATTTGTGTTTAGGTACCAGGCCTGTCTTCTCGTGGCCTCCCCTTCCTCCACTATCCCACTGGTATTTGTTTGGCAGAATAGTGTTTAGATGCCGAGCCCGTCTGATCATGACTCCCTCTTACTCCACTATCCCGCCAGTTTAGTAGATGTTAGTAGTGTAACAGGACAGGGTGGGTTCGATTTGCACTTAAGCGGTGGGAGTGACCGCTCTTATGCAAACCGGAAGTCCAGGTTCGTATACAGGATGTCAGGTTTCTCACATGAATTAAAGTAGAAGAGAACACATTTATAGAGTTTCAAATAGTTTATTTCAGTAATTACAAAGTGAAGTTCCCGTTGCGCGCGTTCGAATCTGTCAATTTCTTCTCCACACCAATGGTTTACCAGCTGAAATAAAAGGAGCCCGTGCCAAGCCCACTTGCGATGTCCCTACTTAACAAGAAATCAAGCGTCTACGAGAAAACCAAACTTTATAGCTACCAACATGTACGCCTAACTGAATCAACTTATTTTAACAATAGTCGCCTACCTAGTCTGAACTGATAATATTCATCCTAGACGACGTCTCAAGTTTTACATAACACCAACGGAAGTCTCGATTAATTTGTCACTCGCAACTTCACAATAATTATAACTGCTTGACTTATGTCTGCCTTGGACCGAACTAATACTATTCATACAAAGAGGAGCAAACAACTCTTACATCTCCCACACGGAAGCCATAAGATAACTAGGAACTCATAAATAAACTATAAAATAAATAAACATGTCTTGATACCTGCCTCAGCCCGAACTTACAGCATTCGTTCAGAGGAAAGCAGCAAATCTTATATCACCCCAGCGGAACCCATAGATAATTAACTAGAAACTTGAACTCATAACTTCTACTCTACAATAAATACAACATGTCTGCCTTTTGCCCGAACTTACAGCATTCGCACAAAGGGAAACAATAAATCTTATATCACCCGTCGGAACCCATAAATTAACTAACTACCTAACTATTACTATTACTCTACAATAAATACAACATGTCTGCCTTTTGCCCGAACTTACAGCATTCGCACAAAGGGAAACAATAAATCTTATATGACCCCATCGGAACCCATAAATTAACTAACTAGAAACTCATAACCTAACTCCTAATAATTTCCCGTACTCATTCCAAGCGGTGTGATTGATCACTCCAGTAGAATTCGTACAGGACAAAAAAAAAGAACTTATGGTTTGAAACGCTCGTCTTAGCTTGTACTTATTCCAAGCGGTGTGACTAGTCACTCCAGTAGAATTCGTACAATTCCAAGAAGACAAAACTCGTTCCAGCGAACCTACTCGTTCCAAGCGGTGTGATTGATCACTCCAGTAGAACTTGCGAGTCACCAGAAACGAAGCCCCGTCTTGGAATGCTCACCTCAAGCGGCGTGAGTAATCACACCAGTAAGATTCGCACTTCCCGACCGCTCGCTAAAGACTAATTTCAACCGGCCTTTTATACCCTATGTATACGCTCTGCACGGCAGCATGCACGTGCATGAACCCTGACCCCACTTGTAAATCCCAAGTGATAACCCGCGTCTCATTGGCTGGTCGTCACCGCCGCTATCCAATCAGACGCGTCGATTTATCAAGCCCACGTCATGAATGCAAATGGCGGGTTTTCTCTAGAATTCCGAGTTTGATGCAACAGAGTAAATAATATAGTCATTTCTATTCAATTGGCGAGAATAATTTAAGTCATAGCTATTTCAAATGATCTATAAAAACGAAACCCCCACAGTAGTAAATTAAACTAATATAGAATTAAATAAATAAAGAGAGTATAATAAAGTTGTAGTCAAATAAATTAAAGGTAATAAAATAAAGTAAATTAAAGTAAAAGTAAAGTAAAGATAAAGTAAAATGAATTTAAGTCCCAAAGTCCCAAAGTCAAGTCCCAAAGTCAAGTCCCAAAGTCAAGTTCCAAAAGTTCCCCCAAAGTCAAGTTCCAAAAGTTCCCCCAAAGTCAAGTTCCAAAAGTTCCCCCAAAGTCAAGTTCCAAAAGTTCCCCCAAAGTCAAGTTCCAAAAGTTCCCCCAAAGTCACAAAGTTCCAAAGTCCCATTCAAGTCAAAGTCAAGTCATTAAAATAAAGTTGTAGAGTGGTTGGGCTTCCTTCGAGAGGACGTTTTTACTTCCCCACCCTACGTCGTATAAAAAAATAGAATAAGTTAAGATAAAAAATAAGTAGAAAAAATAAAAAATAAATTGAGGTAATAAATAATTATAAAATAAATTTAAGTAAAAGTAAAGTAAAGATAAAGTAAAATGAATAAATTAAAATAAATGTGTAGAGCAATTATATATAGGCAAGCAATAACAACAATTAAGAAACCATGCATGACAACAAGATCAAAGGAGTGAAAAGAACACATTATCAAAGGCAATGTACATATGAAGGATTAGTGAGACCACTGATAATTGGTTATATTAATAAGTAATTATAGGGGTTAATAGTTTTAATTGGACAACCAATCATGACAAATGAGAAACCATACATACATAGTAAAGACTGATAATAGGGTAAAATTCCATTAAAAACAAACAAAAGGGAAACCATACACGTTATATGAGAGAAGCAGTAACTCCAGATAACTACATGGGGATTAAATAATTAAGCCATATTTAAATAAATTATATGATATTGGTATTAAAATACACACGAGATAACACAACTAGCATATCTTAAGTAAAAGTAAAATATAGTCCTATACTCTTCCATCTGACAGACTGGCACACACACACACACACACACATATATCCCTGTGAAAGGTACAAGAACACTTAATGTTAACTTAGGGAAATACATAAAATAAGTAAAGGGGGGTATAATGATAAATAGTAAATATGGCAAGCCACACCACAGTCCTATTCACAGGCTCCTAAATAATTATATATAATTGCTCTACACATTTGTTACTGTACTTGCTTTACGTTGAGAGAATACTCTTCGAAACGTCGCCTAAATAAATCAGTAATTGTTCTTCCAAAAGTATGTGTTATAGTTTATTGCTCCACCCAGTTACTAAATGCCTCTAAAAGATCATCTGTATATACATTGTTACTTTGCAATTGTGACCCCATTTCCATTTCAGTATGGTAATAGTATTAAATATTTTATCATTTATTTGTTTTAAATCGTATTGTTTATCATTGTCCATCTTCACCAAGAATCTTGGTGGCGTAGTCAATTGAGCCGACAGCAGAGATTAGTGTAGACTGCAAGGGGACACAACTCTGTTTGGGAGATTGGGACTAAGACTAGTAATTATTTGCCTAGTAGTGCGAGTTATTAATAGACAATTTTTCCCTTAATTTTTTTCTCCCCCCTTCCTGCATTTTTGGGTTGACTTTTTGGTCTAGAATAGGAGAAAAGGGATCAAATTTGCAATTTTATAGCAGTTTTGGGTAATACTGGTGATATTACAGCGGAGGGATGGGGCTGTAAAATGTCTTTCTGCGGAGGAGTGAAATGTATCGGAAGTGAGATTTTCACCCAAGTCAACTTCAAATCCCTGTAGCAAAAAATCTAAACCATATTAACCCTACAAGTTTATGATGGGGAGATTGCCAAATGTTGTCCCCATTGTGCCTAAAAATATTGGAACCAACAGAATGTTGAGCAAAAAGCTACAGCTAGTGATGTTACAGCCATTTAACATTGAAGTCAATGGGCAAATAATTACTAGTCTGAGTCCTTATGATACTAAATATGGCCGAAAGAGATTTGTTCTTCACCACTTATTTCATGAATTTTTCAATAAGAAGTGTCAAAAAAGGTAAGAATACTGTTTTTTTTATTGCTCACAAGGCATTTTTCTGACTGTCTGATATCAAAATAGCCATTATTTGGGGTTTCCGTTGATAGAGTGTGAATTCAGGGACCGTAGGCCTTAATGTTTACATTTTGTTGCATGTACGTCATCAAAACACTGAATTGTATTACAATGTTTCTAGTTTAGTACTAGTTAACTAGTGGCACGTGTTTTTATACGCCCACATTTTCATGTGGTCGTATTATGTCGTCGCCCCTGTCCGTCCGTCCGTCCACAATTGTTTGTGGACTCTCTACAGGTCACAATTCTTGACCGATTTTGACGAAACTTAAAAGATAGGTTTATCCCCAAAAGATCTCGGCTGCTTTTCGATATTGGCATGTATCGGATCAAAACTTCATGGATTATGGCCCCTGATTGTACGAAAAATCACGTTTTTAGCTTGTGGACCCTATAGAGGTCCCAATTTTAAACCGATTTTGATGAAACTTAACATGCATGTTTATAACCCAAAGATCTTGGTTCTATTCGATATTTGCACCTATCGGAACGTAAATTCCTAAATTATGGCCCCTGATTGTCCGAAAATTCACCTATTTTAGCTCGTGGTACCTCTGGAGGTTACAATTATTATCCGATTTGAAAAACCGTTCGATTATATCACCGTTACACCCTAAGGAAGGTTGAGTTCAAATTTCGGAAAAATCGGACCAAAATTACCATACAAAATGGCCGCAAATACTGTTAAAAAATGGTATATCAAGGTTGTGGACCCTGTAGAGAACACAATTTTAATTCGATTTTGATGAAACTTTAAATGCATGGTTGTAAACCAAAGATCTTGGTTCCTTTCGATATTTGCGCGTATCGGATCGTAACTTCCTGAATTATGGCCCCTGATTATACGCAAAATCATCTTGGTTTAGCCTGTGGTCCCTCTGGAGGTTACAATAATTATCCGATTTAAAAAAATCGTTTGATTATATCACCGTTACACCCTAAGGAAGGTTGAGATTGAATTTCAGAAAAATGGGACCAAAATTGCCATACAAAATGGCCGCCATTCGTACGCAAATACTGTTAAAAAATGGTATATCAAGGTTGTGGATCCTGTAGAGGTCAAAATTTTAATTCGATTTTAATGAAACTTAGAATGCATGGTTATAACCCAAAGATCTTGGTTCCTTTCAATATTTGCGCATATCGGATCGTAACTTTCTGAATTATGGCCCCTGATTATACGCAAAATCGTCTTGGTTTAGCTTGTGGTCCCTCTGGGGGTTACAATAATGAACCGATTTAAAAAAATCGTTTGATTATATCACCGTTACACCCTAAGGAAAGTTGAGTTCAAATTTCGGAAAAATCAAACTAAAATTACCATACAAAATGGCCGCCGTTCGTACGCGAATACTGTTAAAAAATGGTATATCAAGGTTGTGGACCCTGTAGTGATCACAATTTTAATTCAATTTTGATGAAACTTGAAATGCACGGTTATAACCCAAAGATCTTGGTTCCTTTCGATATTTGCCCATATCGGATCGTAACTTCCTGAATAACGGCCCCTGATTATACGCAAAATCGTCTTTGTTTAGCTTGTGGTCCCTCTGGCGGAGGTCACAATTATTATCTGATTTAAAAAATCGTTTGATTATATCACCGTTACACCCTAAGGAATGTTGAATTCGAAATTTCGGGAAAATTCGGAAAAAAATTGCCATACAAAATGGCTGCCGTTTGTACGCGAATACTGTTCCTTTCGTTATTTTCACATATCAGATCATAACTTCCTGAATTATGGCCCCTGATTGTTTGAAAAATCGCCTATGGTCCCTCTGGAGGTCACGATTATTATCCGATTTAAAAAACTTGACTCTATCACCGTTACACCATACGAAAGGTTGAGTTTGAATTTCAGGGAAATCGGACCATAATTGCCAGACAAAATGGCCACCGTTTGTATGCTAATAGTGTTAAAATATGGTATATCAAGGTTGTGGACCCAGTATAGGTCACAATTTTAATTCGATTTTGATGAAACTTGAAATACATGTTTATAACCTAAAGATCTTGATTCTTTCCGATATTTGCGCATATCAAATTGTAATTTAATGAATTATAGCCTTTGATTGTAGGAAAAATCACTTTCGATTTTGCTTGTTCTCTAACCATCTCTCGAAAATGTGGGCGTATCCTGCCTGGCAGTGCCAGCTTACTATCTTTTTTTCAAAAAGGCATATTTCTACTGTCGCATTTATGATTAAATCGAATATTCTCGTCAAAAAGCATTTAGCGTAGGCCTATGTCAAGACAGCTAGTCCTGACAGCTAGTCCTGACCCTAGCCCCAACCCACAATCTTGCCAAAAAATCATGTGGCCACAACCCTATTTACATGTGACCTTGAACCAAGTCTGCAGTTGGCCTTAATATTTAGACATGACATGTTTTGACATCATACAATGAAATGTTAACATGTACACTCCAAAATTCACTCCCATGTGACTTTTGACCAAACCTGCAGCTGGCCTTAATATTTAGACTGAACCTCAAAAACATGGTATCTGCCTTTGAGATTGGCTTAGACTTGTGTGACACTCATTGTTTTTTTAACTTTTTTTACTGACTTTTCTGACTGTTTACTGGTTTCTTGTTGGAGAGCCAGTGATTGGATGTTCCCTAGAAATAAAGAGGTTTATTTCTATTTCCAGTTGCAACCATTTTTTTTTCTTTCGTATTTTCTCACTGTTTTTTTATTGCATATTTATCCCCAGCTATCTATCATTTCAGGTGCCAAGGGTAATATTTCATAGAGTGGATTGATTGACCTCAGCAACACAAGTATTTAAAAAAAAAGAAGCAAAACAGGTGAGATAAATGTGGATTTCATACACCACTTTTCGAAGTGCAGCCAACCTGATCCCCACTTCTGCTCACTAACGGGGGGGGGGGGGATTTGGTACTGCACAGGCCGTTCTACTCCCCTTGGCATGTAACTGAATGACAAAATTGCACATTTTGACCATTTTCTGGGTGTCAAAGGTCCATTTCCCTGGATAGTATTCTCCCCAGAATTCTTACTCTCTTCCAAATTTAACATTTCAGGTCTACATCGCAAACCCTGATGACTTCCTGGACTGGCTTCAGTAGAACGATGATCTCAATGCATATTAATTTCATCCCGGATCTCTATGACATCTGTGGTGGAAGTGGAGGGCAAATCGAATTCAGTTTGGGCTCCAACCGAGGACCTCTGTAAACTTTGCTTTTTGGTGATGACTTCATTTCCGAGCCCGATAAAGGACACCCATGTGTTTATCATGACCTCTCATATTAGAAGATAACATAAATGGCTTGTGTGTTGACGGTTATGCATATGTCTTGGTCAGGAAAGTTGTAGGCACCATTGCCCTTGTAAACCATTTGACAGGCCAGAGTGAACAGGGAGACCCATGATTGGTCAACAATGTACCAGATTCCATACTGGGGGGTGGGGATGAAGAAACTCTTGTAGTGTTACATTATCAGATTATTTCAACCTACTTATCCTATGGAAATACAGCTATATAGGAGATATTTTAAAATTGATAAGCACTGCTTGTTTCAACATCTTAGATTTGGCCACAATTTAACATTTGCAGCTACGTTAACAGAGAAAAAACTGTGGTTTTCGATGAAAGTGATAAAAAGTCTAATATTGCATCATGATTACTGTTTTAAAGTATTTCCGTGATGGAATTATATTGAATTTATCTCATCTTTTTACAGGATGCATTTATGTTCCAAAATAAAAATGTTGTGTGGAATTCAAAATTTATGTGCTTTCAAATTTCTATCTGAATTTCCGCAGTTTTCTGATGCACTATAGTGATTGTAGAATGCTGCACTGCGCATCTGCAAATGCATGGATTTTCATACTCTTTGGCCAGGGCATTGCATATATGTTTGTTTATTAGATAACCACAGATTTGTTCAAACAGCAAGAACATGTGAGGTATATAGGACTAAGACTAGTGTAACAATATGACAGTCGCAGCATTGTTGTCAAAGTAGTAGATAAAGAAGGGAGAAATATTGTTACCTTTACAAATTAGTGATTCTAAATTCATAACCGTTATGGCCTTATTACTTGTTTAATTACATGTGTGTACGGAGCTACATACCCCCGAAATAACATAGAGATGACATGATACAGGAATTGAACTAAGGGTCAAGGAACACATTTATAATATGAGGCCATATTAATGGAATGTTGTTCCTGACTAAATTTGGTAAGGAGCTCTACCCGATGCGAGGGGTAGAGTATGCCCGTTCCATATTTGGAATCGGGACGGTGGTCAGTTTCTGACGTAATTCAATGGGGGCGGGACATTATAAATGGGCTGCACAGATAGAATTTAGGAGAGCTAACATCGCCTCTCAGAGAGAGCTAACATCGCCTCTCAGAGAGAGCTAACATCGCCTCTCAGAGTGAGTTTACATCGTCTCTCAGACCAGCCAGACACTTCATTTAGTCAAGGAAGGATTGTGAATAACTAACGCTTCCAGATTTAGTAAAGTAAAATATTAGAAAGAACCTGAATTGTAGTATTGTAATTCGTCACGGCCAAGAAGACAACGTGAAGATACAAGACGTCCGAAGTACTACAATTAGATTTGGTTGCCGTGCCAGGATTCAACCTTCAAGGGAACATATTGGTACATATTCGGTAGAAGAAATTTGGCGGAAAACATACTTGATATGGTTGGTGTACAAGGGAAATCTGGTGTACAAATTGGTGGAAATATTCTCAATTGGGTAAATTAGACATGTTTAAATTTGTTTAACAGACCAGATAATGCTCAGTAAAATTTAGATTATTAAATAAGGCTTATAACTTTAAGCGAAGGGAATAGGTAATAAAATCAAGCGTGACATGTAGGTATTTAAGATAATCGACTCGTTGAATTTACGAGATTATAGGGTGAGTCAGTGAATCTGATTTAGTATGATTTCGCAATTAACTAATTTCGACGGAGGATATCAGCCTCACTGTTGGCTTGTGTTGCTTTAAGACATATAATCCTATATATAGCTGCATTGTTATATATATTATTTTGTATCATTAAATATTGCTTTAAATTGTTTTGAGGGAGTCTGGTTATTGAAACAATATTATGTCGCCTGCTCGTGTCCAAGTCACGTGATGAAAATTAGATAGAGATTTATTAATAGGTAGCTGGATTAAAGATTAATGAGTTAAAACTTAATACATGTTTAGGTTTGAGGGGAATGGGTGCGCAACCATTTGCCTTGAACATAGTTATATTCTGGATAATATTATATGTAACACTAAGATGGAATAGGTGTGGTTCATGCATTGGTGTATTTCACATACAAAATTAATGAGAGTAGGTCAAAAAGGTGAGATTACTTGTAGTAGATGTTTGTGTAACACTGGTGATGTTTATACATAACGGGAATTACAAAAAGAAAACGCAATTGCAAAGTTCTAGATTTAGAATTTAGAATTCTGAGGATTAAAGAGACACATCCGAGATTATTATTAATTAAATGAAGTTTTACTTTTAGTTAACAATAAAAGTAATAAGATTAAAATAATAATGTTAGTTCTTGGTCTGGTGACAATGACATGTTTGATTTGAGGATAAATTGTAGTTATCCCAACATCGAAGTCAGAGAAGACTTGCGATTAACGAGAAATTTCTACATATGAGAAAAAGACAGTTTTATTTAAAGACTATGGAATATGAAGCACACCGGTATCTACATATAAGCCTGGCAGTGATTATTTAGTGTTAATTATTACACTGTCATCTATTTTCATAGACAATCAACAGATGTTGACCTTTTCACCTATGTGTTTACAAGACGTTCAAATGTGTGACCAAAACTTGCGGAAGCGGAGTTTTTAAGACGAAAAATCAACTGCAGAGATAAAAAAACTCATTAAGTAAAGTGGTGTTTAATATGTGCAGTAGCAGACTGGGTGTTTATAGTAGATAAACGCGTGTAGGACTGGAGAAGAAGAAAAGTATGAACAATTAGAAGTGATCATGTTCGTGTTAGCTAAAGAATATTATTATAGGACTGTGAAGTGAAATTATAAACTTTTGGAGAGTTTTTGCATGCGATTTTTGATTATTTATGTTGTTGTTTTCTTTGATGTCATTGTTTTGTATTTTACTGGAAGCGTTGGTCGTAGGAGATATTAGGTGTTCATCATATAGTAATCTTAAATATTTGCATGCATAATTTGTTCGAATATCTTTATTCTATATATATTCTTAAAGGGGGGAGAATTGTAACAATATGACAGTCGCAGCATTGTTGTCAAAGTAGTAGATAAAGAAGGGAGAAATATTGTTACCTTTACAAGTTAGTGATTCTAAATTCATAACCGTTATGGCCTTATTACTTGTTTAATTACATGTGTGTACGGAGCTACATACCCCCGAAATAACATAGAGATGACATGATACAGGAATTGAACTAAGGGTCAAGGAACACATTTATAATATGAGGCCATATTAATGGAATGTTGTTCCTGACTAAATTTGGTAAGGAGCTCTACCCGATGCGAGGGGTAGAGTATGCCCGTTCCATATTTGGAATCGGGACGGTGGTCAGTTTCTGACGTAATTCAATGGGGGCGGGACATTATAAATGGGCTGCACAGATAGAATTTAGGAGAGCTAACATCGCCTCTCAGAGAGAGCTAACATCGCCTCTCAGAGAGAGCTAACATCGCCTCTCAGAGAGAGCTAACATCGCCTCTCAGAGTGAGCTTACATCGTCTCTCAGACCAGCCAGACACTTCATTTAGTCAAGGAAGGATTGTGAATAACTAACGCTTCCAGATTTAGTAAAGTAAAATATTAGAAAGAACCTGAATTGTAGTATTGTAATTCGTCACGGCCAAGAAGACAACGTGAAGATACAAGACGTCCGAAGTACTACACTAGTAATTATTTGCCTAGTTTTCATGATGGACGAATGTAGTGCGAGTTATTAATAGACAATTTTTCCCTTAATTTTTTTCTCCCCTCTTCCTGCATTTTTGGGTTGACTTTTTGGTCTAGAATAGGAGAAAAGGGATCAAATTTGCAATTTTATAGCAGTTTTGGGTAATACTGGTGATATTACAGCGGAGGGATGGGGCTGTAAAATGTCTTTCTGCGGAGGAGTGAAATGTATCGGAAGTGAGATTTTCACCCAAGTCAACTTCAAATCCCTGTAGCAAAAAATCTAAACCATATTAACCCTACAAGTTTATGATGGGGAGATTGCCAAATGTTGTCCCCATTGTGCCTAAAAATATTGGAACCAACAGAATGTTGAGCAAAAAGCTACAGCTAGTGATGTTACAGCCATTTAACATTGAAGTCAATGGGCAAATAATTACTAGTCTGAGTCCTTATGATACTAAATATGGCCGAAAGAGATTTGTTCTCCACCACTTATTTCATGAATTTTTCAATAAGAAGTGTCAAAAAAGGTAAGAATACTGTTTTTTTATTGCTCACAAGGCATTTTTCTGACTGTCTGATATCAAAATAGCCATTATTTGGGGTTTCCGTTGATAGAGTGTGAATTCAGGGACCGTAGGCCTTAATGTTTACATTTTGTTGCATGTACGTCATCAAAACACTGAATTGTATTACAATGTTTCTAGTTTAGTACTAGTTAACTAGTGGCACGTGTTTTTATACGCCCACATTTTCATGTGGACGTATTATGTCGTCGCCCCTGTCCGTCCGTCCGTCCACAATTGTTTGTGGACTCTCTACAGGTCACAATTCTTGACCGATTTTGAATAAACTTAAAAGATAGGTTTATTCCGAAAAGATCTCGGCTGCTTTCGATATTGGCATGTATCGGATCAAAACTTCATGGATTATGGCCCCTGATTGTACGAAAAATCACGTTTTTAGCTTGTGGACCCTATAGAGGTCACAATTTTAAACCGATTTTGATGAAACTTAACATGCATGTTTATAACCCAAAGATCTTGGTTCTATTCGATATTTGCACCTATCGGAACGTAAATTCCTAAATTATGGCCCCTGATTGTCCGAAAATTCACCTATTTTAGCTCGTGGTACCTCTGGAGGTTACAATTATTATCCGATTTGAAAAACCGTTTGATTATATCACCGTTACACCCTAAGGAAAGTTGAGTTCAAATTTCGGAAAAATCGGACCAAAATTACCATACAAAATGGCCGCCGTTCGTACGCGAATACTGTTAAAAAATGGTATATCAAGGTTGTGGACCCTGTAGTGATCACAATTTTAATTCAATTTTGATGAAACTTGAAATGCACGGTTATAACCCAAAGATCTTGGTTCCTTTCGATATTTGCCCATATCGGATCGTAACTTCCTGAATAACGGCCCCTGATTATACGCAAAATCGTCTTTGTTTAGCTTGTGGTCCCTCTGGCGGAGGTCACAATTATTATCTGATTTAAAAAATCGTTTGATTATATCACCGTTACACCCTAAGGAATGTTGAATTCGAAATTTCGGGAAAATTCGGAAAAAAATTGCCATACAAAATGGCTGCCGTTTGTACTCGAATACTGTTCCTTTCGTTATTTTCACATATCAGATCATAACTTCCTGAATTATGGCCCCTGATTGTCCGAAAAATCGCCTATGGTCCCTCTGGAGGTCACGATTGTTATCCGATTTAAAAAACTTGACTCTATCACCGTTACACCATACGAAAGGTTGAGTTTGAATTTCAGGGAAATCGGACCATAATTGCCAGACAAAATGGCCACCGTTTGTATGCTAATAGTGTTAAAATATGGTATATCAAGGTTGTGGACCCAGTATAGGTCACAATTTTAATTCGATTTTGATGAAACTTGAAATACATGTTTATAACCTAAAGATCTTGATTCTTTTCGATATTTGCGCATATCAAATTGTAATTTAATGAATTATAGCCTTTGATTGTAGGAAAAATCACTTTCGATTTTGCTTGTTCTCTAACCATCTCTCGAAAATGTGGGCGTATCCTGCCTGGCAGTGCCAGCTTACTATCTTTTTTTCAAAAAGGCATATTTCTACTGTCGCATTTATGATTAAATCGAATATTCTCGTCAAAAAGCATTTGGCGTAGGCCTATGTCAAGACAGCTAGTCCTGACAGCTAGTCCTGACCCTAGCCCCAACCCACAATCTTGCCAAAAAATCATGTGGCCACAACCCTATTTACATGTGACCTTGAACCAAGTCTGCAGTTGGCCTTAATATTTAGACATGACATGTTTTGACATCATACAATGAAATGTACACTCCAAAATTCACTCCCATGTGACTTTTGACCAAACCTGCAGCTGGCCTTAATATTTAGACTGAACCTCAAAAACATGGTATCTGCCTTTGAGATTGGCTTAGACTTGTGTGACACTCATTGTTTTTTAACTTTTTTTACTGACTTTTCTGACTGTTTACTGGTTTCTTGTTGGAGAGCCAGTGATTGGATGTTCCCTAGAAATAAAGAGGTTTATTTCTATTTCCAGTTGCAACCATTTTTTTTTCTTTCGTATTTTCTCACTGTTTTTTTATTGCATATTTATCCCCAGCTATCTATCATTTCAGGTGCCAAGGGTAATATTTCATAGAGTGGATTGATTGACCTCAGCAACACAAGTATTTAAAAAAAAAGAAGCAAAACAGGTGAGATAAATGTGGATTTCATACACCACTTTTCTAAGTGCAGCCAACCTGATCCCCACTTCTGCTCACTAACGGGGGGGGGGGGTTTGGTACTGCACAGGCCTTTCTACTCCCCTTGGCATGTAACTGAATGACAAAATTGCACATTTTGACCATTTTCTGGGTGTCAAAGGTCCATTTCCCTGGATAGTATTCTCCCCAGAATTCTCACTCTCTTCCAAATTTAACATTTCAGGTCTACATCGCAAACCCTGATGACTTCCTGGACTGGCTTCAGTAGAACGATGATCTCAATGCATATTAATTTCATCCCGGATCTCTATGACATCTGTGGTGGAAGTGGAGGGCAAATCGAATTCAGTTTGGGCTCCAACCGAGGACCTCTGTAAACTTTGCTTTTTGGTGATGACTTCATTTCCGAGCCCGATAAAGGACACCCATGTGTTTATCATGACCTCTCATATTAGAAGATAACATAAATGGCTTGTGTGTTGACGGTTATGCATATGTCTTGGTCAGGAAAGTTGTAGGCACCATTGCCCTTGTAAACCATTTGACAGGCCAGAGTGAACAGGGAGACCCATGATTGGTCAACAATGTACCAGATTCCATACTGGGGGGTGGGGATGAAGAAACTCTTGTAGTGTTACATTATCAGATTATTTCAACTTACTTATCCTATGGAAATACAGCTATATAGGAGATATTTTAAAATTGATAAGCACTGCTTGTTTCAACATCTTAGATTTGGCCACAATTTAACATTTGCAGCTACGTTAACAGAGAAAAAACTGTGGTTTTCGATGAAAGTGATAAAAAGTCTAATATTGCATCATGATTACTGTTTTAAAGTATTTCCGTGATGGAATTATATTGAATTTATCTCATCTTTTTACAGGATGCATTTATGTTCCAAAATAAAAATGTTGTGTGGAATTCAAAATTTATGTGCTTTCAAATTTCTATCTGAATTTCCGCAGTTTTCTGATGCACTATAGTGATTGTAGAATGCTGCACTGCGCATCTGCAAATGCATGGATTTTCATACTCTTTGGCCAGGGCATTGCATATATGTTTGTTTATTAGATAACCACAGATTTGTTCAAACAGCAAGAACATGTGAGGTATATAGGACTAAGACTAGTAATTATTTGCCTAGTTTTCATGATGGACGAATGTAGTGCGAGTTATTAATAGACAATTTTTCCCTTAATTTTTTTCTCCCCTCTTCCTGCATTTTTGGGTTGACTTTTTGGTCTAGAATAGGAGAAAAGGGATCAAATTTGCAATTTTATAGCAGTTTTGGGTAATAATGGTGATATTACAGCGGAGGGATGGGGCTGTAAAATGTCTTTCTGCGGAGGAGTGAAATGTATCGGAAGTGAGATTTTCACCCAAGTCAACTTCAAATCCCTGTAGCAAAAAATCTAAACCATATTAACCCTACAAGTTTATGATGGGGAGATTGCCAAATGTTGTCCCCATTGTGCCTAAAAATATTGGAACCAACAGAATGTTGAGCAAAAAGCTACAGCTAGTGATGTTACAGCCATTTAACATTGAAGTCAATGGGCAAATAATTACTAGTCTGAGTCCATTGGGTAAGTGGTAGATCTTATGAAGCCGGCCCGATTTTGCTAGATTCTATTGGCTAATATCTCGGTATACTAAGTGCTAGATCTTATGAAGCCTGGCCGAATTTGCTAGATTCTATTAAGCGAGGTTGAAATATATCCCACAATTCACTTTGCACATCTATTATTAGACGAGAAAATAGCATGAATCGCGATGAAGAATTCAGAAGATTGTGAGAAGCCATACGTCTGATTCATGACGAGAGAAAATTACCATTTTGATTAAAACCTTTACAAACAAAATTTTAGAGAGTGCCATTGTTGACAAACGATATGTCTTGATAGATCCAGTACGTGGTAACTTAAAAGACTGGATAATCCAGACAATGACCGACTTTCCGTCAAATTTTGAGGACCCATCCCAATGACGTGGATATATAGATAGACCGCGCAGACCCCTACATCGTCATAGGACGCCATGACCAATCGCTGTTGACTTCCGCCCGTGGCAAGAAGAGCGGTATCCCATGTAATGAATGAATGAATGAAATGGGGTTTAACGTCCTACGCTTAAGCACCTAACCTGGGCTAATTGAAGACGGGCATACGCCAACAGTGTGCTATGAGGGAAATTTTGCCCGGGCAGCGGCGCTACGGCCTACTCTTATATCGAATTCCAACTGCCAAGGGATCTTTTACGTGCACTCCAATTTGTACACGGGACCTCGGTTTTTCGTCCCATCCGAACGACTAGGCAGCTGTCCTTGTCAGGCCCTCCTTCTGCATCACTGACAAGGGGAAATCACGCCGGAAAATCGAGATGAACTTTCTCGGCCAATGCAGGGATCGAACACTCAACCTCCAGGCTAGCGAACCAGCGCCTTATCCACTTAGCCACCGTGATCCCCCGGTATCCCATGTAAACAAATAGCGAGTGTGACTTCTTAGCGCCAAGTTCACAAGACACTCAGTTCATTCATTCTTAGACTGAATAGTTTAGTGAAATAAATTTTAATTTCCAGACACTTTCCTTACACTTGTTTAACTATTAGTATCAGGCTCCTTGAGATATCACCGGTTTGTCTACGGTAACTCCCGTCCCCAAACAAAACATTAGGTCCTACGGAAAATGTTGGATTTTTTGTTTGTTGTCGTAAGATCGGATGGATTTAGCTGAACTAATAAATTAATGGGATAATTGCATTCTCAGGCATATCTTGTTTATAATAACTGAGTAAGATTCTGGAAATAATACCAATTAATTCCGAATATATTGTAAACACTGCAATCGGTTTTGAAACGGTCAGTGTAATTAAGGGGGTTTAATAAGTAAATAAATACAAGACAAGTGTTTTGAAACAATTGGCTCCAATAAATTTATTAAAAGGAGTCAACGTTTCTTGACCCAAAATGGATTTTTGGAAAACACAAGAATAGAAATATGAACAAATATTTGATTTAATTACAAATACACCATCATCTAAATAATTTTTTTCATCTTATTTTTAGCACAGGTTTTACACTTCATTGCTCAATTGAAAAGTTACAATGAATCATGTGTCATGCAGAGTTCAAACTGGCTTTCCTACCAAAATGGATGATAGTTTTTAAATAAAAGAAGGTTCAATTTTTACCCACCAACTGGAATAATTTATATACTAAAAAATTTGATAAAAAAAGACAACATGTAACATGTATTATAAAACAATTACCGATATATACAATACAGTAGCTTTAAAAACATGTCTTTACATAATACATTAGCAGTTATACTAAGATTAGATTTTTTGGGGGGCGACTTATTTTCAGTATTTACACGCCAGATCTCATTATGTACAATAGACTGAATCCCTCCTGGAATGATATAAATTTAAGTTATATTTGTATATAAGATGCTCAGAATTATACTCGTCGTTTACTTTTAGAGCATTTTGGCGAGGGTAATATGATACAAATTTTGAACCGTTTATTTGCTGAAGAATCGTCCCTATTAAAAACGTTATTTCAAATAATAATATCCGATAGAGTATAGACATTCTTGTATATTTGTATGAAGCCACAGTAAATGGAATTCTACTATTCAAATATTTCGTTCTCTCTCGAAAAACAATATCTACCATTTTTGTTCAAGACGAAACAAAACATCAAAAAATCACTGCTTGGATTACTCATTTGAAGTAAATAATGACTTGAGATACATGTAGGCTTTAGAATTGGCAATTATCAATCAACTAATCATTAATCCGACAGAGATTAACATAGTTAATAATTCTACTGATTTTGAAAAAGTACAGTTTTTGTTAACTTTTGTCTTACACATTGTCCCTGTAGTGCTAAATTAGTTAATCTCACCACATGAAATCTTCTTAACTTTATGAACTGACTACAAATTAACTTCAACAAATTATAATAATGTGTGTCTATTCCTTTACTTGTTTCTATGAAATGGTCATTCAGGTGCGAAAATAAAGTAGAAGGTAAATTCATCATAACTTTCGATACAACAACATTTTCCCATTCATTTGATTTAGCGTGTTTGATTTTGACAAAAGATCGGAGTATAACTTCACATTGTCGAACAATCTGGATAACATCATTTGATGGAATGCATAGTCCTCCATTGTTTTTATATTTAGAAGCCCATATTTGTTATCAGTTTTAGGTTTTACTAGGGCATTTGCACAGGGAACACACTGAACTTTAGATCTCAATTTCCTAACAACCCAGCCAGCTATATATTCAAGTACACCCTCTACAAATGAACTGACACCTCTGCCATAAAGGGGATACTCATGGTCTGCAAGAGCATCTTCAAAGTTGATTATTTCAGTGTTGTTGACTTTCAAGATAGAGGTTATGTCTTGTGGTATACAGGAGGTGTTTCCATCGATTGTTCCGCTTACACCAACATGACCCAGTAGAGATCTATATGCATTGGAAAATTGTATTGCAGATGGATTGTTGTTCCATCCCCCATATCTCCTGATGGCAGAAAAAAGTAGCTCAAGGTGGTCTTGTGACAATTTGTAAGTCAACAAATATTTCAGTGCTGGTGGATTGGATAAAATCATCTCTCTTGCAAGACCAAGAAGACTTTGAATGTTACACAAGAAACCAATGATACATATCTTCCGTTTTCCATGGCAGACTTTTTGACCAGTCATGTCTTTTAAGTTTAATAGTACAGAACTGGTGGATAACAAAAAGGATTCAAAAGACTCAAAATTTCTTGCATTAATGGGATGCTTAAAACCTTTTGCAGCTGGTGTCCTACTGTTGAAAATGTCGAACATTCGATCTACAATGGCAACGAGATTGATTGTTCCTTGACAATTTCCAAAATCTTCACAGACTGAAGAAGCAAATTCTAAGGATTTAGCAACGGAATTACTTAAAACTTGTACTGCTAATTTAACGTTCATTTTTTGATTTGTAAATTCTATGTGCTTCTTTGTTAGCCTATTAGCAGCTCTTAAGCCCTCATTCCGTTGTAGTTCTTCAAGTCTTCTTATATCTGACCACTTTGCTGTACCAATAGTTTCTTCCTGCAATTGGCGAAGAGAATGAAGAGCTCCATGGAAGTATTTGAGAAGGTGACAAGCATCAAAGAATATATATATGTTTAATTCTGGATTAGATGGATGTTGGAAAGTACTTCTCATGGTGTCAGGGTTTAAATTGCCTCCTAATACGTTTGCCATTCTTTGGTTGGTTGGATGCCCATCCATCACAATTGATGTTACTCGAATACAAATTTGGTAAAGTGATGATATCGCTGTCAAAAGAAGCTGGCTTTGTATCTCTGCTGACATTCCATCAACAAGGAAATAACCTAGTGGTACTTTCCAGTGACCTTGTAAACCAACAGCTAGTATCACTATGACTTCACGTGCCTCAACTGCATCATTTTCAACTGGTCCAGACCCTAAATTGACAAAACCAACCATTTGATTGTTTTTTGCATCCCAATCAATGTGTTTTCTAATGGACATGCCATCAATCATCAGACTGCAGTGTTTGTAGGTCCATTCATCACTTTGAACTTTCTGCTGAAGCATGTTTATTACTTGACTTAAGAGACCTGGTTGAGAAGATATGTTACTCAGCCACCTACAAGTATACAGAGTAGAGAAATATATGAATATGACATGAAATGTAATTATTTTATGACTAATGTCATCATTTGGTGTTGTTTATATTGAGACACAGCATTTTTTTTTTCATTAAATATTGAGCTGCGAAATGTGGGAAAATTTTGCCTGGGCTTAACAGCGGTGAATCCATCTACTCTTATGGTGAATCATCCACTCTTATGATCTTTTATGTTCGCTGTCAATGCCTCAATCCTAAGAACTGTGTACCTTTTCCTTCACTAGCTAAATAACACAACACTATGCAAGCGCAATCATAAATACTGTACACATTATAATTATATGTGCTTTGATGAAGCATTGCATATAATATGCACATTTAATGACAGTGGAACATCAATTTCAAAGAGTCAATTTAAAGTAATATTTGAACAATTATTTAATTAAACTTTTTTTAAAAGGATTAAAACAAAAAAATATTAACGTACAACAGTATCATTCAAACAAACTGAATAATATATAAACTTTAGTTTGGTGTAGTCTGGAATAAAATGTAAAAGTAAAATAAGTCATAAAGAAACAACAATAAAAAATACAAATATTTTATTTCAGTAAAACAAAACAATAAATCCTTAATTTTAAAAACTGAGCAAATCATAAATCTATAATACTTGTTATTATTGTGAAATGTGGCCAATAATTCATTCAAAAAAGAGTCCTTGATCATACAGACTTTCCGAGCATATCATAAATTTAATTATTTTTACATTTCATAATAATATTCTGACAATAAATGGCAATATTCCAAGTACAAAATATAAAATAAAATACTGACAAATGTCCAGTAGAAGCAATAAAAACAAGCAGTGCCCATGCAAGATACAACCACATTTTGTAACATATGAATGGAGAAAAAATAATTACCTTCTAATCGTGGATTGGTGTGGTAAGTTGACCTTGCTTCTTAAATAGTAGTAGGCTTTCGGTCCATAGAAATACAGCGTGGTTGAAAACTTCTTTTGGTCTTCAGAGTATTCAGAAGCAGGTTTAGTGAACAGGTCAACAGGAATATCTAAAATGTCATGAATATCATAACTCACAGTTGTTCATTATTAATTTATTTATAATTTTGCACCATTTCAACAGCAATTTAATAGTTGTATTCAATTGGAGGCATTTATTAATACAAATGACCACAGGTTTTATAAAGGGACATGCCTGTAATTTACCATGCAACATCCAGTGTCCGAAGTTCTGAACAGCAAATATATATGCCCCAGATGGGGTTATTGGATAGATATATTTTGGATTCTAAATTTCTCAGAGCAATTTATTTTAGTATGCATGTAATAAATATATAAAATATGTACTGAAGGAAATATTCCTTTAAAAAATATTGGTATTTTTTCCTGGCACTACAAAAACAAATAATTAAAATTAGTTCCCTATCTATTATAAAAAAGAAATAATAAGCTCTTGTTCTATAGCTTGTTTGATTTTAAATTCTGTTACAACAAATATTTTGAAATATCACTATACTCAGATATTCTAAAAATTAAAAAGGTACATGCCATGCGTATATATGTAAAGTCAAACCTTTATATGAATCAATCATTTGTTGAGCGTTTTCTGATAATTTCTTTTCATCCCGAAGCTGGTTAACAACACTACCAATTACCATTTTTGCACGTTTTTCTCTGCGTTTGGTTAAGGTAAGTTGATGGGCTGTGTTTTCCAGTCTTCTGGTGACATCTTCTAATTTTTCTTTCACTGTGTTTACATCATGATGGTAATTGTGTTCTATAGACGTTGAATACATTGGAGATGATCTCTCTTCTATAACTGCTGAGGAATCTACTTCAACTCTAGCCCTTTTGCTTGTAGAGGAATGTCTTGAAACAATCTATGTATAAAAGAAAAGTGTAAATGAGACTACACTGGGGTGGCAGATGTACCTTTTCAATCTAAATTGCAAAATAACCATTATATGTGATCAATAACAGTGCATACTCTTATTTATCAGGTGCAAAATATCAAAACACCTGTAGTTGGAAGTTGTCATTTTAAAAAGTGGACATTTTATACTATTATCATTACTCTAGAAAAAAAACTGTATTTATTAAAACATACTGTCCAGTACCTTAACATTTGTGGATGTCTTCCAAGAAAAAATGGATGGAACACAGCCCTTTTTTAACAATTTGTTACCAGCATGTTTTGATATCATGAAATCATCCCCCTGAAAGTGTTGTGAACAAAGGGTCTGAATACTTGCTGGCTCCCGGGAATGTTTTCCATCCAGCTCTAATCTGTTAATAGCAATTAACCATAACCTTCTCTGACCAGGGTCTTTAGGAATTCTGAAACAAAAAATATCCACAACATTTAAAAAAAATATAAATCCTATTGCTAGGCCTATATAATAGTAATAAAATATTTATAGGCCTAGGCCTATTGTTGGCTATGAAAATTTCGGGTACCGTCGGTAGCGAGCAAATTTATCCATAGCCACATAGGCCTATATTATATATTTGTTTTGTTAAAGATAAATCAAAAAAAATTCACAACAGTTTATAAATATATATAAATCCTATGCCTGGGCCTATTCAACTATTGACTATGAAAAATTAGGGTAGCACTAGCCCTCTAGGCTAGGACCCTAGCCTAGGTAGCAACTAATCCTAATCTATCCATAGTCAAAGGCCTATATAATATTTGTTTTGACTTTGTTAGGCCTACAAATTTGATTAGTATCAAAATGAGCTTATATTTTTATGGTGTATGTACATGTAGTAACTTAGTCAGGTTGGCTAAATAGTGTATTATTTAACAAAGGCTAAGCTAGGGTCTAGGATTTTGCCCTCGGTATTCTTAATAATCTCGTCATTTTTACAAGGCTTGTTTATAATATATGAAGTCGAAGGTTATTATAACATTCTAAAAAAAAGTTGAAAAATAACTTACTGATGAAAAGTAATGTCCTTCTTTCTATTCTCGGGGGTGTCGCGATTTATACAACCAACTGCGCAGCATGAACGAACCATTTTCATACGAAGAAGTAGACGTCAAGTGTAATGTTTACATGCTAAAAACGCGCCATTTTGAAGTCTTCTACCACGGGCGGAAGTCGGTGCTCTCGCCCTCCAACTCAAGCAGCTTGCGCGGTCTATCTATATATCCACGTATGGTGGCTGATTGGTATCATGTCGTGATGTCGTGGTGTCGCCCTTCATAGAGCGACAACCCGACAACCCGACACCACGACACCACGACATTTTAACGCGACACCACGACACCGCGACACCACGACACCACGACATTTTTAACCCGACACTACGACATTTTCACCCGACACCGCGACATTAAAAATGTCGTGGTGTCGCGTAAAAATGTCGTAGTGTCGGGTTAAAATGTCGTGGTGTCGTGGTGTCGCGGTGTCGTGGTGTCGCGGTGTCGTGGTGTCGTGGTGTCGCGGTGTCGCGGTGTCGTGGTGTCGTGGTGTCGCGTTGTCGACTTTATTTATAAATGTTGAAGCGGCCAAGAAATCAAGTTAGCCCTCAATATGTGTCAACAATTACTAAGAATACCTACCCTTATAGTGTTATATATAGACACTTTATAACTCTATGCCTACCCTTCACTAACTGCGAATCAAACTGGTCATTCGCTGGTTGACCATGACTTGAGTAAAATCATGTGCTCGGTGTGGGCTATTCCGAGCCGTCGATAAATAAAATGAATGGAAAGAAGTCTATTTTAGTAACCCATTTCTTTGCTCAAAATAAAAAAGCTTTTATCTCTTCTAAAGTTTGTAATAATGAATGTGCCCGAAAATTACAAGTATATTTCAAGAGCCATATAAACCTCCTTTCCGGTGGTGTATGACAAAATAACGTATTTTGACATTAAATACTCGCCCCACCCTCATCACTCTCTCTAATAAGGGGTCCCATGTACACATTGGCGTGCACGTAAAAAAAACCCTGGCAGTTGGAATTCGATATAAGAGTAGGCCTAGGCCGTAGCGCTGCTGCCCGGTCAAAATTTCCCTCATAGCACACTGACACTGTATGGCGTATGCCAGTCTTCATTAGCCAAGTTTACCAGCAGAACAGTATGACGTTAAACCCCATTTCATTTCAGGGGGGGGGGGGGGGAATGGTAAAGCCCGGGCGCGCGGTATCATAAAGCCTGTCATTGAGTCAACTGGCGTGGTTTCGAGTCCCAATTGTACGTGACAAGGAGTAGGGTCGCCTGTCCAGCCTCGTTGGTTTTATCCGGGTCCTCACCCCCCCCCCCCACACTGCTAACACCTCGACGCGCAAGCGAATTAATGAGGGGGGGGGGGTATTCAAAGCAAAATACGGGTCTTAATACGAAATTCCAGATATCATGTTACATATCACTGAAGAGCACGTTCACTGTTGTTTTTTTTTCTTCAAATATATAAATAATTTTCTGGCACATTTATATTTACTTGCCTTGAAAAGTGAAGGGGGCGGGGGGTAGGCCCTATTTGAAATAAAAATGCTGGGCTAAATTTAAAATTCTGTATATCTATACTGAAAAGTAAAGTTAATCCTTTCTTGAAATGTTTTTATTATATTTTCGGCGGAATGCATATATACTCTTTAAAATTAAAATTAAGTTTGGTAGCCTTCACTGGCTGAATTAAAGACAAATGAAATGAAATGAAATGGAGAGAGAGAGAAATAGAGAGGGGGGGGGGGGGAATAAGCGTACGCTTTACAAAAACTTTTTTCGAGACTAACATATGGCACGTAATTATTTTAATAAATCATTTACCAGTAGGAGTCATTAGCAGTTGGGGGAAACCAGAGGATCGGGTGTAAACCACGCCATTTGAATCAAAGACCGAGCGATCTGGACTATCCAATCAACCCAGCACCGGATTAATGGAACATGGGGGGGGGGGGGTAATCACCGACCGCGGAGCTGTGGCCGGAATTTTCAGAAATTTGAGGCCGGAAACGAGATTTTCTGGCATTTCAGGCACTTGTGTGGAGCCATTTAGAAGTACCTCCCCCCAGAAAAAAAATTCTGCCACACAAACATAGCGCATTCTGGAGAGAGAGAGAGAGAGAGAGAGAGAGAGAGAGAGAGAGAGAGAGAGAGACTTTATTTATCAATGTTGAAGCGGCCATGAGATCAAGTTAGCCGTCACTACAGATACAGGGGCGTATTTGGGCCGGGACGGTCCCATGTCAGAGTGGCCCCTTTATACTGACCGCGGAACCCTGGAAATTTTGAAAAATGAACCCCAATGCGATTTTTGTGGCATCATATTATTAATTAAAGTATTACCATTGTACCGCCAAGTCAAGAGTCATATCAAAACAATTTAACTGATTAAAAAATGGGACTAATTGAGAAAATTTTGACCATTTGATTAACCAGTTAGGAATATTTTCATTGAAAAATGTCCCATATTTGTTGCCGGGAGCGCTAGTTGATTACTCCTGTGACGGATAGCCACGAGACACATTGGTACAGAGTGACGAAAGGAACATTCATGAAAGCTGCTTTTTGAATTTTGGATCTGTTGTTTCAGATAAATTATTTTACCTTGACTCCGAACTTTAACATTTGACACACTACATATTGATTAATGAACATAACATTAGTTCAGATAACGCAAATTTAATTATGAGAATTGCGTTACCCTCGACATATTTGTCACGAGCGGCGGGCGGAAATAAAATTATTAAAAAAATTGATCTTGGACGCAAAATATAGCTACCACGACACCACAATTCATTTTTTTAGTTTTTGGAAATTGGAGGTCATTTCCCGCAATTCGAAACCATTCCCGACATCCCAATTATGTAATTTAATCTCAAGGAATGTTTAACACTAGCCCATATTCAGCGAGCAGACCAGCTGTCATCAAATTTTGCTGAGGCCTTAAAATTGAATTGTTTTTAGAGTTACGAACCATGGGCAGACGTTTCTGGCGTATCCCCACAAACAGGGTGCAGGCGACTTAATAACTAGTAAATTTGTGGGCGACAGTGTCGGGTGAATCCGATCAAATTTTTGGATAAAATTGCAGGATTCCGAAATCCGGGCCACACCAGACCAGAAAGTCTATTATACAAGCCCATTCCAGACTCCAGTGATGGCGTGGCGGCCCGTTAAAGTCATCGGCCACATATAACATGATCATCATCGCTCCATAGCCGGTCCAATACCCCCCCCCCCCCCCGATATAATGTTCAGCAGAAAAGTTTTTTAGACGAATTGGACAAAATTATTGTTTTCATTTTTTGTTCGATGGGCCAATCCGCCCCTGCTTCACTATCTCAACCTTCACTAAAAATATCAACCCTTCACTAACTGCGAATGAGAGAGAGAGAGAGAGAGAGAGGGAGAGAGAGAGAGAGAGGGAGAGAGAGAGAGAGAGGGAGCGAGAGAGAGAGAGATGGGTTTAACGTCCACTCGACACAAACTATGTCATTCCGGGACTAACATATGTGGTTTAATTTTATTTCAATAATTGCTTGCGCGTCGGGATCTTTAGCAGTGGGAGGAAACCCAAGGACCAGGAGAAAACACACGAGGCTGGACAGGCGACCCTACTTCTTGTCACGTACAACCGGGGATTCGAAATCACGCCAGTTAACTCAATGACAAACGCCAATGTGTACATGGGATTCTTTTTAGAGAGAGTGATGAGGGTGGGGCGAGTATTTAATGTCAAAATACGTTATTTTGTCATACATCACCGGAAAGGAGGTTTATATGGTTCTTTAAATATACTTGTAATTTTCGGGCACATTCATGATTACAAACTTTAGAAGAGATAAAAGCATTTTTATTTTGAGCATTAATGGGTTACTAAAATAGACTACTTTCAATTCATTTTATTTATCGACGGGACGGAATAGCCCATACTGAGCTCATGATTTTACCATAGAAATATATTTCTACGATTTTACTCAAGTCATGTTCAACCGGCGAATTTGGTAGTGTTGACCAGTTAGTGAAGGGTAGGTATTCTTAGTGATTGTTAAGATATTGAGGGCTAACTTGATTTCTTGGCCGCTTCAACATTTATAAATAAAGTCGACAACGCGACACCACGACACCACGACACCGCGACACCACGACACCACGACACCGCGACACCACGACACCACGACACCGCGACACCACGACACCACGACACCACGACATTTTAACCCGACACTACGACATTTTTACGCGACACCACGACATTTTTAATGTCGCGGTGTCGGGTGAAAATGTCGTAGTGTCGGGTTAAAAATGTCGTGGTGTCGTGGTGTCGCGGTGTCGTGGTGTCGCGTTAAAATGTCGTGGTGTCGTGGTGTCGGGTTGTCGGGTTGTCGCGTTATGAAGGGCGACACCACGACATCACGACATGATACCAATCAGCCACCATATCCACGTCATTGACCCATCCAGACTAATATTCGTAGAATATTTGTTTGGATGATAGAGACTAAGTCTTTATAGGATATCTATGTGACGTCTATACTAACTAGACCGCGCGCAGACGCTAAATTGGTGGAGAACAGTGTCTGACATCCGGTAGTGGGGGAACCGTCAAAGCGTAGAATAGAATCAGTGAAACCAATGTAAACAAAAGGCGTGCGAATCTTATCAATTTATTTGATTGATACCATGGCTTTATATTTTTATACTTTTACTGGAATAATAAAGAGTTGGATATTGTTTTCATAGTAAAATATAAACTCGATTTAGTTATTCAGCCCTGTGTAATTATACTTCGGTAATACTAATAAATAGGCCTACTACACCAGACTAGTAGTACTAAATGAAATGTAATGGTAATTTCAGTAGCCTATACTGGCTATAGCCTAAAAAAAAAAATCCAATACTTTAAGCTAGCTTACGCTCTAAAATAGTGCATTCTATGGTTCATAACAATGTTTAATTTGAAAATTTTGATTTTCATATTTTTATTTTTAAAATATAATTAGGCTACATACGGTACATATCTTGTTATTTATTTTTTCCATATTAGTAATAGTTGTAATTGAGAAAGGTACTGGAAATATCGAGACAGTATAAACTAAATATATGAAGTTTTTAAAAAAACAAAGACTGTATTTTTAAAATCATTATTTTTTTTTATATAAAGGGCCTAAAGACAGATTTTCTTTACAAATTTACCCCCCCCCCCCCCAAAAAAAACCAACCAACCTTTAAATTAGGACAATTTTTTTTGAGTGGTGGGAACCTGGGACTCTTTAAACCAAGTAGTTACATTAGCATTAAAAGTATTTCAAAAGAAAAAAAGTTGTGTTATTAGGATTATAATTTATATATACATATTTTTCATTCTTTTGCTTTTAAACCCAAAATATTCATTACAAATTTTTCTAATGAAAAAAAAACAACCTTGAATTCACCCATTCTGATGCCTCATTAAATATTAGAAACAATTTTTTGATATCTGTTAATCGTATTGATTCATTCTACATGTTGATTAGCATCTAATATCATAATTCTTGACAAATAATGAATAACATTTTTAAGAAATATTTGTTTTGAAGGGTAAAAAAATTAAGTTTTTACCAAAATTAAGTTACTTCCAGTTATAAGGTAAATGTTAAATTGGTTTTATAAAATCAAAGATGGCATAGGGCATTAAATGGCAAACATATTATGAAAATTGAATGATAATTGGTACATGTAGGAACAGAAAACCTTGAATTGTGGAAATCTTCTATTTCTCTGCAAATATACAAGTACTATTTTGTGATAAACATGAGAATTGTCAAAAAGGTAAGTTTTGGACAATATGGGGTTTAACATCTACTCTACACAAACTAGGTCATTTAGGGACTAACATGGTTCAAATTTATTTAAATAGTTCGCTTGCACATAGGGGGCTTTAGCAGTGGGTGAAAACCGGAGGATTTGGAGAAAACCCACGAGGCTGGGCATACGACCCTACTCGACCCTACTCCTTATCACGTACAACCGTGGAATCACGGCAGTTGACTCAATGACAGACCTTATGATAACAACGTGCACACGCTAACCATTCGCCCCCCCCCCTGCATAGTACTGCCAATACAAGTTTTATTAATTACCACACACTTATGATTATATTTTGCCTCGTTGACTTTTATCCTTTTACAATGAGATTATGCTTAAAATTGTTATCACATGGTGTTCACAGGTAAGCCTGAATGTACAGGTAAGCCTCTGGATAATTCTAACTTATGATTATTTTTCCTTTTTTGCTTTTAGTCAGTGATGCAGAACGGAGGGACTGACAAGGACAGCTGTCTAGTCATTCAGATGGCACGGAAAACCGAGGTTCCGTGTACATATTAGCGTACTTGTTAAAGATCTCTTTGCAGTTGGAATTCAATATAAGAGTAGGCCGTAGTGCTGCTGTACGGGCAAAATTTCCCTCATTAGCCAATCGAGCAGAACAGTAGGACGTTAAACACTATTTCATTTCATTTCATTACATTTGCTTTTACCATTTCACATTGTCATTAGTGAGGATCCAACCTTCTGGGTTTTCTACGGATCCTTCGGTTTCTTCCCACTTCTAAAGACCCCTAGATGCACAAGCGAATTATTGAAATGAAATTGAACTACGTGTTAGTCCCGAAATGACCTAGTTTGTGTCGAGTGGACCTTAAACCCATTTCTCTCTCTCATTAGTGAGGATGTGGTAATATGGTACTATTTGATAGAAATGAAAGTAAAGACAGATACATCAAGGTCTTTATTATCTCATAAATATTATCTCTGTAATCATTACAAACATTTGCGATTATTTTATATACATCAATGTAACCAATTCACCTAATAAGGTAAAATGCCATCATCTATGTAATAGTTTAGATACATACACTTGATTCCTTATCCTGTTATATAAATAAAGCTATGTATACCAGACAATTAAACTGTAAATTTAAACAGAATTGTAGTATATTTAGTTATAGGACTGTATAAATCCCTCACTGGCATTAACATTTCTTTTTATATAAATTACACTGCATTCCATAATTTGCATATAACCTGAAATAACTCTTTTGTATTAGAGATTAATAAATACCACTTCCTGTTCTGACTTTCACCCATGTTGTTTCCTGCTTAATTTATGAAAAGCCTTTCCCACTCAAATCTACAAACATCACATTGGCGACGAGGTAAAAACTGATAAAAATGAGTAAATTAGGTCACATAGAAGAGTTTAAGTTGGAATCTGGGGATTTTAATGCATACATTGAAAGAGTAGAGCAGTATTTCATTGCTAATGATGTAGAGGAAGACAATGAAGCCAAAAAGGTTGCTATCTTCACATCTCTCATTGGTAGCCAGACTTATTCCTTGCTAAAAGATCTTGTTGCACCGGCAGCGCCATCCACCAGGACTTTCCAGGAATTAATAGACATCCTTAAAGGACACCTATCACCACCCAAGCCTGTAATTGCTGAGCGTTATAGATTCTATAACCGAAATCAAAAAGAGGGAGAAGCAGTTTACTGCAGCAATTAAAAAGTTAGCTTCTACGTGTGAATTTGGTACCTTTTTGGAAGATTCACTACGTGATCGTCTCGTATGTGGATTGAATAGACTTTCTATCCAAAAGAAACTTCTGTCAGCAGATGCCAATTATCAACAATCTCTAGACATTGCCTGCAGCATGGAACTAGCCGACAATGATGTAGCAGAATTTCAGTCTCTCCCAGGAGCGGTGAAATCTGTAAACAGAACCACGGATCTGCATCACCACAAATGGAAGTCACAAGATCATGCTGGCACTAAACCCAAAGTTGCACATAGACAGGGTGCCCCACCTTGTGTTCGTTGCTTGGCTACTACACACAGTCCACCACAGTGCCCGTATATTACATCAGTGTGCGATGGATGTGGGAAAGTAGGTCATCTTCATCGTGCATATCAACAAGCTTCAACTTCAGGTTTTAAGAAGAAATTTCGTAAACGATATCAACCTAAATCCATACACCAAGTGTCAGAAAAAGGAAATGAGGAAGAGCAAGAAACTCTCTCCATATTCAAGGCTGATTGTTTAGAAACCACTTCACCAGAAAGCATTGTCATACCTGTCAACATTGGAGGTCAGGTGATTGACATGGAAGTTGATACTGGAGAGAGTTTGTCGTTACTCCTACACCAGGTCTATTTAAACAAACTAGGTCATATCAAGCTTCAAAACTCCCCAGTACAGTTACGCAGCTATTCTGGTGATAAGATCGATGTTATTGGAGAATTCTCTTCAATTGTTTAACACAAAGGACAAACCAAGATGTTACCCTTGATTGTTGTCAAAACACAAGGTCCGGCTTTGTTTGGAAGAAATTGGCTCAGAGAAATGAAGGTTGATTTAAATGAAATCAAGAAGGTTTCTTCTGTTTCTACATGTACATCAGATCAACCAGACCTTATTCAACCATTACTTGATAAATATTCTGATATTTTTGAACCAGGTTTAGGCACAATATCTGGTATCAAAGCCAAACTGTACCTGCATCCTAATAGTGAACCAAAGTTCCATAAAGCCAGAACCGTTCCATACTCTCTCCGTGAAGCAGTGGGAAAAGAATTAGATCGTCTTGAAGCAGAAGGCATCATTGAGAAGGTTCAGCATAGTGAATGGGCCACACCTTTGGTTTGTGTTCCAAAAACTTACAAATCTGTTAGATTATGTGGAGATTACAAAGTAACAGTTAATCCATTGTAAGATTCCAAATTAGAGACTTATTAATCTTGTCTGTTAAGCATATTTTTTGACTACTTATTAGTGTCTTGAAAAGAAAGACTATTGCGTAGACTTAACGTGCTCATGGCGGCAACAGAAACTTAGCGATGAAACTTTGAAATTTGAAATGATACCGGTGAAATTCGACAAACTCGGTATATGTATCTTATGTCTAGATAATTAATTCATATTTATAATGTGTGAATATGTCATGTCAATCTCCTAGAGTCGGGAAATTATCAATTTTCAAATGGCATGGCCGAAGAGATTCATTTTTCTTCTAGCGCGCTCTGACGTCATCAACATGGCTGACATTTGTTTTGATTACTTGCAACAAGAAACTATTATGTATTTTGGAAGTGATAACTGAGTGTAATTTTCCTGATTGTTTATAATTATATCACAGTTGCTTCCCCTCTACAAGTACCTTAAATCCCTATGCATGTCAGGGTGTTTGAGATCATTATTTCAATGTTTTAAAGGTTTAATGTTTATATAATTTGAACTGTAGAACTTATTGTATACTTCCCTTATTTCAGTTAATCGATTCGATTTGATTGAACGACTTTATTGAGAATAAAGAATCGTATGAACGCAGAAAGATTTCTCTGGTATATTTCAAAATTAACGAACTTTAACAAAAAATTAACGAACTGAACGAACCCCACATTACATTAACGAGTTTTGTGCTGTGTTTCATTTTTAAAGAACATTCACAAAATTTCTTTCAACGAAGAAGATTAACGAAAAATATTTAAAGAACATTAACAAATTTTCCTTCAACGAAGAAGATTAACGAAAAATATTTAAAGAACATTAACAAATTTTCCTTCAACGAAGAAGATTAACGAAAAATATTTAAAGAACATTAACAAATTTTCCTTCAACGAAGAAGATTAACGAAAAATATTTAATTAAGCGAATATGACATCAACGAAGAAGGATGAATCATCAGCCCCAGCTAGCCACCATCGAACGAGGCATCAAACAGAAGTTATTAAAGATTATGAAGAAAATCGAGATGCTGAATTTGCAGATCTACAAAACCTCATGGAAACAATTACAAAAACTACGGATCCAGAGCTATTGCAAACCTATAAAGCTTCATACATCGAAAACTACAGAATGTTCCAAGCTAAACACAACCAGATTTGTGAAATCCTTACAGATGAAGAACTTCAAATACACTTACAGACTTGGTATAATCCCAGAGAGGAAACAATTACTAACTTTCAACAGTACTTAGACACAAGCACCACCAATAAGCCTACTTCATTAAATAAAGAAGAAATCACACCTTATGACAGTATTTCACAGACGAAAACAAACACTTCTCGAAGTAAAACATCACATAGCAGAAGCTCATCTTCAAGCTTATCAACAATGAGATTGAACCAACAACAAGAGAATGCTGCCATTGAACTAAAAAAGAAGAAACTTCTAGAAATTCAGAAAATTTCCAAGGCTCAACTTGACCTGCAACTTAGAGAGCAACAATTACAATTAGAAACCGAAGAAGAAATTGCAAAGGTTAGAACCAGAATTATTGAAGAAAACATTCAACGTCGTGAATCTGGCTCTGGTTCTAAATCAAGGCTTAATCCAAATGCTGATGTATTCATATCTACACCAAACCCAATCAACCCACAGCCTATCAAAGAATCCTCACCCATATTAGAAATTTCGGGTACAGATCCAAATAAAGATCAAACAACAACAATAGTTCAAAATATGAAGAAGCCTCCTATAAAATTAAAGTCATTTTCTGGAGATCCAATAGACTACAGAAGATTTATTAGAGCATTTGAAACCAAAGTCCTTCCATTTACAGTTAATGATGATGAACGAATGAACTATCTTGAACAGTACACTGAAGGTCAGGCTAATCGTGTTGTACGAGGATTAAGTAACCTTGATGCCAAAGAAGGATATCCGGCAGCAATAGAACAACTCAAGAAACGATATGGTAATACAGAAGTTATTGCCAGCAGTTTTTGTAAAAAGGCACTTGAACATAAACCAGTTTCGAAACCAAATGACATAGATGAATTTGGAATTTTATTAACGGAATGTTATTATGCTATAAAAAGTATTGAAGGCATGAAGATCCTGGAGTATCCAGAGAACATTAAAAGACTTGTACAAAAATTACCATTCTATCTTCATGACAGATGGAGGAGTATTGTGGAACAAAAGAGAGAAAGGGATGAACCAATCAATTTCTCACTTCTGGTAGACTTTGTAACTCGCGAAGGAAGGAAATTAGCTGATCCCACCTATGGTAAAGAAGCTTTAACCCTACCTAGTTATAGTACCAATGCTAATACAAATCTCAACTTCAAATATAAACCAAAGCCAACCTTAACGACACAATTAAAGAAAAATGATGACATCTCTACGCCAGTTGAAGATCAAGGATGTATTCATTGTAAACGTAATCATAAGATAGATTCCTGTCCAGACTTCAAGAATAAGCTACATTACGAGAAACTAGAAATATTGAAGAAGAACGGGTATTGTTTTGGTTGTCTCAAGAAAGGACACATTAGAGCTGAATGTCCAACAAAGGAGACTTGTACCAAATGTAAATTCAACCATCCAACCATCCTTCATATTGAACGACATGAATACAAGGACCTTTCCAAACCTCAAGAAGCTCCTCCTGTTAAGGCACATGCTCTCACGAGGGCTGGAGACTGCATGAAATACACATGTTCTATGACCATTGTACCAGTCAAAGTCAAACGAAGAAATGGACTAAAGGTAATTTCTACCTATGCATTTCTAGATAACGGTAGCAGCGTTTCATTTTGTACTGAGCGCCTAATGAACAAACTTGGAATTCAAGGTCGAAGAACCAAATTAACTCTAGAAACTATGCTGAATAATAAAACCATATCCTCATACCAAGTTGACGATTTAGAAGTTTTCAGTTTTGATTTTAAAAACTCAGTAAATATTCCAAGATGCTATTCAAAGGTTAAACTTCCAGTAGATATTGAACATATACCAACAAAGAAAGATATTGAGAATTGGCCACATCTCAACAAACTTGATATTCCTGAAATAGATTTCGAATGCGGGATAGACCTGATGATCGGAAATAATATACCTGATGCCTATACACCTTATGAAATTGCTACTGGTCCAAGAGGAAGTCCCCATGCAACCAAGTCTGCCCTAGGATGGATACTGTGGAGTGTTTTGAGAGAAACAACAAATGAAAGTCGCAACATAATAAATAGAATAGAAATTCAACGAATTATCGAATATGAAAGACTAAACGAGATGGACAAATTACTTCATCAACAAATACTAAACGACTTTCCTGAACGTACCATTGATGACAGGTTAGAACCTTCATACCAAGACAAAGCATTCTATGAAAAGGTGGAAAATTCTCTGAAATATATAAATGGTAGATACCAAATATCACTTCCATTCAAAGACAATGATGTGAAACTTCCTGATAACCAAGAAATGGTATTGAGAAGATTATATTCTCTAGAAAGAAAATTAAAGGGAAATAACCAATTTAAATCTGACTACACTGAATTCATGAATTCTATCGTGACAAACGGCTATGCTGAAGAAGTACCAATCAATGAAATTGAACGACAATATGATAAGACATGGTTTATACCACACCATGGTGTTTATCACAAACAGAAAAAGAAAATACGTGCTGTATTTGATTGTTCAGCTAAATGTAAAGGAGTATCCTTAAATGATGTACTACTACCGGGCCCAGACTTGGCAAATAATCTTCTAGGAGTCTTAATGAGATTTAGAATTCATCGATATGCCTTGATGTCAGACATTCAGTCTATGTTTCACATGGTAAAACTTCCTACCGAAGATAGAGATAGTCTTAGATTCTTTTGGTGGCCAAATGGAAACTTGAATGCTGAAGTAAAACAATATAGAATGACTCGTTTCCTGTTTGGAGCTATTTGCTCACCCAGCATAGCAAACTACGCACTGAAAAGAACTGCCAGTGACTTTTCAAATAAATTTGAACCTGACATCACGAACACCATTCTTGATAATTTTTATGTCGACGACTGTTTACGGAGCGTTAGCGAAGTAGATGAAGGCATACATTTAGTGGAGAAGTTAACAGAACTCTGCAGACTTGGTGGATTTCGCTTACACAAGTGGATAACCAACTCTGAGAAAATTCTTCTTTCAATACCTGAAAGTGAACGAGCGACAACCAAGGTTACATCTATAGGCCAAGACGAATCCATCATTGAAAGAGCCCTTGGAGTAAACTGGGACGTTTCTTCCGACACCCTAACGTTTAAAATCAACATAAGAGAAAAACTATACACCAGAAGAGGTCTATTGTCAATCATAAGTTCCATATTCGACCCACTAGGATTAGTTGCACCTGTAATGCTTTATCCAAAAACCTTACTACAAGAATTATGTCAAAAAGGAATTTCCTGGGATCAAGAAATAGATGAATCACATAAACGAAAATGGTACAAATGGTTACAAGATTTACCAAACCTCGAACATTTACATTTGCCAAGATGTATTAAGCCACAGAAATTTAACGAAATTACTTCAATGCAGATACACACCTTTTCTGATGCAAGTTTAACTGGCTATGGAATATGCAGCTACTTAAGACTTATCGACATGAATGGAATGGTAACCTGTAGACTGTTGCTTGGAAAATCAAGAGTCACACCTATTAAACGAATTACTATACCAAGATTGGAATTAACGGCAGCCACTGTTGCAGTGAAGTTAACGAAGAAAATAATTACTGAATTGAAAATGAATATTGAAAATATTTACTATTGGACAGATTCTACAACTGTATTGGGTTATATTGCTAACGAGACAACACGATTCCAGACTTTCGTTGCTAACAGAGTCTCGGTAATAAGAGAAGCAACTACTTTGAACCAATGGAGAAAGGTTAAAACAGAAGACAATCCAGCTGATGATGCCTCAAGAGGGCTTTCAATTAGTGCTTTAATTGACAGCGAACGCTGGTTTAACGGTCCAAAATTTTTATACGAAGAAAGAATTACTTTTCCTGACAATTATATTGCTGAGAAAATTCCTGAAACTGATCCTGAAGTGAAGAAAGTTCATGCTACTACTGTCATAGAAGAATCACCTGATGTTGTTGACCAACTACTGTCATATCATTCAAATTGGAATAAACTACGAAAATCAACAGCATGGATTTTACGTATCAAAGAACAGATGAAATTAAAGAAGAATGAGCGAAAACAAATATTACATTTAAACACTGAAGATTTTGAAAAGGCTGAGAATTGTATTATTCAACATGAACAGCAGAAATACTTAAAGAATTCTATTGATGTATGTTTAAAGGGAGATAATCACCAAAGAAAGAAGCTTGAAAATGGAGTGTCAAAACTAGATCCATTTGTTGACACTCGTGGCATTTTACGAGTTGGAGGCAGATTGAAGAAGTCCAAGATGGTTTTAGACTCCAAACATCAAATCATCTTACCAAAGGAATCCAGACTTTCAGAAATTATTATAAGATACACCCATTCACAAATTGGTCATTTAGGTAAAAATGCAATTCTGTCTGAAGTCAGAAGAAAATACTGGATTATTGGTGTTTCTAAGATCATCAAATCAATTATTGCCAAGTGTGTCATTTGTAGAAGAAATTTAGCAAAGACCAATCAGCAAAAGATGGCAGATCTACCATTGAATAGAATTACTCCTTCAGAATTACCATTTGCCTACACTGGTATGGATTTCTTTGGCCCATATGAAATTCGCTTTAAAAGATCAACACTCAAGAGATATGGTGCTATTTTTACATGTTTCAACAGTAGAGCGGTACATTTAGAAATGGTATCAACGATGGATACAGACTCATGTATCAACTGCATTCGCAGATTTATAGCAAGAAGAGGTGTACCTAAGGTTATTAGGTCCGACAACGGATCTAATATAGTTGGTGCAGTAAATGAATTGAAGCAGTGTCTGACTGAATTAAACCAGAAGAAAATCAACGACCAACTACTTCAAAGTGGTATTAAATGGGAGTTCAACCCACCAGCTGCTTCGAATTTTGGCGGAGTATGGGAGAGGATTATACGAATGGTAAGAAAGATTTTGAATTCTCTCTTACGCGAACAAATGAATAGACTTGACGACGAATCACTGTCTACTTTATTCTGTGAAGTAGAAGCAATCTTGAACAACAGACCTTTAACGAAAATAAGCGAAACTCCTAATGATCTAGATGCAATAACACCAAATCACTTATTGCAAGCTGGTTCCAGATTGAATTTGGCACCTGTTTTAACGCAGAAAACTGATCTTTACATTAAACGCAGATGGAGACAAGTACAGTACCTCACTGATGTGTTCTGGAGACGATGGTCCAGCGAATACTTGCCTTGTTTACAAGAAAGACAAAAATGGCTGTACCCGTCTAGATGTGTAGCTGTAGATGACATTGTACTCGTTTTGGATAATAGTGTTAGAAATTCATGGACATTAGCACGTGTTTTAGATGTATATCCTGACTGTAAAGGTGTTATACGTGTCGCGAAAGTGAAGACTCAAACCTCAACCTTTGATCGACCAGTTAATAAACTCTGTGTTTTGCTGGAAGCTGAAGAGTAAATCAACGAAAAGACTTAACGAATTGTGATAAGAACTATACTATTGATGTGAACGAAGCCTTGAACAATTTATTTTCAATTAAACGAATTCCTTTCATGACGTTTATGAAAGTTAATGAACTCTTTAACGATTTCTATGAAACAATGAATAATTGTATGAAACTTACAAGTCAATGACATTTACTAATATTATGAAACTTCGGTCTTATCAATATTAAGTTAACTTAGCGAAAAAATCTTATTTAAAGATTAACTAAACGAAAGGTTGTAAAGAAATCTTATCAAAATATACATTTCAGAGGAACTATAAAATATGTAGATACTTTCTTTGTGAAATTTGTGACACTAAGCGAATATAATATTTAACGAATAGGTTAAGAATCTTGTGACAAACAAAATGTTTTAAATGCTTTAAAATTTGTTTTTATTTTCTGTAATTATGGTAATTATTTCACTATGTTTTACAATTAGAGGGCTGGAATGTAAGATTCCAAATTAGAGACTTATTAATCTTGTCTGTTAAGCATATTTTTTGACTACTTATTAGTGTCTTGAAAAGAAAGACTATTGCGTAGACTTAACGTGCTCATGGCGGCAACAGAAACTTAGCGATGAAACTTTGAAATTTGAAATGATACCGGTGAAATTCGACAAACTCGGTATATGTATCTTATGTCTAGATAATTAATTCATATTTATAATGTGTGAATATGTCATGTCAATCTCCTAGAGTCGGGAAATTATCAATTTTCAAATGGCATGGCCGAAGAGATTCATTTTTCTTCTAGCGCGCTCTGACGTCATCAACATGGCTGACATTTGTTTTGATTACTTGCAACAAGAAACTATTATGTATTTTGGAAGTGATAACTGAGTGTAATTTTCCTGATTGTTTATAATTATATCACAGTTGCTTCCCCTCTACAAGTACCTTAAATCCCTATGCATGTCAGGGTGTTTGAGATCATTATTTCAATGTTTTAAAGGTTTAATGTTTATATAATTTGAACTGTAGAACTTATTGTATACTTCCCTTATTTCAGTTAATCGATTCGATTTGATTGAACGACTTTATTGAGAATAAAGAATCGTATGAACGCAGAAAGATTTCTCTGGTATATTTCAAAATTAACGAACTTTAACAAAAAATTAACGAACTGAACGAACCCCACATCCATGTCTCAAAGTTGATCAACATCCTATACCAACCCCTGAGGATTTGTATAACTCTCTAGCTGGTGGACAGAAATTTACACGCATAGATTTATCTAATGCATATCAACAACTTTTGTTAGACGATGGATCCAGAGAATTTGTCACCATAAACACATCAAAAGGCCTGTACCGGTATACACGTCTACCTTTTGGAATAGCAGCATCGCCAGCTATTTTTTTCAAAATGTGATGGAACAGATTCTTCAAGGCTTACCCAGCACAGTTTGCTACCAAGATGATATTCTTATAACAGGTACAGATGACAAACTCATATCAAGAATCTTGATAACTTATTAGGCCGTCTTCAACAGTATAATACGAGACTCAAACCTGAGAAATGCTTATTTTTACAGCCATCTGTAGAGTACTTGGGTATGATCATGACACAAAATGGACTCTCACCTACGAGCAAGAAAATAGATGCCATTGTGAAAGCACCAATGCCACAGAACCAATCAGAACTCCGTTCCTTCCTTGGTATGCTGAATTATCATCAGAGATTCATTCCGAACCTATCAACATTAGTTCATCCATTGAATTCCTTGTTGTGTAAAACTGTTGAATGGATTTGGAGCAAGGAGTGTATAACTGCATTTAATGTTGTGAAAAAGTATCTCACATCAGCCCCAGTTTTAGTTCATTACACCCCATCGTTACCACTAATCTTGGCATGTGATGCAACCCAGTATGGACTTGGTGCTGTATTGATGCAGAAACTTGAGGATAACACAGAAAGACCTATAGCTTACGCATCCAGAACTTTGAATTCTGCAGAGCGCAACTACTCACAAATTGAGAAGGAAGGCCTGGGAATTATCTTTGGAGTGACAAAGTTCCGTATGTATCTGTACGGCCGATCTTTCTCTTTATATACAGATCATAAGCCATTAGTAAAGATATTTGGTCCCAAAACAGCTGTTCCAGTCTTAGCTGCTGCAAGACTTCAACGATGGGCAGTAATTTTATCATCGTACACTTACGATATTGTTTTCAAGAAATCAAAAGATAACACTAATGCAGATGCACTATCACGTTTGCCACTACCTGAAAATGATGATAGCGTGGAACCTGCAATATTTCAAATATCTGATGGCCATTTGAGTAGTCTACCTGTGACATCTAAAGACATAGCCACAGCAACATCGCGATCACCAACTTTATCAAGAGTACTTGAATATACTAAGAATGATTGGCCAGTTGAAGTAATTGATCAAGATTTAAAGCCCTACTTTAATAGACGTTTAGAACTTTCAATAGAGCAAAATTGCTTATTGTGGGGGATGAGAGTTATTATTCCTGCTACTTACACTAAACGTGTCCTTGATGAACTTAATGTTGCACACCCCGGCATCGTGAGAATGAAATCAATTTCAAGAAGTATTGTTTGGTGGCCAGGTTTAGATTTAGATATTGAGACGCTAGTTCAGCATTGTGAACCCTTCCAAAAAGTTAGAAATAAACCAGCTACCGCTCCTTTAATACCATGGGAATGGCCTGCGCGTCCTTGGCAAAGGATACACTTGGATTTTGCTGAAGAAGACAGTAATAATAATAATCCGGAAATTTATATCGCGCACAAACACCATAGTAACAAGGTCCCTAGTGCGCTTGCAAAGTTTATGATAGTTCGGTTCTAAAGTGTAACTGGAACAGATATGTTTTTAGTCTACGTTTGAAAATGTCAGTTGATTTGGACTTTTTAAGGGGATGATTAGGATCGATCGAGTTCCATAACACAGATGAAGCATATCTAAAAGAACGTCTACACATTTGGAGATTCACTTTTGGTACAACAAAGAGGTTTTTGTCATTTGATCGCAGAGTTCGAGAGTGTTGTGGTTTAACAAGTAGATCGGATATGTAATCTGGAGCGGTGCCATTTATTGATTTAAATGTTAATGATAATATTTTATAGTTAATACGTGATTTAATTGGAAGCCAGTGAAGTTCGCGCAATACTGGAGTCATATGATCTCTTTTTCTGGTGCCTTTGATCAACCGTGCTGCAGCATTCTGAACATGTTGGAGCTTTTGTAGGTGGCAGTCTGCGACACCATAAAGTACAGCATTATGGTAGTCGAGTTTAGACATAACAAGGGACTGGACGAGTAGCTTCAAGTTATCGGTAGATAGATACTGTTTAATTTTACCCAGTTGATGTATTTTAAAGAATGCTGATGATGTTGAAGCTGATATATGGTGTTTGAAAGACAAGTTTTTATCTAGGATAACTCCAATGTTTTTGACTTTAGGTGATGGCGTGATAGTTTCGCCTGCAATGGAAAGAGTGCAGTCCCTGATCTGCTGGAGTTTTTGCTTTGTTCCTATAAACATAAATTCAGTTTTGTCTGGGTTTAATTTCAGGAAATGAATAGTCATCCAGGTATGAATTTCATCAAGACAGTTTTCAATATTGCTTAATATTGAGTCTTGTGTAGCAGGCTCGAAACTAATATACAGTTGAGTATCGTCAGCAAATAGGTGGATCATAAGTCCATATTTTAATGCTATTTTATTCAGTGGTTTTGTAAAGATGATGAAGAGAACAGGACCCAGGACAGAGCCTTGAGGAACCCCACAAAGAAGGGTTCTGTTCTCGGAGTATTTACCATTTATGAGTACTTTTTGTTTTCTGTCAGTTAAGTATGACTTAAACCAATTAAAGGCACATTCCCTTAAACCAATTTCTTCCCAGAGTGTATCCAGCAAGTCTGCAGTATCCTAAGTATCAAAAGCGGCTGATAAGTCTAACAATACTAGCAAAGCAGCTTTTTGTTTGTCAATCTCTTCATATACGTTGTTGACAATTTTAATGATGGCTGTTTCTGTGCTGTGAGATGGTTTATATGCACTTTGGAGTGGATTATCTAGTCTGTTGTCATTGATGTGTTGATTCAACTGGACCAGGACACACTTTTCAACCAACTTCGATACATAACTAAGGTTACTCACAGGTCTATAATTTTTCAAACAGTTTTTGTCTAAAGTTGACTTCTTGATTAGTGGTGTAACTATTGCCTGTTTGAGTTCCTGAGGAAATATACCTGTTTCCAGAGATGCGTTGACAATGTTTAGGAGAGGTTGTATGAAACTTTTGATGTGCTGCTTCAATAACCATGTTGGTAACGGATCAAGTGGGCATGATTTGGTTTTAGTCATCTTGATTATCTCTAGAAGTTCAGCTTCGGTATAGAGACTGAAGTGACTGAAGGTAGCAGTTGTTGAATCTTTGTACGATAACGGAAGAATATTCGTGTACTGTTTTCCTATTATCTCAGATCGAATTAGCGAAATCTTATCATGGAAATATTGTACGAACACATTAGCCAGCACTGATTCTGATTCATAACCAGGTAAGATGCTGTTATTTTTAGATGTATTTAGTAGATCATATGCTGTTGAATAAAGTTTCTTTGGATCCGATTTTGATTCCGTAGTCTTGTCATTGTAATATTTTATTTTTGATTCTGTTACTAGTTTCTTCACCTTGATAATTTCGGTTCGAAAAATTTGCATGTGAACATGTAGCCCAGTATGCAAATATGTACGTTCTGCTTTCCGGCGAACTTTTCTTGCATCCCTTATGTCATTGTTGAACCAAGGACAACCATCCTTAACGATTAAACTCTTAGACTGTTCAGGAGCATGTTTATCAACGATTATCTTTACTGTGGAATTGTAACTACCAATCAGTTCGTTTGGACTAAACTTCGTTGAGTCGACGATGTTTGATAAAACCTGTAAATCACATTCAAAACTGTCTGGAGAGATATTCCTGAATTTTCTGAATTTGATGGATTTCCGGTTCACGGTCTCAGATAAGTTCTTAGTATAGGGTATAGAAAAGTGTATGGCATAATGATCACTTAACAATGGGTCACACACAGATATATCCGTTATTTCGAGGTCATCACTGCCAGTGTTCGTTATGACTAAGTCTAATATATGACCTAAACGATGAGTCTGCACGTTTACATGTTGATGTAATCCAAACGATTCAAGAAGTGAAACAAAGTTATTTGCAGAAGTGTTACCGGAATCATCAATATGGATGTTGAAGTCCCCCGTCAATAGCAGTTTTCCAGGTTTAGAAACAAGCGATTCGTATAATGAACCGAATTCAAGAAAAAAATCATTTATTGGTAGAATACGGTTTGTTAGTTTGTTTGTCCTTCACGACAGGTGGTCAGTAACGGACTACTATTCGAACAATGGTTTTCTTAGAATGGAGAGTAACTTCAATATATTCAAAGGATTTGAATTTTAGTTGGTTCTTAGAGGAAATGTTCAGATAATCTCTAAATAGGACACCGACACCTCCCCCCTTTCCATTGCGAGGAACATGTTTCAATTCATATCCAAATGAACGAAGATTGCTGATAATGGGGCCACTCGTCTCTGAGCCAAGTCATGTTTCTGTGAGAAGAGCTATCTCACAATTCTTTTCTAATAAGTGTTCAACTAGTGTGATAGATTTGTCATTCAAAGACCTGATATTTAGACAACATAATCTGAGAGTATTTGTTAACTTCATATTGTTCTTTGAACTTTGTTCAGCTTTGGTTATTTTGACCTTTCTCCCAGCTCTTTTTCCCCTTGAGGTTTTTTTAAACCTTAGTAAGTTCATCTCACAGAGGGTGTCAATAAGTGTTGAGTTAAGAGTTGGTTGTATGTTGCTCACTGAATGAAGACTTTCTGAGCTGTACTTAATTATCATTGTAATCCAGTTTATACACAACAAATCTGAGTTGCTATTCACAGTAAATGTTCTTATATATCCTAATAGTAAAACAGACAACCATGCATAGTTTAAAACTGAATTGAAAATCATCTCTTTTCTGTAAAAAATATGGTTCTTTATGTTGTCACACACACATAGGTCAAAAACATATCCATTAGCACTTTATATATCCGAAGAAATTTGGAAAACTTTGCAGAGCTCTCAACTGCTGCTACCAAGCGCAAGGGAGATCACTCAGTAAACATTATCTTATTCTAACTGATGCCCATTCAAAGTGGCCTGAGGTAATTCCAATGAACTCAACCACAGCTACAAAAACCATTGATGTTTTACGAGACATTTTCTGTCATTACGGTTTACCTGAAAAAGTCGTGAGTGACAACGGGCCCCAGTTTAGATCAGCTGAATTTAAGAATTTCTTAAAGATGAATTCTATTAAACAGACACTTGTATCACCATACCACCCATCTTCAAATGGAGCTGCAGAAAGAATGGTCCAAAGTTTGAAACGAGCACTAGAAAGCAGCCAAGCTGATAAATCATCTTTACAACATAGACTTGCAAGTTTCTTGTTTGTATACCGTACAACACCTCATTCAACTACTAACAGAACTCCTGCGGAGTTGTTTCTTGGACGTCAACTGAGAATTAAGTTACATAGTCTACGCCCTAATCTACAAGAAACTGTCACTGCAAATCAAGGTCGTCAAAAGCAAAGTCATGATAAGAGTGCTGTTTCCAGAACCTTTCATATTGGTCAGAATGTGTTAGTTTTGGATATTTTAGGAAAAGATAAATGGACTGATGGTATTATTTTAGAACGTTGTGGTCCATATTCGTTTCTGGTACAATTAAATGATGGTAGAATCTGGAAACGACATATCGATCATCTTCTAGATGCACAACATGCTCAGTTTAATCACAACAAACCAGTTGAGGATGTTCCTGCAAATAACCCGTTAGATATTCCTAGCGCACCTATAGTCAGTAAACGTAAAGGTTGCAGTACAACTGAGGCCTCTGATGAAAGTGCTACCGATAACACTTGTACCAGTAAACCAAGTAATAATCAGTCAACATGTAGTGCACCAATTCAGCTACGCAGATCAACAAGACAGATACAGAAACCAAACAGATTTGATTTGTGAATTGACTGAATTTGCTTACTTTAATAATTTAAAGTGTTTTGCGTTTCTTAAGTTTATTAATAGTGAAAATGAACTAAGTTAAGTCTTGTGGTTAAAAGAACATTTCTATCTAGAAAAAGGGAATGTAGTATATTTAGTTATAGGACTGTATAAATCCCTCACTGGCATTAACATTTCTTTTTATATAAATTACACTGCATTCCATAATTTGCATATAACCTGACATAACTCTTTTGTATTAGAGATTAATAAATACTACTTCCTGTTCTGACTTTCACCCATGTTGTTTCCTGCTTAATTTATGAAAAGCCTTTCCCACTCAAATCTACAAACATCACAAGAATAATTAATTATTGTTCTACATTTTTATGTATTGTATACTATAGATGTATAAAAATCCCTGCTTTATAACATTTCGGCTGATACAAAAATTATCCGTCCATATATAATGCATTAAATTAATTATAATCACTTGAAAAATAACTCTTATATTTCTGTTATTCAAAAATTAAATAATCTTTTAGGTTAAATTTATCCTTTCATTTATTATGAACTAATTTCTTTATAATCCCTTGGAATATCCAAAAATTAAATAATTTATGTTAAGTTAAAATTATTAATCCTTATTCACCAAATTCTTTTTAATTTGGTAAAACATCACTCTTTTTTTAAAATCATATAATATTATAAACTAAATTCATATAGTCATATATTTTTATCCAAAAAATTAAATCATTTACTATGTTGAAATTGTAAGTCTAGAATTCATAAACTAAGTTATTTTTAATTGCTTGAAAAATCACTTTTATATTTATATCCAAAAATGTATTAATTTATTAGGCTTATGTTAAAATTATCCATCTTTTCATTAATCATTAAATTCTTTATACTTGCTCGAACAATCATTCTGCGTTTATGTTCAAGTGTTATTTGTATCTATACGTATGATATGCATACTGAATAATTAAAATTTCGGCCTTTGATTACTTTATTATGAATCCATATTTAGCCAACTACAATTGTATTATTTGTTAAATAACCCGAATATTCAAGAACCGTACATACTCCTTCTTGATAAAATTTCCTATTGAGAATTAAAACCAAGTTTAATTAGGTTTTATTATCGATTGAATTCCCATGTGTTTACGTTAGAAACGAGCTGACCTACTCGCGTTCACCCACTAGCGGAAGTCAACATTGATTGGCCGTAGCGTCTTGCACCAGTCAGTGGGACCGCGCGGTCTAGTTAGTATAGACGTCATTCTTCTTCTACTTCTTTTGGTGTTTAACGTCTGCTTCCACTTAAGTGATATCACAGACAAGACATAGGAGAGCCGAAGCTGCTTCCTGATTTTTAGAATGTGATTTTGCAATCTTTCCATTTTGGCCTTAGGCCATGGATTTAGGTTTTAGTGGGAAGTTCTTCCCTTTATTTAATAAAAACACATCGTTGGTAGATGATCTCTTCTGTTTCTGGATTGGTAGATGTCTTCTTTGTGGGATTTGTGTTTAGGTGCCAGGCCTGTCTTCTCGTGGCCTCCCCTTACTCCACTATCACACTGGTATTTGTTTTGGCAGAATAGTGTTTAGATGCCGAGCCCGTCTGATCATGACTCCCTCTTACTCCACTATCCCGCCAGTTTAGTAGATCTTAGTAGTAAATTAAACTAATATAAAATTAAATAAATAAAGAGAGTATAATAAAGTTGTAGTCAAATAAATTGAAGGTAATAAAATAAAGTAAATTAAAGTAAAAGTAAAGTAAAGATAAAGTAAAATGAATTCGAGAGGACGTTTTTACGTCGTATAAAATAAAAAAGTTAAGATAAAAAATAAGTAGAAAAATTAAAAAGATAAAAATAAATGTATAGGATGGTTGGGCTTCCTTCGTGAGGACGTTTTTACTCAACCATCCTACGTTGTATTTAGACGTTATCTAGCCGTGACCCTTTCTTATTTCACTAATCTACTTAGTCCAACTGTGTCCATTAGGTGTGGATTTCTTCGAAGATTTGTAGCTTCAGATCTGGTCTAGGGAAGAGTAGGTTCTTAGTGTTGAATGGTATGTTGTTGGTCTCCATCATTCTCACTAAGTCCCGTCTCTCTTCCTTGTAAACCTCGCAATCTACCAGGACATGGTTGGTGGTACACTCTTCTCCGCACTCACAGACGATGACTTGGTGTTTGTAGTCTCGCAGCCGCTCTTTCACCCTTAGTTTTGATATGAGTCTGCATATATCTCGTCTAGGGTGATTGGTCGCTGTCTTGGTGTAGATCTCGTCATCCAGTCGGAATCTGTATGTGTCAAGTTCAACGAGATTTAATTCCCAGATTGAATTGACCTGTCTTTTGACCATACTGTAGATTTCCGTGGTGCTGTAGTCTATGAGGCGGGGTGTAGCTGTGTCCTTGAGACCCTCGTTGGCGAGTCGATCTGCCTCCTCGTTTCCTTTAATGTTGACATGTGATGGAATCCACACGAGCTCTAATTTGCTTCCCTTCTCTAGGACCCTCTGATATAGCTGCCTGATTTCCAAAATGACTTCTGGCCTTGATTCCGAGTTGTCATTTTGGATTGAAATCAGACTGCTCAGAGAATCGCTTGGAATGACGAACTTGCCATTCTTTTGATGGGAGATCCATGAAATTGCGTCACGAATGGCAAGTGTACACCGAGCAGTTATTGGGCAGTTTCCTGCTTATTCCCTGTTCCCCGTTTGGCAGGTATATTCCAAACGAGCTGGTGCCCCTTTCAGGGTTGCGTGAGCCATCCGTGTACACATGGTCCCAGTCATCAGACGGCCAGTTGTCTTCCAAATGTTCTAGAGAGAAAGCACGTGCAGCACTGGGGTTATTTTTCTTGTCGGTTTTCTGTAGTAGATCTAGATTGACCAGTGGTATAGGGAGCGTCCAAGGGGCGACAACTGGGGGGTCGTGTTTATTTATCACGAGCTCCCCCAGTCGTAGTTCCTTGATCGTTTCTCTGATACCCTGGCTGAAGGTTTTCTTTTTGGGATCGCTTACATATTTTGTCTTTCGTAGACTGACAAATGTTGGGGATTTTTCACCTAGTTGTGATATCTTGACCCAATACCTTGTCGCCAGTTATTTTCTTCTTAGGGATAGGGGCAACTCCCCGACTTCTTGTAGTAGTGCCTCTCGCCTAGTCCCGAGCCCTACGCCAGTCGCAATACACAGAGCTTTGTATTGGATGGTGTCAAGCTTGCTTAAGAGTTTTGGCGCGCAGTTCATGAAGGCCAAAGAGCCGTAGTCTAATACAGAACGTATTAGAGCACGATATACCATCATTAGTGTAACTCTATTGGCGCCCCACGCACTGCCCGTTAATTTTCTCATTTAGTTTAGGATTTTGGAGCATCTATCTACAGTCCAGTCGATGTGCGGTTTCCAGGTCAACCGTCGGTCAAAGATAACGCCAAGGAACTTGGTTTGGTCTTTAAACTCGATGGTTTTCCCGTTCATACACAGAGTCATTCTGTTTATCCCTCTATCCCTGCTCACAAGCATGCCGACTGTTTTCTTCTCCGAGACTTTAAATCCCCAATCGTTTGCCCATGTCATGAATTTGTCTAAGGCTTTTTGCATATTCTTTTGTAGTTCACAGAAGCTCGTCCCATTTCTCCATATGGTACTGTCATCGGCAAATTTAGCCAAGTCAGTTCTGGAATCGAGGTAGGACGATTTGTGAATGTCATTGATCATGATGCTGAAGAGAGTGGGACTGATAACAGACCCCTGAGGCGTGCCATTTTCTAATGTTTGCTCGGCACTCAGGAATCTGCCAACATTCACCTGTATCCTTCTATCGCTCAGAAAGCTTTTAATCCACCGAAACATTATGCCCGTTATACCGATACGTCCCAACTTGAAGAGCAGCCCGTCTAACCAAACTAGATCAAAAGCCTTGGTCAGATCTACGAACACGGCACATACCAGGTTTCCCGAGAGAAGTGCCTGCGACATGACTTGCTGTAGCCTAACCAAGTGGTCCATTGTTGATCGTCCTTTCCTGAACCCACTTTGATTTTCGTCGATCAATCGATTGCTCTCCAGATAGAACTGTAATCGGATATTAACCATTGTTTCCAAGGTTTTGCACAGTGTGGATGTCAAACTTACTGGTCGACATGACTCTGCCTTGTTCTTCTCTTTCCCAGCTTTCAGTAGAGGGATGACGTTTGCTTTTCGCCATTCTTTAGGTACCTCTCCTGACAGCCAAGATGTGTTGAAGAAGTTTAGTAGTATCGTTTTGGCGTTTCTTGGTAGATGTTTGAGCATGGAGTACTTTACTTTGTCCTCCCCAGCCGCACTATCCTTCTTGGGGGAAAGAGCCTTATTTAACTCTCCCTCAGAGAAGGGAAGGTTGATTGGTTCAGCCACTTCATTAGATTCAATTACTAATGAAGGGTGCTGCGAGTAAAAGATTTCCTTCCTCTTCAGAAACTCTGGTGATTGGTTTTCGTCTTTGCTTGCGTTAGCAAAAGTTTTTGCTAGTAGGTCTACCTTTTCCTTGCCGTTGGTAACGTACTTATCTCCATCTTCAAGGTTTGGTATGTTGAATGATCTGCGTTTCCCGTTCATGGCGTTCAGCTTCTTCCAGACGGCACCCGTTTGCGTGTTTTTATTCAACGCATTACAGAATGTCATCCAGTGCCCACTTTGTGCCTTTTTTATGGTGTCTCTTGCAGCGTATTTCAACTTAAGGTAATTTTGGTGGTTGGCTTCATTGTAGTGGCGTTTCCGTAGGCGGAGGGCCTTCCTTCTGTCGTTGAGCGCCTTCTGACATTCCGGTGACCACCATGGTTTTCTAGTCCTTGGTTTTCCACCATGGTTTTCTAGTCCTTGGTTTTCCACCAGAAGTCTTTGGAATGGAGTCGTTAGCAGCACCTATAATAGAGCTCGTAATGTTGGTAGCGTACACGTCGATGTTGGTATCGATGATATCTTCTTCCTTCCACTCAAGGCAGCCTACACGGAATTTAACCCAATCAGCTTCTTTCATAATCCAATTGGGTCTCCCGTTATAGACTTCCCTGGTTGCTTCGGCCTGAATGCAGAATTCTATCAGGAGATGGTCACTGCCAAGTGTTTCGTCTTCGTGTACTTGCCAGTCGCAGCGGTTTGCCAGACCAAGCGTACAGAACGTGAGATCTAGGTGCGAAGGTGGGGCATTTCCTCCGACAAAAGTAGGGCTCTCATCGTTCAGCATGCATAGGTCGTTTGCTTCTATTATTGAGCATAGGCTAGTCCCCCGGCAGTCATTCCTCGGCGACCCCCACAGGACGTGTTTTGCGTTGAAATCCCCGCAAAACACTGATTCGCCCTGTGGAAGTTGATCGAGAAGTGACTGGGAGTCAACTGGTTTTTTCGTGACATCTGGGGGTACATAGACATTCACTATTGTCAAATTCGTATTATTGCTCAATGTGATGGCTATGCCCATTGCTTCTAGAGGTCCTTCTATGTCCAGTGAAACAGAAATATAATTTAGGTTATCACGGATATAGATGACAATGCCGCCACCACCACGTGTCGTACTTCCTGGTCTGTCCCTTCTCTCACAAGTGTATCCGGGTATGTAGATGTCTTTCGAGGTTGGTAGTAACTTGGTTTCTTGGAGGCAAATTACGTCCCTGGGGTTGCGCGTGATGTATTTTCTCAGCTCAGCACATCTGGGGGCCAGTCCATTAACATTAAGTTGTAGAACTTTAACCTGGCCCGCCATGATGACTGTCCGGATGGATGCCTCTATGTATTGTCTTTTTATTGTTCAATTGGCGTTTCACATTCCATAGGAGGTACCTCATTAGTGTTCGTCTTTGGTGTTAAAACCGGCAAGCAACTGGGCATATCGCCAGTGCTGTAGTGACGAACATGAGATATCCTTTTACGGAGTGCGAGGTTTGCCGTTTGATCACTTTTTGTGGTTTCTTCGTCGTCGTCTTCTTCTCTTGATCTTTTTTTTACTATGTTGATTGAGTTAATCATGACACACAGGACATCAGCGTTGACCATGTGTGTCCTTACTTTGCCGAGTAAGCTTTCCATCTTGGTAGTTTGGTCCTCATTGGATACGGCCACCCTGAGGAACTCGATCATGAAGTCACTTTCCGTTTTGAATTAAGGAATGAAGTGTTCTTCATGACTCTTCGTTTTCGGTTCCTCTTTTTTTTTTCTTGGGTGTCTTCTGTTTGACCTCTGCAGGTTTGGTTGATATGTTCCTCTCTTTTTTCTTCTTGTCTTTACTTTTAGGGGTAAGGGTTACATCGGATGTCAAGAGAGTCGGTGCTGGAGCTTGCTTTGGTTCCACCATCGGTTCTCTGACTACTTTTGCTTCCCTCTCCTTGTTTTTTACTTGTTGGGTTGCCTCCCTAAAGGTAAGTTTGTCTTTGCTTTGCAGGCGTAGCGCTGCTTTGGTCGCTAGAATTCTTGGGCATTGCGGGGAGTTGGCTGCGTGGCTGCCCTTGCAGTTTGAGCAGTTAATTTTACTACCCACCCTACACTCAGCCACCGCGTGTTCTCCTCCGCATTGGGCGCATATGGCTTTTCCTTTACAGTACTTAACCGTATGTCCCAGTTTCTGGCATTTGGTACACTGTCTCACTCTCTGAACATAGGGGTGGGTACGGCGGTTGAGGTACACGATTTTAAGGGCCTCAGGTGCGGAACCTTTCTTGAAGGACAGGGCGACGCTTCCCTGATCCTTCCCCTGGGCCACATTAAACCGGTATACCTCGGTAGCTTGGTACCCCCTCTCTGTTAAATCTTCCAGAATTTCCTCCCCGGTATATTCGGCCGGTATCCCAAGAACAACCACCTTATCAATAGACAAGTTGATCGGTTCGGACACCGTCACGGTCATACCGAGAAGTGCGTTCTGAGCTAGCGCCAGATCCATCTCAGACCTACTTTTTAAGGCAAGTCTAAGTTGTCCTGACACAGTTATCTTTAAGTCGGGTATGCTAGTAATACCCCACTTACTCTTAAGTTCCTTCCCCACTGCCGTAAGTTTGGCTCCTTGAAAGGACTTGCCTTCCAGTGGCCTCACCAGTACGACGTGAGTCTGTTCCTCTCTCCTTTTTGCTGCAGGAAAGAACATTGGTGCAGGGCTGCTGTTAAAAGCGTCAGCCATGGACATTGGTGAGCTAGCCTCTGTCGCCATCGTTCTTATGCTGCCGAAATATATAATCGAAAACTAAAGGAGGGAATGAACAGTGTTGATTAAGGTTATATTAATTAATGACGTAAGTTGATATACCTGTCGTTACCCCTTTCCACAAAGAACCGCTAGTCAATCAGTGTGATTAATACTAATTAACTATGGGTTCCTATTGCTTGTATGAGTATACTTAACAGTTATCAGACTTATTAGCTATATAAATAAATTGTTATTGTTTTAAGAAGCTTGTGATGAGCTCAATCAGTTGGCTTGTACACTGAGCTTCTTTGTTAGTTGATGATAGAAAGAAAAGTAAAGTGACCAAAAAATCAAAAAACAGAAATATAAAAATAAATAAAGATAGGAATGTGGTATATCCTATATAATATATAGCTGAAAAAGGGATAAAAAGTATAATAAAAAAAAGAGAGATTATATTAGGGGTGAAAAATATGAGGATTTAAGAAAATAAGCTTATTAAAGTAAATTATTAAATTGAAGAAAATAAAATAAGATAGTAAATTAAAGTAAATAAAGTAAAATAAACAAAGAAAGTAAATAAAGTAAAAAAAAAAAAAGTAAATTAAAAAAGTAAAATAAACAAAGAAAATAAACAAAGAAAATAAACAAAGAAAATAAACAAAGAAAATAAACAAAGAAAATAAACAAAGAAAATAAACAAAGAAAATAAAGTAGAATAAAATAGTAAATTAAAGAAAATAAAAGACTGATGAAGAATGCAAAATATAAAGAAAGTAAACCTTATACCCTGTAAAGGTGTAAAGAAAAAGATAATATATAGCTGAAAAAGGGGTAAAAAGTATAATAAAAAAAAGAGAGATTATATTAGGGGTGAAAAATATGAGGATTTAAGAAAATAAGCTTATTAAAGTAAATTATTAAATTGAAGAAAATAAAATAAGATAGTAAATTAAAGTAAATAAAGTAAAATAAACAAAGAAAGTAAATAAAGTAAATAAAGTAAATAAAGTAAAAAAAGTAAAATAAAAAAAGTAAAATAAAAAAAGTAAAATAAACAAAGAAAATAAACAAAGAAAATAAACAAAGAAAATAAACAAAGAAAATAAACAAAGAAAATAAACAAAGAAAATAAAGTAGAATAAAATAGTAAATTAAAGAAAATAAAAGACTGATGAAGAATGCAAAATATAAAGAAAGTAAACCTTATACCCTGTAAAGGTGTAAAGAAAAAGATAAAGACAACCTTAAATCTACTTTTGGACTAGATGATCTTTGTAGTATCTAGTAGTCTTTCTGTGAGAAGTCTTTTGGAGTCTTAGCTAGGCTACTTTATCTAGGATAAATTTAGTCGATAGCTATGGAGCTCTGATGCTTTAGGTGTTGTCAGTACGAAGACTAATTAACATAGACGTCATTGGGCCTATCTAGTTTTTATAGGATATCTATGGTTACGCAGCTCAACCTACTTCCGCCAGTTTCAGTTTGGTCCTCTTCTGGTTCCTCGTCAGTTTCGGAAAAAGTAAATAATTATATGTATTTAGTTAAGAGTAGGCCTATTGTCATTAATAAACATACTTGTTATCGTGATTAGTTGTTGTTTTAGTGATCAGTAGTTACACAATCAACGGATCTAAGTTGATTGGCTTGAAATTGATAATTCTATCGTTCGTGATTCGTTGCCGTTGGGTTTTTTTAGTGATTAGGGGGGGGGGGGGGTAGTCGTACAATCATTGGAAACCATAATTACTACGCCCTATGCAACGGAGCATAAAAAATTAATCATATTTATTTTCTTGCTATTCTTTCAAACGAAAATTACATAAAATAGATCTGTTTTAGCATTGTAACAGCAATAGGCCTATGCCGAACAAACAATAAATTTTAAAATCATTTCACGAACTTTTCGCGCGTAGCTTATTTCCTCAACTCTTTTTGACACTCGTGAGTCGTATATGGCATTGATGCCGCCTTACTCTAGTTTTAATTCTCATCGTTCCACAAATAAGGATACAGAGGATTATAAAAAAAATCGGCGATAATTGAAAACTTGAAAGCATTGGTTGTGAGCTACAATCCGACGATAGTAATTTGGTTAACCGTGGGCCTATTAACTGTAAAGTGTGCCGTGAAGTATTATGGCAGTCCACTTAGGCTACATTACTAATTAGTTTTGTTTATCATTATCATATGTAAAATTACTTTTCCATAAATAAATAAATTTTATCTATCTATTTTGAAATACGAAAAATACTGTGGTGCCGTAGCAGTAGGCCTACCATTCTGCCATGGCATTTTTCATTTTTTTGAGTGCAGAAAAACTAAAAAAAAGGTAAATTTTAAAAAAAATTATCAAATTTACTGAATTTCTAAAAATAAGAAAAATATTTTAATGTTTAATTTTGGCTTGTCCAGCCTCAGAAAGCACGGATAAAGTGAACAATATTGAAATTTCACCTTTGTTTGTCTAAAAATCAGGAATATTCACTGAAAATCTCCAGATTTCCCCTTTTCGATGAAGAATTTAATGCTTTCTTGACTACTCAAATGAGTCAAAATTTCTAAAAATGCCCCTATTTTCATTGCTGATATATCTAGATGGGATTTATAAGTTTGTCAGGTTCAGAAATAGCTCCAGCTTTCGTGCAGAAAATTGAAAATTGGCAGCACTGAGTTAATAATGTACAGCAGATGGTTTGTACAAGATGTTCAAAACAGGGGTTGGCTCAATTGTGACACAATTTTACACAGAATAAGCTTTTTTTTTTCTTTGAAACATAAAATTCTTGCATTTCCTTCATGTAGGAAGCAATATCCCAGTTTTTATAGGCAATTTTTACTCCATCATTCTGTTTAGAGAGGCTATAATGCCCCACCCCACCCTTTTTTAGTAATATGTTTTCAGAGATTTAATTGCACCTGTGTTGACAATTAAATGGCAGTAATTGAAATTTGGGGCTGAATTACAGTTCTGAATGTTATTTGTCACCAAGAAATGGTTATTTTATACATTTCACATATTTCTAACCTTAGTCAAACTTAGAACCCTGAAACATGCCAGGCAAATGAGACCACACCCTGGCACAAAACTGGTGTAGATGTGTAAATGTCAGCCTCATGTTCAATATTCTGTTATCAACATCTAGGATTTTTGATGTTTGTTGCAATTATCTGGCTTATAGAACAATAAAATGTAAATTTTGCTCCCTTTCATGCCTCCTTTTTGCTGTTAATTCTGTCATAACCACTTTTTTGACTTCATTTTATCAGAAAATTGATGTAAAGGTCCAGATGTCTTGCTTCAGCACAAGGATTGCAATAACACTTTGTAGAATGCCTCTGAGGTTTGAGATGTTGGAAACCTCTGTTAAATCTTCCAGAATTTCCTCCCCGGTATATTCGGCCGGTATCCCAAGAACAACCACCTTATCAATAGACAAGTTGATCGGTTCGGACACCGTCACGGTCATACCGAGAAGTGCGTTCTGAGCTAGCGCCAGATCCATCTCAGACCTACTTTTTAAGGCAAGTCTAAGTTGTCCTGACACAGTTATCTTTAAGTCGGGTATGCTAGTAATACCCCACTTACTCTTAAGTTCCTTCCCCACTGCCGTAAGTTTGGCTCCTTGAAAGGACTTGCCTTCCAGTGGCCTCACCAGTACGACGTGAGTCTGTTCCTCTCTCCTTTTTGCTGCAGGAAAGAACATTGGTGCAGGGCTGCTGTTAAAAGCGTCAGCCATGGACATTGGTGAGCTAGCCTCTGTCGCCATCGTTCTTATGCTGCCGAAATATATAATCGAAAACTAAAGGAGGGAATGAACAGTGTTGATTAAGGTTATATTAATTAATGACGTAAGTTGATATACCTGTCGTTACCCCTTTCCACAAAGAACCGCTAGTCAATCAGTGTGATTAATACTAATTAACTATGGGTTCCTATTGCTTGTATGAGTGTACTTAACAGTTATCAGACTTATTAGCTATATAAATAAATTGTTATTGTTTTAAGAAGCTTGTGATGAGCTCAATCAGTTGGCTTGTACACTGAGCTTCTTTGTTAGTTGATGATAGAAAGAAAAGTAAAGTGACCAAAAAATCAAAAAACAGAAATATAAAAATAAATAAAGATAGGAATGTGGTATATCCTATATAATATATAGCTGAAAAAGGGATAAAAAGTATAATAAAAAAAAGAGAGATTATATTAGGGGTGAAAAATATGAGGATTTAAGAAAATAAGCTTATTAAAGTAAATTATTAAATTGAAGAAAATAAAATAAGATAGTAAATTAAAGTAAATAAAGTAAAATAAACAAAGAAAGTAAATAAAGTAAAAAAAAAAAAAGTAAATTAAAAAAGTAAAATAAACAAAGAAAATAAACAAAGAAAATAAACAAAGAAAATAAACAAAGAAAATAAACAAAGAAAATAAACAAAGAAAATAAACAAAGAAAATAAACAAAGAAAATAAAGTAGAATAAAATAGTAAATTAAAGAAAATAAAAGACTGATGAAGAATGCAAAATATAAAGAAAGTAAACCTTATACCCTGTAAAGGTGTAAAGAAAAAGATAATATATAGCTGAAAAAGGGGTAAAAAGTATAATAAAAAAAAGAGAGATTATATTAGGGGTGAAAAATATGAGGATTTAAGAAAATAAGCTTATTAAAGTAAATTATTAAATTGAAGAAAATAAAATAAGATAGTAAATTAAAGTAAATAAAGTAAAATAAACAAAGAAAGTAAATAAAGTAAATAAAGTAAATAAAGTAAAAAAAGTAAAATAAAAAAAGTAAAATAAAAAAAGTAAAATAAACAAAGAAAATAAACAAAGAAAATAAACAAAGAAAATAAACAAAGAAAATAAACAAAGAAAATAAACAAAGAAAATAAACAAAGAAAATAAAGTAGAATAAAATAGTAAATTAAAGAAAATAAAAGACTGATGAAGAATGCAAAATATAAAGAAAGTAAACCTTATACCCTGTAAAGGTGTAAAGAAAAAGATAAAGACAACCTTAAATCTACTTTTGGACTAGATGATCTTTGTAGTATCTAGTAGTCTTTCTGTGAGAAGTCTTTTGGAGTCTTAGCTAGGCTACTTTATCTAGGATAAATTTAGTCGATAGCTATGGAGCTCTGATGCTTTAGGTGTTGTCAGTACGAAGACTAATTAACATAGACGTCATTGGGCCTATCTAGTTTTTATAGGATATCTATGGTTACGCAGCTCAACCTACTTCCGCCAGTTTCAGTTTGGTCCTCTTCTGGTTCCTCGTCAGTTTCGGAAAAAGTAAATAATTATATGTATTTAGTTAAGAGTAGGCCTATTGTCATTAATAAACATACTTGTTATCGTGATTAGTTGTTGTTTTAGTGATCAGTAGTTACACAATCAACGGATCTAAGTTGATTGGCTTGAAATTGATAATTCTATCGTTCGTGATTCGTTGCCGTTGGGTTTTTTTAGTGATTAGGGGGGGGGGGGCTAGTCGTACAATCATTGGAAACCATAATTACTACGCCCTATGCAACGGAGCATAAAAAATTAATCATATTTATTTTCTTGCTATTCTTTCAAACGAAAATTACATAAAATAGATCTGTTTTAGCATTGTAACAGCAATAGGCCTATGCCGAACAAACAATAAATTTTAAAATCATTTCACGAACTTTTCGCGCGTAGCTTATTTCCTCAACTCTTTTTGACACTCGTGAGTCGTATATGGCATTGATGCCGCCTTACTCTAGTTTTAATTCTCATCGTTCCACAAATAAGGATACAGAGGATTATAAAAAAAATCGGCGATAATTGAAAACTTGAAAGCATTGGTTGTGAGCTACAATCCGACGATAGTAATTTGGTTAACCGTGGGCCTATTAACTGTAAAGTGTGCCGTGAAGTATTATGGCAGTCCACTTAGGCTACATTACTAATTAGTTTTGTTTATCATTATCATATGTAAAATTACTTTTCCATAAATAAATAAATTTTATCTATCTATTTTGAAATACGAAAAATACTGTGGTGCCGTAGCAGTAGGCCTACCATTCTGCCATGGCATTTTTCATTTTTTTGAGTGCAGAAAAACTAAAAAAAAGGTAAATTTAAAAAAAATTATCAAATTTACTGAATTTCTAAAAATAAGAAAAATATTTTAATGTTTAATTTTGGCTTGTCCAGCCTCAGAAAGCACGGATAAAGTGAACAATATTGAAATTTCACCTTTGTTTGTCTAAAAATCAGGAATATTCACTGAAAATCTCCAGATTTCCCCTTTTCGATGAAGAATTTAATGCTTTCTTGACTACTCAAATGAGTCAAAATTTCTAAAAATGCCCCTATTTTCATTGCTGATATATCTAGATGGGATTTATAAGTTTGTCAGGTTCAGAAATAGCTCCAGCTTTCGTGCAGAAAATTGAAAATTGGCAGCACTGAGTTAATAATGTACAGCAGATGGTTTGTACAAGATGTTCAAAACAGGGGTTGGCTCAATTGTGACACAATTTTACACAGAATAAGCTTTTTTTTTTCTTTGAAACATAAAATTCTTGCATTTCCTTCATGTAGGAAGCAATATCCCAGTTTTTATAGGCAATTTTTACTCCATCATTCTGTTTAGAGAGGCTATAATGCCCCACCCCACCCTTTTTTAGTAATATGTTTTCAGAGATTTAATTGCACCTGTGTTGACAATTAAATGGCAGTAATTGAAATTTGGGGCTGAATTACAGCTCTGAATGTTATTTGTCACCAAGAAATGGTTATTTTATACATTTCACATATTTCTAACCTTAGTCAAACTTAGAACCCTGAAACATGCCAGGCAAATGAGACCACACCCTGGCACAAAACTGGTGTAGATGTGTAAATGTCAGCCTCATGTTCAATATTCTGTTATCAACATCTAGGATTTTTGATGTTTGTTGCAATTATCTGGCTTATAGAACAATAAAATGTAAATTTTGCTCCCTTTCATGCCTCCTTTTTGCTGTTAATTCTGTCATAACCACTTTTTTGACTTCATTTTATCAGAAAATTGATGTAAAGGTCCAGATGTCTTGCTTCAGCACAAGGATTGCAATAACACTTTGTAGAATGCCTCTGAGGTTTGAGATGTTGGAAACCTTGAAATATTCCCAAATTTGTGAAAAATGTGTATTCTGTGACTTTTTTGTTAGGGAGTGATCATAGACCAAATATTGCATTTTTTTTCATTCATCAAGGCCTATTTTTAACCATAATACATATTTATTGCACCTGCTTTAGTTCATATGTACACATGTTAGCCAGGGATGGTAAACATAGCTGTTAGACAGATTCCTTTGATAATGATAGTTCTGTAAGCAATGGTTAGATTGATTCAGTCAGTGATATGTTTAGGGGGTGGGATACATGTTTCTGTATAGATCTCTAATATTGAAATCAATGCAACTGATTGGTGATTTTCCTGTTTGCATATTGTCTAGGATTTCTCAAAATATATTACTTGCCAGTCTGGCTATCTAAAAAAGTGGAAAATTATTGTTTTTTTGAAAGATACTACATGTAAATTTTGTACATTTTCATAACATGGCAGTAAAAAAAATACATTTTTGACAAAAATCCCAGATTATGAGTGTTCTCTGTGTAATTTGTTTGTAACTTGCCTAATGTTTTCACAGAACTGAAATACTGCCTTTAATAAAAAATTGTTTTTCAAATCTAGCACAAAAGGCCCAGGGACCGGATATGCAACTCTATGCATGAAGCACCATGTATACTTAAAGGGCCATCATTTTTGCAGTTTTTTTTGGTTTTTTGATTTTCTTTCACCGGTATGTAGCCAGAACATATGGGAAGCCTATAAAAAGGGCCTTTTGCTTATACCAGAAGTTTCACCCCTATATAGGACACAGATCACCAAAGATTTCCACGCCGTCACCCACGAAACAAGGGCCAAAGTTATTTTTAGTCTCTCTCTCCCTTTCCCTTTTTCCCCCTTTTGCATGGCGATTTTTGTTGACTTTTTGGTGTAGAATCGAATAGAAGGGTTTGAAAATACATTTTCTACCAGGTTTTGGTGAATATCCAGGATTTTCAGGCGGAAGGATACAAGAGTTGTGAGGCTGGTTACGTTGACATGTTGCTCAATCTGTGGGAGAAAGCGTTCTGTCCAACGAAAATTTGGGGAAAAGTTACAGCCGGGCTAAGTGACGAGATGTAACATTAAAGTCAATGGGGCAATCTTTAGTGTACTGTGGCCGTATAGCTGGCGACGGTGTATTTATATCACTTCTTCGTTAACCAGTCCGGAATGAAACGGAAGTGGAAATATATCCTTGCCGTGTATGGACACAGGTCACCAAATATTTCTACGCCGGGTACAGGGCCAAAGTTATTTTTAGTCTCTCTCTCCCTTTCCCTTTTCCCCCTTTTTCATGGCGATTTTTGTTGATTTTTTGGTGTAGAATCGAATAAAAAGGTTTGAAAATACATTTTCTGCCAGGTTTTGGTGAATTTTCATGATTTTGAGGCGGAAGGATACAAGAGTTGTGAGGTTGGTTACGTTGAAATGTAGGGCCTGAAATTGCATATTTTCTTGTCTCTACTTGCAGCTTGTGTATCTCAATTTTTTCATGGTCAACCTCATACATGCTTTTGGGCAAGAGTTTGCCATATGTTGCTCCAGCTGTGGCTAAAAGCGTTTTATCCAACGAAAATTTGGGAAAAAGTTAGAGCCGGTCTAAGAGACGAGAATTAACATTAGAGTCAATGGGGAAAGAATTAGTGACCTGTGGCCTGTCTATCCAAGCACGCACAACAGAACCATTATTCGTAAAATATATAAAGCACTTTTAGCTTTGCCAGGAAAATCAACAAGCATTTTGTCGTCCATGTGTGCTATTTATGGTACCAGGTACTGAGGCACAAGTACAGAAATAGTGAACTGTACAGACAAGATTCTTAAGCTTGCAACGGGAAATAACTCTGACTTTTTTTACACATCCGGCCGGGTATCTCCGATTTAGCGATATTCAACAATAATTTCTTCAAAACTAAAGTAACGTTTTCAATAAGAGTGAATTTATGAAAACGGCTGTTCAATAAGCAGTCACAATTTTGTTTTGTGTCACATTGACACTTAATAGTAATTAAAGTAAGCGGTGTATTGATTAATTGAAAGAAAACATTGACATTCCAGACGCAAGAAAAATAGACGAAGAGCGATAATCGATAGTAATCCACGACTATCGATAGTGATTTTTCTGGGCCGTCCAATCGATACTATTGCTTTATATCTATATTTTACCCAGCCCTACTCACACAAGAGGTTGAAGCGCGGCACTCTAGACCACTAGGCCGTCCCAACCCCCTAATAATTTTGAAGTTGACATACAATTAAATATAGGCGAAAGCACACGATGCCCTAATCCTATGCAAATAATATGTTATTGGTTAAATTTTGATTTAAAACAACATGCAGAAAACATAATGGGCAAGAGAACATACAGAATTTTGGAAATCCATTAACAGTATAATAGAGAGTTATCTCCCTTTCTGTCAAATGTCTCCAATTTGTGACAGTACATGTACTTCAGGTGCGTGTTGACTGCAGATACTGTATGATGCACAAGACCATGTGTGAACACACAAGCCCAATATATATATCGTTAATGGGGTCCCAGGTGACTGCAAAGGTTGTTGAGCAAGGAGATACATGTATGTATGATATTTGTTGAGCAATGTGTCTATGAAGTAATGGAGGTTATATCCATAGTTTTATAAATCACATTGGAACCGCTTAAACATAAACCCACACCAACATACACTTCGAAATAGACCCTATGTTATTTTTACTACAGGTAGCTGTAAACCTTCAGATATTTAAGACCGAAATACAAACATTTAAACTCAACTGTATCCATAATTATGTAATTTGCTAACAAATATAAATTTGCAAAAAAATATAGTGTTACGGGAACGGAGTGGGCTGGGAGGACAATGCCAGTCGTTCGATGGGAGGGAAAACAATAGTTTAAACAATATTTGATTCAACAAACTGAATCTGATTGAACAACAGATAAGGGGCTACATGGGTGTAGGGGGTAATCTCAATTGGGGGTGGCTTGGGGGCTGAGCCTATTTGCCTAAAAGTTTGTCACCCAAATTGTTTGAATGATATCAATCATTAACTAAAATGGATTTTCCACAAAGCTGTGATGGTTTTTTTTTTAAATAATTACCAAATATACAATTATATATCCATGAGATATGGTCGCATTCTCCATTCCCCGAAACTTGTGCCTTAAAAACTGAAATACATTGCCGAAAAATGGACGGTTCCACGAATCTGGGAGGGATGGCAGGCATATAAACTCTCCCAAAACAGTATTTCTACTACTAATATAATATGTAAATTATTGTAAACTTTTAGTTCAGATTAGATTTGGGGCTAAATTCCTAACAAATATTTGTAACAAAGCATCTACAGATAATTTTCTTACTAAAAAAGATATAGGGGCAAAACCTAAATAATACTGTAATGGGGTGGCAAATGTAATGTTCGAAGTGAAAAAAGAATCATCTCTGAGATGTACGTACATTATGCTACACGGTGTATTTAGTCCAAACGGCAACATTACGATTTAATCTTTATTTCGAATTTATAGTTCTTTACATCCACCTCATTGTGCACAGGACTTCAGTTTTATATTCCATCCAAATAACTAGACACTGCATCAAACGCTGGAATGTTTGGGGAACTGTGTAGGTCAACACAGGGAACAAACCCCGGACCTCCTGATTAGTGAGCCAAGGACAAGGGGAAACCACGCCGGACTAGGATCAATCCCTTGGCCGCCCGCTTAGTGAGCCAGCCCTGAACTGAGTCACCGCGGCTCCCTGAAGATGACACTTGCACACTAGTTGTACACGTACAATGTCCCACCCTCCTTAAACAATAATGTATGGCGTACGCCCATCTTCATTATACAGCAATACAGTAAGACATTAAACTCCATTTAATATGTTTTCTCTTCATTACAATATTGTCACCCCCATTACAGTATTATTTAGTTTAATGTTTTCTGCATTTTGCTTTATTTCACAATTTAACCAACAGCATATTCTTTAATTAGGCTGAAGGCATCGGGTGTTTTCGCCAATATTTAATTTTATGTCAGCTTCACAATTATTAGTATAAATATAGCATTTACTTGACAATTATTAAAATTTTCATTTGGCCCTAAATCAAGTTGGTGCAGACTTATTGCTTGGAACTCTCTGGATTTGTCCTCCTGGTGTTATAAGCTTTCCAAAAATGTATAGTTTGTTTATTAGGGAGAACCATGTAGCTGCAGGCCTAAAAGACATTCTACTTTTTCTCAAACCGATGCCAAACATTAGACGGTAATTAGACCCCTACGCCCACATGCTTACTTATTCGGTGTCTTTACAGACCTGTATGAAGGCATCACAACATCTCATTTCAAGATTGATATATAACCATGTCATGTGGCCGCCATAGTTTAGGTATGAAACACCAATGTGCAGCTGTCTATTTCAATATGTGTTTCCCAATCGTCCTTAAAATGATAATGGTAATTGGCATGGTAGAATAATTGTCAAGGGATGACTAACAAGTAATATGACCATAGGATAATTACTTCAATAATAACTGTTTTATTTTTTTTTAATCTACATATATAAATACATCACAGATAGATACAATTAACTACATATAAATGATAACATTAACAACAAAAATAATCACAATCTGCAGTCATTTCTGCATAAAATAAAATTTGTGTACAAAAAATATTTGGACAAACTGTTACCAAATCTTAAGATAATAAATTAAAATCTCTATTTGAATGGAATACTAAATAAAGTACATAGTAATAAAACAATGGATTGAATAAGGCTTATCACGTATATAGCATATATTTCTATTACACATATATGTATGCTTGAAATACAAACACCTTACTTAGTTCTCTTTGACTAAGATATAATGGAACAATCTGAAACAAACAACTATGTTTACATGAGATTGATATTAGGAAACAAAAAGCAGTACCTTGGTGAATTATTGTTTCAATGTCATTTAGTAATTAAACTGGAATGCATATACAGGTCACAATTCTATTGAATACAATTACTGCTTATTACTGAGCAATGTTTCGACTAGGCTTCTCTAGTCATTATCAAGCAATGATAAAATGTGAAATATAACAAGACAATAAAATGCAAAGCACCAACCCCAACCAATAGTGAAATGTAATACACTAACCTGGACTATGCCATGTAATGCACCAACCCTTACAATGGTATGTCTAAGGCTTGACCATTTTTTCTTTTTGGAAAGACATTTTAGTCAAAAATTTAGGTTTTATCATTCATTGCATCTATGTACAGTATGAAGTTGTTTCGATTGATATCTTCTAATATTTGAAATATTCTAATGGTTTGTTATGTATTATTGTGTTGTGCTCACATCAAATGTTCTCAACCTTTAAGAGGTTGTTGGTTCTTTTGATACCAACGTAACAATATTTTGACTTCCCTGTTTAAAATGTTCTTTATTTCACCTTTTTATAATTCTACATTCATTTTACTTTTATCACTTTACTTTCACTTTGTATATACAGGAAGTGGAATTCTTCCTGGAAGTAAACCTTATTAGGGAAATAAATATGGTTGACAGAGCACATGTTTTATTAAATAGATTCAATTTTAGCCCATTAACAGTGGTAGCAGAGCGTGCACAATAAACTATATAGTGTAATATTGTCAGAATTAAAGGACCAAATAGCAGATAAAATGAGACAGGAAAGACAAGAAGTGTTTAAAATTAGAGGTTAAGTTTTTGATCAGATTCCACTTTATGATTTGAAAAAAAGAGAATGGGTTAGACATTCTCATTCACAGCTTTCATTGATAAACATTTGGGTTAAGATGATCTTGTTGATAGTTTGGAAAAATATGAACAGTTTGATAATTTTATTAGAGGAGAAAAAGAATCCATAGAATGTTATATTGCTGAGTTTGATATCTTATATAGAAGAGTGGAAAAGAAAAGAATGTCACTTCCCCAGGGCCCCCCACAAAAAAACCTCAGTTGCGTCCAACCCCTTCCACTAGAAATGCCATCATTTCATAGCACTCGCATGGATTGGTCCACTGAAATAACGCCAGAATGCGCTAATTTTGTGGCAGAATTTTATTATTTTTCTGGGGGAGGTATTTCTAAATGGCTCCACACAAGTGCCTGAAATGCCAGGAAATCATGTTTCCGGCTTCCAATTTCTGAAAATTTCCAGAAAAATAAGGCGCTCCCTCCCAAAAATTTGACAACCTTTCAATACTAAAATAATACACTTGATCATGATCAGATAGTGATGCTCCTAAGGCACTGATGAATCGGTCGGTTTTAATGGCGCCTACACCTGATCCAACCTTTTTATATCTCTTATGTGGGGGCTTTCGTGCCACCACAGGTGTGGATTCAAGGTGCGGACACCAGGAGCAAATGCCTCTCCCAAAAAATCTGCCGCAATATAAAATACAAAATTGCCACTCAGATATCACCCAAATGGCAGAAAACGTGTTTCCTGCATCGTTTAATTTTTTCAAAATTTTCCGAGGGAGGACCCCAGACAAGGGTGCCGCCCCCATAGGCGAGGGCCTCTCCTATCACGTCTTTTTGGGTCGGCCTTATTCACATTTGATAGGACCTTGTTGGTCTTCGGGGGCGCCGCCTCCAAATGACATGATTAGAGACTATCGTTCTGCTCGCCCTATCCCCGTCGCCTTATGGTGTTTTGGAATAGTTCTAGTTTAAAGGGTAAGGAGTTTCTCATTTTGGTGTGCTTATCATCAAAATGAGAAATAGCGCTGCCGAAATTGACACACGGGAGCGACGTTGATTGCAGCTCCAGGTGTGTGGAAAACGCGTTTGTGAAACTCTAATTTTTAAAAAATTTCGGGGCTTCCAGACCCCACCCCCACGTACACACACGCACCTTTCCGTACTCAGCAACTCGGGCATTATATTGGTGTCCCCAACACTCTGCCGGACCCCCACTTTTATAATACTACATATACGGCCCTGCCCCAGGGCCCAGACCCCCCTTCGACGCTCGCGGTCGGTTATCAGGGGCCCTCAGAAGTACTTGCCTTTCAATTGTTAAAAGAGGGCAAAATTGGCTGAAGACCAGAAGCTATTAGTCTTTAAGTCTATATGAACAGACGAAAACTTCTTTAAAGAAATTTAAAGGGGGTGAATGGCGTTCAAATTTGCCCAGTTCCACTAATCCTGCAGTTAAATTAGAACCAGCAATTCTAACAGACCACGAAGAGGTTTTATACTCATCAGGCTATGTAAGGCGTGATAATTTTTATGGAAGAGGTGGTTACAGAGGCGGCAATAATTTTAGAGGTTATAGAGGTTATAATACTTTAATAGTGCTAGAGGTAATTTCCAGAGAGGGGGATGTTTAGAGGAAATTATAGTGGTCCACCAAAATTGACGAAAAAATTAAATTCAATAGGAACCCATGGTAATCCGCTTACATGTATATCATGTGGTGTTCCTAAAGACATATGCTTGCAGAGTGTCCAGATAGTTATGAAAATATACTATTCAAAAAAAGTAGGGGATATTTGATTTTTAAGTGTTATTAAAGTCACCAAATAAAACTGAGGAAGAAACAAATGACAAAATGAAATGAAGTTCACATTCATCAATTTATTCCAAATGATCGTTAGACTAAGTAAGGCACAGACTGACCATTATAAGGGTAAATTGATTTCCGGGGTCAAACAGCAAAGTTACCACAGCATCGCAACAAAGTCAGTAACGGGTAAATCCTCCTCTGTTTGCCAAACAAGCATTGATCCGACGTGGCATACTCCTAATGAGACGTCTAAGGTCATTTAGTCCAGATTGTCCCGTTCCTGTTGACGTAACCTCTGTCCAAGCATGTCCCAGACATGCTCGATGGGGGAGAGGTCGGGACTCGGTGCTGGCCAAGGTAATGTGGTGATATTCTGTTGTTGGAGGTAACCTGTAACGATCCTGGCCCTGTGACATCTTGCGTTGTCATCCTGGAAGATGAAACGGTGGCCATGACGTCATGCGAACGGCACAACATGGACTGTAACAACATGTAAAGCCGTTCATCCAGCAACAGTGATGCCTCCCCACACCATAACAGAACCATCCCCAAATCGATCATGTCTGATGACGTTAACGTCTTGGAGCGAACCTTGACTCATCTGAAACCATCACATTGCTACAGCGTCGATTATCCCAGTGTTGACGATCCCTACACCATTGACGTCTTGACTGAATGTGATGATTTCTCAAACAAGGAATCACGCGAGGACGTCGGGCGCAAAGGTGACCCCTATGCAGTCGATTCCGAGTGGTCTGACCACTCACTCTCACACCATTGTCTGTTTGAAGACGAATGCTGATCTGATTTGCTGTGTTGATACGATTTCTCAAGGCCAAGGTACGGATAAATCGATCCTGGGCTTGAGTTGTCGCCCTTGGTCGACATGAGCGTGGTCTGTCCTGTACAGATTGTGTATCAAGATATCTGGACCATAGCCTGCTTGTGCCGATCTGTAGCATGCTAAGGGCACGTAACCTTTCATTTTGGGTAAGCCGACGCATATCAAAATTTGTTTTCTTGTCACAATTAAACTGATGTTTCCACCCTGGTTTTCTATGCCACAATGACTGTAACATTCAAAGTCAGAGTCAAACAAATCTTGGGTTGGACCCCCATGATGATCCCAAGCATCACCCGCATTCCATGCGGTAGCTATTGGTGCGTTTGGGCGTCACATGTAACTGGAAATGTTACTTCTGTTAGGTTCTATAGTGACATTTTTCGTAGTCATTTGCATATTTTAGTATTATGCCCCCGAAATCAAATATTCCCCACTTTTTTTTTATAGTATATATCTAGAGTTAATGTAGTAGAAGATGAAGAAAATGTAATTCTTTTCACTGGAAATCAGGAATTAGACAGCACCTGTTCAAGTACTATATGCGGATCATAATGGATGGACAACTTTATAGAATATTTAGATGAGGAAAATAGACAGAAGTTTGGAGGTGGTACGTCTCTTAAATCAATGAAACATTGCGAAATTCCAGTTACAATGGCTGGTAAAAAGGTGACATTGAACACAGATGTAATAGATTCAGATATGCCATTGCTGTTATCACGTGATGCAACGATGAAAGCTGAAATAAAACTGAATACACTTGATGATACAGCTGAATTTTTAGGAAAAAATGTACCATTAAATCTGACGGCATCTGGCCATTATTGTTACCAGTCTGTCCTACGTTTAATGAGATTCCTATAGAAACAGTATGTTTGGCTAGTTTACCGTGTGAAAATCCTGAAGATCAACTTAAAGTTTTATTAAAATTTTGCACACCCCACAAAAAATAAATTTGGCGACTTGTTGAGAGATGCTGGGGCCTGGTGAGAAGAATATGAAGAGCTATTGCTGAAAATTTATGAACGGTGTGATAGATGCAAGGAATCTTCTACCACTCCTCATAGACCAGTAGTAGGATTACCCATGACCATGTTTAATAAAATTGTAGCTATAGACCTAAAGTATCAATGAGGAAAACTCATTTTACACATAATTGATATGTGGTCTGGTTACACACTGTCAATGTTTGTTGTCCCCCACCTTTCGAAGAGAGCAGGGGACTATTAAAATGGGTTCATCCGTCTGTCTGTCTGTCTGTCACTCTTTTTGGGACACAATAACTCTCTTCCTAATAGAGCTAGAATGTTCAAACTTTATATAGGTGTTTTTTAGGACAAAGAATTGATGGGAGTTCGAAAATGAGCATTTTCTGCTTAGGGTAAGCAGAGATAAGCAGTTTGATTGGTTTAGGCTTTGGGACACGATAACTTTAGTTCTAATTAAGTCAAAGTGAGGACACCTTGACTAATCCTGACAATGAGCATTTTCTGCTCAGGGTAAGCAGAGCTTTAAGCAATATTATTGGTAGGGCTGGGTATCGATAGTGATTTTTACTATCGATAATCGGCAATGAAATGTCGGTCTATAATCGTTAGTATCGAAAACAAACTTATTTTCACAATCATCATCAAGACAGGATAAGTTCAAAGTTCAAAACGATACGAACGAAATTGCGAAGAAAGATTGTGTGCTCCGGTCAAAGGTGATTTATTTGAAAAACATTAATAAAACTTGTTATATAACATATATAGGCCTATGTAAATTGATTTTGTTTATTATCAAATAATGCAGCTGTGGTTCCGAATGAAGAAATATCGTAAATGAACTTGTTCCGATTCAAAACATTGCGGATGTGCGCGCGAAAATATCAATATGGCGAACAATTCTGTGTCGTTTCATGTGCCAATAGAGAACCGTTATTCGTATAATATATAAAGAAATTTTAGCTTTGCCGGGAAAATCAACAAGCGTTTTTTCGTCCATGTGTGCTATTTATCGTACCGGGTACTGAGGCACACGTACAGAAACACGTTTTCAATGAGAGTGAATTTATGAAAACGGCTGTTCAATAAGCAGTCACAATTTTGTTCTGTGTCACATTGACACTTAATAGTAATTAAAGTAAGCGGTGTATTGATTAATTGAAAGAAAACATTGACATTCCAGACGCAAGAAAAATAGACGAAGAGCGATAATCGATAGTAATCCACGGCTATCGATAGTGATTTTTCTGGGCCGTCCAATCGATACATCGATTTATACCGATATTTTATCCAGCCCTAGTTATTGGCCAACTTTTTGCAACACAATAACTCTCTTCCTAATAGAGCTACAATGTTTAAACTTGGTGTAGGTGTTTATTAGGACAATACCTTGATGGAGTTCGAAGATGAGCATTTTCTGCTTAGGGTAAGCAGGAATAAGCAGTTTGATTGGTTGAGCCTTTGGGACACGATAACTTTAGTTCTAATTAAGTGAGAATGATGAAACTTGGTATATAGTTTTATTACATCGATACCTTCACTAAGTTCGATAATGAGCATTTTCTGCTCAGGGTAAGCAGAGCTTTAAGCAATTTGATTGGCCGACTTTTTGGAACACAATAACTCTCTTCCTATTTGAGCTACAATGTCTAAACTTGGTGTAGGTGTTTGTTAGGAAAATACCTTGATGGATTTCGAAGATGAGCATTTTCTGCTTAGAGTAAACAGAGATGAGCAGTTTGATTGGTAGAGCCTTTGGGACAGGATAACTTTAGTTCTAATTAAGTGAGAATGATGAAACTTGGTATATAGTTTTATTACATCGATACCTTGTCTAAGTTTGATAATGAGCATTTTCTGCTCAATGTAAGTAGAGCTTTAAGCAATTTGATTGGCCGACATTTTGGAACACAATTACTCTCCTTCTAATTGAGCTAGAACGTTCAAGCTTGGTGTACATGTAGGTGTTTATTAGGTCAATGCCCTGATGGAGTTTGAACTAAGTTCGATCATGAGCATGTTCTGCTTAGGGTAAGCAGAGGGATAAGCAATTTGATTTGTCGAGACTTTGGAACACAACAACTGTGTAGAATGATGTTGAATGTTCAAACTTGGTGTAGGCGTTCATTAGGTGAATGTCTTGCCTGATTTCAATGATTAACATTTCGAGCTAAAGCTAAGCCGAGGTAATCAATGTTTTTGGTCGATGCTATTTTGGGACAAAGATTATCTTGGTTCTATCTGATAGAGAGTGATAAAACTTAGCGTATAGTTTGATTGCTTAATACCTGTGAAAAAAATAAATGTGCAATTAATTAATACGTGTCATCTTTCATTTATTTATTTGGGGATTTTGGCGGGGGACATCAGCCTCACGGTTGGCTTGTTAATAGTAAAAACCTAGAGACATTATAAAAATTGGGTTGCTGTATTTAGTATTATGGGTGGCATAATGAGTGACAATGGAGACGAGTTTAGTAATGAAGAGATCCGTGAAGTGGCATCAATTTTAAATATTAGGCTTACAACGACAGCTGCTGAAAGTCCTTTTCAGAACGGGCTATGTGAAAGAGTTCATTCAATAACTGATGCCATGTTATATAAATTAAAGGCTGACTATCCTAAAACAGATCTTCATATATCGCTATCCTGGGCCAATATGGCCAGAAATTCACTAAATATGTGGAATGGTTATAGCAGTCATCAGCAATGAGTCCAAACTTGCCAAACACAATGAATGAAACATTACCTGCATTTCATGGAACAACTACTGCTGAACATTTAAATGCTTTACAGGGTGTCCGTAGAGCTTACATACAAACAAAGGCTAGTGAAAGAATCAGAGAAGTAAAATCAGAGATTCAGAAGAGAATTATTTAAATGGTGACCGAGTATTTTATAAAAGGGACGGTAAAAATCGCTGGTTAGGACCGGAAAGGTAGTATTCCAAGACGGGAAAGTCATATTTATTCGCCATGGTGGCGTATTTATCTGTGCTTCCCCTAATCGAGTTAAAAATCGAGTTAAAAAGGCAGAAAATCTGTTTGAAAATTTTGCTGAAAATGATGACCTAATTGCTAATCCAACATTAATTAAATCAAAAGAGAACATTGAAGAAACTATTGGTGAGGAGCAAAGTGAACAGGAAAATTTTAATTTACAAAATGGAAATGGTCAGAGATAATTAGGTCATGATGGGATTATGATTCCAAATCTAAAACCATAAGATACAATACAGTATAGGATTGAGGATAATAATCATTGGACAGCAGCTGAGGTATTAGGAAGAGCAGGAAAAGCAACAGGGGTTAATAAATACTGGTATAACATTAAAGATACACAATTGGAAGGAGAACAAGAAAAGAAAAGTATTGATTTAGAGCAAATTGAATGGAGGCACCAAGAAGATACTCAAATAGAAGAAGTCAATAGTGTTGATTTAGAAGAGGCAAAAACTGCAGAACTAAACAGATTTAAAGAATTTAACACATATCAAGAAGTAGATGAATGTCAATAAACAACAGTACAACTTGTTGGGTGATAAGTAATAAAATGGTCAAGTTAAAGCTAGGCTTGTAGCACGAGGCTTCGAAGAAGAAACAGAATTTAAAACAGATAGTTCCACAGTTGGAAAAGGGGCTATTCGTCTATTTTTATGTATTATAATATGTGCTGGTAAAAAATGGACAATAAAAACAACAGACATTAAGTCTGCATTCCTACAAGGGAAGTGTTTAGAGAGAGAGGGTTTACTTAACACCGCCTAAAGAAAGTAAAACTTCAAAGGGGAAGATTTGGAAACTGAATCACTGCCTGTATGGTTTGAAGGGGGATTACGGTGGCTAAGTGGATGGGGCGCTGGTTCGCTAGCCTGAAGGTCGGGCTTTCGATCCCTGCATTGGCCGAGAAAGTTCATTTCGATTTACCAGTGTAATTTCCCCTTGTCAGAAGGAGGGCCCGTCAAGGACAGTTGCCTAGTCATTCGGATGGGATGAAAAACCAAGGTCCTGTGTACACATTGGAGTGCACGTAAAAGATCCCTTGGCAGTTGGAATTCGATATAAGAGTAGGCCGTAGCAAAATTTCCCTCATAGCACACTAAATGGCTTATGCCCATCTTCCATTAGCCCAGGCTAGGTGCATAATAGTAGGACGTTAAACACCATTTCATTCATTCATTCATTTGTATGGTTTGAAAGATGGAGCTTGCCAATTTTATTTAAGCGTTCAAGAAGAGCTGGTTAAGTTTGGTTGCAAAAAAGTCTGGTTTAGACCCGGCTTTATTTTCCTTTTGCATCAAGAATAAAACTGTTGGTATTGTATGCTGTCACGTTGATGATTTTTTACATGGTGGTACAGAGGTGTTTTAATAAAATGATGGCAAAATTAACAAAGAGATTTAGAGCTGGTAAAGAAGAGCATACAGAATTTCGTTACATTGGATTCAGGTTTCTCCAAAATCAAAATGGTATAGTATTTGGTATGAAACGTCGTCAACAAATACCCGGTATAAATGATTCTAACACTTTATTAAATTCTTTGCTATACAAACTGTATATAAAAGCGTTCTGAAAATATAAGATATACAAAGCTCTCAGAATCTAAACAAACGAATTTCCATGGGAGACAACTCTTTAAAGCATATACGCTGGTTTTACATTATTAAATGGAGTCACCTCCCCCAGACCAAGTCAATAATCGTAAAAATGCCTTGACGTGGATTTTAGATTCCACACCTAACCAAATGAATCAGAATCCTAACCTATACAATATTCTTGAAAGGCAAACAGATAACAAATATAGGCTTTTAGGCATAAAGCTTTAAGACACACTAGACAATTCCTAAGCCTAACTTTACTAATACTAACTATCACATACAACCTTTTTTCATTTGACCTAAGTTATTTAACTTATTAATATGAGTTATGATTTCACGGAATTAAAGAAAGCTCCATTAAATACTTATCAAACAAGTATATAATACTACTGCAATATCTTAATAAATTGAATATGTACCTGAAGGTAAATTTACCGGTATTTAAAAATGAAATGACTAGTACTAGTACACAAATACATGGAAACAAATTATCCTCTTCACCACAAAATAAAAAATGGCGGTAACTTCACAGGGAGTAATCATGTTAATTAATTATAAGAGGGAGCATTTATTAAAACGCTCCCGAAAACAAAATAAAGTGTCAACTTTTAAATCACAGCGTCTGAAATATCCGTATTTCAAAACAAACCCTCGGGGGGCCACACAGTAGAGAGTAAAAGTTAATCATCAGCTTCTAAAAACCGGACACAGTTTCTGCACAGAACGTTTGTACATTTCTTATTATACCGTTCGCACCTGGATAGGTTTCGACAACACGACCAAGTTCCAATTTACCGCGGGGAAGGTTTATATCACTAACAAGCACAATATCTCCAACCATAATCTGACGTCCTTTGTTTCCCCATTTAGCACGACGCATTAAAGTATGTAGATACTCGGAAACGAAACGCTTCCAAAACTGATATACCAATGATTGTACGAACAGGGACCGCTTGTGTAAATTCTTCGTCTCTTCAAATGGGCCTTGAGGTACATCTATGGATGAGCATCCGAAAAGGAAGTGATTTGGTGTCAGAGGCTGCAGATCATTCGGATCATTCGAAGCATAGCCCAATGGTCTGCTATTTAGGAGCGATTTGACTTCAGCAAAAACTGTGGACATCTCATTCCATGTTAAAAGTTGTTGCCCTATTGCTGTGCGTATTGCGACCCTTGTTTGTTTAATTAGACTCTCGTACATTCCACCCTGATGGGGACTCAATTAACCCTGTGTAACATTGCGAATTCTTCAAAGGACTTTCTTCCTTTCTGAACCAATTCCCTCAGCTCTTTCTCGGCACCAACGAAATTAGAACCATTATCACTGATTATTGTCGACGGCCATCCATGGAAGGAAACAAAACGTCTGAGTGTGTGTGGAGGAATGACTCCGTCAATAGGGACTCAGCGATATCAATGTGAACAGCTCTTACGATGGCACATGTAAATAAAACTCCCCAAGCCTTAGTAGTTTTATTTCTGGTTATCTTCAAATTAAAAGGACCGAACAAATCTATGCCTGTAACTGTAAATGTGGTGAAAATATCTTTAACCTGTCGGCTGGTAGATCTGCCATTAACGTCAAGTGAAGTGGCTGTCTCATCTTCCGATATATTACACACTTTCTAATGATACTCTTTGTTGGGCTTCTTCCTCTTACTATCCAGTATTTCCGACGAATTTTACACAATGTTCTCTCTGTACCTGGGTGTCCTTTTTTCTCGTGAATATCCCTTGCTATCAGCTTCGAAATTACGTTATCAGGATCAAGTAAAATTGGATGCGCTTGTTCATAAGAAAGGGAAGATCTTGTCAGACGCCCGCCAACCTTTACAATGTTTTCTTCAATAAACGGCGCAAGATCTCTGTATCTCGCTTCCCAATCCATCATTTTACTCTGTGCAAATTTAATCCATAATCTCTCTGCCTCACAAAGTTCTTCCGGTTGAAGTGTGCTGGGGGCTGCTGGCTTCTTCCGAAGTCGATTAACAAATCTGAGGCAATACGCGGTTATTCTCAATAAACGATGCCAGCTTGAAAACTGTGAAGGGTCTATCACCTTGTCTATTCCCAAATCCATATATTGGTAAATGCCCTTTGTTCTCTGCTCCAAGTCTGTATTCGGAGGAATCTCCTCTTTCTGTTCCTTTGGCCATTCTTCTTTAGGCAGATAAATAAACTGTGGGCCTTTAATCCATCTATCATTCATGTCCTTAACGAATAATCCGCGACTAAGATCATCCGCCGGATTTTGTTCACTAGGGACATACCGGAATACTTCACGATTCCATGCTGACTGTATCTCTGCTATTCTAACTCCAACGAACTGTTTCAGCAAAATAGAATCTGAACGTATCCAATGCAGGACAATCTTCGAATCAGACCATATTGTTACTTGGGTAGGCTTCATCTTCAACTCTGCGACAATATTTGTAGCTAATCTTGATGCAACAAGAACGGCCATTAGTTCCAAACGCGGTATCGTATTTTGACGAAGTGGTGCTACTTTTGCCTTCGACGAAATCAAACTGCACCGAAGTCCCCTAGATGTCTCCCACAAGAGATAAGCGACGCTTCCGTATGCCAAGGAACTTGCATCCGCGAAAAAACATGTAGGGAGGCATTATCAGTTGCATCCACTTGCTTACAGCATCTTGGAAATTCGACGTTTCTTAGCTCTCGAAGTTCCAAAAATATTCTTCGCTAAACCTCACACAACTTTTCTGTTAAAGGATCATCCCAATCATAAGACCTTGATCGCCATAGGTTCTGCATCTCTATTCTAGCTCTAATGGTGACAACTGACGCTTAACCGAGTAGGTCATGCAGCATGGAAAGTTTCGATAATACAGTCCGTTTGGTGAACTCGGTTAATTCTACATCTTTTACAGAGAACCTTAATACGACTTCATTACAGTTCCATACCAAACCTAGAGTCTTTGTTTCCCCTTCTCCGTCAAGGCTGGTGTCTGTACTCTGATTTGTGTGTGTATTATTGGTTACACTTCTAACTCGTAACATCTCACGAACAATTTCGCTGGAGGAAAACCATCCCTTTATCTGGAAACTTCCTGACTTTAGACCATTTTCTAACTCATCGATGCGATTAATGGCTTCTGTAGGCGACGCACAAGAATGGATTAAATCATCCATATAACGGTCTCTCCTCAATATATCTGAAGCTTTTGGTCAAGATGTCTCAATCTCATCCGCAATCTTAAGCATCACGAAACTAGCCATGTGACCCATGTCAGGTGAGGGTTTGTCGCCAAAGGTTACTCCCATCATCCGGAACTGAGATGGTTCTTTAGACTGATCTAAATTACGCCATAGATATCTGTGGACATATGTATCTCTTTCTGCCAACCGTTTCTGAAAGAACATCTTTGATATATCTCCCGTAAAAGAGACTGCTTCTTCTCTGAAACGCAATAATGCCCCATAAAGATTTCCGCCAAGTCCTGGGCCTTTATAAAGAAAAAATTTAAAGATACTCCTTTATACTGACAGGCGGGATCATGGACTACTCTTAGAGTGGCGTACTTAATTTATTTGGTCTATTCTATACAAACCGTGATGCGGTAGGTAGTAAGCTGGTTTACTAAGGTCCTTAATTTTTTCAGCTGTTAGTCGGCGAGACCATCCCTTTTCTTCATACTCCATCATAACCTTGCTGTACAGATCTGCTTTGATTGGTGTCTTACTCAGGCTTCTTTCAAGTGATAAAAGTCTCTTCTCGGCGAGAGAATAGTTATCTGGTAATAACTCTGGATCTGCTTTCCATGGTAGAGCGATGACGTACCGATTACCCTCTTTTTTGCATGATGATTCAAATATCTCCATCGCTTTTCTATCATCAGGGGAGATAACTCCATTTGAGCAAACACAGTCTGGCACTTGAATTCCTAAGGTTTCGAAATCATAAAACTTGGAGAAATCGACCTTCTCCATAAATGAAATGGAATAAATTGGTGGGGTGTGTCTGCTTTTGTCTAAATGCAAGTGGCTGTACTGAACCCCAAGAATCAAATTGCTTTACCGCTGTCATAATTTATGTCTATGTCATCGAGTTGTCTAAATGATTTCAACCCATCGATGATAGTTTTGTCGAGTTCATGGGTCTTAACAGCAAATTCTTTGCCTCCATTAAGTGATGATATCCAAAACTTTAGTCTTCTACTATTTTGCTGAGAAAGTTGGTTGCCGCCTACAACTGCTATGTCGATTTGTTCTACTCTTCCTTGAAGACCTAGCTTATGGGCAAATTCTTTTCTGATGACATTTGTTCCAGCTCCACTATCAATAAGAACATTTCCTTGTAGATAACTTCCATTACCAGACCGAAATCTAACTGTAGTTACTGGCAGAATGCTAACTCGGTCAAGCATCGACATTCCACTTGCAGCCGGTGGATCAATGTGAATGAGTGTGTGATGAGTTCTGATACAACCATTTACATCACACCGTTTTTTATGCCTGCAGAATCTTGATCTATGGCCAGCGTACAGACAAGAGAAACACAATTTATGAGACCTCGCAGCATCTACTCTATCTTCAATGTTCAACTGTTATTTTGGGCAGTCGGAGACTATGTGATTTTCATCACAAATTAAACACCTTAGAATTTGTGGATCCTGTTGTGCTGATGCAACAGCTCTTGGAAAATTACTTCTTTTACTCTCAGTTTTCATCTGTTTATTAATGTCACCAAAATCGGGATCAAACATGGCTCTTACTCTCTTTCTAATGAAGTTACTGATGTTTTCTATATCTGGCGTCCGTCCCCGGTCTCTTATTTCTCCTGCTGCCATCTTCCAACTCTCTATTAAAGGATCCGGGGCAATCTTTACACAATAATTTGTAATGTTTCATTTTTATTCATGTCAGGTGAGGGTTTGTCGCCAAAGGTTACTCGCATCATCCGGAACTGAGATGGTTCTTTAGACTGATCTAAATTACGCCATAGATATCTGTGGACATATGTATCTCTTTCTGCCAACCGTATCTGAAGGAACATCTTTGATATATCTCCCGTAAGAGAGACTGCTTCTTCTCTGAAACGCAATAATGCCCCATAAAGATTTCCGGCAAGTCCTGGGCCTTTAAAAAGAAAATTTTTAAAGATACTCCTTTATACTGACAGGCGGGATCATGGACTACGCTTAGAGTGGCGTACTTAATTTATTTGGTCTATTCTATACACACCGTGATGCTGTAGGTAGTAAGCTGGTTTACTAAGGTCCTTAATTTCTTCAGCTGTTAGTCGGCGAGACCATCCCTTTTCTTCATACTCCATCATAACCTTGCTGTACAGATCTGCTTTGATTGGTGTCTTACTCAGGCTTCTTTCAAGTGATAAAAGTCTCTTCTCGGCGAGAGAATAGTTATCTGGTAATAACTCTGGATCTGTTTACCATGGTAGAGCGATGACGTACCGATTACCCTCTTTTTTGCATGATGATTCAAATATCCCCATCGCTTTTCTATCATCAGGGGAGATAACTCCATTTGAGCAAACACAGTCTGGCACTTGGCCACAGTACACTAAAGAGTGCCCCATTGACTTTAATGTTAAATCTCGTCACTTAGCCCGGCTGTAACTTTTTCCCAAATTTTCGTTGGACAGAACGCTTTCTACCACAGATTGAGCAACATGTGGTAAACTCTTGCTCAAAAGGACGGGTGAGGTTCTTCATGAAAAAATTGAGATATTCAAGCTGGAAGTAGAGACAAGTAAAAATGCAATTCCCGGCCCTACATGTCAACGTAACCAGCCTCACAACTCTTGTATCCTTCCGCCTGAAAATCCTGGATATTCACCAAAACCTGGTTGAAAATATATTTTCAAACCCTTTTTTTCGATTCTACACCAAAAAACCAACAAAAATCGCCATGCAAAAGGGGGAAAAAGGGAAAGGGAGAGAGAGGCTAAAAATAACTTTGGCCCTTGTTTCGTGGGTGACGGCGTAGAAATCTTTGGTGATCTGTGTCCTATATAGGGGTGAAACTTCTGGTATAAGCAAAAGGCCCTTTTTATAGGCTTCCCATATGTTCTGGCAACATACCGGTGAAAGAAAATAAAAATAAAAAAATAACTGCAAAAATGATGGCCCTTAAGTAAACATGGTGCTTCATGCATAGAGGTGCATATCAAGTCCCTGGGCCTTTTGTGCTAAATTTGAAAACAAATTTTTATTAAAGGCAGTATTTCAGTTCTGTGAAAATATTAGGCAAGTTGCAAACAAAAAACACTGAAAACACTCCTAATCTAGAATTTTTGTCAAAAATGTATTTTTTTAAATGCCATGTCATGAAAATGTACAAAATTTACATGTAGTATCTTCCAAAAAAACAATAATTTTCCACTTTTTTAGATAGCCAGACTGGCAAGTAATATATTTTGAGAAACCCTGGACAATATGCAAACAGGAAAATCACCAATCAGTTGCATTGATTGTAATATTAGAGATCTATACAGAAACATGTATCCCCACCCCCTAAACATATCACTGACTGAATCAATCTAACCATTGCTTGTGGAACTATCATTATCAAAGGAATCTGTCTAACAGCTATGTTTACCATCCCTGGCTAACATATGTACATATAAACTAAAGTAGGGGCAATAAATATGAATTATGGTTAAAAATAGGCCTTGATGAATGACAAAAATGCAATATTTGGTCTATGATCACTCCTCTGTAACAAAAAGGTCACATAATACACATTTTTCACAAATTTGGGAATATTTCCAACATCTCAAACCTCAGAGGCATCCTACAAAGTGTTATTGCAATCCTTGTGCTGAAGCAAGACATCTGGACCTTTACATCAATTTCCTGATAAAATACAGTCAAAAAAGTGGTTATGACAGAATTAACAGCAAAAAGGAGGCCTGTAAAGGAGCAAAATTTACATTTTATTGTTCTATAAGCCAGATAATTGCAACAAACACCACAAATCCTAGATGTTGATAACAAAATATTGAACATGGGGCTGACATTTACACATCTACACCAGTTTTGTGCCAGGGTGGGGTCTCATTTGCCTGGCATGTTTCAGGGCTCTAAGTTTGATTTTTAATCAAAAAAGGTTAGAAATACTTGAAATGTACAAAATAACCATTTCTTGGTGACAAATAACATTCCGAGCTGTAATTCAGCCCAAAATTTCAGTTACTGCCGTTTAATTGTCAACACAGGTGCAATTAAATCTCTGAAAACATACTACTAAAAAAGGGTGGGGTGGGGCATTATAGCCTCTCTAAACAGAATGATGGAGTAAAAATTGCCTAGAAAGACTGGGATATTGCTTCCTACATGAAGGAAATGCAAGAATTTAATGTTTCAAAGAAGAAAAAAAAGCTTATTCTGGGTAAAATTGTGTCACAATTGAGCCAACCCCTGTTTTGAACATTTTGTACATTATTAACTCAGTGCTGCCAATTTTCAATTTTCTGCAGGAAAGCTGGAGCAATTTCTGAACCTGACAAACGTATAGATCCAATCTAGATGTATTAGCAATGAAAATAGGTGCATTTTTAGAAATTTTGACTCATTTGAGTAGTCAAGAAAGCATTAAATTCTTCATCGAAAAGGGAGAATCTGGAGATTTTCAGTGAATATTGCTGATTTTTAGACAAAATTAGGTGAAATTTCAATACTGTTCACTTTATCTGTGCTTTCTGAGGCTGGACAAGCCAAAATTAAACATTAAAATATTTTTCTTAATTTTAGAAATTCAATAAAAACTTAAAATTGAGAAAAGTGCAGTAAAATCACAATTTTCAGCCAAAATTTGATAATTTTTTTTTAAATTTAACTTTTTTTTAGTTTTTCTGCACTCAAAATATTTATACATATTTTCTGAGAATTAAGTCTTCATATTTTCAAAACTAAGGCATATCAGTCACAGCCCTATTACACACAGACAGGCCACAGTACACTAAAGAGTGCCCCATTGACTTTAATGTTAAATCTCGTCACTTAGCCCGGCTGTAACTTTTTCCCAAATTTTCGTTGGACAGAACGCTTTCTACCACAGATTGAGCAACATGTGGTAAACTCTTGCTCAAAAGGACGGGTGAGGTTCTTCATGAAAAAATTGAGATATTCAAGCTGGAAGTAGAGACAAGTAAAAATGCAATTCCCGGCCCTACATGTCAACGTAACCAGCCTCACAACTCTTGTATCCTTCCGCCTGAAAATCCTGGATATTCACCAAAACCTGGTTGAAAATGTATTTTCAAACCCTTTTTTTCGATTCTACACCAAAAAACCAACAAAAATCGCCATTCAAAAGGGGGAAAAAGGGAAAGGGAGAGAGAGGCTAAAAATAACTTTGGCCCTTGTTTCGTGGGTGACGGCGTAGAAATCTTTGGTGATCTGTGTCCACTTGAATTCCTAAGGTTTCGAAATCATAAAACTTGGAGAAATCGACCTTCTCCATAAATTAAATGGAATAAATTGGTGGGGTGTGTCTGCTATTGTCTAAATGCAAGTGGCTGTACTGAACACCAAGAATCAAATTGCTTTACCGCCGTCATAATTTATGTCTATGTCATCGAGTTGTCTAAATGATTTCAACCCATCGATGATAGTTTTGTCGTGTTCATGGGTCTCAACAGCAAATTCTTTGCCTCCATTAAGTGATGATATCCAAAACTTTAGTCTTCTACTATTTTGCTGAGAAAGTTGGTTGCCGCCTACAACTGCTATGTCGATTTGTTCTACTCTTCCTTGAAGACCTAGCTTATGGGCAAATTCTTTTCTGATGACATTTGTTCCAGCTCCACTATCAATAAGAACATTTCCTTGCAGATAACTTCCATTACCAGACCGAAATCTAACTGTAGTTACTGGCAGAATGCTAACTCGGTCAAGCATCGACATTCCACTTGCAGCTGGTGGATCAATGTGAATGAGTGTGTGATGAGTTCTGATACAACCATTTACATCACACCGTTTTTTATGCCTGCAGAATCTTGATCTATGGCCAGCGTACAGACAAGAGAAACACAATTTATGAGACCTCGCAGCATCTACTCTATCTTCAATGTTCAACTGTTATTTTGGGCAGTCGGAGACTATGTGATTTTCATCACAAATTAAACACCTTAGAATTTGTGGATCCTGTTGTGTTGATGCAACAGCTCTTGGAAAATTACTTCTTTTACTCTCAGTCTTCATCTGTTTATTAATGTCACCAAAATCGGGATCAAACATGCTCTTACTCTCTTTCTAATGAAGTTACTGATGTTTTCTATATCTGGCGTCCGTCCCCGGTCTCTTATTTCTCCTGCTGCCATCTTCCAACTCTCTATTAAAGGATTCCGGGCAATCTTTTCACAATAATTCGTAATGTTTAATTTGCATTCAGGTCAGCCATATAATCTAATTGTTTCAGACTAGCAACACAATTTAAAATGTCTAAGGAAAGTTCTCTCAACCCTATTCTGTCATTGTTCATCACTTTATTTCCTCTGGTAAGTCTATTTATAAATGCACGTGAAATAACACTCCTCTGTCCAAACTCTTGTTTTAAAGTCTTGGGTGTCGTAGCGTACATGGTACCCTGTGAACCAATTCCAGTGAGAACACGTGACGGTTCCATGTGTCAACAGATATTGTTGTGCGAATAGACTGCTCACGTACGGAGGAAGTAGATTGATCATAGGGAGAATCATGACCTGTTGGACTGGATGGATTATGAATCTCGAAGTGAGATGCTGGAGGCAGATTCTGGGTGGACACTTGATCGGGTCTAGTATGATTGTTATTTTCCGGTAACGATGGATTTATGGTTTCCAAACTCTGACCAGCCAAGGGCGTTTCTTTTGTCTGTCTTTGATGCTCCTCGTCAGTTGGGACATTTTCACTACTCTCTAATAACTCGATAGCTGAACCAGACATATGTTGATGTGTGTTAATGTTAGACAAGTAATCTTCTTACAATTCTTCAATTTCAAAAATATCACTAACGAGATCATCATCCCACTTATCAAGTCGTGAGTCATCTGATACGAATTCATAGAGATTAGGGTTCACTTCTCTGGCAACTTCAAAGTCTTTTTTAATCTCTGCCAATTCTTTCTTTAGTCTCCTGTGATTCATATTGTTTCTCTGAATCGCTTTGCGAATTCTGTTTGACGAGCGAGTTATTCTTCGGCGAACTAACTTTCTCTTCTGTTTTAGTGCCATCTCTGCTCTTTCTTGTCCATTTGTGGCTTCTGTCTCTAGTCTTGTTAATTATGGACTATAACTTCAACACTCTTTCCTTCAGAAAATTTGTTTCAAACGTCGTCAACAAATACCCGGTATAAATGCTTCTAACACTTTATTAAATTCTCTGCTATACAAACTGTATACAAAAGCGTTCTGAAAATATAAGATATACAAAGCTCTCAGAAACTAAACAAACGAATTTACATGGGAGACAACTCTTAAAAACATATACGCTGGTTTTACATTATTAAATGGAGTTACCTCCCCCAGACCAAGTCAATAATCGAAAAAATGTCTTGTCATGGATTTCAGATTCCACACCTAACCAAATGAATCAGAATCCTAACCTATACAATATTCTTGAAAGGCAAACAGATAACAAATATAGGCTTTTAGGCATAAAGCTTTAAGACACAATAGACAATTTCTAAGCCTAACTTTACTAATACTAATATCACATACAACCTTTTTTCATTTGACCTACTAAAGTTATTAAATTTATTAATATGAGTTATGTTTTTACAGAATTAAAGAAAGCTTTGTTAAATACTTATCAAACAAGTATATAATACTACTGCGATATCTTAATAAATTGAAAATGTACCTGAAGGGTAAATTTACCGGTATTTAAAAATGAAATGACTAGTACTAGTACACAAATACATGGAAACAAATTGTCCTCTTCACCACATGTATGATGTATGCACGAAATAAAAAATGGCGGTAACTTCACAGGGAGTAATCATGTTAATTAATTATAAGAGGGAGCATTTATTAAAACGCTCCCGAAAACAAAAAGAAGTGTCAACTTTTAAATCACAGCGTCTGAAATGTCCATATTTCAAAACAGAATTAGATCATTCAGATTTTAGAAGGTACACCTCTTCATACGCAAAGAGCGAGAAATAAAGATGATATATTGACAAATGGCGAACAAACAATATACAGAAAAACAATAGGCCAATTAAATTGGGTTGTACAAGTTTCACGACCTGATATGGCCTTTGAACAAATTGATTTGAGCACCAAATTACAACAAGCAACAGTTGGTGATTTGAACCTTGCATAAAAAAGCTATAGACTAAAAGATATAAAGACACACACAAATATCATTTAGGTCATTTGCACTTAACCCAGAAAAATGAGAAATACATGTTTATAGTGAAGCATCTTTAAATAAAAATAGGGGGCTCATGGTGGCTAAGTGGATAAGGCTCTGGTTTGCTAGCCTGGAGGTCGGGTGTTCGATCCCTGCATTAGCCGGGAAAGTTCATTTTCCGGCGTGATTTCCCCTTGTCAGTGATGCAGAAGGAGGGCCTGACAAGGACAGCTGCCTAGTCGTTCGGATGGGATGAAAAACTGAGATCCCGTGTACACATTGTAGTACACGTAAAAGATCCCTTGGCAGTTGGAATTCGATATAAGAGTAGGCCGTAGCGCCGCTGCCCGGGCAAAATTTCCCTCATAGCACACTGTATGGCGTATGCCCATCTTCCATTAGCCTAGGTTAGGTGCATAATAGTAGGACGTTAAACCCCATTTCATTCATTCATTCATTAAATAAAATAAATGATGGCACTGGAAGTGTTGGTGCTCATATTATACTTCTATATGATAGATCACTGGATATATACATGTACAGTCCAGTAGTCTGGCGGGCTAACAAAATTAAACGAGCGGTGAGATCAACCATAGTAGCATATAAGTGCTTAGTTTAGAAGAAGGTTTGGAATCTGCTATATGTTACAGGAAAATGCTTGAGGATATTTTAAATTTAAAACCTCAAACTGTAAAAGTAATTGGAAATACAGATAATAAAAGTGTAATAGAATCTCTTGGAAGTACAAAAATGTGTGATGATAAGAGGTTGCGGATTGATAAAACATCCATGAAAGAAATGATGGAACAAAACATTTATGCCAAGTGGTGTGAAGGATGTAAACAACTTGCAAACTGTATGAGCAAAAATGGACATTTAAATGATTCAAGTGAACTAACATTTAAAACTTGTACTTATGTTTTCTATTTATATGTAAGGGGCAGTCTTAATTCTATGAGGGTCATAATTTTGTTATTTATTAATATTATTTTCAATAACTAGTAATGTAAGGGACAGAATAATCCTCAGACTGGAGGACAGTCTAATCCAATGATGGTCTTGTTAATTTTGTAATCCAAAAACAAAGAAGAAAAGAAGACAATGTTCTTTATTTCACCTTTTTAATAATTTTACTTTTATCACTTTGTATTTACCGGAAGTGGAACTCTTCCCGGAAGTAAACCTACAGTGTGGGAAATTAATATGGTTGACAGAGCACATGTGTAAACTGTTTTATTGAATAGAGTCAATTTTAGCTGATTAACAGTTTATACTGTGGAAAGCTGTATCCTAAGTAAAATAACTAAGTAAAACTAAAAATCAGGAATTAATCTACTGCAGCTTAGTAAACTAGTACCGGTACTCATCTCTAAGCTGTGTGTTTATAAAAACAAATGTATTCGTTTAAACATGACATCATTGTGATTCAAGTCATAGTATGAATTTTTCAATCCAAATTATGTCAAATGCTCATAATATCATGCCTTAACTCACACAGATTGGTTTTCAAAAAGTCAATTCATTTGTACAAACAGTCAATTCATTACCAAGCCAACAGTGAGGCTATAATGTCCCCTGCCAAAATTCCAAAATAAATAGATGACACATATTTTTTTTATTACACATTTATTTTTTTCAAAAGTATCGAGCAATCAAACTATACACTAAGTTTTATCACTCTCTATCAGAAAGAATCAAGATTATCTTCTCCCAAAGCATTGACCAATGAAATTGATTAGCTCTGCTTAGCATCAGCTTGAAATGTTAATCATTGAACTCAGTCAAGACATTCACCTAATGAACATCTACATGAAGTTTATAAACATTCTACCTCAATTATGTTCCAAAGTCAGGCTAGTCAAATTGCTTATCTCTCCTTAGCCTATAAGCAGAAAATTCTCATCATCGAACGATTCAAGGTACTTTCATGTACTTTTATTATAACCACAGTTATCGTTATCGTTCCACAAAGCATCAACCAATCAGATTGCTTATCTGCAGGAAATGACCATCATCGAACTACATCAAGTTTAAACATGACTAAAGTTGAGTTGTTGTGCTCTAAAGTCTCGACCAATCAAAATGCTTATTGCTCTGCTTCCCCTCAGCAGAAAATGTTCATTATCAATATTAGTCATGGTATTGATGTATTAAGACTATACACTAAGTTTCATCATTCTCAACTAATCAGATGGAACATTCTAGCTCAATTACAAAGAGAGTTATTGTGTCCCAAAATGTGTGATGGACAGACAGTCAGACAGATGAACCCATTTTAGACCGAGGCTCAGTGCGGTGGGGGGGGGGCATCAAATGGGCACAAAACCCGACCCAACTTTTCTAGATCAAAGGTCAAATGAGGTCATTTGCACTGAAAGTGAATGCGCAACCATTCTTATATGATGAAAATATGCTGTGAGAATGATCGAAAGTTATCACTCTTTCAATAAAATGTCAACTTGCTAAATTCACCTTTAGCCTTTGTGACGCCCAGGGCTCTATAAAAGTTGAAATTGTGCCTACATGGTCATATTGAAAATGTGAGTATACAATTGCCAGGTATCTAGCAGGGATGTAGCCAGGATTTGCTGAGTGTTGTAAAAATCTTGTGCAAGCGAAGCGACCAAAAAAATTATGGGGGAGGGGGCAGTGCCTTTTTGAAAATTCAACCCTTATTGGTGTATTTTCAGAGCATTTGCTGTCTTTTATTAGCTTCAGTGCAAATTAATTTCCATTTATATATTGAAATTTATATAGGCCTATTCTTAAAACGGTGTTTGTATTTTATTTGAGTATAACGAATTATGAATAGGTAAATATTGGTAATTAAAACACGTTGTTTTATTTGACTTGTGTCTCACAAATTATATTATTATTACCAGTACGGTGGAATGAGAATCAGGTCAGACAGAAGTTGAAAAAGCTCTCATCGTCCTCCTAGTCCTACTCCCGGTTCGTAGCAAATCCACGGTCAACCGGGGGGCATGACTATGAAAAGTTTCTGATACTGACCCCAAAATTCTTCATATCTGACGGGAGACACCACCCACCCCTAAATTTGTTATATGAAAAGTTTGACTACCTTTCGGGGATACCCACCCACCCCTAAATTTGTTATATGAAAAGTATCTGCGGCCCCAAATTCTATCATTTGGAGGCCATGGCTGCCGAAGCCGATGGCAGTGTCGAGCCCTGTACACCAGAGTTATTAATTTTAATAACTTGAACAGTTAAATCCATGATATTAAATGTTTCGTATACTGAACATTAGCATGGAGGACAACTTTATTATAATACATGTAGGTGGAAAAGGTGATTTTGAGATTATTAGATTTCCAGATAGATCTTATCATTCTTCTCACTAAACGCTTTACAAATTCAAAATTGGATGAAAATTGAAAAAATTTTATTAAGGCTCAAAGGTGCGATTTTTGACTTTTCGCGGAAGAAAGGTTTTTCATCACTTTAAAAAAGTCATTTTCAGTGTTTTTTTTACATTTGAGTAACAATTACTCTGGTTTCCCAAGCAACTCCAAAATACATAGGTTTTCAACGTGATTTTGGTCCATTTATTTCATCAAAATTGGTCCTGTCCATGTTACATCTGAAATATTGAACCTGGTGGTTATGCATTTTAAAATAAGAAGCTATCAAGTAAGGTTAACAGAAAATAAATAGGTTAAAATATCAATATGCCTTCTCACAAGAGCTGGATATGTGTTCATTTTTTAACCATTGTCCGCGGCACACAATTGCCTACTTTTCGGGCGTTTTGAGGACATTAATAAAATTAGAAGTTTTTTCAAATTTTGATCATTTTCAGCGGTATTTACCAGAACCCAAAAGGTGATACCACATTTTAAAGTAAGCAGTTTAAAATATTTGAAACCCATGTGATATCAAATCATTTGGATTGTGTAAGTTTGAAAAAAATCTGACTAAAAAGATGGGAAAGTGGTCCACTTTCGAAAAACATTCGGCTGTTAATAAGACATAAATAAAATATGAAGGAATTAAGATCTTGAAGGGACATTTGGTTTATAACTTATAAGTAAATTAAATATGTCTATGAGAGTATGAATTATTAAAATTACTTACATTTACTCTTGCATATTACTTAATATTTAGTTGTTATAGCAACCAACAATGATAAAAAAAAAAACTCTCAAAAAGGCAATGTTGTACCATTTTCAATGGTGTTTACCATGACGAACCAAATGATCACCAGTAAAATTTTAAGTACAGTACCAGTAAGCATTTTATGAATTGTATAATTTTAGTGAAATATTATGGACTTTTGGTGATTGCCATAGCAACTACCGGTACATACTTTTAAAAATAAGACAACAGTGGTTTCACTATCATTGTTCTCAGCATTGGTAGCTTACATCATTGTAATGATTCAAGAAGAATTTTGCTTTGACATATTATTTTCTACTTAGAAGATTGACCAATAAATTATTCTCTAAAGAGTAGGCTGCGGTAAAAGTAGTTACTGATAGGTTATGAATAAGATGTAGGCCTACCGGTAGTCATGTTATATTATACAGGCCTAGGCCTGGAAGCTGCATTTTGACTCAAAGTCAAAGTCAAAGAATTGTTGTGTTTTTATTTCACTTTTGAATATTTTTATTATTCCTTTAAATTGGTAGGTTATAGCATATTGAGCAACTTCAATTTTATTTTGTAGGCCTAAAAAGTAGGCCTTATGTTTGTCGTTCCTTGCAACAAAATCTCGAGAGTCGAGGTGTTAAATATATTTCCCTAGAAAAAACAAAGAATTAAGTTATAATAATTAGTACATGTATTATCATTCGCATGAAATACTAAACCGGCCTAATAAACCAGTAGTTGTGTACGTTTCTCAGAAACACTGACACCTATCTGTATGTCTTGTACCACACCTTTACAACCCAGATTATTATTTTCTTTGTTATACGTGATGTCTTAAGTGGTTATTTGCTCATTTGGGCTTACTTTAATGTTCTAGTAGTACACTGTGGCATATAAATTGCATATTATGAAAAGTTTTAAGCTAGTATAAAAAGTTTATTTTGGGTCAAGCGACTCTAACCCACCCCATAAATAAAATATTTTCATAGTATGAAAATATCATTTACACCCCTTGAGACACCACCCACCCAAGGGACGATATATCAAAAACTTTTCATAGTCATGCCCCCTGGGTCAACACAGGCAAGAAATAAAAAAAGAAGCATTGACATTGTGAATAGGCTAGGATTTAGTATAGATTCGGTAGAATAAACCGTAGAATGAGAACATTCAAGACATGGTTTGCGTGGGCTTTTACTTACCGCATGGCTTTGCTGTTAGCGGTGGGTGATCATTTTCGAGGCTGGGTTTGTGTCCAGAGTGAGAGAAGGACGAAGTCAAAGGGGTTTATATATGACTGGGCCGCTTTCTTCGACCTGATATAGTATGATTCTTGGGTTGGACTCAGCAGAAGAAATTTATTTACATGCTTTACGTGACAGTAATAATTTAAAAAAAATTTTTTTTTTTTTTTGTAAAAATGTGCCTGCAAACCAAATGTGCCTGCGCACGCTGTGCGCATGTGAGGGAAATATCGATGCCTGGTGACGCTGGGGGCCAAAGGTGAAATTTTGAGATTAATCACTAGGAAGATTAAAAGCAATAAAAAAGTCAGCGTAAAATATAAACATAGGTTGCCAGGCAACGAAACATACGCCTTCAGCAGCTAAATCGTCCAGGCAGTCAACAAGAGTTGTCTCATATTTTACTTTTTTCGATAATGAAACACTAAAATCTGATTGAAAGTAACAACCCATTATGTAATTATCAGAAAATCATTCGAATTTGTTTGGCTTTGATAAAGTTCTCCTCCATGCTGTTCCAGTTACCAAAATTCATTGAAAATATACTTGTTCGTTTCATGACCTTCAACACTGTGTATAAATCGGATATTGACTTTGGCCTCTACTAGAGCGTCCACAAAATTTTGAAATTGATCAAGGGCCATAACTCTGTTAGTAATTATCGGAAACACTGAAAGTCAATAGGCTTCTTTGTCTCATGACTTTAAACACTGTGAATAAATTTAAAGTCAATCGGTTATTTACTTTAGTCTCTAGAGCGTCCACAAGATTTTTTTTAAGTGATCAAGGGCAATAACTCTGACAGTAATTATCGGAAATAGCTGAAAATCAATAGGCTTCTTTCTTTCATGACCTTAAACACCATGTATAAATTTAAAGTCAATCGGTTTTTAACTTTAGCCTCTAGAGCGTCCACAAGATTCCTTGAAGTGATCAAGGCCATAACTCTGACAGTAATTATCGGAAATTGCTGAAAATCAATAGGCTTCTTTGTTTCATGACCTTAAACACTGTGTATAAATTTAAAGTCAATCGATTATTAACTTCAGCCTCTAGAGTGTCCACAAGATTTTTTTAAGTGATCAAGGACCATAACTCTGAGTCTGACAGTTATTATCGGAAATTGCTGAACATCAATAGGGTTCTTCATTTTATGACCTTAAACACTGTGTATAAATTTAAAGTCAATCGGTTATTAACTTTAGCCTCTAGAGTGCCATAAGATTTTTTAAAGTGATCAAGGGCCATAACTTTAGCAGTAAATATTGAAAATCAATAGGCTTCTTCATCTCATGACTTTAAACACTGTGTATAAATTTAAAGTCAATCGGTTATTAACTTTAGCCTCTAGAGTGCCATAAGATTTTATAAAGTGATCAAGGGCCATAACTTTAGCAGTAAATATTGAAAATCAATAGGCTTCTTCATCTCATGACTTTAAACACTGTGTATAAATGTAAAGTCAATCGGATATGAACTTTAGCCTCTAGAGTGTTCACAGGAAATTGTGGACGGACTGGGGCGACGACAATATACGACCACATTTCCATGTGGGCGTATAAAAACTAAAGCGAAACCGGTTTTAATTAATAGTAGGAACATTTGAAACTTATCTTCATGTGGTCTTAGCACCGTACATTTACTTTGGAATGTCGAAAAGGATCTTACATAGCAGAACCAACAGATTTCAAAACCTGTTTCAAAAATACTCATAAACTGTCGAAACAAAATCTCCCCGATTTAGTTAAACATTGATCGTTATATATAATGAAACTAGTTGTCCGAAAAACAATTGAATAGTTTCATGGTTAGGCTCCAGCCAGCAGACTGCGTGGATTTCCAGGTATCCCAATCTGAGAAACCGACGTTAATGTGTGACAGAAAAACACATATCTGCAATTTTTTTTGAGTTTTCATGAATTTCGTCGGAATATAGACACAGATAAAACCAACGGATGCATTGTAAATAATAGCTCATGGTATATAAACGTTGTATTGGTAAATGTTACTGGGGAAATGTTTGACAGCCGGCAGGCCGCGTCACAAGGCTGTAATCCAACTATGAAGCTATTCCATGTTTTTCCCGACAACTAGTATCATTATATATAGTATTCGTTGTAAAACTAATTCTGAGAGATTTTGATTTGAAAGTTTTTAGGTATTTTTTTAAACAGATTTTGAAGTGTTTTGGTTCTGTTATGCAAGATCTTTTTTGATGTTCGAAAGTAAAAGCTATGTGCTAAGACCACCTAAAGATACATTTTAAATGTCCCTATTATTAATAAGATCAGGCTTCGCTTTAATTTTTATATTTTATGCTGACATTTCATTGCTTTAAATTTTCCAAGGGCAAAATCGGAACATTTCACCTTTTGACCTCTGGCGTCAAAAAATCTATAGGCGAATTTAGCAAGTTTACATTTTTATTGAAAGAGTGATAAATTTCGATCATTTTCAGCATATTTTCGTGATACAAGAATGGTTGTGCATTCACTTTCAGTGCAAATGATCTCATTTGACCTTTGACTCAAGTTTGACCCCGAATATCTCGAAAACGCCCCAACAGTGGACTGATTACCACTCGGCATTGTATTCTACGCAAAAGTTGGGTCTGGTTTTGTGCCCATTTGGTGGACACCCCCCCCCCCGCACTGAGCCTCCAGACTATTTTGATAGTTCCCTGCTTTCTTAGAAAGGCGGGGACACAAAAAATATATATCGAAGTAAATCAAAGATCTAGTTTAATTACAAACAAATCAAAAGTGCGGCTGGGACATCAGCCTCCATCCCAAAATAATGAAATGAAATATAATTGCTCACTTTTCTGACAGCAGTGCTACTACCTAGTTTGGTCCTGTGCATGCAATTGTGTGCACAGGACTACGGTTTTTGTTCAATAATTGTATACCCAAAATGTGGATTTCAAAAGACGAAAACAAACTAACCTAAATTAAAATCATTTTGATTTATATTTGTTTGCATCTGTTCAAGTGTTTTAACAATAACGTAAGTCCCAAATCCGAAGGTAAAATATTGTTGATTTATTGCATATTAAGAAGACAGCATTTCCAGTTTTTGCGCCCACAGCAGTGTGTACATTTTGGAAGAGTACAAAAAACTGATTTTGAAGTAAATTGGATAATACATATTTTGAAATCTTTGACCCTTCATATATCTTCAAGATACCCTTAAAGTCACATCATTATTACATACTTAAATTCAAATTGATCTAACTCATGGGTTATATGAGCTGTAACATATACAGGAGAAACATGTACACATACAGGAGAAACACATAGTAAAAATATAATAATAATCTTTACATAAACTGGAAATTGGTGTTTAAAAACTGGCAAATTGTGTTTTTTAAACAAATCTTTGTGACACAGTAATAACATAATCAAATCATACATATATACGTGCCTATTCAAGTACAACTAAAACATTTACACTTTGTGCACTTCTATAATTTTCACTTCTTACCCATAACTTCATTTTTTATTCTACTGGCAATAGCACGCCTCATAGCCATTTTCTTTTCTTCTTCTGGATTTACAGTGGGTTTCTGTAATTGTACTGTACCAGCTTGAGACATGGCTGCTCTAGCAGCACGGGCCGACATAGGTCTTTTTGGATTGGCTTTTTCAGCAGTAAGAAGAGACTTCTCCCTCTCCTTTCTCTTCATTTCCATTAATTTGTCTCGTTGTTGTTTAAGAAAATTCACCCTCTTTTGCATTTCTTCTTGATTTAAATTTTCCATTGAAGCCTAGAAAATAAAGAGTATATTATCCCTCTATTTTTGAAAATGTTAACCAGCCCACATTTTCAAGGGCCATAATTCATACAATCCCATATGCGCAAATATCGAAAGGAACCAAGATCTTTGGGTTATAAACATGCATTTCAAGACTTATCATACAGGGTCAACAACCTTGATATACCATATTTTTTACACTATTCGGTGTCTGGCAATTTTGATCCGATTTTCACAAAATTCGAACTCAAGCTTCATTACTGTACTGTAGGGCTGTCAAAAATAATTGCAACATCGATATATTGCAATACGACCTTCCGAGATACACTGTATCGATACGTTATTTTGGTATCATTAATTTTCTACTTTCGTTTATTTGCCGGTTGTCATAAATTTTATTTTGAATGTTTTTAACGACACAGTATAGAGTTAATTCACATGACGTCACACACATTGGCCGCTGCCATCTTGAGGTACAACCAGACTACACGTGGTCCGATAGTTACAATGTGATTGCAGTTGGAATTACGATTGTAAGGGCCTAGCGCTTCTGTCACATGTGATATTATGTTGAATAAAAAATTTGTCTATGTATTTGAAAGTTTACATTTTTTTTCTATTAAAATCCGAATTTGACCGTAATAGGTTGATGTTTGTGCAAAGTTTCAAAAAGGTATCTTTAACGGTTTATGAGATATGCTCCGGATACAAATTGTACGCCAAAAACTGTTTCCATGGAAACACAGAAAAAATAAATCCCAGAAATTCCTAAATAGCAAAAGGCACAAATACAGGTTGATATGTGTGCAAAGTTTCAAAGAGATATCTTGAACGGTTTATGAGATATGCTCCGGAAACAAAATTATACACCAAAAACTAAGTCACAAAAGATATAAAACCCAGAAATTCCTAAATAGCGAAAGGCACAACAACTGTAATAGGTTGATGTGTGTGCACAGTTTCAGAAAGATATCTTAAACAGTTTATGAAATATGCTCGGAAAACGAAAATGGACAGACGGACGGACAAACCCCGTTTCAATATCCCTCCCTAACTTCATTCGGCGCGGGATAATAAAAGCATATAATACATGACTTTTCCGAGGACCAAAAAAACTTACTGCCATTGCTTCCAAGGTTTTTGAGGTGGATGAAGCATTGCTTGCTTCATCTTGAGCAGAACTGAGCCAATTGGCAGCAGCTTGACTTCCACTTATTGATATGGGTGATTTTTTGGCTGTCAGAGAAGGTGGAGTAACAGGTTTGGATGGTTGGCTTGACGGCTATAATTAAAACAAATTTATAATTTATATATTACCTTAGAAGATAAGGATGCAACGATACATACAAAAATAATCGTGATTAATCTTGATTATTGCAAAATGAATAATCGCGATATCTTGGATTATCGTGATGAGATCTTTTATCGTGATAATTGAAATAATCATGCTTAAAAGATTCGTTATCGCGATTATTAACACTAATAAAACGATTTTTAAAACTAATAAAAGCATAACCAGTCTAGATTTTATATACAGTATTACTGTGGGATTAGTGATGCATTAATATGGCTACACAGGGGTTTTACCGATATCAGATGTTGACAGTGAAACATATCCGCGATGCAGATACAAATATGGATAGTTGCCCATTAAAAAATATTACATATAAAAATGCCTCGAATGTCGTCATGGTAATGGATATAGATGCCATGGTAATTGATATAAATGTTATGGTAACTGACCTCAGGGGATTCATGAAAGACTAACACGTTGTTTATTGAAAGAATGATTGGGTCACCCTTCCCACTGAGCTAAAAGATAGTACCGGGTAAGCTGGCACTGCCAGGCAGGATACGCCCACATTTTAGAGAAATGGTTAGAGAACAAGCAAAACCGAAAGTGATTTTTCCTACAATCAAAGGCTATATTTCATTAAATTACAATTTGATATGCACAATTATCGATAAGAATCAAGATCTTAAGGTTATAAACATGCATTTCAAGTTTCATCAAAATCAAATTAAAATTGTGACCTATACTGGGTCCACAACCTTGATATACCATATTTTAACAAACGGTGGCCATTTTGTCTGGCAATTATGGTCCGATTTCCCTGAAATTCAAACTCAACCTTCCGTATGGTGTAACGGTGATAGAGTCAAGCGTTTTTTTTAAACCGGATAATAATCCTGACCTCCAGAGGAACCATAGGCGATTTTTCGGACAATCAGGGGCCATAATTCAGGAAGTTATGATCTGATATGTGCAAATAACGAAAAGAACCAAGATCTTTGGGTTATAACCATGCATTTCAAGTTTCATTAAAATTGAATCAAAATTGTGACCTAAATTGGGTCCAAAACCTTGATATACAATTTTATAACAGTATTCGCGTACACGTGGCGCCCATTTTGTATGGCAATTGTGTTCCGAATTTTTCCGAAATTCGAACCCACCCTTCCTTAGGGTGTAACGGTGATATAATCAAACGATTTTTTAAATCGGATAATAATTGTGATCTCCAGAGGGACCACAAGCTAAACAAAGACGATTTTGCGTATAATCAGGGGCCATAATTCAGTAAGTTACGATCCGATATGTGCAAATATCGAAAGGGACCAAGATCTTTGGGTTATAATCATGCATTTCAAGTTTCATCAAAATCGAATTAAAATTGTGACCTCTACAGGGTCCACAACCTTGATATACCATTTTTTAACAGTATTCGCGTACGAATGGCGGCCATTTTGTATGGCAATTTTGGTCCAATTTTTCCGAAATTCCAAAGGAACCAAGATCTTTGGGTTATAACCATGCATTTCAAGTTTCATCAAAATCGAATTAAACTTGTGACCTCTACAGGGTCCACAACCTTGATATACCATTTTTTAACAGTATTTGCATACTAATGGCGGCCATTGTGTATAGCAATTTTGGTCCAATTTTTCTGAAATTCAAACTCAACCTTCCTTAGGGCGTAACGATGATATAATCAAACGATTTTTTAAATCGGATAATTATTGTAACCTCCAGAGGGACCACAAGCTAAACCAAGACGATTTTGCGTATAATCAGGGGCCATAATTCAGGAAGTTACGATCCGATAGGCGCAAATATCGAAAGGAACCAAGATCTTTGGGTTATAACCATGGATTTCAAGTTTCATTAAAATCAAATTAAAATTGTGATATCTACAGGGTCCACAACCTTGATATACCATTTTTTAACAGTATTCGCGTACGACCGGCGGCCATTTTGTATGGTAATTTTGGTCCAATTTTCCGAAATTTGAACTCAATCTTCCTTAGGGTGTAACTGTGACATAATCTAACGGTTTTTCAAATCAGATAATAATTGTGACCTCCAGAGGTACCACGAGCTAAAATAGGTGATTTTTCGGACAATCAGGGGCCATAATTCAGGAAATTACGCTCGATAGGCGGAAATATCGAAAGGAACCAAGATCTTTGGGTTATAAGCATGCATGTAAAGTTTCATAAAAATTGGTACAAAATTGTGACCTCTATAGGGTCCACAAGCTAAAAACGTGATTTTTCGTACAATCAGGGGCCATAATCCATGAAGTTTTGATCCGATACATGCCAATATCGAAAGCAACAGAGATCTTTTGGGAATAAACCTATATTTCAAGTTTCGTCAAAATCGGACAAGAATTGTGACCTGTAGCTAGAGAGTCAACAAACAATTGTGGACGGACGGACAGGGGCGACGACATAATACGTCCACATGAAAATGTGGGGTGCGTATAAAAATGCACACAATCTATTGAGAATTTAATTTTCTATGGCATTATTAATTAGAGAAGTGGAACAGTGCTTGGGCATTTCTTCATATTAAATATTGTTGAAATAAAAAAATTGTCTATCAGTCACTATATATATATCAATATATCATATCACATCACGAAACTTGTAAACTTTTTATTCATTCACAACTCGTCATACAATGATTTCCAGTGTCAATTAATCTGGTTTTAATATGTTTTGTGGTACTGTCATAAATTTCACTTTACAGAGTTTTGTTGGAGTATTATAAATATCAAAGTTATCAAAACTTGTAAAGCCATCTTCCCTTCCATCATTTCCTTTTCTAACCATAATACGAATAAATTCCGACTGGATAATCAATCATCAACAATCGGGTCATGATCTCTATGACAACAACGCTCTACTCAGCAGTGGGCAGTAGTCTAGTGGGGTAACTAGAAACTGTTTACACAAGATCTTTTATCATCCTTCTGTCATTTTGATGTGCAGTAAGCCTAGTAGGGTAACTAGAAACTGTTTACACAAGATGTTTTATCATCCTTCTGTCATTTTGACGAGAATTCGATGGAAATAATACAATATACTTTTCCCATTTTATAAATTTGATTCTTCTAAATCATAATCGTGATTATTTTTAAAATAATCACGATATATCATGATATTACGATTATTGAGAAAAGAGACGATTATTTAATCGCCTGACCCAATAATCGCGATTAATCGTAATCCCCGGGGTATCGCTGCATCCTTATTAAATAGAAGATCTACATAACAATAGCCAATAACCTCTAAAGACTCTAAATATTTTCTTATGATTAGCTCCTACAGATTTACGTTTATAAACAAGTGTTTATTCATTACTGTAAAACAAATTGAATCCTGGTGGTAAATAAATCACTCATACAATATAGTCATTATATATTGATAGAGATAGATTGCCAGGCAACGAAACATGTGCCCACAGGGTTGTCGCAGATTTTCTCTTTTGTTAGTAATGAAAGCATAAGAACACATGAAAATCTGATTACGAGTAACCCATTAAGAATTTGTATCTATTCTTCATCTCATATCACTGTGTATAAATTTATATTAACTTTAGCCTTAGACCAAGGGCCATAACTCTGGCAGATTATTGAAAATCAATACGATTAACAGGATTCTTCGACGGATGTCATTTAACACTGTGTATAATTTTAAAGTCAATCAGATTTTAACTTTACTCTCTAGAGGGTCAAAAAGAAAATTCAAAGGTCATAACGATCGATGACTCAGATGGCTAGTCACTTGTTCATTAACAAGGCCTACTAAATACATGACTAGTCTAGATATTTTCTTGATTATTATCTTGATTAATAAATTCATAATTGAAAAATTATTATTTAATTTATAGAGGCATGCCCCTCTTGCTGTTGACACATTTGTCATTATAATGTCAAACCCGTTGCTGATGCTGTGCAACACTTGAATAACCAGCCAAGTAAGTCATGGCTTAATATATTCTCTTTGCAGTCTTCGGTCAATTTATCATTGGCACTGTTAGGAAACAGTTATTATCATTTAAACTGAAGCCAGTTTAAATAAAAGTAAATTGTTATTTGTAAATAAGATAGTAAGCTGGCACTACCAGGTAGGATACGCCCACATTTTCGAGAGATGGATAGAGAACAAGCAATACTGAAAGTGATTTTTCCTACAATCAAGGACATAATAATAATAATAATATTTATTATTTAACGCCAATTACATCAACAAAGATCTCAATAGGCGGTACAACATAAAATTAAACAAACAAATATCACAGAGAATCGTAAAAAACTGTTTTAAAAAACTCAGATATAAAAAAGGGGGAAAAAATGCACATTTATAAAAAGAACATTTGAATTAAAAGTACAACCACAATTAAAAGAAATAATTCAGAAAGGAATCTAAACAACATAAGTCATTAAGTTACAATTTGATATGCGCAAATATCGAAAGAATCATGATCTTTAGGTAATAAACATGCATTTCAAGTCCATCAAAATGGAATTAAAATTGTGACCTCTACAGGGTCCACAACTTTGATATACCATATTTTTACACTATTCGCGTACAAACGGTGGCCATTTTGTCTGGCAATTATGGTCCCATTTTCAGTAGGGTGTAACGGTGATAGTCAAAGTTTTTTTTTTAATCGGATAATAATCGTGACCTCCAGAGGGACCATAGGGGATTTTTCGGACAATCAGGGGCCATAATTCAGGAAGTTATAATCCGATATGTGCAAATAAAGCAAGGAACCAAGATCATTGGGTTATAACCATGCACTTCAAATTTCATCAAAATGGAATCAAAATTATGACTTGTCCACAACCATGATATACCATTTTTTAACAGTATTCGTGTACAAACGGCGGCCATTTTGTTTCTCTTTCCCGAAATTTGAACTCAAACTTCATTAGGGTGTAACGGTGATATAATCAAACGATTTTTCAAATCGGATAATAATTGTCACCTCAAGAGGGACCACGAGCTAAAATAGGTGATTTTTTCGGACAATATGGTAATTTTGGTCTGATTTTTCCGAAATTCGAACTCAACCTTCTTTAAGGTGTAACGGTAATATAATCAAACGATTTTTTAAATCAGATAATAATTGTGACCTCCAGAGGGACCACAAGCTAAACAAAGGCAATTTTTCGTATAATCAGGGGCCGTAATTCAGGAAATTACGTTCCGATAGGCGCAAATATCGAAAGGAACCAAGATCTTTGGGTTATAAGCATGCATTTCAAGTTTCATCAAAATCGGTTCAAAATTGTGACCTCTATAGGGTCCACAAGCTAAGAACGTGATTTTTAGTACAATCAGAGGCCATAATCCATGAAGTTTTGATCAGATACATGCCAATATCAAAAGCAGCCGGGATCTTTTGGGGATAAATATATATTTTAAGTTTCGTCACAATCGGGTAAGAATTGTGACCTGTAGAGAGTCCACAAACAACTGTGGACGGACATACGGACGGACGGACACACTGACACATGAAAATGATGGCGTATAAAAATTGTGACCGGTAAGTAATAGTGTGACAAACTGACAGAGGGTACGACAAAGCCAACTGATCTTTAATCTAGCCAATTAATTAAACAATGAATCGGCCACTATGGTATCATATATCAATCTACTTTTGGCCGATTCACAAAGAGTTAAAAACAATAAATCTACCACTATGATGTCATATATCAATTTATTTTAGGCTGATGACAAAGAGGTAATTATTACTCGTTGATTAACTTATTAAATAATCAATCAATGCAATGAATACCATCGGTGTGAATCCTTATCGACTCATTTTGTAAATAAACAACTTATTTTAGTTAATTCATTATTAGGCTTTCAGACTTTCGTCTGAAAGCCTATTGAGATTACTAAAATTATTATTATTATTATTATTATTATTTACCGCGAGGGCCTAGATCTCCATGTTCGAAAACAGATATCGATCTGGAATTAGCTTTTCTATCGGGAAACCATGTGGTGGCTACTTGATAAAATATTTTTGAAATTTCTGCGCATACCGGAAGTGACCGAACTTTGTACTTTCTCTAAATATTAAAAATCGGCCATAGTTTCGTCAATTCTTTATCCATTTTCAAACAAATTACATTTTTGGAATCCCTGAATCTTTTCTGAGACAATGGCTATCTCACATTTTTCAATTGGTTCTCTTGCAAAAATCGACAGTTCTCAGCTAGGTGTTACTGAATCAAAACAATTAAAGTATAGTTTTCTAGCTCGATGAATGGGCTATTTTATGACTTACTTCCTGTCTGATTCCTGAAAGCCGATTCAGTGCTGCTTGCAGGTCTAGTTATTGAGATTACTAAAATTATTATTATTATTAGGCTTTCAGACTTTCGTCTGAAAGACTATTGTTTTTACTAAAATTATTATTAGGCTTTCAGACTTTCGTCTGAAAGACTATTGTTTTTGCTAAAATTATTATTTATTATTATTTTTTTTCTTTTCGGGGGAGCCTATTTCTCAGTGTCTGTCCCAGATACCGATCTAGAACCTCATTTTCTATCATTAATCCGTGTGTTTGCAACATATGGGCTATATTTGAAACTTCTGCGCAGACCGGAAGTGGCCGAATTTCGTACGGTGTCAAAAAATCAAAAAAGAGCCGTAAATTCGTCAATTCTGTACTTATTTTCATACAAATGACATTTTCGGCAACATCAAATCTTTTCTCGGATGATATTACCGGCCCAAAAGAAATAAAGTGTCTTTGGATAGCCCCATTAATGGACTATCATATGGCATCTCAATGGTACGATTTCGATGGTTAGTAAATAAATTATGTTACGCCGAAAATCTAGTATTTTTCGTTTTTGGAGCCTTTTGAGACACCCTTTTCTCGAAAACGACTCCTGCGATTTCTTTAAAACCTTTTTACTCAGACTCCTATCTGTGGTCTGTGGCGTGAATCCAAAAGAAAAAGGTTTGAAATAATTTAAGGTGTCATAAAATGGCTTCAATCTTTGATAAAAGTAGAAAAATCGTTAAATTATCGAAAATGTTCTTTTATTTATCTTTTTTACAAACAACTACTGAATAGATGTTTCTAACATTTCTGGTACAGAAAGATATCTATCCAAACAACTTGTTAAAACTATCCCGACAATAATCCAAAATCCAGAAGTAGTCGAAAAAATATCAGATATTTATTTATCTTTTTTACAAACAACTACTGAATAGATGTTTCTGACATTTCTGGTACAGAAAAATATCTATCCAAACAACTTTTTAAAACTATTCCAACAATAATCCAAAATCCAGAAGTAGTCGAAAAAATATCAGATATTTGGGAAAAAAACAGAAAAAAAAATTTAAAAAAAAGAAAATACAGTAAAAAAATTGGTACTCTTGCAAAAATCGGCATTTTCAGCCAGGTGTCACTGAATCAAAACAATTAAAGTATCGTTTTGTAGCTGGGCTATTTTATGACATACTTCCTGTCTGATTCCTGAAAGCCGATTCAGTGCTGCTTGCAGGTCTAGTTATTATTATTTTTTTTTTCGGGGGAGCCTATTTCTCAGTGCCTGTCCCAGATACTGATCTAGAACCTCATTTTCTATCATTAAACCGTGTGTTTGCAACATATGGGCTATATTTGAAACTTCTGCGCAGACCGGAAGTGGCCGAATTTCATACGGTGTCAAAAAATCAAAAAACGGCCGTAGATTCGTCAATTCTGTACTTATTTTCATACAAATGACATTTTCGGCGACACCAAATCTTTCTTCGGATGATAGCAGTTGAAAATTTCGAAATTTCGAAACTTCATCGCTTACTTCTAGCGTTCGAAAAATGAAAAAAAAAAAATTCGAAACTTCGTCGCTGACTTCTAGCGTTCGAAAAATGAAAAAAAACAATTTTTGTCATTTTTCAAAATTTTCAAATTTGACCTACATTTTTGGATACCTGAAGACCATCCGATTCCAGAAATATTAGTTATATTCCGAGTTATCACCCTTTATTTTTCGATTTTTTTAAAATTTTATGCCCATTTTGTGAGCTCGAGTTTCGTTTTACGGCCGAATCGACGTTTCTGAAACTCCTGGAACATGAAGTTATAGTTCAAAACTAACGTATAAAGCTATTTCGACAAACATCTATAAACCGGAAGTAGTCGAAATAATGGCCGATATTTTGAAAAAAACGCAAAAAATGAATGCTTTTGGGAAAAACATGAATTCTCAGTCCGATATCAACGGATTAAATCGATTAAGATATCGTTGGGTTGCCCGAGAATTGCAGTATCATATGATATCCTATTATTACAGATAACACGAACAGCAAGTAAAATATGGCACGCTGAAAATCAAGTATTTTCTGATTTGGAGCGTTTTTGAACGCCTGTATCTCGAAAACTGCTCCAATGATTTTTCTTAAACTTTCTCTATCAAGATACCTTTTGGTAGTCTTGTGTACGAAACAGTCCGTTTAGACTTTGAAATATTCGTAATAGGTCAAATAACGAACTGAAAATCGAAAAAAGTCGAAAAATCGTGAAATTTTGGAAAATACTCTATATTTTTTTTATTTTTACTGATTTTCAAAAAACTTTATGATATTTAGATATCTGATCTAATGTCGAATCTAAAAATGTATAATATGTATTCAGTTATTGAAATTTAATTTTTTATATTTTGACATTTTTGCATTTTTGGCACTTTTAAACATGGGATTTCTCAGGGCCATTTTATCTGATCATATATTGTAATATATCATTACAGAACTCTATCGCTATTTAATTGCTTAAACCGGTTTTTAAAACTATCTCGATAATAATCACAATACCGGAAGTATTCAAAAAATGAAAAAAAAAAGGTATAAAATGTCGTTCTTGCAAAAAGCTGGATTTCTCCATCAGATATTACCGGCACAAAAGAAATAAAGTGTCTTTGGATGGCCCCATTAATGGACTATCATATGGCATCTCAATGGTACGATTTCGATGTTTAGTAAATAAATGATGTTACGCCGAAAATCTAGTATTTTTCGTTTTTGGAGCCTTTTGAGACACCCTTTTCTCGAAAACGACTACTGCAATTTTTTTAAAACCTTTTTTACTCAGCCTCCTATCTGTGGTCTGTGGCGTGAATCCAAAAGGAAAAGGTTTGAAATAATTTAAGGTGTCAAAAAATGGCCTCAATCTTTGATAAAAGTAGAAAAATCGTTAAATTATCGAAAATGTTCTCTTATTTATCTTTTTTACAAACAACTACTGAATAGATGTTTCTAACATTTCTGGTACAGAAAGATATCTATCCAAACAACTTGTTTAAATTATTCCGACAATAATCCAAAATCCAGAAGTAGTCGAAAAAATATCAGATATTTGGAAAAAACATGAATTATCAGTCCGATATCAACGGATTAGAACGATTAAGATATTGTTTGGTTGCCCGAGAATTGCAGTATCATATGATATCCAATTCGTACAGATACCATGAACTGCAAGTAAAATGTGGCACGCTGAAAATCAAGTATTTTCTGATTTGGAGCGTTTTTGAACGCCTGTATCTCGAAAACTGCTCCAGCGATTTGTTTTTAACTTTATCTATCAAGAGACCTTACGGTAGTCTTGTGTATGAAACAGTCCGTTTAGACTTTGAAAAATCCGTAATAGGTCAAATAACGAACTGAAAATCGAAAAAAGTCGAAAAATCGTGAAATTTTGGAAAATACTCTATTATTTTTTTATTTTTACTGATTTTCAAAAAACTTTATGATATTTAGATATCTGATCTAATGTGGAATCCAAAAATGTATAATATGTATTCAGTTATTGAAATTTAATTTTTGATATTTTGACATTTTTGCATTTTTGGCACTTTTAAACATAGGATTTCTCAGGGGCATTTTATCTGATCATATATTGTAATATATCATTACAGAACTCTGTCGCTATTTAATTGCCTAAACCGGTTATTAAAACTCTCTCGGTAATAATCACCATACCGGAAGTATTCAAAAAATGAAAAAAAAAGGATAAAAAAATGGCGTTCTTGCAAAAAGCTGTATTTCTCCATCAGATACTACCGACCCAAAAGAAATAAAGTGTCTTTTGATGGCGCCATTAATGGACTATCATATGGCATCTGAATGGTACGATTTCGATGGTTAGTAAATGAATAATGTTACGCCGAAAATCTAGTATATTCCGTTTTTGGAGCCTTTTGAAACGCCTGTTTCTCGAAAAGGACTCCTGCGATTTTTTTTAAACTTTTTTTACTCAGAGTCCTATCTGTGGTCTGTGGCGTGAAGCCAAAAGGAAAAGGTTTGAAATAATTTAAGGTGTCAAAAAATGGCCTCAATCTTTGAAAAAAGTAGAAAAATCGTTAAATTATTGAAAATGTTCTTTTATTTATCTTTTTTACAAACAACTACCGAATAGATGTTTCTGACATTTCTGGTACAGAAAGATATTTATCCAAACAACTTGCTAAAACTATCCCGACAATAATCCAAAATCCAGAAGTAGTCGAAAAAATATCAGATATTTGGGAAAAAACAGAAAAAAAATTGAAAAAAAAGAACATACAGTAAAAAAAATGGTACTCTTGCAAAAATCGACATATTTTCTCAGCCAGGTGTCACTGAATCAAAACAATTAAAGTATCGTTTTGTAGCTCGGTGAATGGGCTATTTTATCACACACTTCCTGTCTGATTCCTGAAAGCCGATTCAGTGCTGCTTGCAGGTCTAGTTATTATTATTTTTTTTTTCGGGGGAGCCTATTTCTCAGTGCCTGATCCAGATACCGATCTAGAACCTCATTTTCTATAACTAAACCGTGTGTTTGCAACATATGGGCTATATTTGAAACTTCGGCGCAGACCGGAAGTGGTCGAATTTCGTACGGTGTCAAAAAATCAAAAAACGGCCGTAAATTCCTCAATTCTGTACCTATTTTTATACAAATGACATTTTCGGCAACACCAAATCTTTTCTCGGATGATAGCAGTTAAAAATTTCGAAAATTCGAAACTTTGTCGCTGACTTCTAGCGTTCGAAAAATGAAAAAAAAAATTTAAGAGACAATTTTTGTCATTTTTCAAAATTTTCAAATTTGACCTACATTTTTGGATACCTGAAGACCATCCGATTCCAGAAATATACGTTTCATTCCGAGTTATCACCCTTTATTTTTCGATTTTTTTCGAATTTTCTGCCCATTTTGTGAGCTCGAGTTTCGTTTTTCGGCCGAATCGACGTTTTTGAAACTCCTGGAACATGAATTTATAGTTCATCACTAACGTATAAAGCTATTTCGACAAACATCTATAAACTGGAAGTAGTCGAAATAATTGCTGATATTTTGAAAAAAACGCAAAAAATGCATGCTTTTGGAAAAAACATGAATTCCGAATCCGATATCAACGGATTAAAACGATTAAGATATCGTTAGGTTGCCCGAGAATTGCAGTATCATATGATATCCAATTCTTACAGATAACATGAACAGCAAGTAAAATATGGCACGCTGAAAATCAAGTATTTTCTGATTTGGAGCGTTTTTGAACGCCTGTATCTCGAAAACGCTGCCACAGATTTTTCTTAAACTTTCTCTATCAAGATACCTTTTGGTAGTCTTGTGTATGAAACAGTCCGTTTAGACTTTGAAATATCCTTAATAGGTCAAATAACGAACTGAAAATCGAAAAAAGTCGAAAAATCGTGAAATTTTGGAAAATACTTTATTATTTTTTTATTTTTACTGATTTTCAAAAAACTTTATGATATTTAGATATCTGATCTAATGTCGAATCCAAAAATGTATAATATGTATTCAGTTATTGAAACTTAATTTTTGATATTTTGACATTTTTGCATTTTTGGCACTTTTAAACATAGGATTTCTCAGGGGCATTTTATCTGATCATATATTGTAATATATCATTACAGAACTCTGTCGCTATTTAATTGCCTAAACCTGTTTTTAAAACTATCTCAATAATAATCACCATACCGGAAGTATTAAAAAAATGAAAAAAAAAAGGTATAAAAATGTCGTTCTTGCAAAAAGCTGGATTTCTCCATCAGATATTACCGGCCCAAAAAAAATAAAGTGTCTTTGGATGGCCCCAGTAATGGACTATCATAATATGATAGTCCATTACTGGGGCCATCCAAAGACATATTATGGTATCTCAATGGTACGATTTCGATGGTTAGTAAATAAATGATGTTACGCCGAAAATCTAGTATTTTTCGTTTTTTGAGCCTTTTGAAACACCCTTTTCTCGAAAACGACTACTGCGATTTTTTTAAAACATTTTTTACTCAGACTCCTATCTGTGGTCTCTGGCGTGAATCCAAAAGGAAAAGGTTTGAAATAATTTAAGGTGTCATAAAATGGCTTCAATCTTTGATAAAAGTAGAAAAATCGTTAAATTATCGAAAATGTTCTTTTATTTATCTTTTTTACAAACAACTACTGAATAGATGTTTCTGACATTTCTGGTACAGAAAAATATCTATCCAAACAACTTTTTAAAACTATTCCGACAATAATCCAAAATCCAGAAGTAGTCGAAAAAATATCAGATATTTGGGAAAAAACAGAAAAACAAATTTAAAAAAAGAAAATACAGTAAAAAATTGGTACTCTTGCAAAAATCGGCATTTCTCAGCAAGGTGTCACTGAATCAAAACAATTAAAGTATCGTTTTGTAGCTGGGCTATTTTATGACATACTTCCTGTCTGATTCCTGAAAGCCGATTCAGTGCTGCTTGCAGGTCTAGTTATTATTTTTTTTTTCGGGGGAGCCTATTTCTCTGTGCCTGTAACAGATACTGATCTAGAACCTCATATTCTATCATTTGTAGCTCGATGAATTGGCTATTTTATGACATACTTCCTGTCTGATTCCTGAAAGCCGTTTCAGTGCTGCTTGCAGGTCTAGTTTTTTTTTTTTTTTCGGGGAGCCTATTTCTCAGTGCCTGTCCCAGATACCGATCTAGAACCTCATTTTCTATCATTAAACCATGTGTTCGCAACATATGGGCTATATTTATAACTTCTGCGCGGACCGGGAGTGGCCGAATTTCGTACGGTGTCAAAAAAATCAAAAAACGGCCGTAGATTCGTCAATTCTGTACTTATTTTCATACAAATGACATTTTGGGCAACACCAAATCTTTTCTCGGATGATAGCAGTTGAAAATTTCGAAATTTCGAAACTTCGTCGCTGACTTCTAGCGTTCGAAAAATGAAAAAAAAAATTTAAGAGACAATTTTTGTCATTTTTCAAAATTTTCAAATTTGACCTACATTTTTGGATACCTGAAGACCATCCGATTCCAGAAATATAAGTTTCATTCCGAGTTATCACCCTTTATTTTTCGATTTTTTTCGAATTTTCTGCCCATTTTGTGAGCTCGAGTTTCGTTTTACGGCCGAATCGACGTTTCTGAAACTCCTGGAACATGAAGTTATAGTTCAAAACTAACGTATAAAGCTATTTCGACAAACATCTATAAACCGGAAGTAGTCGAAATAATGGCCGATATTTTGAAAAAAACGCAAAAAATGAATGCTTTTGGGAAAAACATCAATTCTCAGTCCGATATCAACGGATTAAATCGATTAAGATATGGTTGGGTTGCCCGAGAATTGCAGTATCATATGATATCCTATTATTACAGATAACATGAACAGCAAGTAAAATATGGCACGCTGAAAATCAAGTATTTTCTGATTTGGAGCGTTTTTGAACGCCTGTATCTCGAAAACTGCTCCTGCGATTTTTCTTCAACTTTCTCTATCAAGATACCTTTTGGTAGTCTTGTGTATGAAACAGTCCGTTTAGACTTTGAAATATCCGTAATAGGTCAAATAACGCACTGAAAATCGAAAAAAGTCGAAATTTCGTGAAATTTTGGAAAATACTTTATTATTTTTTTATTTTTACTGATTTTCATTTTTTTTAATGATATTTAGATATCTGATCTAATGTCGAATCCAAAAATGCATAATATGTATTCAGTTATTTAAATTTAATTTTTGATATTTTGACATTTTTGCATTTTTGGCATTGGTAAACATAGGATATCTCAGGGGCATTTTATCTGACCATATATTGTAATATATCATTACAGAACTCTGTCGCTATTTCATTGCCTAAACCGGTTATTAAAACTATCTCGATAATAATCACCATACCGGAAGTATTCAAAAAATGAAAAAAAAAGGATAAAAAAATGGCGTTCTTGCAAAAAGCTGAATTACTCCGTCAGATATTACCGACCCAAAAGAAATATTTTCAAATTTGACCTACATTTTTGGATACCTGAAGACCATCCGATTCCAGAAATATACGTTTCATTCCGAGTTATCACCCTTTATTTTTCGATTTTTTTCGAATTTTCTGCCCATTTTGTGAGCTCGAGTTTCGTTTTTCGGCCGAATCGACGTTTTTGAAACTTCTGGAACATGAAGTTATAGTTCATCACTAACGTATAAAGCTATTTCGACAAACATCTATAAACTGGAAGTAGTCGAAATAATTGCTGATATTTTGAAAAAAACGCAAAAAATGCATGCTTTTGGAAAAAACATGAATTCCGAGTCCGATATCAACGGATTAAAACGATTAAGATATCGTTAGGTTGCCCGAGAATTGCAGTATCATATGATATCCAATTCTTACAGATAACATGAACAGCAAGTAAAATATGGCACGCTGAAAATCAAGTATTTTCTGATTTGGAGCGTTTTTGAACGCCTATATCTCAAAAACTGCTCCAGCGATTTTTCTTCAACTTTCTCTATCAAGAGACCTTTCGGTAGTCTTGTGTATGAAACAGTCGGTTTAGACTTTGAAATATCCGTAATAGGTCAAATAACGCACTGAAAATCGAAAAAAGTCGAAATTTCGTGAAATTTTGGAAAATACTTTATTATTTTTTTATTTTTACTGATTTTCAATTTTTTTTATGATATTTAGATATCTGATCTAATGTCGAATCCAAAAATGTATAATATGTATTCAGTTATTTAAATTTAATTTTTGATATTTTGACATTTTTGCATTTTTGGCATTTGTAAACATAGGATATCTCAGGGGCATTTTATCTGACCATATATTGTAATATATCATTACAGAACTCTGTCGCTATTTCATTGCCTAAACCGGTTATTTAAACTATCTCGATAATAATCACCATACCGAAAGTATTCAAAAAATGAAAAAAAAAGGATAAAAAAATGGCGTTCTTGCAAAAAGCTGAATTACTCCGTCAGATATTACCGACCCAAAAGAAATATTTTCAAATTTGACCTACATTTTTGGATACCTGAAGACCATCCGATTCCAGAAATATACGTTTCATTCCGAGTTATCACCCTTTATTTTTCGATTTTTTTCGAATTTTCTGCCCATTTTTTGAGCTCGAGTTTCGTTTTTCGGACGAATCGACGTTTTTGAAACTTCTGGAACATGAAGTTATAGTTCATCACTAAAGTATAAAGCTATTTCGACAAACATCTATAAACTGGAAGTAGTCGAAATAATTGCTGATATTTTGAAAAAAACGCAAAAAATGCATGCTTTTGGAAAAAACATGAATTCCGAGTCCGATATCAACGGATTAAAACGATTAAGATATCGTTAGGTTGCCCGAGAATTGCAGTATCATATGATATCCAATTCTTACAGATAACATGAACAGCAAGTAAAATATGGCACGCTGAAAATCAAGTATTTCTGATTTGGAGCGTTTTTGAACGCCTATATCTCAAAAACTGCTCCAGCGATTTTTCTTCAACTTTCTCTATCAAGAGACCTTTCGGTAGTCTTGTGTATGAAACAGTCGTTTTAGACTTTGAAATATCCGTAATAGGTCAAATAACGCACTGAAAATCGAAAAAAGTCGAAATTTCGTGAAATTTTGGAAAATACTTTATTATTTTTTTATTTTTACTGATTTTCAATTTTTTTTATGATATTTAGATATCTGATCTAATGTCGAATCCAAAAATGTATAATATGTATTCAGTTATTTAAATTTAATTTTTGATATTTTGACATTTTTGCATTTTTGGCATTTGTAAACATAGGATATCTCAGGGGCATTTTATCTGACCATATATTGTAATATATCATTACAGAACTCTGTCGCTATTTCATTGCCTAAACCGGTTATTAAAACTATCTCAATAATAATCACCATACCGGAAGTATTCAAAAAATGAAAAAAAAAGGATAAAAAAATGGCGTTCTTGCAAAAAGCTGAATTACTCCGTCAGATATTACCGACCCAAAAGAAATATTTTCAAATTTGACCTACATTTTTGGATACCTGAAGACCATCCGATTCCAGAAATATACGTTTCATTCCGAGTTATCACCCTTTATTTTTCGATTTTTTTCGAATTTTCTGCCCATTTTGTGAGCTCGAGTTTCGTTTTTCGGACGAATCGACGTTTTTGAAACTTCTGGAACATGAAGTTATAGTTCATCACTAACGTATAAAGCTATTTCGACAAACATCTATAAACTGGAAGTAGTCGAAATAATTGCTGATATTTTGAAAAAAAAGCAAAAAAAGCATGCTTTTGGAAAAAACATGAATTCCGAGTCCGATATCAACGGATTAAAACGATTAAGATATCGTTAGGTTGCCCGAGAATTGCAGTATCATATGATATCCAATTCTTACAGATAACATGAACAGCAAGTAAAATATGGCACGCTGAAAATCAAGTATTTTCTGATTTGGAGCGTTTTTGAACGCCTATATCTCAAAAACTGCTACAGCGATTTTTCTTCAACTTTCTCTATCAAGAGACCTTTCGGTAGTCTTGTGTATGAAACAGTCGGTTTAGACTTTGAAATATCCGTAATAGGTCAAATAACGCACTGAAAATCGAAAAAAGTCGAAATTTCGTGATATTTTGGAAAATACTTTATTATTTTTTTATTTTTACTGATTTTCAATTTTTTTTATGATATTTAGATATCTGATCTAATGTCGAATCCAAAAATGTATAATATGTATTCAGTTATTTAAATTTAATTTTTGATATTTTGACATTTTTGCATTTTTGGCACTTTTAAACATAGAATTTCTCAGAGGCATTTTATCTGATCATATATTGTAATATATCATTACAGAACTCTGTTGCTTTTTAATTGCCTAAACCGGTTATTAAAACTATCTCGATAACAATCACCATACAGGAAGTTCTCAAAAAATGAAAAAAAAAGGATAAAAAAATGGCGTTCTTGCAAAAAGCTGGATTTCTCCATCAGATATTACCGGCCCAAAAGAAATAAAGTGTCTTTAGATGGCCCCATTAATCGACTATCATATGGCATCTCAATGGTACGATTTCGATGGTTAGTAAATAAATTATGTTACGCCGAAAATCTAGTATTTTTCGTTTTTGGAGCCTTTTGAGACACCCTTTTCTCGAAAACGACTCCTGCGATTTTTTTAAAACCTTTTTTACTCAGACTCCTATCTGTGGTCTGTGGCGTGAATCCAAAAGGAAAAGGTTTGAAATAATTTAAGGTGTCATAAAATGGCTTCAATCTTTGATAAAAGTAGAAAAATCGTTAAATTATCGAAAATGTTCTTTTATTTATCTTTTTTACAAACAACTACTGAATAGATGTTTCTGACATTTCTGGTACAGAAAGATATCTATCCAAACAACTTGTTAAAACTATTCCGACAATAATCCAAAATCCAGAAGTAGTCGAAAAAATATCAGATATTTGGGAAAAAAACAGAAAAATTTTTTTTAAAAAAAGAAAATACAGTAAAAAAATTGGTACTCTTGCAAAAATCGGCATTTCTCAGCCAGGTGTCACTGAAGCAAAACAATTAAAGTATCGTTTTGTAGCTGGGCTATTTTATGACATACTTCCTGTCTGATTCCTGAAAGCCGATCCAGTGCTGCTTGCAGGTCTAGTTAGGCTTTCAGACTTTCGTCTGAAAGACTATTGTTTTTGCTAAAATTATTATTTATTATTATTATTTTTTTTTTCGGGGGAGCCTATTTCTCAGTGCCTGTCCCAGATACCGATCTAGAACCTCATTTTCTATCATAAATCTGTGTGTTTGCAACATATGGGCTATATTTGAAACTTCTGCGCAGACCGGAAGTGGCCGAATTTCGTACGGTGTCAAAAAATCAAAAAAGAGCCGTAAATTCGTCAATTCTGTACTTATTTTCATACAAATGACATTTTCGGCAACACCAAATCTTTTCTCGGATGATAGCAGTTAAAAATTTCGAAATTTCGAAACTTTGTCGCTGACTTCTAGCGTTCGAAAAATGAAAAAAAAAATTAAAGAGACAATTTTTGTCATTTTTCAAAATTTTCAAATTTGACCTACATTTTTGGATACCTGAAGACCATCCGGTTGCAGAAATATAAGTTTCACTCCGAGTTATCACCCTTTATTTTTCGATTTTTTTCGAATTTTCTGCCCATTTTGTGAGCTCGAGTTTCGTTTTTCGGCCGAATTGACATTTCTGAAACTTATGGAACATGGAGTTATAGTTCAAAACTAACGTATAAAGCTATTTTGACAAACATCTATAAACCGGAAGTAGTCGAAGAAATGGCAGATATTTTGAAAAAAACGCAAATAATGAATGCTTTTGGGAAAAACATGAATTCTCAGTCCCATATCAACGGATTAAAACGATTAAGATATCGTTTGGTTGCCCGAGAATTGCAGTTTCATATGATATATTATTATTACAGATAACATAAACAGCAAGTAAAATATGGCACGCTGAAAATCAAGTATTTTCTGATTTGGAGCGTTTTTGAACGCCTGTATCTCGAAAACGCTGCCACAGATTTTTCTTAAACTTTCTCTATCAAGATACCTTTTGGTAGTCTTGTGTATGAAACAGTCCGTTTAGACTTTGAAATATCCGTAATAGGTCAAATAACGAACTGAAAATCGAAAAAAGTCGAAAAATCGTGAAATTTTGGAAAATACTTTATTATTTTTTTATTTTTACTGATTTTCAAAAAACTTTATGATATTTAGATATCTGATCTAATGTCGAATCCAAAAATGTATAATAATTATGTATTCAGTTATTGAAAATTAATTTTTGATATTTTGACATTTTTGCATTTTTGGCACTTTTAAACATAGGATTTCTCAGGGGCATTTTATCTGATCATATATTTTAATATATCATTACAGAACTCTGTCGCTATTTAATTGCCTAAACCTGTTTTTAAAACTATCTCAATAATAATCACCATACCGGAAGTATTAAAAAAATGAAAAAAAAAAGGTATAAAAATGTCGTTCTTGCAAAAAGCTGGATTTCTCCATCAGATATTACCGGCCCAAAAAAAATAAAGTGTCTTTGGATGGCCCCAGTAATGGACTATCATAATATGATAGTCCATTACTGGGGCCATCCAAAGACATATTATGGTATCTCAATGGTACGATTTCGATGGTTAGTAAATAAATGATGTTACGCCGAAAATCTAGTATTTTTCGTTTTTTGAGCCTTTTGAAACACCCTTTTCTCGAAAACGACTACTGCGATTTTTTTAAAACATTTTTTACTCAGACTCCTATCTGTGGTCTCTGGCGTGAATCCAAAAGGAAAAGGTTTGAAATAATTTAAGGTGTCATAAAATGGCTTCAATCTTTGATAAAAGTAGAAAAATCGTTAAATTATCGAAAATGTTCTTTATATTTATCTTTTTTACAAACAACTACTGAATAGATGTTTCTGACATTTCTGGTACAGAAAAATATCTATCCAAACAACTTTTTAAAACTATTCCGACAATAATCCAAAATCCAGAAGTAGTCGAAAAAATATCAGATATTTGGGAAAAAACAGAAAAAAAAATTTAAAAAAAGAAAATACAGTAAAAAATTGGTACTCTTGCAAAAATCGGCATTTCTCAGCAAGGTGTCACTGAATCAAAACAATTAAAGTATCGTTTTGTAGCTGGGCTATTTTATGACATACTTCCTGTCTGATTCCTGAAAGCCGATTCAGTGCTGCTTGCAGGTCTAGTTATTATTTTTTTTTTTTCGGGGGAGCCTATTTCTCTGTGCCTGTAACAGATACTGATCTAGAACCTCATATTCTATCATTTGTAGCTCGATGAATTGGCTATTTTATGACATACTTCCTGTCTGATTCCTGAAAGCCGTTTCAGTGCTGCTTGCAGGTCTAGTTATTATTTATTTTTTTCGGGGGAGCCTATTTCTCAGTGCCTGTCCCAGATACCGATCTAGAACCTCATTTTCTATCATTAAATCATGTGTTCGCAACATATGGGCTATATTTATAACTTCTGCGCGGACCGGAAGTGGCCGAATTTCGTACGGTGTCAAAAAATCAAAAAACGGCCGTAGATTCGTCAATTCTGTACTTATTTTCATACAAATGACATTTTGGGAAACACCAAATCTTTTCTCGGATGATAGCAGTTGAAAATTTCGAAATTTCGAAACTTCGTCGCTGACTTCTAGCGTTCGAAAAATGAAAAAAAAAATTTAAGAGACAATTTTTGTCATTTTTCAAAATTTTCAAATTTGACCTACATTTTTGGATACCTGAAGACCATCCGATTCCAGAAATATAAGTTTCATTCCGAGTTATCACCCTTTATTTTTCGATTTTTTTCGAATTTTCTGCCCATTTTGTGAGCTCGAGTTTCGTTTTACGGCCGAATCGACGTTTCTGAAACTCCTGGAACATGAAGTTATAGTTCAAAACTAACGTATAAAGCTATTTCGACAAACATCTATAAACCGGAAGTAGTCGAAATAATGGCCGATATTTTGAAAAAAACGCAAAAAATGAATGCTTTTGGGAAAAACATCAATTCTCAGTCCGATATCAACGGATTAAATCGATTAAGATATGGTTGGGTTGCCCGAGAATTGCAGTATCATATGATATCCTATTATTACAGATAACATGAACAGCAAGTAAAATATGGCACGCTGAAAATCAAGTATTTTCTGATTTGGAGCGTTTTTGAACGCCTGTATCTCGAAAACTGCTCCTGCGATTTTTCTTCAACTTTCTCTATCAAGATACCTTTTGGTAGTCTTGTGTATGAAACAGTCCGTTTAGACTTTGAAATATCCGTAATAGGTCAAATAATGAACTGAAAATCGAAAAAAGTCGAAAAATCATGAAATTTTGGAAAATACTCTATTTTTTTCTTCTTTTTACTGATTTTCAAAAACCTTTATGATATTTAGATATCTGATCTAATGTCAAATCCAAAAATATATAATATCTATGCAGTTATTGAAATTTAATTTTTGATATTTTAACATTTTTGAATTTTTGGCACTTTTAAACATAGAATTTCTCAGGGGCATTTTATCTGATCATATATTGTAAAATATCATTACAGAACTCTGTCGCTATTTAACTATCTCGATAATAATCACCATACCGGAAGTATTCAAAATATGAAAAAAAAAGGTATAAAAATGTCGTTCTTGCAAAAAGCTGGATTTCTCCATCAGATATTACCGGCCCAAAAGAAATAAAAAGTCTTTAGATGGCCCCATTAATGGACTATCATATGGCATCTCTATGGTATGATTTCGATGGTTAGTAAATAAATGATGTTACGCCGAAAATCTAGTATTTTTCGTTTTTGGAGCCTTTTGAGACACCCTTTTCTCGAAAACGACTACTGCGATTTTTTTAAAACCATTTTTACTCAGACTCCTATCTGTGGTCTGTGGCGTGAATCCAAAAGGAAAAGGTTTGAAATAATTTAAGGTGTCAAAAAATGGCCTCAATCTTTAATAAAAGTAGAAAAATCGTTAAATTATCGAAAATGTTCTTTTATTTATCTTTTTTACAAACAACTACTGAATAGATGTTTCTAACATTTCTGGTACAGAAAGATATGTATCCAAACAACTTGTTAAAACTATTCCGACAATAATCCAAAATCCAGAAGTAGTCGAAAAAATATTAGATATTTGGGAAAAAACAGAAAAAATTTTAAAAAAAGAAAATACAGTAAAAAATTGGTACTCTTGCAAAAATCGGCATTTCTCAGCCAGGTGTCACTGAATCAAAGCAATTAAAGTATCGTTTTGTAGCTGGGCTATTTTATGACATACTTCCTGTCTGATTCCTGAAAGCCGATTCAGTGCTGCTTGCAGGTCTAGTTATTATTATTATTATAATTTCATTTTTAAAGCGCTACATTATAACAATAGTTATTTCTAAGCGCTGTTCAGTCATATTTACACAGTGAAACATGCATGGTTCTATTTACATGTAAATGAGTTGATAAACAAGTGAGTCTTCAGTTTAGATTTAAACTGAGATAGTTTTGTACACTCTGATGTTTCTGGGTAGTTCATTCCAAAGTTTGGCACCTCTAATGGAAAATGAAAACTCGCCCACCTGGCACTTAGAGCGAGGAACAGCTAATAGGATTTTGTCACGTCCTGAGCGACGATTAGATCAGCCAGTGGTGTAAACATTAAACATGTCTACCATATAATTAGGAGCGGTTTAGGTTACTACTGAGTTATATTCTTTGAATGGCATTTAGTAACTGGGTAGATAAATAAACTAACACATACTGATGGAAAACAGCTACTGATTTATTTAGGCGATTTCTTCTTCTTTTGGTGTTTAAAGGACCTAAGTCCGTAACTCAAAATCGTCCAAAATCGTCGACATCGAAAACACGAATTATTGGTCAATTTAAATCAACATTGGTGTTGTGATCTTACCTGGAAATGGTAGGCCTCTGATATCCAATATTTAAATAAAAATAAATATTTTACAGTTGGTACACGAATCGTGTACCATAGTGTGTTTCAGCGTCACTTATAACAAGTGACCAGAACGAACGAGGCTAGACATATTCCACAAGTCCTGTTAAACGACGAGGCCATATCGTATCTGAGGGCATGCGCGGTAGACTGGAATAACCAGACACTAAAGAATCCTTTTCGGTTGAGACTAATGCCGTATTTCGCTGGAAATATCTGATATGAAATTAGACCCAAAACGGAAACAATTTAATGTAAATCAGTTTATATACAATCAGATTATATTATTATATGCGTTGCGACCCATTAGGGTCAATTTCTAGGTCCCAAATGTTAGCGATTTAGCTCCTTTAACGTCTGCTTCCACTTAAGTGATATCACAGACAAGACATAGGAGAGCCGAAGCTGCTTCCTGATTTTTAGAATATGATTTTGCAATCTTTCCATTTTGGCCTTAGGCCATGGATTAGGTTTTAGTGGGAAGTTCTTCCCTTTATTTAATAAAAACACATCGTTGGTAGATGATCTCTTCTGTTTCTGGATTGGTAGATGTCTTCTTTGTGGGATTTGTGTTTTTAGGTGCCAGACCTGTCTTCTCGTGGTCTCCCCTTACTCCACTATCCCACTGGTATTTCTTTTGGCAGAATAGTGTTTAGATGCCAAGTCCGTCTGATCATGACTCCCTCTTACTCCACTATCCCGCCAGTTTAGTAGATCTTAGTAGTAAATTAAACTAATATAGAATTAAATAAATAAAGAGAGTATAATAAAGTTGTAGTCAAATAAATTAAAGGTAATAAAATAAAGTAAAATAAAGTAAAATAAAGTAAATTAAAGTAAAAGTAAAGTAAAGATAAAGTAAAATGAATTAATTAAAATTTATTAGTTAATTAAATTAAAGGTAATAAATAAAAATAAAATAAAATAAAATAAAATAAAGTAAAAGTAAAGTATAGATAAAGTAAAATGAATAAATTAAAATAGAGTTGTAGGGTGGTTGGGCTTCCTTCGAGAGGACGTTTTTACTTCCCCACCCTACGTCGTATAAAAAAAAAGAAAGAAGTTAAGATAAAAAATAAGTAAAAAAAATAAAAAAATAAATTGCAGGTAATAAATAAAAAAAAAAAAAATAAATTTAAGTAAAAGTAAAGTAAAGATAAAGTAAAATGAATAAATTAAAATAAATGTGTAGGATGGTTGGGCTTCCTTCGTGAGGACGTTTTTACTCAACCATCCTACGTTGTATGGAGAATTTATCTAGCCGTGACCCTTTCTTATTTCACTAATTTACTTAGTCCAACTGTGTCCATTAGGGTGTGGATTTCTTCGAAGATTTGTAGCTTCAGATCTGGTCTAGGGAAGAGTAGGTTCTTAGTGTTGAATGGTATGTTATTGGTCTCCATCATTCTCACTAAGTCCCTTCTCTCTTCCTTGTAAACCTCGCAGTCTACCAGGACATGGTTGGTGGTACACTCTTCTCCGCACTCACAGACGATGACTTGGTGTTTGTAGTCTCGCAGCCGCTCTTTCACCCTTAGTTTCGATATGAGTCTGCATATATCTCGTCTAGGGTGATTGGTCGCTGTCTTGGTGTAGATCTCGTCATCCAGTCGGAATCTGTATGTGTCAAGTTCAACAAGATTTAATTCCCAGATTGAATTGACCTGTCTTTTGACCATACTGTAGATTTCCGTGGTGCTGTAGTCTATAAGGCGGGGTGTAGCTGTGTCCTTGAGACCCTCGTTGGCGAGTCGATCTGCCTCCTCGTTTCCTTTAATGTTTACATGTGATGGAATCCACACAAGCTCTAATCATCATGCCAAGTAAAAGAATAGCTGAAGATAGTGATAGCGATGTTGACCTTGAACTTCAAACATGCATGTAGTCATTGGATTTGGAAGTTCCAAAGGCTGGGGATCCTCCCACATCGAAATCAGGAAAATACTTTCAAATGGCATTTGCTTGGCAAAAATTCACAAAAAACTGTTTTGTCTCGTAAGTTATTAAAGCCTATTTTTTTTACGAGTAACACTAACAATAAACTAATTGGAATCATAATTGACCATGTGACCTATCGCAGGTATGGCATATTTCCGAGTTCCAACTCTACACAGAAAATAATTTGTGCTACTTTGACCTGCGCTTACTCATATACAATTGTTATTTTTATATATTGGCAAGCCTTTACGTATAAAATAAACTAAAACAAACTTATTTCCATTTACTTGTAGTTTTTCTTTTTACTAAATTATAACTTCTATTTGGTTGGATGAAAACAAAAGTATGAATATGTACTGTGCAAGTTGCTGAAATTTGACTATTAATTTCTATATTATTATCGATGTTATTATCAGTTACAACAAAGGTTTGGTTTATTCGAAGTTTCAGCTATTATCATTATTCGGAATACGTTATAATGCAATTATTATTCGAAATACGTTATGCAATTATTGTTGTGAATAAAGTATGCATAAACCAACATGTCTGTTGCTGAAAATATTACTATCTGTTAGGCCTACCCGTGTCCGGTTCATTTCAACATGGATTAAGAACCCTGGTCCATTTGGCAAACCTCAAAAGATTCTACGCATCTAATCTCGGCTGTATGACGAATTCCGCCATATTTGAACTATTTTAAAGGTTCCGAATGAAAAATTTCAGATTTCTGTGGAGAGTGTATTATATCAACAAACATCAAGTTTGGCATTGGTTTTGGGGAATTTTATCAAACCAGCAGCCTCGAGTAAATATCTCTGCTCATTTAGGTATATACACTCTACAAAAGACGCAATTTGGAACTTTTTTGTAAAAGCGGCACCTTTTCCTGTTCAAGTAAACGGGTATCCAAATCGAAAATGTATGGGCGTAGGTACATATCACTTACTGTCATACAGCCGAGGTAAAATGTAGGGTACCGGAATAAGTATAATTACCAAAGCTTTCTAACCCATGTAGAACGTAGCCATTATTTTATAACATTTATTTTATGTAACTCTATATATATGATATTTACAAACATGTGAACGGTTATTTTTGGAAGGCAACCGATACAAATATTATAAATACTGACCTGTGGAAAAGCTTTCATTGGTTGTGACTTTGAGATAGAGGTTGTTGGCTTATTAACTGGTGTGACACCTGGTAAAACATCAGATATAGGTTCATCGTCACGTACAGACAACACCTGCAATCTCTAGAAAAAATACAAAATTCAAAAGTGTAATATATTTCTACACATTGAAACTCAATAGGTGTAATTCTTTGTGACACTGATAAGCTTGAAACCTCAGATTTCAGATAAATATTTGGGAATAAACATTCTTACTATGGAACTTGTACAATCTGGAAGGCTCCAATTTTTTTTCCCCAGAGAAAATAACCTCAATAAATGTTTAAACTAGCTTCAGTTGTTTGACATGGCTGTCATGACATGGCTGTCATTTTCCATTCAAGGATTATTAAACCCCTAATCACCATTTGTGAAAATTTAAATCGCTAAAAGGAATATCCAAGTTGAATTCAAGCTAGAAAATATCTACATATACCGTTGATGGTCTATATTGGTTTAGTTTTCTTAAATATTTTTTTAAATAATCAATCTAAGAACAATTTATCGTATTTAAAACCGTGACAATAAGATAAAGGATATTGCCGATGAACAACACGGTTAATAAGCCTAGCATGTGCATAATTAATTGTTACGGTATGTACACATTTTAATTTCAAAGAAACATAGAATGTTAGTCCTGAAAACAGCTAGTTTGTGCCAAGTGGTCGTTAAACTACAGTTACTGGAACATTGTGTTGAAATAGACTGCACCGTCCTGAAGCCGTACGGTTAACAAGTTAGTACAATATGAAAAGCTGGGTATTTTTCACGTTATCTGTTTAATGTGTTTCTTGTCATTGTTCAGGAAATGTATTCAGATATGTAAAATTCTATAAATCACGTATTCAGATCGGTATGAACATCCACAACAAACATATAACTAAAAAATAGTATATTATCGTTGAAAACTTTTATTTTTGTAACTTTGGCTGCCATCTTGTTACGTCATATGTCGTGAACTCAATATTGATTTAGCTAACCCAGCCATCCAGTAGAATTACGATTTCCGAGCCAGTTTTTGTAGTTACGAACGCTATTTACCAACTCGTTTGTCGTAACCGAGGAGTAACGAATACAGCAACTACAAACATAATAATGTTAAGTGCAATTTATTTTTTTAAACCAGGCAGATACGCCCACATATGAGAAATGGAAAGAGAACAAGCTCAACCTCCATACGATGTAACAGTGATAAAATCAAACAAATTTTTAAATCGGGTAATAATTGTGACCTCCAGAGGGACCATAAGTTAAAAATGGTGATGTTTCGTATAACCAGGGGCCATAGTTATGACCTGACATGTGCAAATATCGAAAGGAACCAAGATCATTGGGTTATAAACATGCATTTAAAGTTTCATCAAAATCAATATTACAATTGTGACCTCTACATGGTCATGGTCCACAACCGTGATATACCATACTTTTTACACTATTCGCGTAGAGGTGGCGGCCGTTTTGTCAGTCAGTTTTGGTCCGATTTTCAGGAAATTCGAACTCAAACCTTCATTTTGGTGGAACGATGATATATTCAAAAGTTTTTTTTAAAATCAGGTAATAATTGTGACCTCCACAGGGACCACAAGTTAAAAATGGTGATTTTTCGTATAATCAGGGAACATAATTCAGAAAGTTACGATTCAATATGCACAAATATCAAAAGAAACCAAGATCTTTGGGTTATAAACATGCGTTTCAAGTTTCATGAATATTGGTCAACATTGTGACCTCTACGGTGTCCACAAGCTAACCAGTTTCATTGAAATCGGATAAAAAAATTGTGACCTGTAGTTTGTTCACAAACAATTGTGGACGGACGGACTGACGGACAGGGGCGACGGCAATATTTGTCCACATGAAAATGTGGGTGTATAAAAACGTGATTTTTCATGCAACCAGGGGCCATATAATCAATGAAGTAACAGTCCAATGCATGCCAATATCGTAAGGAACCAAGATCTTATGGTGATAAACCTATATTTCAAGTATCATTGAAATCAGGTAAAAATTGTGACCTGTAGATTATTCCCAAACAATTGTGGATGGACGCACAGGCGAACTGACTTGGGCGACGACAATATATGTCCACATAAAAAGGTTGGCATATAAAAATCATTTAGAAGAAATGGAAGTGATCCAGCAATCATGAATTTAGTTTGACTGGTTTTTATGAAAATTTATAAGAACAGATAAACATAAAATTCAAAAGCATCTGTTTATCTAGACTGTCCACAAGATTCTTTAAAGTTAAAGTCATCATGGCCAATAACTCTGTAATTAATTGCTGAAATTTAATAGGAGTTTTCAGATATTCGTAACTTTTTTTCTAAAAGATACAAGATTGATCTGTTAAAGTTCCACGTTGTATCAACCAGGAAATAAGCCCATACAGTCCGTTAAAGATATCCACCATCATTTTTTTGTGTACCGAGGACAATTTGACACGTCAAATTAGAAATTAATATAGTTTATACGATCTTTTGTAACTTCTTTCTGGTGGACTTTCACTAATATCAATGACATCTGTTGAAGTGACAAGATTAAAAAGAAATTGTGCTCTACAAACTGTCCATTTAATCAAACATCTCATAATTATAAAAAAACTTCGAAACAATATGTCGTAAATCGTCGGTGGATTTTATAAAATACAATGTTGTATCTCTTTTAACAGACTTTACAAGAATTTTTTTGCGGATACAACATTTTACACATCAAAATTTTCACCAATGACCATACGACGATTTGATATGGTGGCTGTAAGCGGCCATTCTACATTGTCGACTTGTCGGGTTGGGAAGGCGACAAGTCGCGGCACGACAAAGCGAAATAATTGCATTTCGTCGACTTGTTGCTTTGTCGCTTTGTCGGGTTGTGAAGGCGACAAAGCGACAAGTCGACAAAATCAACCCGACAACGCGACAAACTAACCCGACAATGATTTCGCTTTGTCGCTTTGTCGCCTCGGAAGTTAATCCATCCGTGATATTTCGTACAATAAGATGTCAAAATCCAGAAAGTTGCGGTCCAATACGAGCCAATATCAAAAGAAATCCAAACCTTTGGGATATATCAAATTGGATGAAAATCCTAACTTTTGGGTAGTACACAGTGTGGGTATTACATACATTGTCAGTTTCATTAAAATCGTATACAAATTTGTGATCGCCCAGGGCATCTTGAGTCGGAATACGGAAAATATAATTTTGGACTACAGACAAAATAAGTGAAATAATTGATTTTGATCGAAATTGAGATTTTAACAAAAATGAGTCTATAAATATACTATCTATCGATACAAAAGATCAAAACATCAATAAAAGATTTTAGAACGCCTTTATTTGAACGTTTTGTACGGGTACCGCATTCATAAGTCTGTCATATTTCTTAAAATTATCGGTAAAATTAGTTATGTTTCTTCGCTAGCAGCGGGCGATCGCTCGTTGCTCTTGCATATTAATTGGTATTGTTGCAAAGCGGAGAATCTCTAGTTTATAATTATGACCAAAGAATTACCGATGAATTCATTTTGAAGGAATACAAAGGGGTTTTAATACCCCTAAAACTGTAAACAACCTTGGCTTGTTGCTATGCTGCCAACACGACTCACTTGCTGATTGGCCCAGACAACGCGTGCAAAGCATTGTGGTTACGTGGCCGGATCGAGGCTCAAGCGATTGATAGAAATTAGATTTGAGCAATGTTATGGACTATCTACATGCGATTTTCTATGAAAAATGGCAGAAGCAATTGTTGTTGTTTGATGTATGTTTAATAAAGATTAAACGTCCAATACATTACATGGAGCAACATATAATTCTGATCGTATAATATAGATAGCCATGGAGTGTTAATCAAAAACATCGTAAAATAATCAACACGCTGTTCGTGTCATTGAGTAACGCTAATTTGTAATCACTTCTCACGTACGGTATTAGGGATTAATTGCTTGATAACTGACAATGATAAGGCCGCCTATAATCCATTATTTACACCGAATAACTAATCAAAGCGGTGATGATTTTATAATTATCTCGTTTGGTCTGTTAGAAAATAATTTATAGCCCTTAAATGGAAATAAACAAAATAGCCAATAACCTATTTCTGAAGAGAACTTTATAGGTGAATTCCGTTTACTGTCGCTTCATACGGCATGCAAAGTAAAGAATGCATATTGGATATTATTCTATTATCATAATGGATCAGGATAATAAGAACGACCAATGTGTCGAAATCCGACGATTATCGAGTGGGAAATATGTGCCATTGTTTAATTACACCGCTTCCAAAATGCACGAAACTAAACCTAAGCATTTCATGCCAATGATTCTATTAGGGAATCATAATTTTTGGGGTATCGTTACGGTATCGAAGGCTGAAAATAACAATAGAGGACACGGAACATTATGTGTTACATTGTCCAAAGTTTACCAATGTTAGAATTCAAACGGCGATAGTAATACTACCTTGCATGTACATTTTTAATACAGTCCACAAATTTATACATATTTTTACTTTATCTAAAAGACTACAATAACCATCGTAGAATACTAACTGAATTCACGGTTATTATACATCTGACGGCCTTGAAATGTATTATGAAATGGTAAGGCACTGTAAATGTCACTAACTATTAAATTACTTGCATGCACGATTAATAAATAGTGAATACAAAATACAGCACTGTTAATGTATTTGTATGTGCAGTGTATATATCATACGTCTATTTTAGTATATTTATTAAATAAGGAGACGAATAAATATAAGCCTTTGGTTAGTTTTTGAATCCTTAACTTTTGACAGTTTATAACGTATAACATGTATCTTATTTGAATAAAATATTGTTCAAATTAAATTAACCTTAGACTTTTTGTACACCCAGAATCTTAATTTCAATTGTAATGCTGTGGCGGCTTCTTTGATGATTAGAAGATTAAAATAAACTACTAAACTTGATTACCCAATCAACAACCTTAATCTTCCGACCACTAGCACCAAGGTGCTAATTAATTAAGGAGATTAACTGAAGTTAAACTCACCAAAGTTATAATATACAAACTTAGACTACTAATGTATACATTGTTCTAGATTACACGTTATAACAAGAAATATGATTTTACTACAATATTCGTCTTCAGCACCCTTGAAAACTTATAGAAGAAAATATTAATATTAAACGACAAAATAACGAATGATTTAATGGCATGGTTGCTGTGTGATATTGTTTTTTTTATAAACCTGTAACGTTAAATCTCTGATCTTTTGGGTATGTTCTATGCCCGGTATATCCTGCTTTCTAAATATAATTATATAAAGTTCTTTAAACCTGTATCGGGTTATTCTTCCAGGGTAGGTTTGTTTGTCTATTAGAAAACATGATATACTGGCATAAGGTTTTTCTTACGGGAATTCTTACTAGAATTCTCATTTTAAGTACTTTTAAACATAGACGGTTTATAAGCAAGATAAAGTCATCGACTTCGATTATGCTGGGGAAGAAAGATTCAGAAAAAACCCGGCATCGGTTTATCTCGGGCTATTTTCTTCAGTCTTTCTTCCCCTGCATAACCTCAGTCTCGTGCTTTATCTTACACAGAACATACCGACACATTTACCTTGCATACCTTGCATTTTCTAAAAACTGCAGATTTCAGTGAATTCAATTAATTTTCAACTAACCGAGAGCTCTCATGACCGCCTTTTCCATTCTCGAACGTTACCGATGCCCTATGAATTAATAAATTAAATTCTCGTAATCTATTGTAGCCTCATCTGTACACTGGTATCGTAACTGTGCCATACGTAAAACTCCATAGTATAATTACTATACAATGGCTATACTAACTAATTTCAGTTAAGGTGTTTTGTCAAACCATGTTAATACTGCATCTATGATCATAACACCTAGTGACACGTCTTTTAATAAGAACTCGGCAGTCAAAACAGTAGACCAATCAGTACCCAATTAATTAAGATGTATACAATAGTCAGACCAATATTTTCTGTTGCATTATAAAATAATTTGTTATTATGTTCTATTAAATTTATGAGAGTTTTTTAGTATACTGTTGTTTTTTGAAAATTGTTCCCCTTTCTTATACTTGATAGCATACCCTACCCTTAAGGTGTGACCATAACTGATGAGTGACCATAAAATCATTGAATATGTAAAATGATAAATATTCGTTTCATCGTCCCAAAACCATGTTTGTCGTCTTTAGCGACCCCGAAACCCCAAAAATGATATATCACACGAGTACCAAGTATAAGATCTCCAATAATTGGTTTGGTGGCCATTTTAAAAACAAGATGGAGGATACAGTCCGGTCGACCCTTTGATACTACAACATTTGTGTGCCTAATAACACATTTAAAATGACATGGCACCATGGGGTTACAAATATACGGTGACAAAATCAGAATTGTCATTTTGGTCGACATTTTGATAAAACAAAATGGTCGATATTGTCGGATTAATTTTATTATTTAGGCCGCCATTATGAAAAACAAATTGGCGGATATTATCTGAGCGACTCCTATACTGCAATTTTTAATGCAGTAACCCCCAAAACCCGACCAATGACATTAATAAACACGTTACTTATGAAAACTCGAAAATTTGTCATTTTGGCGTCCATTTTGAACAAAATGGTGTGTTGGATGGCTTCAAGCCGCCACAACTCAGTCAATTTATGCCCGATTTAAACAAACTATACATCAAATTTAAGGTATTGAGTTGCAGAATATGAAAATAACAATAATTCAATTTTCAAAATTCCCTCATTAAGACTCAGTATGCCATGGGGGGTCACATTTTAACCTCTAGAGTGTCCCTAACCTTGGACTTATTATGCATGTATTTGTCAACTATAGAAGGATAACGTTACCAGTTTTATTGCTGAGTAATTTTATTAGTTGGAGTCTCGCCTGAAGTTCTAGGATGGTAGCCCCCACCCCTTCGCCAATCAAGAATTGCTTACGTCGGCCCTGAAGTATTTAACTCGTGTTTATTGCAGTGTAATTTAATATTTTCAGAATATGAACTTATCCGCGAGTTTTATCACGCCGGCTAAAATAACAAAGAAATCGTTGCTTTACTGAGTTTGAAAGGTAAACAGACACTCAGGTAGGCCATACACATTTTCCAACAACATTTGTACAGGTACCTATTCCCAGTTTTCGTGTATGCTACGAAGGCCACGAATCGCTCAGAATCCAATCTTTTCCCAATTCGTCAGCAATTCTGATCTTAATTGCTTCGTATTGTTATTTTTTTTCATTTCGTACAACACTACCTTGACATCCGGCATATTTTACACCCGATTACCCACGAATTATCGCAACTCTTTGGTGACCTGCTCAGCGGGTATGACTGGCTCGCTGCAGTCTGGAGGTCGCATGTTCGATCATGAGAGAGGGTCTGACAAGGACATTTGTCTTGTCGCGTATACATTGGATTAACATCCGAGGCGACAAGTCAACAAAGCGACAAAGCGAAATAATTATATTTTGTCGACTTGTTGCTTTGTCGGGTTGTGAATAAGTCGAAGGCGACAAAGCGACAAGTCGACAAAATTGACCCGACAAGTCGACAAAATGAGGGCGACGATTGTCGGGTTAGTTTGTCGCGTTGATTTTGTCGACTTGTCGCTTTGTCGTCTTCACAACCCGACAAAGCGACAAGTCGACGAAATGCAATTATTTCGCCTTGTCGTGCCGCGACTTGTCGCCTTCACAATCCGACAAGTCGACGATGTAGAATGGCCGCTAACAGCCACCATAATTGACACATGATCATAAAAAATTATTCAATTGGACTTGAGATACGATTATTAGATAAAAAGATGTGCAAAAAATTAATTTTTATCGAAAACCTAAGATACTACCTTTTGCAACTTCACCGATGATATGCTGTACAAAGAACATCTGTGAAATGTCAGGATCAATTAAAGATGGTGTTTGAACAGCTTGAGTACTTTTTAGCAATTTAATGTGTTCATATAAAGATAGGCTGTCTGGCATTGTAACATGCTTAAGGGTGAATCTTGTGTTTTGATTGGTCAATTAGACACTGTCTAAGATGTGCAAATAATCATTTTTCATCAAAAATTAAGATACAACCTAAAGATAGACTGCCTGGCATTGTAACATGCTTAAGGGTGAATCTTGTGTTTTGATTGGTCAATTAGACACTGTCTAAGATGTGCAAAAAATCATTTTGCATTGAAAACCCAAGATACAACCTTTTGCAACTTCACCGATGATATGCTGTACAAAGAACATCTGTGAAATGTCAGGATCAATTAAAGATGGTGTTTGGACAGCTTGAGTACTTTTTAGCAATTTAATGTGTTCATATAAAGATAGGCTGCCTGGCATTGTAACATGCTTAAGGGTGAATCTTGTGTTGTGATTGGTCAATTAGACACTGTCTATTGGACAATAACCCTCTGTTTTAGTAATTTCTTTTAAAGTCTTAAATAAGCATGTTACAATGTCGATAAACACTTCTTCTTCTTTTTTGTGTTTAACGTCTGCTTCCACTTAAGTGATATCACAGACAAGACATAGGAGAGCCGAAGCTGCTTCCTGATTTTTAGAATATGATTTTGCAATCTTTCCATTTTGGCCTGAGGCCATGGATTAGGTTTTAGTGGGAAGTTCTTCCCTTTATTTAATAAAAACACATCGTTGGTAGATGATCTCTTCTGTTTCTGGATTGGTAGATGTCTTCTTTGTGGGATTTGTGTTTAGGTGCCAGACCTGTCTTCTCGTGGCCTCCCCTTACACTGCTGGATGCATAGTGGTTACTTTTGATCTCTGGGTACTTAATACCTGGCCTATGTATGACTATATTCATAGAGTCAGCACAAATGCTTAATTGTGATTACTATTCATGGAAACTGGTGGGAAATATACGTGTTGTCAGTAGTCGCTTAATCCCGTGAGTACTTGAATCGTACGTCAGTATTCCTGTAAATGGTCACTAATTAACATAAAGTGAGTATTTAAGATAACTGGTTAGTATTCCTTACTTGTGTCAGAATGTAAAGATAACGTGACTAATTAAACAAACGTGAGTTAAGCCGACCATATCACTAGTCGGGCGCATGTGGGAGAAATTGAGAAAAGCGTGACTATTTAAGAAAACGTCACTAATGAAGATCTCGTCAATATCTGAGTGAAGACGCCAGTTATCTTTGATGTGCGTCAGTAACTGGACCCGACGCCAGTAGATCGTGAAATCGTTAACTATATAAATTTTTGGTGAGTATTTTTACTATACGTGATTATTATATACATGTATTAAGTATACTGAATAAATGAATTATTATTTATTAATATTCTCGAATCGGAGGAAATCTTTTAAACAATTATGGATGGTAGTGATTAAAGGGACTATTTTTCAGTAATTTCGATTACCGCCGCAGAAGACACCGAAGATGGTTAGATATATCAATCTAAAAATACCTTCATATTTAAATATGAATTTAAATGCGCATTGGCAAGGTTTGATTAGTGACACTATTTGTGCCCGTTCTTATAACGAGTTTCCCATGCAGAATACGGCGCAATGTGCATTGTTATTTAATTTACAATTTATATTTATTCTCGTTAAATTTTACATGCAGATTGACACATATTTTGGCGCAGGCGGCACTTTGGTATCTGTATGGATTATTTTGGAATCACAACTAATGATTAAAAAAGGATCAACGCCAATCTGTTTACGCTAAATTTATTGAAACGGATAATATGATAGCAGATAATATTGAACTTCATACACATACACATATACAAGCTGAAATTCTGAGCACTGAAGAATCGTGTGAATATCTATAATTACATTATTATTGTAAATTTGTGCCATATAACCTGATTCCTGATAAACAAAAATAAATAACATACAATTCAAACGTCACCGGACCATTTCAGACTTCGCCTCTAACCGTATCACAAATAGCCCGTGCAAAGCAATGAAAGAAGGAATTCTATTTATACATGTACAAGCGTGCACAAGCTTATTTGGGGTTCAAATTGGAAAACGTTTGGTGTCAAGGCAACTGTAGTTTGGTTGCTTTATTTAAAAAGATGACTGGTATTAAACTGTTAAAATGACTAAGCTATATCCGTTTTGGGACCGCCAATGTCAGAAAAAGTACGTAGTTTTGAGAAAAAGCGTCGTAATGTGTAACACTAAATCACATAACAGCCACAATTATATGACACACTTCGTATGTGAAGAAAGCAATTTTTACGGCCTGCCAAAAGTTCACAAGAGCAAGGCTATCAACGAGATGCTCCTCAGCTATGGTCAGTGAGTCGATACTTTTTCGATTATGGACCCGTTTTCTTTACAATATTAAATGGTATGGATGTCAGTATTCCGATTACCGCCGTAGACACCGAAGATGAAGAGATAGATTGATCTATAAATACCTCCATATTTAAATATGAATTTAAATGCTCAGTGGTAAGAAATGAAGGCGACACATTGTCTCCGATGTCAGAGAATATTAGTAAATTTTACCCGCTATCAAATCCACACAAAAATCCAAGGCACTCATTTTATTTCAGAAAAGAATAACTGTTTTTAGATGAAGAGAGTCGTTTAAATAACAGAATTGTCCCGTGTATCAAAGATCAAAGAATATAATCGCACGTAGCCACTCTTTGTTGTTTTTATGCAAATTCAATTTATCTAAAAGGGGCCCAGACGCAATTATTTTTGACGCAATATAAACCATCGCCAATTTTTTTTTATATCATGGGATAAAGTCAATTATTTTTCGATAGAACTAGACGATATACATGCTTGGGATATGGTGTGAACATTTAAATAGTTCATCAATAACAACGTCTATATTTCTTATCGTTTTTAAATACAATATTATACACAGTCAAACTGGGGGCAAATATTGACATCTTTTTGTGATGGTTGGTTGATCAGAATGTTTTAAAGTGTAACAAATGCAGTGTGTTGATACTTGACTGGGGTCATAAAGTAATAAACTAATTAACAATGCAAGCCACATGGATTATTTATTTCAACCAAAATGTGTATTAGAGAGTTGAATTACGGTTGTTAATTTTGTTTATAATTAGTAGATTATAACATTTATCACACAAGCGATATCTACTGTAGAATGTATTATTGGGTTATAATATTATATATATGCACCTTGTAAATATTATAAATGTGTAGTTGCTAGTTTTATATAGTAGGAGCAGCGGCGGCGCCAGCCGGTGCTGGGTGGGAGGGTAAAAAGCTATGCCCTTTTTGCTTAGGGAAACGCCTTTCTCCAGCTATTGGACTCACCCGTTTTAGGTCGAGAAAAGCCCTTTCTAACACGTGATGTTTCACTTTAATATAATATAATGCACAAAAAAGCGATCCTACACCCCCCCCCCCCCCAAATAAATTTTATGTCATTTTTAGCAAAATTGGGATGGCCATGATTTTCAAAAGTTGGGTGGTAACTACTTTTGTTGACTTTCACTAATTGTCTATGAATAAAACACATGCATTAAAGATTTCATAATGATTAATTGTCTATTTTAAATTATGGTTGGTAACGAGTTGGTTTCTGCACAATTCTTCCCGATCTCGTCTTGTTAGCAAGATTACTAGTTGGTGTTGATTTATCTGGAAGATGATGTTCTAGTGGTAACTGCGACGGTGATGATGATTGATTAGGCTGATCAGTAGACGATTCCCTACTTGTTGAAGGGCTTATATTAGTAACACTATGATTATTAGGACTGACCAATGGTGCATTTGGTCGATTCTGGTTTGCTGGTGTGTATAAAATACTGTATGTGGGCAAGTCGTTAAACATAACGTTTTTCTTGTTATGTTCTGTATTAGGAGAAGCAATACATGATTTGGGTGCAGTTGGTGCTTCACGTAGTTGAACTCTGTTGCGTCGTAATACTGAACCATTTGAAGTTTGTATGAGGTAACTTCGTGGCTCTGTACATTTCTTGATAACGACGGCTGTATACCACTTCCCGTTTTCTGTATCTTGAACAGTTACTCTCTGTCCTGCATACAAGGGAGGTAGTCCTTTACTATGTTGATCATGGTAATATTTCTGATCATCCTGATGTGCTTTGAAGCGTTGTTTGATTTCATGACGATTGGGTGATTTGTTATACAGCTTACATGGCAGTGTATCCTTTATCCGTCTTTGGAAAAGAAGCTGAGAAAGGCTGTCTATCTTGTTGTCGATAGGTGTAGTTCACCATCTCAGTAGTGCTAATTCAACATCGTCATGCGATTGTGTTGTTTTCTTGATGATAGATTTACAAGTTTTGATTTGTCGTTCTATAAATCCATTAGATCTGGGATATCTTGGCGAAGAGGTGATGTGTTCTATACTCCATGTTGCAACGAAACTTCTGTAGCTGTGTCCGACAAAGTGTGGACCGTTATCAGAACGTATAACGTCTGGAATACCCATAATAGAACAATATCTTTTGGTGACATTGGCTACAACAGTTGACGTTGCTGGTGAGGGTAGCTTCTCAACTACTGGGAATTTTGTATAATAGTCAGCAATGATCAAAAAGTTGTTTTGACCAATCTGGAACAGATCTGTGCCTATAACACTCCATGGACGATTAGGTAAGTCTGTCTGTTGCAGAGGTTCAGAGGTTTGTTTTGACTGGTGTTCCTGGCAAACTGGACAGGATTTGCACATTTTCTCGATGTCTGTGTTAATTTTAGGCCAGTATACATCATTTCGTGCTCGCAGTTGAGTCTTTGTGATTCCAAGATGTCCGGTGTGTAGATTAGATAATATTCCGGAACGTAGACTTGTTGGAATGAATACCCTCTCTCCTTTAATAATAAGACCATCCGATATACCAAGTTCATCACGATATGACCAATAGGAGCGAAGATCGGGTGGTAAGTCTTTCATCTGCTCAGGCCATCCAGAGTGTATGACTTCTTTTAACTTGTTAAGTGTTTCATCATTGTTAGTTTCAGATACAATGTTTTGGATTTTAGTTTCGCTAAATTGAAGGAATTCGACCTTAATGTCAATTTCAACGTTGCTATCTTCGTTGCTTGGGAATCGACTAAGTGTATCAGCTAAACCAATGTCCTTCCCAGGGACATACTTGACAGTGTAGAGATAACCTTGTATCGCTAATAACATGGCTTGCAGCCTAGCTGGTGCTAATTTATTGGTTTCTTGCAGATCATTTCCAACGGCTTGTGATCTGATATCACAGTAAATGGTCTATTGTAAAGGTATGTATGGAAACGTTTGATTCCAAATGTTACCGCTAACATTTCTCGTTCAATGTTTGTGTAATTCTTCTGCGCCTTAGAGAGAGATTTGCTTGCAAAAGCTACTGGTCGTGTCTTTTGACTGTATTCACCATTTTCTAGGCGATCTGGCTGTAGAATTGCAGCTCCTAGTCCTTTCTGGCTGGCATCGACCATTAAGTAAGTTGGTGCGTTGGTATCATAATATTTGAGACAGGCATCGTTCGTTACGATTGTCTTTAATTTATCAAAGATATGTTGATAGTCTTCAGACCATAGGAATGGTACGTCTTTATGTAGTAGTGCTCTTAGGGGTTCAGCCTCCGATGACAGATCCCTAATGAATGGTGCTAGGTATGTGATCAAACCTAGGAAAGTCATAAGTTCAAACTTAGACGTTGGTGGAGGTATAGCTCGTAGATCTTCAACCTTTTTGTTATCAGGTCTCATACCACTGGAGTCGTATACCATACCATAGAATCCAATGCTAGATTTCTTGATGACGCACTTCTTGCTGTTGAATACAAGTCCGTTACTTTTTGCTACCGTTAGTAGGTAAAGTGGGTTTTTATCGTGTTCTGCTTCATCACGACCATAAACAGCAATATCATCAGCGATTCCTATGGCTCCATGACATTGTTCTAATATTGTATCAATGCGTTGTTGAAATAGATCTTGGGAAACGTTTAACCCAAATGGTAGGCGTTTAAATTTATAGGGACCAAAAGGTGTTCTGAATGTGGTTAACTTTTGGCTCTCTGCATCAAGATGAACTTCCCAATAACCTGATTGGGCGTCAATTTAGAAAATAGAATGCTGCCGTGAAATTTGTGATTTATTACACCAATCAGAGTGTTCAGTGACTTTCTGTATGACACCTTGTTGTTCCATACTGTCAAGTTGAGTTTTAAGTTTATCTTTGATGTGTATGGAATACTTGCGTGGAGGGTCAATAAATGGAACTGTATCCTCCTTGAGATATAAGTGAGCGACACCTGGCAAACTTCCAACTCTGATCATCAATATTGTTAAGCGTGATGTTAGTATGTTCGGGGACTGCTGTATCTGTTATACTGCAGTTAAGTTGAACAACGTTGAGTAGCTCGGATGTAGGTAATCCAAGTATTGTACTTTCAGGTACATCTACTATGTAGAATTTAGCCTCTAACCATAATACTTGTTGGTATCGGCACATCAGGTTTAGGCTATTTAATTTTGGAACCATTATAGGCTACGAGAGCTGTGTTGTGTGCTGAGCTGATTGTAGTTGGATCAGGATATCCTTCCGAGTTAAGTTTCTCGGGAAATATTCGGCGGAATATACGTATAGGTAACGTATTGCCTTGTGCTTCGGTATCAATCTTTGGCTTAATATATCGTCGATATGGTGTACCATCTCTATTATGTGTTGCTTTTCCAGGAAGATTGATTTCAATCTGGACAAAAGCCTCATTACGCGTTTGAGCTGAGTTAGTTTCAACGGTTGAATCTACCATTATAGTAATATGGCGTCATAAGTAAGATTGTCAAACGTATTTCTGTTGACTGGCTCTGGAGATTCATCTTGTGTTGACATCTCATGATAATTTCGGTCTCTTTGTTGCCGTTGATGTCGTTGTCGGTTACGACTGGGGTAGCGTCCTTTAGACCGCGATGTTGAACGTTAGACGATAGCGTCCTGTTCTGTTCATTCCACGTCCTCTTGATGCTCGAGGTGAATGACTTTTGCTTTTGCTGAAACACACTTGTTCCCAATGTCCAATCACACCACAATATCTACATCTGGAATTTCTAGCAGGACAGGTATCAGCTTTATTGGAATGGTCCAATCCACAGCGTTTGCATGTGGGCTGTTTGATGCCGGAAATGTTAACCTGGGATTGAGAATCTGAGCGTTGCTTCAGATGGCGAATATTATTACTTGTTGTCTCGAATTTTCGTCCGTGTGACAGAATATCCTCGAGACTAATATTGGCATCTTGATCCAGTAACCATTTCTGAAAATCATGTAGAGGTGTGCTAGCCAAAACTTGTTCAAGAAATCTTTCTTTTTCTTCATTAGCAGAAAATGAGCATTCATCAGTTTTAATTCTACATCTAGTGTAGAATTCGTCTAATAATATGTTTCATCAGACTGTTGATAGTAGAAATGAAAATCAAGCCGTGCTGCCCTAAAATTAGGTCTGGCGATCTTGAGTCGTTCCTCAAATCTGGCATAAATTTCCTCAGGACTCTTCTTTTGATCCTCTGTTAGAGTGAAAGAGTTATAAATTTTCAATCCTTCATCATCAAGCGCTTCCAATATATGTTGAACTAATTTAGCATTGGTGATGTTGGTAGTGGTAGAAAATATGTTCATTCTCTGTTTCCACAGTTTAAACTTCTCAGATTTATTGCCTTTACCAGCAAATTCCATCGTTGGTGGAGATTTATGAATCTGAGTTGCCATTTCAAGTTGTGTTAAATTCCAAGGTTTGGGGTAATAAACTTGATAATAATTATCACTGACGGCGTGTCAGCTACTGAGGACAATGTTGATAAACATTCATACCAATAAAATTATCTCACACAGTGTTTCTGTTGAGTTTACATTGAAAAGATGAGTCGGCCCGAACAAACTTTCATTGTTTATGTTTTGGTGGAACTAACTTCCTGTCACGTGGTTGTGGTTGGCTAACTTGATTCCCTCGATCAGAGAAAAAAAATGTCGTCTGCGCATTCAAAAATCCTTGTCACGTAAAGTAGCAATACTCACTAGAAATGTATATAGTTAACGAGTTCAAGCTCTACTGGCGTCGGGTCCAGTTACTGACGCACATCAAAGATAACTGGCGGCTTCACTCAGATAGTGACGAGATCTTCATTAGTGACGTTTTCTTAAATAGTCATGCTTTTCTCAATTTCTCCCACACGCGCCCGACTAGTGATATGGTCGGCTTAACTCACGTTTGTTTAATTGGTCAGTTATCTTTACATTCTGACACAAGTAAGGAATACTAACCAGTTACCTTAAATACTCACTTTATGTTAATTAGTGACCATTTACAGGAATACTGACGTACGATTTAAGTACTCACGGGATTATGCGACTACTGACCACACGTATATTTCTCACCAGTTTCCATGAAAAGTAATCACAATTAAGCATTTGTACTGACTTTATGAATATAGTCATACATAGGCCAGGTATTAAGCACCCAGAGATCAAAAGTAACCACTATGCATGTTACCGTGTAACTCCACTATCCCACTGGTATTTGTTTTGACAGAATAGTGTTTAGATGCCGAGCCCGTCTGATCATGACTCCCTCTTACTCCACTATCCCGCCAGTTTAGTAGATGTTAGTAGTAAATTAAACTAATATAAAATTAAATAAATAAAGAGAGTATAATAAAGTTGTAGTCAAATAAAAGGTAATAAAATAAAGTAAAGTAAAGTAAAATGAATTAATTAAAATTTATTAGTTAAATAAATTAAAGGTAATTAATAAAAATAAAATAAATCAAAGAAAAAGTAAAGTAAAGATAAAGTAAAATGAATAAATTAAAATAAAGTTGTAGGGTGGATGGGCTTCCTTCGAGAGGACGTTTTTACTTACCCACCCTGATTGTATGGAGAATTTATCTAGCCGTGACCCTTACTTATTTCACTAATTTACTTAGTCCAACTGTGTCCATTAGGGTGTGGATTTCTTCGAAGATTTGTAGCTTCAGATCTGGTCTAGGGAAGAGTAGGTTCTTAGTGTTGAATGGTATGTTATTGGTCTCCATCATTCTCACTAAGTCCCTTCTCTCTTCCTTGTAAACCTCGCAGTCTACCAGGACATGGTTGGTGGTACACTCTTCTCCGCACTCACAGACGATGACTTGGTGTTTGTAGTCTCGCAGCCGCTCTTTCACCCTTAGTTTCGATATGAGTCTGCATATATCTCGTCTAGGGTGATTGGTCGCGGTCTTGGTGTAGATCTCGTCATCCAGTCGGAATCTGTATGTGTCAAGTTCAACGAGATTTAATTCCCAGATTGAATTGATCTGTCTTTTGACCATACTGTAGATTTCCGTGGTGCTGTAGTCTATGAGGCGGGGTGTAGCTGTCTCCTTGAGACCCTCGTTGGCGAGTCGATCTGCCTCCTCGTTTCCTGTTGACATGTGATGGAATCCACACGAGCTCTAATTTGCTCCCCTTCTCTAGGACCCTCTGATATAGCTGCCTGATTTCCAAAATGACTTCTGGTCTTGATTCCGAGTTGTCATTTTGGATTGAAATCAGACTGCTCAGAGAATCGCTTGGAATGACGAACTTGCCGGTCTTTTGATGGGAGATCCATGAAATAGCGTCACGAATGGCAACAAGCTCTGCAGTGTACACCGAACAGTTATTGGGCAGTTTCCTGCTTATTCCCTGTTCCCCGTTTGGCAGGTATATTCCAAACAAGCTGGTGCCCCTTTCAGAATTGCGTGAGCCATCCGTGTACACATGGTCCCAGTCATCAGACGGCCAGTTGTCTTCCAAATGTTCTAGAGAGAAAGCACGAGCAGCACTGGGGTTATTTTTCTTGTCGGTTTTCTGTAGTAGATCTAGATTGACCAGTGGTATAGGGAGCGTCCAAGGGGTGACAACTGGGGGGTCGTGTTTATTTATCACGAGCTCCCCCAGTCGTAGTTCCTTGATCGTTTCCCTGATACCCTGGCTGAAGGTTTTCTTTTTGGGATCTCTTACATATTTTGTCTTTTGTAGACTGACAAATGTTGGGGATCTTTCACCTAGTTGTGATATCTTGACCCAATACCTTGTCGCCAGTTCTTTTCTTCTTAGGGATAGGGGCAACTCCCCGACTTCTTGTAGTAGTGCCTCTCGCCTAGTCCCAAGCCCTACGCCACATTTTTACAGGGGTGTTATTGTCATGTCCTGAGATTTTACATTAGTCAGGTAAAAATACAGTTTAACCCCCCAAAAATTGCAACAAAAGGTTTTTCAACTGATATACCATTTTTTAACAGTATTCGCGTACAAACGGCGGCCATTTTGTATGTCAATTTTGATTCGAATTTCCTGAAAAAGCTATATTTAAAGTTTCGTCGAAATCGGACAAGAATTGTGACCTGTAGAGGGTCCACAAACAATTGTGGACGGACGGACGGACAGGGGCGACGACATAATACGTCCACATGAAAATGTGGGCGTATAAAAATTGGGACCTCTACAGGGTCCACAACCTCGATATACCTCTTTTTTTTTTTTACAGTATTCGCATACAAACGGCGGCCATGTTGAATGGCAATTTTGATCCAATTTTGATCCAACTCAACCTTTCTTAGGGTGTAACGATGATATAATCAAACGGTTTTTCTAATTGGATAATAATTGTGACCTCCAGAGGGACCACAAGATAAATTAGGTGATTTTCTGGACAATCAGGGGCAATAATTCATGAAATTACGTTCTAATAGGCACAAATATCGAAAGGAACCAAGATTTTTGGGTTATAAACATGCATATCAAGTTTCATCAAAATCGGGTCAAAATTGTGACCTCTATAGGGTCCTCTAGCTACAAACGTGATTTTTCCATACAATCAGGGGCCATAATCCATGAAGTTTTGAACCGATATATGCCAATATCAAAAGCAGCCGAGATCTTTTGGGGATAAACCTATATTTCAAGTTTCGTCAAAATCGGACAAGAATTGTGACCTGTAAAGGGTCCACAAACAATTGTGGACGGACGGACAGGGGCGACAATATAATACATCCACATGAAAAATGTGGGCTCATAAAAATACCTGTGATACATCTAGAACAATTGGAGATAATTAGTTTATGACCTTATATTCTCGCAAAAAAGGACGAAATCTCTAGCCCTGAACGTTGCATTAAAATTAAAGATGTTTGTAAATTAAAGAAACTGATATGTAGTACGTACAACACTGAAATAGAACATGAAGCAAGGTGACGGCTGACAGGTCAAGGTTTTGAATTGACTCGTTGCTTGCCACTCGGCAAACCTAGACAGATTCCGGTATCCTACATCTAGCCATAGAACTAAATGTAGCTAGAATCTGCTGAGATTTGCTAAAGGGTTGTTTGCATACCTGTGCTGGTATGTATAATATGTTGACATGGTTAACAGTTACTATATATGTACGTCACATGAATGAAAGTATTGATTCATATTCTGTTTGTGTTAGGCCTATAAAGTTATGTTCATGTTTATTATATAAATATAAATTTAAACAAAGAAATATAGACTTAATTAAATTCTGATCTTTTACTCCTAAATTCCTATAATAGGACACTATTATACATTCTCATTTTAATAATATTACATTTAGGCCCTACAATATAGCACTAGAAAACTTGATGGGTTACCATAAGTCATTTTTTCAGGTAACCCGTTAATTCAAGGCCTGCAAAAGGTTGTCACATATTATTTCTTTAGTCAGTAATGAAAACATTTACAACACAATAAAATCTGATTACAAGTAACAAACATTTAATATCAAGGGCCATAACTCATGTATTAATAGGCTCCTTTGTCTCATGACCTAAAATATCAACAATATAGAACCACATTTCAATGTGGGTGTATAAAGATAGTAAGCTGGCACTGCCAGGCAGGATACGCCCACATTTTCGAGAGATGGTTAGAGAACAAGCAAAACCGAAAGTGATTTTTCCTACAATCAAAGGCTATAATTCATTAATTTACAATTTGATATGCGCAAATATCGAAAAGAATCAAGATCTTTAGGTTATAAACATGCATTTCAAGTTTCATCAAAATCGAATCAAAATTGTGACCTATACTGGGTCCACAACCTTGATATACCATATTTTAACACTTTTAGCGTACAAACGGCGGCCATTTTGTCTGGCAATTATGGTCAGATTTCCCTGAAATTCAAACTCAACCTTCGGTATGGTGTAACGGTGATAGAGTCAAGCATTTTTTTTTAAATCGGATAATAATCGTAACCTCCAGAGGGACCATAGGCGATTTTTCGGGCAATCAGGGGCCATAATTCAGAAAGTTATGATCTGATATGTGCAAATAGTGAAAGGAACCAAGATCTTTGGGTTATAACCATGCATTTTAAGTTTTATCAAAATTGAATCAAAATTGTGACCTATACTGAGTCCACAACCTTGATATACCATTTTATAACAGTATTCGCGTACATGCGGCGGCCATTTTGTATGGCAATTTTGTTCCGAATTTTTTCGAAATTCAAACTCAACCATCCTTATGGTGTAACAGTGATATAATCAAACGATTTTTATAACGGATAATAATTGTGACCTCCAGAGGGACCACAAGATAAACAAATACGATTTTGCGTATAATCAGGGGCCATAATTCAGGAAGTTATGATCCGATATGCGCAAATATCGATTTTACGTACAATCAGGGGCCATAATCCATGAAGTTTTGATCCGATACATGCCAATATCGAAAGCAGCCGAGATCTTTTGGGGATAAACCTATATTTCAAGTTTCGTCAAAATCGGACAAGAATTGTGACCACAAACAATTGTGGACGGACGTCCGGACGGACAGGGGCGACGACATAATACGTCCACATGAAAATGTGGGCGTATAAAAAAGGGAAAATATCAGTGTTTGTTGACCATACACTTACTTCATTTACTTTTTCTCTTTCTTTCTCAACTTCATTTTGTAAATTACTTGTGGCAGAATCAGATATCACAAAAATAGCTTGGAAATGTTTTTCAGCTTCCTTATTTCTTTTTACTTCTTTTTCAAAATCAGATTTGGACTGACTGAAAATAAATGCATGTACATTATATTACACATAAAAACAATTAGGAAATATATTTTCTCATTGCCCTATTAGTGGGCTGATATTGTGCATATTAGACTTTCAAGAAATTTGATCTCTATCACGTTCACAACAAGCTTGAAACCAGCAGCTACCAGGATAGGCCCATATTTTGCAACGGATGAATAGAATGAATGAAACGGGGTTTAACGTCCTAGCTTAAGCAACCTACCTGGGCTAACTGAAGACGGGCATATGCCATACAGTGTGCTATGAGGGGAAATTTTGCCCGGGCAGCGGCACTACGGCCTACTCTTATATCGAATTCCAACTGCCAATGGATCTTTTACGTGCACTCCAATGTGTACACGGGACCTCGGTTTTTCGTCCCATCCGAACAACTAGGCAGCTGTCCTTGTCAGGCCCTCCTTCTGCATCACTTCTAAGGGGAAATCACGCCAGAAAATCGAGATGAACTTTCTCGGCCATTGCAGGGATCGAAGACCCGACCTCCAGGCTAGCGAACCAGTGCCTTATCCACTTAGCCACTGTGATCCCACGGATGAATAGGGAACAAGTTAAAAAAAATATTTTTAGTACAATCATGGGTCATAATTCTGGATGCATGAATATCAAAAGGAACCAAGATCTTTGGGTTATAATATATATTTCACGTTTCATCAAAATCGAATCAAAATTATGACCTTTTGTCAGGGCCGGTCGGACAAAAAAATGTGGGGCTAATTTGTCTAAAAAAAACTTTTCTGCTTAACATCACTGGAGTCTGGAATTGGCTGGTATAATAATAATAGACTTTGCTGGTTGTGGGCCGAAATACGGAATCCTGCAATGAGGATTCCGAATTTCATCCGAAAATTTAATCAGATTAACCGGACACTGTCGCCCGCAAATTTACCTGCACCCTGTTTGTGGGGATAAACCAGAAACGTCTGCCGATGGTTCGTAACTCAAAAAAAATAATTCAATTTTAAGGCCTAGGCAAATTTGATGATAGCTGGTCTGCTGGCTGAATATGACTGTGAGGAGATCACCTGAGACTGGTGTTGAACATTCTTTGACATTTTTATTAACTCGTTATTTTCAGAGATGAAATAACAGAATTGTACGCCTATGCATGTCCGCTCCCACTCAACAAATTGAGACATTTTTCAATAAAGATATAGTAAGCTGGCACTGCCAGGCAGGATACGCCCACATTTTAGAGAGATGGATAGAGAACAAGCTATACCTAAAGTGATTTTTCCTACAATCAAAAGCCATAATTCATAAAGTTACAATTTGATATGTGCAAATATCGAAAAGAATCAAGATCTTAAAGTTATAAACATGCATTTCAAGGTTCATCAAAATCGAATTAAAATTGTGACCTCTACAGGGTCCGCAACTTTGATTTACCATATTTTTACACTATTCGCGTAACGAAAGGCACCGAGATATTTGGATTATAACCATGCATTTCAAGTTTCATCAAAATCAAATTAAAATGTCCACAACCTTGATATACCATTTTTTAACAGTATTCGCGTACAAGAGGCGGCCATTTTGTATGGCAATTGTGGTCCAATTATCCCAAAATTCAAACTCAACCTTCCTTATGGTGTAACAGTAATATATTCATTTTTTTTAAATCGAATAATAATTGTGAATTCCAGAGGGACCACAAACTAAACAAAGGTGATTTTTCGGATAATCAGGGGCCATTTTTCAGGAAATTACGATCCAATATGCGCAAATATCGACAGGAACCAAGATCTTTGGTAAATAACCATGCATTTCAAGTTACATCAAAATCGAATTAAAATTGTGACCTCTACAGGGTCCACAACCTTGATAAACCATTTTTTAACAGTATTCGTGTACGAATGGCGGCCATTTTGTATGCCAATTTTGGTCCAATTTTTCCGAAATTCAAACTCAAACTTCCTTAGGGTGTAACAGTGATATAATCAACCGATTTTTTAAAGTCAACTAGAATTGTTTTCTTTTGCTTTTCCACAAATGTTAGATAATGCTGTTGATATCAAAGATAAAAATTTTAAGTTTTGATTTGTTTTCCAGTCAGTTATGATTGGATAAGGTTGAATATGAGAGAAAAGAAAGCTTTAGCGGTCACTTAAACATGCATTATTCAAGAGCTAAATCTTCCTATTGCAGATCTTTCTTTAAGACTGAAATTTTATATAAACTATTAATTCGACATTTATTAACAAAACCAGACCATAATCAACTCTCAATGGCATCGAATACTCAAGATTTTAACTAGATGTCATTTAAAAATTTAATTTCATAATGGAAAAGTGAGGCTAAGTCTCGGATATACCAGTGCCCTGGTACACTATGCACACATCTTGTCAAAACTACAAACGGTAGATAATGCTGTCGATATCGAAGATGAAAATTTTTAAATTTTGATTTGTTTTCCAGTCAGTTTTGATTGGATAAGGTTGAATATTAAAGAAAGAAAGCTTTAGCAGTCACTTAAACATGCATTATTTAAGAGCTAAATCTGCCTATTGCGGATCTTTCTTTAAGCCTGAAATGTTATATAAACTAGACATTTATCAACAAAACCAGACAATAATCAACTCTCAATGACATCGAATACTCAAGATTTTAACTAGATGTCATTTAAAAATTTAATTTCATAATGGGAAAGTGAGGCTAAGTCTCGGATATACCAGTGCCCTGGTACACATTTTGTCAAAACTACAAACGGTGATAACGTGGCTCAAAATAAAGTAATTTGAATAGAATTTTCAATATTTTCATTTTACTTTATCTATATTTTAGCTGCAAGAATTATCAGCTCTTTATCTAAATCATTCATTTTAATCCTTTTTCACAAATTTCGATTGCCACCTCACATAAACATGTACATAAAATTTAATGAAAATCAAAAGAGGTGGGGTTAAATTAAACCCATTGGGTAATTTGACATGGAATGACCCATTATTACAAACCTTAAAACTGCTTTAAGAATGGCCTCTTCCTGTTCATTACTAGTAGGTTGGGATTTTTTGTTTTGAGCATCATTAAGTAAACTATCTGGTAACTCTCCTCTAGCTTTAACTATCATCATTAAAACTTGAAGTTGTAATTCATTATTCTTCTGTATCATTAACTGAACAAATAGTTTAAAATCTTCTGAGGCTAAAACTTGTTCAAACAGAGACTGAAAATTTACAGTTGTTATTAGTAGGGCTGTGTCAATAAAGTTCATTTTCGATACAATACGCATTGACGATATATATGCGATATGGTGAAAACATGAATTAAATACCCAAAATAATCTCAAATTACGTTCTGTTTCAAGATGTTTGAGATAGGTAAGCAAGGGTTCTTATCCATTTTGAAATAGCAAGCCAGAATAATATCGGGTCAATTGAGGTCACGTAGGAAATGGGTATTTATAAGAGTCCATTTGGTAGACTTCAACAAAAATAATTGTTGGCAATTTATGGAGAATGTCGTATTTTAATGTATGTAATTACCACAAAAATAACGACAGGTACACCTTTTGAAAATTTTCAATATTTAATTCACGTACCAACTTAAAGTTCCCATCTGTAATATTCCAGAATAAATTACTGTCTTCATTACGTTCGCTTTTCAGAAGTTGATAATCTAAAATATTAGCATTTTTCTAATATTGCCAGTATCAGAAAATGCTAAGCCAAAATAAGCTGATACAGCACCATGGTATTTCTTCATAACACAATTTGTAGTTTTCTGTCTATTACTTAACTAGTCACATAACTTGCAAAAGTGTTTATTCATTCGCCAATGATAGACACACCGGACGATTGTCACGTGAAAACCATACTTGAAATTGCTTTAAAATAAAAATTCCGTACGATTATGATATAGCCTTCAATAAAACAACAATATTTGTAAAATTAAGCCTTTATCACAATGTGTAAAAAATAAAAAACATCATAATGCTAAGCACTGGTTTATTGATCTAATTCGCCACCGATATGTCACGTGTCATTGGAATTCAGCATTGCCGATGCCATCAGGAAAATATATTATTAAATGATTGTTTCTCGGTGTATTCGATGTTCTATCAGTGTATGATCCGGTTGTTATTGTAATATCTACTGGTACGTAAATTCATACAGGGCATGAAGATGCCCGTCTTCTTTGGCCACATGGGTTTCAATTCATGGTCTTTCTTAACTGAATTTTTTTTTCAACAATACGGCCATATTATTACGTATCGATGTAAATATCGCTGGAATGTTTCTATACATATCGGTGTATCGACATATCGACACAGCCCTAGTTATTATTACTATTAATAAAATAATTATAAATATTTCAAATATGACCATAATTCAAGTAAAGATAAGCTGCCAGACAGCGAAACAAATCTAGTACATGCCATCATATCCTTAGGGTAATGAGTTATAACAGGGCACTCAAGTGGTGTTTGTATTTCATATTTATCTTTTTAAATGATTCCTACTATTCTCATACTCTTTCTCTGGTAAATGCTCAACAATGCTCTGTAATACAGTTCAAATTTGATATAGTTACCTGAAATATTTCCCTAAGATCAGGTTTAGAATTTAAATCCTGTAAAGCCTTCATGATTTTGTCATGTGTTAATCCCGAATCATCTTGAAATGCTTGTAACAGAGTATCAATCTGGAAATATTAAAGAAATAGTAGGATTTGAGAGCTTACACTTTCTTTAAAGATGTTTCATTCATAACATAATTCATCAATATCCTAGCCTAGTAATACTTTGGTGTGAGATTTTAGACGTAACATTCAACTTCTAGAATTAAATTAAACACTGTCTGTCTATAAATTTAACATAAATAAATATATTCACCATTAGTTTATACTCTTTATGGATTGTTCGGTATTCATCACTTTCTTCAACACTGCCATCAAAAACTGATTTAAAAAAACAAAAAGGACAACTGTTTGCATTCCTTGGGGAGTAAACAAGGATAAGGCAATTTCAGACTCAATACATTAATTTTTCTATAACCTTAAACTCTTAATTCTTTCAATGCTAGACATAAATTCACTGGCTGTGCTAGACCCTTCTTTGAGGAAAAGAGGGGGTTTGGAACTAAGTGCCAAACTGTATTTATGGAAGCTTTTATGAAAATTATTTTTGTGTGTTGGGATGGGCATGAGTTTGGGCTAAGAGGAAAAAATAGAATTTCAGAAATTTGCATAATCATGTAGTCACGTGACGTCATGGTGACCACTCTGGATTTCTCATTTATCACTAAAGCTAACACGAAAAAAAAATTCTCCATGAAATACTTATGGGATATTGTTTTTTCACTGGATTTTGATAAAGATATATAAAATGAACCCAAATATCAATAGAAACCATGAGAGCAATACCACCACGAACATGCGCACAACGTCTTCCGCTGCTATGACCATGTGCAGATTTGCAATAACTTGCTTTCACTTTCATCCTAAGTCCCATATAATTATCACATCCACTATAGTCAGTCAATAGATGTACATGTTCGGGACTCAGGAATTGCTTGTAGACGAGGATTATTATCAATATTAGAATTATCGGCAGAATCTACTGAATATAGGCTACTACATAGGGCTATCAGTACCAACCTCAAAATTGTCCACACTGTCTTGGTCATCGAAGAAACACGTGGAAATACAAATAATGGCACTTGTAGTTATGGTGCTAATTTTAGCGAGGGCCATACTGAGTACCAGGCAATACTGGGTAAGCACATTTTAACGACAGTTTATAATAACCGGCACTAACGGGTAGACGCAATCAAAGGGTACTAAACTGAAA